>CM057454.1:374250833-375592500 GCA_016271365.2 Neoceratodus forsteri
GAGGCCAGTGGGGCACAGGACCCAAGCCAGCATGGGTTCACAGAGGGAAGGTCATGTCAGTCGAATCTAATTGATTTCTTTGACTGGGTGACCAAAGTAGTAGACCAGGGAGGGGCTGTGGACATGGCCTACCTAGACTTTAGCAAGGCATTTGACACAGTCCCACACTAAAGATTAATAGTCAAATTAACCAGCCTGAGTGGGTCCCAGGGTGGTAGCCTGGGTAAAACATTGGCTGGACAACAGGACACAGAAAGTAATTGTAAATGGAGTCCACTCTAAAGAAAGAGGGCTTACTAGTGGGGTACCGCAGGGTTCAGTACTGGGTCCAGTCCTTTTTAATGTCTTTATAAGTGACATTGCAGAGGGACTGGAAGGAAAAGTATGCCTCTTTGCAGGATGACACAAAGATCTGCAACAGGGTTGATACACAAGGAGGCGTGGAAAGGATGAGAAGGGACTTGGCAAGGTCGGAGGAATGGTCAGAAGTATGGCAGCTTGGATTCAATGCAAAGAAGTGCAAAATAATGCACCTGGGAAACAAAAACCCAGGGGAAGATTACACAATGAGGGGTAAGGTAGTGACAACAACAAAAATGGAAAGAGACCTGGGGGTAATCATATCAGATGACCTTAAGGTTGGCAAGCAATGTGAGAAGGTGGTAGGGAGGGCTGAGGGGATACTGGGATGTATAGGGAGAGGCATCACCAGCAGAAAACAGGAAGTTGTTATCCCCCTGTACAGATAGTTGGTGAGACCCCATCTGGAGTACTGTGTCCAGTTCTGGAGACCCCATCTCCACAAGGACATAGACAGGATCTAGGCAGTTCAGAGGAGGGCAACTAAAATGGTGCAGGGTCTGCAAGAGAAGCCATATGAGGAGAGACTAAAGGAGCTTAATATGTATACCCTTGAGGAAAGGAGGGAAGGGGGGACATGATAGAAACGTTTAAGTACTTCAGTGGAATCAACAAAGTCCAAGAGGGTAGTATCTTTCAGAAAAAGAGATGTGCAAGAACAAGGGGACACAATTTGAAGATAGAGGGGGATGGCTCAGGGGCAATGTGAGGAAGTATTTTTTCACAGAGAGGGTGGTGGATGCATGGAACAGCCTTCCTGAGGAGGTTGTGGGGTCTAAAACTGTGGGAGAATTCAAGAATGCGTGGAACAGACATAAGGCAATTTTGGGGGTAGGAAGAAATAGGCTGTTGGTTAAATAGGATCTGCAGCTTATCCTCTAGGTAGGGAAATGAGCAGACTAAGTGGGCCAAGCTATCCTTATCTGCCGTCAAAGTCTATGTTTCTATGTTATCTGAAGCTAGCTGCAAGCAGCCTGGGACTTTCCCCAGGATCCAAAAGGTTCAGTTGGCTGATTCCTCTGTCAGTCCCAACAATGGCTCCCCCTCCAGGTTCATTTAGGCACCAAAAGCCCAAAACTACAATTCTTACAGAATTTGCTCCCACAAGCCCCTGGGGAGAGACTCCATTTTAAAGTCCCCAAAGGTACTGATTGGCCCATTTCGGCAGTCCAGGACCAAGATGGTGGAGATAAACAGAACTGTCCATGCTGCAAAGAAGGCAGGTTAGACAAACTACAATATCTTTACCACTCTAACAGATATTCAGCAAACAAATACATCTTCTAACAGAGCTCCCTCTGCACAAGTAGCAATGGCAGAACAGAGCAATTATCTGACAGCCTGGGTGGGTATCAAGCATAGAAACACTCAGCCCTCCTCCCAGATTAATTATAACTGCAATCTGGGCAGCTCTTAAAGAGACAGTACACAGAGGTGATACAGGCACTTTCTGGCAAAACATTTAAACTGCAAAATGCAGGACACCAGCCTGGCAGTGAGCATTTAGGCAAGCTCAAGGAAGACTTTTCAGGAACCCCCATTTGTAAGGGGGTTACATGGGGATATGTGTCATTTTAAATTTCACTAATTGTTGGAGTCAAGACATCATCTCTCATACACATGCTGGACTTGGTCATACTGTTTTGCAAGACTGCCTGTCTTAGAATCATATTGATCTTTCCTGCTTCTCATAGTGCTTCTAGCATTGCTTAGGAATCATCCTGATGGTGTGGCCCAATGGAGGGAAATGGCCTCAAAGAAGATAGTGCAGTTACTTTCAGAAACAGTTAATCTTCAAGAGTGTCTTCTCCACTGAGCCACAACTCACTCTCTCACCTTCCACCTTCTCAGATGGTTTTAGTGAGCATCCTGCCTGCTCTCGCACCCTCCATTCTGTTTCTCTGCCCTATTAAGCATTTTTATCTAGTTCCATGTCATCTCCCGTGTGCCTGGTTTTGGTTTGCTCCATGCCTGCCTGTTTGATAAGCCTCTCAGCTTGTCTCTGACAGTGAACTGAAGTGTGCCGAGGGTGCCCATGTTCTATAGGTGTTGCAAAGTGCACTGATGGTTAGCAAAGATTGTCGGGTGACCCTGATACTGACAGCTTACAGTTTCAATGGTGTGACTCAATTGAGGTGATTCTCTTGAAGAACTACTGCTGTGGTAAGGAACTGCACTTTCCCGTGGTCCCTCCATGCACACTACATGAATGCATGTCCAGCCCACACACCGTGCATGGCAGCACTCAGGCATAGTGAATAGGGCCTAATGTGTGGAGCTGCACTCCATTTGCACTTTTAGTTAGAAAAAAATAATTCCTACTCTGTGTCATTTAAAATCTGGTTGCTCTTTCCACCCTGATTGCAGAATGTAACCAAAGCTATAAGATGTCATCATGCACTCACCTGTAGTTGACACTCATACTGAGGGGCAACCACAGGGAAGTCCATGTACAATTATTAGTCTAGAAACTTTACAAAGCTTGGCTTTGCCAGTTGCTGTTCACACAATTTGCACTTGGCCTTAGCAGTGGAGTGGGACAGGCACTTGACAAAATTTAGTTTTATAACACTCTTAATGTAACAATTGCACACTGCCTACCCCATGGCTGCTCTCTAATATTGACATCAGCCATAGGGGATTGTGGGATGCCACCTTGTGGCTTTATCTACATTCCCAAGTCAAGGGATGGCAAGATCAACCAGATGTTAAGCTACATTAAGTAAGAAAATATCCCCACTAAAAGTGCAAATGTGGGGCTCCCCCCATCAAAACACAATGCACAGTGCTTTTATAAGTACAGATCGGATGTTTGCCAGTCTCACTGGTCTCCTGGAGCTAAGTACAGTCCTCTGTGACTGTACTTAGTCTCAAGAGGATAGCAGAACCATAAAACAAAAGATTGGAGCTTAGAAAAACTCTTACAGTGTAGGTTATTGAATATCCCACTGCTGCAGCTGTGCTCTGATGTCAGCTGCAGGGGATTCTGGAATTGCAGGTTAAAGCAAATGTCAGCTTTGGAAGTCACAGAATCAGCCTGATATCAAGTACTATGCTACAGTAAACAGTAAGTAAATGAAATGTTTTTGCACACGAAGTGCAAATTAGGACCACTTCACACTTGGGTGTGGGGCTCTTAGTATTGACTGTTCCACTTTAAGTGGCAAGGCTTGGTTATGTCCACTAACAAAAGATTGCTCACAGTTCAGTGTGCCTCCCCTATAATAAAATGTGTGTGTGTGTTTTTGATTGTTCATTTATTTATTGATCTATTCATCCATCCACTGATCAGGAATATATAACCCACTGTCATTGTCTTGTTTTCAGTAGGGTTCCGGGGCTAGAGACAGCAGACACAGAAACCATAGAGGACTGCTCACTCTGCAGAGGGTCTCACCTATCTGTGTTGTACACAATGCAAATCTTGCCATTTAAGATCCATCAGTTTTCTTACTGACTCAGCAAGCAGTATGGGCTGTGTTGCAGCACTCTGCACCCCTTTTACAGGGCCTTTTATAAATAATTAATAACACGTAAAGGAAAAGGACTCTTCAAGTGTTACTGAAAAGAGCCCTCTGTATTTACTGCATTCATTCTAGGAATATTCTGTGTTACATTTTGTTCTGCTTATATTTTACATCTTTTTCCCCCTTATACTAAATACCAAATGTTTAACAAGCTTTCTCTGACCAGTCATTCTGGCTCTTGAATAAGGGCAAAAGAAATAGAGACCCATGAGTAGTGTCAGCCAGGGCTGCTCTGGGTCACACAAGGTACAGCACTGTCATAAGGCTGGCATATTAGTTTGAGTTATGCTCAGCGAAATTTATTTGAAAAAGGGTTATCTGTTGACATGTCAACATCCTTTGTAAATACCACTCTTCCTGCACGAACTCTCACTGACCTTGTGGTCTGGGGCTGTCACCTTGTGAGGAACGTTAATTCTCTCAGCAATGATCCATTACTTCTGCTTAGTGTTTTGGAAGGGGGTCAGGCCTGCAGTGAAAAGTCAAAGATAATTAGCAGTGCTATCAATAACTGACACCATGATTGCTGCCCGAGTGACAGGCCACAAAGTCCAATGCAAAAAGAAGTGATAAGAAGAAGAGGAAAATGCCTGCACATTCTGGAGTTTGAGCAGCTGCTGTGGACCATCAACATCCACAGGAGACCTCACGCATTAGCATAAATTCAAATGACAAATGCACTGTGCTATTCAGAGACTCATTAATTTGCAGCAGATACAGTGCTCATATTAGTGTAAAATTCAAATGTCACCATAGGAATGTGAGTTTAATCACAGGGCCAAGGATTAGCGAAACGAATACTGCATATTCATTTCTTTTGCTATAGTTCATTAAATTATAAAGTGTGATGGCTATACCTGTGCACCTTCTTTAAAGATAAGAAGGGTCCAGCATGTCCTTCTGTGTATCACATGAATTTTGCTGATTTGTAGCCATCAGACAGTTGACATGCATTATATACGAAGACTGTCTGCTTCTGCTGCTGTGCTGTAGATGAAGGCTGCCCCCCCCTTGTGGAAAAAAATACAGATTTGGTTCTTCATATAACTTCAAGAAGTTACACTTGTGTTCTTGTCTACGTTTGTATTTTTTTCTTTTTTCTTATTTTTACTTTGATGTGGTCGCAGCCGCAGGTATATTGTTGTAATGTCCAGCAGACATAAAAGTAGGGAACGATTGTGCATCACTGTCACCCAGATGCTATCTGGTGTCTGCCCGTGAAATACCACATATCTACCACATGTAACAAAGAAGCCACAACCCTCGAGTTGATTAGGAAATGTTCTTGTCACAGAGTTGAAAAAAACATAGTTCTGTACCTCACTGCAAGACTTTATGGTAGAGTCTAGATGGGCACATTGCTATTCAGATTCTAGGAATGCTACAAATTAGATTGACATTGAATACTTAGAGGAATGGTTTCACCCTATCAAACAAGTGACCCTAACATTGATTGCATTTTTAATGAGTACACAGCAACTGATAAATTATGCTTAGAAACAAGTATTGCCTTAATCTATACTCAAGAAGAAATAGTATATTGCCTATGCAGAACATGCCAATGCTTTAAATTACTTAGGTTACTGATTAAGTAAACGATAACACATGACAAGCTGTGGGTTATTCTGCATTAGGAAATAGGGTCAGAAAATCCTTGAAGTGGATTGGCTGATAGCATTCTAATGCCATACATTTATGTGCCAACTGCTCTTCTAGGAAAACGTCCCACTGCCAATCTGCCTTCTTACCTTGTAGATCCATGTGCACTGATGCAGAAGCTTAAATTCTGAATCAGTTGCCATTTTTGTTTCTTCACACTGAAGGACTGGAGACAGAGAATGCGAGAGAGACAGTGTGAGTGATCCAGTCACAAAGACAAGCATGGCAGGGTAAAACACTACAGAGAAAGAGAGAGCAACAGAGGCAACGGCAAGTTACGTGATAGGAAACACATGAGATTTGGTGAGGCAGTGCACGTGTGTGAAACTGCACTTAGGTATGCAGCCATTAAGTTGCCCTTGTACTTGCCTCTCCAGCACCATCTACAATAGTTTAAGAACTATTTTAAAGAATCTAACAAGAAAATACTCTAGAATAGGAAATATTCACTGTACATACATTTTCACTATATTCACTGAAGTACTCAAAACATGAAAATAAAATTACGTTAATTAGCACTTTTTCCACTAAGGTGAATGGAAGACTTTTAGTTTAGAATGAAAATAAATTTACACAGATATGGCCAGTTTGTGGCTAGTGCTAAATATAATTGACGCATTCTTTCCCTATTCTACAGTGTATTTTTTAATATTAAAAAAATGACGTTTTGCTCCATTTTCTACATGCAATAACACACTCCTGAGTGGGTGGTGATGAGCTATACCCATCCTTTTAGGGGCTATAAGGCCCTCTAACTGCAGGTTCAGGCTTCACTACACCCCTGGGTTTGTGGGTATAGCTCAACACCACCCACCTTGTGTATTATTGCTTGCATAACCCATGTGTCCAGTTGGTTTTATGGCTCCTGATTTATACTGCCTGAGGTGTGAGTTATAAACCCGAGAGTGTGTTATAATGCTTACAAATGGACCAATTGAAAAAAGACAAAGAATTTTAAAGTTGAAAATGAAACTGTTTTTAGTCGGTCCAAGGGTCAGGTGTAGGGATTTTATGATGTAGTGCGCTTGATAATGTAATATGCTTGGCTGCGGAAAGGTCTGACAAAGCGAAGGTTGCTGAGACATGAGCATATTCCCTGTGATGCACCAACAGTCAGTTAAGTGGGTTTATCTTGAGAGCTGAGCTAAAATTGCATAGATTTTATTTATAGGTTGTTGACCTGGAAAAGAACATAGAGCCAGAGCTTGTTTCTAGGTACAACTTGGGGGGGATGGGGAGTGTAACAAGTCCATTGAGTGTGATGTACACCTCGTGCTATAGACTGGAATTACTATCTTGGAAAAATCAAAGACAAGTGTCAGTTGTTCAGTGGGTAGCATACTCACATCTGGGACTGGAAGATCAGAAGGTCGTGGGTTCTAGCCCCCTACCAGCTACTTGGGATAATACCCATAACTAACTTTTAGTGCAGTACAAGGGTGGCATTACTGCTGGGATGCTGTCCTTTAGATAAGAAGTTAAATCAAGGTCCCTTCTGCCCATCTGTGGTCACTGTCCAGGAGGAAGTTAAAGATCCCATGGCACTTATCAGAGAAAAGTAGGAAGGTTCCCTGAGTCACGACCAATATAAGACCCGCAATAAAACAGGTTCATGCAACCCACCTCCCCAGTATGTTCCTGGAAAAAAGCTATCACAGCTTAGTGTGTCTTTTCCTGGTCAAAAATTGCAAATAAAGAAATAACTACACAGGTATGCTTCACCTTGTACACATTTGCATCACCAGGTAAGAAAAAAGGTTTGTCTCCCCATACGACGCACAGGGGTAATGCCAAACTTCACCCAACAACTAACACACCAAAATCTGGCCAATGGAAAATCATGTACACAAATGCTCACAGCCTGGGAAATAAGATCCCAGACCTGCAGGCAATAATGTCAGAGGCTAAACTGGACATAGTAGCAATTAGTGAGGACGTGGTTTACCAGTAACCACACTTGGGAGACTTCAGTACCTGGCTATGTATTGTTCAGAAGAGACCGAGGTGCAAAAGGGGAGGTGGCCCTGTATGTTAATGAAAATATCAAAGCTACAGAAATTCAGAATACACATAAGGAGCCAGAAGAACTGTGGATCACCCTGGAAACAGGAAATGGGACAGCCATAAGAACTGGGATTGTCTACAGGCCCCAGACCAGAGGAGGACATAGACACATTACTGTTAGAAGATATACAAACATGACAGCTAAAGGGAGGTTCTGATAATGGGAGACTTCAACATGCCGGATACAGATTGGTCAATACCAGCAGGAACATCTGCCAGAACTAGACTCATAGTGGATTCCTGCAGGGGAGGCCTCAAACAACTGGTACAGCAACCCACAAAAGACAGGGCTATCCTAGATCTAGTACTGACTAACAAAGAAGGGATCACAGATCTCCAGGTAGAAGGTCACCTGGGGCCAGTGACCATCACATGGTATGGTTCAATTTGGCTACTACATCTAAATCATCCCATTCCAAGGCAAAAATATGGGACTTCAGAGGAGCTGACTTTGATAAGATGGCCAACAGAGTTAAGCTAGCCCTGGCAAAAAGAAACACAGGTGAGGGGTACAGGCAAAGTGGGCAAGCATTAAGGATGCAATACTTGAAGCAACATCCCATTGTGTTAGACAGAAAAGGAAGTGCAAAAGAAGAAAACCACTTTGGTTCTCAAATACAGTAGCAGAAAAGGTCAGAGCCAAAAGGCTGGCCTTCAGGAAATATAAGGAAACACAGCGGGATGAAGATAGGGAGGCATACCAAACTGCCCTAAGGGAAGCAGGTAAGGCAGTAAGGCAGGCAAAGTCCCAAACTGAGGAAACATTAGCACGAACAGTAAAAGAAGGTGACAAGACTTTCTATAGATACATTAGTGAAAGGAGAAAGTCCAGAGGGGGTATTGCTAAGCTTAATGGAGAAACGGGAGCATGTGTGGAGGAGGACCTGTAAAGGCATCTATCCTAAATAGATACTTTTGCTCAGTATTTACTGAAGAGAAGGTAGGGCAGGGCCCACAGCTCAGCATCATGGACACAGGGGAGGAGATGAGCACTACTCCTTCACAAAAGAAAGGGTCCTACAAGAGCTTGCTAAGCTCAGGGTGGATAAGGCAATGGGACCTGATGGCATACATCCCAGGGTACTTAAGGAGCTAAAGGAGGAACTAGCAGAGCCATTAGCAGAATTGTTTAGTGAGTCTCTGAGCACAGGAGAGGTCCCAGAAGACTGGAGAAGGGCTCATGTGATCCCGCTCCACAAGAGTGGTAGCAGGGAGGAGGTGGCGAACTACAGACCGGTCAGTCTTACCTCAGTAGTGGGCAAGTTTATGGAGACACTCCTTAAGGAAAGGATAGTGCAACACCTGGAATCCATAGGGGCACAGGATCCAAGACAGCATGGGTTTACAAAAGGAAGGTCCTGTCAAACTAATCTCATAGATTTCTTTGACTGGGTAACCAGAGTGGTGGACCAAGGGAGCAGTTGATGTCGCCTACCTTGACTTCAGCAAAGCTTTTGACACTGTTCCACATAGAAGATTGATAAATAAGCTGGGTAGGCTGGGTGGGTCAGAAGTTGGTCAACTGGGTGGCAAACTGGTTGATGGGCAGAAAACAGAGAGTGGTGGTAAATGGTATACAGTCAGAAGAGATGCAAGTCACAAGTGGGGTACCTCAGGGATCAGTCCTGGGGCAGTCCTCTTCAACATCTTCATTAGTGACCTTGCAGATGGACTAGAGGAAGGCTTGTCTGTTTGCAGATGACACCAAGATCTGCAACAGAGTAGATGATCCAGATGGGGTGGGCAGAATGAGAAGAGATCTGATAAACTAGCAGAATGGTCAGAAGAGTGGCAACTGGGATTTAATGCAAAGAAGTGCAAAATCATGCACATAGGGAAGAGAAACCTGAAGCCACCTATAGGCTGGGAGGGGTTGCTAGCAGTCACAAAGGAAGAAAGAGACTTGGGCATCATCATCACTGATGACCTAAAATCATCCAAGCAGACCTCTAAAGCAGTAGGTAAGGCTAGGGGTGTTAGGGTGTATTAGTAGGGGTATCCAAGTCATAAGAGGGAGGTAATAATCCCTCTGTACAAGACACTGGTTAGGCCCCATCTGGAGTACTGAGCAGTATTGGAGGCCACACTTCACAAGGACATTAACCAAATTGAGGCAGTCCAGAGAAGGGCAACCAAAATGGTGCAGGGACTGCATCAGAAGACATATGAGGACAGATTAACAGAGCTCAATATGTATACCCTTGAGCAAAGGAGGGAGAGAGGTGATATGATCGAGGCATTCAAACACCTTAAGGGCATAAACAAGGTGAAAGAGTCTAACATGTTTAAATATAAGAAAAATAGCAGGACAAGAGGACACAGCATGAGATTAGAGGGAGGCCGATTAAGGGGGAATGTGAGAAATTATTTTTCACAGAAAGGTGGCGGATGCATGGAATGGCTTACCACAAGAAGTGGTGGCTATGAATACAGTGCAGGGCTTCAAACAGGCATGGGATAGGCATAAGGGAGCAATACAAATGACTATGAATAGATAGGCCACTGACAGAGCAAAGGCCGATGGCACATTTATAAGGTAGAAAAAGAAATGGGCAGACTGGATGGGCCTTGCGGTCCTTATCTGCCGTCAACTTCTATGTTTCTATGTTTCTATGTTACACAAAGGCAGAGCAAACAAAGAAACTACTGTACAGGGTTATTTATCAGAATACTTTTATTTTAGATCATTCTTGTCTTAAGACAGTAAACATATAGCCCTATCCAGCAGCACTTTCATTCCATCTTTTTTTTTGGGGGGGTCTGTTATTGCACACTTTTATAGATGGGTGGACTCAAGCACAAAAAAGGCCAACTAAAGCTATGAAAAATGTTTGGTTTTTTTGGTGTTCCCATGTGATGGTCTCCCCAAATGGTGGCAGTCTACTGTACCTCCCAGTCCTAACATTCCATTTCTGTTGCACAGCAACCCCTCATGGCCTTTGTAGTAGGAGAACCTTTGAAGTCAGCCCTATCTGAAGGTGAGGGGAAGAGATCAACATTATCTACTGAATCCTGACATCTCAATTGTTGGCTGCTGCCATCTTCTACTTTACCCACCCCCAGACATACCAGTCCTAATTGGTCCACTTGTTCTACACATGTTGTCTCCCCACCTGACTTGTGGCACAATAACTCTGCTTCCTTAACCACTTGGAGGGAGCTACGCTAAGGCTTGCTGTTCCTTTCAACCTGGATCTCAAGCTCAAGTACAGTGCTCCCTCCTTTATCCACCCCCCCTTTATGTGCCACCCTCACTTATTGCCAGTGAAAGATTTTGTAACATTTCCCAAAAATGCTATTTCCCCCTTTAACTGCCGTCCTCAATTATCTGTCACCCTCTTTTATCCACAACCTTTTAGTAAGCATGGAGGCTGGTGGATAAAAGAGGGAGCACTGTGGGATTAGTGTACTGACTGCACAGCAAATTTGCAAAAGCGAAGACCATCACAGCAATAGAATTTGACCAACAACGTTGGGTCTCTCTGATGGTCCTCGCTGGCACCAGCACTGCATTGCCCCCTCCCCAAAACAACTCCAACTCGGAGTTGTATATTTAGAAACTGGGGGGTGTGGGAGTCACAGCCCCCTAAAGGAAACACATACACATCCCCGACAGTACAATGCCAACACTCGGCATTGTGTCTGTCACTGTTGGGGATGTCACACCACTATAGGTAAACCTGTGAGATTTGCCTCCTTTTATATTAACTGTTTTTTCTGTGTGTGTTTTTTTTTCTTTGCTTTGAATGCATTTTGCATCAGTGTTTATCAAACTGCTGTGTCACAGGAGGTTTGTTGTGGTGTTCATGGTGTGACCCTAAAATCATACTTCTCAGCTGTCCCCGATTTTGAGGGACATCCTTGATTTTAGCTCAGGGGGTTTCTCTATCCCTCCTAAAATTTGTGTTTTTGTGATTAAGCAGTGGGGATTTTAAGCAGAAAATAATGTCAATCATTAAAATTAAAGACTCATTCTTCTTCAGAAAATGTATTTTATACTACGCTCCTTATTCTACCAACCTCCTGAGGGGATAGCCTCAATTTTTAATACATGTTCTTGATTTGTGTCCTTGTGTCCTTAGTTTTGTTACACTTTATCCCAAATTTATGAGGCAGGAAGGTTGAGAGGTATGCAGGAAATTACCTCTGGACAAAATGTAAGGGGCTCGATTCACAAAGCCCTGAGCTTGACACAAGGTGCCTGCATCAAACATAGATGGTGCAAGTGGCACCTTCGGTCAATAACTGCCCCCTGTGCAATTCACAAAGGCAGCCTGTGTCAACCACAGGCTGCCTGCCCCAAATGGGTCCTGAGCCATCCGTGCGCCCAAAAATGGGCTGTGACCTGGTGCTAGGGGTCATATGGCAGACGCAACCTGCCACATCTCCGAAAATGGTATTCACAGAACTCTCCCAGAGGGAGAAATTCTAAGTACCCTTAGACCAGCCAGGGCTGGTCTAAGGGTACTTTTTTTTTTTTCCTTTTTATAAATTCACAGTTTATTAAGTTTAGACCATACATGAACACAATAAATCATTGACCAACCACATTAAAGAGACATAACAGCAGTAGCAAACAAATAACATGCTAATCAAAAGAATACAAAACAAAACAAATACCCCACCCCATCCATCCACACATCCCAACTTCCCCAGAGCACAGCCTTCGAATGAACACCACATCCAAAGAGAAGGGGAGCATAGTAAGGAAAGGACAAATTATTCAGGCAGCCTATGAATAGAGAGAAGAGTATGGAACTGCTCCCATCTATGTACATGCAGGTCTGGAAGCTGATGAAATCCGGCAATTTGTTTCTCATGGCTAGTGTCTGCAGTATCTCACCATACCATTCCTTGCACAGTGGGATACTAGCATCCCACCAATGCCAGAGGATGATTGTCTTAGCCACTATAGAGATCATAGCCATATGCACTTTGTGGTGGCCAAACAAGGAAGGTGGATAGTCCCTAACCAAGTAGATCTCAGGAGTGAAAGCATCATCCAAACCCAGCAAAGGGTCAAGGGAGGCCTTAATATGAGACCAAAAGGGGGCCACCTTAGGACATTCCCATAACATCTGATAAAGGTGGCCATCTGCTATGCCACACCGAGTGCAGGTGGGCGTGTCAGATCACCCCATTTTGTACAGGATGAAGGGGGTGTAATAAAGATTATGCAAAATATGGAACTGAGTCCAACAATAACGGTCTCTCTTAAGAAATTGGAATGAGTTGCACCAGACACACTTCCAGTGGCCTGGATCCATCAGCCACTGGAAAATCTGCTGCCAATAGAAGCAGATACCTGATGGGGAGTTGGGTGCAAGTGACTGCAGACAGGGATATACCCCAGATACAGAGTGAGGTTGACCAGCCAGTGGCAATAGCCTGAAAAGAGGATGTGTAACAAGAGAGGCAAGCAGGGAGCATCCAAAAATTGAAGTGAGGGAAGCTACTAGTTGCCAGTATTTAAAAATATGGAAAGTAGGGATTGCAAAAAGCACCTGAATCTATGAGTGGGAGATAAACTTCCTGTTGTCCACCAGAGAGGAGATGGGAACATTCACTAACTGAGGACAGAAGGCGACCAGTATCCGATGGCCCCATCCTGATATTAGGATTGGCCAGGATGGGTTGGGATAGGGATAGAGACCAATCCATCCTCAGGAATAATTCCAGCTGTAGTCTGGCTTTGAGAAGTGGAGGGGAGTGGATTGCAGCTGGTAAATGGGAAATCTTAACATGAAAGACTAGCACAGGAGACACCAGCTGACCGGCACAGCCGGAACTCAATATGAAGCCAGAGGGGAAGGTAGTCCTCATCCCCATGTTCTACAGAGGGTGTTCCCCAATGCAGGAATTTAGTTGCATGAAGGGCTAGATAATAAAGATAGAAATGAGGAAGATGTAGGCTGCCCAAGTCCCTGGAGAGGGTAAGCTTAGTGTAAGTCTGGCTGATTGCTCCCCCTTCCAGAGGAAGCGATTCAGGAGTCTCTGCAAGGAAATAAACCAAGTTTTAGGGAAATGGACCCCAAGCATTCCCATCAGATAGAGCAGCCAGGGGAGAATGTTCATCTTGAGGATGTGGAAGTGACCCTAAAAAGTCATCAGGAGAGATGACCACCTGGAGAAGTCATCTTCAATCGACTGAAGCAGGGATGGGATATTCAGAGGGACCAAATCAGAGGGGAGGCAAGGCACGAAAATCCCCAGATATCTGAGAGCCTTAGGCTCCCACGCCAGGCCCAAATCCATAATATCTTGCTTGAGAACAAAAGCACTGAGGGGCATAACCTGAGTTTTATCAAGGTTCAGCCTATACCCTGCTAACCTGGAAAAAGCAGCAATTTCCGTCAAAGCAGTGGGGATGGAGGTAGCTGGATTGTCTACATGGAACAGCAGATAATCTGCATAAGCGGATAGTTTGTAATGCTCCTCCCCAACCAGTATACCTTGGACGGTAGGAGAGTCATGAAGGCGCCAAAGCAGGGGTTCAAGGTAAAGACTGAACAAAAAAAGGGGAAAGAGGACAGCCCTGCCTTGTGCCACAGCCTAGGGGGAAATCACTGAGGACAAGCCATTACACTGGATTCTTGCCATAGGTTTAGTATAGAGAACCTGCAGCCATGAGTAGAAGTTATGAGGGATGCCAAACCACTGCAGGACTTCAAAGAGGAAGGGCTAGGACACACAGTCAAAGGCCTTCTCTGCATCAAGAGAGACCAGGGCCACAGGGGACCTGCTGTCCCCGGACACAGAGATTAGATGTAACAGCTTCCGAACATGGTCACTGGAGAGATGCCCCACCATAAAACCCACCTTCTCTGGTGAAATAAGGGGGTCCCAAACTAATTGTAATCTATTAGCTAAAACCTTAGCAAGAATTTTTTAATACAAATTAAGAAGAGAGCTCAGTCTATAACTGACTGGCAAAAGCTCATTTTTACCTGATTTGTGGAGGAGAGTTATCCAGACTTGGGTAAAAGAATAATCCTGCAGGCCATCAACTAAAAAGGAGTTAAAAAGCTGGGTGAGCAAAGAAGCAATATCATCAGAGAAGGCCTTGTAAAAGTTATTATAGAACCCATTGGGGCCGGGAGCTTTATCCAAGGAAAGCTGACCAATGACTGCCTTGACCTCACTCAATAGGACAGGTCCCTCCAGTACATTCTGCTGAGATGGGGATAGACATGGAAAAGTAACCTGGTTCAGGTAATCTGCAATTGCTACCTGATCATCAGGAGAAGTCACTGGAGCCTCATACAGAGCCTGATAAAACCCCCTAAAGGTGTCTACAATGTCCCTCAAATTAGTGAGCGTGGTAGCTGTAGGGTCAGGCTGTAGACGGGGGACAGCCCGTGACTCCTCCAATTGCTGAAACCTCCAGGCCAAGAGCCTGCCAGCCTGTTCCCCAGATTCTAAGTATTGGGACTTAGTCCAGAGAATGGCTAATTCGGCTTTTTCAGCCAAAAAATTCTGCATATTTAAGATGAGCCGACTCCAGTCTTTGCCAGATTGCTGTGAAGAAGGCAGATGACAATTCCCATTCTAAACTGCACACTTCAGCTAGCAGTTTGTTGCCCTCAAGTATACGGTTTTTATGCCATTCAGAGGCTAGCTTAATACATTCTCCATGAACCGTGGCTTTGAAAGCCCCCCACAGCCAGCCCACTCTCGTCACTGACCCCTCATTAGGCAAAAGGAAGGAGCGAAAAAAATTCCTTAAGGTGTATGTATCACAGTAGGATCCTGAAGAAGCTGGGTATTCGGATGCCAGATTCCATCCCGGGACTCAGCAAGTGACAAAATCTGGGAGAGCTCAACAAGGGCATGGTCTGACAGTACTCTGTGAAGTATCTTGGAGGAAAACAAACCATTCAAGGCACACCTATGCACCAGAAAGAACTCTATCCTGTAGGACGTGTCATGGACAGCCAAGACAAAAGTGTATTGCCAGTCGGGGGGAAAACAGAACTTGCAAAGGGATCCACTAAACCCATACTATCCAACAGACCTCTGAATCCCTGCTGGCCAGACAACAGGCCTCTCTGAATAGATCCAAACCAGTCCAGATCATCTTGATAAACCAAGTTCCAATCACCGCCCAACAGAATGTAGGAGCAGGAGAAGGAAGCTAGTTGGTATTCGAGGCTGAAAAAGAAGGCAGGATAGTCTATATTGGGGCTATACACTGAATCAAAAATAACTTCAGTAATACCCAGACGGCCATGCAACAAAATAAATCACCCCTCAGGGTCCGCAACCTCCTGAAGAAGTTGGAATTGTGTACCCCGAGTAATTAAAATAGCTACGCTACCCCGGGAGAAATGGACACCTGCCCCGTAAACCTGGGCTACCCAGCTTCTATGGAAACAGGCCTCTTCCTCCCTCTTCAAATGTGTTTTCTGAAGCATAACCACATGTGGGTTAAGCTTTTGAAGGTGGCCCAACAGCATTTATTTATTTAGCTTTTGTTGACCGGGTAAGTGCACTAGACCAGTCCTGCCAATTTTCAGGCACGACCCAGGGGAAGGGGATACAGATGAATGCCAACTGACCTTGAACCAGATTAAGCTGTTGGTGGTATTTTTTTTTAGTGAATGAGGGAAATTTGGCCAGGACACCGAGGAAATTCCCCTACTCTTTGGAGGCGGAGGGCGCTGTGTGGCTGAACAGCGTTACTGGTCAGTGGTGTCTGGAGCTTTGCTTGAGGAGGATGTGCAGGAGGCCAAGGAGTGGGTCTCCTCCTTGGCTGTCTTGGAAATTTGCAATGGAGACCAATGCTGAGGAAACGTGGAGAAAAGATGTATTATTACTGATGGAGGCAAAAGAAGATGCAGAGGAATTACCGGGGGACGTGGTTTCCCGAGTCCAGGTGCAGTAGTACAGAAATGAGCACGAAGAGTACGATATGGAACAAGTTTTGGAACTGCAAGTTGAGGAAACGGAACGATGTTACCAAGCAGCGAGGCTGCATTTACAGGAGGCACGAGAATGTAGGAAGTAGTTGGTGGAGCAGGAAACGGAAAAGCAGGTTGACAACATGGAGACAGACGTGGAAGACAGAGAGAAGACAAGTGAGGAGAGGGAGAGTCGAAATGGTGTTTGTAGGCAATCGGAAGATGCAGGCAAAAAGGGGGAAAATCGAGAGGCAGGAAGAGATGGAACTTGGAAGCAGCAAACAGAAATTTCGGGGATAGAGGAGAGGGAAATGGACATAAGGACAAAACAAACGGCAGACACAGGTAGTATTCCTGCTGTTCTTAACCAAATCGGGTTACCAGCTGTAGAATTTATGATTGGGTCCTCGGTAGGAGGCCCGAAGAGAACTTTAAAGGAGAGGGAAACAAACAGAAGACCACAGAGCTGAGTTGTGGATGGGCCCAGGCAGGGGCAAGATCAATTGCAAGGAGGAATAACTGGGTAACAACAGCCTTGCAAGCTGCAGGATGGGTGAAAAGCCCTACAGGGAATGGGTGGGATGTAAATATAAATAGAGACACTTTTTCTGCAAGTTTTGGTATCTTGGAAGAACCCCCCCCATCCCTCTTCTTGAGGTTACAGTAACTCCCTCATTAGCCCCGGGACAGCTCTCCCCTGCAGAAGAGGAAATGTTGCCACAGCAAGATGATCCTCACCCTTTGTTACAGATTATTAGGGATCAAGAATTGGAAGGTCTAAATGACTTAATGGAAGGAAATGGAAAAGGACAAGAGGTGGTGCACCAGAGAACCACTTCTATGGATGTGTCTGGGCATGATTCTCTGGTGGCTAAAGCTGATAAAGTATGGCATGGGAAGGTGACAGAACATTTATTTCTGGCTGATAAAGGCCCGTTGATGGAACCAGCAGAAAGAAGGAACACTGTACAATTAAAATATCGGGGTGATGTCGATACAATTCCAGACAGGAAATTTGTGGGTAGAGTTTTGTTGAAAGACAGCATGAAGTATTATGCATATGAGATTTACGCTTTAATACATGTGCCAGGAGATGTGATATTTGATGTCAGCTTTAAACATCCTGCAGGGTTGAAACACAGAAACATAGAATTTGACGGCAGTTAAGGACCGCTTGGCCCACCTAGTCTGCCCATTTTCCTACCTAACAGGTAAGCTGCAGATCCTAATTAACCAACAACTTACTTCCTCCTACCCCCCACTAGGAGTGCCTTATGTCTGTCCCATGCATTCTTGAATTCCCCCACTGTTCTTGACTCCATGACCTCCTGGAAAGGTTTTGGAAACAATACCAGTTGATGAAACTTTCACCCTTGTGGAGGCCTTTTTTGGAAATACCGCTAACAAAACCCCTGACAAAAAAAATTACAGTCCTTTTTCGTAATGAAGGGGTTAACGTTGCGGATATTACATGCTGGTTACAGCAGCATTGTACTATTAAAGGTTTTCCTGACCCTATCTTAGATGAAGAGCAGTTGTGGACGGGGGGATGGAAATATCAAGTGGTACTGAAGTTAGTGAATGGCCAGACTAACCACCTACCAAATTGTTTTTTTCTGGGCCTGGATAGGGGGGTGATTTTCTATCCTGGGTAACCAAGGGCTTGTTTTAAATGCAGAGATGTGGGACACCTAAGCAATGTATGTGATAAACAAAAATGTGGATTGTATGGGGATTTGGGGCATGTAGGGGCTCAGTGTCGGCAACCACTGAAATGTAATTTATGTGAGGAACAGGGGCACTCTTTCCGTACTTGCTCATGGGTCTCACATAACAATGTAGACAGTACTGTTAGAGCAGAGCAGGGTATATACATAGCTACAGCACAAAAAGAAAAAATGAGGATGGAGGAGTTGCTGACAAAGGTTCCTGTTAGAACTCCATTACCACAAAGAGTTCCAAGAAAGATAGGGGAAGTTGTGATTGAGGAAAACATGGGTGACAAGCATCTAGAGGGAAATATCCAAAAGGATGTAAATGTTGGTGGTGGGGAATTGGGTATAGAGGAGGAGGTAGAAGTAGTAAAGGAGGTAGATCAGGTAGAAGGCATGGGAGAAGAAGGTGTTTCCCCCCCCAGTACAGGAACAAACAGATTTTCAGAGAGTAACTAGATCCAAGGCAGGAAAGCTAATTACAGCTGCCTCGATACAAGCAAAAAAGATGGAGGAAGTAGCAGTACAGAACTCATATGCTCTATTGTTTGAGGAGGGGGTGGAGGAGGATGGCTGTGAATCAGATCTTTCCTCAGTAGCCTCCTCTCGAGCGGATGGAGTTTCAGAGTCGGGCTTTTTGGAAAAACTGAAAACTAGGAAAAGGAAAAAGAAATGATGAAGAATAGTGGATATTTTCTAAACTTCCTTTATAAGGTTTTTATGGCTGTTTCTTTTTGTACAGTTAATGTTAATAGTATAAAGGCCTATGAGAGGAGGCAGAGTACTTTTTTGAGTCTCAGTATTTGGGGTGGGCAAGTTATCTTATTACAAGACACTTGACTACATTCTTTAGCAGAAATACAAATTGCGCAGAAAGATTGGAGGTGGGGTGTCTCATATTGGTCAGTAGGAGAGGAACAGTGCTCTGGGATAGGGATGCTTTTTAAAGGAAGTGTTCAGGTACTACATGTGTATGATATAATTCCAGGGAGGACCATGGTTGTAGATGTGATCCTACAGAAATAAGTTTTTCGGATCATAAACATATATGCACCACAGACTAAAGCAGAAAGGTCTGAAGTGTTCAGACAAGTAGAGCCCTACTTGAACACATCGAAATTGGTATTGTGGGGAAGGGATTTTAATTGTGGGCTTTCATATAGAGATTGGGGAAGGGCTACGTAGAAGATTTTCTGTGTTACCAATACTTTGTTAGCAATTATGCATAGAAATAATATAAGAGACGTACTGTATATGACATCATGCAACAGGAACCAAAACATACCTTTTTTAAAGGAAAGTTGTCTACTAGGATAGATTTTTGCTAATATCAGCAAGAATGACTTGTCAGCAGGTGGAGGTATTGCCTTTGGAAACCTCAGACCATCTGGTAGTTGTCCTAAGATTAGGAGAGAGGCAAAAATTAATGGTAGGGAGGGGTTGTTGGAAAATGAACATTTCTAAGTTGCAGTACGCTATAGCAGAAAAATCTATAAAAGAGTTATTTCAGGCAAGAAAGGATATATGTTTTATGTACGAGAGTCCAATAGAATGGTGGGAAGACATAAAGAGGGATTTGTAGGATTGGTATGGAACCTATACAAAAAGACAAGCTAAGGATAGATATATCGCATATTTAGGACAAAGGGCGAAATATTTACAAATCCTAACACAGGGGGGTGGGATAGAGAGCGAAAGATAGTGAGAATACAGAAGGTAAAAAGTCAGATGAGAAAGTATTTACAGGAATCAGTAAAGAAAATGGCAACTCAACAAAAATATAGGACACAAGGTACAAAAGAGGAAGTAAACCCGTATGAGGGAGGGGTGCAAGGGGTACAAAAGGTGACTATGACAGGTCTTAGAGACAGACAAGGGAATTTAAAAGATCATAATCAAGATATGATGCTTATTATACAACAGCATATGGTAGATACTTTCCAGAAAGAAAGGAAGGAAAGTCAAGATTTTCTTACAGGAACAGAAGTACCGGGGTTGTCAAGAGAGGAGAAGGAAGGGTTGATTGCTCCCATTTCAGGATTGGAAATTCGGGATGCTATTGTACAATTATCTGCCAATACAGCTCCTGGATGGGATGGGATACCGAATGACTTTTATAAGCATTATATCGAAATTGTGGTTCCCTGTCTAGAAGTGCTTTACAACGCCATTTGGGAAGAAAGAAGGCTTGCCCCCTCAATGCAATTGGGAATGATGTTTTTTCTCTTTAAAAAAGGGGATCCATATGAATTAAAGAATTGGAGGCCTTTAACGTTACTAAACACTGATTACAAAATACTTGCAAAAGTACTTACGAAAAGATTGGCACATATAGCACAGAAAATAATTGTCCAATAGCAGAGTTGCGCAGTCCCAGGTAGAAATTTTATTTATTTAGCTTTTGTCGACCGGGTAAGTGCACTAGACAAATGCTGCCTATTTTCAGGCACGACCCGGGGGAGGGGGGATACAGATGAATGCCAACTGACCTTGAACCAGATTAAGCTGTTGTTGAAATGTTGAAATGTTGTACAAAATCTGATATTTATTAGGGAAATTGTAGAGCAAAGTTTAGGGAAGCATTTAAGTGGGTATTTAATGTCAGTAGATCAGGAAACTGCTTTCGATACAATTAGGCAGGAATACCTTTGGGGAGTATTGTACCATTATGGGGTCCCTCAAGGATTTATAGAGATAGTAAAAGTGTTGTACAAAGAGGCACAAGTTGTACCTTTGGTGAATGTTTTTTTAGGAGTCCCGATTTATTTAAAAAATGGGGTAAAGCAAGGTTGCCCAATGAGCCCCTTATTGTATGTCTTTGGTTTGGACCCTTTATTATGGAGAATTGGGCAAACCAGGGACATTAGGGCCATAAAGAACAGGGAAAGGTATGAATTTCAAAAAGTCTCAGCATATGCGGATGATTGCATTTTCACAGTAGCTGATGGAAAATCAGGAGCAAAAATTTTGATGATGGTGTGGTGCAAGAGGTTTATAACACAACTGGCATTAGAATTAATATGAATAAAAGTATTGCACTGATATTAGGGAATAGTAAAACGATAAAGGATTTTCCAATTCCGATGACAAAGGATCAAGTGAAAATTTTAGGTATATATTTTGGTACAAAGGAGTCAGAAGTTCAAAATTAGAATGAGGTTTATGACAAAGCAAAACATAAAGTACAGGCATGGTTATCTTGGAAAATGTTGAGGAAAAAGAGGGTGTATCTTTTGAGAGCATACATAGCGCCTATTTTTTTGTATGTATCTCATGTACTTCCCTTGCCATACAATATGCATACAAATGTTTTGAGTTTGTTTTTTCAGTTCCTATGGGGTAGTAGGTTGAATCCAGTTAAAAGAAATCACACATATAGAGTAAGGAAAGAAGGAGGTTTGAATATGTTACATCCCCTAGTTTACCTATTTGGTAATTTTCTTTTTAGCTCCATTCTCCCTTTGTTATCACAGACATCAGGGATAGGGAAAGTTTGTATGCAACTTTGGGGCAAGCCTTTTTTCGAAGCATGGGGGAGAGGGAGATGGCACCCTGCAGAACGGATGCTTCCTAGTTATGTACATCTTGTGCCTCTTTATACAACACTTTTTATGTTTGCTTGCACGCATGTGCAAGAAACATAGTGCCATCATCGGAGATTTCGGAGGTGTGTCACCTCCTCCTCCAATTCAGGCAGTGTGCTTGCAGGCGCGGCCCCTGTTAGCCAATGCATTTTGGAGCTGTCTATGACATGCTCCAAAATGCAGTGGCATACAGTTGAAAGGGGAGCTATGGCAGTGAGCAGCGATAAGAGCTGCTCACGCGCAGCCCCCCAGCCAGCAGGTGTGTGCGGGCTCTTCTCAAACGCAGTGTATAGCCGACGGGTGCCCAATCCCCGCCGGCTGAACTGGGCGCCTGTCTCCTCCCTCCCTCCCATTGCTGGATGCCACGCTGGGAGCCCACCCCAGCATGGCAATCCATCATGCTGCCGACCGGAGTGCCCAATCCCCGCCGGCTGAACGCGCCCTCCCCAAGTCCTTGTGCCACGCTGGGAGCCCACCCCAGCGTGGCAAACGATCCTCGCGCTTTTTGGGGTTTTTGCCCGGCGGTGCCCAGTCCCCGTCAGCTGAACACCCCCAAGCCTTGTGCCACGCTGGGAGCCCACCCCAGCGTGGCAACCCACGACGCCTTTTTTAACCTGTAAGAAAAGCGGTCCAGCGGTGCGCCTCCTCGACCCCCCACAACCCGCACCCACCCACTGCGCACTCCAGCTCTCCCACACCCCCCACCCCATACTTACCTCCGGACTCCGCGCGACGATCTTCGGTGGACCGGAACATGTCTGCACTCTTCAAAGCCGACATCGCGAACTGAGGAAATGCTGGTAAGCTGTATAATGGGCTAGATAGGGGATTTCAACTTTATTAGATATCTCAGCCATTTTGGAATTTTGCACCAAATTTTCAACATGGTGTTTTGGGACCCTTCTCTGAATGATGTCACTGTCATGGCGTTATTCGGGCCCGAAGGGTGATTTCGCACAGTGACTGTGCAGTGACTGTGAAATCACCCTTCAGGCCTGAATACCACCATGACAGTGACATCATTCATGAGAAGGGGGCCCAAAACCCCATGTTGAAAATTTGGTGCCAAAATTCCAAAAAATGACTGTTTAACGAGCGTGCGTTGCACAGTTCCTACGCAGGCTTGTAAGTTCGCGAAATTTCAATATTTTCACTCCAGATTTTCAACATTGCCATTTCACCACACCTTCTTATGAGTAGTATAGCTGTCATTTTTCACATCTCACCCAAAATGTGTTTCCACCCATGTAGCGCAGAATGGTGCAGTCAGTGTGCGAAATCAATGTACGGGACAAATTAAGAAAATCACAGTGACACTGTTCATGAGCAGAGATCTTGAAATGGCTATGTTGAAAATTTGGTGAAAAATCCCTGAAATGACGTTTCTGGCGTGCTGTTAAGTTCTCACATGCGCTCATAGGTTTGCTGAATTTTCAATATTTCCACTCCAAATTTTCAACATTACCATTTTCCACACCTTCTTATGAGTAGTACAGCTATTTTTCACATCTCACCCAAAGCGTGTTTCATACATATAGCATACAATGGCGCGTCGTTATCTTGAACTCAGTGTATGGGACACATTAAGAAAATCATAGTGTCACTGTTCATGAGCAGAGATCTTAAAATGGCAATGTTGAAAATCAGGTGACAGAATTCAAAATGACTGTTTTACGAGTGTGCGTTGCACAGTTCTATGCACGCTCGTAGGGTTTGCGAATTTTCAATATTTCCACCCAGATTTCCAACATTGCCATTTTTCCACACACCTCCTTATGAGCAGTACAGCTGTCATTTTTTCACATCCTGCCCAAAACATGTTCCGCCCATGTAGCGCACGATGGTGCTATTGGTGTGCAAAAGCAATGTTTAGGACAGATTAAGAAAATCACAGTTACCCTGTTCATGAGCAGAGGTCTTAAAATGGCTATGTTGAAAATTTGGTGACAAAAGTCCATAAATGACTGTGGTACGAGTGAGCATTGCAGTTTCCACGCATCCTCGTTAGTTCATGACTTTGTAATATTTTCAGTCCAGATTTTCGCTAGTGGCATTTTTCAACACTTCCTTATGAACAGTACAGCTGCTATTTTTCACAACATGGCCGGCGGTGTTTTCACACTTGCGCAGAGATGCATGGTCGCTGTGGGAAATCATTGTTCGCACAAATAAAGAAAATCACAGTGACACTGTTCATGATTGAGGCACCAAAATGCCTGAGTTGACAATCTGCTATAAAAAATCCCCAACCTAATTATATAACGGGTGTCGTTGCACAGTTTCTATGTCGCCTGACTTCACCATTTTTAAAATATTTTTACTACACATTTGCAACATAGCCATTTTTACACCTCCCCATGAAAGAGTACAGCTGTCATTTTTTACATCCTGTTCAGAATATTTTTGCACCTGTGGTGCTAAATGCCGTAGTCACTGTGCATAAGCAGTTTTTGGCTACCAAACTGATATTCCCCCTGTTCATGAGGTGGGGTCACAAAACAAACATGTTGAAAATTTGGAGTTAACATACCAACGAATGCCTGAGGTATTAGGCTTTTCAACTAAATCGCCCAACCCTATAGAGAATGACAGGAATCAGGGGTGTGACTTGGGATCCTTGCCTGTGATGCTCATACCATTCCACACCCTGCAGTCACTGAGAGGCATCGAGTATGCCTGGACCTTCGGCCCCAAATCAGCCCCATTCTCCTATATCGCACCCATCTCACCATATTTCCTAATGAAATGGGTGTGCATAAGGGCCAAAGACCCCAGGAACACGTGACACTTGTCAGTCTCTGCAGAGTGGTGTGGTGAAATGCGTGGCTGTTATGCCTGACGACCCAAACGCACACCCCAATGCCTGTCACTCTCTGCAGGGTGGTGGTGGGGTTGGCCTCAGTTCAATACTTCACTGCCATTCCTATTACGCAGCTCTGTAACTTCTACACTACCACTGCCAATGCCAGCAAGCAAACATTCGGCATTGACAAATGCTTGTTTTTGATTGTCTACATGTACAGGATTTTTGGACTTTGCTGTCAGATTTATGGGGGGAAAAGTTAATTTTATTAATAAATTATGATGTTTTGGTTCTAGGGCAAATCCTGTCTTCCTGGGCAAAATGGACAAACAGTACAGTCCATATTATATTGGTATGTATAAAATGGTCCATTTGGCAGGCGAGATGCCTAAGGTTTCTACAAGGTAAAGTAGTTCAACAACAAGATGGTTTTTTTTCAAATACAGCAAGAATTGGACAGCATTTATGGATATGAAAAACATACCCTAGGGCAAGATGTACTTGAGAAATTATGGAGGAATGTTGATTGGGTGGGGTAGGGGCTTTAAAGTAGAGAAGGGGTTTCTTGCTAGATGAAAAAAGTATAAGGTAAAATATGGTAGGTGGTGGGTAGAAATTTTTTTTTTGGTTTGATTTATTTTGGTGATGGTATCTTTTTGTATCTCTTGGGATATGGAAAAGAAAGAAGGGTTAGTTATCTTGAATTACTGTTTGTAAGGGTTTTTTTCGTGTTTTTTCTTACTTTTTTTTTTGAGCCAAAAGGAGTGTGCTCAGAGGAAGACCCACCCCCAACAACCCCACAAACCCCCCAACTCCCCGCAAACCCACAAAAACTATGTACAAGAAACCCCCCCACACTACCCAAACAGTGTTGAATCAACTACGCCAACAGTGCCCCACCAGTCCAGAAGGTCAACACACACAAAAGCTGGGGTCCAAGACCTGCCCCCCCCCATATCCAACTCAGAAAGGCAAGGAAGGCATATAGATAATAAACAGGACGTAAAGGCCCCAATAATAAAACTCCTTAGTACAGGCCTAAGGCCCACTGAAAAGAAAAGGCTGCCTTCCGACAGTCTAACCCCCCTCCCCACAAAATCCCAGAAGCCAGATGCGTAGCCCTGGAGGGCAACCCCCATACCCAACAAGTAGTAACAAACCCAGGCCAGAATGTAAAAGGCTTTCCCACCTCGTAGCCAGTTTGTGACTACAATCCCCTAAACAGCGTGTAAATTCCCCCCATCCACTCCCCTTCCCTGAAACCCGATTAGTGAAACAATCATTCCAAGCTAAATCTAACTATAAGCATACAAGATAGGTTACAAGAAATAACAGTATAAAGGAGACACAAAACACATCAGAACTAAGGGGTTGAGGAACAATGAACCCATCCACCCCCTGCGTACGTCTATAATACTGATAGCATAATTCAGATTTCCAACCAGGCTGGAGCGAAAAAAAAAAAAAAAAGGGTTGCTTATAACACCACTGCCCAGAGAAATGAAAACACACCCCTCCTCTCCCACATACAGGCCCACAGGCAATCAGTCATTATCCTGGCATCCTGGGCAACAGGGAGCCAGCTATTAAAGGAAGGAGATCATGAACCAGTAAAATGCCTTCTTGTGTAGCTGACCAAAAACAGAAAGTCCATTGGATTCTGGAGTAAATGAAATGGACAGGTCAGAGAATCAAAGTCCAACAGAGACATAATGAACTCCATGATGTCCCAAGATCCTGCAGAGGCAATAGCTGGCATGTTGCAGGGTGAACATCCTCTACGCAACAGAGGGTAACTCACACAAGGCAAACAAGGCAGTCCCCCGAGGCAGGGAAGCAGGAACAAACAGATAAGGAGAACGACTCCAAGCCCAGAAAACTCACAGCCAAAAAACAACTTATGTTATGCACTTAAGCACCCTCTAGTTTAAGAATTCAGGTGGCCCCTGGAGGACAGGAAAATCATCTGTCCTGAAACAGATCTGGAAAGAGTCTTTTAAGTTCTGGGGCAGCCGACTCCGCCAATTCAAAAGTAGACCAGGAGCCTTGGTGAAGCACAGATAAGCGGGCAGGGTACAGTACTTTAAATTGAACCCCCACAGCAATTAACTTAGATACCAGGGGGTAATATGCCACCCATTTCTGCCAAGTTGCCATTGGGAGATCTTGAGCAATCCTGATCCTGGAACCCTCCCACAGGATTTCACAGAGCTCCCTGAACTTAGATAAAATATTCTGCCTGTCCAAATAGTTGAGCAATTGAGGATAAATGGCCATGGAGAGGGAACCATCTACTGGTCTTGGTCAAAGAGAGAAGTGAGCCCACTCAACCACGTAAACTGAGTTGTTGGAAGATGGCCCTGCAATTTTAGACAGAATATTTTGAGAGAACAGGACTGGAGAGGCCTTTTCAGCATCCTCAGGAAGGCTGAAAATCACCAGGTTGTTACGACGGCTTCAGTTTTCCAGATCTTCGAGTTTGGCCTCAACCTTCTGGAGCTTATGGCACAAGGAAACCACCTCAGGGTCTAACTTGTCCTTCCAGTGTTCCAAAGAGACAGTACATGCAGCAACATCCAAGATATTTTTTGTAGCTTCACCCAGGTCGGCCCGGAGAGATTTTAGCTCAGATGTAAGGTCTTGGAGGGCCGAGTTGAAGGGCTAAAATTCAACCAAAAACTTTGCCTCAGTGAGAGGGGCCTCCAGCAGTGTAGGAGCTGCAGTCTTGCTAGCAGCAACCCCTGAGTCCTTGGAGTGTTTCGAAGTTTTAGTCGGTGTTACTGGATGGGTGTGGGAGGGTGGCGCTTGCTTCATTTCAGTGTCCATCCAGCCACAAAAAAAGCAATCCTGACAGGATGAAGACCACCGAGAGCCCCAGTAAGTAATCCAGAATAGCTAGGCAGGCTGGAATGAGCAAACTTGGTCCCCAAAACAGGTATTTTTAATCAAATAGCAGAATTGGAGTGGGAGTGGGTGCTGAAAGCTGCTACTCCTGGGTATGCATCACATGACTGCTCTGGTCTAAGGGTACTTAGAAAACTCCCCACTGGGAGAGTTGACCTGTATGCGGCAATGTGCCACTGTCCCCCCTCTACAATCCCAATGTGGCCCGTTATAACATAAGTAATGTAGCCCCCCCGTCCCCAACGGTGCCCATTGTGACATATATAAAATAGCCCCCCATCCCCAATGGTGCCGTTGTTACATATATAATATAGCCCCCCAACCCCCAACGGTGCCCATTGTAACATGTATAATTTAGCTCACCCCCAATTCCCAATGATGCCCATTGTTAAATAGTTAATATAGCCCCGCTCCCCGATCCTCGATACTGCCCAGTATACATTAATTAGTATAGCTTCCCCACCATCCCTGATGTTGCCTGTAATAAAACATATCAATCCAGCCCCCATCCCTGGTGGTCGAGTGGCCACCCACCCACCCCCGCAGGTAGTGCCCACAATCCCAAAACAGATCTGGCACCAGCACAGCCCTCCTCTCACCTCCATGGCCGGCACCAACTGATCTTTCACTGGTGGGTTACTGTAATGTGTATGTGTTTATTACATACACATTACAGTAATCCACCAGTGAAAGATCAGTCAGTGCCAGCCGCAGAGGTGAGAGGAGGGTTGTGCTGGCTCTTTTTTGGTGTAGTGGGCACTACCTGTGAGGGTGAGTGGGTGGCCACTCGACCACCAGGGATGGAAGCTGGATTGATATGTTTTATTTCAGGCAACATGGGGATGGGGGAAGCTATACTAATTAATGTGTATCGGACATAATCGAGGATCGGTGAGGGGGGTTATAGTAACTATTCAACAACAGGCACCTTCGGGGATCGGGGGGCTATATTACACATGTAACAACGGGCACCATTGGGGATCGGGGGCTGTATTATATATACATAACAACGGGCACTATCGGGGATGGGGGATATTTTATATATGTCATAACAGGCACCGTCGGGGATGGGGGGGCTACATTACTTATGTTATAATGGGCCACATCGGGACTGTGGAGGGGGGACAGTCAACCACCAGGGACGGGGGCTGGATTTATATGTTTTCTTATGGGCAGCATTGGGGATGGTGGGGTAGCTATACTAAGTAATGTATACCAGGCATTATCGAGGATTGGTGAGGGGAGGGGGTTATATTAACTATGTAACAAAGGGCACCATCGGAGATGGGGGGGCTGTATCATATATGTGACAAAGTGCACCATCAGGGATCAGGGGAGCTGTATTATATATATAACAATGGGCACCACCGGGGATTGGGGTGCCATATTATGTATGTGACAATGGGCACCATCGGGGCTGGGGGGGGCTACATTAACTATGTTATAATGGCCCACATCGGGATCGGGGAGGGGGGACCAGTTGTGTTTCCTGCAAGGAGCATGTGGCACAGCCCTCCCGCATGCCTTGTGATTACCACATGGGAGAGATTGCTGCAAGTGTGGGGACTTAGGTCCCAGGACCCCTTCTGTACCAGAATCTGGTGTAGGGTCCCTGGCACAAGAGTCTGGCACAAGATGCTGTCTGATGCAGCTTGCACCATTCTAAGCCCTCTTTGAGAATTGGGCAAGGTTGTTAAGTATGTGGGGGAAGTAAATGCTTTGACAATTTCACTCACTGCAGCAGAGAAGTTCCCAGAAAAATCTGAGAATCAGCATGCTTATTGTCCCAGCCTAACTTGTTCAAAACAAAGACTTGGAAACCAGGTGACCCAGATTCAAACCCTACATGAGTGACAAGCAATTTAACTTCTCAGTACTTCATTCCACTCAGCTGTATAAGAGGGTAAATGTTGGTCTAGTCAGGATAAATTCATTGTAACCCCCTCCCTCCCCCCGTCTTCTCCTACACACCTGTTTATCCACATGAATGACAGAAGAAAGTTTAGTTAAAGTGTTGACATAACAGGATGCACATAATTCAACTGTAAGATGAAAATTTACTCAAAATGCCATTAGCAATAAAGGCACCTTGACAAACATTTTGCATAATTCTACGTCAGGTACTAGATGTTGTCCTATTCCCCATCACCAATCTGCTGAATTGTTCACTTTGCCTGGGTCAGTTCCCCCAAGCCTGGAAAACTGCCATTATTACACCCATATACAAGAGGGGGGATTGGTCTATCCCTAGTAACTATCGACTGATCTCAATCCTCCCTCCACTCTCCAAACCCTTGAGAAAGTGGTAGCAGACCAGCTCACTGAGTACCTTACCAAATATGACATCATGTGTCCAGAGCAGCATGGTTTTTGCTCAGGTCACAGCATTACCACTGCTCTCCTGGAGTTCTCTAACTTCCTGCACACCACACTGGACTCTGGCAAGATCGTTGGAGCCATATTTATAGACCTCTCCAAAGGCTTTTGACATGGTCTGTCACCCCCTTCTACTTGACTCCCTTCTCCACCTCAGCTGTGCAACTGGTCCCCTCACATGGTTCGTCAGCTACCTCTTAACCAGATCCCAATGTGTAAAAATAAACAACACCTTGTCCGGCACCCAACCTGTCCATTCCAGAGTTCCCCAGGGCTCCATCCTTGGACCCCTCATCTTCAGTCACTACCTCAACACCCTCCCTGCCTCTTGTTCAAGTAGAATTCTACTATACGTGGACAATGCAGTACTTTTCTCTGCTCATCCCAACCCGGTGTCTCTATAGGCATCCCTCCAGCAGACCTTTCACCAAGCTGAGCAGTTGGTCTCTGACCATAGACTAGTCATGAATCTCAAGAAGACCAAGGCAATGCTCTTCACACACCGTCAAAGCAAGGCCAATAAAGGCCCCCTCCTGATCCTTCCCAGCAATCATGACCCACTAGAGCAGGTTGTATCCTATAAATATTTGGGTGTCACCTTCATCTCTGCCCTCACCTTCCATTCCCATATCAGCGCCCTCACTATGGCCATGAACTCCAGGATCAGGCTACTTTATCACCACAGAGACTGTCTACCCCCGATGCTCTCCGACTGGCCATCACCTCACCTGTCCTGTCCTTAGTGGACTATGGCCTGCCAGTCTATGCTGCCGCAGATAATACTGCTTTCTCTAAACTCCATCTCTCTATTAACAAAGCTTACAGGCTCCTGACCGGGGCCACCAGACATACACACGTGTCTCCTGTACTCCACCACCAACCTGCTAAACCTTGACGAAGTGATCTGCTACCAGACTTGCCTCCTTGCCAGGAAGTCCCAGCTTGGACCCCCATGAGTTACCACCTCGCTACACCCTGCCACCCCCACTGTCTCCATCTGTAGTACCTGCAAATCTACCCTACTGGTACCTAGAACCAGGACATCACTCGACCAGAGGTCCTTCTGCTACAGGGCCTCCTCCCAGATCAACTCCCTCCCAACCAATATCACCAATATCACAAAAATTGGTTCCTTCAAGGTAGCCCTCTGGAACCACCTGCTTGCCACCCACCATTGCACGTGTATCTAATCACAGCCACCCCACCCCTATATGTTGGACCTCCCTACGGTGCCTAGTTTCCAATCTCCCTTGTGACAATGTCCCTTGGACTGCGTAGTCTTATCCCAGCCTCTCCCCCACCCCCGTTTTCCTCACCTCCCTCTGCCCCTTGGGTCTTATCTCCCCCCCAAATTTATAGCTTGCCCTGTTGCCGCACTGTGTTTGCTCAGTATTTTCTTTTGAAATGACCATGTAGCAATGTGCCTGATACCTTGTAACTGTGCCTGAAACAATGTAACTAAGTACCTGTAACCATGGAATTTGTATTTTACTATGGGACTCATGCCATTGTCTGTAACCCTGTAATCTGCTTATTACAATTGTTGTGCTGTCTATGCATCAATGTATGTCACTGTTCTCTATGACGAGGTATCTTTGTAAACGAGACTTTGGCTCAAAGGTTTGTAAACCGATTTTACAAATAAACAAATATAAAAGGAGTATTGGACTTCAAAGAAACTGGGCAGCACTTGCCATGGAAACTTTGAAGTGTGGTAATTATGAATGTATTCAAACAAAAGACTCTTGAACTGATCTTGCATGTTTTTATTCAGATACTGTATTTTCAGTTCCATTGATGCAACTGAAGTTTATGAATAGTGCAAGTGATGTCTAACCTGCATGTGGATCTGAAAAACCTCCTTTGGAAAAATATATGCAACATTTCACAGGGCTATCTTAAGGTGCTAGTCATAATACATACATACATAAATACGTTGCTCAATCTATTTATGCCACAAAATATACTATATTTTATTTAAATATTTAAAATATTTGAGAAAAGTGCTATTCTCAGTAACTTGAGCTTCTATTAGATGCCATCACAAAGCTACTGTGCTATCAAAGAACACTTCAGTATGGTGGCCCTGAAGTGCAAAACACAAACAAAAAAATAAAATGCAATCAAAACAAGTAACTCAACAACCAAAAAATTAATTAAGTGCAAATAAAAAAAGAAAAGTGACAAAAAAAGTGACAATGCCAAAGATGTTTGATTATGTTTTTATAATGCAAATGTGTGAACAAGGGCATGGAGGAGAGAGATGATATTGGGGGGGGGGTGGGCTGCATGGTCCTTTACGCTGTGGGAGTAGCTGCTTAGGTGGTCCAGATGTTTAGTTATTCAGGCTGGTGGAAGAAGGGAGAGTGCTACTATATTTCCATGGACTGTGTCTCCTATACGAATGCCTCGCTCTCGCAAGGGGTGCCTGAGACACCACCAAGAACAGCTTATATATGGATGCCCACCTCTCACTCAGGGGGCTAGCTGGATCACCACCAAGCTTGGTACCTCTAAGGATACACACTTTCTACAGGGGGGGCTGAATCACAGCTGAGCACAGCTCCTATTGCAGCTCAGAAGGTGGACTGGGATGGCCCACCTTAGTAGTAGGCAGCTTGTTGGGTCCCTGCCTCTCCTGTGGGGGGGGGAGAATACCATTGGCCACCTCAGTGGCTAGCAACTGGTAGGGCAGTGGTAACCACCTCTGTCCCCCACCATGACTCCTCTATCCCTCCATGCTGACTCCTCAGTATTCCTCAATGCACTGCTCCATCAACCACAGTGAATTGAATAGGACCCATTAATTTCAATGGGCCTTTCTTAAATATTTTTTAATTCATAACTTTTTTTTTCAATATATATATATTTTTTTTATTGGAAGGCTATGCCTGTAGTTCAATGGGGCAGAGCAACTAACCATGTCCCTGCTCGGGCCATAAAAGGGCTGCTCCTCCTCACTCCTTCCTCAATAATTTTTCATTGTGGCTGGAGGCTCTGTTGGCCACTCCCTGTCTGTTGTTTCTGTTGTGTCTCACCCCTGACACATCTCTCTGATTTCCCCGTATCTCTCTCGCTTTTCGTCTTCCCCATTTCACATCTCTCTCTCGCCCTTGTTGTTCCCTGTACTCATTGTGCCTGTTTCTGACTATCTCACCCCCTTTAGTTTTGTTTGCCACTCCACAGCTCATGTGTGTTCCTTTCCCCTCCCTTCCCTCTCTCTTTCTCCTCCTTGCTGCTGTCTCCCCCCAACCCCACTCTGTCATTTTCTCCCATTCTGCAGCTCTTTTCATGCCATCGTCCTGTCTCTTCTTGTCTTGTGCCCCACCCCGTCCCATCCCATCTGTCCCTCTCTGGGGTTTTCTCTCTGCTGGCCTCCATTCCACTCTGTCCACTACCTGCCTCCAGGGCTCGGCTTGGGGCTCCGGGCTGTCCCCTCTCTCTTCTGGATTGGTGCTGCATTTCCACCTCCCCGGCTTTCTGTGCTCTTGCTGGTGGCTGTTGTTTGGCTGCACCCCCTGAGCTCCTGCTCTTGCTGCATCTTTGCCCTCAGTCTCGGTCGCAGTCATGTGCAGGGTCCTCTTGTTCACGGTTTGGGTGATTGCCTTCTCAGCCTCTCATCTATCCTTCACCTTCAAACAACACCAGAAATTACCCATGCCGCTACTTTAGAGGCCGCTATTCCGGCCGGGTACTCAGTATTACACTGCCTGAGGTTGGACCGCGGGGGGGGGGTGCGGTCTGTTTCAAGACCGAACTGGGCCTCACTAGTGTACCAGTTGAGGAGGCCGAGTCATTCGAGTGTACTGTAGTGGCAGGTGTGGATTGTAGGATCACCCTCATCTACCGTCCACCAGGTGATGAGAAGCGGTTCCTGCAGGAAGTAGTGGACTTCGTCATTGACATGGCGTTCGAGTCACCCAGCCTGATGGTCCTGGGTGACTTCAATACCCGGGACGATGACGAACTTTCGTAATCTGGGCAATACTTTCTCCAATTGATGACATCTTTGGGCCTTACTCAAGTTGTTACTTCTGCCACTCATAAAGGTGGTCACTCCCTTGACTTAGTTTTCCTACTGGGGATTGAAGCCTTCGATTTGGGGGTGGAACCTGTTGAATGGCCCAATAATTACACCATGGGGTTCAGTTTTTGTGCCCCCTTTTGTAGGCCTACCCCTGTGGAGATGGTCAGGTACCACCCTTTTTGAGCTGTAAGCTCTGAGGTCCTGGCAGCGGTGCTTGACCTAGCAGAGCTTTCAGGAGTGAGCAATGACCCAGATGCCTTGGTTTTGGCCTATAATAAAGCCATCTCCTCGGCTCTGGATATCATTGCTCCTGTCCGAGTTTGTCCTCTCCCCCTTCACCCTCGGTCCCCATGGTTTGATGGGACTTTGAGGGAGATGCGGCGACAAGGACGAAGATTAGAGCATTGCTGATGGAGATCCACCCTTGATGCGGACCATCTTAGACTGATGGAACATTATCAAGTCTATCATTCTGCAATCTCCCATAACAAGGCAGAGTTCCTGTCTGGGGAGATTGTGGCTGCTCAGAGCCGACCAGCTCAGCTCTTTAGAACTGTAGACAGACTGTGCAACCCAGCCTGCCTGCAGGTTCGAAGAGCTTTTTCACAAGTAGAGTGTGAAGAGCTTGCTCGCTTCTTTGCAGCTAAGGTGGCCGACATCAGAGCGGCACTCCAACCTGCATCCTCTATGGGAGAAACTACAGATCAAATCAAATCAAACTTTATTTATAAAAGGCGCCTTTCCAAAACCAAGGCACCTGTACATAGCATAATAAAAATCAATAAATAATTAAAACAATGATTAAATTTAATCCAAGGCAGCAAAATTTAAAAAAGATGTGTTTTTAATGCCCCCTTAAAGCTTTGGACAGTCGGGCAATCTCGTACGGTCACTGTCCCTAGGCTCTCCTGGAGTTCTTTTGACCGGCCGGAGTTCATTGGTGTCATGCGGATTGTCCAGGGTATGCACCCTGCATGCTGTAGTTTGGATCCAGGCCCAACTTCCCTGATAAAGGGTTGTTGTGGTACTATCAGCCCAGTCCTAGCATGGATAGTTTGGTGCTCCTTAGAGACAGGTGAGTTTCCTAGCTCCCTGAAGGAGGCGGTGGTGACGCCCCTCCTGAAGAAGGCTTCTCTGGATCCAGACTGCCATGCCAAATACAGACCAATCTCTATCCTTCCCTTTGTGGGGAAGGTGATTGAGAAAGTGGTAGTCATACAACTGGAGAACCATTTGACCATTCATAACATTTATGAACCATGCCAGTCTGGTTTCTGAAAGAGGCACAGTACCGAGACTGTGCTGGTTTGGGTGCTCAATGGTCTCTTGATGACAAGAGATCGAAAGTGCCATTCTATCTTGGTCCTTCTCGATCTCTCTTCAACGTTTGACACTGTGGACCATGGGGTACTTCTCGAACACCTGAGGTTCATCTGCGGCCTGTCTAGTACAGTCCTCAGGTGGTTTAGATCCTTCCTCATGGGCAGAACTCAGAGGGTGGTGTCGGGGATTAATTCCCCAGGCCCAGTCTCTCTGTCATGTGGGGTTTCTCAGAGTTTGGTGTTGTCCCCCAAGTTGTTTGCAGTGTATATGCTGCCCCTTGGAGACATTGTAAGAAGGTATGGGCTGAGGTTTCACTGCTATGCTGATGATACCCAGCTCTACCTATCTTTCGCACCCGACCAGGATAGAGCTCTCTCAGTATTTAACAACTGCCTCACTAAAATCCAGAACTAGATGAATTCGAGCTGGCTGAAGTTGAACTCGGAGAAGACAGAGGTGATGGTTGTGGACCCGGGTCGCCAGATAGAGGGGATGGGAGCTCGCCTTCCCTCAGTACTTTTTCTGGGTGACTCCCAGCTCCCTACCTCTAAGTGGTTGTGGAGCCTGGGGGTGATTTTTGATGACGGGCTGACACTGCAATCACAGGTGTCGGCAGTCATCAAATCATCCTTTTACCATCTAAGGAACATCTCCAGGATTAAGCACCTACTTCCGTCCGGTGACCTGCCTACGCTGGTCCATGCCTTTGTGACCTCGCGCCTTGATTATTGAAACTCTCTGTATCTAGGGCTACCAGGGGTTAATATCCGACGCTTGCAGCTGGTGCAGAATGCAGTAGCCCGCTTATTGACCAGTACTTCTCATACCTGTCATATTTCTCCGGTGCTGCGCAAACTGCACTGGCTGCCAATACAGTGGTGGATCACCTTTAAAGTTGGTCTTCTGACTTATAAAGCCCTACACAGACTGGACGTGGACTACTTGAAAGAGCTTCTGGTACCCTACTGCCCTAGGCAATCGCTCTGCTCAGCAGATGAGGAGTTGCTAGAGATTCTGAGGGTTTCTTTAAAATCTTCAGGGGCCCCATGCTTTTATGTATGCGGCCCCAACTCTCTGAAATTCTCTACCCCACCTGCTTCAGGAGTGCACATCTGTGGAGGAATTTAAACAGGCGTTAAAGACCCATTTATGGTTAATAGCATATCCCCGATGCTGATTTTATTATATTTTATGAATTTCAGTATTTATTGTATTTGTGTTTATCTTATTGTTTTTATGTGAAATTTTGCTGTTAAGGCGCCTTGATTTTAGAAAGGTGCGTTAAAAATAAAGAATTATTATTATTCTTCTTTCCACTTGGTTCCATCCTGCCTGCCTCGGTCTTTTTGGGGTTTTGTCCCTACCACTGCATGTCTCTAATGCTATCTTTTCTGTTGTCCTAGTCCTACGTGTAGGAACTGTATACATTCATTAATTTAAACCCTACTTCAGCTGCTGGTATTTAATTAATTCATTTTATTCTGTGTTTTGGCTGCTGGCATTTAACCAATTATTATCCTATACGACTTGTTGGCTCAGCTACAGCTGCTGGCATTGCATCAATTATTTTATCTTAATATTTATTTAGCTGCTTGGTGTCATGGTGCCTAGTTTGTGGTTGCACTGTTTTTCCTACAGTGGGGGACTGCATTGTCACAGCAAGCATCATGGCTTTGAGTAGCAGGAGCAGCGTTCTATGTTTTGTGTATTATTTCAGCCGCTGGCTCACTCGGCTTTTCACTACAGCTCTGTATGGCCTTCATGGCTTTTATATAGCCTCCTACTTCAGCTTGATGTAGCCCTTTATTGCATTATTACAATCAGCATATCAAGTCTATTCGTCTCAAACCTCAGTTCTTACCATACCAGCTTCACATCCTCCTCCTACCTAATCGTTGGCTGCGGTCTTCACCCAGCCTTACCATTTCTCTCACTCATAACATTTAATTCACTCCTAGTTTGGCTTCTTAGTGGACCTGGTTGGCATGCATTCCTGTAGTTGAAAAAATGCTATCTGTCTCCATTAGACCCATGTGAGGATCCCCATTGCTCAGTGTGACCTATGTGATGATCTCTCCATCATCAGCGATCATCCAAGCATGACCCATGTGCAGGTCCACTGCCACATTATGACTATGTTCTCTTCACATTTCAGGGACATGCCAACTGTGTCCATTACTTCCAGGATTCAGGGCTAGCCCTGTGGCCAATGGTCTCGCTCTGCACTCACGAAGTCTGCATCTTGAACATGCAAAGCTCGGGGCGGGGTCCTTCTCATCTGGCCCATAGTGAGGATATCCTCACTCTGGGTGGACCTTCAGTCATCAACCATACCGATGGCACCTCTAGATGCAGCATTTAAGATTTCAACAGCGAGGGGTGCGGCTCTCTTGGGAAGGGCCCCTTTAGCTGCCTTAGCAGGTTGGGAGGCACCCTTTAAGCTATTCTCCCTAAAACCACCTCTGGGTCACCCAGTTTGTTCTTAGATCAGTAGGCTGGCTGAGTGCCTTGGTAGTTGTTACCCTCCTCCTCCCACCTTGGAGGTTGGCACCGAGTGCCTCATGTTGCAGAGATCACTTGCAACCCTTCACGGCATTCCTATTAGAGGGATAGAGGGAGAGTGTTCCACAAAATTGGAACCCTCCTGGATTGGCCTACTAAATTGCAGTAGCAGAGCCGTCACTAAACTAAAATGTGCTGAAGCCTGGAGTGAAGGCTACCTAGGCCTTGGATCCCCAGAGATTTCCTCCTCAAAGGGTGTTTTTCCTCTCCTCTCCTCTGTGTCAATGGCCATAATACCTAGATAGGTCTAGTAATATTCTCTAGGTCGTGTAGTCAGATTTTCACTGTTGGATGGAGTCAAAGGGTGGCCCATAGATGTTCCCTCTCTCCCTTGTAGCTGTTCCCTCTCTCCCTTGTAGCTGTTCCCTCTCTCCTTAGGAAGCCATGCCTCTGCGCCTCACATTCAGACCTACAAATGAGTTACTATTCATCTGTTGCCTCGTGCCTACTCTACCCAAGCTCCTGCCCATGCCATCACCTGACCTATTTACAGGTCTTTGATTATGATAAGCATCCAGCACCTCATATGCACTGCTCAACACTCTCTTTGGGCTACTTCTTAAGGTACCTTTAGCCAAGGAAATCATTCCCGCAACACCTCTAGGGGTGGAACCCTCCTCTAGGGTTCCTTTGTCTTCATACCCTACGGGGTGGTATATCCCATGGATAGAGAGGTGAACAGCCAAAGATTATCTGAGTTACACAAGCATAACATTATACCAAGTTGTGTAGGCTTATTGAATTGGAAGGCTATGCATTTAGTTCAGTGGGGTGGAGCAACTAACAATGACCCTGCTCGGGTCATAAGAGGGCCGCTCCTCCTCACTCCTCCCTCTATCATTTTTCATTGTCCCACCATCCACCCCTCTTCCTCCTGCAGCTTGCCTCTCTCTCCCGTGTGCTCCTTCCTTAGGTACCTTTAGCCAAGGGAATCATTCCAGTGGCACCTCTAGGGGTGGAACCCTTCTCTAGGGCTCCTTGCCTTCATATCCCTACAGGGTAGTATATCCCAAGGATAGAGAGGTGAACAGCCAAAGATTATCTAACTTAAAAAAGCAAAACACTATACCAAGTTACGTAGGATCATTGAACCTATGTTTTTCTGTCAAGGTCTTCTTTTTAGCCTCACCTTCACAAACCCTATAGGTGTCAACTTTCCAAACTCCCCCAACATGACTGCTTAACACCCATTTTGGGGGAAATTTGAAAGTTGACACCCATGGGGTATGTGAGGGTGGGTTAAAGAATATCTTGACAGAAAAAAGTAGGCAAATTATTAAAAAACAAAAAAGTTATGAATCAAAGAAAAATAACAGTGAAATGAATGACCCCTGTAATGAATGGGCCTTATTTATTCAATGCTTTAATTGGATGGAGATGCAGTACACTGAGGGACATTAAAAAGTTAGCATCTAGGGACAGAGGAGCCTTGATGATGGACAGAGATAAATTCCAGTGCCAAACTAATTGCCTGCCAATGAGGCCAGCCATCCTGGTCCCCAGCAAGAACAAAGATAGGAGCTGTGCTTGGCAGAACTCCAGCCCACCCTCCCTGGCATCCTTAGAGATGCCATGCTCAGCAGCAAACCAGCCAACTCCACCACATGAGTGAGGGGCATCCAAATAGAAGCTGTGTTCTGTGGTGATCCAGTCTGCGCCTATCAAGAGAGGGGGCATGCATACAGGAAACACGCTCAGCAGAGATCCAGCCCACCCCCTTGTGAAATGGGGGAATTCACACAGTAGCCATGCTCTGTGGTGATCCAAGGCTTTCTCCACCTCCCACCAGTCTGAATAACTAAATAAACAATCAGACACACTGGTACAGCTGCTCTTGCAGCCTAAAGGACCATCCAGCCCTACCCATTTTCATTTGTCTCCTCTATGCCCTTATTCACACCACATTAGCATTATGAAGACGTGAAATCAAACATCAAACAGGAAGTTGTTATCCCTCTGTACAGACAGTTGGTGAGAACCCATGTGGAGTACTGTGTGCAGTTCTGGAGACCCCATCTCCGCAAAGACATAGACAGAGTGGAAGCTGTCCAGAGAAGAGCAACCAAAATGGTGCAGGGTCTGCACCAGAAGACATATGAAGAAAGACTAAAGGAGCTTAATATGTATACCCTTGAGGAAAGAAGGGAGAGAGGGGACATGATAGAAACTTTCAAGTACCTCAAGGGGAATCAACAAAGTCCAAGAGGGTAGCATCTTTCAGAAAAAGATGTGCAAGAACAAGGGGGCACAATTTGAAGATAGAGAGGGGGACGGCTCAGAGGTAATGTGAGGAAGTATTTTTTCATGGAGAGGGTTGTGGATGCATTGTACAGCCTCCCTGAGGAGGTCGTAGAGCCAAGAATAGTGGGGTGGGTTCAAGAATGCATGGGATAGGCATAAGGAAGTCCTAGTGGAGGGTAGGAGGAAGTAAGCTGTTGGTTAACTAGGATCTGCAGCTTATCTGTTAGGTAGGATAATGGGCAGACTAGGTGGGCCAAGCAGTCCTTATCTGCCATCAGATTCTATGTTTCTATGTTTCTATCATTGGAATTGACCAATACTTGTCTTGTTTGCATTAACTTTTCTTGTTGCGCTGTGCTTTTTGATTCCATTAAAGAGAACCCATTCACCTGCCCACCACCATAGAACCCCTTCCCGATCCATACACTACATTACTGCTTGTTAACATTTATGTCTTTACCTCACTAACTAACCCTACCTACAGAAGAGCACTCTTAAAACATGCTATCAAACATCATTGGCATTAACCATGCCTTTCAGTTGTGCTCTGATATTTCTGTGTGCATTCACATTTTATGGCTGCAGTTGGGCAGAGCCTGCAGCCGTTTTGTGATCTCTTAAGAGTAAAGGAGCTCACTGGATACTGACTGCACTTATTTCATAGTGGAGGTGGACATGAATCCCTGGGCATCCACCAGCACTACTTTCTTTGGCATTCAGAACACAGCACTTTCTACCGTGTTCAAGATGGCCATCAGAACTCTGTAAACATGCGTGAGCCGTCGCGCATGCGCGACAACATTGGTGGCAATCTTGGACATAAAGGACTGTGCTGTCAGTGTTCTGGAGTTCAGTGCATATGCATGAGTCATTGCACATGCACAATGAACTCCAATGGCCATCTTGAACATTGCGGACATTGTTGTGTTCCACCATGTCCATGTCCACAGCTGCAGCTGTATAGGCTCTTGCTAGAGATTGTTTGTTGTGCTTATTGTTTGTTTTTTGCATTCACTTTTTATGTGCTGGAGCAAACATAGCTTGATAAGCACCTCTTGTGATCAAACATGTTCTTTTCTGCATTTAGATACATTCACTCTGAGTGACTCAGCTACATGGGGTCATTGATGTCATTGATGATGTTAGGGATAAGGGTTTCAGAGCTTGTGTAGTGCTTCAGACCAACAAAGCATGGGTTTGACCTCCAGAATGGCCCATATTTTCTTTTTCACTGCAATTTATGTACAGTAAAAAGAGAGAAATTGTTAGATGTCCTTGTTGTCAGTGATAGGGTTTCAGCAACAGAACCACTTCTGCTTTTCCATAGTTTGCAATTTATAATCCCCTGCTGAAATTAGAATCCAGGTATCCTGCTTTGCAGGTTGTGACTTACCCTCTACATCACAGGAACTGCAATTCCTCCCCTGCAGCTTAGTGGTATACTGAATATGTGTTCTCTTAAACAAAAATCAGTCATTTAAATACAGGCAGGTACACAGTATATTGTATTTTCTGCAATGGAGATAGTTCCAGTCCTTGCAGGATTTTAAAAAATGTTCTTAATTTTATTTTTCAAGATGGAAACGCATTAAAGTGGTGATCCGTGGTGGTGGGGAGTTGGAACAGTAAACTATATGAGACTCTTGACTTAACCACTACACTTCAGGAATTGTGGTTCTCTTCTTTGCAGCTCAGTGGAACACTGAATGTGTGTTTGCTTAGCAGGCATTGGATAAGCTTTCTGAATCCAGGTAGGCACACAGGGCCCCATATTCAAAAGGTGAGCACAGCACAAACCGGGATTGTGCCACATTAACCCAGAATAGGGCCGGTCATCAGGGCATGGCCATTTTTAAAGGCCACCTGTGCATGGCACACAACTGGTAGCACAGTTGCACACAATATCACACTACGTCCATGCAAATGAGGGAGCCCTCATGCATATGTGCTGCAGCACAATATTGAAAGTTTTCAGAAGCACTAAACAGCCACAATTTCAGTGTCATTTGTTCTGGGGCAGGATTGTGTCAGCAGATTAGGCACTATTTCTGGGGGAAAAATGGCCTTGTGTGTCAGCATCCAGGTACCCCCATATTGCTACCCCAGGTGGGGCCACTGTACAACTTTGAGGCCTGAGTACCCCATGTAGCACAACTTTAGGCAACCCAGGCTGGCCCCCTCACATTGTTTAGAGAAATAAACCCTGAGGGCCCCAGTCAGTCCACTACATTGCAGGCACCAGTGGGATTTCTGTGCCAGATAGATAGTCCCTGAACTGTGACTTTGTGAAAAGTTGCCCCCTCCAATTTTGAAAGTTGCCATGGCATTTTAGAAGCTGGAAGTTTGGAGCTGAGGGCAGTGCCTGGAGCTGAAAAAGGTAATTGTGGTTATGGAATCCCTGAAGGTACTGATAGGGCTAGTATTTTGGAGTCATTGGATGCTTTAGAATGTTTGGATAATTTAAAAATATGCAGTGTGATGTATGACCATACCACCCAAAGCATTACTGCCTTGAGAGTGATTTAGTAATTAATGTGAGCAACCTGCCTGCCATGTTCAACCCCGAAAGTTCAAAACTGGTATGGCACCTGTTTGGCAGGGGGGTAGCTTGCTTTCATTCTCCTGCCCCCACCAGTGCAGCCAGCAGACTGGGTGACAAGGTCAAGATTATATTGGCTAATGAAGGAAAGATTATGCAAGACTTTCAGCCACTTGTGACAAGTGACAGCCCAAATCCTTCACCCAGTGGCCCCCATGCCCATAGATTTTGAAATGATTTCAATGGTTTGACAGTGCAAGGAAAGACTGACAAGGATCTCAGCAACTTGTTACAGAAAGACAATACGACATCCCCTATGCTTCCAGCAAATTTTGTACCTGTAGAACAAGAATGGGCAGTCCTTGTATCCCATTACAACACCAGTTTCAACAGAAGGTTATTGGTATTCTCAGGCACCATCCCTAGCCCCAATGGGGAAGATGACTACTACAGCTGGGTGAGTCGAGCCCCAGTGGGAAAGATGACTAATACAACTGGATGAGTCAAGCAAAGTAGATGCTCCAAGAAAGAAAGTGCTCAGAAGATGAAAAAAAAAGAAAGGGAATGCTAGAAAGTCTTTGGGGCAATGTTTTGGACAATTTCAAGTCGCTGCACATCAGTCAACCAAACTGTACCCTGAAGAACAACTGGCAATGTTAAAGAGCACCTATGGACCCATTTAGAGTGGCACAGACTTGCTCTTCCACCTGTGTACATCCACCCAGAAAGAGACAAATTGTCCTATTACCAAACCCCACTGGAGACATATCCGCCAAACAGTCATCGCTGGTGGTATCACCCCTGACCAAGCCAACAGAACCAGACTGGAGCAAGTGCTGAAAGGACCATATACTCACAGATGTCTGTCTTTTGCTTTGGCTGGAAGATCAGAATGCCACACAACCCAACTTGAAGCAGCTACTGGAAGAGGTGTGAGAAGAGGAGTCCTAGGCAGAACAGAGAGAATCACTGAAAGAATCTAGGGGGAAAGCCAATCCCCTCAAGCCACAAGCAACTGCTGAAGGACCTGCAGGGGGATGGCTTTAAACAGTTGGTACAATAACCAACAAGAGACAGGGCTATTTTGGATCTAATACTGACTAACGGGGAAAGGATCACAGATCTCCAAGTCGACAGTCACCTGTGGGCCAGTGATCATCACATGGTATGGTTCAATTTGACCACTAGAGCTAAATCATCCCATTTCAAGGCAAAAATATGGGACTTCAGAGGAACTGACTTTGATAAGATGGCCAACAGAGTTAAGCTAGCCCTGACAAGAAAAAATACAGGTGAGGGGGTACAGGCAAAGTGGACAAGCATTAAGGATGCAATACTTAAAGAAACATCCCAATGTGTTAGGGAGAAAAGCAAGAGCAAAAGAAGAAAGAAACCACTTTCATTCTCAAAAACAGTAGCAGAAAAGATCGGAGCCAAAAGGTTGGCCTTCAGGAAATATAAGTCAAAGCAGCAGGACGAAGATAGGGAGGCATACCAAACTTCTCTAAGGGAAGCAGGAAAGGTAGTAAGGCAGGCAACGGCCCAACCCGAGGAAACACTAGCACGAACAGTAAAAGAAGAGGACAAAACTTTCTATAGCTACATTAATGAAAGGAGAAAGTCCAGAGGGGGTATTGCTAAGATCAAAGGGGATAAGGAGGAGTATGTGGAGGAAGACTAAGGAAAAGCATCTATCCTAAATAGATACTTCTGCTCAGTATTTACTGAGGAGAAGGTAGGGCAGGGCCCACAGCTCAGTGCCATGGACACAGGGGGGAGGAAGGGAGGGAGGTGTGCACAAGTCCCTTCACAAAAGAAAGGATCCTACTTAGAGCTTGCTAAGCTCAAGGTGGACAAGGCAATAAGACCTAATGGCATACATCCCAGGGTACTAAAGGAGCTAAGGGTTGAACTAGCAGAGTCATTAGCAGAACTGTTAAGTGAGTCTTTGAGCACAGGAGAGGTCCTAGAAGACTGCAGAAGAGCTCATGTGAGGGAGGAGGCAGGGAACTACAGACCAGTCAGTCTTAACTCAGTAGTGGGCAAGATTATGTAGACACTCCTTAAGGAAAGGATAGCGCAACACCTGGAATCTATAGGAGCACAGGATCCAAGACAGCATGGGTTTACAGCAGGAAGGTCCTGTCAAACTAATCTCATAGATTTCTTTGACTGGGTAACCAGAGTGGTGGACCAAGGGGGTGCAGTTGATGTCGCCTACCTTGACTTCAGCAAAGCTTTCGATACTGTTCCACATAGAAGATCGATTAATAAGCTAGGTAGGCTCGGGGGTGGGTCAGAAGTTAGTCAACTGGGTGGCAAACTGGTTGGTGGGCAGAAAACAGAGAGAGTGGTGGTAAACAGTATACAGTCAGAAGAGATGCAAGTCACAAGTGGGGTACCTCAGGGATCAGTCCTGGGGCTAGTCCTCTTCAATATCTTCATCAGTGACATTGCAGATGGACTGGAGGGTAAGGCTTGCCTGTTTGCAGATGGCACCAAGACCTGCAACAAAGTAGATGATCCAAATGGGGTGGGCATCATCATTACAGATGACCTGAAATCATCCAAGCAGACCACTAAAGCAGTAGGCAAATCTAGAGGAATGTTGGGATGTATTAGTAAGGGTATCACAAGTCGTAAGAGGGGACATAATTAAACCCTCTTTATGAGACATTGGCTATACCCCATCTGGAGTACTGCATACAGTACTGGAGGCCGCACCTTCACAAGGACATTAATAAAAAGGAGGCAGTCCAGAGAAGGGCAACCAAAATGGTGCAGGGACTGCATCAGAAAACATATGAGGACAGATTAATGGAGCTCAATATGTATACCCTAGAGCAAAGGAGGGGAGAGAGGTGATATGCTGGAAACATTCAAACATCTTTAGGTTATTAACAAGGTGAAAGAGTCTAACATATTTCAATATAAGACAAATAGCAGGACAAGAGGACACAGCATGAGATTAGAGGGAGGCCGATTAAGGAGTAATGTGAGGAAGTTATTTTTTACAGAAAGGGTGGTGGATGCATGGAATGGCCTACTGTCAGGAAGTGGTGGATATGAATACAGTGCAGGGATTCAAACAGGCATGGGACAGGCATAAGGGAACAATACAGATGAGTATCAATAAATAGGCTATTGATAAAGTAAAGGTATGTGGCACATTCATAAGGTAGAAAAAATGGGCAGACTGGATGGGCCTTGCAGTCCTTATCTGCAATTAACTTCTATGTTTCTATGTTTCTATGACCTCAGATGGAGCTAGGAATGCAAATAAAGTAACTGGTGACACAAGTAAAAGCATTAGCCATAACCCATGAACAGTGGACAACAGTCGACTGCAGACCTGCAGGTAGAGGAAGTGCCCCAGATTTTCTGCTGCTCCTCAGTATGGGCCTCAAGCCCCACCTTGGCCCAGGAACAACGGATTTTGCTACAGATGTGGGCAGGATGGACACATAGCCTGAGGATGCATTCACCCCACCAATCCACAGCTTGTAAACCAGAAGTGAGAAAGCCAACCACTCTAGCAGGGAAACGGCAGTGGGACCACCAGTAAAGCAGCTATCTGGGCCTCCAAGACTGTACTGCTCCATAGAATAGACTGACCCTGAATTGCCTCAATGGAGTAGGTTGCCCTTCAGACCACTGGGCCCCAGAGCTGACAGTCTAGTCCTCAGAGAAAGAAAACCATCCAAATTTTACTTGACAGTGGGTCAAAAGTTTCCATCATCCACCATTCTTTCTACAACAACCATTTAAAACACCTGCCTCTGATGCCTCTGAAAGGACTTGCCCTGTGGGGCCTGAGCTACACCAGCTACCCTAAGATACTTACAGCATTGTGTGACTGGAGTTCCCTGGAGTGGACAAGGGAGTGCCACACAGGACTGACACCATAGTATTGATATGCCCAGAATCCAAGAGCATGGATGACACTCAAGTGCTGATAGATACCAACGCCAATATGTTTGGAAGGCTGGCCTAAATGTGCCAAGAGAGAGGAGGAACACAGTGCCTACAGAGTCCACCATTGCAGGTAATTGTAAAATGCATGAGCCTGAAACATGAAACCCTACAAGCCAGTGGTGGAAGAAGAGTATTGGAGTGATCTGCCATATCAACAGCCATGAAATGGTCCTACAGTCCAATACAATATGCCTAGTGATCTAGATTGCAACGTTCATGTGCCAGCCAGTGGGGTCTGTCCTCATCATTGATGCACCAGCTAACAACAACCTATCAGAAGAACTGATGGTCTAAAAAGGGGTGAAGCCCCTGCCTGCAACATCTTGGGAAAGATGAATCACAGTGAGAATGAAAAACAAAACCAAGAAACCCATCGTTTTACAAAGAGTGTGAATGTTGGCAAGTAGTTTACATGTAGACAGTGTAACTGGAGAGGACCCTGAAGGTGGCATTACCAAAGAAATTGTCCTCAGACTATTTGAGATTGGAGACTCGTCAATAACTGACCACTACTGATGGAGCCTAAGTAACAATCTAGCCATCCACAAGAAGGTGTTTTCCTTGAATGAATGGGATGTGGGATGTGTCAGGTGGGAAGAGTACCACATCATAGAAACAGAAAAATTGATGGCAGAAGGAGACCACTGGTCCATCAAGTCTGCCCATAGTTCCTGAGACCTTCTCAGATCCCAGAACCTAGCCACCTTCTGACCCCTATCCAGTCCCAATTTCCTCAGATTTTATTTGAGCATTCTCTTTATCCCAACCCAGTTTGAAAGCTGTCACTGTCTTGGGTCCCACTACTTCCATGAGCAGCCTATTCCAAGGCTCAACAACCCTTTCTGAGAAGTAGTGCTTCCTGAGTTCCATCTTGAAGCTCCCTTCCCGCTGCCTTCTAATATTTGAGCTGGAAACCTTGTTGAACAGTTCAGAGCAGGGCACCTTATTTATTCCTTTCAGGAACTTGAAAGTTTCTATCATGTCCTCCCTCTCCCTTCTAGTTTCTAGTGAGTACATATTCAATGCCTCCAAGTGCCGATCATATGAAAGTCCCTGCATGCCTGGCATCATTTTTGTCACCCTTCTCTGCATGTTACTCCAGTATGTTTTTGTCCTTCTTAAGGTATGGACTCCAAAACTGGACACAGTACTCCAGGTGGGGCCTCACAAGGATCTATATGGTGGCAGTATCACCTCCCTGTTTCTGCTGTCAAATCCTCTTCCAATATACCCCATTTTGTTGGCCTTGCTGTAAGCTGTGTTGCATTGGCTTGGTCTGCTTAAGTGTGTCACAGATGATAATGTCTAGGACCCTTTCTTCCTGTGAAGAACAAAGTCTGACCCCATTTAGCCAATATGCAGTCTTTGGGTTCTTTTTGCCTAGATGCATCACTTTACACTTCTTGGCATTGAACTTCAGCTGCCAGACACTAGACCATTTTTCCAACCTTTGTAGATCTTTTTAAAGGTTCTTTACCACGCTCTTGCTGATCACCCTACTGCCTAGCTTAATATCATCTGTGAAGAGGGCAGTCTTGCCCTGTATAGCTACCCCAATGCCGCTGATGAACACATTTAACAGGACTGAATCCAAGACTGAGCCCTGTGGCACACCACTAGTGACCTCTCCCCCCTTAGACCTCTGCCCATTGACAACTACACTCTGCTTTCTGTCCTTAAACCAATTTTCTACCCATCTGACTATACTCTTTGAGGTGCCTATGTCCTCCCAACTTTTTCAGCAGGCAATTATGCAGTACCAAGTCAAAGGCCTTGCTGAAATTGAAGTAGAAGAGATCTACTGGCTGGCCCCTGTCCAATTCCCTAGTCACCCAGTCGAAGAACATAATCAGGTTCTTCTGACATGATCTACCTGCTACAAATCCATGCTGCCTGTCGTCCTGAAGGCTGTTCTAGTCCAGATACTCTACTAGGTCCTGTTTAATTAAGGCTTCCATTAGTTTCCCCATTACTGATGTGAGGCTAACTGGTCTGTAGTTACCAACTTCCTCTTTGCACCCACTCTTGTGTAGAGGCACATTGACAGCTCTTCTCCAGTCTCTTGACATGACTCCCATCTGAAGTGAATGATTGTAGGGATGGGCAAAAAAATTACCATTTTTAAATTATCTATTACAGATACTTAGAAAGGAGACGAACAGAGATGGTACTGATGGCGGAAGAATTTAATGATTATAACAATAATCACAGCGAGATATTACAAGTGGTACATCCTTCATTCTTCATTCTTAATTCTTCATTCTTAATTCTTCAAACTAACAGTGTATAGTGGCTTGCTTATATAGTGGCATCATTTCCTATGGTTGTCTATAATTGGTTCAAGACAAGTACAAACATCAACTTAAAAGGCAATTCTCTTTTTAGTACATGTATTGATAGTGTAAATTATATTACTATATAAGGATAGTAATAATTATCATTGCCAGTTACTAAGATTTAGAAGGAAGAAATAGGTTTGCACTTAGGAATGTGCATACAAGCTTTTTAGCCTGTAGTCAGAAGGGTAACTTGAACTCTATCCCTGTATTTCTGTCTTTGCAGACACTTAAAACACCTGTCTGCCATTACTCACATGGTCAGCACAAATATCAAAAGACACTTTAATATTACAACTTGTGGCTTAGTTAAACTTGTAGCTTTGCAAGTTTTAATATAATTCAATTATATAGGCCAATATTTGTTACACAAACACATTATGTGTTAGACCAAAATGAAGTTAGCCTGCAATATTGGGACACATTTCTTTATCCCTTGTTACAATGGTTAAACAAGTGTCCCAAGAGGTCAACTAATTGCCCTGCTAATTCCTTCAGCACACTTGGGTGTATTCCATCTGGCCCTGGTGATTTGTCCTGCTTTGTTCGTTCGAGTGCCTCATTAACCATGCTGGTGGTGAATGTTGGTATTTCCATTTGTGGGATCCCCTTGTCAACTGCATTAATCCCACTGTCAGGCATTGGACTGCTGTACTCCTTGGTGAACACTAAACAGAAGTTGTTTAGAACAGCAGCCTTCTGTCCACCATCTCCTACTAGCCTATCACCATCTTTAAGTTTAACTAACCCTCCCACTTTCTTCCTTTTTTCTTGTATATACACTGAAAGAAGTGTTTGTTCCCCACTTTGACCCACTCCACCATCCAAAGTTTAGCCACCGCTTTTGCTTGTCTCACCGTCCCTTGGCTTCATTATTCTTCTGAATGTAATCGTCCCATTCACTGTCACTCTGTTTCCTTTTAAAGTTGAGGAAAGCCTCATTTGTTTTTAATGACTTGGTTAGTGAACAATATGGGTCTTTTATGTTTATTCTTTTTCAGTCCTGTCCTTACACACAGCTGTGTAGCCTCTAAGATGGCTTGTTTAATCAACCCCCATATATCTTCTACTTCCAACTGCTCGTGGATCCTCACTAGAATTCCCCTGGCTAATTCCTTCATTTTCACAAAGCTAGCTCCTCTGAAGTTTAGAACTTCTGCTCTGGATTGAGACTTTATATCCCATAGGGATACTTTAAACCAGATAGAGTTGTGGTTGCAGTTTGCTAGCAGTCACCAACCCTAACAGCACTAACTATTTTCGAGTTAGTGAGGAACACATCCAGGATGATGTTTAGTCAGCTCACTTACTAGTTGTGTGAAAAGGTAATCTTGTAAGGCTTCTACCACAGATTGACTTCTTGATGATCTAACAATTGGGATGCCCCAGTCAACATCAGACAAGTTCTGGTCTCCAACCATCACTGTGTCACCTTTCTGTGTCACATCTCTGATTTCTTCCAGAAGCTTCTCATCCCTGTCCCCTGTCTGACTTGGAGGCCTGTATACCACCCTGATGTAGACCTTCTTACCCAACACTGAGCTTAGTTGTACCCACAGGGATTCCACTCCCTCCTTTCTGCCAACATCAAACACTGTGGCCACTTGTTCATCCCTAACATAAAGTGCAACTTCTCCCACTCTGGATCCCCTTCTATCCTGTCTAGAGAGTGAGTACCCTGATACCAATAGATTCCAGTCATTGTTTTCCAAGGCCCAAGTCTCCATGACCACCACCAGGTCTGCCTGGCGCACTGCCATCAATGCCTGTAGATCACTGGCCTTGTTGCCCAAGCTTCTGGCATTGAAGCACATATCCTTCCATAAACCAGAAGCCTTAGTGTGTTTCCTGTTTTTTGGGTTGTTTCGCTTGTTAACAAAATGATGGCCCACTTAACTGTCCCCTGGAGTCTCTTCCTGCTTCCTACTATTGCACTCAGGATTTTGGTAGAGTCCTTTGCTTGTGGAGGAGTGATGGCTAAGTTCCCATCATTAGTGCAGTAACTGGTATGTTTCCCTAGCATCAGACTGTCCCCCACCTTGTTTAAACATCCAAGGTGGACATTGAATTCCTGTCCCAACACACTCATCGCTTCTTTAGTTGGGTGAAGGCCATTAAACTTAAAAAACCTTCTCTCCCAGAAGTTCCTCCAGGCACCTATAATGTGGTATCCTTTTTCCTGACATGTCAGGGAGGTCAAACAAACACTCCCCCAACTTAATGAAGTTGTGCTTGGTCTCTTCCACTGTCTGATTCACCAGGTCATTGGTTCCATGATGAATCAGCATCTTAAGTCTTTCTTCCACTTTGCCCACAATCCTTCTGAAGTGTTCAGTTTTGTGCATAGCCGAGGCATCGGGGAGGCATTTGACCATTACCATGGGTTGTGTACATTTACTTAAGTGGGACTCGACTCTCCTTATCATTGAGTCCCCTAAAACAAGCATTTCATACCTTTATTTTTACCTGTTGTCCTTTTCTACCATCGGATGTTATTTCTCTGCTCTGCCTTGCCCCCTCGACTAACTCAAAGTCCCCCCAAGTCAGGATCCTGTACCTGCTCTAGGGGTACAAATTGGTTGGTGGTTGAAATGATACTGGGCTGAACAGATTTCACATAGTCCATCCTCGCAACTCCCCCCCTTCCCACCACCCTCCACCCCCCCCGGGCCAGTGGACCTCTTGGGAGAGGACCTGAAGGGAGGGAGGGAGTTCCAGTACAGCTGATGGTGCAGCCTGGCTATTTCCTTCCTAGCTGCATCCAGCTAAGCCCGGAGCTCATTTAGATTCCTGCACATAGGGCAATGACCCACCCTCCAGAGAAGACTCCAGAAGACAAGTGCCCCACATACCTAGCAACTTACCAAATCCATTGTAAAAGTATTCAGCTTACCTTTTTTTTTTATAAGATATAAAAGTGGGTTGGCAGGCAGTGTGACCAATAAGTTTGTGAGACTAGGTCCCCGATCCCCTCATGTCAAACAGTGACAGCAGCTAGTGACTCACAGTTCAGTGGCAAAGGACAACTTTAGTGATAAAAATGTTTCCCTTTATGCTCATGTTGAAAAACAATCTCGATGACAATCTTGCCTCCGATAGGAAGTTCATAATATCCTTCAGAGCCTCCCCTTGCTATAGTAGGCTCCTGTAGCAGCTGTAGCTCCCAATGGAGTCGGCAGTAGGGAGGGCTGAACTGGGTGTTCCTGCTATCAATCAAGTTTACTGTGCCTAATAGCACAGGAACTGGGTGAGTGGATGGGTGGGTGGCAACTGCAGTCAAGCAATTGCTCAGCTACCCATGAACAAAAACAGAGAAACCGCTGTTAGCCCTGTGCCAAACAACGACCAGAAATAAACAAAATAAATTAACTATCAGTTAGTAGCCTCCAACCCTAATTGCACGTGGCAGCAGTCTGGAGGAAAGTGATCAGTGGCAGTATTTAGAGGTAAGAGAGCCCAAGTTCAACAACAGCAGCTAGAATTACAGGAATTCTGGTTAAACACCCTCTGCTCCACACAGATCCTCTCCTTGTCTAGTTGCTTGTCAGTGTCTCCCCATCGGCTTGAGGGAGCCTGACAGTAGCAACAGTAGTGAGGATGAAAGGCAAAGCCAGTTAAAGTACCCTCTGTCCCACAGAGAAACTGCCATTTGTACTGTGCAGAACAATGACTTGTAATTGCACTTGCTCAGCTACCCGCGGACTAAAACAGAGAAACCATTGTTAGCCCTGTGCCAAACAACGACCTGGAAAAAATAAATAAATAAATCATCAGTTAGCAGCCTCCGACTCTAATTGCACTCAACAGCCACTCCCAGGATGATCAACCTTTTCAGGAGAAATCCTGATGACAGGCACCTCCTGACATAGAGGACATCAGGTGCCACTTACAAGAACTACTAGTGGCAGAAATCATCAAAGTGTCCCGAAGTCATTAAGTATCACCTATGCAATCTGTATGTTTATCGGCTATGGTACACCCAACAAGAAGGCAGTGCCTGACCAATACATGGTACCTACAACTGAAGATATATCAGTGAGCTTAATGAGAAGGCAGTGGTTCTCAGTCCTAGATCTCCACAGCAACTACTACCAAATTCCCATGGCAGAAGAAAACAAAGAAAAGACTACATTTATTTGTCCCCTGGGGTTCTACTTATTTGAGAGGATGTCCCAAGGTATATCCAGGGCTCCGGCTACTTTTTGGAGGTTAATGGAGACGGCAGTTGGAGATATGCATCTGCTGAATGTGTTGGTGTACCTAGATGACCTGACAGTGTTCGTCTGGGCACTGAAGGAGCATGAAATTCAACTCATGAAAGGGGTAGATAGATTGAATGAGTTTGGTTTAAAGGTTTCCATCGAATAGTGTCAGTTTTGTCAGCTAATTTGGCCTTGACCACACAACCTAAAGTCACTGAAGTCATTCCTTGGATTCTGTGGCTACTACAGGTGGTTAGTAAAAGACTATTCCATTGTTGTCTGCCCTCTGAATGATCTCACCCAGGGCTACCCGCCTACCACAAAAAGAAAGTTCACTCTGGGAGGAGCAATCCCCGCACAGAGTAATGGAAGATGAATGACCCATTGGGCACCAGGTGGAATGAACAGTGGGATGTGGCATTCAAAGAAATAATCAAATGTCTGAATGAGACACCCGCGCTGGCATTTGCTGATTCTACCAAACCATACGTACTGCACACCAATGCCAGCTTATGTGGCTTAGGAGCTGTCCTGCACCAAGAGCACCCTGAGGATTTTGTCAGTTGCATTCGTCAGCTGAAGTCTGAATCCTTCTGAAAAGCACTACCCAGTGCACAAACTGGAATTTCTAGTACTAAAATGGTCAGTCACCAAAAAATTCAATGACTACTTGTATGGGGCCCATTCAATGACTACTTGTATTGGGCCCAGTTCTCAGTGAGAACAGACAATAATCCTCTCACTCACTTACGTAAATATACTGTAACTGCCAAGGTGGATGCAGCAGGACACCAGTGGCTTTCAGATTTATCCACCTACAATTACAGTCTGGAATACTGCAGTGGCCGAAGCAACATTGATGTTGATGCCTTATCCTGGTGTCCACACCCTGATCAGCAAACCAAAGCACTTTAATTTCAAGTGTAACAGTAAAGGCCATGTGTTTGAAATTTCAAACACCACATCGTGCCACTCCTGCCAATCCACATTGAACAAGTGACACGTTGGGGGACTCTCCAGATGATATTTTGACTGCATAACTTAATTTTACTGGTTTGGGCCTTTTGTCTTTGCCCCAGCTTATCTGTCCTGAACTCAAACAAGCCCAACAAGAAGATTATGTATTATGTGGTGTGGTACATGCCCTGGAGAAGGGGTAGAATACAAGTCAGGTAAAAATAACTCACCTATATATCCCTCTCTTATTGCGAGAGTGGAACAAACTGTCTTTATTAGATGGACTGCTCATAAGAACAAGTCATGACAATGCACACCCTGAGTTCCCTAGACAACAACTGGTCTTACCCTACAAGTGCCAAAAAGCCAACATATGATCCTCACATGATGACATGGGTCAATTGGGAGTCGACCACACTATGAACTTGATGTGACCCATTTCTGTTGACCCAAAATGGCACCAGAGGTGAAACAGCATTGCAAGAACTGCCTCAGGTGCACCGAGTGAAAAATGTTGTCAAAAGAGCAGCAACATTAGGCAACATCAAAACCAGTGGGCCACTGGAATTAGTCTGTATGGACTTTCTCTCATTGGAGCCTGAAAGTAAGAACATTAGCAACATCTTAGTCCTGACTGATCACTACACACGAGACACTCAGGTGGACCCAAAGAAAAATCAAAAGGTCACCATTGTTTGCAAAGCATTGCTGCAATATGTCCACCATTATGGCATCCCTCAAAGAATTCACTCTGACCAAAGGACAGACTTCAAATATTTACTTGTGAAAGAGTTTCTGGCAACCTATGGCATCAGGATATCAAGAACCACTTCTTGCCACCCATTGGGGGACCTTCTGCCTTAACGTTTTAACAGAACTCTGCTTGACATGTTGGACGCCCATGAGCCAGCCAAGAAACCAATGTGGAGCAGTTCACTGGTACATGCTTACAACTGCACTCCCACAGTGACACCACCCAAAGGTCCCTTTTCTAGTTAATGTTTGGCAGAGAAGCTCGCAGACCAGTTGATCTTGGTTTTGGAGGATCAGCGGATGGTGCATTAGAACAGACATACTTAGAATACACCAGGAGATTGAATCTACAGTTGCAAAAGCCTACCAACTTGCCTCTGAGACTGCCACCAAGAACAGCCTTGCTAACAAAAATCATTAAGATAGACAAGTTTGACACCAGTTGTTGCAGACTGGAGACTGTGTGCTTCTGAGAAACTTGGGCCTGCAAGGAAAACACAAAATTCAAGACCAATGGGCACCAGAAACATATGTCATAGTTGAATAGATGAATGACCTTCCAGTCTCCAATTTCAGCAAGAACAGGGTAGAGGCCTGGAAAAGACAGTACACAGGAACCACATCCTACCAACTGGGGAGATTGTGGGTGCCTAAGCCTGTACCAAAAACTGAATGCCCAGTGGCCAGGAGACCAAAAAGCTCAGAATTAAACCAACCAGCAGAGAAAATGGGTGCCTGCACCTGGAAAAGCTATCTTGAATGCAGCACCTGTGCAATAGTCCACTGAAAACAGTTCTGATGAAAGTGATGATGACATTGTGTGTTGCACCAGAGTACGTGGCAGGCCCCAGAATGAGCCATTTCAACTGATAGAATGGAGAAGTTCAGAACCATTAACTAGTGCATCTCCAACTGGGGGATTATCAAGCATGAACTTTTAGACAATATGAACTCATCATGTAGCATGTCTTGTGCTCAAGGAATTGGCAATTGATCTGCCTGAAATCCCAATTACGAACACTAAAGTAGAGTCTGAGTTGGAGGAACAGATTTCAGAGACTGATGTAATCCCTGTCATTCCTGAAAAAGTTCTTATGATGGTCACAGAAACAGAAGAGGAAAGCATGCACCCTATTCTTGAGGAAGAAATTGTGTTACCTCACAATTCTGGATATGAGACTAAACTTATCATCTGTAATAAAGTGACCAGAACATCAAATATTATTCTGAAGCAAATTAATAACACTTTTATTAGTAAATCAGAACAATGTTTAGTTCCATTGTACAAAGTATATGTGAGATCTTATCTGGATTATGGTTCTCCGTTCTGGAATCCCTATCTTAAGGGAGATATAAACCATTTGGAACAAGTCCAGAGACGACTAACTAAAATGATACCAAAATTAAAAGATAGATCCTATGAGGTACGGCTTAAGGAAACAGGACTCTATCCCCTACTTTTTAGAAGATTAAGAGGAGACATCTTATTTATGTTTAAATTACTAAATTCACCATTTCAAATGAAAAACTGTGGATTAATGCTAACAAACGTACAGTAGACAGACTTCACAATAAGCAGTTATTAGTTGAATAGGCTAACACTAACAAACGAGATAAATATTTTAGTATAAGGGCTCCCAAACTATGGAATTCCCTACCACAGGATTTAATAAATATAACTAACTTTGTTACATTTAAAACAAGATTAGATATTTGGTTAAATCAAGTAAATAAGCATTGATCCTCTAATGAGGGGGACAATCCCGATGGGCTTTGGCCCTCTTTTGTCCCATAACAATCCAGTAAATCCAGTAAAATCCGGTAAAGTTCTCATATGACACCTTTGGGACCTCCTCTAATACTCCCAACCATGTGGTTCATAAGCATATTGCCATTGTGATATATCTCCAGAGTGGTGCACACTGGATCAGGTGGAGAAATGTACTTCCATGATAACTGAATGCTCTGGTAGATAGGCAGAAATTGTCAAGAAATGTATACTGTGTAAATATGTATAAAGGCACTGAGTAGTTAGGCATCAGGTGTCATATAGAATTGTATTGTTGATAATAATGCTTATTCCCATGTCACTTGTCCTGTGGGTATATGGACATTATCTTGATGAGGACACCAAGAATCTGACAGGGGTGGGTAACCCCCAAAAAAAAACGCAGCTTATCTTTATGGGCTACATTCTACAAAAATGAAAAGCCATCCTAACTCCACATCAGGCAGCAGGGCCAGGACAGTAATAAAGCAACCTTCATGAGTTAAAATAAAGGCATCAGTGGATGAAACAAAAGAACTGCAGGATGTAAATATACTGGGTGACACCCATGTAATTCCAAGCCTTTGGCTCCCCAAAGTCTGCTAGAAAATGGGTCAGAGGTCACAGATCTCCATACTGAGAATTTGAGCCAGTCATCTATTGGCAGCACTACAGAATCAGCATGCATACTTTGCATGGCTAGGCTGACATTCCAGAGTTCAGCCAGCCTGGGGATTTTTAAACCACTAGAGTATCGAGCACAGTAAAAGTAAAAGGGTATTGAAGTAAACAAGTGGGGCTTAGCCAGTTCTGCCAGTGTGACAGAAAGGAGCTGTGAGCCGGTGAGCAGTCTGCCAGGCACCGCAGCACTGGCAGACTAAATAAATCTGGGATCCCAACAACTGATTCTTTTGCAAAGATAACAGCTTGAAGGAGAGGACTGGAGCTGGAAGTTTTCCTTCCCCATCAGTGACTTTCCTCCCTGGGGGACAAGAGTCTTCGAAGACTGACCAACTGAGAAGGCCACTGTCTGCATCAGTGTCCCTGCACCACATGCATTTGCAGCACTTGAAGCACCAAACCAATCATGACAAAACCAGGAATGGTGGGTGAAAACCAGAAGACCCTGGGGAAGCCTCCTTTCCAGCTGGAAGCATATCCAACTGTCTCACCTGTTCCATGAACACTTAAGGTATCTGGGAAGCTACGAAACTGTCAATAACCATTGGGGTTTCAGCCTTGCAACTTGAAAAATTGTGATTTTGCCAATGACAGAGGGAGATGCCGTGGGCTGGACTTTGCCTCTTCGATAGGCCCAGGCAGAAGACCTATGGAGGCCATCCGGACACCTATTTTTATGTGCATTAGAACTTTTCTACCATTTACATTTTAATTGTTCAGCAACAGTTTGGGTTTGAAATTGTCTTTGCCTGCAACAGTTAAAGTGTGCCACCAAGCTGTTGTCCTCTTAGCAGCAACTGCATCATCAGTTAGGTACCTGGTGCAACAAAAAAGAAAGCTCTTACCCATGGAGGTCTTTGGGGGGATTTAAGTCAGGTGCACCCGCTTATGGTTGAAGTACTGCCAGGGGGTGGGCAGTCTGTCTGGGATAAATTGCTGTTTTTACTGCATAGAATACAAGACTTTTACTGGTACCCATTGCTTCTACTTTCCATATTGTCTCCTTGTCATTTCTGTACCTTCCTTTTAAATAAATTGTATGCTTAAACTGCTTTTTGTTGGGGGGGTTGTTACTGTTGTTAGTATCACTTATTTTGGGTAGCAGGACTGTATGGGCAGGTTGTGCACTGTTTCCTGGGGGGGTAATAGCCTTGTGTGTCAGCATCCTGGTACCCCATATTACTACCCAGGTGGAGGCACTGCACATGTTTTAGGCCCAAGTACCAAGTGCAGCATAACTTTAGGCAACCCAGGCTGGACCCCTTGGAGAGTTTGGAGAGGTGAACCCTGAGAGCCTTGGATGGTCTGCTACATGGGTGTGATGCATTCTTATAACTCTGAGCTGATACAGTATCGCAGTGCTGCTTGTGCATGGGCTAGACTGCTCACACACACATACACAAAAACTGCCAGCCATTTACATTCCTAAAATTCCACTGCCATTGGTAAATCAAGTGACCTGGGATTGCTTCAGTAATTTCCTTTTGCAACCCTTCAAGCTCTTTACAGTGACTGACCTACAGCTGTGCCCAGGATAAGGACAGGCTTTCCTCAGGGAGCTCCCATGTCTTGGGGTACAGTATTTTTTTTTTATTTAAATTGTATTGATTTTACAAATATAGATCATACAAATATACATACAATGACATAATACATTATCCCCAATCCTCCCTCCCCCATCCTCTCTCCCAACCCACCCCTCCTTCACCACCACCACTCCACCCCTCCTCCCGGCACCAGAGCTGTATCACTGGCATATATGAAGCTAATAGAGCTATTCCCAGAAAAGGCAGTGGGGCTCCATTATAATGTATATAAAATGTGCCATTTCTCCCATCTTTGTTTATATTTATGGGTACGGTTATAGAGACTGGCTAACATTTTCTCCATATGTAGGTTGAAAAGCAACTCTTGCACCCACTCTAAATAGGAAATGGAGTCTGCATCAATTCAGTGATGGAGAACCAATGTCTTCACTGAGAGGGCAATCATGGTGAAGTGATATCTGCGTTCCTTAACTGGAATGCCACCATAGTCACCCACCAGACAAATTTCAGGTGTGAAGAGCTCTTGTAATCCCAGCAGAGGGTCCTCTTTGGTTTGAATGAGACTCCACAGAGGAGCAATTTTGCTGCAGTCCCAGAATATATGCTGTAAGGTCCGTATGTCTTCCTTACAACGAGTACACAGGGGTTCCTCCACTTTACCCATTTTATATAATTTGTATGGTGTCATATACATATCATTAAGGATTTGGAGTTGCATAAGTTGTAGTCTGTCCTGGGTGACAGACTGGTGGCATTCCTTCCAGATTTTCTGCCAGTGAGGCAGTGTTTGTGTGAAAAGAGAGGACCAGTATCTTCGTACTCTGTCCACCTTCAGGTATGCTTACCTATATAGGTTGGCATAATTTCTTGAGACAGCATGCGGCAATGATGCAAGGGATACTAGATCTACTATTGATGCCCCCAGTTGTGTAAGTGTAGCCGGTTGACTAAAACATTTAACCAGCATGTGCCTGACTTGATATACTTTAAAAACCATATTATGGGGAATGGCAAATTTGTGCATAATTTCTATCGATGTTAACCAGCCCACCCTGTTCTTAAGCAACTCCTCTACCTTTACCGTTGCTAGTTGCAGGATCCAGGAAGGGGTAATCATCTTCCCATCCATCTTAAATTTAGGGTTCCTCAGTAGGGGCTGCACCGGATCCATATTATTTTTATAGTTCAATGTGGAGCATAATTGACAGTGACTTTGTACTGAGTTTTCTATCACCAATCTACGCAATGCCTGTGGGAGATCGCTTAATTTAAAATACAAAAGGACAGCTGGAGAGATCCCATTCACCTCTATCATGTCCTTTTCTCAATTCTAAGCCAGCTTGGAATGTATAGGCAAGTCTCCAGTTCCCCTTCTGGTGTAAGCCATCTTAGGTATTTACGTGCTTGACTGACCCACTGATAGAGCCCAAAATGTGGTAGCTGCAGGCCACCTAAACACTTAGGGGCTACAAGTTTATGGTATGCTCTCCTCGGGACTTTCCCTAACCATTTAAACTCTGTTATACAAAAGTGAACTTTCTTGAACCAGGGCAGTGGTAGCCAATTGTTCAGAAGATTAATAGGGTAAAGTTTACGTGGTAGGACATGCATCTATTATATTTATGCGACCCCATAAGGATAACTGGAGGACTCTCCAGCATGCTAAATCCTGTTGTACAGTGGTTAAGAGTGTATCCAGTTTAAGTTTTTTCATCTGGGATTCATTTATTGCCAGATGTATGCCTAAATATTTAAGTGTTTTAGGAACCCAGCTGAGCCCGGTGTTCAAGATTTCACTTTTAATCATTCTAGAATTTAAGGGAAACACGGATGTTTTGTCTGAGTTTAGTTTATAGTTTGATAAGGAGCTATATTCCTTTATTATACTCAGAGCAGCGGGAAGAGACTCTCTAAGCTGTGATAAATGCAAAAGTATGTCATCCGCATATGCTACTATTTTCTCTTCTTCTTCAAGGGTTATTTCCTGAATCATTGGTAAAACCTTTAAGGAAGCAATGAGGGGCTCAAGATAGAGACTGAATAATAAGGGGTACATATGGCATCCTTGCCTGGTGCCTACATGTAATGAAAAGCTGGGAGAGAAAACCCCATTGCAGTAAATCCGTGCTGTAGGACTGGCGTATAGGGATTGGATCCATCCAATAAATTGAGCTGGGAACCCGAATCCGTATAGGGTTAAGAACATAAATTGCCAGTTCACCCAGTCAAATGCCTTCTCTGCATCCAGGGAGACCAACACCATAGGATGAGGTGCTTCCCTGGACACAGTGAAGATGTGAGCCAGCCTACGGAGATGATCGACAGAGGACCTCCCTTTCATGAAACCAACCTGATCTGTCCTGATTAAATATGGGAGAACCTTGTCAATCCTCTTTGCAATCAATTTGGATAGGATTTTGATGTCATAATTCAGAAGCAAAATGGGCCTGTAGTTGGTTGCCCTTTTCAGGTCCCACCCAGGTTTTGGGAGTACTATAAGCATAGCCTCTAGTAACCTTATGTCTATTTGTTGAAATGTGAGAATATGATTAAAGAGTACTAAAAGCTAAGAGGCCAGCTGGTTTGCAAATTTTTTATAAAAATTGGGGGAAAACCTATCTGGGCCAGGGGCCTTGTCCAGAGGCAGATTGCTTATTACATTCATAATGTCTGTCTCTGTAAAGGGGGCTGAAATTGCTTCTTGTTGGGATGTGAATAGAGTGGGAAGGGGAACTTGAGCTAAATACTCATCTACTTTATCCTGTGGAGGCATCCGTGGCATCTGATTATATTGGTCCATATAATAAGCCTCAAAATCTTTGGGAATATCCCTGGGATCTACCTTAATGGACCCATCTGTTTCTGATTGTATAGCTGTGATGTGTCTTGAGGTCTCTTGTTTATTCAACCTTAGGGCAAGGAGTTTTCTGGCTTTCTCTTCCTGTTCAGTATACATAGCCCTAGCCTTTAATATGGCCCATTCTGCTTTTTCTCGAAGGAGCTCTCCGTATTTATCTCTGAGTTTAATAAGAGACTCGCGTTCCCTGTCTCCAGACCTGTTTGAGAAGTGTTTTTTAATATTCCTGATCTGAGATAGTAAGGAATTCGCTTCTTCCTCCCTTTTCCTCTTTATGGCCATTGTTATTTTAATAAATTCCCCTTGAATATAGCATTTAAGAGCCCCCCATTCCATGTTAGGGCTACCCGTAGAGCCCCAATTGACCTTCTTATAATCCTCTAATTGTTCACTAATGTAAGTCACGACCTCCTTTTCCTTCAGTGTCTGGTTATTTAACTTCAAAATCTTGTCAGCTGGTTGAAGACTGGAGAGGAAGAAATGACAGAACACAGCTGAGTGATCAGAGACCACCCCAGGTTCTGGGGTACAGTATTTGATGCTATGCTCATCTGGAGTGCCTTGCTTTCAACGGTTCGGATTGCTTTACTTGGGGCTGTTGGAGTGATGGCTGGCACACACTGGTACAAGACTTGGCAGAACTTGGGCAGTTTAGTTGGTTGAATAAACACACAGACACTCATCCTCCAGCACCTAACTCTTTACTCAGCGGTTATGCCAAAGTTCATTTGCATAAACAGGATCTACTCAGAGGACCCCAATTCACTAGTTCAAAAGCAGTTCATTTTAGCACAGAGGTTTTCTTGGGTAGCCATCTCCATTTTCTGGCTTAACCATTTCCACACCAACTGTCTAGGCCAACCAACAAGTCAGCCATGTACTGCCCTGTGTAGCAGTGCATGTCAGCCCTGTGAAGCTCCCAGTAGTTTTCTTTTTCATCATGGCATATAGCATTCTGTGTTCCTTTCCTTTTGCAAGACACCTACAGATGGTACTCTGTACTACTCAGGAAGGTGCCTGGGGATTCCCTTGTCCTAGCTTTGTAGCTGGGCCTTACTTCAAGCACTGTATTTTGTTAAGCAGGGCACTGCTTTAAACTATGGGTGACTTGAGCTTTTATTGTGGTACTCTGACCAGGTACCATAAATGCAGTGTGTGCTCCTTTACTGGAGATCATATCAGGTGGTTGGTATGTCCTTTATCAAATCCTCCTTGAACAACCATAAGCCAGCATGATCTCGCTGGGCCTCACCCACACCTTACCCTGGTGCACCAAAGAAAACCCTTCAGCCTAACCTCTGGGGCTCTCAGCCTCTGGCGAGACGTCCATGAGCTCCACCTCCTTACTCAGATACACATCTATCTACCTTATTCCTGCTGTCTCATTTTATTACTTACTTCACCAGGTGCCCTAGGGTGCTCAATGACCTCAGCTCATGCATGTCTCCAGGGTCACAACCAGGATGTCCTACAAAGATCTTTGGAGGAACCTGCCATAGACCTGAAAGCCATCAAGAAGAGTCCCTTGAGAGGATACCCCTGGAGTTCTCACACCCTTGAAAAATGGCCAATGCATCTGATCCTTTCCTACAATCCCCAATCAGTCAGTCAGGATCCATCTCAGGTGCCAGATGCCCCTCCCTGACAGCCTCCATGGTCCCTCTTGATGGCACTCTGAAACCCTTGAAGAGCTCTCACCTCACCAAAGTGTCGGGAACCTTGTGCCACTCTCAGGGCTCTGAGAGTGATTGGCAACCATGCTTCCAGGCAAGAACATACCTCAGGATACCTTCTGTGTGCTGGTCCAAGTCCTGTGGCAAGTTGCTTAGTGGGTACTGGTGAGTGCTCACTCCTGCTGAGCACACAGAAGTATCCCTGGGCACCCCAGTGTCATGCTGACAGTGCCAGGTGGTCCCCTCAGCTGGCACCCATGCATAGGGTGGCACAGCCAGACCCTTGCCTTCACCCAGGAGGACACCTGCCAGGTGAGAGCATCTGGAGCATTGAACTTCCCTCCAGTTGCAACAGTAGCTTAGAACTCTAAGATCGCTGAATTCTAAGATTCTAATTGACACCACCAGGGCACCCTATCTTTATACTGCCTATAGCTCCAGCTGTACCAACAGAGGAGGATGCCAAGACATCACGCCCCTGCTGGCCAGATGTGGTAACAACCACCTCCCCCTACTGTAAAGAGGGGTTGTTACACAATTGGTACCTTGGTTTGTTTATTTACCCAGCAGTATCTGTATTGCCAGTCTGGAGCACCTGGCATTGTCCTTTGGGTCTTCCTCTAACTGACCCTGGGCCTTGACTGTTCTTTTGACCAGTGGTGCCTAATACTTATCTCTATATTGGTCATTCTCCCTCCCTCCCTTCCTTCCTTCCCTGTATTTAATTCTTCTCACAAGTACCAATCTGTAGCACTACTGTGGCTTGACTGTGAGCCAAATCCTTAGTGACCAAGCAGTTTGCTGAGTCCACTCAGGGCCCTCAGTTTCCCAAAGTGTATCAAAATACATAAATCACCATTAAGAAGTGCCTCTTGTATAGCCTATGCAAAGTACTATAACAGAGCTTAATGGGAACATAAACTCTTCTTTATCTTATGTTTGTATACAGTAACTGAAATATTAGGCATATGTGTAGCCCCTTAATCTTCTTTCAGTACTTTTTAATTTGTTCATTTTGAAACAATCTTGTTTTTTCTTCTTTAGCATCTCTTGTTGATGGTGCCTTTTCCTGCCTGATATTCATTCTTTCATTAATGAGCACTCCTGGAACTTGGACGGGTATGATTGCTGTCTCTGAGGTGCTATCCATGCCACATGCATGACAGAGGAGGCCGAAGGAAATCATGGAGTTTAACAAGTGGCTAAAGGGTTGATGCCTGGAGGAGAGCTACCACTCTTCAGGGAACAAGGGAACCTTCTGGAAAGACAGCCAGCTGTTGGCTAAGCATGACCTTCACCATAGCCAGTGAGATTCCAGCAATTTGGGGACAGAAGTTAGAAGTTATAGCAAAGTCCAGAAGTTGGCAATTAAAGTTCAATGTCAAAAACTGTCAAGTGATGCGCAATGGTACCACAATTCTGAAAACAGAATATTGCATCAGTGGGAACAAGGTGGCGCCCTCAATGTTGGGAAGGGACCTGGTGAGAAGAACAGCTTGAAAACCTCTTCTCAATGAAGTACAGAATACAGGAAGATGAACAGGATGTTGGGCTATATCAGGAGGGGTTTCACGAGTCACAGAAAAGAGGTGAAACTGCTGCTGTACAACTCATTGGTATAACCACACTTGGAGTATTGCATATAATTTTGGAGCCTGCATCTGAGAAAGGATAAGAAGAAGTTAGAGACTGTCAAGAAAAGAGCTGCAAAAATGATCCAGGAGCTGAAGCATAGGTCATATAAGAAAAGATAGTATAGCCTCAAAATGTACTCTCTGGAAGACAAGGGAAAATGAGGGATGTGATTGAAACATGCAATATGGGGATTTAGTAGGGCACACTCCACAGAGTTATTCAAGCTGAGGAGCAGAGCAACTACCAGGGGGCACAACCTCAAGCTGGAAAGGGGGAATTCAAAAAGGACATCAGAAAGTATTTTTTTTTCACAGAGCTGTTGGTGAACAGGTGGAACATTCTACCCAGTAATGTGATCTGTGCTGGTATTATAGCAGGGTTCAGAACACTTCAATCAATCAACATTTATTGGAAGGCGAATTGAGAGTTTATTTATTTTTATTTATCAAGTCTAGGATTACAAATACCTTTGAGCCTGGGCTCTTTTACAAAGGTTCCACGTCAAAGAAATACAAATTATGGGGAACATCAAGACAGACATTGCAACAATGTGGACATTGCAAACAGAGTACAGATTAATACAATTCAAGGGTAGCACTGTAACAAGGCAGCCAGCGGCATTTGTCAGAGAAAACAGACAACAGATAAGAAGTGCCAGAGTCATAGGGAGAGAGAAGAGGGAGGGGGAGAAGGAATGTAGGAAGGGTGGGGAGAGGGTGAAAAGTGCAGCATTGGGTATACCAAGATGTGAGGGTAGAATCCAATGAGGAGGGGCGGCGGGGACAACTAGAGCAGAAAGGGAAGTGGAGAAACAAGGTTAAGTTGGGCAGTCACAGGAGCTGTTGGTAGTAAGATAGTCCCGGAGCCTAGTTTTAAACATACCAATAGTTGGGGCAGAGGAGATGGTTGGGCTGAGGTCATTGAACCAGAGTGGCGCTCGATAAGCAAAACAGCGTTGTCACTGTGAAGTGTGACAGTGGGGGACTTTCAGTAGCTGTAGCGTGGATCTCCTAAGGCACCATTTGTTAATTCGGTGTTGTAACAGAGTTGAGACCCCAGAAGGTGTAAGGCCAAGGTAGATTTTTTTCACCATGGAGCAGCTGAGAAACTTTATGCGATTTGATAGTTGGAGCCAGCCAGTCTGAGTGTACAGGTCACATGTGTGGGTGAGACGGTGAGTACCAGTGATGAGCCGACATGCTTTATTTAAGGCAGTTGAGAGGCGTCTAAGGGTTGTGGTTGTGGCCGAGCCATAAATGATCAGACCATAGTCTATTACAGAGATCACAGAGCTCAGGACTGCAACCTTCAAAGCTTCTGGCATGAGGTGTGGTCTGTGTTTGTAGAGGAGACCAAGCCGTGTATTAACAGCCCTAGCTACATTATCTATACATGAAGTCCATAGGAGAGATTAGGGTCAAGCTGTATCCTTAAGTATTTGAAGGACCCCACCTGATCTAGAGTGTTCCCTGGGTGGTGGAGATAGCCAAGTGGTGTAGCTTGTGTGGTTATGAGAGCTGCAGAAGAGCATGATTTGGTTTTCTTGTCATTGAGGACCAGTTTATGATTAAGAAACCATGTCTCTACAGAACTGAAACCAAGTTGAAGGTTGTGTTGAAGAGCTGCAGGATCTTTGTGAGTGGAGAATACAACAGCATCATCGGCATATAGTATGATCTGTTCAGAGCACTGGTAAGGGAGACAGTTTAAGAAAAGGCTAAAAAGCAGGGGGCCCAGTATGGATCCCTGTGGGACACCCGAGCGAACAGGCAGGGTGTTAGAAAGAGTGTCTGCAAATTTTACTCTCTGTGACCGGTTTTCTAAGTAGCTTTTAAACCAGAGAGAAGAGTCAGGTGATAGCCCGGCATTCAGTAGTTGGTGTATTAGTAGTCCATGGTGTACTGTATCGAAGGCCTTGGAGAGGTCGACGAAAACGGCCCCTGTGAGAAGGCCATTGTCAAGGGATTTGTGCAAAGCTCCAGTGAACTCAAGAAGGGCTGTGATGGTGCTGTGACCTTTCCGGAAGCCGTGTTGTTGTGGACAAGGTATATTGTATTTATCCAAGTGGTCGGTAAGTTGATAAGCCACGATGCGCTCGAATGCCTTAGAGAGTGGGGGCAGCATGGAGATAGGGCGATAATTTGAGTGATTCGTCTTGTCCCCACTTTTATGGACGGGTGTCACGGTAGCTGTTTTCCATAGGTCTGGGAATTTTCCACAGCTGAGAGAGAGGTTTAGGATTTTTGTTAATGAATGAATTACCTCATCGAGGGTGAGCAACAGAAGCTTAAGGTCCAGGGTGTCGCTACTAGATCTAGATTTAGAGATAGCTGCAGTAATATAGTGGCGAGCTTCATTCAGCCTTACCTCCCTGAAGTAGAAGAGGGGATGGTTAGACTGAGGGGCTGAGGTATTTTGGGAGTAGGCCCTGTTTTCGAAAAAGTCATGAGGTAGAACAGCACTAAGATCTGAAAAAGCCATGTTAAAGATGTTTGCGATCACCTTGGGGTCGAGGGTTGAGGATCCATCAACCATTAACATGGCTGGAGAGGTTTTGGCTGCTTTCCTGTGACATCCTTGATATTGTCCCAGGAAGCACGACCATTTCCCCACGTATTGGTGAGAGCATCTTTGTAATAGGTGGATTTCATTAGCCGTATGGCTTTTGTGCAGGCATTTCATGCTTGTTTGTAATTTTGGATGTCCAGTTGTTTGCCAGTGGCCCTGGCAACTGCCCAGAGGTGATCCCTTAGTTTCAGCTGTGAGAGAAGAGCCGCAGAGACCATGGGTTAGAGAGAGATTTTGTTTTGCACCTTTTAGCAGGGCAAAGAGGTCGCAGGCTTTGTTGAAAATTGAGATGAAGTGATCAAGAGCCAAGCTAACATCTGTTGCTTCATAGATGGGTAGCCAGTCTTGTAGAAGCAGGTGTTGTTTGAGATGTGGAAGTTTTCCACAAGGAAGGACTCTGCTAGCGATAATTTTGGGAGGGGGCTTAAGGAATTTGTTAGACCATGCACACATGACTGGGGAGTGGTCACTGAGAGAGTCTGGGAGAATGGTCGTACGAGAAATCCTTGTGGGGTGAGTGGTGAGGACCCAATCCAAGAGGTTACTGGTGCCAGTCTTGTAGTTAATCCTAGTAGGGGAGTTTACAATTTGCGTGAGGTTAGCAGCTGAGATGGAGTCTTTATAGGCACCACTGGCGCTTGATGCTAACCAGTTTATGTTGAAATCCCCTAGTAGAATAAGTTCAGCTTTGGGAGGATGAGAGTTGATAAAGTTTAGGATGTTGTTGAATCCATGTTTAGGGTCCCTGGGCGGGATGTATAAGGAGACAATAGTCAGGGCTTTATGGTTGGGACATAAGACGATTTTTATTGGCAGAATCTGGGCCGAGGCAGAAAGTGATGGAGTTGCTACAGGGTGCCAAGACAGGGGAGTCTTTGAAATAGATTGCGCAACCACCGCCTTTTTTGGATATCCGGTCCAGCCTGTGGACATTGTAGCCCTGTATTGTTACTGCTGAGTCAGGAACTTTAGGTGTCAGCCAAGTTTCCACCACTGCAAGGATGTCAGGGGTTGTGTTGGCATATGAAGGCTTGGAGTGCATCCAGCTTTGGTAGTAGGCTGTAGATATTAATGGTTGCAAGGATAAGGGCACCTGGAGTTTGTGTGTGGCCTGAGCTTCTAGGGACAGGATTGGGATGGACACTGCCTGAGATGAGAAGGAGTAGGAGTTTTAAGGAGCAGAGTCGCAGCTCTTTGAGAGATAGTTTTGATCGTTGTTTCCGGGAGCAGAAGTTGCAAGGTTCCAGGCGGTATCCCATATGGACTGCAAGGTGGTACAGTGTAGAGAGGTGGCCACACTTGTTGAGAGTAGTGGTCGGGTTAAGTAGCCAGGAATATCCAAACGGTGCACCAAGCACAAGTCTCGAGTGGAAGTGGAGAGTTCCCTTGGAACAGCAGTGGAAACCAGAGTAGAGGGTGGGGGAGTGGGGCAGGGGTGGGGGTGGCTAGGACCAGGGAGAGAGAGAAGAGGGGGGGGCAGGGCAAGGAGGAGGAGGAGGAGGAGAGGCGAGAGAAAGGCAGAGAGAACCCACATGGCTTACATACTAGATAGAGAAAGAGATAGAGATATAGCCCTCTAGTGGTGAGAGGATATAATCTGCTAATGGAAAAGTCAACAGTTAAAAAAAAAAATGTAATTTACTCTCAATTTGCCTTCCAAAACACAAAGAGGAAGTTTCAAAGGGATTTTTAGGAACAAGAGGGAAGGGGTGGCAGTACATATAAAGAAAGACATGAGAGTAATAGTGGCTTTTAGGCTATATAAGCAGGACCAGGATGAGACCAACAGGACCACATACAAAGATAGACTAGTAAAGAGTGAGGACATCATAAAGAAGACAAAAGAAAACACAAAATTAAGGATAGATAATGAAGGTGTGAAAAAATGGCAAAATACTCTACAGGTACATAAGGGGAAAAAGTCAGACAAAGGAAAACAGAAAATAAAAAGAATGGAATAAGCACTGAGAAGGATGCCAAAAAGTAAACATTAAATGATTACTTCAGTTAAATGTTCACAATACAAAGTATTGGGTCACTACCTGTCAGCAAGAATAGACTCCAGGGCAATAACAGTATGAGGCTAGTGATTGGGTGTGTAACTAGGGAAAGGGTTCTGCAAGGTCTGCATGTACTTAATGTGACCCAGTCCCTAGGGCCTGATGGGCTGCATCCATGGATACTGATGGAATTGAGCCAGGCACTGACAGGCCCCATAGCATACATATTTACAGAATTGCTGGCTATGGAAGTGGTGCCTGAAGACCAAAGTGTGGCAAAAGTTATCCCTTGGTAATTATAGACAAGTGATCTTGATGTCAATAGTGGGGAAGCGGTCATAATCTATCACCAAGGAGCAGCTAGTGGACTTTCTGCAAGATAATGGGCTTATGGACAGGGATATGCATGGTTTCACGAGGGGATGTTTGGGTCAAACAAACTTGATTGACTTATTTAGCTTAGTAATGCAAAAGCTGGATCATAACCAGGCAGCTGACATCCTATACCTAGACTTCAGCAAAGCATTTGATTCATTACCTCAGAGAAGACAGCTAGAGGGTAGGAAAAGTGGGACTAGGGAAAGTACTAACTGGGTGGAATAGTAATTTGCTGTCAGACAGGACCCAGACCCATGGAGTGGTCCTGAATGGTCAATTCTCTAATGTCAGGAAGGTTACAAGTGGAGTGTCATGTGGTTTATTCCTAGGACTGGTTCTTTTCAATATCTATAATTAGTGTCATTGAGGTGTGATTAAATGACAAAGAAATTCAGTTTGCAAATAACACAAAATTCTGAGGGAGGATGGACAATGATGGATAGATTAACACAACAGACTAATACTCAGAAAGTCTGTAGTGCTGGTCCATAAATTACCTGTGAACCTCTTATTGGCCATATCACAGTATAAAAGATGAAGCCAGAGAATGGTTTCCATGTAAGAAAAAGAGAAAGTGGTGGGACCTCAGCTCATATTGCATGTTAAAATTTCAAGTATAGTTACCTGACTGATGAGGGGGTTACCTTGTCATCGGTGGTAAGGCTAGCCATGATTCGGCTAAATGATCAGACCAAGATCTCTTTAAAATGTTAAAAAGATTGGATAAAGGCAAGGTAAGAAAATAGAATTAAACAAATTGCAAGCTTTCAAGCTGCTTTTTATGTATGCGAGCTTGCTCAGCCAACATTTTGTGGCAGTGGGGATTTGGAGGCCCAGTCACTGTTGGGCAAATGCAGGGCACGCACCAGTAGGTGCGTCCCTCATTCCCCAATCAGCCTGCATGCTGGCGCCACACCATGCATAGTAATGTTTCGAGCACATCTAAGGAAAGGTCCGCTGCAATCCGAGCAAAGCTCGTAACACACAGCGGACCCTTCCTACGTGCTCGCCAGCTACTATCATGGTGGCTAAACTGCCGACTTCCGGGGTGCCTAATCCCCTGGTCGGCTTGCCCTGCAAACTATGTGCCAACAGGAAGCCCACTTCCCATCAGCAGAATGTGCCTCCCTGCTCCCCGGTTTCGTTGTTTGCCGATGGGGGTGCCCAATCCCCGTCGGCATCTGTCTCCCCCCTTTCCCACTGTAATGTGCCAACGGGGGAATCCACTCCCCGTCAGCATGATGTCCCCTTCTTCAGGCCGACGGGTGCCCAATCCCCATTGGCTACTGTACCCCTCAAAAAGAAACCACCTGCAAAAAGAAAACCATCCGCGTGTTTTGTTTGTACCTGCAAGCAGAAAACAGTCCCTCATAGTCTCTCTACCCACCACCTCACCCACCCACTATGCACCTGCCTCCCACCCCCCATCCCACTTACCTCTGGAGCTCGGCACGACGATCTTCAGTGGACCTGGAACATGAGGTTTTTGGGGCCCCTCCTCATGAATTCTGTCACAGTTATGACATTAATCGGTCCCGAAAGGTGATTTTGCAGTCACTGTGCAGTATCACCTTTCGGGAAAGATTAATGCAAGGACAGAGGCAGTGTTCATGAGGTGGGCTCTCAAAAAGGCTATGTTGCAAATTTGGTGGAAAAAATCCCAAAAATGGCTGTTTTATGAGCGTACGTTGCACACTTGCTACGCACGCTCATAACTTCATGGATTCACAATATTTTCATGCCAGTTTTTCAACATTGTCATTTTTCTACGCCTCCTTGTGAACAGTGCAACTATCATTTTTCACATCCTGGCCGAAATGTGTTTCTGCACTTCCGGCGCACAATATCGCGGTCGCTGTGGGAAATCAGTGTTTGGGGCTGATTATGAAAATGACAGTGACACTGTTCATGAACAGAGGTTCTAAAATGCCTATGTTGAAAAATTGGTGACTATACCATAAATGACTGTGTTACGAGAGCGCAGTGTTGCGTAGTTTGCACTTACGCTCATAATGTTGTGCATTTGTAATATGTCACTCTGGATTTTCACCATTGGCATTTTTCCACACCTCTTGATGAACAGTACAGCTGTCATTTTACATATCCTGCCCGAAATGTGTTTTCTGGCGCAGAATAGCACAGTTGGTCAGTAAGGGAAGCCAAAGCTCAGACAGAAGAACACATTGCAAAATCAGTGGGTAGAGGGGACAAAACCTTTTACAGGTACATAAGTGAAAAAAGAAAGGCAGAGGGAGGGATAGTGAGACTGAAGGGGGAGGATGGGGACCGCATGGAGGATGACAACAGTAAAGCTGACATATTGAACAGGTATTTCTGCTCAGTTTTTACTGAGGAAGAGGAGGGTAATGGGTCTGAAGGGAGTACAAGGGGTGAGAATGGTGCGGAAATGGACACAAGTCCTTTACACGAGAAAGGGTCCTGAAGGAACTGGAAGTAATAAGAGTTGATAAAGCAATAGGGCCAGATGGGGCAAACCTGTGGTCCTTAAAGAACTAAGAGAGGTGGTGGCTGAACCTCTGGCTATCCTGTTTAGCCGATCACTGGAAACAGGGAAGGTACCCAAAGACTGGAGGGCAGCAGATGTAGTCCCCTTATACAAAAGTGGGAACAAAGAGGAAGCAGGAACTACAGACCAGTCAGCCTCACCTCAGTAGAGGGAAGATCATGGAAGCACTACTGAAGGAGAGATTGGTGGAACATCTGGTTGTCAATGGACTACAGGACCCAAGGCAGCATGGTTTCACCAGGGGGAGGTCATGTCAGACCAACCTCATTGAATTTTTTAACTGGGTGACTAGGGAGGTGGATCAGGGGAGGGCAGTGGACATGGCCTATCTGGACTTCAGCAAGGCCTTTGACACTGTGCCACATAGAAGACTATTACACAAACTGGGGAATATGGGTGTGGGCAGGACAGTAGTGTGGTGGGTAGGTAACTGGCTGGGTGGCAGGACACAGAGGGTGGTGGTAAATGGCTGTCACTCCACAGAGGGAAGAGTGACCAGTGGGGTACCACAGGGATCAGTGCTGGGACGGTCCTATTCAACATCTTCATCAGTGACATTACTGGGACCTAGAAGGCAGAATTTCACTGTTTGCTGATGACACAAAGCTCTGTAACAAGTAGACACACCAGAGGGTGTAGAGAGAATGAGAAGGGACCTGCAGAAACTTGAAGAATGGTCAGGGTTTGGCAGTTGAAATTCAATGCAAAGAAGTGCAAGATAAATATAGGGCACAAAAACACTGGCACAATATATCAGTTGGGGGTGAGGATATAGCATGCACCAAGCAGGAAGGGATCTTGGGGTTATCATCTCTGATGACCTCAAAGTAGGGAAACAGTGTGACAAGGCAGCAGGTAAAGCAAATAGGATGCTGGGATGCATAGGCAGGGGCATCACCAGCAGGAAAAGGGAGGTCATAATTCCACTATACAAGATACTAGTGAGGCCCCACCTGGAGTACAGTGTACAGTTCTGGAGACCATACCTACATAAGGACATAGACAGGGTAGAGAAGGTTCAGAGGAGGGCAACAAAGATGATGCATGGATTGCATCACAAGTCCTATGAAGACAGGTTGAAGGAACTGAACATGTACTCCCTGGAGGAGAGGAGGGAGAGAGGGGATATGATAGAGACATACAAGTATCTTACAGGGAGGAACAGGGTGCAGGAATACACTATCTTTAAGTGAAAAGATGTTCCAGGACTAGAGGGCATGGGATGAAGTTGGAGGAGGGACGATTCAGAGAAGCGTGAGGAAGAATTTCTTCACAGAACAGGTGGTGGACAAGTGGAACACCCTGCCAGAGGAAGTGGTGGGGGCTGAAACAATCACGGTATTTAAGAATGCATGGGATAGACATAAAGGAATTCTGGAGGTCAGGGGTAAGGGGCAACAGACTTCTAGGAAAACATAAACTGAACTTACAAGCTCAAATGGGCAGACTGAGTGGGCCATAGGCCCTTATCTGCCAACACTGTCTATGTATCTATGTATCACTTTTTGGGACAGTTTGAAGAAATGACAGTGACACTGCACATGAGCAGAGGTGCTAAAATGCCTATGTTGAAAATCTGGTGCCGGAACTCCATAAACTGACTGTGTTACAAGTGTGAGTTGCGCATTTCCCATGCACCCTTGTAACTTCGCACATTTGCAATACTTACATGCTACATTTTCACCACTACCATTTTTTTACGCCTCCTTATGAACAGTACAGCTGTCATTTTTCACATCCTGCCAAAAACGTGTTTCCGCACTGCTCTACCAAAGCCAATGCCAGTGCAACAACATTCGACATTGACAAATGCTTGTTTTTTTTTTTGACAGGAAGCACTAGTACTATAATTTTGTTTGATTCTGATTTTGACCACATACCAATAGCACCCTGCAAAATTAAAAAAAAAGAAATGTAACACAATCTCTGTGTATTATCCAGGTGTTGAGCTTGCTAGTCCTTTAAAACTGAGTTAAAACTTAATGCAAAGAAATGCAGGGTGATGTACATCGGCAGCAAAAACCTGCAGAAGGTATGCAGCATTAATGGTGTAAATCAGAGCACTCAAAATAGGCAAGAAATTTAGGGTTTATAATAAACAACAGTAAGAAATCCTTAAAAACAGGAGGTTTAAACTTGGAGTGACAGTAAACACTCTCTGTCAGGGACTAGGGAAGTCAAGGAATAACCCTATTTGGGGGTACCACATTGTGTAACGGTATTGTGCTAAAGTTATAGGAAATCATGGTTAATCCCCATGTAGTGTATCTTAAAATATAAGCTATTGGCACTGCTGCTGTCAAAAACTAGGAAGGTTGTAGTAAAACCCTTTCTAGAGTACCATAACATCTCTGCTTGAGATTTACAAGTGCTGACCGCAGGAAATAGTTACAAACTAAAAAAGAACATCTTGAGTCCCTGCACTCTTCAGATATTGGGTGGATGCCTACTATGTGTAAAGGGCCAGAGATGAGGCTGCAGTGAATAAGCATATATACAATGAGCAGGTATGCAGAACCTGGGGAGGATCTTAGTTAGCAGCAGGGACTGCAAAGCCATACTCTTCCACAGGACACTCAAGGTGTGGCAGCTGCACAGTCTGCAGGAGCAAGACAGCACTTCACCCAGGGCTAGCAGCAGCCTGGGCAGAATTACACCAGTTGTGGTGCAGGTCAGTGTTAAGAACAAAGCTTCCTACTGCTAATTCTCAGTGGCCCCCTAGGGTTCGTAAGGGAGGTTGAGAGGTACTGGGCAGGGAGCAGGGTTATCGGTTTCCCCTAAACAGGGATATTGAATGCCCTGAAAGTGAACCTGCAACTGCTTCATCCCAATGAGTGAGACAGTACCATGCAATTCCCACTCCCCTGTGAGAGCATCCTATTACTCCCAGGTCCCCTGAGGCCACTGAATCATCCATGCACACCTGGGGGTAGGGTGGAAGCAGGAAGCAAAGGAGTGTAAGGATAAGGGTACTAGTTAATAGTAAGAGGCACAATACTGAGGGGTGGTCTATGTCACAGACTTGGAAGGAGAGAGGTATGCTGTGTCCTAGGGCTGATGGCTGATAGGGTACTTCCAAAGGTAGAGAGGCTGCTGTGGGAAGGGTGGAAAACCATATGTAACTGTTCATCTGGGGACAAATGATCTGGCTGGGAGGTTGACAGAAAAAGTGAAGGCCAGATTTAGGGAGTTGGGAATCAGGCTGAGGAAGATTGTTGGCGTTGTGACTTCCTTTCCCACGAGTAGGCAGGAAAATAAGACAGCTGAAAATCCACCAGTTTAACAACTGGTTGCAGAAATGGTGTGCAGATGAGATATGGGCTATAGAGAATGCTGAATTTCTGATAGAATGGAATTGTGCAGAATTATAGAAAATTCCTCCGATTTCCATCATTTGTGGAATTTCAACATTCTGCATGCAAAATGTTTTTTGTGTAATAATAATCCACAGTTCACATAAACCACAAATTCCTTTTCCGCAATCCACGGAAAATTATTCTGCGGTTTACATGATCCACTAAAAATTATTCCACAGTTTGCATAGAAATACTTTTTGGTACAGAAATGCTTTTCAATATTCCACAGAATTTAAAAAGAAATTCTGCAAAGCATTTCAGAAGTGGAATTGTTATTCTTCCAGCAGTGGAATTTCACATTACGCACAGCCCTAGATGAGATGTTTTGCTTGTTTGGGTACTGGGGCATATTTTGTTTATTTATTTTATTTAAATGTTGGTAACCGGGAAAGGCACCATCAGCTGAATCTTGTTTCCAGGTGTGACCCGGGGAATACATACAGGGTAAGAATACACAAGATTACAACTGTTTGAAATTCAGAGTTTGTAACTAGCAAATAACATAACTGAACAAATAAACTAACACAAATCACAAAACAGTACAATGATAATGAGTGGCAGTGCAGTAGTGAGACTGAACAGGAGCCTCTTGCCCGAAGGTGGGAGATGTACTGCCTTTCCTTTATTGCTAAATACCCTCTCTATTTCTTCACAGGAAAGATAGGCTGGGAGAGTACCATACCAGTATTTAGCAATGAAGGAAAGGAGAGATAAATATCTGTATAAACCAGATATAATAGGGAATGAAGGCACTCTGACAGAGGTGTGAGGCATACATATACAGATGTTTAAACTTAAAAGGAGTAGGCTGGTGCTAGGGAGATTCATGGAGGGAATTCAAGTATGGGAGCCCTAGTTAGCACTTCCCAAACTAGCGGGGACAATCTGGGAGTAAAGGACAGGCTTATGTTGCAGTAGGGTTACCCAGGAGAAGGTAGGAAGTTTACCAAGGAGAATGGTAATGGAAGCACAAAGGCTTTAGGGTGGGCAGAAAAGGACTGGGCATCGGACAGGGCAAGGGAGGGAAACAAGGCTCCTGGAGGGCAGTCAACATAAATGCCAGGAGCCCTGGGAACAAAATGAGTGACCTTCTTGTCATGGTGACAGAGGAAAAATGGATATGATGGCCATACCAGAGATGTGGGTGACATCCAGCCATGACTGGGACCTCACAGTCCCCAGCTATGACCTGTTTAGGAAGGATAAGAAGAAGGGAAAGGGGTAGCACAGTACACCAGGGAGGGCATCAGGCAATGGTGGATAAGGAGGTAGTGGAAGAGGGCAGGGTGAAATCTATATAGGTCCAGCTGACAATAGAGAGGGAAAAGAACCTCCAGATGTGGGTGGCCTACAGGTCACCAAGCCGGTTGGATGATATGGATTGGGTACTGATAGGAGAGATTAGGATGGTAGAGGTAGGGGGAGTCATCCTGTTAGAAAATGTCACATGCCAGATGTAGAAGGCATTTTGTTCTATGGTTGGGGCAGAGGTAATGAGCGGGAGGTGGTCAGGGTACTTGGCAGTGGGAGGATATTTTATTTCACAGACAGGGCATGGAGAGGGATTGGTAGGTTGGCAGGATACTTGGCAGTGCGAAGGTGTTTATTTTTGCAGACAGGGCACCGGGGTAAGGATCAGGAGTGGGATACTTGGCAGTCGGAGGGTGTTTTACTTTTACAGATGGGGCACTTGGAGAAGGATTATGAAGTGGGCAGAATACTTGGCAGTGGGAAGGAGTTGTTTTTTCATGTGTCCTTTCAGCATAGAGGTGGGTGGGGAGCTCAGAGCTGATCCTGTTGCCACTCAGCTGCTTGCTGTGCAGTCTCATGCAGATAAAAAGGATTGAGCCACTCTGTGATAGAAGCGGGTCAGTCCTTTCAACTATACAAAGTTTCCACCCCACAAGCAGAGAATAGTGTCATGCTCTGCCTCACTGAACTGTCAAGCACCCTGCAGCCTGAGCTGCACTGAACCTGACAGTGACACACCACTGGAACCCGTTATCATACAATATGTCTGATGTGTTTGCTTTGGGCATGCACCAGCAAACATAAAAAGGGGAGAGAATTACAGAAAATATATTAAATATACAATCTGTTTTCTAAATGTTAAAATTTTGAGTCAAGGCAATCTTATTTGAAGGGCGCCCAATCCTGGAGGCTCTGGACGCCCAACAGAGATTACAACAAGAGCAGAGAAATAAAGCAAACATGAATAAATATAACAACAGCTGTTCATAAAATACTAAATATAGCAATTAAAATGATAAAAGGGCTTTCAGACTGTCACATAAGGGGACTAGATCAAGATGCAATCAGGAATCTGCGAAAGCCAGGACAAAGTGGCTGGCCTTCTGCATCCGCTTGAACACCTCAATCGAGGGAGCCTCCCGGACTGAAGGTGGTAGCAAGTTTCACAGGGTCAGCCCAGAGACGCTAAATGCGCAATCTCCTGAGGGCCTGAGCTAAACCTTGGGAATGTCCAGGAGGCCCCTCAAAGAGGATCGCAGGGAGCGAGCAGAGGTCTCTGGTGTCAGGAGCTCTGACAGGTAATCAGGACCCAGTCCATATAGGGCCTTAAATGTGAGAAGACCCACCTTGAAAAGGACACAGGACCGGGATCACATGACTGGACCTTGAGAGGCCCGTAAGTAACCGGGCCTCAGTGTTCTGCACCAGCTGCAGTCTGCAAAGGGTCCCTCCAGTGACCCAGAAGTACAGAGATTTGCAGTAGTCAAGCCTGGAGGTCACAAAAGCATACACTAGCTTCAGCACGTCCTCGGGCAGAACTAGGGGCTTAATCAGGGCAATGTTCTACAGGTGGTAAAAACCACTGCTGACAATAGATGACACCTGATCTTCAAAAGTCATTCTGTTATAAGGATCACACCCAGATTTTGCACCCTCAGGGAAGTCACCAATGGAGCAGATTGCAGAAGAAGCCCTGTATCAGCACCAGGTGGCAACGCATCATGTCCATGACCAGGCTCGATCACCAGTACCTCTGTCTTGGCTGGGTTTAGTCTCAGCCAGCTGGAAGCCATCCAGTCATTGATTTTAGCCAGACAGTTGTTAAGCGCGTTGACAACTTCTGATGTTCCGGGGACAAAAGACAAGTACAGCTGGGCATCATCTACGTAACAGTGAAACTCCACATTGTACTGTCGAATGATCTCACCCAGGGGTGAATTAGAATTGCAAAGGCACAAACAGGAGAATATTGCCAAGTCAGTAAAAAAGATGGATAAAACATTCTTTAGGTACATAAGCGAAAAGAGGAAAAACAGGGGGGGGGGGCAGTAAGGCTAAAAGGGGAAGGAGCGGTTTGTATGGAAGAGGACCTGGAAAAAGCAGACATACTGAAAAAATACTTTTGTTTAGTATTTACAGAGGAAGGGATAGATGATGGACCATAGATAAGGGATAAGGGCATGAAGGGAAGGGGAGGTGGACACTAGTCCTTTTACAGATGACAGAGTCTTCAAAGAACTAACACCTCCAGCTACCTCTCTGCTAGATCCCAGCATGTGAAGATAAATGGTTCCCTGTCCAATACATGGCCCGTTCATTCCGGGGTACCCCAGGGCTCCATTCTGGGCCCTGTACTTTTCAGCCTCTATGTCAACACTCTCCCCAGCTCCTGCACAGGAAATATGCTCCTCTATGCCGACAATGCGGTTCTCTTTGCATCCCACCCCGATCCCTCTTCTCTCCAGGTATCCCTCCAGCACACCTACAACCAAGCTGAAAAGTTGTTCCTTGACCACCGACTTGTCATTAAGCTAAAGAAGACTAAGTCAATGCTCTTCTCCCAGCACCAAAACAAGGCCAAGAATGCCCCCTCTTCATTCTCCCCAGCACTCTGAACCTGCTGGAGCAAGTGACCTCTTACAAATATCTAGGTATCACGTTCAACTCAACTCTCACCTACCACACCCACATCAGTGCCATATCCTCTGCCATAAATGCTCGGATAGGCCTACTATACTGTCATAGAAATTGCCTCCCCCAAGTTGCCCTCTGGTTGGCCATCATCTCTTCTGTCCTGTCGCTAGTGGTCTATGGCTTTCCCATTTAAGCTGCGGAAGACAATACCACCTTGACTAAAATCCATCTCTCAATCAATAAGGCCTGCAGGCTCCTGACCAGAGCCCCTAGCCGCACTTACACTTGCCTGCTCTACTCCACCGCCAACCTGCTCACCTTTGAGGAGCGTCTGCACTATCAGACCTGCCTTCTTACCAAAATATCTCTTCTACGGCTCTCCCCCAGGGGTCTCTGCTTCCCTACGGCATGCATCCTTGTCTGTTGCCACCTGTAGCTCTGTCAAGGCCACCTTTCTGGTGCCTAGAACCAAGACCTCGTTAGCCCAGATGTCCTTCCATTACCAAGCCCCAGCCTGTTCAACTCCCTCCCACCCTGCATCACAGACATTGCCAAAATTGGTCCCTTCAAAATCACTCTTCAGAACCATCTCTTCGACGCTCATTGCTGTAGATGCACCTAATTAATCCCACTGTGGGATCCTCCTATCAGGCCTCCCTGACTTGACAATGTCCTCAGACAGCCTATCCTCTCCCTTCCTCCACCCTACTCCCCATCCCTACCTCCACCCTCTCCAAGTATTATCGAGGTATGTTCAGGCTGTACCCCCAATGTAACCCTTGGATACCTTGTATATGACTGTAACCTATTATAAGTAACAATATTATGTAACCTATGTGTACTCTATGTTTAATGTTCCGCACCTATACTGTTCTCACTGTTACACTCACTGTTATAACCACACTATGTAACTCTGTCTACCCCCCCGCAATGAGGTGCCTTTGTAAATGACTCCATGATTCAAAGGTTGTAAATCTGACTTTTCTAATAAATAAATAAATTAAAAACAATTAAACGTGCACAAGACAATGGGGCCTGATGGGGTACACTCTAGGATACTGAGAGAGCTCAAGGAGGTGCTGACTGCACCTCTGACAGCCCTGTTCAACCTATCTTTATATATGGGGAGGTTCTGGGGGACTGGAGGAGGTCAGACATGGTTCCACTTCACAAAAGTGGTAATAGGGAGGAGGCAGGAATTTACAGACCTATCACCCTGACTTCGGTGGTGGTGAAAGTAATGGAATCACTACTGAAGGAAAGGATTGGGGAATACCTTGTGATCAGTGGACTGCAGGATCCAAGGCAGCATGGTTTCACAGGGGGGAGATCTTGTCAGACAAACCTGATCAAGTTCTTCAACTGGGTGGCCAGGGAAATGGATCATGGAGGAGCGGTGGATGTGGTCTACCTGGATTTCAGTAAGACCTGCTACACTGTTCCACACAGAAGACTGGTGAACAAACTGGGCAGCCTAGAAGTGGGTCCAAAAGTAGTAAAATGGGTAAGAAGTTGGCTAAGAAACAGGAGTCAAAGGGTGGTGGTTAATGATGTACACTCTGAAAAAGGCATGGTGACTAGCAGGGTGCCACAAGGGTCAGTACTATGCCTGGTCCTCTTCAATGTCTTTATTAGTGACATTGCAGAAGGGCTGATAGGGAAAGTATGCCTATTTGCAGATGATACAAAAATCTGCAACACAGTGGACACACTGGAGGGGTTCGGAAAAAATGAGGGACGATCTGGAAAAGCTGGAAGACTGGTTAAGGATTTGGCAACAGGGTTTCAATGCCAAAAAGTGCATAATCATGCACCTGGGGCACAGAAACACGGAGGCAACATATCAATTGGGCAAGGAGATATTGGCTACTACAAAACAGGAACGGGACCTAGGGGTAATCATTACTGATGACCTGAAGATAGTAAAGCAATGTGATAAGGCATTGAGGAAAGATAGCAAGATGCTCAGAGATATAGGGAGGGGTATCACCAGCAGAAAGAGAGAGATAGTGATACCCCTGTATAGATCTTTGGTGAGGCCCCACCTTGAGCACCGTGTGCAGCACTGGAGGCCCCATCTCGAGAAGGGCATAGATTTGGTGGAGGTGGTACAGAGGAGGGCAATCAAAATGGTGCATGGCCAGCACCAAAAGTTCTATGAGGAAAGACTCAAGGAATTAAATAGTACTCTCTAGAGGAAAGGAGGGACATGATAGAAATGCTCAAATACCTTAAAGGTATTAATAAGGTACAGGAGAGTAGCATTTTACATAGAAAAAGATGCTCGAGGACAAGAGGTCATGACTTGATGGGGGAGGGAGAGACTCAGAGGAAATGTGCGGAAATACTTCTTCATGGAAAAGGTGGTGGATGCCTGGAATAGCCTCTCAATGGATGCGGTGGGTGCTGAAATGGTACCAGGATTCAAGCATGCATGGGATAGGCACAAGGGGACCTTAGTAATAAGGCAAGGGGATGAAAAGACTGGAGATCGAGTAGGATCTGAGGTAGCAGATTAGGTAGGGAAAATAGGGCAGACAAGGTGGGCCAAGAGGTCCTTATCTGCTGATAAATGCTATGCTTCTATGTTTCTATGTATGTTAAAGCCTATCAAATGGTGTCAGTGGTTTTTTAAGGGTTACATGGTCCAAGTAGGGTTGCATTCCAGCTGAGAAGTTTGGATGGTTGTCAATAGTCCAACTTAGTACAATCACTATCATGGGGCTAGAGGGGTGGACAATGTGGACCCTATATTCCTTCTGTCACTATGTCACCATATTAACATTTCCACCAATCCAGCTGCACATGCCCCAGCACCCAGCACTTACAATCAGTCTTTGCACCCCTAGCACCTTACCTGTCATATTGCCTCAACAAGGCCCCCTGGCTGCACTGTCTCCCACCCGCCCCACCTCCCATGTCCATTCCTGCCCCACCTCAACCACCTCTCTCACTCCCCTACCCTGCACCTCCCTCCTCACTCCCACCCATCCCATCCACCACCCTCCTTCCCTTGTCTTGCTCATAGCTCAAGACTTTGTACTGGTTATTACATGTCTGTAAGTCAAAGATTATATGTTTGTAACTAAAAATGATGACTGTTGCAAACGCTGACGTGGAACCTTTGCAAAAGGGCCTCGGCTCAAAGGTATTATAATCCTAGATTGAAATAAATAAATAGAATATTACTGCAGTATGTTATTAATTTACAAGTTGTGAAGAGGACGGGAAGGTTCTTATCTTGGGTGATTCAAGGTGAGGGGTGTGAAATGGGGAGGTAAGGGAGCCAGGGTGAGCTGACGGTGGGTTGATTGTACTGTATGCCAGGCATGACAGCAGGGAGGGTGGGGCCTTACACAGCAAAATGCATTGGCAAGACAAGCAAAAAAACTCACATTATAGTTCACTTAGGTACAAAAGACCTTGCAGCGTGTAAGACAGAAGTGGCAAAGCGAGTTTTAAGGAGTTAGGGAAGGTTTGCAGTGAGGCATGGAGGTCAGTAACCTTTTCGGAGGTAATCCTAGTCCCCAGGGCCAGTGCTGCAAGAAAGCAGAGGATAGAGGAATTTAACAGTTGGATGAGGGGGTGATGTGAATCAAATGGATACAGGCTGATAGGGGATTGGAGTAGGACATGGGACAACAAAGACCTGTACGTGTCAGATAGGCTACACTTAAACAGGAAGGGAATCAGGATCTTAAAGAAAAAGCTGGAGGAATTCATGGCAACAAACCTAAATTTAAACTGAAATGGGGGACATGGGCGTTGCATCAGTAAGCACCTAAAATACCACTAAAATTCACTAAAAATACCACCAACAGCTTAATCTGGTTCAAGGTCAGTTGGCATTCATCTGTATCCCCCTCCCCCGGGTCGTGCCTGAAAATAGGCAGGCTTTGTCTAGTGCACTTACCCGGTCAACAAAAGCTAAATAAATAAATAAAATAAATAAATAAAATAAGAGGCTAAACCTCCACCCAAAGCAAGAAACAGAGGGGAGCATGCAAAACAGGCAGGGGGGGAGAGAAACAGGGGAGGGATGAGGGGGTCAGAATGGGCCAAGCAGTAGCAGCAGAGTACAGAAGGCAAGATGGCGGATAGTGTCCTTAAACGCTAGAAGTTTGGCAAACAAGATGGTGGACTTGCAGGCACTGTTGACTTGAGAGTAAGGTGGACATAGTGGGCATCACAGAAACGTGGACCATCAAATGCCATGAATGGGACCGTGTGATCCCAGGGCAGATCTACAGCAAGGACAGGGAGTTGGGGAGGGGGAGTGGCTTTATACTTGAGAGAAGTGATTACATGTACCAGGGAGCAAGTGGCTGAAGGTAAATCAGAAGTGTAGGTTCAGCTTCAGTCAGGCTAGGGGACAAAGATTAGAATGGAAGTGGTATACAGACCACCTTCGCAGGGAGAAGTGATAAATAGTGAACTGGAGGAACAGATTAGGTCACAGGCAAATAGGGGTAAAGTGGTTATTACTGGGGATTTCAGTCTTCCTGGAGTTAACTGAAGAAACCCAGTGACCTCCTGCTCCAAAGAACAGGCTATGCTGGAAGCCTTTCAGGATGGTTCCCTGGTGCAGGGGGTCAATGAGCCCACCAGGGATGGTACTATACTGGACCTGGTAAGGACCAATGGACACCATTTCTTGGAAATAAAGGTGGAAGACCTTCTAGTGGGCAGCAACCAGAGAGCAGTGTGGTTCAATCTAGATCTGGGGCAGGAAATAAAAAGGACCAAGACTAAAGTGGTGGACGTCAGGGTGGCTGACTTTTGGAGGATGGGAGAGATCCTGAAGGAGCATCTTGATAGGATCAGGCCAAAGACGGGGGTGGAGCAGAAGTGGTTCACTATTAGGACAGATCTCATCAAGGCCACAAATATGTGTACCAAGATCTGAAGCAAGAAAGCCAGGCTTAAAAAACCTAGCTGGTTCAGCAGGGAGGTGGCAGCCAGAGTAAGGGAAAAGAGATCAGCCTATCACAAGTATAAAAGCACCCTGAAGGATGCTGACAGGGAGGCTTACTTAAGAAGTCAAGGGAAGCAGGCAGAGTTGTCAGGGTGGTAAAAGCAAGGAAAGAATAACAACTTGCTGAGGGAATAAAGGTAGAGGAAAAGGACTTCTTTAGGTATGTAAGGGAAAAAAGGAATTGGAAGGATTGCATAGTTAAATTGAAGCGAGGGGGGAATGGACAGAGAGTAGTGTGGAGCAAGCAGAAGTGCTAAATGAATACTTCAGCTTGGTCTTCATGAGAGAAAAGGACAGACCAGTGCCGCAGGGGAAAATTGGTGTTTGGAAAGGCGGGGTGCAGGGGGAAACAGATGGGGCTATCCCAGAGGACAGAGTTCTAAAGGGCCTCAGAGTCCTTCGGGTGGATAAAGCACCAGGGCCAGATGGCATGCATTTGAGAATCCTGAGGGAGCTAGTGGAATTACTGGCTAGCCCCTAGGCAGACACCTCGTTTAAAACAGGGTGTGTGCCAAGGGACTGGAGAATGGCACACATGGTGCCTCACCACAAGAGTGGAACCAGAGATGAGCCAGGTAATTACAGACCAGTCAGCCTCACCTCCATTATAGGTAAGCTTATGGAGACCATACTAAAGGAGAGACAGTGGACTTTCTGGAGAAAAATGGTCTTCAGGATGTTAGACAACATGGGTTTGTCTCGAAGAGATCCTGTCAGTAAAACCTGATAAGACTTTTTTGACAGAGTCACCAAACTGTGGACAGAGGCCAGGCAGTTGATATCCTGTACCAGGATTTCAACAAAGCATTCAACTCTGTTCCACATAAAAGGTTTTCTCAGTAAGCTGGAGGGTATAGTATCCAGGGCGAAGATGGTAGGGTGAGTCAGGGACTGGCTTCATGGTAGAAGTCAGAGTGTTGTAGTTGGGAGTGACCTCTCGAAGCCTAGTCCAGTGACCAGTGGTGTCCTGCAGGGCTCAGTGTTTGGCCTGGTGTTGTTTCATTCCTTTTATATGTAACCCCCCCCCACAAATGGGGGTTCCTAAAAGCCTCCTAGGAGCGGCCTAAGTGTTCCCCCTGGTGGTTGGCGTTCGGCGCTTAAGCCATTTTAAATGGCAATGATGTGAGTGCTTCTAGAGCCTCTGTGTACTGTCCCTTTAAGGGCTGCCTGCTCGCAGGCTTAATTAGTTTGGATGGGGGGACCGTGTGTATTTATGCTTGAGTCCCGCCCGAGCTGCTGCCTAAGTGCTCGGTTTCGCTGTTGCTGATTGCGTAGAGAGAGCACGTTATAACGATGTAGCTATTTGCTGGGAATTGTTAAGATTAATAATGAAGATACAGTTTGTTCTAACCTGTTTTCTTGCAGCCTGGACTGTTTCAGTTATGCCCCACCATGTTGGTCCTGAACTGTTGAAGTGGACCAATCGGATCGTGAGGACGCTCTAGGGAGTTGGCTGACCAATGAAGATACAGCTAATAAGGCTGGGAAGTGGTATTACGGGCTATGGCGCTTTTTTGCACCACTGAGAGCAAAAGTAAGTGACTGGCACCTGAGGCCAGCCAATGGGATGGGTTAGAGCCCGGGCTGTAAGGATTGCCCCAAGCTGCTAGGGGCAGACGTGCAGCGACTGTGAAAGGGAGTGGAGCTCTGAGCTTCTGCGCCGTTGAGTGTTCGTGCAGGAAGCACGTGAAAGGCCTGAGGCGGATGTTTTTCCATAGCTAGAAGGCTTCGGACTAAATCTGCCAGCGTGTGGTCAGAGGAGGCTGTGTATAAACACAGCTACCTACCAGGCTTCACCTGAAGAGGACTGGAGAATCTGCTGAATCGCGCTCGGTCTGTCAGGATGTTTGAAGCTGCAGTTAGCACCCGAAATTGCTGTGAGTTTGCTCGGGTCCTGGGAGCAGCTGCCTGGTATGGTACCCCTCTGTTGTTTTCCATATAAATGTGTGAGGAGGCCTCTGTAACTCAGTCTCAGCCCTGCAAGTGGTGGAAGGGTGGTTCTCTGTTGGAGTTGTGAGTACTGAATCAGGGTAGCTCCCTGTAAATGCTTTCAAACCAAGGCAAAGTCATTTGTTGAATTGCTGACTGTACTAAGCGAGCTTTCTGGCTCCATCTGATTTCTCAGGAATTAAATGCTTCGTAGTGTAAGGGCCCCAACCAGCTGCACCGAGGGACTAGCCATTAGGGCTTGGGTACCCAGAGACAGTAATTAATAGGTTAGGCCTGTGCACAGAGCCATAGGTAGAGTTTCATATGCTGTAGTGGTAAGCTAATCATCCTGATTCTCCCCCAGTCCTTGTTATCCCCCCCTTGAATAAACCAGATCATTTGTTTGCAACGTGCACTGGCTGGGTTGTGTTTTACTGGTGATGCACTGCGCAGTGAACATTTGATAACTGTACCTTACTTTCCAGGGGGTCCCCGGAGTGAGCTGAGTAGATCGAGCTGGGGGGTAAGTGTTCAGGGTGAGAACATTGTAGTTGAACTGTGTGAGCCACTAGTGGGAAGAAGGGGAGGTTGCAGTAACCCAGAAGGCTGTGACCAAGTCAACCCTGACCTCTGGGTGGAGGCACCCGTCAATGGATCTGGGCCCCTCACCCTGTCACAGCTGATGCAGGCAGGGGTAGTAGCCCTTAGGATAGTGCCTCCTGGGGGTTACATATATCAACATAGTGGATGGGATAAAAGGTAAAATCTACCTTTTCATAAATGACACCAAGCTCTGTGGAAGAGTACACACGGAGGAAGGGAGAAAGGAACTCAGGGAGGACCTGGCTAGGCTTGAAAAGTGGTCAGGTATCTGGCAGCTGGCCTTTAATGACAAGAAGTGTAAGGTTATGCACCTGGGGGCAAAGAACCCAGTGACAGAATATTGACTGGGAGGGAGCCTTCAGGTGACTATGACTGCGGAGGAGAGGAGTCTAAGGGAGGTCATCACTAAGAACTTGAAGCACTCTACCCAGTGCAGTAAAACAGCAATTAAAGCCGTCTGAATGCTACAGTGCATTGCCATAGGATTCAACTCCAAGAGAAGGGAGGTCCTAATGCCACTGTACAGATCACTGGTGAGACCGCAGCTGGATTAATGGTCTGCAGTTTTGGTGCCCTCACCTGAAACAGGACATCAGTTTACTGGAGGGGGTGCAATAAAGAGCAACAAAGATGATACAGGGTCTGTAGGATAAACCTTATCAGGAGAGGTTGAGGGAGCTCAACATGTATTCCCTGGAGGAGGGAAGAGAGAGAGAGGGGACATGATCAAAACCTTTAAGTACCTCAAAGGTATAAATAAGGTTAACACAGAAGGCATCTTCAACATCAGGGGAAATGGGAAAACAAGGGGACATGCTCCCAAATTGGAGGCAGGAAAATTTAAAAGGGAGATAAGGAGGCACTTCTTCACTGAAAGAGTGGTGTCCAGGTGGAATGAGCTCCCGGAGGAGGTAGTGTCTTCAAGGACAGTGGACAGCTTTAAGAGGGGGTGGGATAGGGTGAAAGGGAGTATTGGTGTGCAGAAGGGTGGGGTGGGTGGAAATGGATGGGGCTAGCCCAGATTTTGATTCAGCTTTTAGAAGCAGCAGCTAGCAGTTGAAAGGGAGCTAGCACTTACTTTTAAAAGCACCTCATTTTGGAGAGGGAAGCTAGCAACTAAAAGGGAGCTAGCATTTGCTTTTAAGAGTACCTCATTTTGGAGAGGAAGAGGGGAATCGGCTAAATCTCCCCCTCCCCCATCACTTAACTGCTAACAACTACTGCTAAGGGGTGGTAATAGTACTACCCCCACTCCCAAGCACCCAAGTTCTTTCTACATTTATAGAAGCACAAGGGAACTTCCTGCAGGGCTCCCAAAGGAAGACACCAGTGAGAACAGGAAGAGATGACTGAGAAGATGCAGTGAAGGGAGAAAGAAACAGAGACACCTACAGGTCAGGAGGAAAACAGACATGGACATCCAGATCTGCCAGAGCTGTGGAGGGCTGGTAGCGAGGCAGACACTCTGGAGACTGGGGTGCCTCTTCTGCAGGACAGTTGCGGAACTATGGAGGGAGCTATGACAGGCAAGAGAAGAGATCATGAGGCTGCAGAGGAGACTGGATTGGGGATGCCTACCACCCCCTTACCCACCCACTCCCCCAAAGGCCCACGGGTTTTGGAGGATTGAAGGTGGAGAGAGGGAGGCAGTTGGGCACCTAGAGCTAAGATGGGGCACTGCCAGCCACATGCTATCTACATGTAGAATAGTCCCCCCCCCCCCAGCCAGGGGACAGAAACCAGATGAGGGAAAAAGGAAGAATCGAGCAGGGCAAACCTGATACAAGAAAGCAGGAAGGAGATACAAGGAAGAAGAGAAAGAATGCACAGATCAATAGGAGGATTCTGGTCATGGAAGACTCTATGTTGCGAGAAGCGGAGGCTCAGACCATCAGTGTGAAGGGAGCTGAAACCACAGTGAAATGCATGCCAGGAGCATCTGCAAGGAGAGCTAAGGACAGAATAGGATGGCTAGTGAGAAGAGATCAGGATTTTGCAGAGATCATTGTCCACCTTGGGACAAATGACATAGCAAATAGGACTGTGGAAGAAGCCAAGGCAGACATGAAGACCCTAGGGGACAGCCTACAGGAGTGCACAACACATCTGGCCTTCTCAGAGGTGTTGCTGGTTTGGAGGAAGGGCAGAAGTGAGGACAAGATCAGGAACAAATAAATCAGGGAATTCAACCTGTGGCTCCAGGGTTGGTGCACAGACAATGTGATGCACTACATTGGAGACTGGGGGACCTTCTGGGACAGGAAGCTCTTCAAGCATGAAGGTCTGCATCTCACCGGAGAAGGAGTAAGAGCACTAAGGCAGAAGCTGGAGGTCTTCTTGCAGGGTTTAACCTCCAGCACAGAGAAGACCTAAATGAGGATGCAGCACAAAGATATGAAGGTAAGGGGATCAGTAAATGGCAGGGAACCCCCAATATTGGGCTAAAGGAAACAGGCATGGCCATGAGCAAGGAGTCGCCATAGATAAAAAAGGAGGGACCTCATGTAAAGTACAGGAGGGGCTGACACAGAAAAGGGGGGGTGGGATTGAGGTTACAGCAGAGGGGAGAGGCCGTGATTGGAAGGGTATGGTGACAGCTCACACCATCACGATTGGTGGGCTTGTAACCACTCCTCGTAAATCCAAGGGAGCACATACACACTCAGAAAGAGAAATGCAGAACCTGGGCATCTCGACCACAGAGGTCTCGATTAGCATTCCACAACAAGATGGCAACCTCAAAAATCACTCAGGCACAAACAGCAAGTTTGCACTGTACAAGAAGAGGGTGCATCCCCATACCAAAGGGGGTGCACATTCCTGGAAGGTGACAATTGCAAACACTAGAAGCCTTGCAACCAAACTACCCAGACTCATAGCCATCACAGCAGTAGAAAGATTGAACTGGGTTGCTGTTATAGAAACATGGTTTATGGAAAACCACGGATGGGACACAGCTATAACTGGATACAATTTGTTCAGAAAGGATAGGCAGGGGCAAGAACAGGAAGGAGTAGCCATTTACATTTGAGAAGACATAAAAGCTACAGAGGTGCAGAGTCACCCTGGGGACACCGAGACACTGTGGCTTACTATAGATACAGGAAACGGAAAAACCTTCAGGATTGGTGTCATTTACAGACCTCCAAATCAAGGACAAAAGGGGACAAAGACCTGATAGAAGAAATATACAAAATGACTCAGAGAGGAGAGGTGATACTGTTGACTGGGGAGGGTCAATGAATCGGAAGGGTGGAAGGGAGGGGCAGCTGCAGAATAAGGGTTGCTAGCTGCACATTCGAGCAGACTTGATAGACCTCTAGGCCTTTATCTGCTGGCAAATTTCGTATGTTCGTATGTTGGGGACTTCAACCTTCCAAATATAAACTGAAGTACACCAATGGCGGCAACAAGAAGAAGCAGGGATTTCTAACTGGCACTACAGGGAGCAGGACTAAGTCATCTGATCAAAACACCAACAAGAGGAAATGCCATACTTGACCTGGACCTCAGCAACACTGAGCGGGTCAAGGAACTCAACATGGGATGCCATATGGGTAACAGTGACCATCGCACGGTTAGCTTCAAGGTGAACATAACTGAGGACACGTGCCACTCAAAAATAAAAGTACTAGATTTTAAAAAGGCGGACTTCAACCAAATGAGGACCAACATAAGAAACGACTTAACTGATCTACAAGTGGACGAGGTCAATGTCATGTGGGGGAAACTTAAGAAAGCAATCCAGACAGTCACTGACCAATGCACCAGAAGGGTTACCAAAGTGAAAAGAAAATGAAACCCCTAATGGTTTCAAAGCAAGTGGCTAAAATAGTGAAAGAAAAACAGAAGGTGCACAAGCTATACCAGGGAACAAACAAGGAAGAAGACTGGGTGTCATACAAGGAGAAAATGAAAGAAACTAGCGAAAAAATCAGACAGGCAAAAGCTCAGACAGAAGCAAGTACAGCAAAGAAAGGAGGCAAATCCTTTAGATACATCCAGGAAAGAAGGAAGGCAAAAGGGAATATAGTCAAGATTACAACTCAGGAAGGGAAAACATCAGAAGAAGACACAGAAAAAGCAAAAATCCTGAACAAGTACTTCTGCTCGGTATTTACTGAGGAGGACCCAGGTGATGGCCCAGAAATGTCAAAACGCAACACCCCTGGACAGGGGGTTGACACTAGCCCCTTCACAGAGACCGAAGTACTGGAGGCACTAAATTAACTCCAAGTTGACAAGGCCATGGGGCCAGACGAAATGCAACCCAGGATCTTAAAAGAACTGAGATTAGAGCTGCCTGCCCCACTGTCTAAACTATTCACCAAATCCCTAAAGAGTGGGGAGGTACCCAAAGATTGGAAAAGGGCAATCGTGGTCCCGCTTCACAAATAGGGCAGCAGGGAGGACTCTGGAAATTGCTGGCCAGTAAGCTTCACATCCATAGTGGGGAAGTTAATGGAGACACTACTCAAACAGAGGGTCATAGCATTCCTGGAGGCTAGCGGCCATCAGGACTCTAAGCAGCATGGTTTCACAGCGGGTAGATCACGCCAGAAAAACCTGATTGAGTTTTTTGACTGTGTTACAAAGGTTATAGATGATGGTGGGGTGGTAGATGTGGTCTACTTAGACTTTAGCAAGGCTTTCGACTCAGTTTCACACAGGATGCTGGTAAATACGCTAGACCACACAGGAGTTGTACCAGAAGTAGTTAGATGGGTTAAATGGTTACAGGGCAGAACCCAGAAAGTGCAGGTAAATGGAGCACTGTCATCAGAAGGTAGGGTAACAAGCAGTGTGCCCCAGGATTCAGTACTGGGGCCCCTGCTCTTCAATATTTTCATATCGGACACAGCTAATGGACTACAGGGAAAGGTGTGTCTGTTTGCAGATGACACCAAAATATGCAACAGGGTTGACACCCAGCAGGGAGTGGACAAAATGGAAGCTGACCTCAAGAAACTGGAAGAATGGTCTGGAGCATGGCAGTTGAGATTCAACACCAAAAAGTGCAAAGTCATGCACATAGGAAAAAGAAATCCAAATAAGGCACCACCTGGTAATCAGCTTCCATCGGACATGCAGAGACAGGCAGTCTTTGTTACACTACTGGGCACCAAGCTTGGGGTTGAGCTTAGCATGGATGGCATCAATGTGTGCAGAGGGGTTGAGCCAGCTGTGTAGCCGCACACCGAGATGCTTGAAGGAGGGGACTACTTCAAGGGGGAGCTATCCAGGGTGGGAATGGTTGAGAAGGGGGAAGCTTGGTCAGTTTCTGGCTGGAGCCAAAGGTCATGGACACTGTTTTTTTTTTAGTGTTGACCTGGAGCTGGTTGGCCTGGAACCAGCATAGGATGTTGTTGAAGTCTTGCTGGAGCAGGGCTTCCATTGCTGTAGTTGAGGGATCTGAGGAGTAGAGAACTGTGTCATCTGTCTACGCGTGAATATGCGATCTGGCACAGGTGGAGGGGAGTTCATTGAAAAAAAAAATAGAAAGGGAAGACTTAGGCAGAGTACGGATGAGAAGGAAGGTATTGGCTAAGCCTGAGCCTCAACAGTAATGTCTCCCATTCCACACAGTACCTTCCTTCCTTCTCTTCTGTACTCTGCCTAAGTCTCCCCTTTCTTATCCTGGTGTTCAACAGTCTATCCAAGCCCACAGTCAAGTAGCACTTTACAACTTTTTTCCATTGTCCACACTTCAAGCCCTTCCAAAGTTAGAGAACTGTGAGAGGCATCAATAGGCCCAGCCTCTCACTTGTTTATCTTCAGCTTCCTGTCTTTAGAAACACAAAGCAATAGATAAAACGTTAACTTGTACAGCACCTTTCTAAGACCCCAGGCTACCAGACACACAACAAGCTTTGTGTTTTACAGAATTATCATATATGTTAATCAACTGCCTCACAGTATACAAGTAACACTAACATAAAACAATTAGTTACAATTTATTGAAACAGATACTGTACAGTACATAGCACAGTATTACAGAGGGGCCTATTCAAACCTAATTGTTTTTATCTTTTCACATTATATCCAACAGAAATTGATCATGGGTGGAGAGGTGACCTCTGAATCAAATGTCATCTGCATAATGAGGCACTTCGAAATCTCCATTGGACTTACAGGGAAAAAAAGAGGGAGGTGGCTGGGACAAAACTAGGGAAAACAAACCCACAATTGGAATCAAGGCAGAATGACAGAATGGCCTGCTTCACCTACATCTACTGAACATTCAAAAGAGTCTCCCCAACTGTCCATGGCTTGACAAGCCTGTATTCCATCCCAGAGTATGCTGTAAAAGGGTCAGCTGGAAATGTGTAAGCCAGTGAGCAAGAAGCTGAGACTGAAAGAGGTACCACAGCAGCTAGAAGACTGGATGGGAACTGGCACATGACACCACCAAGCAATAATCACAATGGTAATGAAGGTGATAAAAAAAGCTTCAGTAAGCTTCCCTCAAATCTTGTTTCAAGTTATCCCTGTCATCTAGCTTCTCTCCCTCCATCTTCCCAATCTGCACTATAGTGCAAGATCCAGCTCCTACAGCTGCAGGCAGATTACACCAAAAAGTTGGCTACATTGGAAAGTAGACAAGATGGCCCAAGAGCAGGTAATGTTGAGTTACCATGTGTGGGTGATGATGGGAAGGTTCAGAGGAGCTGGTGATGGAGAGAGAGAGAGGAGCTGGTAAATATGTGTGGGTCGGGTGAGTGATATATTACTGAGCAGAGAGGCCAGACACAGGAGCTGCCAGGAAATAGTGGGCAAGGGAGCTGGTACTGGAGAAGGGGAAGATAACTTTGGGAGGTGCAGGGGATGACTGTGGAAAGTAATTTATGGGATGGAGGGGACAAGTAGCTGAATTGCAAAGGCAGGGCAGGGTAGCTTGTATGGGGGAGGGGCACATTATGGAGAGGGGAAAAGGGCTATGTGAGTGGGCAAAGTTTACATGGTATACAGGTGGAGATAGGGGAGATGACAAGGGTAGGAAAGGGCCCAAGTAATGCATGTGTTTGTATCCATATGCCTTATCACGTCAATGCAATAGGAGCCATTTTTAATCTGACCAAAGCTTGTTAAAGAACTAAAGTAATGCATCCAAGACCATTGATTCAGTGAATGCTTACTTACCATTCACCTGCAGAAGCTCTATGCAGTTAGAAGCGTGTTATTCTAGCTGTATATAAGTAAGAATAAGGCATGACAGAGGGGGCAAGGATTATGCTATGCTAAGGTACTGAGTGGGAGGTTGGAGTTCTGAGCCCAAAAAGTGAGGGTCCTTAACCACCACAAAGTACATTGAAATAGCATAATCCCTCCAATGGCATTGCTTTATTCCACTTATAAAATGATTAGTATATTAGTTTTTAGCAGTGCAGTAGTACTGTAATTTGGTGCCGTATCTTTAAATGATTGGCTTTAGGAAATTCGCATAAACTAGATATGCAGCAGGGATTAGGTTGTAGCTGGTAAACTGCACAAGCTGGGTGCAGCTGCACTGCAGGGAATGAGGTATGCTGAATCATCCTGCTGCCTCTGTGCAACTCTACAGCAGACAGCGTGAATACCACCACAAAGTAACTGTCCTTGATGCATTGACTGCTTGTAAGTACTTCTCTATAAATACTGCAATGAACTGTGATTTGTTCTAATAGCAAAGCAATGTTGTTCCTGTCAAAATACTCACAGAGTGCACTTTATGTCGTCAAGAATGGACAGAGTATGTGCAATAAATTGTTCAAATCAATTTTTGGTCTCTTTAAGTGTTGTGTTGTGCTATCAGTTTTTGAATGGTATAGTGTAGCGAGTGATTCAGAGCACACCCTCAATCCAAAGTGCTACAAAGTGAGTTCCCCTCAAGGATATTGGTAGTTTGAGAGTGAGTTATGGTTGCATGGTTATAGTTGGTCCTGTTGCTTTAAATGGGTATTCCTGACTTTTAACTTCCTGCACTTCCCATGTGTTCCATGAGGTAGAGCTGGAAGTCTGGACTATATTTGCTGTACTTTCCGTGTGATCTGAGTGAGACTTGAAAGCCTGGGCTGTTGATTAGATGTCATGGGGCCTAACTCAGTTGCAGTGCATTTGATAATGAGGTTCAAGCACGGAGTTTGAGCTGTCCTGCATTTGCACCTACTGCTGTTTTTGGCCCTCCTTTCTGGTCAGCCCCCTTCTGCACAGCCACCCCAGCCCCAACACTCCGGAATCCCCCAGAACTTATCCTTACCACCTAAATTCCCCCAGAGCTTAGCTGTCCTTGGTTTGTTTCTTCACGCCAGATAGATAAGTGGATATTTTATAAGCTTTTGGATCAATGTTTGCAGAAATTCTGCTAATACTGTATTTCAGTGATGTATGTGTATTTTGTTGTTGTGTAGAATCACATTTTTGGAATATGTTTTGTGTTTTTATTAGGTGTTTAGATGTTTTTCTTGTGTAAGCAGCACCAAGGCTTTTTGGGTTTGGATTTTTGAGTAGGAATTGTGTTTTTCTCAAAGTTGTTGGATGGATTTCCTTTAACGTTTGTGATTCTTGAGCAATGTTGCTGGGGAGGGTTGTGGGTTTTGCATAATTTCTTTTTGATGTTGCTAGGTTGTGTAATTTGCACTGTAACCATTATTGACCCTGAGGATATGTAACTAACATATTGACCTTTTTGATCCAACAAGTTGTGCTCCCAAATAATGCACCCTATCATGTCATCTAAACAGGGATTATGTGCTAGGTTAATGCAGTACCATGCGATGGAGTCCTGACCAGTAAGCAGCCAGAACTCATCAGTCCCCATTTTATAAATAGCTCTATTCCAATCTTTTTATGAACATACAAACATATGAATCTGCCAGCAGAAACAGGTCAAGTGGTCTATCAAGTCTGCTCAATTGTGCAGCTAACACCTCTAAACTGCAGCTGCCCCACCCTCCTCACCCCCTCCCTTTGACCCACCCCAAGCACCCTGTCCAAATGCCCTTTTAAAGTAGCACACTCTCCTGCAGGAAACCATCTCCTTTGGCAGTGTGTTCCATTTTCCCACCACTGTCTCTGTGAAATAATGCCTCCTCATCTCTCCTATAAACCTACCCCCCCTCCAACCTTAGCCCATGCCCTCTCATCTCCCTTCCCCACCTCAGCCTAAACAACCCTTCTGAGCCCATCTTGTTGATCCCCTTCAAGTACTTGAAGGTTTCAATCTTATCCCCCTGATCCCTCCTCTCCTCCAGGTGTACAAGCCTAACTCATTCAGTCTGTCCTCATAGGTCCTGCCTTCCAGTCCTTGGATCATTTTCGTTGCCATGTACTGCACCCCCTCCAGTAGTCCGATATCCTTCCTAAGATAAGGGCACCAGTACTGTATGCAGTACTCCAAGTGTGGCCTAACTAGGGACCTGCACAGTAGCATGAGCACATCCCTATGCCTAGATGAGATACTCCATGCTATGCACCCCAGCATCTTTTTAGCCTTGGCTGCTGCCTTCTTGCACTGAGCTGAGTTGATCATGTTCCCCATTACGAGCACCGCTAGGTCTTTCTCTTCACCAGTGACCCCTAACTGAACTCCCCCAACCAATAGTCCCTCCCTGGGTTCTTCGCTCCAAAGTGCATAACCTTGCACTTCTTTGCATTGAATCCCCAACTGCCACTTCAATGACCACTCCTCCTGTTTGGTCAGATCTACCTGTAGCCCCTGCCACCCTTTTCTGTCATCCACCGCCACTCCCATCTTAGTATCATCTGTGAACATACTGATCCTGCTCTTAACTCCATGCAAGATATCAGATATGAACAACCCAAACAACCCCGGGCCCAGCACAGAGCCCTGTGGCACCCCACTTGTCACTTACCTAGGGGAAGAGAGCCCCCCCCCCAACTACTACCTGCTGCTGCCTCTCCTTCAGCTGGTTCCCGATCCATTTTGCCATCTCTGGCCCTACTCCCACACATTCCAATTTTCCCCAAGCCTCCCAAGAGGCACAGAATCAAAGACATTGCTGAAGTCCAAATACAGGACATCCACTGCATGGTCCTGATCCAGCTCCCTCATTACCCAGTCATAGTACTCTATTAGGTTGGTCTGGCAGGATCTTCCTGAGATGAACCCATGCTGCGGATCGTCCTGGAGACCATTTTCCTCCAGAAAGGTCACCAGTCGCTCCTTCAGGATTGCTTCTATAAGTTTGCCAACAATGGAAGTGAGGCTTACAGGTCTGTAGTTGCTGGATTCGTCCTTTGGGTCACTCTTGTGGATGGGCACCACAAGAGCCTCCATCCAATCTTGTGGGACGCATCCTGTGTCCAGGGAGGTATTGAACAGGTCCTCCAGTGGCCTAGCCAGTACATCTGCCATCTCCCTCAACACCCTAGGTGAATGCCATCAGGACTTGGTGTCTTATCCACCCATAGTGCCTTCGCCCCCCCCAGTACCCCACTCATCATATTTGTCCCATCAGTTACTCTTCCACCCCTTGCCCACCTTCTCTGTCCATGGAGGTAGTGGTCCATTCTTCTCCTTTGTGAACACAGAACAGGAATACTCATTTAGAGCTTCTGCCTATTCTGTCCTCTTCTCCACCCACCTCCCATCCTTCTTAATCCTCACTATTTTATCCCTACAGTTCCTTTTCTCCCTTATGTGTCTGAAGAAGTCCTTTTCCCCTACCCTGATGCCTTGAGCCAGCTTCAGTTCCCTAGAGGCCATGACCACCCTGACAAGCCTGGTTACTTCCTTGGACTTCCTCGCATACAGCTCCATATTCTCATCCTTCCCAGACTTCTTGAATCTCCTAAAACTGGCCTTCTTTGCCCTTACCCCTGTCACAAATGCACTCAGCAGGTCAGGCCCTCTGCTCCCACAGTGCCAACCTCCGAGTGCAGTATTGCGAACAGGTAACAGAACAGGGTAACCTTCCTGTCTGCTTGTGGGTCCAAATCACCCTTGGTCTCAAGTTCTGGTGGGATTCAAACTGTGAACCTTATGCTAGCATACCCAAATATACAGGCTCAGATAATCTGCTCTTCGGGGGGATGCCAGATATCTTTCGCCTAAGGGCACATAACCAGGTATCCAGAATGAACTCTTAAAACTCTATAAAAGACTTTCGGTATATTCTTACCTTTTCCCAGTTTGGTAACACCATTAAGCTTATGAACAGCTGTCAATCTTAACCCTCCATACATCACATGCAAAAAGGAAATTCAAAGACACACCAGACAGTTTTTTTAAATGAAAAGTTTACTTACAAATAGATAAAAATATGTAAAACGTAAACACAGAACACTGTATCACAAAGGATACAATGACTTAAAAGAAAACAAGGAAAAGTACAAACATAAACTCCTACCACAATACAATTAGACTTTTTCTATCTAATGTATTACCTTCTTACATTGCTTAAGTTAGTTCTTGTTTCTTAAGAGCCCACAAAGAAATGTTACTAACATCAGACACAGATCCAAGGTTAAACTGTGCCTGTCTCAAACACCCTTCCATGATATCATCTAGTTCTTCCTTGTTAAATATAAAAAATTATACAAACAATGATCTTCCTGTCAGGAGATATTTCAAATAAGGTGACATCAGCAAAAACTAATTTCCCAATATGACTCCTTAATTAACATCCCCTCTTTGATCTCAAACAGTTCCTATCCCAGGCATTTCAGAGGATTTTATGACTTTTAGCACCATAGAGATATAACAATGTTTTTTCCTCTAAACAGTCATAAAAGTTTATGATCCCTATATCCTGTTAGCTGGGTCAGTTCTAATTAAGTCAGATAAACAGGAGACCCTTAATACAGACTCTCTAGTATTTTAATTACCTCCTGATTTCAGGCTAATATATCCTGTTATTTCCACTAAAACCTGACCCATGGCACAGCTGCCTTATGGAGACAAATCACACACTACATTTTTATATTACAAATATCAAAGAACAATCATAACCAGCTGGCCAAGCGTCACAGTCCTTCTCACCTACACTGAATTTGGGGGCTCTATCCCTACATGGGATGAGCTTCCCAAATCAGTTCACTCCTCATAAAGATGAGAAAGGCCATCGCTGTTCTGATTGGTCGCTCCAGCCCTATGTAAGATTGTCATGTCACACCCTTGCAAAGTAAGACTCCATCTTAATAGTCTACCATTAGTTTTTCCCATTTGTGTCAGCCAAATCAGGGGATTGTGGTTCATTTGTACCTCAAAATGCTGTCCATATAAGTATGGCTCTAACTTCTTTAGGGCCCACCCTATGGCAAGACACTCTTTTTCCACAGTAGAGTATGCCTTCTCCCTGGGAAGTAACTTTTTACTCAGGTACACTACCGGGTGGTCTTTCCCTTGGTTGGATGTCTGACTCAGTACTGCCCTAATACCCATGCCTGAGGAGTCAGTCTGAACTATAAAGGGTCTGCTATAGTCAGGACTTGTCAACACAGAAGCACTGCACAGTGCCTCTTTCAGTCTGGTAAAGGTTTTTTCACAGGCTGGTTCCCAGGTAATTTTCTTAGGCATCCTTTTCTTTACCAAGTCTGATAGGGGAGCAGCCAGGGCACTGTAATTGGGCACAAATTTCCTATAGTACCCTGTTGTCCCTAGAAAACTCCTGACCTGCTTCTGCATTTCTGGTCTGGGCCATGCCTTGATCACCTCTATTTTTACTTGGTTAGGACTTGAGCTGTCCCCAGCCTACAACATGCCTGAGGTATGCCACTTCAGCCATGGCCACCTGACACATCTCAGCACTGACAGTGAGCCCGGCCCTCTGTATCCTGCCCAGCACTTCCCTAAGGTGGGACAGGTGTTCCTCCCAGCTGGCACTAAAGATGGCAATGTCATCCAGGAACACCACGGCATACTCCTCAGCACCATTTAATACCTGGTTCACCAACCTTTGGAAAGTGACCGAGGCGTTCTTCATTCCAAAAGGCATTACTTTAAATTCAAATAAGCCTATCGGAGTGATGAAGGCCGACCTCTCCCTAGCTCTGTCCATTAATTCTACCTGCCAATACCCCTTTGTCAGATCAATAGTCGTAAGGTAGGTCACTCCTCCCAACTAGCCCAGGAGTTCATCCGTCTGGGGCATCGGGTGGGTGTCTGACTTTGTGACTGCATTCAGTCCATGATAGTCCACACAGAAATGAGTAGAACCATCTGGCTTGGGCACAAGGAATACTGGTGAGGCCCAGGGGCTGTGGGATCTCTGGATTACACCTAAATCCAGCATTTCCTCCACCTCCCTCCTAATGTCCTTTTGGACAGCCTCTGACACCTGATATGCTGTCCGTCATATGGGCGTCTGTGTCCCTGTCTCCACATCATGTGTCGCTAAGGGGGTTAGTCCAGGCTTGGCGCTAAACAGGGGGGCAAAGTCTGCTAAAACCTCCCTTACTTCCTGGATCTTGACTGGGGCCAGCTGGGGAGACAATTTTATTGCCTCCACAGAGGACTCCCGCTTGCTTTCTTCCAGCAAGTCCAGAAGGGGGTCTCCTTCATCCGTCCCCTTCCCAGGACTACATGCTGCAAACACCATGTTAGCCCTATTAGCATATGGCTTCATCATGTTGACATGGTACATCCTTTCTGTCTGTCTTCTGTCAGGTAACTCTATGATATAGTTCATGTCATTTACCTTCCTAATTACTTTGTACGGTCCTGCCCAATCAGCCTACAGCTTGTCTTTCCAGACCAGAATAAGGACCATGACTTCCTGACCCACCATGTATGAGCGAGCTCTGGCTCTGTGGTCATACCACACTTTTTGTTTCTGTTGGACAGGTGCCAGGTTGCTCTGGGCTGTCCCCATAAGCTCCTTCAGCCTTTTCCTAAACCTAAGGACGTAATCCACTATTGGAGTTCCCTGGGTGGCATGCTTGTCTTTCCAGTCCTCCCGGATCAAGTCTAGGGGCCCACGTACCCGGCATCCATAAAAGAGTTTGAAGGGGGAAAATCCTGTCAACTCTTGGGCAACCTCCCTGTTTGCAAACAACAGGAGGGGAAGGTATTTCTCCCAGTCCCTCCCATGCTGTTCAGAAAACGCTTGGAGCATTGACTTTAGGGTACCATTAACTCTTTCCATAAGCCCATTGGCTTGCGGGTGATTAGTTATCATGCATCTCTGTACCACCCCACACTTCTCCCACAAATATTTCATTAGGTCCGACATGAAGGAACCCCCTCGATCAGTGACAACCTCCTGTGGAAACCCAACATGGGAAAAAATCCAAGTAAGGCATTTGCCACTTTGTCTGTCCTCAGTGAGGATAGGGTGACTGCCTCCGGGTACCGGGTGGCATAATCCACCACAGTCAGGATGAATCTCTTCCTGGAGGAGCTGGGGTATTTAAAGGCCCCACAATATCCATTCCCACCCTCTGGAATGGCTCCTCCACTATGGGCAATGGAATTAGGGTGGCTTGAGTTTCCTTACCTGCCTTCCCTATTTCTTGGCACCAGTGACAAGACCTACAATACTCCTTCACCTGCTGGGTGAAGTTGGGCCAATAGAAATTCTGGGCCAACCACTGCATAGTGTGTGTGATTCCCAGATGACCAGACAAGGGAATATCAGGGGCAATCTTGAGCAACTGCTCATGATACCCCTGGGGAATGACACACTGCCTGCCCATCACCCTTCCCTCTGTCTGCAGAGCCTGAGTATACATCCATTCATTTTTCCAATAAACCTTATGTTTACTGTCACCTCCCTGTGCTCCATCAGAGTCTGCCCAAGCCCTCAACTTCTCTAGACCAGGGTCACTTTTCTGAGCAGCTGCAAACTCCTCACACATTCCCAAGGCATGAGACAGGTCCCCTTCAGTCTCTAAACTAGGGTCCCTAGCACTAGCGTCAGAGCACTCAGGATCACTGTCATCCATAACCCTCTGACAATGGTCACCCTCCTTCTCTGGAGTAACCCTCCATAGCTGTGTGGTTAACTGCTACTGGGGAAATTTCTACCCCCTTTTCATTAGTCTCCATATCAGGAGAAACAGGCTGGGGAACCAGCCTCCCAGTGGTTTCCACAATGGCTTCTGTGGAGTCCAGTGAATTACAATTTCCCCTTCTTGCTTGGCTATGGGTAACTGCACACACCATTCCCAGTTTGAGATTGTTGCCAAGGATGACATCAACTGCTAACGTTTTGGCTACAGCCACCTGTTGCACAGTTCCCCCTGTTTCACCCCAGTCTAGGAGAACACTAGTGAGTGGCAATATGGTCTCCTCACCAGTGAACCCTTGCACAGTTACAAATTCATTGGGTATAAGCTGACCAGGCTCTATCAGATCCCCTTTTACCAATGTCAGGGATGCCCTTGTGTCTGTACACCATTCACCGTGACTGGGTGCATGTGTTCCCTCATGTTCACGGGCATGATTCCAGGGACACACAAACAAATCACTTCTTACCTAGCCCCCTGTTGTGTATTGCTCACCCTTTTGGGACACTGTCTGGCAATATGCCCAGTTTCTTTACAAAACCAAGATTCGTTTCTTTTCTCAGAGAACTCTTTACTTTGAAACCTGGGTCTAAGTGGTTTTGATGGAGGCAGTGAGGGTTTTCGCTGCCCTGAAGGTGCACTTTTCCTTTTCTGCACTGCCACGCCCACCCCATTCACTCTCAGAGCAGGTCTACCCTTGGCAAAGTGGTCCAAGAGTTCAGCAGCCTCTTGCACTGTTTTGGGATCTCAGTCCTCCAGCCAGGTTTTCAGCTCTGCTGGGCATGCCCAAAAAAACTGTTCTGACAAAATAGCATTTTCTATTTTATCTACAGAGTTTTCTTCAATTCCTTCCCACCAATGTTTTAAAAACTGACATTGTTTTGTGGCTAGCTTCTCGTAGCTCATATCAGGGCTTCTCCTGAGCTTACGTAATTTAGCTCCGTAGGCTTCAGCAGTTAAATCAAACTTCTTTAAAAGTGCAGCTTTAAGTTTGCTGTAATCATTACTGTCCTCATTGGCCATTTGAAGCAATGCATCCCGAGCTTTCCCAGTAAGTAGCAGGGATAGCTGGAAGCTCCAGGATCCTCTAGGAATTTTAGCCTGAATGCAAACTTTTTCAAAGGAATTTAAAAAGACATCCATATCCTCCCCCTCTTTAAATTCAGCTATCAATTTGGAATTCAATTTGTAACCCAGTCCTGTAGTTCCAGTTAAACCCAAGCCACTTATCTGCTCTGTTGCTGGTGGTTGGAGTCGTAGCTTCCCCAGTTCATGTCACCTCTGGCGCTCACACTCCTTACGGTCTGCCTCTCACTGTTCTCGCTCCCTCTTCTGCTCTGCAGCTCACTGTTCTTGCTTCTCTTCTCTCTGGAACTCCAGTTCCATTCTGCGTAACTCAATCTGCAGCCTGATTGCTTCAGGTTCCAGAATGCTGGTGACCTTCCCCTGCTGCTGTGGCCCTTCGCTGGCACTGGTCCTGCTGTCATCCTCACTGGATCTGGACACTGCACTGGCTGCTGGCCCCTCCATGCTCAAGGTTTGGTCTTTTACAGTCACAGTCTGTGACTCGATGCTCTGGGCATCTACTGCCATCAGGGCACCCACAAGGTTCTGCTTGGGGGGCTCTCACCTAGTACAGGACTCCTCTGTCCTGGCACAACTGCCTCAAGTAGTCTGCAGTGTACCCGCTGTAGTTTGAAGCCATCTTCTTCCCTAACTACGGCTACTCTAACTTGCACTTTAGGGAAAAAAAACAGGTAGTAACTTAACTGTAAGCAAAATCAATCAATCAATCAATCAAGTCTTTATTTAACCAGGTGTTCATCGTTGAGCAGAAGCTCATTTGTAAGATGGACCTGGGTGGAGCATGAACAATTGTATATACAGGTCAACACAGGTATTTAGAAGGCAATACAGATAATACTCTTTACAGAGAGGAAGGAAAAGAAGTTCATATGTACATAGAATTATACAGATATTGTACAGATTACACAGTATTTACATACATAGAAGTGTCTATAGGAAGATAAAACAGGTTATCTAAGGTTGCAGGAGGAAGTAACAGAATAAAAAAATAAAATAGAAATATACACCAGGTAGAGGTGAAGGTAGGGGGGAAGGGAGGGAGGTAGGGGGAGAAAGGCTAGGAGGGCACAGTGCACAGAGAGGAGTTGGTAAAGCAGGATGTAGAGAAGGTGGATGGAGAAAGAGGTATGTGAGCCCAGGTTGAATGCTATAAAGTCAGGGCATGGTAGGATGTACAACCCAGGGTAGTGAGCTCCCTATCCGAGGTTGGGAAAGGAAGAATAAGGGATGGATGGGCCTAGTGTTGATAAGACATGGGGATAAGAGAGAGAACAATTAGGCTGGTGAGGAGCAAGCTGGGGGGGTCAGTACTTAAAATTGGGTCTAGGCGTGGCTATATACCAGTGCAGACACCAGTACTGGGTCTGAGTGGGTGAAGCAGTTACATACTTCTCTGATTGTACGGAAATAAAGCGTCTTGAAGGCATTTATACTGATTAGAGTGCTTAATTTGAGGGTTTTTTGTAGATCATTTCATGAGGTAGGTAGCATGAAGCTTATGGCTGCCCTGCCAAAGCGAGATTTTGCTTTGGGTACTTTAAGTGTAATAGCTGAGTAACTTCTTAACGCGTATTTCCCAATTATACTCAGAGGAAGACAGCGGGAGATATAGTAAGGCAGCTTATTAGAGATGGCTCTATAGGTCCAGAGAGCGGCGTTTCTGTGGCGCCTGAACTTTAGTGATGTCCACCCCACTGCCGCATATAGGGTGCAGTGATGTGTGTCGAAGGGGAGTCCCATTATAAACCTCAGTGCTCGATGGTAGAGTGTGTCCAGTTTAGCCATGTAAGAGTTGGGGCATTGGCTGTAGAGGAAATCAGCGTAATCAACCAATGATAGGAAAATGGATTGGACCAGTTGTTTCTTGGTATCTCTGCTGAGAAATTGGTTGATTCTAAAAAACAGTCCAAGCTTTTGCCGAAGTCGTTTTAGCAAGTCCTCGATATGTTCAATGAAGGAGAGTCTTTGGTCTATCCAAACTCCCAAATACTTGAATTTTGTAACAAATTCTAGTTTTTTACCTAGAACTGTGGTAATTTGGGGAACTGTCCCACTGGACACAGGGTTAGCTGTACGGATAAAAGGGGAGAGGACCATCGCTTTAGTTTTTTTGGCATTAAGGAGTAGCCTTTTTTGGAGGAGTTGGCTTTGCAAAAGGCTGAATTCTGACTGTAGGTCATTGCAGGCAGCTTCAGGTGTTGGGCGACTCACGTAGAGAACTGTATCATCTGCAAACAGATGGATGTTGGCTTCTTTTATACAGTAGTCGATGTTATTAATGTAGATTGCAAAAAGTAAGGGCCCTAATATAGAACCTTGAGGTACCCCTCTTTGCAGAGTTTTTAAGGGAGACAGGCCTCCTTCGGCTTTAACTTGTTGAAGGCGCCCTGTAAGTTAGTCAGTAAACCAACGCAGAGAAGGGGTCCACACCTATGGTTTGAAGGGAGGAAAGGAGCAGACTATGGTCGACGGTGTCAAAAGCCTTGCTGAGATCAAGGAAAACAGCACAAATAAAGTTTTTGCTCTCAAGATTACGCTGCCAGTCGTTAGTAACTTTGGCGAGGGCTGAGATAGTGCTATGTTTAGCTCTGAATCTGGACTGCATAGGATTTAGCAGTTCCCTAGACTCAAGGTGAGTCCTCAGCTGTGCATTAACAATTTTCTCTAGGAGCTTGGACAGGACTGGAAGGAGAGAAATTGGCCTGTAGTTATTGAGATCGCCAGGGTCACCTGATTTGAACAGTGGTATGGCATGTGCTGTCTTCCATATAGGTGGTAAGGTGCTCTGAGACAAGGATAAGTTAAAAAGGTTGGTGATGGGTATTGCTAGTATGTGGCAGGCAATTTTTAGGAAGTAAGGGTCAAGGGTGTCGGCCCAACACTTTTCTAGTATCCAACTGAAACAGAGGTCCTCTACCTCTTTCAGTGGGGCAGGTTGAAGAGAAAGGCGGAGAAGCTATTGGAGATTCAGGCAGTTGGCTGGCAGTCTGGGAGCGAAGTATGTTTGCAAGGGAGTTATCAAATGCCATGCCTGCAGTAGCAAAGTGGTTATTGAATGAGTCAAGTATATCCATCTTTTCGGTTATAGTCAAGCTGCCAGAGGTAATCTTGGTCGGGAGTGAATTTCCTGGGGAGTGGCCTAGCAGATCATTGATTGTGTTCCAGAGCTTGATTGGGCTCTTTGTAGTTCTGTTTCCTTTTCAAAAATAAATCACTGTCTTATTTTGCAAGTGAGCTGTACAGTATCAAGCTGACACACTGAACAATTAAAGCTTGTGTTACCAAATGTATCTGCACCGCTGCTAACCAATCTGTCACCAACCGCACTCAGCAGGTCAGGCCCTCTGCTCCCACAGTGCCAACCTCCAAACACAGTATTATGAACAGGTAATAGAACAGGGTAACCTTCCTGTCTGCTTGTGGGTCTGAATCATCCTTGGTCTCAAGTTCTCTGGGGGGATTCAAACTGTGAACCTTATGCTAGCATACCCAAATGCACAGGCTCAGATAATCTGCTCTTTGGTGGGATGCCAGATATCTTTCGCCTAAGGGCACCTAACCAGGTATCCAAAATGAACCCTTAAAACTCTATAAAAGACCTTCGGTATATTCTTACCTTTTCCCAGTTTGGTAACACCATTAAGCTTATGAACAGCTGTCAATCAACTCTCCATACATCACATGCAAAAAGGAACTTCGAAGACACACCAGGCAGTCTTTTTAAATGAAAAGTTTACTTAAAAATAGATAAAAATATGTAAAATGTAAACACAGAACACTATATCACAAAGGATACAATCACTTAAAAGAAAACAAGGAAAAGAAAAAACATAAACTCCTACCACAATACAATTAGACTGTTTCTTTCTAGTGTATTACCTTCTTACAGTGCTTAAGTTAGTTCTTGTTTCTTAAGAGCCCACAAAGACATGTCACTAACATCAGACACAGATCCTAGGTTAAAATGTGTCTGTCTCACATACCCCTTCCATGATATCATCTAGCTCCTCCTTGTTAAATATAAACAATTATACAAACAATGATCTTCCTGTCAGGAGATATTTCAAATAAGGTGACATCAGCAAAAACTAATTTCCCAGTATGACTCCTTAATTAACATCCTCTCTTTGATCTCAATCAGTTCCTATTCCCAGGCATTTCAAAGGATTTTATGACTTTTAGCACCATAGAGATGTAACAATGTTTTTTCCTCTAAACCATCATAAAGGTTTACAATCCCTATATCATGTTAGCTGGGTCAGTTCTAATTAAGTCAGATAAACAGAAGACCCTTAATTAAGGCTTTCTAGTATTTTAATTACCTCCTGGTTTCAGGTTAATATATCCTGTTATTTCCACTAAAACCTGACCCATAGCACAGCTGCCTTATGGAGACAAATCACACACTACATTTTTATACTACAAATATCAAAGAACAATCATAACCAGCTGGCCAAGCATCACAACCCCCTCCAACACCTCCCTTTTCAGCCAGCATGGCCTCCTAGCCCATCTCTTTTTGCCCAGAGTCCTGGTGCTTGATTCAGCAGCTTTCCTCAGCCCAAGCGTGATGCTATCCCATTTCTTTTGTGCATTCATTTCCAGCCTAATCTTCCCCAGGTGCTCTTTTAGAATTTCCAGCATCTTCCCAAAGTCAATCTGCCTAAAGTTAACCACCCTCGTCCCTGTACTTACTGCCTCCCTGCTCAAGCTGAGTGTGAACCATGCCGATTGGTGGTCACTCCCAGCTAGTGGTGCCTCCACCTCTATTTCCCGCACAGCCTCCCCGTTAGTTAGTACAAGGTCCAGAGTGTTCCCCAGCCAGGTTAGCTCTGTGACCATCTGTACCAGGAGCCCATCCTGGATTGCATCCAGTAGCAGTTGCTCCCTGGCACTCAAGGTAATTGGGGTTCCCCAATCCACACCTGGTAGACTGAAGTCCCCCACAATCACCACATTTCCTTTCCTGCTTACCCACTGAATCTGCTCAGCTAAGTCCCCATCCAGTTCTTTGGACTGCACAGATGGCCTGTACACCACCCCAACCTCAGAGTCCTACCTTTCGAATCCAGGAACTGCATTCACAGTGCCTCTGTCCTACCCTCCTCTGCATCCTCCCTTGTACATCTAATGCCATCCCTTACATAAATTGCCACTCCTTCCCCTCTCCCCTCCCCCCCTCTGTCCTTCCTATATAGTCTGTACCCTGGGATTGCCAGCTCCAAGTGCTGATGTTGGATGGCCCAGGTCTCCATGATGGCTGCAATTTCCACCATCCTGTCTACCAAAAGAGTCTGTAACTCAGCTGTTTTACTACCCAGGCTCCTGGCATTCAGGTAGACCACCCTCCACCCAGTTCCCTTCCCTACCCTAACCTATAATACCTCATCCTGACCCTCCCTATGGGGCCTAGCTCCAGATCCATCCCTGCTGTCATGGGGAGACAGCTTGTTCAGCATCCTTATCTGGTGGCTCAGCACACTGTCTGCCTATTCTCCTCCCCCCTTTCCTATTTTAAAGTCACTCTGGATGCTATGTCCCCTTCCAACTTCTGCTTTAGCACTTGACCTGCCCTACTCAGGTGTAATCTATCCTTTGTGTAAAGGTCAGTGCTGGCCCAAGTGTTCCCCCAGTCTCCCACCAACCCATACCCCTTGGTTCGACATCACTCACCTAACCAAGAGTTGAACTCCACTATACTATAATTTCTTGCCCTGCTTGTCCTGGGTACTGGTAGCACTTCTGAGAAGGCTATTGAACTTCCCACCTCCATACACAACTTCTCCAGCTCCCCAACTCTCTCTCCCTAATTACCTCCACTGTACTGTCCCCAGGTCATTAGTGCCCACATGCACCACCACATGTAGTTTCTCTCTTGCCCCCCAACACACCTGAGCAAAAACTGCCCTGCCCTACATGCTGTTAGTCCTGGTACAGATTCCTCCCATATACGCTATACCACTTTCCCCTCCCTCCCCACCTGATCCCCTTCAGGATTATGTCCCCTATCACTACAACCCCTTTCCTACTCCCTCCACTGTTGCCTGTATCTTCCTGCTGCCCTCCTCCTCCATGTTGGCATCTACCCTGCCATGCCCACCTTCACCTGGATCGGTCCCCCTGCTACATTCCTCTGCCACTCTTGCTGAGCTGGTGTACCTGCTAAGATTGCTGCCCCTCCTCTATTCCCCAATGTACCACTTATGGTCCCCCCACTTCATTAACTAACTCCCCATCTTCCCCAAGCATTCTTTCCTTCACTGCTGCCCTCACACTGCCCCTGCCCTCTCCCCTACTCTTATCAGTTACAGCCTTCCCCCATTCCCTTATCCCACCTGCTTTATTGCTCCCCCTTGTTGTTCCTACCCACTTGCCATCCTTCCCCCCACTGGAGGCCCCTCCATTCTCACCCATCCCTGTCACCAGCACCACATACCTATTCCCTGACCCTGACCATCCACTAAAGGCATTGCCCCCACTGACATCCTGAGGTAGTCCCCCAGTGCTACTAAGTTTTCTCATCCCCACTCAACCACCTAGCCACTGCAGTCTTGGTACCCTTGGACGCCTGGGGCAGTGGCCAACATACTGCTGCGTTCCACCTGTTCTCCCCTAATCCTCCTTAATTCCCTTCCCAACCACTGGACCTTTGCCTCTAGGCCCCACATCCTATGGCAAATGGGACACTCCCCTAGCTTCCACAGAGTACTCATCCAGACAGCTGCCCCATGTCCATTACAGTTTACTAATCTATCAATCCCATTACATCTTCTACTCCCATGTCCCCTGTACCAGTTCCCTGACCACTGGTTGCAATCCCACCCCTGATTCTCACATAACCAGCCTCTGTTCTGCAGTTCCAACCCCCCCTTCCCCATGTAGCTGCATTGTTAACTTCTCCCCCTCCTGCTAGCTCCAGAGACCCTCTCAGAGCAACCCATAGAGTCAGAGTGCCTATTCCTATCCATGTCCTCTCTATTTTAAATTGCCTTAATTTTTTCCTCTTTGTTCTTTCTGTGTCTCACCTTGATGATTTGGATCCTATCAGTGTTGAGATTATTTTTCTTCTCCATCTCCTTTTATACAGGTAATCTCATTTGTCTTCCCAGGTTTGTTAGGTGCTGTGCTATAGCTGCTATCAATACTGCCCTTATATGTGTGTAGGAGTGGTTGCAGCCCCCCTTGTCCTGGCCAGGCTGAAACAAGAAGTATCAATGTCTGCACCAGGGTGTCCTCCTATAAAGGTAGAGTACCCGGGGGAGGGGGGATTAGGGGGAGGGTGGAGTGGGCCAAGCCCCTTTGGTTCTTTGTTGGAAAACAATCAGGCACATCAGCAGTGTATGTGCCTTGAGTCTCTGTCTGCCACACACCCCTCCTATCCCCCTGTGTAGCTAATCTGTGCGTCGAAGACAATTCTAGCCCCAGAGTCCAAAATGTTAGATGAACACACTCCCCATACCACACCAGCATGCCAGTACCCCCTGAGCAGCAAAAGATACACTTTGGGATAAAACGACAGTTCCCACCAGAGCACAATTTAGCAAAAGGTACACTTTGCACCAAAAGCCAGGTTTTAAAACAATAACACTTCCCTGCAGCTTCCAGATGGTTCCTCCATCCAAATGAATCCCTCTGCCCTCTTGATCACAATCCTCCCCAGTCCTGGCAGCTGTCTCTGATTGAGCGTCCTTGACTAAGCATCCCCAACTGAGCATCTGTGCCCTACGGTAGGCAATGTAAATGCCCCAAGCATTTGTTCAAAAATGGCACTCTTTTTGGACAACATGATTGGTCTGGCAGCCTTCTTATGTCACCCCCACCTTGTTCCTTTGGCCCGCTTATGCAATCACCAACCCCCTTTGGTTCTTTGTTAGAAAACAATCAGGCACTTCTGAAGTGTATGTACCTTGAGCCTCTGTCCGCTGCATGCCCTCCTATCCCCGGTGTAGCAACTCCATACATTTAAGATACTCCCAGACCCAGAGTCCCAAACATTAGATGAACACACTCCCCACATCACACCAGTACGTCAGTACCCCCCAAGCAGCAAAAGGTACACTTTGGGCCAAAACAACAGATCTCACCCTAGCACAATTTAGCAAAAGGTACACTTTGCACCAAAAGACAGTTTTAAAAAATCTTTTTTCAAGATGTATGCTCAGGTCTAGCCAACAGCAGTGAATGTTTTGTTTTTAAAGCTTTTCTTTTCATCAGACCACACAAAGCCATAACAAAGCATACAAATCACCCCAGGTCATCAGTGTTATAATTAGTGAAGACTCTAATAACAGTGTGCAGTGGGCCGGGTCAGAAATTTGGGTTGGCTGAGTATTGCCCATCCCTGGTTGGCTAGAGCTGTGCCACAACCAGGCCAACCATTTTTTTTTTGCCCTCCCCCATGTAAAATATGTGCCTTTAATGAAAAATGACAGGTGTTAGGGCCTTAGGGTCATGCAGCATCCATCAGCATGGAGAGGAAAGAGAGAGGGTCAATTTGCAGCATGCAGAGGAAAGAGAAACCACTGTGGGTAATGTGTGGAGGGAGGGAGGGAAGGAGGAAGGGACTACTACTGCAGACTGCATGGCTATTGGGCTATGCTGTAGGGAGCTGAGTACGAGGACTATTGTCACTGTCTGTGGCACTGGACTGGAGAGGAGGAGGGGAGGGGAGAGAAGAAAAGGGAGGTATTTGCTGATGTCAAGGCTGTGGAGTGGGTGGTGGAGGTGGAACCTGGCAAGACACAAAGCCAGTTAGAGGATCAGATGGGGTCAGCTGGATGTCAATGCTCTGTAAATGAAAACACAGATCACACAATGGGGTTTTGTCTGTGGAGGATGTCATGGGCTGAAATGTGCTGCGTGTCAGGGAAGGGCATAGATGGGAGGGATTATTCTGGCTTGATAGCTCCTGATGGGTGGATCTGGGTGGATGGTTCAAACTGCAGTAGCAGCACAGAGCTCACATGGACTGGAGACAGAGTGAGAAAAGTAGTCAGATTGAGACAGTGTTGGCTTTGGCTTAATTGGCTCAGCTTGGTGGCTTAATCAGCTTGCAGGCTACAGAGAAGGATGTGTGAACCTAAAATAAAAAAAAGGATGAACAAAGTGGGGGATTTCATACCTTTTATTGGACCAACAAGAGATTTACAGAATTTAAAACTTTTGAACTACACAGAGAGCTTCATCAGCAAATATCAAGCTATACAAGGAACCCAGTTTAGGTACATAGTGTAGAATTGGTAACAAACAAATAAAACATTTTTTTAGAAATGTATATGTCAGTTCTATTGATAGAAACATAGAAACATAGAATTTGATGGCAGATAAGGACCGCTGGCCCACCTAGTCTGCCCATTTCCCTACCTAACAGATAAGATGAAGATCCTAGTTAACCAACAGCCTACTTCCTCCTACCCCCCACTAGAATTGCCTTATGTCTGTCCCATGCATTCATGAATTTCCCCACTGTTTTTGACTCTACAACCTCCTCAGGAAGGCCGTTCCATGCATCTACAACCCTCTCTGTGAAGAAATACTTCTTCACATTACCTCTGAGCCGTCCCCCCCTCTATCTTCAAATTGTGCCCCCTTGTTCTTGCACATCTCTTTTTCCTGAAAGATGCTACCTTCTTGGACTATGTTGATTCCCTTGAGGTATTTGAAAGTTTCTGTCATGTCCTCATGTCCCCCCTCTCCCTCCTTTCCTCAAGGCTATACATCTTAAGCTTCTTTAGTCTTTCTTCATATGTCTTCTGATGCAGACCCTGCACCATTTTGGTTGCCTTCCTCTAGACAGCCTCCACCCTGTCTATGTCTTTGCAGAGATGGGGTCTCCAGAACTGTACACAGCACTCCAGATGTGGTCTTACCAACTGTCTGTGCAGAAGGCCAACAACTTCCTGTTTTCCACTGGTGATGCCTCTTCCTATGCATCCCAATATCCCCCCAGCCCTCCTTACTGCCTTCTCATATTGCTGGCCCACCTTTAGGTCATCTGATATGACTACCCCCAGGTCCCTTTCCATTTTTGTCATTGTCAGTATCTCACCACCCATTGTGTACTCTTCTCCCGGGTTTTTGTTTCCCAGGTGCATTACTTTGCACATCTTTGTGTTGAATCTAAGCTGCCATACATTTGACCATTCCTCCAACCTTGCAAGTCCCTTTTCACCCTTTCCATCCCACCTTGTGTATCAACCCTGTTGCAGATCTTTGTGTCATCTGCAAAGAGACATACTTTCTTTTCCAGTCCCTCTGCAATGTCACTTATAAAGACATTAAAAAGGACTGGCCCCAGTACTGAACACTGCAGTACCCCACTAGTAACTCCCCTTTCTTTACTGTGGACTCCATTTACTATTCCCGCTGTGTCCTGTTGTCCAGCCAGGTTTTACCCAGGCTACCACCCTGGGACCCACTCCCAGGCTGGCTAATTTGTTTATTAATTTTATGTGCAGGACTGTGTCATATGCCTTGCTAAAGTCTAGGTAGGCCATGTCCACAGACCCTCCCTGGTCTGATACAGAAGAAGGATAACTGAATAGTGTTCAGAGACAAAAAATAGTCTTTGAAATCCTAGTTGAGTATAAATTAAGTCTTCCCTGTGGATGGAATGTAACAACAAAAGGACTATAAATTGTCAGTAGCTTAATGACCTCTCTGAAAATGGACAACAGACTGTGTGTGTGTGTGTGTGTGTGTGTGTGTGTGTGTACGCGCACACGCACTCAGTAGCACTTAATTGTGCATAAATCAATAAGTATGAGGCAAGCAGACACAACCCACAATCAAACATATAAATAAAACCATGTTGATGTTTAAAAGCAAACCAATAATGTACACATATATAATAAACATAGTGCATAATATGGTAGTGTCAGTGGCTCAGCAGGTAGCACACTCGCCTCTGAGGGCAGGAGATCAGAAGGCTGTGGGCTCTATCCCCACACCAGGCACTTGGGTTAATATCCCAATACTAACACTACAGCATAGCATGAGGGGGGTGCTGCACTCCTGAGGTGCCGTCTTTCGGATGAGACATTAAACCAAGGTCCCATCTGCCTGTTCTGGTGGTAGTTCAGGTGGATGTCAGCCGATCCCATAGCATTTCTTGAAAAGAGTGGGGGAATTGTTATTGCAATACAAAAATAAACACACACTGGTACAGTTATCTTACAGAAATTTGAGAAATCACAATAAATAACATAGAAACATAGAAACATAGAATTTGATGGCAGATAAGGACCGCTTGGCCCACCTAGTCTGCCCGTTTTCCTACCTAACAGATAAGCTGCAGATCCTAATTAACCAACAGCTTACTTCCTCTTACCTCCCACTAGGACTGCCTTATGTCTGTCCCATGCATTCTTGAATTCCCCCACTGTTCTTGACTCCATGACCTCCACAGGGAGGCTGATCCATGCATCCACAACCCTCTCTGTGAAAAAATACTTCCTCACAATACCACTGAGCTGCCCCCCTCTATCTTCAAATTGTGCCCCCTTGTTCTTGCACATCTCTTTTTCTGAAAGATGCCACCCTCTTGGACTTTGTTGATTCCCTTGAGGTACTTGAAAGTTTCTATCATGTCTCCTCTCTCCCTCCTTTCCTCAAAGGTATACATATTAAGCTCCTTTAGTCTTTCTTTATATGTCTTCTGGTGCAGACCCTGCACCATTTTAGTTACCCTCCTCTGGACAGCCTCCACTCTGTCTATGTCTTTGCGGAGATGGGGTCTCAGAACTGCACACAGTACTCAGATGGGGTCTCACAACTGTCTGTACAGAGGGATAACAACTTCCTGTTTTCTACTATTGATGCCTCTCCCTATGCATCCCAGTATCCCCTCAGCCTTTCTTACTGCCTTCTCATTGCTTGCCCACCTTTAGGTCATCTGATATAATTACCCCCAGGTCCCTTTCCATTTTTACTGTTGTCAGTATCTCACCCCCATTGTGTACTCTTGCCCTGGGTTTTTGTTTCCCAGGTGCATTACCTTGCACTTCTTTGCATTGAATCTGAGCTGCCATACATTTAACCATTCCTCCAACCTTGCCAAGTCCCTTCTCATCCTCTCCACTCCATCTAGTGTATCAACCCTGTTGCAGATCTTTGTGTCATCTGCAAAGAGACATACTTTTCCTTCTAGTTCCTCTGCAGTGTCACTTATAATGACATTAAAAAGGACCGGTCCCAGTACTGAACCCTGCAGTACCCCACTAATAATCCTCCTTTCTTCACTGTGGACTCCATTTACTACTACCCTTTGCATCCTGTTGTCTGGCCAATTTTTTATCCAGGCTACCACCTTGGGACCCACTCCAAGGCTGGCTAACTTGTGTATTAATCTTTTGTGTGGGACTGTATCAAATGCCTTGCTAAAATCTAGGTAAGCCATGTCCACAGCCCCTCCCTGGTCTACTACTTTGGTCACCCAGTCAAAGAAATCTATTAGACTCGTCTGACACGACCTTCCCATCATGAATCCATGCTGCCTTGGGTCCTGTGCCCCACTGGCCTCTAGGTACTCAACAATTCTTACCTTCAGAAGCGATTCCATCATTTTACCTACCACTGAAGTCAAACTAACAGGTCTGTAGTTTCCTGCCTCTGTCCTGCTCCCACTTTTGTGAAGAGGAATCAAATCCACCCTCCTCCAGTCCTCAGGTACCACCCCATCCTCCCATGATTTGTTAAAGAGAGTAGTCAGCGGTGTCATTAGTTCTACCCTTAGTTCTTTCAGAATTCTTGGGTGAATCCCATTAGGCCCCATTGCTTTGTCCACCTTCAATTTTATTAGTTCTTTCAGAACCCTTTCTTCTGTAAATGGACTAGTATCGACCCCCCGTCTTCAGAGTGTTTCTCTTGTTTGGTTTAGGTACCTCCCTCCTCTTCCTTTGTGAATACTGAGCAGAAATATTCATTCAGTATCCCTGCTTTTTCATTGTCACCCTCTACCCACATTCCCTCCCCTTTATTAAGCCTCAGTATCCCTCCTTTGGTCTTTCTTCACTCCCTAATGTACCTATAAAAGGTCTTATCCCCTTCTTAACAGAGTTGGCTATCCTTTCCTCGGTTTGGGCCTTTGCTATTCTGATTGCCTTCCCAGCCTCTTTCTGCTTTAACTGATAAAGTTCTCTGTCCTTCTCCTTCTGTGTTTCCTTATATTTCCTGAATGCTATCCTTTTCTCCTTAACCTTCCCTGCCACCTCTTTTGAGAACCATAGCGTTTTTTTCCTTCGTTGTGTTTTGTTGGTTTGCTTTACACAAAGGCTTGTTGCCTCTGTGATGACTGTTTTGATTACTCCTCATTGTTCCTCCACCCCTCCTTCTTGCCTGTTTGCTAGTGCTTTTCTAAGGCACTCTCTCATTTTCCCAAAGTCAGCCCTCCTAAAGTCCAATACTCTTGCTTTTGTATGGCTTGATTGTATGGCTGTGTTTATCGTGAACCACACTGTTTGGTGGTCGCTTGTTCCCAGATGGCTACCCATTTCTAAATCTGAGATTCTTTCTCCGTCCCCATTTGAGAGTACCAGGTCTAAGATTGCTCCTTCCTGAGTGGGTTCCAATACTAGCTGTCTGAGGCATGCCTCCTGTAGGGCATCAAGAATGACCCTGCTCTTGGATGTGCCTGCAGCAAAGGTGCTCCAGTTAACATCTGGCATATTCAGGTCCCCTATCAACAATATCTCCCCTTTTTCTGCCATTCTAAGGAAGCCTTCTATCATTTCCTTGTCCATTCCCTCCCCCTGAGATGGGGGTCTGTATACAACCCCCATGCGGATTGTGGTGCCATTTCCTGTCTCCAGGGTGACCCAGAGTGTCTCATCTGCTCCCTGTTTACTCTTTAGTTCTGTTGCTTTGATCCCTTCCTTTACATAAAGAGCTACTCCTCCTCCTCTTCTATCCACCCTGTCCCTCCTGTAGATTATGTATCCTGGTTTGTTGACATCCCAGTCATGGTTCTCTGTGCACCATGTTTCTGTGACTGCCACAATATCCAGGCAACCCTCTTCCATCAAGGCCACTAGTTCAGGGAGCTTGTTACACAGACTATGGGCATTGGTACTCATCACCCTCCACTTTTTGATGGCCTTACCCCTTTTAGCCCCATTCCTGACCTTACTGCCTTTGCCTTTTTTTACATTTACTTCTGTCCTGCTCCCTAATGACTTCTCTACCTTGGTGTTTACCTCACTAATTACTGTTGTTTGTGGGGGGAGGCTGGGATTTCCCTGCTCCTTTTCAGTGCCTCCCCCCTTGGCTAGTTTAAATGCTTGCCAATGAAGCATTTAAACCTCTCACCTAGGATTCTGGTTCCCCCGACAGATGCAGGCCATCGCACCAGTATAGGTCTGCATCCCTCCAGGTGGCTCCCCAGTCCCCAATGAAGCCAAAACCCTGAGCTCCACACCAGTTTTTCAACCATTCATTGAATTCCCTGGTGAGGAGTACCCTAGCATCACCCTTGCCATAGACAGGCAGCACCTCCGAGAAGGTTACTGTATGCGCTACTTGTCTAAGGTCCCTCCCCAACTCTACAAACTCCTCTTGCACTGCTCTGATCCCATTCCTAGCCAGGTCATTTGTCCTTAGGTGGACAATGACATCCAGCTCCCTCCCTCGTGCAGCTGCTCCTATGATCCTGAGGATTCGCTTCCTGTCCCTCCAAGCCATGGCGCCAGGCAGGCACCTTACCTCCCTCTCCCCTTCCTCCCCCATTTCTACCCCCCTAATGATTGAGTCCCCCACCAGGAGTTGTTTCCTTCCCCTGTGGGGTCTCATGCCATCCTCCTGTGGGTCTCCTTTGTGAAGGTTCCCAGCATCCTCCTTGGTCTCCACTGCAGGTGCCTCCACAGAGGAACCACTATCCACCAGAAGATCGAATGAATTGTGGGGAGGTACAGCTGGAGGGATGCAACTCTGTTCCACCACCCTCTCCATCCCTGAGCCCACCCTGGTCCAGACTCTCCTCTTTCTTGGCAACCTCTGAGGTAGTGGCATTGGCCCTGGTGGTCCCTGGATGGGGGAGGAGGTTTCATGAATCCTAGCCAGGTCAGCCTGGAGATGGGCAACCTCCTCCCTCAGACCAGAGAGGTGCCTGCAAATAGGGCAGCATCACAGCCTCCAGAATGTCTCCCAGAACACTGCCACCCCACAGCCATTGCACTGCACCACTCCTATCATGTCTTATTTTGTGTCCCCTCTCCTGTTTCTCTGTATGCTTACTCTCTCTTCTCCTTACAACTTTCACCTTCCTGTTCTGGGACAGTAACTTCCTATATTCTTCAGTAGCCTCTTTTCCTTGCTCAGTGTCAGACCACCAGCAGCTGGGGGAGTGAGCTACTTTTTCCTTTAGGGTTGACAAAACCAATGTTTCTCTATGATTCTTCCCTTCCTACTGCCAAACAGGAAGTTCCTGTTGACAGTCAAATCCAGTGGCTATAAAAGTAGAACTGGTTTAGGGTGGGTGGGATGGAGGGCAATTAGTAAGAAAAAAGGCTAGCAACAGGAAGTTGTAATTTGAGTCACCTACTTTTATAGTGTCTAAGCCACACCCCCAATTAAGCTCTCTCTTCTCCTACTGGTTTAGCAAAGTAAACTGATACAGAATCTTTCCCAGCACAGAACACACACTGACTTTCTTTCTTTTCTTTCTTTTTTTAAACCCTAAATAAGACCCCTTCAACTTCTAATAAAGTATCTGTTTGCTTAATCTCAACAGACACTGACTCCTGCTAAGATACCAGTGTTAAATTAGTAAGAAAATTTAGCTTCTTTTAGTTAGCTGCTTATCAGACTTTAGTACATACAAAACTTTGGGTAACAAAAACAAACTATTCCATATATCATATACCACCTATCAATCAATAAAACCATGCAGACTACCCAGTGACCACTATGCTTCATTGTATGCTACTATTCCCTATAGTGTTAACACAAACAAATATGTGACAGTCTGACCTTCAGCCCATAGTCTGTAATGCAATCCCCTTCCATCTTTTTTCTACTGTTCCCATGTCATCCAATCTTTATCAAATTGTGCTTGAGCTTTCATCTCCTTCTCAATCAGACCAATCAGTACTTGTGGAGAAATCATTTTCTGTTGGAGAACAAACTTACAATGTACCTGCCACATAAAAAACTTTATACATGTAAAGATTAAATGAACAGTACTGGGATCTATCTTTTGTGTTAATAGTACTGTTCCTGTGATCACATTTTCATACTTTACATTTTGTCATCCAACATCTCCCCATCGAGTCGCCAGAGCCATCCATAACTCTTGTGCATACGGACACTGTATAAGAAAATGCTCTAGAGTCTCCACTTGTTGTATACATAACTCTCTGGGGCACAAATGTTCTTCCACCCTCTTATGCTTAGCATTGCCTTTAACTCCCATTCTACCATGGGCACACAGCCATATTACATCCCACATCCGGGGCAAGGTTCTGTTATCCATAAGATACGCTTCAATATCTGGATAGTATCTAGGTCTAATGTCCTTATATTCAATAGGAATCTGAAAGAAATGTTCTTGTATCGTCCTATATAAGACTTTCATATTTACAACTGAAACCTGAGATTTACAGACTATTTTTCTATCTTCTCTAAATAGGACACCATAAACCCTGGCCAAACATCCGATTTTTCCAAATTGATGGCCCCTGCTACCATCTTTGTAACAAGGGAGCAATCCACAGTGCTGCCACCCTCTTCCATTCAACTACTCCTGGTTTCAGGAAGGCAGAGAAAGTAGTGAAAAGAAAAATGCTATGGCAGTAACTAATTGGATTGATCAACTGTAATCCACCATACTTAATTTCGCTATATAGTACTTCTCTCTATATGGGGTTAAGTCTACTGTCCCACACTAGTTGGAAGATTTGGCTTAAAAGTAAGACATAGCATGAGCTTGGGGGAGCAAATATAGCAATCAAATATGAAAGCTGTGGCAAATAAAAAATGTGCACTAGCGATACTTTTTTCCTTTTTGCCTGCTGCCAATTCTTCTACACCTGGACTTTTTGATTATACTGCTCTGCTCTATCCATCCAATTGAGCCTAGCCATATACGGATCACCAAAAGTCACCCCCAAAACTGAGAGCACCTTTTTGGTCATACAGATATTCTGAATTTCTTCTACCAGATTTGTACAAGCACTCAACACATACCCACCACATTTGTGAATATTCAGGGTTGATCCAGAACATCGAGAATAATGCTGAACAGTATCCAAAGCTTTTCTACTGACAATTCATCTGCCACTAATAGGCAGACATCATCAGCATATGCCAACGTTTTAGTAAGGCCCACAATACAGAGGATCCAGGTAAAAAATATACAAAAGGAGGCTCATTGGGCACCCCTGTCGTACCCCCCGAGAAACATGAACTTTCCTCCCCCAATAGCCATTTATCACTGGAAATACCATATTTATCTAACATCATCTGTAGGTATAGATGTGAAACTTTATCATTCTGGAGACCCAGTTTCCGCAAGGACATAGACAGGATGGAAGCTGTCCAGAGGAGGGCAACTAAAATGGTGCAGGGTCTGCACCAGAAGACATATGAAAAGAGACTAAAGGAGCTTAATATATATATATAGCCTCGAGGAAAGGAGGGAGAGGGGGGACATGATAGAAACTTTTAAGTACCTCAAGGGAATCAACAAAGTCCAAGAGGGTAGCATCTTTCAAAAAAAGAGGTGTGCAAGAACAAGGGGGCACAATTTGAAGATGGGGGGTGGCTCAGAGGTAATGAAAGGAAGTATTATTTCACAGAGAGGGTTGTGGATGCATGGAACAGCCTTCCGGAGGAGGTTGTGGAGTCAAAAACAGTGACTGAATTCAAGCATGCATGGGACAGTCATAAGGCAATTCTAGGGGGTGGGGGTAGAAAGAAGTAGACTGCTGGTTAACTAGGATCTGCAGCTTATCCATTAGGTAGGGAAATGGGCAGACTGGGTGGGCCAAGCGGTCCTTATCTGCCGTCAAATTCTATGAAACGTAGAGCCAATTCTATACAACTTCTGGATCCAAGTAATGAATAACCTTGGAATACCATATTTATCTAATACCATCTGTAGGTATAGATGTGAAACTTTATCGTACACTTGTTCCTGATCCAGGCTCTGTAAGTAACCTGGCAAGCATTTTGATGCCTTAGGGTAAAATCCACTTGCAGCAAGAGTAAATTATCTGTAATAGCCTTGACTTTTTGGTGGAAAAGGCTGGAAGACTTTGCTATACTGCAGAGAACACAATCATATTCATTTTTCAGAACTGGGAGCCTGGAAAGGCATAATATTGATTGGAACCTGTGAGGAAGGTTTGAAATACAGTATTACTGATACTTTCATGTTTGCTTATTTGAATTAAGAAGAGGCTTGCAGGATTCAATTTCAGGAGTGTTAATTTTATAAGCAGAGGGAGTAAACTACTACTGAATTTGCTTTTCACTGTGTTAGATCACTGGAGTAGAGACCTAGTATTTGTAAGGATATTTTTGCACCATTTAGAATTGTACTTTGACTGAGGTTTGATTTAATTATTATTCCTGGGTTCAGTGGAGGGATTGTGTATTCAACCCAGACAGAACAGACTATCTTCACAAAAAGGCCTGCTTACATCACAGGTGTGACACTAGTCAGTCAAGGGTTTCTGAGTGGAGTTTTGCAATACTGGTTTGGAGATTGGGAGTTTAAACCCAGAGGGACTGAAATAACTGTTTACTGTTTCTTTCCTGGTGCACAGCTGACTTGTTTAGGGGCTGATTGCTTTCAGAGCACAAATTGCCAGGGTGTATTGGGGCTGGGGAGGTTTACCTGTGTTTGACTCAGCTGTTTGATTTTTCTCTGTTTGTTTAGCAGGGTAATTTCTCTGTTAAATTGTTGTGTAGGTTGTCTTGTTGATAGGAAGGTTAACACTCATTGTAGTGGTGAGTCAGAGCTTTCAGCTGATTGTTTTAAGAGGGCACAGTTTGAGCCCAAATCTCCCCTTCCCCACACCCCACCCACCCCAGTACCATTTCCTTTATACCAGGGGTTCTGACATCATTTCCTGACATGGGGAAGGTGCATACCACTGTCATATCCTTTCCTGAACACTGCACTGACAATATAAGTGTACACATTATATAATATATATATATTTACATATAACAAACCAATAACTGGAGGGGGAGAGAGAGAGAAAGAAAAAATTACTCACCTTAGTAATGTTGTTTCTTCTAATGGAGTCTTGCTATATTATAGACATTAGCAGTTTGATCCAGCTCTAGAACTGCCCCGGAGTGAAATGGTTAAAACCATTCCAAAATAGAATTTTGGCACGAGAGCAGCTCTATCTGTGTCATTTCAAACTTGAACTGTCAGATCTTTACGAGCCAAACTCACCAAGGTCTGTGTGGAAGCTGTAACCTACACTAGCCAAATGGCTACCTAAATAATAACAACCATTGATGGTCCCAACACCCAAGACTCAAGTCAGGGGACCAGAAATACTAACACCCTTCTAATAATATGAAAATGGAACATAAGTATAATAAAACACACACACGCGTACACATACACACCCCCAAAGTCCCAAAGGGGACAAAATGCTAACAGGACATAAGTAGTGCCCACACTAAGTTGCCCGCACCCCACCAAGTAGAGGTTCTGAGAGGGGCAGGTTGGGGGGGAGGTCTATAATATAGCAAGACTCCATTAGAAGAAACAACATTACTAAGGTGAGTAATTTTTTCTTCAAACAACATGAAGTCTTGCTATATTATAGACATTAGCAGGATACACAGCAGTACCTCCATGGAGGAGGGGCAGAACCTACTTAGGGAATAGGCTCTGAAGAACAGCTGTGCCAAACCGAGCATCTCTCCTGGCCTGGACATCCAGGGAGTAATGCTTGGTAAAAGTGTGTACCGCTTTCCAAGTAGCAGCCTGGCAAATCTCTAATAAAGGATATCTCTGGCAGCAGCTAGAGACGCAGCTGTACCCCTGGTAGAATGAGCCTCAAACTGGGGCTCTGCCCACTTTCTGATAACAAATTGGATACAAGAGACAATCCACCTGGCTATTGATCTCTTAGTGGCAGGTTTGCCTTTCCCAACTTCACCATAGGTAAGGAAAAGTTGGAGGATTCAACCTGTGACCTTTGGTACGCTCTATATAATAACTAAGAGCTTCTTAACATCCAGGTTGTGCAACCTCCTCTCCACCCGAAGAGGAGTGATCAGTGAAAATACTGGAAGGGAGATAGATTGATTAAGATGGAAATCTGAAACCACCTTAGGCAAAAACTTCCTATTAGTCCTAAGGACTACATTATCCCTGTGGAAAGAAATAAAGTCAGTCTCCACTGACAAGGCTTGCAATTCACTTATGCGTCTGGCAGAAGTGATAGCCACTAGAAAAACAGTTTTCCAAGTTAGGTACTTAAGCTCTGCAGAAGACAGAGGTTCAAAAGGGGTTGCATTAACTGGGCAATGCAAACATTAAGGTCCCAAGCAGGGGCGGTTCCGAAAGGAGGATTAGTATGGAGTAATCCTTTAAAAACTTGGAAAACACAGGATGAGAGGAAAGAGGGATGACTTTCCTGTTGACACAAAAGCAGACACAGCTGCCAAATGAACTCTCAGGATAGCTGGTCTGAGACCCAAGGAATTAAGATGTACCATGTAATCTAACAAAATGGGCAATTCAGCAGATTCTGGGAAATATTTTTCCCAGCACACCAAATGGAAAACCTTTTCCATTTAGAACTATAAGTAGCCCTAGTGGAAGGCTTTCTGAAGCCTTTAGGATCTCAAGAACACCCTGAGAGAGGTGTAAATCAGCAAACTCTAACTCCTCAAGAGCAAGGCCTTGAGGTTGAGGGATTTGAGGTCCGGATACCAAACCCTTCCCTGGGCACAAGTCAACAGATTGTGATTCCTGGGGAGGCACAGGGGAAGATGGACTGTCAGAGACAGAAGGAGTGGGTACCAGGGCTGCCTGGCCCAATCCGGGACAATCAGAATCAAGCCTGCAAGGCTGAGATCTAATTTTGACTAGTACTTTGAATAGGAGAGGAAAGGGGGGGAAGCATAGAGGAACTTCCCCTCCCAATCCAGAAGAAGGGCATCCAGGGGAACTGAGCCCAGCACTGGAGGCCTGCAACAGAACAGAGGAAGTTTGTGATTGTCTGGGGCTGCAAAAAGATCTATCTGAGAGATGCCCCACCTGGCAAAAACTATCCCCAGCACTTGAGGATCCAGGGACCAGTCGTGATGGCCCTGGGAAATCCTGCTGAGGGCATCCGCTGGGACATTGTCCTTCCCTGGAAGATGAACTGCTATGAGGGAAGTGTTCAGGAATAGGCCAGAGACCACAACTTCATTGCCTCGGTGCACAAAGTCAAGACCGAGTGCCCCCTGTTTGTTGATGTACCACATTGTTGTGGTGTTGTCTGTTCTGACTTGTATCACCTTGTCGTGGACAGATGCAGAAAAAGCTTGAGGAGCTAAAAGACAGCTCTGAGTTCGAGCAAATTGATGTGGAGCAGAGATTCTGGGGACCAAACTCCCTGAGTGGCAAGGTCGCCATGTGGGCTCCCAACCCAGAAGGGAAGCATCTGTAGGGAGAGTCAAGTCGTGAGAAGGGGAAATGAAGGGACCCCCGCTTAATTGCTCTGATCCTGCCACCACTGGAGAGCTAGGATCAAGGTTCGAATACTGGGACCAACTTGGAAAGGAGGTTCTTCTCTGAGACCAAAAGGTTCTCAAGTGAAACTGAATGTCTCTCATCTGAAATCTGGCTCCTGCACAACAGCTGTGGATGCAGCCATGTGCCCCAGAGCTGCAGAAAGTGTCTTGCTGGTTGAGAGACCTGCAGAGTGAAGGAAGAGGCCAGAGCCACTAAATTCCTTACCCTTTCTGGGGAAGAAAGGCTCTGGCTAGCTTTGTGTCCACCCTGCCCCTATAAAGCTGAGTACCTGGACTGGTTCCAGAACCGACTTTGGTAGGTTTAGCAGAAACCCAGGGAGGTGAGAGCTGCTGGGTGACCTGCAGGTGAGATTTTTACCTGTTCTGGGGACTGGCCTACAATGAGCCAGTCATCTAGATAGGGAAAACAGCAATCCTCTGCCTCCTTAAGTGGGCCACTGCCACTGCTAGACACTTTGTGAATACCCTTGGAGCAGAGGTAAGGCCGAAGGGCATTGCTCTGAACTGGTAATGACCTGAGGGCAGTTTGAATCTGAGGTACTTTCGATGGGATCTTCTGATTAGGACATGGAAATAGGCATCCTTGAGGTCCAGGGAGGCTAGCCAGTCCCCTGGCCTTAGGGAAGGTAAAATCATTGCCAGAGTTACCATTTTGAACTTTGGTTTCAAAAGATGCTTGTTCAGATATCTGAGATCTAAAATGGGCCGCCACTCTCCTGTCTTTTTTGGGGTAAGGAAGTGTCTGGAATACAGACCCCTGCCCTGATGCAGGGGAGGAACCCCACTGGTACAGGAGAATCGGCCCTGGGCACCCCATCAGGGTGCCTGTTTCGCAGGAGCTTTAGGCTGGGGGGTGGGAGCAGGTCTGCCCACCCTCGTCCTGCCCTGCCTCTGGAAGAAGCCCCTCTGAGCATAGGCAGAGGAGGCCTGAGTCTGGTAGAAAGGCCTGTGAAAAGGCCTACCCCTACCCCTGGGGGCATGCCTTTGAGGAGTGGCTTGCCGCTCCTTAGCCTGGGCACTCTTGTAAGTAGTCCTATATTCATCCATCTTCTTCATGTAGTTCTCTGTCTGCTCTCCAAACAGAGAATTTCCCACCACAGGAAAATCCATAGCCTTAGTCTGGGACCCCAACATGACTGCATTGCTGAGAAAGGAATTCTGTATCAGGGCCTGACAATGTATACCTTCTGTCCATCTTTTTATCTACAGGAGGCACAGAATTAGGAGCTTTTAAAATTTTAATTGTTTGTTTCCTAAAAGACTTATGTAAAGGAATAGACAATCTCCTAGACTCTGGAATATCCATCATTTCTACAAAATCAGGCTCCTCTTGCTCATCCACAGCCTCTTCTAAAGGAAGCTGAGGGTTTCAGCAACTTTTTATAAAACATAAAATGAGATGGGGACTCAGACAGCATAGGGGAGATTCTAAAGGTCTGTCTGGGTTGTTGTCCGGTTCAATGGGCACACCCAGACCTTCCCAGCCACATTCATACTGTTCATAATCCTCCTGCCCTCCTCTGGTTCATAAAATTCCTCAATATCATAATCCTGAACCACTGGGACCGGACGAACCGACCTTTTACCAGATAGTGGTGGTCTGGACGGACCCTGAGACAGTGACTGGACAATTTGTATGGCTTTTGTTATCTCTGCAGCAGTTGGAGAAGGAATTTTGGACTCAGACCTGCTGATTTTCTTGTTTTCTTTACTGGAATTGGTTCCTCAGAACCAGCTTTTCTTTTGCCGAGGAAGTCTGGCCTGGTCAGAGGGACTCTCTCTGGTTCGGTTGGCACCGAACCGGGCTGGCCATCCAGGTCAGTGGACTTTTGGCCTCGTTCCTGAGCCTGCCCAATCTTTTTCCAGGGTGGCTGCAGGGAAATTCTTACATACCTGGCAGTCTGACTGGAGGTGGTCAAACCTCAGACAATAAACATGTGGTGTGTGGGTCAGCCTTGGCAAAGACTTCCCACAAACATCACAGTGTTGAAACCCAGTGGGCCCGGTTTTTATTTTGGGTTTCTCAGACATAATGCCAGCCTAACCAAAAACTTGCCCTTTTAACGGCAGTGCCAGGCAAGACACCCTTATCGGTTCCTAACCGTGTCACGGGTATTGGAAAAAAACGTAATAAATCCGTTTTTTTTAGAACTGATAAGAACCGGGAACCGCACTCTAAAATAGTAACTTTTAGTTTTAAATGAGTTTTAAACCCACTGATCAGTTCAAAACCAAACCGATAACTTACAAGTTCCACACAGACAAAACCTTAATTTACTTACGGTTACCACAGATAGAGCTTGAACCGAACGGTTTTGCGGTTAAAATAAAACTATTCTCGGTTAAATCCAACCGAGAAAACACTTTTTAAACCGAGAAATGAACCGAGCAGAAGGAGAAATCTCCGGAGCGACTGTTCACTGAGGCGGAGTAAAGAATCTGACAGTTCAAGTTTGAAATGACACAGATAGAGCTGCTCTCGTGCCAAAATTCTATTTTGGAATGGTTTTAACCATTTCACTCCGGGGCAGTTCTAGAGCTGGATCAAACTGCTAATGTCTATAATATAGCAAGACTTCATGTTGTTTGAAAAGACAAGATAAAAAAAACTTGCACAGGATAAACAGGACAATAGACAGACATGTGGGGCAGCAGTCTTCCAGGAGTCATTCTGGAGGCTCAGATGCTGCCCTACTTGTAGGCAATTCTCTGCCCTGAGGGAGGAGATTGTCCATCTTCAGGTCACACTGGACAGTAGTAAGAGAACCTCTCCCACCCAGCGAGCACTAGGGCCACCACCACTGCCTCAGAGAGTGCCAAGAAAGCGCAGCAGTTGGACCACGGTGGGCTCAGGGAGGGTGAGGGTGGTGGAACAGAGGCACAACCAGTCAGTTGTACCACTCCACAATCCATACATCATTCTGGGGGAGCATAGTTTTCCTATGGATGCCCCCACAGAGGAGACTAAGGAAGTTGCAGACAACTGTCACAAGGGAGGCCCACAGGAAGGAGACAGAGGACACCAGAGGGAAAGAAAGCAGCTCCTGGTGGAAGACTCAATTATTAGGAAGATAGAACTGTGGGGAGCAGGGAAAACTGAAGTAAGGTGCCTGCCTGGCACCATGGCTTGGAGGGACAGGAAGTGCATCCTCAGGATCACAAGAACAGCTGCATGGGAGACTGAGCTGGATGCCATTGTCCACCTAGGGATGAATGACTTGGCTCAACATGAGATTAGAGCAGTGCAAGAGGACTTTGTGGAGTTGGGGAGGGGCCTAAGTAGCACACACAGTATCCTTCTCAGAGGTGCTGCCTGTCTATGGCATGGGTGAGGGGAGGGTACTTCTCACCATGCAATTCAATGAATGGTTTAAAAAATGATGTGGAGCACAGGGGTTTGGCTTAATTGGGGACTGTGGTTCCACCTGGAGGGATACCAGCCTATACTGGCAGGATGGTCTGCATCTATCCAGGAAAGGATTTTTGGGCAATCAGTTTAAATGCTTCACTGGCAAGCTTTTAAACTAGTCAAGGGAGGAGGCACTGATAAGCAGCAGGGAATTCCCAGCCTCCCACTACAAAACAGGGTACTAAATGAGGAAAAGACCAAGATAGAAAGGTCAGTGGGGGATGTTGCTACAAGAGGTAAAGCCATCAAGAAATGGAGAACAATGAGTACCAGTGCCCATAGTCTGGGTAACAAGCTTCCTGAATTAGTGGCCTTGATGGAGGAGGAACATCTGGATATCGTGGCAGTCACAGAAACATGGTACACACAGAACCATGACTGGGACATAAACATACCAAGATACACTATCTACAGGAGGGACAGGGAGGGTAAAAGAGGAGGAGGAGGAGTAGCTCTCTACATAAGGTAAGGAATCAAAGCAATAGAACAAAAGGGTAAACAGGGAGGAGAGGAAGCACTGTCGGTCAATTTGGAGACAGGCAATGGCATCACAATCTGTACAGGGGTTGTATACAGACCCCCCTCCCAGGGGGAGGAAATGGACAAGGAAATGATAGAAAGTATACTTAGAATGGCAGAAAAAGGGGAAATATTGCTGATGGGGGATCTGAATATGCCAGATGTTAACTGGAGTGCAGTTGTAGCTGCCACTTCTAGGAGTGGGGTTATTCTAGATGCCTACAGGGGGCATGCCTTAGACAACTAGTATTGGAACCCACTCGGGAGGGAGCAATCATAGACCTGGTACTCTCAAATGGAGATGGAGAGAGGATCACAGATGTAGAAGTGGATATCCATCTGGGAACTAGCGACCATCGAAGAGTATGGTTCACAATAAACACAGCAGTAGAGTCAAGCCATACAAAGGCAAAAGTACTGGACTTTAGGAGGGTTGACTTTGCCAAAATGGGTGAGTGCCTAAGAAATGCACTAGCAAATGGGCAGGAAGGAGGGGTGGAAGAACAATGGGGAATAATCAAGACTGCCATCAGAGAGGCAACAAGCCTTTGTGTGAAGCAAATAAACAAAACAAAACAATGTAAGAAACCACTATGGTTCTCAAAGGAGGTGGCAGGGAAGGTTCAAGAGCAAAAGAAAGCATTCAGGAAGTTCAAGGAATCACAGAAGGAGCAGGACAGAGAATTGTATCAGTTAAAGCAAAAGGAAGCTGGAATGGCCGGAAAAGCGGAAATATTGCTGATGGGGGATCTGAATATGCCAGATGTTAACTGGAGTGCAGTTGTAGCTGCCACTTCTAGGAGTGGGGTTATTCTAGATGCCTACAGGGGGCATGCCTTAGACAACTAGTATTGGAACCCACTCGAGAGGGAGCAATCATAGACCTGGTACTCTCAAATGGAGATGGAGACAGGATCACAGATGTAGAAGTGGATAGCCATCTGGGAACTAGCGACCATCGAAGAGTATGGTTCACGATAAACACAGCAGTAGAGTCAAGCCATACAAAGGCAAAAGTACTGGACTTTAGGAGGGTTGACTTTGCCAAAATGGGTGAGTGCCTAAGAAATGCACTAGCAAATGGGCAGGAAGGAGGGGTGGAAGAACAATGGGGAATAATCAAGACTGCCATCAGGCAACAAGCCTTTGTGTGAAGCAAATAAACAAAACAAAACAATGTAAGAAACCACTATGGTTCTCAAAGGAGGTGGCAAGGAAGGTTCAAGAGAAAAAGAAAGCATTCAGGAAGTTCAAGGAATCACAGAAGGAGCAGGACAGAGAATTGTATCAGTTAAAGCAAAAGGAAGCTGGAATGGCCGAAAAAGGGGAAATATTGCTGATGGGGGGTCTGAATATGCCAGATGTTAACTGGAGTGCAGTTGTAGCTGCCACTTCTAGGAGTGGGGTTATTCTAGATGCCTACAGGGGGCATGCCTTAGACAACTAGTATTGGAACCCACTCGGGAGGGAGCAATCATAGACCTGGTACTCTCAAATGGAGATGGAGAGAGAGTCACAGATGTAGAAGTGGATAGCCATCTGGGAACTAGCGACCATCGAAGAGTATGGTTCACAATAAACACAGCAGTAGAGTCAAGCCATACAAAGGCAAAAGTACTGGACTTTAGGAGGGTTGACTTTGCCAAAATGGGTGAGTGCCTAAGAAATGCACTAGCAAATGGGCAGGAAGGAGAGGTGGAAGAACAATGGGGAATAATCAAGACTGCCATCAGAGAGGCAACAAGCCTTTGTGTGAAGCAAATAAACAAAACAAAACAATGTAAGAAACCACTATGGTTCTCAAAGGAGGTGGCAGGGAAGGTTCAAGAGAAAAAGAAAGCATTCAGGAAGTTCAAGGAATCACAGAAGGAGCAGGACAGAGAATTGTATCAGTTAAAGCAAAAGGAAGCTGGGAAGGCAGTCAGAACAGCAAAGGCCCAAACCGAGGAAAAGAGAGCCAACTCAGTTAAGAAGGGGGATAAAACCTTTTATAGGTACATCAGGGAGCGAAGGAAGACCAAGTGAGGGATAGTGAGGCTTAATAAAAGGGAGGGGGTGGGCAGAGGGTGACTGTGAAAAGGCAGTGAGACTAAAAAAATATTTTTGCTTAGTATTCACAAATGAAGAGGGGGAGGTACCTAAACCAAAAAATAGAAACACTCTGGATACAGGAATTGATACCAGCCCATTTACAGAAGAAAGTGTTCTAAAAGAACTCTTAAAACTGAAGGTGGACAAAGCAATGGGGCCTGATGGGATTCTTCCCAGAATTCTAAAAGAACTAAGGGTAGAACTAGTGACACCACTGACTACCCTCTTTAACGAATCATCGGAGGATGGGGTGATACCTGAGGACTGGAAGAGGGCAGATTTAATTTCACTTCACAAAAGTAGAAGCAGGAAACTACAGACCTGTTAGTTTAATCTCAGTGATAGAGAAAGTGATGGAATCACTTCTGAAGGAAAGAATAGTTGAGTACCTAGAGGCCAGAGGGGCACATGACCCAAGGCAGCATGGATTCACAGTGGGAAGGTCATGTCAGATGAATCTAATAGATTTCTTTGACTTGGTGACCAAAGTAGTAGATCAGGGAGAGGCTGTGGACATGGTCTACCTAGACTTTAGCAAGGCATTTGACACAGTCCCACACAAAAGACTTACATACAAGTTAGCCAACCTGGGAGTAGGTCCCAAGATGGTAGCCTGGATAAAGAATTGTCTGGAGAACAGGACACAGAGGGTAATAGTAAACGGAGTCCACTCTGAAGAAAGGGGGGTTACTAGTAGGGTACCGTAGGATTCTGTACTAGGACCAGTCCTCTTCAATGTCTTTATAGGTGACATTGCAGAGGGACTGGAAGGAAAAGTATGTCTCTTTGCAGACGACACAAAGATCTGCAACAGAGTTGATACACAAGGTGGGGTGGAAAGGATGAGAAGGGACTTGGCAAGGTTGGAGGAATGGTCAAATGTATGGCAGCTTAGATTCAATGCTAAGAAGTGCAAAGTAATGCACCTGGGAAACAAAAACCCAGGGAAAGAGTACACATTGGGTGGGGGAGATACTAACAACAACAAAAATGGAAAGGGACCTGGAGTAGTCATATTAGATGACCTAAAGATGGGCAAGCAATGTGAGAGGGCAGTAAGGAGGGATGGGGGATACTGGGATGCATAGGAAGAGGCATCACTAGTAGAAAACAGGAAGTTGTTATCCCTCTGTACAGACAGCTGGTGAGACCCCATCTGGAGTACTATGTGCAGTTCTGGAGACCCAATCTCCGCAAAGACATAAACAGGATGGAGGCAGTCCAGAGGAGGGCAACTAAAATGGTGCAGGGTCTGCACTGGAAGACATATGAAGAGTGACTTAAGGAGCTTACTATATATAGCCTCGAGGAAAGGGGGGAGAGGGGGGACATGATAGAAACTTTCAAGTACCTCAAGGGAATCAACAAAGTCCAAGAGGGTAGAATCTTTCAGAAAAAGAGATGTGCAAGAACAATGGGGCACAATTTGAAGATAGAGGGGGGGCAGCTCAGTGGTAATGTAAGGAAGTATTTTTTCACAGAGAGGGTTGTGGATGCATGGAACAGCCTTCTGGAGGAGGTTGTGGAATCAAAAAACAGTGGTGCAATTCAAGAATGCATGGGACAGTCATAAGGCAATTCTAGGGGGTTGGGGTAGGAAGAAGTAGGCTGTTGGTTAACTAGGATCTGCAGCTTATCCATTAGGTAGAGAAATGGTCAGACTCGGTGGGGCAAGTGGTCCTTATCTGCTGTCAAATTCTATGTTTCTATGTTTCTAATTGTACACGCCTGACTCAGATCAATAATAAGGAAGGCCACTGTCCCCAGTCCGTTTGCTAAAATTTTCATTAAAATTTTCCAATCCGTATTCATGAGGCTCAAAGGCCTCCAGTTACAAATCAACTGTCTGTCTCCTTTTTTATATATAAACAGCTGAGCTGTCTGACCAAACTGAGGTGCAGTATCCTGTCCATTCAGAATCTGATTAAAGACTACATGCAATATGTCCACTAGTTCAGTTGTAAATGCTTTATAGAATTCCGTAGTCAGTCTGCCCGATCCAGGTGATGTATTAGCATTCAAATAACTTATTGCGTCTGTTGTTTCCAACACTGTTATTGGTACAATCAGTCAATCCAAATCTATTTTTGGAATCTCTGGTATCTGACACAGGATTAGCAACTCTTCTATCATGGAGTCAGTGATGTCTGGGGCGGAATACATCCGTTCCATATGTTGGGCAACCTCTTCCAAGATGTCCATCCTGGATGTCACAATTGATCCACTTTCTGTACACAGAGAATCCATTGTCCTCTGTTGCACCCTTTTACAGCAACTTTCATAAATGTCACCTGTAGTCCCTCTTCCTGGGGTGCCTATCTTATGTTCATACAGGAGAGAGGACACTCTTTCATATTGCAAGTCCATCATTTGTTTTCTTAGGTGTTGAATCTGTTCAGCATATTCTCCATACCCCTCATTAAGACAAGACACAACTGTCATAAATTGTCCATTTAATGTCAAATATTAAAAATATTTATCCGTTTGTCATCTATGAGACAGCATTTGGATTCTCACTTTCACATCCTGTTTTGTCTTAATTCACCATCTACTAATGTTGTCTTCAAGACACACCATCAATTTTCTAGCTCGTATTGAATCTAAAATTAGTTCCACACACCAAATGTCCAGAAGCAGTGGGTAGTTCAACTTTATCATCCCTTTCCCTTGGCTGATCCCCACACCTAGAGAAATTCTTACCTTTACCATTAAATGGTCAGAGGTTTCTGTTGGAATAGAAAAAGCCTGAAGAGTTTTTAATTTGGTGATACAAATATGTAATCTGTCCTAGTGGCCAAATTAGCTTTATAAAAGGTATAGCCCCCAGTATTATGCACCAATCTATAGGCATCCACTAGACCACCTGTTGCACAATTCTAGGCAGAGCCCCATAATCACAATATGTTTTTGTCGGTCGTGGCCCTTTATCTAAGGAGGACAAGACACAGTTAAAATATTCCACCCACACCAACACTCTAGTTGTAAATAAATATGGCTTGATGCACTGAAACAGATCCACCCTCTCTTTCTTAGTTTGCGGCACATACACATTTATCAATCTCCATTGCTCCCTATAATGAGTGAAATCAATAAGCAGAACCCTCCCTGGACAAATATTCAACACTTTAGAAATACAGTAGTCCCACCCTGAGAACAAAATACTCATCCCCCCACATCTTTCCTGCATCAGAGAAAAAAACGAAGGTCCCCAGCACCATAATTTCCGAGCATTTTCTATATCATTAATCGTATAAAATCTAATATCTTGTAAGCATGCTATGTCAATGTTATTATCCTTTATATTTGTAAAGGACAGGAGGCGGCGCTTCCCATTCCTGACACTATTTACATTGATCGTAACAATATTGTAAACATGCATTGTAGCCATGCTATAGAAAGGAGGAAGTCACCATCTATTCAATTTTGACAAACTGCACTGAAGAAAGAAAGTACTCAAGTCCCAGACTGCTTCCCCAGATGCTGACTCCATCTAAGTACAGTCTCCAAATGTTTCTTTTTTTTTCTGATCGCATGAACTTTAGCTGTCCTGCTGTCCTCGTCAGACTCAGAGGACTGTCCTTTCTGTGAGGAAAAGGTATATGATGATTCAGAATCCTCCCCAACATCAGACTCCGGTAGTTGTTAAACCTCATATGAATTTGAGACAGGCACCTGTAGCTGTTCCTTACCCAATTTTGGCAATTTCGCCTTGGGGTTTGCATTTATTTTTGTCCTCTTTTTAGAAGCCACCACAGTGGTGTCAGGTGGGGGCATCTCCTTTGCAGTTTCCAAAAGGTTTTGCTTCACAGAACTGTCAATTGGACTAAACTCATCTCTCTCCTCCTGATCCACATCCATCTGATTTGTGATATCAATGCCACTCAGGACTATAGGATCAGCTATAGTGGTAGCAGAAGTACTCAGGGTGACGGGGGGGGGTGTACATTCTGAGCAACATTCGGACCAACTTCAGGATTTTCTTCAACCAGAAGTGATCTCTGAGCTCTCTCCTCATCCTCTTTATGCATTTCCTGTATCTTCTGTTGAGCTTCAGTGCTAAGTTTTTGAGCCTTTTCTATCAGCTGTTCCTGATTAGGACGGTCAATTCTATTGTGGGCCACCCACTCACACATGCGATGGATATGTCCAGCACAGTCACATAAATTACACATGGATTAATTTGTACATTCTGTATTGTTATGCCCAATTTCCATGCATAAAGAGCACTTCACTCTGTTACACTCATTGCTGAGGTGCATATGAGAGCCACAACTAAAGCAGGTCTTGGACAGTCCCTGGTAAAAATAATGTCCTCTTTCAGAGCCTAGAAAAAAGGCATTTGGCAGATGCTTAGGGCCTTGAGGCCCAGAACGGAGCCAAACTATAAATTTCCAGCCCCCATCCAGATGTGCTCCTCATCCAAAATGGGAGAGGGGTCTCCAAGCACTTCACATTTATTCTGCAGCCAAAATTGTATGTCATACACTGCTACTCCCTCATTACGAAAGAGAATAGTTACTTGCTTTATGAGTGGCCTTGTTAACAGGATGACCCGAAATGGCATCCACAAGGCCGTGTGACACTTTTTTTCATAAGCAACCCAAAAATGGCCCAGTCCTGCAGGGGTTCTAAAACTAACATCAAACACCGAGTCCCCTGATGCATGAATCAAAGCATAAATCTCATTAGAGAAAAACCGCAATGATTCTCTTATCAATATTTTACCCACATATATTCTATCAGGGAGGTGAGGAAGCCCACCCTGATACTGAATGCATACCACATTTTACTGTTGTGCTGGGATAGTGCCTTGAAAACCTGTATCCTAACAACGAAATAGTCTCCACAAGGTTGAAGGTTCTAACCTTTTTGGACCTCCTCCTGTTACATTTTCCTGATGTTCTGCACTATCTCCCCAGTGCACTGGCAGCTCCTCTATATGCCCTATACCAGCAACTGGCAGTACTTCCTCATACCCTGGAGGGCCTGCATCGTGCACCACATCACTACTTGTACCATCAGTAGATGGAATCACATCATTTCCTTAACCATCCTGATTTAATACATGCATACTTGGGTTTTCACTACCAGGGATCGGTTGGCCTGAAGGATTTGGTATCTAGTCACCCCCCTCCTTCTGTTTCCATCCTGCTCTTGTTAATGCTTTGCCCACTGACCATTGTCCATCCTTTCCTTGGGTAACATCTATACCACCCGGTCTACAGCCTCTGCGTAAACCTAAACCTGGAGTTTGTTGAACTTGAAGCTGTGTCCCACATTCAATACTAGGCCTTTGTACATTTTCCTCGATTCTACTGCCATTCAAATCATTTACATCAGCCATATTTTCCGATCCAGCTGTACCTACTGCGGCAGGATTTCCTGCATCTGTGCAAGGTAAGGTCTCTTTAGCAGCCACATCCTCAATTAGAACAGCCATGCCGTCTCCTGCCATAAGTTGGGGTGTTGGCTGCTCATCCATCATTTGCAGACTAACTCCTGCATCACCACTTTCTTCCTTTCAATCTGATCGTGAAACTGCACCTTCTCCTGAAGGATGTAATGCGTCTGTCACCTGCGCTCGCTCTTGCGCCCCTCTACCCAGGGTTTGACAGCACCTGAAGCAGCCTTGATTGCTGATCCTCACTGAGGGCTTGCACAAACTCGATTTCATGTTGAAGCCCAGACACCAATAAATCCACTGACTCCTCTTCGTTCTGCAACACAACTGAGATATCCATTGTTTCGTTTTTCTCCTGTTCAGAACTAAACTGCATATCATCCTCTGGTGTTGTACCATCCAAACTAGTGCTCCTTGCACCACCAGACTGACTGAGATCCACATCCATGTCCATTGTAACACCAGCGCCCCCTACCAAGAGTGGGGGAATTTCCCCGGTGCTCTGGCCAAATTTCCCCATTCACTAAAAATACCACCAACAGCTTAATCTGGTTCAAGATCAGTAGGCATTCTTCTGTAGCCTCCCCCACTCGGTTGTGCCTGAAAATAGGCAAGAATTTGTCTAGTGCACTTACCTGGTCAACAAAAACGAATAAATAAAAAATATATATCAAAAATAATAATATGCCCAGGAAACAAGGAAAAGGCAGTTGCCAGTTTAAATTTTGTAATAGGTCATGAAACTAAGATCCATATTCAATCAATCATTACATTTATTGAGAAGAACAATAAGTCTGACCTCATATAGCACGTGGGTATTTCCTGTGCATATTACTATTTTAATAAACATATTATGTTTTATATCTGTTAAATATATATATATATTTTTCGGTTTGCCTCTAAACATTAACATGGTTCTATTTATATGTTTGCTCGTAGGTTGTGTCTACTGGTTTCATACTTTTTCATTTATACACACTTAAGGGATTCTAAGCTCTCACACACACACACACACACACACACACACACACACACACACACACACACACACACCATTGTCAATTTTAATGGCGGTAATTAAGCCATTTAACCAATAATGAACAACGGGGTTACATTAATGCTCTAGTTAATTACCCCCTTGGGGTGTAATGTGGCAGGAGGTGAACATTAACGTAACCCCCAGAGTTCATTACTGTTTTATTATAATTGGATTAGGGCAAGATCAGAAAGCTGCACCAAGAGAGGTCTGGTGCTGTAGCAAACTTAAGCAACAGCAGACAGGAATCAGCACCCAGACCAAGGGCTATTATAAAAGCATTTTATTCCAAATAAAATGCAAGTGCGAAATGCAATTTCGTCTGGCTCACATACCATTCTGGTAGCAGGTTTGGCAGAAAAAACTCTTACGTTTCGCCTAGCTAAACACCAGACTTCATCAATTGGGTTAGGAGTTAATGTAGGTTGAATAATTTTTTTAAATGTTTTTTGGCTTATTTTGTTTGACATTAACATAAAATAGTCCCTCCACCATGCTAAACTGAATGGGATTTGGTTTGTTAGAAGTAATCTGGATCTGTGTTGTCTACATTGCTAATTTTAAGTTACACATTGTTCAGTTATGTGCCATTCTTTACACTTAAGATGTTTTCCTTTTTTTTTTTTAATGACTGATTTCCACCCTCTCCTGTGATGCAGTGTTTAAAAGATTTGCCATCTTGTCAGACATGGATTTGCTTTAAACGGACATTCTTTGCACTAGGATGTACACAGTTCCTCATATTTGTTTAGCCCTTTGTCCAAAAAAAAACCCGATGAAATAGCGATAATGTTATGGGTTAATTTTCTTTTATTTCTTGTGTGCTTTTACTGTCTTGTAGGGTAAGACATTTCCTTTTACAATGCTGTCCTTTTTATGTTAGCCTGATACCGGCTCAACAGACTGAATGCAAGCTAGTCCTTTGGTTGCAATCCAACATTTAAATAGACACAAAGACCCACCCTCTCCCCACTCCAATTCTCTCCCCAGTCCCTCTCTAAGTGACCCACTCCAGCTACTCTTACAGCTTACATGGTACACTCAGCTGGGAAAAAAAAAACTTACTGTGCTAAACTGGAAACGCTAACTGTCTCCAGCCATGGTTAAACAAACATAGACAGCTGCAATGGATTTCAGCTGACTTCTCGGCACCACAAGCTCTGGGCGCTGAACTGCAATGACTTGTCACAGCTCTCAAAGACAGCATGTAAGCTCAATTAGAACGTTACAGGGGAAAGCTCAAACAGAGGGCTTAAAGACTCCAAAATTCTCTGTTTAAAGTGCCGTTAGAAATTGGTGTGTGTTCCCTGAAGGCTTACGTAGATCAAGTCCGTGAGAAGCAGAAATTGCTACACCATGTGATCAAGTCCAGCAGGTATATTTTTCTAAGATTAATGTAAGGCTCTTAGAACTTTGCCAACCTCCTCATGGAACATCTCCACTCTGTAGGGGCCTGTGACTGCTTCTAGCCAAACCCCTATGTTCCGTCTGGCATGTGTCAACTTCCAGCCCACCCACTACCCTCATACCTCCACCCCACCTACCGCTCATTATTATTATCACTATTATTCTCTGACAAAGGACTAGTTTCTCATTGGGATCTGTCCTGCTTGATTACTACTGTCTAATCCTGCAATAAAGCCCTATACGGACAGGGCCTGGACTACCTGAAAGAGCTTCTGGTACCTTACCGCCCCGGGTGATCGCTCCGCTCAACTGATGAGGGGTTGCTAGAGATGCCAAGGGTGTGTTTAAAATCTTCTGGGGCCTGGGCATTTATGCACATGGCAACATCTTTTTGGAATTCTCTACCCTGCCAGTTACGTAAGTGCGCGACCGTGGAAGGATTTAAACGAGCTTTGAAAACCCATCTCTGGCACCAAGCATTTGGTGACTGATTTGATTTATTTATTTTAATTTGTAGATGTTTTCTGTTCTATTTAACTAAGCTGCTGTGATATTCGATATGTTTTTAAATTTTGCTAGGCACCTTGGATTTTGAAAGGCACCATAAAAATAAAGTTTTATTATTAATTATTATTATTTTTATTTTTATTAACCCAACCATTGCCTCACCTCAAGACTATAACTATTGTCTAATCACATTCTAGGAGTTACACCCCTGATTGTAACAATGTCTTATTATGATCGCTTGATTGTAACTATGTCCTATTATGACCTCCATGCTCTGTAATTCATTTGTATATACTCTTTGATGATCATCTGTCTTAGTTTTGTACACTGTTTCGCTGATGTGGAGCCTTTGTAAAGGAGTCTCTGACTCAAAGGTTTGCAATTCGATATGTTTAAATAAATAAATAAACCAATTAGGTTATTTTCTTATTTCTTCCCTCATAATGATGACAATTTATAGGCCTTTTGCTGTCACATTCCATCCATAGGAAAACCCAAATAGGATTTTAAATACTTTTTTTTTTGTTTCTGAATAATATCTAATTATCCTTCTTCTGTATCAACAGAATTGTCACATCCATGTGTAAATTATTTATTTTTAACAATTATTTTGTTGTTATTGTTGTTGCTGTTCTGGCTTTTTGTTTGTTTGTTTTTGCTGTTGTTGTTCCAGTGGTGTTTACTTCTAAAAACAGAAAACCACCATTGTATTTATTGTACTTTGATGTGTTAATAATTACTTTCTACTTTTATAATAAAATATTTGTTAGGGCAGTGAAACAAGTGGGTTTCCACCTTTGCTTTTCACACTGCTTATAAAAAAGAAATTAATAGAGTTCTGGTATTGTGATGTCAGAGACTGGCAGTTACTTAAGAGTCCAGTGTACTTCAGTGAGAAACTAAATATATTTTTCTCTCTTTTCAAAATAAATATATACTTATTTCATCAACAAATGTTTTCTTTTAAATGTTTGCAATACCGTGCTCCATGTGTATGGTATTACATGTTTTAAAACAACAATTAGCTTCTCTTTCCTTCTTTCCAAGTAAAATCTGGTTATGAAGAAAATGTCACCTGCTAAATTATAACAAAAGATTCCATGTTATCAAAATCACATTTTGTATTAATATATAGAAATTACTGGATGGGCAACTATGCATAACCAGTGTGTTCTGCCACAGAGGGATCTGATTTCCTCTAACCTCAAGAGTAAAGCTCAAGATGTCCTTGGGAATTAGAACTCCAAGGTTTCGGAACATACTCATTGTGCACAAAGTTGCTCATCCTGTTTTGTTTTTTTTTGTACAGTGTACAGTATTATGTGACGTGCATGTGGCAGTTCTTTTGCTTTCAGAATGAAACTGACTTCTGCAGACTCTAGAGGTTTCAGAATGCTGTTGTACCACAGAAGGGTACAATCACATTCCATGACCTTTGAACTGTGGTACAACAGCATTTTGAAAGGGATGGAATTCTATACAGAACAATGTTCTACTATACACTATAAAATATTTTAGTGGTATGAAGGGTTATTTCTCCATAACAATCTTAAAACAAATTTACAGTTTCCCATTGAAATACACTGCCAGCCTTGCCAGTAAAGAGTTTCTGACATCATTATACAATTATTCCATATGATTCTTTTTTCACTAGCAGTTGACAAAATACAGATAAAATGATGCAGAGTAATCAAAAACAAATAAAAGCAAACTGAATGATTGCAGAGGCATCTAAAGGCCCCAGACCTTTATTCTTTAAGATATACATCCTCATTAAGCACTTGCTCTTTAAACTGGGTTCTTTGTATAGCTTGTCATTTTCTGATAAAGAGCTTCACTTAGTTCAAAAGCTTAAAATTTTGTAAATCTCTTATTGGTCCAATAAAGGTATCAAATCACTCACTTGTTCATATTTTTACAAGGACTGATATGGCAATAAATAACTCTTAAAAAACAGAAATTGATCCTTTGCTGAAGTGCACTGAGAATAAATATCTATCTTAAACAAGCATTTGTCAATGCTGAATGTTGATTGCGCTGGTCTGTTGAGCTTGCTCATTGCCCCTCTTTCACTCGCTCAGTCTGTTTCTCCCAGTGCTGCAGGCTGCTCTTTTGTACTGGACTCCTGCCTGCATTGGCAGCTTTTTCTGCCCATTAAGTAATCCGCAGCTGTCCTGACAGAGCTCCGTTGAGGTGGCTCACTCCCCCTCTCTCACTTGCTCATTCTGTTTCTCCTGGCACTGCAGGCTGCCCTTTTGTACTGGGCTTCTGCCTCTGTTGGTGGCTTTTTCTGCCCACAAAGAAATCTGCAGCAGTCCTGACACAGGTCTGTTGAGCCTCCTCACTCCCCCTCTGTCATTCACTCATTCTGTTTCTGCCAGCGCTGCAGTCTGGCCTTTTGTACTGGGCTCCTGCCTGCATTGCCACCTTTTTCTGCCAACAAAGAAATCTGCAGCTGTCCCAACAGAGCTCCTTTGAGATCGCTCACTCCCCCTGTCTCACTTACTCAGTCTGTTCCTCCTGGCACTGCAGGCTGCCCTTTTGTACTGGGCTCCTGACTCTGTTGGCGCCTTTTTCTACCCACAAAGAAATCTTCAGCAGTCCTGACTGAGCTCGCTCACTCCCCTTCTCTCACTCACTCATTCCATTTCTGCCGGCCCTGCAGGCTGCCCTTTTCTACTGAGCTCCTGCCTGCATTGTTGCTTTCTTCTGCCCACAAAGAAATTTGCAACAGTTATAATAGAGCTCCACTGAGCTCACTCACCCTCTCTCACTCACTCATTCTGGCTTTTCCACCATTGCAGACTGCCCTTTGTACTGGGGCCCTCAGCGTATTGCTGCCCTTTTCTGCCCACAAAGAAATCTGCAGCAGTCCTAACAGAGCTCCATTGAGCTCACTCACTCCCCCCCCCACTCACTCATTCTGTGTCTCCCGCTGCTGCAGGCTGCCCTTTTGTACTGGGCTCCTGACTGCGTTGGTGGCTTTTTCTGGCCACAAAGAAATCTGAAGCAGTCCGATACAGCTCCATTGAGCTCACTCACTCACTCCCTCATTCCGTTTCTGCTAGTGCTGCAAGCTGGCCTTTTGTACTGGGCTCCTGCCTCATGCTACACCTTTTTCTGCCCACAAAGAAAGCCGCAACACTCACAATAGAGCTCCATTGAGCTCACTCACTACCACTGGGTCACTCGCCTATTCTGTTTCTCTAGGCACTGCAGGCTGCGCTTTTGTACAGGGCTTCTGGCTGCATTGGCACCTTTGTCTGTCCACAAAGAAATCTGCAGCTGTCCCGACAGAGCTCCGTTGAGGTTGCTCAGCTCTCTCTCTCTCTCTCTCTCTCTCACACACGCTCATTCTGTTTGTCATGGTGCTGCAAGCTGCCCTTTTGTACGGGGCTCCTGCCTGCAATCTCTCCTTTTTCTGCCCACAAAGAAATCTGCAGCAGTCCTGATAGAGCTCCATTGAGCTCACTCAGTCCCCCTGTCTCACTCGCTCATACTGTTTCACCCACCACTGTAGGCTGGCCTTTTGTACTGGGCAGCTGCCTGCATTGATGCCTTTTTCTGCCCACAAAGAAATCCACAGCAGTCCTGACAGTGCTCCGGTGAGTTCGCTCACTCCCCCTCCCTCACTCGCTCTCTCGTTCTGTTTCTGCCAGTGCTGCAGGCTGTCCTTTTGTACTGAGCTCTTGCATTGGGGCCTTTTTCTGCCCACAAACAAATCCGCAGCAGTCCTGACAGAGTTCAGTTGAGCTCAGTCACTCCCCCTCTCACTCGCTCGATCTTAATCTGTCCCAAACACTGATTTCCCACAGCGACCGTGCTATTCTCCAGCAGGACTGCGAAAACATATTTTAGCCAGTATGTGAAAAATTACAGCTGTACTGTTCATAAGGAGGTGTGAAAAAATGCCACTGTTGAAAATGTGGCGTGAAAATATTACAAATTTGCGAAGTTACAAGGGTGCGTGGAAACAGTTCAACGCAAGCTTGTAACACAGTTATGTTATGGAGTTTCATCACCAGATTTTCAACATAGGGATTTTAGGACCTCTGCTCGTGAACAGTGCCACTGTCATTTTCTTAATCTGTCCCGAACATTAATTTCCCACAGCGACCGCATTATTCTGTGCCAGAACTGTGAAAACACATTTCGGTCAGGATATGAAAAATGGCAGCTGTACTGCTCATAAGGAGGTATGAAAAAATGCCACTGTTGAAAATCTGGCATGACAATATTACAAATCTGTGAAGTTACAAGGGTGCGTGGAAAGTGTGCAATGCACACTTGTAACACAGTCATTTGATGGGCTATCATCACCAAATTTTCAACATAGGCATTTTCGGACCTCTGCTCATGAACAGTAGCACTATCATTTTCTTAATCTGTCCCAAACAGTGATTTCCCACAGCGACTGCCCTATTCTGCGCCAGAAGCTAAAACACATTTTGGCCAGGATGGGAAAAATGACAGCTATACTGTTCATAAGTAGGTGTGGGAAAATGGCAGTGTTGAAAATCTAGAGTGAAAATATTACAAATTTGCGAAGTTGCATGCGTGCGTGCAAACTTCACAATGCACACTCGTAACACAGTCATTTTATGGAGTATCGTCACCAAATTTTCAATACAGGCATTTTAGGACCTCTACTCATGAACGATGTCACTGTCATTTTCTTAATCTGTCCTGAACGCTAATTTCCCACAGCGACCGCACTATTCTTCGCCGGAACTATGAAAACACATTTCAGTCAGGATGTGAACAATGACAGCTGTATTGTTCACAAGGAGTTGAAAATCTGGCATGAGAATATTGAAATTCGTGAAGTTATGAGCGTGCATAGCAACTGCGCAACACACACTCATAAAACAGTCATTTTTTGGATTTCTTCCACCAAATTTGCAACATAGGCTTTTTGAGAGCCCACCTCATGAACACTGGCACTGTCATTTCATTAATCGGCCCTGAAAGGTGATTCTGTGCAGTGACTGTGAAATCACCTTTTGGGGTCAATGAATGCCATGACAGTTCCAGAATTCATGAGGAGGGTCCCAAGAACCCCATGTTGAAAATCTGGTGCCAAAATTCAAAAAAATGACTAAGATATGCATTAAAGTTAGAAAAAAATAAATGTATTCCATTATACAGCTTACCGGCATTTCCTCAGTTTGCAATCGGCTTTGAAGAGTGCAGACGTGTTCCCGTTCCACCAAAGATCGTCACACCGAGTTCCGGAGGTAAGTATGGGGTGAGAGAGGTGTGGGGAGGCAGGGTACGCAGTGGGTGGGCGCAGGTTGCGGGAGGGGGGCAGGGACAGTTTCCCTTTTTACAGGTTAAAAAAAAAGACATTACGGGACTGTTTTTTATTTTACAGGGGCATGTTGCATGCTGGGGTGGGCTCCAGCGTGCCACCGAGATCTTTCTTTTGGGGGCAAGCTGTAGCCGATGGGGGATTAGGCACCCGTTGTACACAACAAAGGGGATGCCCAATTCCCATCGGTTACAGCTTGCCCCCCCCCAAAAGAAAGACTCTGGTCGGCAGACAGTATAAGCGGGGGGGGGTTTACATAATGCCAACGGGGAGTGGGCTCCCTCGCCGGCAACAGAAACATTGGGATACTGAAGCCGACGGAGATTGGGGCCCCCATCAGCAAATAAACACGGTGGGGGGGTTAATATGATTTGTGAACCCAGCAGCAAATCACCACCATGTTCATAAACAATATCAGTGTGTCAAGATCCTGCCCTGAAATGACGGGTCGCTCCCTCATTGCAGTGAATGGCTTATGCTGCAATGAGGAGGTGGCCCCTGATTGCAGTGGCTAAATTTTTACACCTCGCACCACGCCGATGACCTGGGTTCGGGAATGAGCCTGGGTCAGCAGGGGAGAAGAAAGATCGAGCATCTGTAGGACTGCTCTCCTTCTCCAGGAAGGGCAGGTGGGATGCCTCGGTGGCCTAGTGGCCTCTAGCAGTGGCTGGGGGTGATGGCAGGCCATTGGCAGACTTGGGGGGACGTGCTGTGACCGACACTGGGAAGGGGCACATGCGTTAGCATGCGTGCTCCTGTCCCTTGGTGTCATTGCGCACCACAGATGTTCACAGGGCAGGAAAAGGGAAAATATGGGCACCAGTCGCAGCGGCTTGATGGCCGTCTCTACGGGGGACTTACTTGGCACCCAGGGTGTGCGGCTCTACTGAATCCTGTGTGGGTGTGACAGTGTGAGGAGAGCTCTCCACCTCCCTGCCGAGGGGGGCAAGCCACGGGGGTATGCCGTGGGCCTGAATGTGGAGCCGAGGGTCCCTGGGTTGGTGGCCAGAAACTTCAAGAGGATGCCTGGAAGCGTGAGGTAAGCAGACTCGTGGCTAGGGAAAAAAGTACTAACAAAAAACAAAAAAAACAAAGAAAGAGATGGACACTGGAGTAGTAGCTTGTACTAACAGGGCCTGTTGGCAGAAGTCCATGATGCGGCCATGGACACAAGGATGCCTAGAACTAACTGCACTGAAAGAAATACCTGAAAAAAATATCTTAAAAAAAATCCAAGACAGAGACGGAGGCTGCACTGGAGCAGTAGCAGGGCTTCTTGGCAGGAGGCAGTCCAGGTTGTGGGCATTGAGCAATGCAGGCTAGAGCTAAACTCTACTGAAATAAATACCTGAAAAAAAATCTTAAAAAAAAATCCACAAGAGAGATGGAGGCTGCACTGGAGCAAAAGCAGGGCCTGCTAGCAGGAGGCAGTCCAGGGTGGCTGTGGGCACTTTCAGGAGGGTGCTGGAGCTAAACTGCACTGAACAAAATGTCTGAAAGCAAACAATGGGCAGGATTCTCAAAGGACTTCCACTCAGCACATCTCAGATGCCCCAGCACAAATGAGATGCACTGAGCGCCAACAGTGGTATTCACAGAGGATGTGCTGGGGGATGCTCCTGGTGCATCCCCTCTGTGAATACCACAGTTACGCCCAGCCCTAGATGCACCAGTGGAACCCCCAGGTTGGGCTGGGGAAACCAATGGGGCAGCACATCTCACGATGCACTGTGCCCAATGTTGCCATTCAGAGTTAGCAACATGCAAATAGAATCATTAGGCATGCAAGGTGCAGTGGCACCATTTGCATGTCATTATGGCTCCATCTGCATGTGCCTATTGGGGTTGCACCTGGAGGAATGAGCCAGGTGCCCTGCAATGGCTATGGGCCACACACAGCTCCAGAGAGGCAGTTTGCACCCTCCCACCATCCCAGCCCATTCGCTGGCCGTGAGAATGCCCACAAATGTGCCTCGGTGGTCAAGTGGTCCCCCTCCCTGCCCAACCCCCATTCTGAATGCCGCACCCTGCGATGGTTAAACCATGTAACAGGGGAACCCCCTACCCTGCCTGTAGCCCAGTGTCCAAGCAAATGGGCTTGCAGTGAGTACTGTACTCTGTCATTCACTTGACAGGGTCCACCACTGGGCTTTCAGTAGCACAGTAGGTGTCATTCTCAGACAGCTCTGTCAATGGGCAGCCGTGGCAATATGTAGGTGGGTTGTACTGCCTGCTGACCAGTGTAACCTGCTGGGACATGGGGAGTGGGTGGGGAGAGGGTGCCTGAGTGGGTGGGGGGTTGCTGACGGAGGGGTCATTTAGAGTGCTGTTAGTGGTGCGTGCATGTTGGGGTGGGGAAAGGGTTTCTTTGTACAAGGATCCACCACCGCAATGTGTGGCTTAGAACCGGGACTGTGGGCAGGGTGGGGGGTTTCTATGTACATGGCTCTACCACTGCAGGGTGTGGATTAGAAATGGGACTGTGGACAGGGTGGGGGGTTTCTGTGCACATGGCTGTACCATCACAAAGTGCAGCATACTAAAAGGGGGTTCGGGCAGGGGGGCACTCTGGACTGGCAGGGTGAGCAGGCTGCTATGCTACTGTCTGTAGTACAGCCGCCTGCCTGTGGGTGGCAAGCAACTTAAGTCTACTTGTTGTAGACTTATCTTTAGGGGGCACATCTCTGGACTTGCCCCAGAGATGTACCTCCTGGTTGAGCTGTGAATGGGGCTGCACACCATATGCATAGGCACAGCCCCTCCAGATGCACCACATATCATTAGGGGCAGTATGTGGTGCATCTGTGATGTGTTAGTGCATTAGTCCCCTTGCAGAATCGGGCCAGTGCACAAGTCAGAGATGTGCCAGTGCATCTCAGATGTGCCAGGTGCATCCCTTTTGAGAATCCTGCCCAATATCTTTAAAAGAAAATCAGTCTGGATGGTGCTGGAGCTAAACTGTAATGAAAAAAGTGCCTGAAAAAAATTATATCTTTAAAAAAAAAATGAAAGGAAAAAGGAGACTGCAGTATTAAAAAAAACTGTAGAATTAGTCAGTAGTGCAGTACGCTTCTGCTTGATGCCACATAGCATGGCCATCTGTCTGCTATCACATCCACTTGTGTACTGCTATGTCACAGTTACCCACATGGAGAGTTGTATTTTAAGAACATTGGTATTTTTCCATTAAAAAAGTTGTAGGACCAGTTGGTCAGGTTAGTATACCTCTGCCTGTTGCCGCCTAGCATGCCTGTTAGCTTGCTTTCATGTCTACTTGTGTACTGCTCTGTCACAGTTGCCCAAAAGGCAAGTTAATTACATATAAGCGCTTGGCTATTTTTCCATGAAAAAAAAAATGTAGGACCAGTTGGTCACAGTAGTATACCTCTGCTTGTTGACATCTAGCATGCCTGCCTGGCTGCTCTCATGTCCATGTGTGTACTGCTCTGTCACAGTTGCCCAAAGGGGTATTTATTTATTTGAGTTTTGGTAACCGGATAAATCCATTGAGACAATTGCAGTCTCTTTTTCAGGGGTGACCCAGAAGTGCAGTATGTATACAGTACAGTGCTTTAACATAGCAATGATAGTTATAATGGAAAAATGGATATACAGCATTCAATGATTCACAGGATTATGATACAGACAGATACAACCACAGGTATATGAGCTAACAAGCATGTAGGTTACACAGTAGTGCGACAAGTACATGACACATTCAAGAGAGTGCACTACAATATATAATTGTTAGCTAATGATATCAGATACAAGAGGGCTAACAAATAGAAGTTATGTTTAAAGGTGAGGCACAGGCAGCAAGGTAAGAAGCCAGGATTGAGGGACAAGAAATAGACAGAGCTGTTGAGGTTGAGGTTTAATATCACCGGTAGCAGGAGCAAGCTGTAGAGGCAGAGAGAAAAGAAAGAAAGTTGGATTGGAACTCAGGGAGGGTGGAGCATGACAGAATGGAGGGCGGGAGGAAGGGATTTCCAGTCAGATACAGCTGCATAGGTGAATGATTTATGGGCCACAGTTAACTGTGGCTTGGGCATTATGAGAAGCGGGAGGGAGGGAGGCAGATCTCAGGGTTCACTGAGGTTGTCTTAGACGAATAGACTCACTGAGGCAAGGAGGTGTATGTTTGTGGACCAGCTTGTTCAGAAATCTCAGAGTGGCATACCTTAGTTTAGATTCATACGATAACCAACCCAGGGAAGAGAGGACATCACAGTGGTGGTGATGATGGTCATGGACCCCCAGGGCAAACTTACCCACCCTATGGTAAGCCTGTTTGAGGAGTGATAAGTTAATAGTGTTAGTTGTGAGCAGAAGTGGAGCACCATAAGATAGAAGTGGGAAGCAGGAGACCGTGGCTCAAAAGGTCAAATTCCTTTGTGAGGTCAACAAAGATGGAGCCAGTGGCAAATCCCTGGTCCATAGCCTGGAGCAGATCAGAAGTGACTTTGATTAAGGCAGTGAGGGTACTATGGCTCTTTCTGAACCCATGCTGGTAGGGGGATAGCAGGTTACGATGTTCCAGGTAGTTCTGGAAGTGATCGTAAATTATACGCTCCTGGATTTTTGCCAATGGACAGAGGATTGAGATGGGTCTAAAATTTTTGGCAACAGTATTAGGCCCACCCTTATGAATGGGCACCACCACGACAACCTTTGTCTGGGACAGTGCTTGATTGGAAGGAACGGCTAAACAGATCACGAACAGGGTGGGCGAGGGCAGGAGCTCCCAACTTGAGAAACTTAGGCTCAAGGGTGTCATGACCTGGTGAGCTATCAGGTTTCAGCTTAGCAAGGAGCCAAAGGAGCTCAATGAGGGAAGCCAACTTCAGATGGCATGCGAGTTGAGCCTCAGTGTCACCAGGAGACAGTGGGGATGAGAGGGGTACAGACAAGTTGGTAAAGAGTGAAGTGTATTTGTGGAGATCGGTAAAAAATTAATTGAATCCAGCTGCGATAGATGACGGGTCTGTTAGGACAGAGCCCTGGGCAGTGAGGGAGCTAGGAGGTTCTGCAGCCTTCCCCTTGATAAGAGCATTAGCCTGCTTCTAGAACTCCTTGGGAGTACAGAGGTGCTCAGTTTGGAGCATCCTGTAGTATAGGCATTTGGCTTTTTGGAGGGAGTTTTTACAGTTATTTCTAAGTTGCCTGTAGACTTGCCAGTCGGAGGGCAGCCCACTACTTTTGTAAGTCTGCCAGGCACGGTCATGAGAGGACATGAGCCTCCTAAGGTCCTTAGTGAGCCAAGGCATCTTGATACCCTTAGATCTGCACCTTTTTAAGGGAGCGTGACTATCAACTATTCGGGTGAAGGTGGCTATAAAGAAATCCAGGGCTGAGTTGATATCAGGGAGAGGGTAGGTGCATTTAAGCACTTGGCTATTTTTCCTTAAAAAAAATAAAATTAGTAGGACCAGTCAGTCAATGTAGTACCATATGCCCTTACTTGTTACCACCTAGCATGCCTGTCTGCCTGCTGTCATGTCCATTTGTATACTGCTCTGTCACAGCTGCCCAAAGGGCTAGGTACACTTAAGCACTTGGCTATTTTTCCTTAAAAAAAAAAAAGAAAAGAATAAGTAGGACCAGTCAGTCAATGCAGTACCGTTTACCTCTGCGTATTGCCACCTAGTGTGCCTCTTTGCCTGCTGTCATGTCCACCTGTGTACTGCTCTGTCACAGTTGCCAAAAGGGTTAGTTGCATTTAAGCACTTGTCTGTTCTACTTTAAAAAACATTGTGGGACTAGTTGGTCAGTGTAGTACACCTTTGCTTGTTGCCATGTAGTGTGCCTGCCTGTCTGCTGTCATTTACACTTATAGACTGCTCTGTCACAGTTGCCCGAGGGGCTTGTTGCACTTTAAAGTTATATGTCAGCCCTTTTTGCATCATAGTATTTCAAGTTGAAAATGCACATTTAATGACTGCTTACCTTCTCTAAAATTAATTGATGTTGCTGGTGGTATAATCTGTCTCCTTTCTTGGCAGAACTGAAATGAATGGTAGTTGTGTACTTACACCCAACCTTGTTTTGTTTCAGATCTTTGAGCTACTCTTATTGCTCGCTTTCTGAGCATTAGGAACACCCTCAAGCAGTGCAGCCACTCATGATGCAATAGTCTTCTCTGCTCCCACTGCAACTTGAGTAGCTAGACTGTGTTGGTGGTGTTCACAAGTCGAGGAAAGATGCACTGGGAGCTGATTAAGGAATGTAAGCAAACACATTTTGATGTGGTAACACCAGCATGGTGAGCAGTCAGTTTTTCAATTTTAAAAAGAAAAAAGAAATAAGAATGAAACTGCCAGACACATCAACATGTTCTACAGAATGCGAAGAATTATAAAATATGTTTTGAGTTCCAAAGGGGTCGATGGTGTCCCTGTAAGCACTTGGCTATTTTCCTTAAAAAAATCAACTGTAGGACCAGTTTGTCAGTGTAATGTCCCTCTGCTCATTGCCTCCTAGCTTGCCTGGGTGCCTGCAGTCACATCTACTTGTGAACTGTTCTGTCACATTTGCCCGAAGAGTTACTTATATTTTAAGCACTTGGCTACTGAAAGAAAGTTACAAACAGACATTACTGCTTCTATCTATCTATGCACATCTTCCATTCCTCCCTTACAGGACAAACATCTTTTGCACTGACAAGGCCAATATTACACCTGTGTGAGTCTTACAAGTAGAGCAGGGTGGGTAGGAAGGAACAGATGGAGGAAAAAAATGATACCACTGGTTCACACTAGCCTTTTCAGTGCAGCAGATCCAGACCTGCTGTATAACGTTAGCCTAGTGTTGTTCTATTGGTTGCACCACTAATTATTCAAATAAACTACACTTTTGGCTCTTGTTCTGGTTTTGGTTCTGGTTCTGATTTGCCCAACCTGACCCCACAGAACCCAACAGAACAGGAAAATCTGTCCCACACACCCCTAGACTTTAGCTTTTTCCTGCAAGAATGGCCCATTCAATTATCCTTGAGATGTTTACAAGTCTCTGAAGTTAGCCCTTATTAGTGCTCATTGCATAAGAAGAGGTACTTGGAATCTCATAGCGCTTTTACATGACTTGTACCTGAATCGGCAGTTCCGGTACAGATGTGCTCCATTTCATCTTGCTGCACTCACCATGTTTGTTCACACTCTTGCATGTGTTCCATTGCAATGGGCAGTTTGCGTTCCTACATGCCTGTTCCATTCTGGCACACAAAGCTGGGAGAATGAGTCAGTATGTAGTGCTCAGATCGGTTGGCATCTTTTACACGCATATTTGAAACGGCACATGCACGTTTGAAATGGCACACATAAGAATGAATCACAGGAACCTGGGACCGCATTTTGAGTGAATGATGTATCCTGAGTTGGAACACAGTGTTTATACACAAGGTAATATTCCAGAACACTCGCTCAGAGCCATTTGCACCAATTCAGAATACTGTGTGTAAAACGGCTAATTGTTCAACTGCTGTAAACAGAACAGTAAATCAGCACTAAGTGAATTAATGGTCTCTGATACATTGCTGTCACATAGGACAGGAGGCACTGGAGGAAAAGGAAAGGCAATGAAAAAGACACACATGGAGAGCCCCAGAGGCCATAAAACAAGTAGACAAATTTAGAAAAAAAATCTCCTAACAGCACACAAAGGAAAGTATGCACTAGAAACATAGAAACATAGAATTTGATGGCAGATAAGGACCGCTTGGCCCACCCAGTCTGCCCATTTCCCTACCTAATGGATAAGCTGCAGATCCTAGTTAACCAACTGCCTACTTCCTCCTACCCCCACCTCCTAGAATTGCCTTATGACTGTCCCATGTATTCTTGAATTCCACCACTATTTTTGACTCCACAGCCTCCTCAGAAAGGCCATCCCATGCATCCACAACCCTCTCCATGAAAAAATACTTCCTCACATTACCTCTGAGCCATCCCACCTTTATCTTCAAATTGTGCCCCCTTGTTCTTGCACACCTCTTTTTCTGAAAGATGCTACCTTCTTGGACTTTGTTGATTCCTTTGAGGTACTTGAAAGTTTCTATCATGTCCCCCCTCTCCCTCTTTTCCTCGAGGGTATACATATTAAGCTCCATAAGTCTCTCTTCATATGTGTTCTGGTGCAGACCCTGCACCATTTTAGTTGCCCCCCTCTGGACTGCCTCCATCCTGTCTAAGTCTTTGAGGAGATTGGGTCTTCAGAACTGCACGCAGTACTCCAGATGGGATATCACCAGCTGTCTGTACAGAGGGATAGCAACTTCCTGTTTTCTACTGGTGATGCCTCTCCCTATGTGTCCCAGTATCCCCCCAGCCCTCATTACTGCCCTCTCACATTGCTTGCCCACCTTTAGGCCTTCTGATATGACTACCCCGGGTCCCTTTCCATTTTTGTTGTTGTTAGTATCTCACCCCCCGTTGTGTACTCTTCCACTGGGTTTTTGTTTCCCAGGTGCATTACGCAACCCCTCCTGGTTCAAGAGTGCAAAACTGCATTATATTATTATTGCTCTCCTACTCTTATCGGCTGGTGACATAAACCCCAACCCTGGCCCAGCTCAAGCATTTCCTGTGGATAGATCTGAACCACATCTCACAGCTCTTCCAAATGGCCTTAAAATAATACATATCAATATACGTAGCCTCCTCCCTAAAGTAGACTTGCTACAGCCACTGGTGGTTACACTCAACCCGGATATAATTATAATTTCCAAATCCTGGCTAAATAAAAATATCTGCAACTCATCTCTGACTCTCCCTGGCTTCACCATATCATGACAGGACTGGCTTAGGTGAGGAGGCAGAGTAGCTATCTGTGTCTCCTCTTCTATCCAATTCACTTCCGGCTTTTCTAGTGCTATACCTAAAGCCTACGAGGCTTTGCTGTTGCAAATCTCTCTCCCCTTCTCCAAACCTATCTTTGTAGCAGGTGCTTACTGCCGTCCTGGCTCACAACCCAAAATTGCAACTGACCTCATAGCCACCTAGGTTAGCCCTCTTCTGCTAGTGAATTATATATTATGGGCGACTTCAACATAAACTGGTCTACCATACCTAGCAAAGTGCTAAATGCTGTACAAGTGCTCAACCTAACCCAAATTATCCAACATCTGACTAGGCTAAACCATAAGACGGGATACCACTCCCTCATCAACTGGGCCCTTAGCACTCGCACCCATAGGGTCATTAAATCAGGTACCCTAGCAGATGCCTTCAGTGACCATTGCATGACTTTCCTGGTGCGTAGAGTTCACAAAGTCAAAGTTCCCTATAAAACTTTACAAATCCGCTCTTACAAATCACTGAACATTGCCCCGCTTCTTTACAATTTGACCAACACTAACTGGACACCCATATCTGCTGCCAGCAACCTAGATGTCACAGCCAAATTCTTCAGAGACTGATTCCTTGAAGTCTGGAATCAACATGCACCATTACGCCGGGTTCGCGTCCATGGAAACCACCTCCCCTGGATCTCTCCAGAACTCATTGCTTGCCAAAGGGCACATGATGCAGCCTGGAAGCTCCATAAAAGTACAATGTTTCTTAAAGATTACGAGGTTTACCGCGTCCTCAGAAACAAATGCACAAAAGCCACTCATTTCACCAAGGCTGAGTACTTCAGCTCTATCTTTAACTCTAATATAAACAACCCATCCAAATTCTGGAAGGTAATTCACTCTCTTCTCCCCACAGGCTTGCCCTCCCTCCCTCCTCCTCCAAATAAACAATACTGCCATCTCTGACCTCCCTAGCATTGCCGCAGCTTTCAACTCACATTTTACCTCGTGTGCTTCTGCCCTGCTAAGCTCCCTCCCAATCATAAACCAATCCACCTCCACATCTACTAGGAGTCCACCAGCCCCACCACTCAGTTTTTCTTTCTCTAAAATCCTGACAACTGATATGCTGATGGCCTTGGAAGCCCTTAACCTGAGCAAAGGTAACTCCCCTGATGAATTGGACCCAAAGTTACTAACCCTGTCTGCCTCAGCCATTGCTCCTCCACTGACTGCCCTTCTCAATCTCTCGTTTCAATTGGTGGAAATTTACCTTGATTGGAAACATGCAATCATCCTCCCTCTCCAAAAGGATGGCGACTCCTCCTCCCCTGAGAACTACTGCCCTATATCACTCCTCCCGACATTAGCCAAACTACAAGAACATCTAGTCCTAGACCAACTATCCTCATACCTCTCTGACATTAATTTCTTCATCCAATATCAATCTGGGTTCCGTAAACATCACTCCACTACTACCTCACTACTCTGAATCAATGATGCAATCCTGACAGGCATGGACTGCGATCACATCACCACTGCCATTTTTATTGATCTTGCTAAAGCTTTTGACACCATATCCCACTCCCTCTTGCTCTGCTCCCTCTCATCTGCCAGGCTGTCTAAACATGCCATAAAATGGTTCAGCATGTACCTTAATGGCAGCTCACAGTCTGTAAAAATATCCGACTACATCTCCCCTCCTCTACCCATATGCAGCTCTGGTGTCCCTCAAGGGTCCATACTAGGCCCAATTCTCTTCTCCATTTTTCTAAATGACCTGCCATCTGTCTGTACCTCATCTTCTATACATATGTATGCTGATGATACGGTTCTTTTCTCCACAGGGTCCTCACCCGTGGATGTCGCCTCCAGGCTCCAAAGTGATTTCAATAATGTCCAGAGCTGGTTTCAATCTCACCAACTCTTCCTAAATGCCAAGAAAACTGTGTCCATGACATTCAGCATGTGTCAGAAACTGTCAAGGCTCCAATCTGCCCCCTCTTTCACTACCCTTAATGGGGCAACTATAATTGCCACCGAGTCGTTCAGGTATCTGGGCGTTTGGCTGGATCAACACCTCACTTTCTCCACCCACATAGATGCCATAATAAAAAAGATTCACTCCAAACTCAGCACTTTATATAGAAACCACTCCCACCTCCCGCCCCAGGTAAGACGTGAACTGATCCAAAGAAATGATCCTCCCGATTTTTGACTACTGAGATATCATCTATTGCTCTGCTCCTGCCTCCTCCTTAGCTAACTTGGATACTCTTTTCAACTCCTTCTGTCAGTTTGCTCTGGATGCACCTCCCCTTACCCACCACTGTCATTTGTACCAAGCTTTAGCCTTCTCTTCCCTAACAAATAGGTGACTGCATCACTGTGTAAATGTCATCTCTAAGTACTGGCTTGGTACGCTCCCTCTCTATCTTAAATTCCCTAATCTCCCCCCCACCCACTCCCTCTCGACTTCTAAGATCCCATGACCATAGAACTCTGACTGTTCCCTTGAGATCCACCTCTAGTGGACTGTCCTCCTCCTCCTATCGTCTCTGTAAACTGTGGAATGCTTTTCCTACACAAATCCGATACTTCCTTGCCTGGCTCATTAAATCAAGCTCTACATAACTTCCCCTCTGTAAATTGCACTTGCCCCTAGCTCCCCCGCTTTTTCTTGTCTCACACCCTGTCTGATGCCCTGTTTGCCTAACCACAACCAAATCAACGCACTTATAGTTTCAGAGCCTATCCCAGCTCCAGTTGTATATGGTTGCCTCATATCATTCTCTCTCTCTCTCTCTCTCTCTTTTATTGGTCTATCTCCTTAGCCTGCTGACCTAGCCCTTGGCTCTGGCTCGCTTCTCTACCACTTTCTATCTCACCATCACTTGTTTGCTCTGTGCCATTTTAGTCTGAAGTGTGTAAGGCCATTGGTCCCACTTGCTGTTACGATTACCCGTGATTCTGTCATACCACTAGTTCATAGCTACAGGATTTTCATCTACTCTACCCTGCAAATATTTGCTCTTGTTGCTAATGCATTGTTCACTCATATCCTATGTTTTTTATGATAGTTGTAATGTGTGCATGCTCATTGATACTATGTAACTCCCATTACCCTGTCCCCCAGGTCATACCGGGAGACGAGCAACTTGCTGTTCAGTGTATCTTACCTGGTGAAACTTTTCAATAAATAAATAAATGTACCTATCATGTGCAACACTGTTGTAACACTGTTTGTAATATTTGCCTTACAATTGTATGTTAGTGTTGATCTTGTAACTTGAATGTTTAATGTCTCCTTCCTAATGTACCCCTTTCCCCCAGGCGTACCGGGAGACGAGTGACTTGTCACTCAGTGTGCCTTCCTGGTGAAACATTTCAATAAATAAATAAAATTACTTTGCACTTCTTAGCATTGAATCTAAGCTGCCATACATTTGACCATTCCACCAACCTTGCCAAGTCCCTTCTCATCCTTTCCACCCCACCTTGTGTATCAACCCTGTTGTAGATCTTTGTGTCATCTGCAAAGAGACATACTTTCCTTCCAGTCCCTCTGTAATGTCACTTACAAAGACATTGAAAAGGACCAGTCCTAGTACTGAACCCTGTGTTTACCCTACTAGTAACCACCCTTTCTTCAGCGTGAACTCCATTTACTATTACTCTCCGTGTCCTGTTCTCCAGACAATTCTTTACCCAAGGCTGGCTAATGTGTATATTAATCTTTTGTGTGGGACTGTGTCAAATGCCTTGCTAAAGTATAGGTAGGCCATGTCCACAGCCCCTCCCTGATCTACTACTTTGGTCACCCAGTCAAAGAAATCTATTAGATTCATCTGACATGACCTTCCCGCTGTGAATCCAAGCTGCTTGGGTCCTGTGCCCCTCTGGACTCTAGGTACTCAACAATTCTTTCCTTCAGAAGTGATTCCATAATTTTCCCTGTCACTGACGTTAAACTAACAGGTCTATAATTTCCTGCTTCTGCCCTGCTCCCACTTTTGTGAAGTGGAATAGCATCTGCCCTCCTCCAGTCCTCAGGTACCACCCCATCCTCCCATGAGTTGTTAAAGAGGGTAGTCAGTGGTGTCACTAGTTCTACCCTTAGTTCTTTTAGAATTCTGAGATGAATCTCATCAGGCCCTGTTGCTTTGTCCACCTTCAGTTTTAAGAGTTTTTTCAGAACTTTTTCTTCTGGGAATGGGCTGGTATCAACCCCAATATCCAGAGTGTTTCTATTGTTTGGTTTAGGTACCTCCCCCTCTTCATTTGTGAATACTGAGCAAAAATATTTGTTTAGTATCTCTGTCTTTTCACAGTCACTGCTTCGACCTTCATTAAGCCTCACTATCCTTCCCTTGGTCTTCCTTCACTCACTGATGTACCTATAAAAAGTTTTATACCCCTTCTTAACTGAGTTGACTATCTTTTCCTCAGTTTGGGCCTTTGCTGTTCTGACTGCCTTCCCTGCTTCCTTTTGCTTTAACTGACACAGTTCTCTGTCCTTCTCCTTCTGTGATTCCTTGTACTTCCTGAATGCTTTTTTTTTCTCCCTAACCTTCCCTGCCACCTCCTTTGAGAACCATAGTGTTTTTCCACTTCATTTTGTTTTGTTTATTTGCTTCACACTAGGACTACACACCCACATCAAAACACTCTGCATAACATATTTCTTTGCAAATGTTGACTGTAATTTTAGTTTACTGTAATTCAAATCTTGCATGCCTGTCCCTTTCCTCTGACTCCACTCACACTGAAGATTTAGCAGATCATTTGTAAGTTAGTGCACCACATGACTTGCATCTTGATGCTGTTTCTTGTTGCTAGCCAGTAGTTCCCCTGTCCATGAAATACAGTTTATATTTTCCAAACCCATCTAAAACTGCCCTGGGCTCAACACAAGCAACATCACTGATTCAGGCCAGATTACCAAACTTGCACTCTTCTCTATTTGAGGAGAGGGAATATTTGCATTTTCAAAGGAGACAGACTGTTGTCTACCTATTGTATCTAGCAGCCAAGTGATGCCTTTATCAATCATGTCACTTGCAATCCTATACTCTGAAGCTCTAAATGCAGTATAGTAGGTGAAAATGGGGTCTGATATTCAGAAGTTTGTGTGGGGGCTAACCAGCATTTGCCCACGCAAACTGGGTTTTGTGCTGGAGCCCAATATTCAAAAGGCTCACTTGTGCCAGCAAACAGGGTTAGCATCGGCACAAACCAAAATGTGTGGGGGAATGCAAATGGGGGTGTGAGGACAGGAATATGGGTGCAAACCATTATTCAGCAGATTCACACCATGGAAAAGGATTTAGCATGGTCCTTTTGTGCAGCACAAATAAAAACCCTCTCTTACTCTGTGCAACTCTAGTGGCTGCTGGAGGTACTGCAGCCAAGTAGTGGTTGGCCGCTTGGGGAGCACACCCACCCCCTGTGGTCTGTGACACCCCCCTCTGATTGCCAGCCTATATTTAAAGAACAAACTACCTGGTGGTAGTGGTTCCTCCACCTCCGATCACCAACCCATATTGAAGAAAAAAAAACAACTTTAAAAGATTATCTCCCTAGTGCTAGTGGTCCCCCCTTCCTCCGATCACCATCCCATATAATTAAAGAATATCACTGTGATGCTAGTGGCCCCCCTCCAATCGACAGCCCTTGTTAAGAATAAATGCTTCCTGGTGCTAGTGGTCTCCCCTCCCTCTGATTGCAGCCCATTTGTAAAATACATCCTCTCCAGTGCTAGTGGTACCCCCTCCCTCTGACTGCCAGCCTGTAGTATAACTAAGCCTCACTTGGCATCCAGTGATGCCCCCAGCACCAATCCATGGTACCTCTGGTTGCACCTCCCTGGCATCTAGCAACCCCCCCCACCACGGCACCAAACACCCACCCACCCAGTCACTTTACCAGTATCCTCAGTGCCACAGATGCGCATACTGTGACTGGCACAGCCCTCCTTAAGCCTCCTCAGTCAGCTGCTGTATTTCCAGGCAGGGAGTATGTGTCTCATTTATAGGACAGTCCTATAAATAAAATACATGCTCCTTGCCTGGACATATGGAAGCCAGCTGAGGAGGTGTGAGGAGGGTTACACCAGTCACCGTACGCACACCCGTGGCACCGAGGATACTGGTAATGTGACTGGGGGGTGCTCAGTGCCGCAGTGGGGGGCTGCTAAATGCCAGGGACGTGTGACCAGAGGTACCATGGATCGGTGCCGGGAGGAATCACTGAAAGGCAGGGGGTTAGTTATACTATGGGCTGGCAATTGGGGTTAGGGGAAACCACTAGCATCAGGAAGGATGTATTTTATATACGGACTGGAGATCAGAAGAGGGTGACCACTAGCACCAGGGAGGATTTATTCTAAACACAGGCTGGTGATCGGAGGGAGGGGGGACCACTAGAAGCTGGGAGATATTCTTTCATTATACAGACTGGCAATCATTGGGAGGGGGACCAGTAGCACCAGGGACATTTTTTTTTTCAAATCAGGCTGGCAATGGGGGGGGCACTAGTACCAGGGAGGATTTATTCTTAACACAGGCTAGTGATCAGGGGGGTTGGGGACACTAGCCCCAGGGAGGATTTATTCTTAACATGGACTGGCGATTGGTTGTGGGGGGACCACTAGCACCAGGGATAGCTACATACGTCTTGGACCAGGAATGTGGGTGTGGTGACACACTAACCTCTCAGCTACCCATGCAAATAGTCCCATAATGGGTATGCCAATGGTTTCTTAGCACCTTGCATGCCCTATGGGCTCATTTTCATGGGTCCCTTTGAAAATTGCAGATAGTTCTCTGGTGCTATCCACTCTTGTGGCCCACTTCAAAAGCCACGTCTGGGCACCACTACTTGACTTAATGCTGTGCCAACAAGGCCCTATATTCAGTTGGATAATGCTAGTGCACTATCCAACTACATATAGCATCCTCAGACCCTAGGGCAATTGCAAAGCACAGTGCAAACCTTTGTGCTATGTTTGTGATTTACTAGAGAGGCTTCCAGCCAGCCACAGCAGCTGGCCATTTGCCTGGGCCCCCCCTCTCTGGACCTGGTAGAGATAGATGGGGACTCCTCTTGGGGGAACACTGGACCTGGCAACACCCAGAAGGAGGTCCCCAGATGGCCGCCCTAAGGAGGGATGGCATTGCTGGAGGGAGGAGATAGGGGAGGCTTTTTAGGTGCTTCTTGGCATAGCTCTCTCTCTCTCTCTCTCTCTCCTCCTTCCAGCGGATCAACACAAGTGACCAGCACCAGTCCAAGGTAAGCCTAGGCATTTTGTCTAGGAGGAGAGGCATCTTTGGCCTATGATCTTGGAGATAAGATTTGAATCCCTCAGCCACAAAGGAACATGGTCAAAATGTGTTCTTCTTATCCTGGTGGTTAGAGGATGGGCTGTGAATACTTTTGCTTTAGCAGATCCTCCAGCACACCTCAATCCAGGATACCCCACCCCTCTGGGTTGGAGCACTGCGGCTCCCGGAGTACAGTTGCCTCCTGGTTTTTGCTCCTCCTAGGCTGCTGTGAGGGACATCTCCCTTGGCAGCTACCCCTGGAGCTAGCAGTTTACTCCATGACCGGATTGGCAGCCATTGGGGTTTCCTTGTGCTGCCACAGTGCTCTGATTTCTGTGTCGAGCTGTGCATTGGGAGATCGGCTAGCGGCACCTGGGTGCAAGTCTCTCTCCCTCTGTGGCTATTTTCCACTTACTTCCCTCTCTGGTGCTTCAGGGAGCCTTCAGCTGCAATGCACAGTCCTGTGCAGTGGTGAGCCGCTGCTGCATGAGTTCCTCTGGGTCTGGAGCAAGGGAATCCCTGTTGGGTCAGCCGCCAACTGGAATGCATGTTGTTTGCCCAGCACAGGACCTCACTTTGTCAGCCGCTATGCTGGGGAGTTGCAGCATGCTCAGGCAGTGCATTTTCCCCACATTCCTTTCACTCCTCGCAAGTCTCGCGAGGCGGCCACTCTTGCCAGGACTGGGAATCTTGTCGGCCATCTTATGAGTGGCATATTGTGGATGGATCCACTGTTGCTGCTCCGGGGGGGCTGTTCTTTTGCTGCTGGGTACTGAAAGCCATGGTGGCATGCCATTTTTTTGGATGTATAGTTGGCAGTACAGCCCATAGGCAGAAGCAATGAGCTGTGTCCAAGCTTCTCCACCCAATAGCCCTCGGTTTTATTCCCACGTCCTCCACAGGCATACGGGTGTCCCTGAGCTAGTCATTTAAGTGATTGAAAGTGACATGGAATCAGAGGCTGACTTTTTTAACAGCTTCTGCAACCCAGAGACTTATTACTATGCACAGGTTTGGTACAGTATTCTTCTCCGGGCTGCCTTCAATCAGCCAGCCCATTTGGCTGGGGAGGAGCTATGTTATCCCTAGTTTTCTGGCTGGCCAGGGGTCAATTTCTTTTCCCCTCATTAAATTTTCAGCAGTCCAGGAGGCCACTAGACAATGTCTCCCTTCTTCCACTCTTGGTCCCCCCCACTCTGTTATGGTGGCTCAGGCATTTGCTGCGCCTGGCAGGTCTCTTTCCCCCTAGGGCTCCTGGGATGCCCTACATCCAGACCAAGGGTTCTGTGGCCTTATATAATAAAAAAAACTTACTAACATGCATCTCCCCTTGCTGCACTCCCCCCCACCAAAACAAAAATAATAATAAGGAAGGCTATTTTATGAAACTCAATACAATACTGTGTGTGGTATTTACAAGATGGTTTATTAATGAACTGTGGGGATGCGGGGGAATTAGTTGTCATTTCAGGATCATGACTTCTCATCAGAAGATGCTGATGACCAAAAGGCAGGCAGCTATTGAGGAACAGGTGCAGCAGCTGTACAAGAAGAAAGGGGCGACCTGTCTGGAGGCATGCTTTGATGGGTTGGACGGTCCATCAGTGCCAGGAGTCTCAGCTTCGAAGAAGAGGACCATGACAGGAGATGGTGCAGCGAAGATGGATAACATGCCTCCTATGAAGATTTCCAGAGCAGCAGGTAAGGAGGGACCGGGGGGTCTCAAGAAAGGGCCCAAATGATAAGTGGGGGTGTTGGAGGCCATTTCATAGGTATCATAGGTATAACTGAGCATAATAAAGACTTGTGTCTGTGGAACTCGCCAAATCTATATTTCATTAACCTAGGGAATTACTACCTGTCTCCAGTGACTATCTAGAGTTATCTTAAATTGATGCATTGTACTACTCCCTACAACGTCTATCGGAAGAGCATTCCATGATAAAACTATTCTCTGGTTAAACCATCTAGCTCTATTTTTTGATCTGCAGTTGACACTTTCCAGCTGTAGGGAGTGTGATCTAGTCTCATAACACTTATTCTTTGTTTGCAATTTGCGGGGAAGGCTCTGATAGCGAAGTCAAGGCCTGTGACGGGGGAGTAGTACCCTCGTGGTAGGTGAGGCCCCTGTGGGGCCTCAGATGGTGGTAGAACTGGTTGGGCCATCACGACAAAGGGTCTTGTGTGACAGCCTGACAAAGCTGGCAGATGTGGTAGTGGCGCTGGTGGCTAAGGTGAATACCTCACTGCCAGAGACCAGAGAGAGCCCCTGCGGCCATCAGCCAGCTCCTTTGTGGGTCTAGACATGCCAGCAGGGATGCACCTGTCAAAGAAAAGTCTGCCAGCAGATTCAGAATAGGGTGAACATCAACATGTTCTCCCTGTTAAATCAGGATGTGGAACAGGAGGAAGGTAAGGAGGACAAGGAAAATAGGGTTAAGGTTCACAGTTTGTTTGACAATTGGATTGCAGCGTTCCTGGTGTACACCATGGTGGTCCATCAAGGGGATCCATCCCAAGGGTTGGAATTGTTCAATTACATGTATTGGACTATCATGATATATTGACGGAAAGGGGGGGTTGGCCTAGCTGGAGTACGACGAGGACTTTAGGTGTCGGCGGCAGGCGGATTCATCCTGGGGGTGGGGTCAACCTGACATGCCCTGCTGGTGGATGTCATGCAGGGAGGCGGGGTGTTGCATATGGCTAGTGGCCTAGCCCTGTGGGTGTCCTCTCCCCAGTGGGCCGAGGGTGGTCCCAGTCAGCTGTGTTATGTATTCAGCCAAGGGAGTTGCACTAGGGCACCAAGACAGTTTTGCCATTCATGCATAGCATGTGGCTGGCTGCATCCATTTGTGCATTGTTCGGTCCCCCAGTCCTCCCAGGGAGAATTCTGGGCCAGGATGGCCAGAACCCCCAAGCTCCAAGGGAACAATTCTGCCCACCCCGGTACAGGTGGGAAGGCTTAAGCCTTTGTTGGACCAGTACCCGGACAGATCAGCTGCCGCCCTGCTTGAAGAGGGTTTCACTGTGGGCTTCAGACTCTATTACTCTGGCCCCAATCGGGGCCGAAAACCTGAAATCAGCACATCATCATCCGCAGGTGGTCCAGGAGAAACTGGAAAAAGAAAGGTGGCTGGGGTGGGTCAGCGGCCCATTTCTTTCCCCTCCTTGGCCCAGTTTGAAGGTGTCACCCATAAGTCTGGTATGTAGAGGGTGCCAGGCGAATTTTGCATGATCAGTCATCTCTCCTATCCAGACAGGGATTCCATTAACTCCACATTGATTCCGCCTACACATCAGTGCATTATGCTTCCTTTGATGGGGTCATTGATGTGGCCTTTTTGGCTAAGACAGATATGGAACTGGCATTTTGACTGCTGCTGGTTCATCCTGATGACAGAATTCTGTTAGGCATGAAATTTGAAGGGGAGTACTATGTTGATAACTGCTTGCTGATGGGGTGCGCGGTGGCCTGCACAGTATTTGAGCATTTCAGTACCTTTTTACACTGGGTGACTGTGCAAAGAGCCAGAAATGAGGCAGTTGTGCACTACCTCATCAATTTCCTGTTCGTGGGACCGGCTGATACTTGGCAGTGTGAGGCAACCCTGGAGGCCTTTGTTTGTACCTGCCAGAATTTCAGGGTTCCCTTGGCCCCAGGGAAGGTCAAGTACCTGACCATGGTCATTACATTTCTCAGCATAGAGATTGACACAGAGATTCAGCAATACCGGTTGCCTGCGGACAAACTGGAGTCCCTTAAGGTGTTGCTTCTGACAATTGAGGTGGCCAAGAAGGTTACGTTGTGGGAGTTCCAGCAGCTTGTGGGGCATCTTAGTTTTTCATATATGGTTATTCACATGGGGAGGTCCTTCATGTTGCGCTTGGCAAATCTGGGCCAAGGTTGTAGAAAGCAGCATCACCAGATTCAGGTGACAGCGTAATTCCGGGAGGATATCCAAGTTTGGAGAATCTTCCTGGATCATTTCAATGGTATAGCCCTGTGGCATGAGTCAGTGGAGGAAGCATCCTTAGACCTGTTCACAGACTTGGCTGGGACACTGGACTTCGGGGCATACTTCCGTGGTGAATGGTGCGCTGGTCAGTGGCTGCCGGGGTTGCTTGAAGCAGGATTGGGTCATCAGATCACCCTTTTGGAATTCTTTCTAGTGGTGGTGGCTCTGTGCATTTGGGGCCCAAGGTTAAGGGACAACAGAATCCATTTTCAGTCAGACAACATGGAGTGGTATACACCATTAACAGACAGCTGGGTCCAAAAGGATCTATGGGGGACCTCATGTGGGTTTTTGTGTTAAAATGCTTACAGTTCAACATTCAGTTTCAGGACATACATGTACCCCAGGTAGATAATGGCATTGTGGATGCTTTATCTCATTCACAGTTGCAAAGGTTTCAGGAGCTGGCCCCGATGACAGAGAATCAGCCACAGGAGGTTCCATCTAGTGGTCACCGTGAAACTTGGTGATACATGGGTATCTTCATTGCACCCAGGACAAAGACGGCTTACTGCAAAGGAGTATGGCACTACTTGCAGGTACAAGAGGTGGCTGGTTGGCCGGATGCCTGGCCCTTTTCCATTGGATCAGCTCTGTGGTTACATTGTGAAGGTTAAGGAGCAGGGTTTGTCACTGGGTTCAGTGGGTTGGCATCTGGTAGGGCTCTTGTGGCTGGCCAGGGTCATGGGCATGATGGACAGCACAAGGGCCTTTAAGGTGTGTAAAGTACTGGAAGGGTGGAGAAGGTTGGTGGGGACCAGGTCTGATGACCAATGGCCTATCACCCCAGCGATCCTGGTTCTGATTTGGGAGGTGTTGCCACATGTGTGTTGGAATGCCTTTGAAGCTAGACTGTTTGAGACCATGTTTTTGGTGGCCTATTGTGGGACCGTCAGGGTATCGGAGTTGATGCAGCCGGCACAGTTTTGAGGGTCGCCAGGTTTGCTGGTGGGGGATGTGGTAGTGATGTCAGAAGGAGTCTATGTCTGTCTCTGGAGGTCCAAGATAGAGCAGACAGGGGTGGTCACGGGTACAGGCTGGCGTCTCTCCCTGGAGTGTCGTGGCCAGTGAAAGATAAGGTTCAGGCATACATGCGAGCCTGCCCGGCATGGAGGGAGGCATTCTTCTGTTATAAGAACGGAAGGACTTTTCGGCTTATCAATTCTGATACATTCTGAAGCAAGCTGTGCAGTACATTGGTTTGGAGTCATGAGACTTTAGTGCTCATTCCTTTCAGTTTGGAGCAGCAATGAATGCTTGGAGCCAAGGGTTGTTGGATCAAGAGATCCAAGCACTGGAGCGCTAGAGGTTCCAGGCATTCTAACATTACGTTCAGCCTCACTTGCAACAATCTCCTTTTTCTCTTTGTTACAGATCCCATGGAAGGTCCCAGGAACGTATGGATGTGTGGGCATTCCTTCATCCATTGGGCAGTGAAGTGAGTGGCCAGCTAACCGGGGGGAGCAACCTAGGCATTTCACGGGAAAAAGCACAGATTGTTTGGCTTGGCAAGTAAGGGTTGCACTGGGGGGGGGGTTGCTCCCATTGCTGCAAGAAGAGGCTGGCTGGCGGGGCATCCCAGATATCCTGCTGATTCACCTGGGAGGAGAAGACTTGGGCCTTCACAAGACCGTGAACCTCCTGATAGCAATGAGGGAAGATTTGCATGCCAGAGCCTGATGGCCCCATTTGGCTCTCATCTGATCCAACCTTCTGCAAAGATCATGTTGGAAGCATGCCAGGCAGTTGGGAGCTCTTAACTGGGCATGCATTTCAGCTAACAGGGGGATGACAGCTATCATGGATTCTGTGGGGGGTGCAGTTTTGGGATATGGGGACATTTATGCCTCCCCCAGCCCATAACAGGAGACTTGGAAAGGATGTTGGTAGCTGTGAGGGAAATCTTGGAGGAGCATCTTGAGCAATGGGCTTGGAGGTTTGGACAGGGTCTGACCTGTGGCGGCTTGGGAGGAGCACAAACCCGATGTATTGGGGGAACTTGGGGGATGAGGCCAGTTCTCACGAAGGACTCATTGTCATCGGTCGGCACGAGGCTGGGGGACTGCTAGATTATGACCCAGGTGGGGGTCATAGTCCAGCTTCATCAGGTCTCCGCAATGATTACAGGTGGTGCCAGATGGGGGCAGCCACCAGCGCCTTGGCCATATGACCTTTTCCCCAGGGATCAGGGGCACATCCTCCCAGCAGCACCTATGGTCAGAATGATGTTCTGTGAATCAATAAACACATGGCTGTGGCCATTTCCTCCAAGATTTGGTATATGTGTTTTCTTTGGGAAAGGGAAATTTGGGGGGGTACCAGGCAAAAGAGAGACTGCCAGCCAGTCGCAGCAGCTGGCCATTTACCTGCCCCCCTTGGATCTGGTAGAGATAGAGGGAGCCTTCTCTTGTGGGAACACTGGGCCTGGCAACGTCCAAGAGGAGGTCCCCAGATGGTTGCCCCTAGGGAGGGATGGCATTGCTGGAGGAAGGAGACAGGGGAGGCTTTTTAGGTGCTTTTAGGCACAGCTCCCTCTCTCTCCTCCTTCCAGTAGATCTCCACCCACCTGCCCTCATAAAAGCACAGTCGGTGGTCAAGGAGGTAGGGCCTCCTTTGACCCTCTATGGGTGACTGCATTAGGGGTTGGGAAGTGACTTTTCCCGGTATTTTCCCACTTAACATCAGGGTTTTCCAGGTTTTTCACCTCCTCCAAAGGGATGTTATCTTAGTTAGCTGACAGAGGCATGGATAATGTGGTTCCACAGAGGTTGTTGTGTCTGCATAGAACTGTCGCAGCCATGTGAGGTGGCTTACGAGGAGCGCAGGCTCAATGTATTGGGAGAACTTGGGGGACTAGGTAAATTCTCATAAAGGACTCATTGTCCCTAGTCGGCATGAGGCCGGGGGACTGCTAGATTATGACCCAGGTGGGGGTCATGGTCCAGCTTCATTGGGTCTCCGCAAGGATCACAGGTGGCACCGGACGGGGGAGGCTGCCAGTACCTTAGCCATATGACCTTTTTTCCAGGGATCAGGGACGCGTCCTCCCAGCAGCGTCTATGCTCAGGATGGTGTCTTTGTAAATCAATAAATACATGGCTGCGGCCATTTCCTCCAAGACACACCATTTGGTATATGTGTGTTCTTTGGGAAAGGAAGATTGGTTGAGGGGGGGGTTTCCAGGCAATGAATATCATGCCCATGGTAACTTAAGAAAACATATGAGGACAGATTAACGAAGCTCAATATGAATACCCTAGAGCAAAGGCAGGAGAGAGAGGTGATATGATCAAAACATTCAAACATCTTAAGGGCATTAACAAGATGAAAGAATCTAACATATTTCAATATAAGAAAAATAGCAGGACAAGAGGACACAGCATGAGATTAGAGGGAGGCCTATTAAGGGGTAATGTGAAGAAGTTCTTTTTCACAGAAAGGGTGGTGGATGCATGGAACGGCCTATCTCAGGAAGTGGTAGATATGAATACAGTGCAGGGATTCAAACAAGCATGGGTTAGGCATAAGAGAGCAATACAGATGAGTATGAATAAATAGGCCATTGACAAGGTAAAGGCCTCTGGCACATTCATAAGGTAGAAAAAAATGGGCAGACTGGATGGGCCTTGCGGTTCTTATCTGCCGTCAATTTCTATGTTTAAACTGTCAATGTGCATTAACAATGAATGCAGCTGAAATGCTGAAATACTGAAAACTGAGGCAATATTGTTACAAACAGTGGCAACTTCTTCTCTCATGTTAAAAAAATGCAAGTCTCTAATAAACCATGCTATAAAAAAAGCTATTAAATGCTAAGAAGGGAAATTAGCTCATAACCAGATTAATTTATTGTTATGTCACAATACCAGTTTCAGTAGTAGATCCCCAAAATGATAAAAACACATGAATATAGTCCAATACATTTTCTTTATTTATTGGTCTTGTCCAAAGCTTTGGCCTACAACTTCCTCAAAACATATTCTGTAGCTTGTGGTTTATGTGATCAGTCTTTATAGCACCATTATAAATTCTTGTCTGTCTTTGTCACATACACAAGGTCACCCCTTTTGTTTTCACTGCATTTAATTACTATATTCATTATCTTCAGTTTGCCCTATTTACCTGTTTTGCTGTTGTTTATAGAATTTTCTGTATTTTTACACAGTAAGACTGTATCTGAAATTTAAAAAAGATCTGAATTTTGAATAGTACGCTTAACCAATAAAACTATCAAAGCTGTCAGGAAGACTTAAGGCTGTTGCTTTTTTTACCTCAGCCTGAGTCTTACATACAGTAAATACACAGAAGGTGATGGCAGAAAAAGACTTTCAGTGCACCCAGTCTGCCCTTGAAATTGATAATGTTAATATTATTATCCCGTAGTGTCTTGGAAGACATGGTAAGCTCAAGGTAACAAGCTTATGAAGATGACAGATATGTACTTGACTGAAACTACAAAACTACTGAGCTATTCAGTCACTCACCGCAGCCCAGAAGGCAAAATTAATTATATTCAGTAACCTGCTATGTTAAATATATGGTACATGGGCTAGCAGCTGGGGATCTGTTGGGTGCAATACAAATACACGCAGGCGGCATCCAGTACTGGCAACTATTATATGTTATGTTTTGACTGTGTGAATCCGGAAGAGGCAAGGAGGAAAATTCACTGGACTCCTTCTGTCCAGGACCCCAGCCCCTGTCCAGCAAAACATTATTGATTTATGGAGGCAGAGATTTCATAAATATATTGCAGGGTTCCACAAGTGAAATGTTCACGCAGTTTGCTGAAGTAATCTACTTTCTAGGTTACATATAGGAAGTGGAACTGTGATGTACATGCAATTGAAAATTCCTAACTTTAAATCTTCGTCTTCATGTTAGACATAATCCTTATCTGTAAAATGGTACCTCATAGAATCTGAATGTAGGACCACACTTATTTATTGAAGTACAATTAAATACAATTTCAGTTTGTACAGTGTCATTCATGCAAAAAGCATCACAAGATGCTATACAGCAGTATAATAATAGAATATAAATTATATGAAAAACAGTGTGATAAATGCTATTTTATAAAAATATCTTTTTTGTTCTTTCTAATTCTCCTTATTTCACCTCCCCTTCACTGATGGGCACTCCCTGAGGCCCCCCCCCCCCACCTGGAGCACTGGGCCCCCAGTCCTTCCGTGACTCACTGTTGGGTTGGTTGATTCCCCTCAGCTTGCCCCCAGACGTTGCCTGCAACTCCTTGGCAACTCTCCTTTTTATCCTGTTGACCCACTGATGGAGGTGTAGGCTGACATTAATCCAGGCCTAGGAGGGAGGGAGAGGCTCAGTGACAGATTTTTGTATAGAGGCAAGAGTGCTGCATCCCCATCTAGTTGGTGGCATTTTCCGTGTTTCTCATCCCCAAGAGGAGCAGGCATGCAAGGACATCATGAAGACCACAAACACAATGTGTTGACGTCCACCGCTCCTCCAACCCAATCTCATAGTCACATGCTCCCTCACCTCCAACCACCTCTAGGGATCAGGTAGATAGCAGAATCCACATCCCTTACTCTCTGGAGGAGGAAAGCTGACCCTTGCAGGCTTGATCCTCCTCCTGGCCAGCCATCTAACACTCTAGGCTCATTTCCAAACATAGGTCATTGGCTTTGCAAGCAGTAGTGCTACCACTGTGCCAGTAGACTGGCACACAAAAAATCTAATGTGCCAATAGTCTGTACAGCTGTAGATGATGGTAACTGAATAAAGGGGAGAGTCATCTCTCAGAAACAGAGATAACGTAGCAGTACACGTTACAGTGGAAATTTTGCACCTACACCTTTTTATTTGATTTTTAGATCACCCTTTTTCTCCTGCCTTGTAAGATGCCACTGAGTCCCCATTTTGACTCTATTCTAAGGATGAGTGATGCTCAATTTGCATTTAGTGAAAGGGCTGAAATCCTACACTTTGGACACCAATGAAGTAGATATAAAGAAACACAGTTTCCCTTTGGAATTTCAGCAGTTTCAACATCATGACACAGCATTTTTTAGAGGGAGCACACACCATGCATTTCCAAGTTGCTGGCAAGCCACATGACCTACAGCAGCCAATCAGTAATACTGGAGATCAAGAACTCTGAGGGATGCATGCATGCATTCTTTTTTTTTTTTCTTTCATAAAGCATTTTCCTCTAGTCAATGTGCGGGTGTGCTATCAGCCCTGTCCTCACGTTCCCCAACCAGCAAACACCTCCCCCGTACTTACTGGACCTGAGTTCCCCAACTGATTATTTCCTGGGGTGGGGCCAGGAGGGGGAGGACTGCCTTCCTCCTCGGAGTACATATCCAGAGCTGGTCCTGGTGTTCCCGGTGGTAGTGCAGGTCGAGAACAAGCAGACAGGGCTTCACTAAGCCTGCATGTCTTTTCATCTTTTCTGTCCCTCCCATCCACCTCCATGGATAGGCAGTAGTGTTTGCCATGAGGAGGCACACATGCACTATGCCAAACCAGCGTCCCACCCATACATGCCGCTCCAGCATCCGTTATCATCAGGCCTCCACCTGGTGGCAGTCAACAGCAAGGGTAACAAGCTTCCCCTAGCGAGTGGAGAGCAGCTCATCTGTCGCTCAGTCCCCTTCCTACTGGTTGACTCCCAGCAAGCCAAGTCTGTTCTCAAACCCAGGTCACTGGCATGGCAGCAGGTAAGGCACTCAGCACCTCAGCCCTACGTGCCACTGAACCAGAAGGGTTGGTCACATTTTGGTGCCATTTTCATCTTTTTCTCACAGGGGAAAGACCAGGCTACTTAAGGAGCTCTTTTTATGTGAAAAAGAGGGACTTTTGATCAGAAAACCTTTGAAATCATCACAGAATCATGCATTATCATTCCAGTTAGATAATTTTCATTATATTTACCTGTAGTTTCAGGTAGGCAGGCAAGCTAGGGAAATTGTGTTGCAGAGGAGAGGACAGAGTGCACTGTGTGAACCTACACTGGCAGTTTCAGGCCCTGCTGCAGCAGGAGCAGGGCAGAGATACATTAGCAGACTGGAATAATTGCAGGGGGGAATTTTAAAAGATCTGACAAATGTGTTTTTACTGAGCGCTTTTGGTGTAAAGAGCACATAGATCCATTTAATCTATTTATTTTTGTTTGTTTTTGCTTACAACCTGCAGTTGGAGCTAGGCAGAATGAGTTTGCAGACTGGGAAGGGTGCAGAGGGAGTCTGAAGGATTTACTTGGCAATTAATTCATTTGCCAGCGGTGTGAGCACAAGAATCCAGCTTCATTTCATTTTATGAACTTTTTTTGCTACTGAGTGAAAACTAGTGCAATAGGCTACTGCAGTAAGACTCCAGGGTCTTTATTTTTAAAGGGTGATGCAGGACTTGCATCAAACCCTGCATCAAACCCATTTTTGGTGCAACTGCGCCACATTCCTTTGATGCAGTGCCTCTCGGAAGGCTGCACACTGCAAAATATCACTCGAGACAGCACCCCGAAATCCAACTATAAGCTGTATTGCTGCATCTGTTAGCTTCCTCATGTATAAGCAATCTACCTAAATATGTTCACTGCACATCTATACATTCTGTATGCATGTAATACTGCCTCCTTCTCTTATAGCAATCAATTGTATAGGCAATTACCCTATGTACTGTATGCTAGATTCACTTGTATGACTATTCCCATTGTTAAACTGTATTCATGGGTTGTTGTATTTGTCTTTGTAATACCTTGTACTTGATGTGGAGCCTTTGGAAATGAGTCTATGACTCAAAGGGTTGCAATTCCTATGCTATAAATAAATAAAATAAATAAACTGCACCAGATTTTAATACATCGCAGTTGCAACAGTTTCCAAAGCTTTGGTGTAAGCCCCATAAAAAGGGTTCCCCAAATGGAGAAAGTTAGACCAGATATAAGCTGATAACTTGTGGCATCTGACATTCGGGACTGAAAATCCCGATCACCAGCTGGGAGGATGCTGCAAGCCCCATGTGCCAAACAATTGGTTCACCAGGGGCGTTCAGCATTCAAGGAGCTTTCAAAATCAAGCCACAGGTCTCTCAGTGAGAGTAGTATGAGACTATGGCAGTGTGGGGGAAGAGTGTATGAGCTCAATTTTCAAACGGCCCATTAGAGTGACACAGCATGTGCCCAACACCCACTTGCAACAATGCCCAGTGCACCAGGAACTCTGCATCTGATTTTGGTACAAGGGGGATCCCAGTACCAAGGGCACTGCAAGCAGACCCTTGCATTGTACAGGTGGCAGACAGGAGGGAACAGGCAAAGGCTGCAGTCATCCTCTGCCAGCCTCAGGGACTGGTGCAACCACCATGCAGATGTCAGCACAAGTATTTGTGATCGGAACAACTGTGGAGCAGAGTCGCAGTGGGCAATAATGTTGTGGGTACACCTATTGTCATCCATATACAGTACACAATGGGGTCTGCTGGCGATTCATGTGTAGAAGTCAGACAGACCACAGTCAGCGAGGCTGAACCACTTCATGCTGTTACTCTGGATGCTGCCAGTTGTTGGTCATGTCCTAGTGATGCCTGCCACCTTGCTGGCATACTGACTGTACACCTGGAGACAGAAAAGTGTGACAGAAGCTGAGATGTGATGCCCACCTGTAGTAGGAAAATGCCGTCCATTGCTATCATTGCAATGGCATTTCATCAAGCACCGATATCAGGTCGGCCTGGTTTCCTTCACCTCATCAGAAATACGTAGGAGTACCCGTTACCATCTGCTGTGATGTACAGTCCCCTGAAACTCACTGTGGTGTGCTCTGTGCTATTGCCATCACTTTGGTGACTGCTTGCATGACATGATTGGCATTGCACCTGTTACACAGTAGTGTTGTACTTCAGGAAAGAGATGGTGATGTCAGGGTTGTTGACCCATAGGTGTTTGGGTGGGCTTTACCTCATTGCATCAGCATGTCATACAGTGCTGGCAATGTACTGGAGGACCAGATGGTGGACCAACAGTCCATGGGTGTTACCCGTATGGTGACACTCCAACCATGGCACAGTATGGCAATGGTGCCACTTGCAGATGACATGCATTGGTATGGGACAGACTGGAGGCTGATCATCCACTGTCAGGTGCCATAGGACTGCCAGCAATACTGCACCCTGCCATGACTAACCACCCACTGACCATGACAGGTAAGCTCCAACAATGCCAGCGTGTTGGACCCACAGATTCATGGCATCCCAGTGGTGCATTGCAATCATACCCATACCCCCAAAACCACACACATCCTACACACCACAATGCAGCCCACAATGCACAGGCAACTGACTAGGGACAGTAATATACTAGATCTTGTCCTTACTAATACCACCGAGAAAACCATAGATCTTAAAATCTCCGACCCATTGTTTAATAGCAATCACAACATTATTACTTTTTCTATTAAATAATGAATATACTAAACAAGTTGGCACCACCATAGTTAAGGATTTCAGAAAAGCCAGTTTTGGAGCTATTAATAAAGAATTAAATGATTGGATTTGGAAGGTCGAATGTGCATCCATGAATAGTTTATGGAATACCATAAAGAACAAGATTCATGAGCTGAGTGGCAAATACATTCCAAACCATACATTGTATAACAAGAAAGGGAAACTACCTATGTGGTATACAAAGAAAGTTTGTAAATCCATATTAGCAAAAAAAAGAGCTTATAGGGCTGTAAAAAGAGACAATGATTATAATAAATAAAATATAAGGAGGCTTTATGAGTTTGTAAAACTAACATCAATAGTGAAAAATGTAAGATTGAATTTAGATTGGTACACATGAAGGATGGAGGGAAATCCTTCTGTTCCTACTTAAATAATAAAAAACTTGCTTCAAATAAAATTGGTCCAATTAAAGTTTCCAATACTTTCATAATTCTTAACCTGAGTAATTTTGCCCTGCACGTACCTATTGTTTGCTTAGCTTAATTGGCTCCTCCCTCTCGGATGGCAAAACATATAAAGTCTTCTCCTTTCTCCTTCACAGTGTGGGGTCATGAGGGTTCAGAGGCAGTAGCCCTCCCCAGAGGTTGACAGATGATGCCCCCGGACAACAAAGAGACAGGTATGGATGCTGCTCACAGTGCAGCAGTGATTCCAATCCAGGCAGAGCTTTGTCCCCGCCAGCGCTGTGCGCCTGCTCCCCGCCACTCCCACCACCACCCTTGGTCAACTCAGTAACTTATACTGTATATCACGTGACGTGAAAAAAACAATCAGGCCATTTCACCATCTGCAGGTTATCTGTACCTACCACTAGAGGCTGCTATACCTACTGAAACGCTCCTCTCACACCACCTGGTGTGTAACTCACTGAATGCTGTATATTAACTAAAATTCCTCCCCTAATTTATACCACCCTCTTTTCTCTGCCAGCTGGTTAACCTCTCTTTCCCTCCAAATCACACCCATATACTGCCTGAAACTATAGCTCTGTTCACCTCCACCCCCTGCATTATACATACTCACGCCTACTGCCTAAGATACCTCTTTCTCTATCGCAAAATGATGTTGTTACTCCTTATCCTCACTATTACCCCTTCCCTCAGTGTTCTACCCCCTGTTCTATGCCTGTAAAACACCTTACCATCACCCCTGCCCCATTTATACCTCCCCCTATGATCACTCCTCCCTCTGAAACCACATCTCTCCCACCTCACCCCCCACTTGCTCCCAGCCATCCACCCCCAGATACCGTGGCCGACCCTATGCCCTATAGTCAGGAATTTCTGCATTTTATCTGCTCCCTTCCTATCAACAAACTACCCCATCGTACTGGCCATACACAGTGAAACTACAAACTGACCCTCAAAAGGGCCCTATCCAGGACCTTCTTCATCTTACTGTTATTGATGGGCAACATACATTCAAATGCTGGCCCCTGCCTTTCTACGCAACCAAAAGGGCTATGACTGGCTGCCATAAATATATGCAGCCTCCAAAAAAATCTTACCCCACTTCAAGCATGGGTCTGCCTCCACTCCCCTGATGCTCTCGCAGTCTCGGAAACATGGCTCTCCCCAAAATCCCTGACTCGGCTGTTTTTATACCAGGACACACACTAATTAGATCAGATAGATTGAATAGACAGGGTGGAACTGTGCGCTGTACCTTCGGGATCACCTACAAGGTGTTCAAATTCCTGGACAAAACCCTGGTGCAGATGCCCAATCCCTCACCCTTAGGATACCAGTTGGAAAATCGGGTAAATCTCTCTACCTGATGTCAGTCTACATCCCCCCCCCCGCCACCAAAAGGATGCTTTCTCCTCCTTTCTGAACCTCATTGCTCAACTCCCAAAAAAGTCAGAGGTCATTGCCCTAGGAGACTTCAACACAAACTGGCTCTCCTCACACACATCCCCTATCAGGGATGCAGCCACTGCCCAAAATCTCTCGCAAATGGTTCTTAGCCCCACTTGATTAGAACGCCACAGGGGCACTAGTTCCCTTATTGATCTCATCCTTACAAACCACCCTGAGCACCTCCATGATATCCAGGTCCTCCCCGACGCACTCAGCGATCACTCCCCTGTCACCTGCTGGTGGTCAAATAGTTGGAAGCCCTCCCCCAGGATCTCCCTGCATCACCAGCTAAAAAGGGGTCATTGACACATCTTCAAAACCATCTTCTCAACCTTGACTGGTCCCCTCTTGGCCACCAGACGTCAGTGGACGCCGCCCTGTCCTTCTTTATCAGCTCCTACCAAGCTGCCTGTGACATCTTTGCCCCCTTCGACAAGAAACTAGAAAAAAACAAAATCCTCCCCTTGGGTAAACTGCTCCTTACTTGACCAAATGAAGGCTCGAGATAACCTATGGTACCGTGCCATTGAGTCTGGTCGCCCCTCTGACCATCAACTGTACTGTGCTGCCCAAAACTCATGCACCTGGGCAATCCGCAAGGCTAAGGCAGCTTACTATCAATCCAACCTCACTGCCACCTGGGGCGATGGGAAGAGGTTCTGGGACAATATGAAGGAACTAAGTGGAAAGTCTCCCTCCCCTCCTCCTCCTTCCATGATTATCGTTGACGGTGTCACCACCCAAGACCCTAACAAAACAGCTAATGCCTTAAATGTCTCTTTCTCAGACCTCAGCTCTATCTTCCCACCGGACTTCTTTAGTGCCCCGGACACTCTCCACCGCCCCCAAATGCTCCACCTTTTATTTCAAAACAATCTCCCCAAGTGTTGCTCGATCATATCTCGCCAAATTCTTTGGTAAGTCAAAACATAGTGGTGATTCACTGGATGCCAAGCTGCTCTCCATAACCCTTGATGCAGTCCTTACCCCTCTAACAAAAATACTGAACATGTCCCTATGCCTTGGACAGTTCCCTACCTTATGGAAGAAAAGCGATCATCACTCCGGTGCACAAAAATGGTGACCGCACCTCCCCAGTAATTATAGGCCCATCTCAATACTTTCCCCTCTCTCAAAAGCCCTGGAAAAAATAGCTGCAGATCAACTCATAGAATATTTGGACACACATCATCTACTGTGCAATCAACAGCATGGTTTCCAAAAAGGGCACAATACCACCACTGCCCTGCTCGAATTTACATCCTTCCTCCATGAAGCACTCGACCAGGGAGACCTGGCTGGATCTGTCAACATTGATCTGTCCAAGGCCTTCGACACCGTAAACCACAGCCTGCTGGTAAACACCATCCTCTCTGTTGGAGTCTCCCCAGAAACTGCATTCTGGTTCGCCAGCTATCTAAATGGCCGTACCCACCAAATAAAAATAAATAGCACCCTCTCTGCCAGCTTCCCAGTCCACTCGGGTGTCCCTCAAGGGTCCATGCTTGGCCCTCTTCTTTTCTCCCTATACTTAAACTCCCTCCCTTTAGCCTCCACTGAGCACCTGCTCCTTCACGCTGATGATACTGTAATTTTCAGCCAGCACCCTGACCCGACCCAGCTTCAAAACTTCTTACAGGACTCCTTCACTGTGACAGAATCATGGTTCACCTCCCACGAACTTATCCTTAACTACAAAAAAACAAAGGTCATGCTATTCGTCCACCCTCAGCATAAAAACAGCATGACCAAACTATCCATACTTAACTCACAGGGTGCCATCTTAGAAGCAGTCCCCACTTTTAAATACCTAGGGGTTACTCTTGACTCTGCCCTCACTTTCCGTGAGCATATTGCGCTGATCTGCTCTGCCAGTAACACTAGAATCGGCCTCCTCTACAAATATAGGCCCTATCTCCCTGCTATTGCCCTTCGATTAGCCATCTCTCGATCCATACTTTCCCTAGTAGACTATAGCATAATTATATATGGCGCCGCCTCTGACACAGCCTCATCCAGCATAAAATGCGCTCTCAAGAAAGCCTGCTGGCTGGCCACTGACTGCAATTGCCTTACACATACCTGTGACCTCTACCTGCAGTCTTCCTGGCTAAACTTCCAAGGGCGATTTCTCTATCAGTCCTGCCTAATGGCCAAAAAAATACAACTAGGGTTAGCTCCCCTGGGCTGTCTATCGCTCCTTCAAGAGTGGATGCCGACAAGGGCCACTAGAAGCTCTAGCACTTCTACTTTTCGCATCCCCTTCACAAGGACCACTGCTTGCCAAAGGTCCTTTTCTACAGGACCCCCACTGGATGAACTCCCTCCCGGATGCTGCCCTCGAAATCCCTAGAATAGGGCCGTTTAAGCCAATGCTGCGCACCCATATCCTGTCAAACAGTAACTGTGATTGCTAAACCTATACTACTATCTACAGTTTTTGGTCTCTCTGCTACTATCAAAACTCTGTAAATAATATTGTAATAGATTGTTTTTGCTCTACCGATGGTGCCCTGAATTTGCTTAGCCCATGGTTGCCTCTGTATAGTATTTTTCTCTGTGTATGTCCTAACTAATGTCATTGACGCGGGGCCTTTGTAAATGAGTCCCTGACTCAAACGGTTGTAATTCCTATTCTGAATACAAATAAATAAAAAAAAAAAAAAAAACATCCAACATGGTCAACTAATTCAATCATTATTTTTGCTCAGTTTTTGCACAAAAAGACATTGTGTACGTTAAAGCTTGGTAGTACTCCCACCAAGGAACTAAATATAACCAGGGAAGAAATACTCATTAAATTAAATCATATTAAAATTAACACATCTCCTGGTCCAGATTTACTCCATCCTCTGGTATTGAGAGCTATTAGCTTGTGGTTGGTTGAGCCATTATACATAGTTTATAATACATCTATGAGTACTGGTGAAGTGCCAGATGATTGGAGACAAGCATTAGTAGTTCCTGTTTATAAAAAAGGGAACTATAACAGTACATCAAATTATAGACCGATTAGCCTAACTTGCATTTTAGGAAAAGTAATGGAGTCCATTAATAAAGATAAGTTCTCTTCTGTTCTTTTTTTGTTAGTTGTTTAACCAGGACTAGCACACTAAGCTGAAAGCTTTTTTACTGGTGCGACGTGGGAGCACGGGGAAGTTAAGTAATTTGCTCAGGGTCACACAGTCTGCAAGTGGAAGCTGTGGGATTCAAACCCAGGTCTGGTCTGCTGGATGTCACCAGATTTGCAACTCAGAGCTTTAAACAACTGCGCTAAACTGCCTCCCAATTGAATCAAGAAGCCTTATTGATAACACACAACATGGCTTTAAGTCTCAAATATCATGTCTAACTGCAAATCTCTGCTTCTATGAAACAGTAAACTATAACAGGATTAAAAATCAGTTGACATTGTATTTCTCGACCTTTGTAAAGCATTTGATAAGGTTCCTCATGCAACCCTTGTAGAGAAAATGTTAAAATTTGAGATAAACAGCTTCATTGTTAGATGGGTGGATGCATGGTTGAGAAACAGAGAACAGGTTGTAAAAATCAGAGGCTTTACCTCTAGTAAGGGGAGGGTGACTAGTGGGGTGCTCCAGAGGTCTGTGCTGGGCCCCTTATTGTTCTCTATCTTTGTTTCTGATCTAGACAGGGATATAAATGGATATACAGTCAAATTTGTCGATGATACTAAAATTGCTATAGATGTAAGTAGAAAGGATGGATATTATGAACTTTGCAATGATCTCTCATCAATGGAGAGTTGGACAGACACAAATGGTATGATGTATAACTTAGACAAAAGTGTAGTTATACATTTGGGTAATAATAACCCATGCTATAATTATACTCTAGCAGGAAAGTTGCTGCAGTCTGTGGATTATGAAAGGGATCTGGGTGTACTTGATTCAAGTTTAAATTCAGTGCTCACTGTACTGAATTAACTAAGAAGGCTGATAGATTTATTGGTTGTATTCAGCGCTCTGTCACATCTAGAAATAGGGCTTGCCTGGTTCCCTTGTATAGGGCCTACGTATGACCTATATTTTGGATTATTGTTCTCCTTTGTGGAATCCTTTCTTATGTAAGGATGTTGGGGGTCCAGAGGAGAATTACTAAAATGGTTTATGGACTTCATAGGGTTGACTATGGCTCTAGGTTATGCTCTTTAAATCTTTATCCTTGGAGGTGAGGGGACATAGAGGTGACCTTTTATTAATGTTCAAAATTATAAGGGACCCTTTATTATTTGCAGAACTAGGTTTCATTCGAATTCAAAGGGAATTCTTATTAAGAAGTCACAGCTTTCAACTAAGACGCACTAATCCCAAAAGTCAGTTAAGAAGGAATTTTTTTACTCAGCGTATTATTGCTATGTGGAATACCCTCCCAAGGGATATTGTAGAAGTCAATTCTTTTAAGACCAAACTTGATAGCTTTCTACTGAACTTGGGTGAAGAGGACTAATACCTGCTTGGCAGATGTATATATATATATATATATATATATATATATATATATATATATATATATATATATATATATATATAGGGCTACCACCTTCTGTACATTTATTTTCCTAGTATGTTGACTGCTGGCTGTGGCATGGTGACAATAATGCCACTCACCAGGAACCATCCCCAACCTATGGACCTATCTCCATTCATGCTCCAGTACAACACTCACCACAGTGCCATGGCAGTGGATGACACACAGTCACACGGCAACAACAACCACCCACACCCCACCAGGTGTTCCACTACATTCTGGCACCTGCAAACCTTTCTGCATTACTGTACGGTCTCTCTGGCTTTCCCTCAGTTGGTGATGGTGGCAGCCGTTAGACCAGCTGTGGCTGGTCTAAACTCTGGTGGGATCTGCGGCCATTGGGGGGCTTTGTAAAACCCAATGTAAGGGATATTGCAGGACTGTGGTGATGCAAATCACACTTTTGCTATGTCACATCCACAAGTTGAACACAATCATAGCAGAAGCCAAGCTGGCACAGGAGGCCCACCTTATGCCACGGGCTGCATACAAAAACTGGGACTGATGCACGCTGTGGTGCATGGTACCCCTTGTGCGATTTCTACTTGGTGCACACACCATACATCATTCCCCAACCATTGAAAATTGAGCCCTATGTGTCTGTGGGAGTCTGCTGTTGTGTAGAAACCATGAAGAAAGAAACAGGAGGAGAAAGAGAGGCAGGGGGAAGGAAAAGAGTAGGGAACATTTCCATCATGCCAGTTCCACCAAGTATTAGTTCTACAAACAGTGATAATGGAGAAGGATTTGGGACAGGGACTGGGAGTCATAGTGGTGGGACAGGGGCTGTGCCTGAGAGGAGGACTGGGGCTAGGTATATGATAGTATGTACAAAGAAACCCAGTTTCATTAGTCTGTAGAAGTCCATTGGTTCCTCTCCCTCTGCAAGAAGCTTTCCTGTCCTGTCATTCAGTGCATCTGGTGATGAAACCATGCTGAGCAATCTTGAAGCACAGCAGTCTCCCCTGTTCATCCTTCCATTCCACCTGCTCTGGATAGGATAGCTCCATCCAGATTTGTAAAGGCAAGCACACTCCATGACCATCCTGTATGACAACAACTGCCACCACTGCATGTGCATGGGTTCAAACAACTGCCAGGCTGTCTTGAAACACTATATAATGTCCCCCTGCCTCCAGATCATGCATCAGCCACAGAGCCCCTTCATCATCATGTAAGGAAGGTCACTGTAAGACTGGGTCTGGCATGAACCCTATGGTTATCAAGTCACAAGTGAAAACAGTATAGTTCTTCCTGGAATTACAGGGCAAGGCTGGGGCAGGACAAGGTATACCAACTCTTCAGTTCTACAAAAGTAAGCCAGTAGCACCACAACCACCACCCAAGCAGCCAGTAGAAGGATATGGAAGTGGAGCTGTCAGAGCAGGGGCATGGAAGTGAGGAGGAAGCTGAGGGGAAATACCTGAAGGGGGGAGAAAGGCCAGGGGAAGCACATGATTCATGCAAGGAGAAAGAAGGGCAAGGAAAGAAGAAGTATGAGAAGAGGAGAACCAGAAGTGGAGGAAAGGCATAAGGAAGCATATGTGGAGAGGAGGATGAAGAACAAGAGCTCTTGAAAGTCTGCTGTCAGTTACAACACTGACTAGTGGTGATGGTAAGTATGACACTGAGAAGGGGAAGCCATCACAGGAAGAGCTGGAAAAATTTAAAAAGATAATGAAAAAGAAAAAAGTAAGAAAGCAAGTGTCTCCGGCAGGGAAATTTATGGACTATCCTCACCCCATCCCCTGCAGCATGATCATCCCCATAATACCTTACCACCTACTGCTGCTGCCCTGCCTAGTCATCCAAAGCCACATCATACCAAAGTGGCAGAAAAAAAAATCTTCTTGTAGTCGCTGCCAAATTCTTTGCGAAGTCCCCCACCCTCAAAACAACAACCAACTCATGAAGCAAAAAACAAAAGAGATCTTCTTCAGTGTGGGAGATGCTGGCTCTGGTGCCAGTGATGCCCCTAGCCCACCATAAAGGCACATGAGGCTGGGGGCTAGAGAAGGAGCAGCCAATTAGGTCCTGGGAACACTGATGTGGCTGTGCTTAGGGGAGCACATAGCCATGAATACAGCCCTTAGAGCTGTGTAGCGTCCACCCCCTGGGCACTCTGCACTGTGGAGTCTGTTTTCTGGATGAGGTGTATTATCACTCTCTTGCGAATCCCCACCCCACCTACCATGTAGCTATGAGTGCAGACTGGTATCAGGTGTGGATGAGCAATACATCCTGCATTGTGGATGCCACAGAGTGCCCTGACATGCATCTTGCACATAGGGGGCACTCCACAGCTTTTCCTGGCCCTCTGCATGTGCAGAAAGGCCAGCAACTTATTGCAGATCAGTTTGCATTTTTTGAAAAAGGCTAAAGAGTTAACAGTCCAAAAAAATGTGAACTCTGCACAGACATAAGATGCAAACCACATATGTGGCTGGAATAGGCTCAGTTTGCATAAAAATCAAGAATATCCTGACCGGAGTCCAGCACCCCACCAGTGCACATTCATGCTGGATGGCATCACTAGCCCCCCACTAGCCACACTCCACTGGTGTGGAGCCACATTTTGTGGCAGGAGGTGGCAGGCATGGGCAGAGCTTGTCCGGACCACAGTCATCCAACAAATGCCCATACGGGTCTGCAAGTGAATCCTTGCCTGCCTAGGGAGCAAGGAATATCAGGATATGGCAGTCCTCCAGAACAGCCATATCCACTCCAGAATCCAAGGGTATTTTTAAACTACAACAGCCAGTGCTGGTGATACCCTCAGGCCACTGTAGAGACACCTAGAGCTGGGGGCTGGAGCAGGGAGGGTCAGTGGGCCATGGGAACACTGATGTGGCTTCATGAAGGGTGCATGGTGCCGCTAATGCAGCCCTTAGGACTTTTTAGTGTCCCCTCCCTCTGCTGGCACTCCACACCACTGAATCTGTCCTCTGGATGCAACACATTGCCACCCTGCCCCTTGGCCCACCTCCTTCCTGCCCCCTTAGCCACACATGTGGACAGAGTATAGAGGGGGCACATGTCTTGTTTATGGATGTCACGGGGTGCCCTGCTAGTACACATCATGCATGCATGCAGGGGGCACTCTTCAGCTTTTCTGGCCCTCCATATATATAGAAGGGCTGGGAGCCTATTGTGGATCTGCCTTATAGAATCTGCCATAAGAAAAAGGCTTCATGATCCATTGTGTCTGCCCAGTCCTCACCCTTTTGATGCTGGCTTTACCAAACCTATGCATCTCTGCCACCCATGTTTTGAATCCACCAGTGATATTATACATGCAACCTTTCCTTTCTCACCTTCAGTGTGTACATGTTCAGCTCTGCCAACCTCTCCTCACATTTCCTTTATTGTTGTCCGTGGATGACCTTGGTTACCCTCCTCTGTACTGCCTCCCGCTCTGTCTCTGTCCCTCTTTAAATGTGATCTCCAACACTGCACACAGTATTCTAGGTGAGGATGAATCAGTGACCTGTACAGTGGCAGGAGCACCTCTTTTCTCCTGCTGTTGATCCCCCTCTCTATGCAACCCATCATCCTATTTGTCCTTCCCATTGCGTTACGCTCTTGTCTTCAGATGGTCTGAAGTTATTGACCCAAGTCCTTTCCTCAGTCATGCTTTCCACTACTACCTCACCCATTTTATATTCAGTTTTCAGGTTTCTATGTGCATTACATTACATATTTTGATGTTACATTTTAACTGCCATACCATTAACAACTTCTCTAATCAACCAAGGTCACCTCTCATAATTTGACCCCTCATCACTGTCCACCGAGTCACAGATCTTAGTATCATCTGCAGAGGCATATTTTGCTGTGTGTCCCTATCCTGATGTTGCAGATAAAAATGTTGACAAGCTCTGCTCTGAAAAATGATCCCTGTGGAACACCACCAGAAAGACCCCCGACTCTCTACCCCACCAGAACTGCCCATAAATTAACACCCTCTGGGTTCTGTCACCTTAACAATTTCCCACCCATCTTGTGACTTTGTCCTCCACCCCAAGGTTGTGCACCTTCTTAACCATGGTATACCGCACTGTCAGCGACATTTTGACAGTGCAGTACCCTACAGCAACAACAGCACCATGTCACTGTAGGGAACCGGCTGGAACCTGGCACTGTTTGTCAGGGGTCCTGCACCCCCCGAATCAACTCCAACTCAGAGTTGATAATCCTAGCCCCCGAAGAAAACACTTGTTTTAATACAAAACCAGCAGCCGACTGCAAAATGCAGTCGACCTGCCAGTTTTGCTGTCTAGTCGTTCGACAAAAATTTTGTCGATGACCAGTGGTCGATCCCTTAACCAACCATTAATGTAAGAAGGAAACAAAGGTTTTACTGAACTCAGGGTACAGCCTGTCCACAGGCTGCTTCTTGTCCATTGACTTTGACACCCAACTGAAGAAATTCATCAGGTTTGTCTGACACAACACCCCCCCACCACCACCATAAACCTATGCTGTCTTTTGTCTTGAAGTCCACTTGCCTCCTATAAACTTATCAACCTCTCCAATGTTGTGGTCTCTAGCAGATTATGCACCAGACATTAGACTGAAGGAACTATAGTTCCTTGGTTCATCCCTGCTCCTGCTCTTGTGCAGGAGAACTACATTTGCTGTCCTCTAGTCCCTGGTTACTATCCCTGTCTCCTATAAGCTGTTAAAGAACTTAGCCAGCAACTCAGCTAGGACCTGCCCCATCTCCTAAAGCACACAGGGATGCAGTCCATCTGGTCCCATAGACTCATCCAACTTTAGTGCAAGTTATGCCCTCTAGTAACCTTATTATTTATTTATGTATTTATTTATTTTAAAAATTTCGCTAGGAAAGCACACTGAGTAGCACTGCTCATTTCCAGGTGCATCCTGGGGGAGAGGGGAAAGGGGAATAACCAAACAAGTACAGCAAAATAACAAATGAACAAAAACATAACAGAGAATAAAATAGTTACATTAATACATATTGCTCAACAATTCAGGTTAACAGGCAATTGTAGCAAAGCCAACAAGTACAAACAAAAACACGACAGAGGCTAAGATAGTTACAGTATTAAGCATTCTTCAGCATTTCAGGCTTTAGTATTACGACTGAAAGTGCAACTTGTAGGGGGCTGGCAAGAGACCATGGAATAGTTTAGCAGAGGTACTACCGAACAGGATTGGGAAAGAAATGTGCTTGGTAGACACAGGGGCCACATGGATGCTGCATCCAGAAGTGAACTACTAGAGTGCAGAATGGGAATATGGGACAGGATAGAGATGGGCCAGGCAGAGGTGAGTAGGACCCTTAGCTGGGGCAGCTAAGCTGTAAAGGTGGGGGTAAGAGAGGGTGATGGTAAGTATGGTGGGGGCACAGAGTGAGGGGAAAAAATGATTGGGGGAAATGAAGAGCAGCTACAAGTAGGGATAAAGAAGTTACATAAGAGGGAAGTTGGCGTGGCAGATGGACAGGGGAAGGGAAGTCCACAGTTTAGGGAAATGTTGAGAAAACGCAGCCTGGCCAGCAGAGGAGGACCTAGAAGGGCCAGCCATGGTTTGAGAGTCATGGCTTTGAAGGGAGTGGGGGTTTGGGGTGATAGAGAGGAGGAAAGATAGGAGGGGAGAGAGCCGAACTAGAATTTAGCTATGAAGTTGACGCAGTGGGAGTGATGCCTGTCATCAAGAGAGGGAAAAGAGAGAGATTGGTAGAGAGCACAGTGGTGGGTTACTGTAATTGGATCCTTATTAACATCATCACCTTTCCCCTTTGCCCTGAGGGCACAGCCAAACATTAGCCTTTCCTCCACTGTGAATACCAAGCGGAAATATCTGTTCAGGCTGGCCCTCTTTCCTTTATCCTCCTCTTCACACACATCTTTTTGCTTCAGTCTGACTGTGCCTTCCCTAGTTTTTCTCCTCTCACGTATGTAGCAAAAGAAGGTCTTGTCCCCCTGTCTCTTAACCTCTGCTATCCTCAGTTTCACTGAAGCCTTGGCTTTCCTCGTGGTCCTGCTGACCTTTTTTATCCTGCTATGAAACTCTGGCCATCCCCCCACCCCCTTCGCTAGGTCTGTATGTTTTAAATGCCTCTTTCTTTGCCGTCACAGTTACCCCTACTTTTCTTGTGATCCACAATGGTTTCTTAATCCTTTTATTTTTCCGTTACCCTTACACATACATTTTTTTACCCGTTTTACAATTTTTTATAACTTCCCTTCCCTTCCCTTCCTCCCCATGCTACTCTTACCCTTCTAGTTTCCCCTGTATTAGCTCCCTCATCTTATCAAAATCAGCCCTCTTAAAGTCCAGGACTCTAGTCTGGGAGTTGTAGGTGTAGTGACTGCTCAGGGCACTTGTGGTCCACCTTATCCAAGGAGACTAGCCTGGGATGCCTAAAGCTGTGTTACACTGGGTACTCAGGCCTACACATGGTGCAGTGCCTCCACCTGGGGTAGCAATATGGGGTACCCACCTAGTTACTAACACATAAGGCTATCACCTCCCGGAACATAGTAAATAACTTGGCCCACAGAGTCCCTCCCCCAAGTAAAGGACACTGTCACAACAATAACAACCTCTGGCCCCAAACCAAGAAATGAAAATCAAACAAATAATTTATTTAAAATGGGAGGCTACAGAGAGAACAAAGTGACAGTAGGAAAAATGGCAGCAGTGGGGTAGCAGTAAAATTATAATACTCTACACTGTAACAGTAGCCTCACATAATCCATCCCCCCTTCCCTGGCAGTTCCACAAATCCCCAAGTGTGTGCACCTGACCTAAAGTCCCCCTAAAAGCCATGAACAAGAGCTTTCTGTTTGTTGCAGTGGGCAGGGTACCTCACTGGGGATGTGGTTGCTGCCAGCAGGACAAGTGGCTTGGTGACATGCTTAACACTGTTGCAGGTATAACATGGTCACTGTGAATGTATCGGTTATTACCCCTGCCTTGCAGGCTCAGTTAAGTTTGAATGCCTGGGTTTTGATTTTTCTGATGGGGGGGTAGCTTCCAGATCTTTGAAAATGAGCATGGTGTCTCCACCCTGAGTAAATTTTAAGTGCGCCTGATCTCAGAGTGGTACAACCGCCTGGGATGTAGTACCTTCTCACCTCCCACAGCACAGCCCCACACCAGTAAAACCACAGTGCAACCTTAGATCAAACAAAATATGCAATTTTTGACTGTCACTAATAATATGCTCATGAGGCAGATTATAAAATGCCAATAAAGCATTTATTGAGGGACCTTCACAGTGAGTAGGGGAAAGCAGTGCAATTGCTGCAGTAAAGCAATTACTATATTGGCAGGACAGAAATTTGAAATCAAGTCAAACCCTGTCTTGTTATTCTTTCAGATAGAATACACTACAACCAGTGGCCACCTCCCACCAGGCAAAACAGGTTAGCGTTAATGGTAGCTTCACCCAACCCGCATGGGGGACATCACCCACTGGTACCAGTTTACCCTTTCAGCCTAAAAAGAGCTCCTCAAATTTCACTGGGTACCCATCCATTGAAATGTTGCAGGCCCAATGTCATCACAGCTGGCTGGCCAGGGGTGGTGCACTTTAAAAGCAAAACTATAACACATTTAAACAGAAAACCTGATAGGCCATGCAATTGCTTAAACAGCCAGACCTCCAAGTGAAGTAGTTGTAATTCCTAGCCTGATGGCCACAACTGTAGCACCGGTGCTAAACTTTAAGCAGGTCTCCCCAGGTTATAGGGCAAGCCCTGAGAGTACTCACTATCCTGATGTACCACATCTCTGTCTCCTGGGCTCCTTTTCTTCCTTCGATGTAAATGTAGGATCTCTCAGGATGAAGGCTTGAGTTGGCAATTGGGAACAGCTCACAGGTGCCTCTAGAGGTTATTCAGGCTCTGCTACTGCTGCCGGTTTCTGTACCTCCTGAACTCTTCCTCTCTTCTTCTTTTGGAACTCAGACCAGTCTAAGGAGTAGGGGTCACATGTTTCACACCCATATCCAGGCTTCCAGCCCCAGTGTGAGTGATAGCTAGTATCTGACGGTGGTACCAACTAGCTGTCTCCCAAACTCATCAGCTGAACAATGCAGGTTTTTCTTCTTGTCAGGGCAGGTATCTCACCCAGTCTCTCTGGTGCACACAGGCCGGTGGCTGTGGCACAAGGACACCTCCTTTGCTGAAGGCATGTCACAGTCTCTCGGATCAGTGGCAATCTTGTAATTCAGGTGCACAGGCTTACTGTTCAGGCTCTATATTTATATATCTATAGGTTGTGGAAGCCTTCCAAAGTCTCGCTTGGCTGCTGGCTGTGTAAGCCCAGGCGGGCTTTGCTGGTAGGGTCTTATTCTGGCACTAACCCTTCTCTCTCACTGGGGGCTAACTGCAGACTGACTCTTCGTCTCTGTCCTCCAATCCCTTCTAGGGACAAAGGCAGCTTCTGATTGGTGCAGTAGGTTACCAATCCATTTCATTAGTATGTAGCATCTTCCTTTGACACCCTACAGGCTGCTTAAGAAGGCACCAAACACACTGCAAAATCCTTCTTCCAAAAGTCCTTAGGTGTCAGCAGCTGAGATCCCTGACCTCTGATTGACCGACAGTGAGCTCAGAGGTCGACAAGATGGTGGCCGTGTTTACAGTACACATTTGTTGTTACTTTAATATTTAAATTATAGATAACCACTACTTTTTTATTTAAACTGACCCCCACAGTCTGAACAGCACATCTGTGTCTAGCATTCTGGTGGCAGTGTTGTGGGGGTATTGACTACCTGCTCCCCATCGGGAGCTTTGTTTTCATGTCCCCCCCCGCAGGTAAAGTCTCTCTATGAGGCTGGCAGCCACTCTGTTCTTGAAGGTATCAGAGCATCACAGTCATGGAGTCCATTTCTTTCATCCCCCTTCCAGTGCCTCCATACCCCCAGTGCCTACTGGTATCCATGGGGCCAGAGCCCACTAGGGGAGATGTAGTGGTGGCTGTCAATGTGACTTTTAGAACTGTGAAGGTAGGCACTCCCAACGTCACAGAAACATTCGAGCCAGAGCCGCTCACACTTTCGAGCAGGCAGCTGCTGGCTGCTAAAACATATGCACTTTCCTTTGTGGCAGATCAGTGCTGTTTGGCAGCAGCTCCTCTGGTCCCCTTCCAGCAGCAGTCCGGAGGCCAGAATGAGCAAGAAAGGCAGATGGCAGAGTCAAGGGCTGAAACAGGTAGTTCAGGTAAACCAGCCCCAAAATGGGGGAGGGGGGGTTTACACAGGCAAAACAAACTGTTGCAGAAGCCAAACTGCTCCTGAACAATTAAACTGATAACCTGCAGAAAAAGATCCCCTATTATAATCCATGGAAATGGTAGCCGGATGACCTCCAAAGGTCTTCTGCTTGGGGCTATCAATTTGGCACAGTATTGCCCAGGGATTTTCTTGTTTTTCTGTTGCCCCAGGCACAGTCACAATTTTTCCAGTTGTAGGGCTGAAACCCAAGTGGATACTCATGGATTTGAAGCTTCACAGATACCTCTGGTTTCTGATGCCTGATCAGAAGAGACAGCTTGACTGGCTCCCAGCTAGAAGGCAGGCTTAGCAAGGATTGCCTGCTCTTCTCTCACTAATCTCTGTTCTTTCTTTGTTAGTCTTTCACTGGGGTCTTTCAGCTGTTGTGGCAGAAGGTTCAGGAACCCTGAAGCATGCAGTTGCCTCAGTTGATCCGTACAGATGGAGTTCACACCAGATGGAGAAGCCACTGAAAAATCCAACTTAACGTCTTGCCTTTAATCTGTCAGTTCTGGTTAAAAACATTTTTTTTTCTGTCACAAACAAGTCAACTGCTGAGTACACAGTCTTTTTTGCTTTCCAGGACTACAGTTCCTGGCAAGCAGTGACTCACCAGCTCACAGCTTCACTTACTTTCACACGGGTAAACTCCCCTAGAATCCTGGTGGGTTGATTGATTGATTGATTGATTTAGTTCAAAGGTTTTACCAGGAAAGTTATACAGAGCTGGTAACAGCACATTTCCAGATGCATCCTGGGGAGAGGAGAATAGGAGAGAACAGAACGGATCCAAGGTACAATGTACAAAAATAATACAGTAGTATGCAAATACTAGTAAACAGAACAATATATACAAATACAAGAAACCACAATAGAATAGCAATTGCCATACTATAAATTAATATACAGTAAATTTCAGACCAGGCAGAAGGACATTCAGCTGTGAGTAACAGCTGTGAGTAACAAAACACTAAAATAAGAAGTAGAGTAGTGATGACTGATTAAAAGGGGGAGAGGGATAAACTAGTATCAGTGTAGGGAGGAGGGCTGTTGACAGATGTCCAACCCAGCATCAGCAACAACTGCAGGAGTTAGTAGAGAAATCATGGAAAAGAGATTTCAGAGTGAGAAATTAAGAACAGAGCGAATGGAAGGGGGAGAGAGTCCCAGATTTAAGGGAAGCGGAATGAGAATGGCAGCTTGGCTAGTGGTAGATTTCATTTGAGAAAGAGCAAGAGAATGAATGCAAGCGTTATAGGGACTATAACCAGGGCCCCTGGTGTTCTGCGGCAGAATTTTCTGATTTCTGCAGCAGGGCTCCTTGACTTCTGCGGCAGAATTTTCTGATTTCTGAGGCATGATTTATTCATTTCTCTGGCAGAATGCAGTCCTGTCATTGGCTAAATATGATGTGATGTCATCAATGACATCATATGCTGAGCATAGAGGAGGGGCTTCAGGATAAACAAGGTAGTAAAGAAAGCCTGACACTATGGAAAAACAGTATATTTATAGGAAAATTCACCAAAAACAATGAATTCTGCAGCACTATATATATTCTGCGGCATGATGCAAATTCTGCTGCAAATTCCGCAACCGCAGAACCGCAGAATTCCAGGGGCCTTGACTATAACTCAGTATCTCATTGGTCAGTCATTTTCCTGGGCAAACTGGTTTTAGAATCTTGGCACAGCTGAGCAGAGCATGCAATCAGTCTCTAGTGCAAAGTCACACTGTGATCATGGGTGCCGGAACATTGGGGAAAAGTGGGGATGCTGAAGTTCGAAAGGGCACAGGGTAAAAGCAATAGTTTGTGCAAGCAAAGAGCACTTTGAATGCTCATGGGTAAAAGTGACGGTGCTACAGTCCCCTGCACCCATAGGTTCCAGCACCTATGATTGTGATTGGCTGAAATGAGTGGGCTGCCTTGGCTTTTCACATTTGACCTCTATCCAGCAGTCTCTGCAGGGTTGAAGGGTTTGGAAACTGCATGGCTGCCACCATGTTTGTTTACATTTTGGACCAGTGTTGTGCAGCCTCTGCAACTTTTTATTTAGCCCTTGGGAGCTGTTGGAAGCATGTCCTCTCACCACAGCCCATCCTGGTGTCCTATAATATGGGAGGGTCAAATGGAGTGGCTCAAATTGAGCGACTCAGTTTGAGTGCCTGTGGGAATAGTGAGTGTAATAAACTAGCGAGGATAAGTATTCAGCAACTGTGAGTCAATATATAGTGAGCTAGAGCAGATGCATGAGGGTTTAAGGTTTTGTTTGGCAATGCAATTCTCAGCTGGCTATTTGGTGTGGTGGCTAGAGTCACTGTCTCTTGAGCTGGCGGACCTGGGTTTAGGACTCACTGTAGGGTAGTTTTTTTGTGGGGGTTGTTAATTTTTTGGGGGTTTGTTTATGAATTCCTGTTCCATCGACTTTATTCCCCACACCTGCAGATTGCCCCCCCAATGTTCTCCCCCTGCAGTCTTGTCTCCCCCCATGGAGTAGCCCCCTCCTGAGTTTTCCCCTCTCCCCCAATGTCATCCCTCCCCCCCAGAGTTGATAGTATTATTTGTGGGGGGTGCAGAGAACATAGCCCACCACATAAAAAGGACCTATACATCAGCCCCTGAGAGAAAGTAAGGAGCCCTTGCTGTTTCTGCAGCTCGCTGTACCGCACATTGCTTTTTGGGGTTTTCAGTGATGTGTACTTGCTGTTATTGTGTTCACGATTTTTCAATCATTAATATCACATAGAACCCCTGTCCTGGGGCCAGGAGGGTATTTATTATTACAGGCACTTAATTTATTTGAGAATCAGGAGCCCCCTGTATACATTCATTTCTGAGCAAGTCTGTACAGTATGCGCTCAGAAGGAGCTCAGTCGGCAGCTGACAGTGGAGGTGAGAGGTGGGCTGTACCAGTCATCAGCTGGGGATGGGTGGGGCGGTGCTGGCTGGACTTGCATGGCTGGGTGGGGGGCCACTAGACTACCAGGAATGGTCTGGGGTATGGCCAGCAATTGTGGCAGTGACTCGGGGTCTGGGCACAGATGGGGGGTTGACAGCACCACCCTGTGGGGCATTTAGTGATGGGGGTTCAGGGGCAGGGGGTGTGGGCAGCCCTACGGAGCCATTCACTTTTCAGGGATTTGGAGGGCAGGAGGTGTGGGCAGACCTGGGGGCATTCACTGTTCAGGGATTTGGGGGTAGGGGTGTGGGCAGTCCTGCAGGGCACCTACTGGGGTATGCTGGGCATGGGGGGGAGGGCACCTTTGGATTGCCTGCTGGGCTGCTGGCGGGTCTACAGAACCCCCACGAGGCATACATAAGTTACACCAGCTAAATGCTGGTGTAACTTACCTTGCTGGTTCTCTCTCCGGGGGTTCTTGTAGAATCCTGACATTGAGAACTTTTTTGTTGCCCTTCTGGAATGGGGCGCAACTGCTGCTGTAAACCCCCTAGTGCCATGTCGCAGGGGGTTTATGGCGCAACTGCTGGCATAACAGCTCTTCGGTGCAAGTGACCTGCGATATGTCGCAGGCCACATTGTAGAATCTCACAAGTCACAACTGCAGGCGTAAGTTGCTACTTGCGCTGTTCTACTTGGCACAAGTGCTGTTATGCCAGATGTAACCTTTCTAGAATCGGGGCTCTGATTTGCACCTGGGAGGTCCCAGATTCAAATCTCAGTAGAGCCAAATACTAACAGTGTGACCTTCAACAAGTGACTTGACCTCCCTGTGCTCCATTCCACTCAGCTGTACAAATGGGTAGAAATAGGATCCCACTGTTACAGCTCACCTAGGCTACCTTTAATAAATCAGTTATTGTGTTGTGCTGGTGTGTGAGAGGGAAGATAACTAGTATAAGTGATATTGGGAATACTCAATAGAGGACCCTTTTAGGGGTTCAAAAATTAAAAGTATTTATTTGAACACTAGAAGTAGGCTTTCTTTTATAAAAAAAAAAACAGTTTTATTTTCTTTATAACTGCAGCTTCTTTTACTCTTGTCTTGTCTTTCCATCATGAAATATACAACAGCTCCTCACCTCATTGAGGCATGACCATTTTTATGCCAACAGGTTCTAAACATTCTCAAATACTTAATACTTCGTAAGTGTACAAACGTTGTGCTTTACTGTAGCACAGAAAAATTATTACAAGCAGCACCTAATGCAGTACTGCAGGCCTATTGGTGAGGTGGTCTCAGCTAGTCTCTAATTTACTGATTGCATTTGAGAGGGCCAGGGAACTGAAATGGTCATCATGCCTCAATGAAATGAGGAGCTGCTGTATATTTCATGTTGGAAAGGCACAATAGAGTGAAAACACTGCAGCTGTAAAGAAAATAAACCTAGTTTTTATTTTGATAAAAGAAAGCCTATTTCTAGAATGTTCAAATCAATACTTTTAATTTTTGAACCCCTAAAAGGGTCCTCTATTGAGTATTCCCAATATCACTTATACCAGTTATCTTCCCTATCATACACCAGCACAAAACAATAACTGATTTATCAAAGGTAGCCTAGTTGAGATGTAACATCTTGTTTCTAGTGGGATCCACTTTCTATCCATTTGTACAGCTGAGTGGAATGGAGCACTGGGAGATCAAGTCACTTGCTGAATGTCACACTGTTAGTATTTGGCTCTACTGAGGTTTGAATTTGTGACCTCCTAGGTGCAAATCTGGTGTTCAAACCAATAAACCACACTGCCTCTTATTACACAAAATGATGCTAGCAAAACCAAAAGTATACACAACTGTTTCAGTACAAAGAAATGTAAAACTGCACTGGTGCAAACACTGTTTAGAGCAGCACTAGCAGGACTCTTTGCAAACCACACAGGTGCAAAACATTTCACTCATCTGAAATGTCATAAAACATTGTAAAAATCAACAGAACCCCAAAGGAGCTCAGAAACTGTTGGCACTAGCAGCACACAACTTTTTCACAACAGGGCAATATACTTGTAGCTCCATAAAACAGTGGCTTTACAAAATTTATAAGATAGCAGGGATGCTGATGCCTAAAAATGCCATAAGCACAATTTACTGCAAATGTCACTGAGAGTTGAGGGGATCAAAAACTATTCATTGTAAATTACTGACAGCACTGTATATTCTCTCTGTTTTCCCCTGATGTGATGTCATTTCCTGTGCCTGTGATTTAGAAGATGGTCATGGATGCCTGCAGCAATAAAGGGAGAGGCAACTAAATGGGTTACAATTCTGCCCCTAAAGTGTTACAGGTTCAGCCAATAGCTTATGTAAAGGAGACTTCCATTGTTAACAATATTGATACATTTTATAATTCATGTTAGTTTCCCTTTACTGTTCTATGAACATCAAGCGTATGGAGCAATGCCTCACCTTTGTTAGCATGTTCAGGATAATTCATGGGAAGATGTATGGTCTGATTCAATATGAAATCAGAGACCACTCTGGGTAGAAGGCATGGACTGGTATGCAAGAATACTCTGTCCTTGTAGAAAACCAGATAAGGAGGCTCATGCATGAGAGCCTGAAGTGCAGAAATCCTCCAAGCAGAAGTTATAGTGATCAAAAATTCCATGAAAGAAAGCTCTTATACAAGTCACTGCAGGTTAAAATGGAACTGGAGTTACTATTTCAAGGATGAAATTAAGGTCCCAATGTAGAACCCATTTAGGAATCAGGGAATATATATGCAAGGTACCATTAAGGAACATACAGGACACTTCTAGCTGTGCCACCACACGCCCTTCAGTAGGGGCATGGAAAGCTGAAATGGCAGCCAAGTGCACATTGATGAATGAGTACTGGAGACCAGAGTTAGACAGAGACACCAGGTAGGCCAGTATAGTATTGACAGGACATGTAAATGGGTCCTCAGAACAGGAAACACATCATATAGAGAAATGCTTCATCTTTAATGAATAGGTGTGTCTTGTGGGAGGCTTTCCAGCTGTCAGTAAGGCATCAGCCACATAGGGACTGCTTCCTGATAAACCTCTGCCAGCTGTTGACTTCTTGCACTTGCTCCTACTGGGAAACTCCAGCCACCGTCAGGCATACTGAAGTGTCCCATTAGTAACACCTCCCCTGTTGTCCTTATAATCTCTTCCCCATTTCCCTGTCAGCCTACTCCTTTATAGATGGCAGTCTATATACCACCTAGCCTGATATTTCTACCTGTTGTTACTACCTGCACCCATATTGCCTCCATCAACTCAGCATTCCCGATATCCTTGATCGCTGTAGTCTCTATACCTTCCCAGACATATAATGACACCCATTCCCTTTCCTTCCCACTCAATCCTTTCTGAATACTGCATACCATGGCATGGTCATGTCCCATTCATGGTACTGGGTTGCCCACATTTCCATGATCACCATTAGGTTCAAGTATGTTTCTGACACCACAAAGTACTGGGTCAATGGGTCCCATCTGTCCATATCCAGCTTCAGCTATGTCATAAGGGGTTCTAAGTTAAGTGTCAGCATGTACCAGGGTTTTCTAGTCACCCACATGCCCGGGTATTTGAGCCTGTCAGGTTGCCATTTAAGTCCCATTGCAGTGCTGTCATGTCTGTTTACTCCATAGTTGATAAACATTACTTCTGTTTTGTCTACAATCCATTTGTAATGTATGGAGAAGCCTCAATAATATTATACTAAGTTATGCAAAAAATTCCCAGTAATACATCACTACTCTCAATAATACTATCCTGAAAAGTGATAATACTATCATCTGGGCTGATAATACTACAGTTCAAAGGTAATCTCCAACTGTAGTATTATCAATGGATCCATATATTACAAAAAAATAACAGAAAGATAAGTGTTTTACAAGGCAGTGATACTATCTCAAGGTTTTGGGGACTTTAAGACCTCTCAAGCTTCGCTCTCAAGGTTCCATGTCTCCAAAACCTCTCGATGGTATTACTGCCTTGTAATATACACTTACCTATCTATTATTCTATTTATAATTGGAGATTCTCCCAAACTCTGTTATTTCCTGAAGAGTACAAGTCAAGGATGTGCTGGGCTGTGTGACATGAAAGAGAATATCATCAGCGTAAACTGATAGTTCATTTTGAGTGCCTCCAATTTCTATTCTGTTATATTCTTTTGGTAACCAAATAAGGCCCACTAGGCACAAGTACCTGATTTCAGAGTGACCCAGGAGCACTGGGGAGGTTAAGTGACTTGCTCGGAGTTATGCAGTATGTAAGTGGAGGTTGTGGGAATCAAACCCAGGACTGTAGGATATACCAAGCTCAGTCACAGCTCATTACTCTAACCTCTAGACTATACTGACAGCCCTCTTCTAGTTATATCAGGGACCTGTTTAATCTTCCATATTAGGAGTTCCAAGAAAAGGTTGAATAGGAGTGGGGAGAGGGGACACCCCTGCCTCATTCCCTTGTACAGAATAAATGGTGTAGAAAATCTGCACAGTAGTCCCTGTGTGCAGTAGTTTTACCTAAGTAATAAACTCTGCTAGGATGTCATATTTAGCTAATACCACAAATAAGTAGTCCTGTGATACCCTATTGAATGCTTTCTCTGCATCCAGGGAGATCAGAACCACAGGGGTATCCTACTCCATGGACAGAGATAAGATGGGACGGTTTGCACAAGTGATTGGGTGAGACTCCACCAGGCATAAAGCCCACCTGATCACAGACAATCAGAGTGTGCTGGACTTGATTGAATCTTAATGCCATGACTTTGGCTAGAATTTTAATATCTAGGTTTAGGAGAGATATCGGTCTGTAATTGCCCAGGAGTGTGTGGTCTCTGCCTAGTTAAAGTACTGTATTAGGGTGATCAGCACAAGACTGAGATCTTTTTCAGTAATTCCCCTCATGTAAATATGATCAAAGAGGACTATGAGCAGTGGGCTGAATTCCTTTTAAAAACATTTATAGAACATGGGTAAGAAACATCTGCCCCTTTATCTGGGGTAGAATCTTTTATAGCTAAGCGGATCTCATCCAATGTAAGTTTAGCTACTAATACATCCTGTTTGTCCTCACTGAGCGTGGGAATAGAAAGTGGATCTAAGTAATTTCAGATTTCAGCTTCATCCAGAGCAGGTATCACTGGACTGTACAGATTTCCTGTAAATGTCCTAAACTCAACTGCTAACTCCTGTGGGTTAGTTATGAGATCTGGTCACCCTGGCACGCTGAGTCCCTGAATTGTTCAGAATGCCTCTTATTGTCTAATTTGTAAAGCCATCAACTTCTACACCTTCTCTCCCTGCTTACAGTATTTAACTTTGGCTCTGTAGATGGCCAGCTCTGCTGCTTCCCTGTTTAGTTCTCCGTATACCATATTTAGTTTAAGTTCTACCCACATGTTCTCTGGTGTGTTATGTGAGAGTGTTTTCTCAATGTTTCTGATTACAGTTTGAGCTCTTGAGCTATTATTTTCTCTCTTATCTTTTTCCTTTTAGATGGTAATAGGACCAGTTCCCCTTGAACTCCACATTTGAAGGTCACCCAGAAGGTGTCTAAATTGGAGACTCCATGTTAGTTATTATGTGAAACCCCATTTATCCAAACAATTGTATTGTCCCCCAGCACATTTGGATAAACATACTGTAGAAACATAGTCTTTGACGGCAGATAAGGACTGCTTGGCCCATCTAGTCTGCCCATTTCCCTACCTACAGGATAGGCCGCAGATCCTAGTTAACCAACAGCCTATTTCTTGCTACCCCCCACAAGAATTGCTTTATGTCTGTCCCATGCATTCTTGAATTCTCCCACAGTTTTAGACCCCACAACCTCCTCAGGAAGGCTGTTCCATGCATCCACTACTCTCTCTTTGTGAAATAATACTTCCTCACATTGCCCCTGAACCACCCCCCTTCTATCTTTAAATTGTGTCCCTTGTTCTTGCACGTCTCTTTTTCTGAAAGATGCTACCCTCTTGGACTTTGTTGATTCCACTGAGGTACTTAAAAGTTTCTATCATGTCCCCCCTCTCCTTCTTTCCTCAAGGGTATACATATTAAGCTCCTTTAGTCTCTCCTCACGGCTTCTCTTGCAGACCCTGCACCATTTTAGTTGCCCTCCTCTGGACTGCCTCTATCCTGTCTATGTCCTTGCGGAGATGGGGTCTCCAGAACTGGACGCAGTACTCCAGATGGGGTCTCACCAACTGTCTGTAAAGAGGGATAACAACTTCCTGTTTTCTGCTGCTGATGCCTCTCCCTATACATCCCAGTATACCCCCAGCCCTCCCTACTGCCTTCTCACATTGCTTGCTAAACTTAAGGTCATCTGATATGATTACCCCCAGGTCCCTTTCCTTTTTTGTTGTTGTTACTACCTCCCCACCCATTGTGTATTCTTCCCCTGGGTTCTTGTTTCCCAGGTGCATTATTTTGCACTTCTTTGCATTGAATCTTAGCTGCCATACTTGACCATTCCTCCAACCTTGCCAAGTCCCTTTTCATCCTTTCCACGCCTCCTGTGTATCAACCCTGTTGCAGATCTTTGTGTCATCTGCAAAAAGGCATACTTTTTCTTCCAGTCCCTCTGCAATGTCACTGATGAAGACATTAAAAAGGACTGGACCCAATACTGAACCCTGCGGTACCCCACTAGTAACCCCTCTTTCTTCAGAGTGGACTCCATTTACAATTATCTTCTATGTCCTGTTGTGCAGCTAATGTTTTACCCAGGCTACCACCCTGGGACCCACTCCCAGGCTGGTTAATTTGACTATTAATCTTTTGTGTGGGACTGTGTCAAATGCCTTGCTAAAGTCTAGGTAGGCCATGTCCACAGCCCCTCCCTGGTCTACTACTTGTCACCCAGTCAAAGAAATCTATTAGATTCGTCTGACATGACCTTCCCACTGTGAACCCATGCTGCCTTGGGTCCTATGCCCCACTGGCCTCTAGGTACTCAACTATTCTTTCCTTCAGAAGTGACTCCATCACTTTCCCTACCACAGAGGTCAGACTGACAGGTATATAGTTTCCTGCCTCTGCCTTGGTCCCACTTTTGTGAAGGGGAATCACATCCGCCTTCCTCCAGTCCTTGGGTACCACACCATCCTCCCATGGTTTATTAAAAAGAGTAGCCAGTGGTTTCACTAGTTTCTCCCTTAATTCTTTTAGAATTCTGGGGTGAATTCCATCAGGACCCATTGCTTTGTCCACTTTCAGTTTTAGGAGTTCTTGCAGAACCCTTTCTTCTGTGAAAGGACTGGGATCGATCCCTCTATCAAGAGTGCTTCTGTTAATTGGATTAGGCACTTCCCCCTCCTCTTTTGTGAATACTTAGAAATATTCATTCAGTATCCCTGCTTTTTCACTGTCCCCCTCTGCCCACCCACCGTTCATTCTATTCAGCCTCACTATCCCTCCCTTTGTCTTTCTACGCTCGCTGATGTACCTATAAAAGGTTTTATCCCCCTTCTTAACTGAGTTGAATATCTTTTCCTCAGTTTGGGCCTTTGCTATTCTGACTTCCCTCCCTGCTTCCTTCTGCCTTAACTGGTACAGCTCTCTGTCCTACTCCTTCTGTGTTTCCTTATACTTCCAGAATGCTATCTTTTTCTTCCTGACTTTCACAGCCACCTCTTTTGAGAATCATAGTGGATTTTTCTTTCATTTTGATTTGTTTATTTGTTCACACAAAGGCTTGTTGCCTCTGTGATGGCAGTTTTGATGATTCCCCATTGTTGCTCCACACCTCCTTCTAGCCTGTTTGCTAGTGCTTTTCTGAGGCACTCTCCCATCTTGCCAAAGTCAGCCTTCCTAAAGTTCAGTACCCTCACTTTTGTATGGCTTGACTCTGTAGCTGAGGTTAACGTGAACCACACTGTTTGATGGTCACTTGTTCCCAGATGGCAACCACTTCTAGATCTGAGATCCTCTCACTGCCTCCATTTGAGAGTACGAGGTCTAAGATTGCTCTCTCATGAGTGGGTTCCGAAACTAGCTGTCTGAGGCCTGCCACCTGTAGGGCATCAAGAACGGCCCTGCTCTTGGATGTGGCTGCAGCAAATGTGCTCCAGTTAACATCTGGCATATTCAGGTCTCCCATCAACAGTATCTCCCTTTCTCTGCCATTCTAAGAATGCCTTCTATCATATCCTTGTCCATTCCCTCCCCTGACATGGGGTCTGTACACAACCCCTGTGCGGATTGTGGTGCCCTTTCCAGTCTCAAGGTGACCCACAGTGCCTCCTCTCCTCCCTGTTTACTCTTTTGTTCAGTTGCTTTTATCCCTTCCTTTACATAGAGAGCTACTCCTCCCCCTCTTCTCTCCTGCCTGTCTCTCCTGTAGGTTATGTACCCTGGTATGTTAACATCCCAGTCATGGTTCTCTGTGTACCATGTTTCTGTAACTGCTACGATATCCAGGCATCCCTCTTCCATCAAGGCCACCAGCTCAGGGAGCTTGTTGCCCAAACTACGGGCATTGGTACTCATTACCCTCCATTTCCTGATGGCCTTACTCCTTTTTGCCCCATCCCTGTCCTTCTTGCCTTTGTCACTTTCTCCATTTACCCCTGCCCTTCTCCCTGTCAACACCTCTATGTTGGTAGTTTGCCACACTTACTACCATGATTTTTTTGGGGGGGCTAGGATTTCCCTGCTCTTTCCAGTGCCCCCCCCCTTGGCTAATTTAAATGCTTGCTGATGAAGCATTTAAACCTATCACCTAGGATCCTGGTTCCCCTTCCGGACAGATGCAGCCCATCATGCCAGTATAGGCTTGCATCACTTCAGGTGGACCCCCAGCCCCCAATGAAGCCAAATCCCTGAGCTCCACACCAGTTTTTCAACCACTGATTGAATCCCATGGTGCGGAACACCCTAGCCTCTCCTATGCCATAGATGGGCAGCACCTCCGAGAAGGTTACCGTGTGTGCTACTTGACTAAGGCCGCTCCCCAATTCCATAAACTCTTTCTGCACTTCTCTAATCCCTTTCTTAGCCAGGTAATTTGTCCCTAGGTGGACAATGACATCCAGCTCCCTCCCCTGTGCAGCTGCTCTGGCAATCCTGAGGATTCGCTCCCTGTCCCTCCAAGCCATGGCACCAGGCAGGCACCTTATCTCCATCTCCCCTTCCTCCCCCAGTTCTACCTTCCTAACAATGGAGTCCCCCACCAGGAGTTGTTTCATTCCCCTGCGGGGTCCCCTGCCACCCTCCTGTGGGTCTCCTTTGTGGAGGTTCCCAGCATCTTCCTTGGTCTCCACTGTGAATGCCTCCATAGAGGAACCACACTTTGCCTAAATGGCATAGGAATTGTGGAGAGGTACAACTGGAAGGATGTGCCTCTGTTCCACCACCGTCCCCCTCCCTGAGCCCACTGTGGTCCAACCACTCCTCTTTCTTGGCAACCTCTGAGGCAGCGGCAGTGGCACTGGTGGTCCCTGGATGGAAGAGTAGGTCCCACAAATCCTGGCCAACTCAGCCTGGAGATGAGCAACCTCCTCCCTCAGCCCAGAGAGGTGCCTGCAAATGGGACAACACCGCATCCTCCAGAACGTCTCCCGGAAGACTGCTGCTCCACAGCCACTGCACTGCACCACTCCAATCATGTCTTATTTCTGGCCCCTTAACTGTTTGCAATCCTTACTCTTTCCTCTGTTTTTTTCCTCTCTCTCCTTACTTTCTGCCTGTGTACCCTTTATTAAGTCCTTTCAATCACCCGAGATTTACACCTAGATAACTGTTCAGATAACCATTCAGTTCAGTTAACTCAGACAAACACTCACTTTTTTTTTGGTTTTGTTTGTTAGTTTTTTTTACCCTAAATTAAATGTCCAAGTACAAAAGTTCTTCTTTTTTAGTCCCAGCAGAGAAGTCCAGTCACATAGCAGTCCTTTCTCCTGGTGTCTTCTGCCAAGCTAAATAAATGAGGTTATACTGTATTTATGAAGTCTATAATGTAATTTTTGATTCGTGAAATAAATTGTTCGTCTTTCAGTATCTGGTTGTTCAGTCTCCATGTTTTTTCCTGTGGTGTTATGTGTGCTGTTTACAGAGGGAATGTTACAACAAGCAGGGTTGCAAGCAATCGTTCCAATATTACTCATGACTGTATTTCACAGTCCTATAGGCCCCGGAGGCTTCCTTTGGTAACAGAAAATAGACCTATCTGGACTAAGTGTGATGTGCAACAGAGTGAAAAGTACATTTCCGTTCATTCAGCTGTAATGTTCTACTTGGATCTAAATGTCCCAAGGAGGAGAACAAGATGGTGGCCAGTCTGGGCTGCCATCAGCATGAGCTCTGAATTGGAGCCAAATCTCCTTTTTACTTGCATCTATTTTATTTATTTTTTTTTATTTTAGTTTTACTGAGGAGTGATTCTTTTAATTTGATGAGGCAGTGACTCGGTGGTTGCTTAACTGCATCTTGAGTTTTTAAACTTTAATTTTTATTTTAGTTAGTGCAAGGATTAGGGCATAAGCAATAGACAGGGACGGGGTAGTGAGTTAGTTTTAGGAGTCTTTTTTTTTTTTCAGAGAGGTCTTTTTAAGTGTTATGGAATCCAGAATCTGGTGAGGAATGGAGAATGAAGGAGAGAAGATGCAAAGGAGTGATCTCAGATGAGTGCTGTGGTTTGGAGTGAGCATTTGCCTGGAAATTCTGATCAGGAAGTCGGCGCCTGGAGGGCTCTACCAACAAGTGGATTACCTGCTGTTGCTGGGTTTGACCTGGGAGGTTTTGACTGCAGTCAGGTGGCAAATCGAGGACTCTCCCACAGGAAAATCAGTCCTCTGAATTCAGCAGGTAAGCCTGGCATTTAGCTGAATAGGTTGTGATTTGGTTTCCCATACTTTTCTGCTGTGCCTACCCACTTTGGTCTGATTGAACTGGCTAGTCGTGGTGTGCTTTCTGCAGGGGTGGCTTTGTGTTTTGTGGATTCTGTGACTGCTGCTTTTGATCTACAGCTGCTGGCCCTGGTTGGGAAGTCTTCCCCGCTTGTTAAAACTTACCATCTGGACTTTGTCTTAGCGCTACTGATAGTGGTGCTAGACAGCATTTAATGATGGTGACCTGGTGAAATTTGAGTTTCCATTCACCTCATTCAACCTTTTTCTAATTCCAGTATGAGTGACAGCAATTACTGGGAGAAGTACTGACCGAATATCTCCTCCTGAATCCTCCACTCCTGCTCTAGAAAAAAACATTATCAACTTTGCAGTGCCTAGTTTAAATTCTGGTGGCTTGATGGTGAGAGCTTAATCCTTCTGTGGTAACTTTATCCTCAATCTGGTGAGAGCTTACTGTGGCTTCTGTTACTTCTATAGTATCTGCAGGTGAACTATTTTTGCTGATTACACAGACTCAGATTTGCAGTGAAGCTCTGGCCACTGCTTCTGAGAAAGAGCTGTTTCTGTTCATTTTGAACTTTACTTCCTTGGCATCTTTTTCTTTCATCTCTCCTGAAAATTGAAATTCTGGTTTTATGATTTGTATGTAGGGTGGAAGGTATTGGGAGGGTATTATTTATTTATTTATTTTCTTAGTCATTTTTCTCCCTCTGGCCCTGGTCTGCCTACCTCTATTACGTCCTGGCATCCCCTTCAAGTCTTCCAGCCACCATCTCCAGGGATCCCCAGCTCCCATGCGGATCCCGCAGCCAGTACTCCTGCAGCTTACCCCCCACGGCAGGGCAGCGGAGGGCCCCCATGCACCCTTCCACCAAGACTGGATCCAGTGTGTCACCGTGTACCCTCGGAGCCACTGCTCCCCATCAGAGATGGCCATCATGCCACCACAAACAGTGCCAGTTTTCCCATTTTCTCCCCACGACATGTGAGGCAAGCAATGACGCCAAGGGACGGGTGCACGCATGCTACCATATGCACACCTTCCCGGTGTCGGCCTCAGCACGTCCCCCCAACTGCCTGTGCTACTGCATCACCCCCAGCCACTGCTAGAGACCACCAGAGCACTGGCGACAGCATTCCCCCCTCCCCAGGGAAGGACAGCAGTCCATCAGATGCTCCATCCTTCACCCTTCCCTCTGACCCACAATGACCCTGGCTGGTTCCATAATCCAGGTCACCGGTGCAGCGTTAGGTGTGGTGTCCAGCACCTCAACCCTCAGCGCCACCGGGCTGAGCGTATTTTGTATTTTTTTTTTGTGTGGGGTTAGATCTATTTATGTATTAAGGTGGATGTGAGTGATGGTTGATATCTTTGACAGCCCAGTAAGAGTGTAACTCCCTGTTAGGTTGGGAGTGCTGGGAGACTTGAAAATGGTGATATTTTAAGGTGTGCTGGTCATTATTGGGATGTGTCAGAGCCTTGGCCCCTTGTGTATAGCCTATGCTTCATCCCAGTTGCATGACCACTGTCTCTTTGCTGACCGCCCTATTTTGGCCACTGCAGCGAGGCACTGCCAGGAGGTCAGCATTACAAGGGAACGTGTATGTTGGTGACTGCAGGGTGAAGTAGGCTTGGTGGAGGAGGAGGGTATTGGGGTTGTTAGGTGCAGGAGACACTCTGGGATTTGATGGAGCCTAGAGAGAGGCCAAACATGTTTGGTCTCCATACCCACGGTTTCCACCAGATCAAGTGGGCAAGCAGCTAGGGATCCTGCAGCATCTACCAATCCCTTCAGGCTGTGCTGTGCAATGCCAGATAAATGAGGTACAAGCCTGCAGTTCAGGCCAGTATTGGAGGCAGCTGTCCCTCCTGCATACTCCATAGTGCACTGTCTGAGGAGGGAATACAGGGATAGGGGTGCGGCCATCTGCTTTAGATTCAGCTTGGGCTTCAACATGCACCCAGTGGGGTCAGCCAGGTCCTTCAAATGTGTGGCAGCGTGTGGGGGTCCAAGTGCAGGCTGCAGGATTCTCCTCATTTACTGCTCTCCAGGTCGGGAGGAGATTTTCTGCAGAGGGTCACAGACTTCATCTCAGTGAGGTGTTGGAGTCCCCCAGATGTTTGGTTCTGGGGAACTTCAGTGCCTGGGTTGACAGTAAATCCTCGGAATTTGGTTTTACCTCTTCCAGTTGATGTCATCCCTGGGCCTGACACAATCCATCAGCATGGCCACATGTTTGACCTGGTGTTCTCATCGGGGCTTGAGGTGACAAACCTCAGGACTGATCAGGTCATATGGTCTTATCATTGTACAGAGAAGTTCTTGTTTAGATCTCCCCTGAAAGTCCCTCCCCCTGTTGAGATGATCATCTATTGCAGCCCCTGCTGCTAGCTTTTGGCAGACAGCAATCTTGCTTTCAGAGCAAGGAGCACTTGACTAAAGAGCTAGAACTTTTCATATTAATAGAACATTTCTAACTCAGCAGGAATCAGATCCTGTTGACATTAGGCAACCAGATACTTTATTACAAGTGTGGGGTCTCAGGGTAAAAAAAAAGAGTCAGTGTGTTTTTCTATGTTGGGGAAGGGGACTGTAGCAGCTTCTCAGTTTGCTGAGTCAGGAGGAGAGCAGTTAATTGGGTGTGTGGCTTAGGCAGCAGAAAACCAGGTGTCTCTAATTAAAGTTCCCTGCTGCTAGCTTTTGGCAGACAGCAATCTTGCTTTCAGAGCAAGAAGCAGCTGACTAAAGAGCTAGAACTTTTCTTACTAATTGCTTTACTTCCCTCCCACCCTTAGCCAGTTCCACTTTTATAGGCACTGGATTTGAATGACAACAGGAACTTCCTATTTGGCAGTACATATGGAAGGATCACTGAGACACAAAAGTTTTGTCATCCTTGAAGAAAAAGAGTAGCTCTCCCCAACCCCCACCCCCAGCAGCTGGTGGTCTGATTCTTAGCAAGGAAGGAGACTACTGAAGAATACACAACATTTCTGCTCCAGAACAGGAAGGGTAGGAGCTGTAAGGGCACATAGGCAGTAGAACAATAGGTAAAAAAATAAAAAGAGGGAGGGGAGAGTAAGCATACAAAGCAACATGAGAGGGGCTACAAAATAAGATATGATGGGGTTGGTGCAGTGCAATGGCTGTGGGGTGACAGTCTTCCAGAAGGCATTCTGGAGGCTGCGATGCTACCATATTTGCAGGCATCTCTCTAGTCTGAGGGAGGAGGTTGCCCGCCTCCAGGCCAACCTGGCTAGGATTCATAAAACCTCCTCCCCCCACCCAGGGATCACCAGGGCCACCGCTGAAGCCCCAGAGATTACCAAGAAAGAGGAGCAGTTGGACCAAGGTGGACTCAGGGAGGGTGAGGGTGGTGGAACAGATGAGCATCCCTCCAGTTGTACTTCTCCACAATTCATACGCTGTTCTGGCAGAGAGTGGTTCCTCTATGGAGGCACCTACAGTGGAGACCAAGGAGGATGCTAGGAGCCTCCACAAAGAAGATCCACAGGAGGGTGACATGGGACCCCACAGGGGAAGGAAGAAACTCCTGGTGGGGGACTCAATTGTTAAGGGGGTAGAACTGGGGGAGGAAGGGGAGAGGGAGGTTAGGTGCTTGCCTGGCACCATGGCTTGGAGGGACAGGGAGCGAATCCTCAGGATTGTGGGAGCAGCTGCACAGGAGAGGGAGCTGGATGTCATTGTCCACCTAGGGACAAATTACCTGGCTGGGAATGGGATCAGAGCAGTGTAAAAAGAGTTTGTGGAGATTGGGGAGGGGCATTACACAAGTAGCATGTACGGTAACCTTATCGGAGGTGCTGCCAGTCTTTGGCAAGGGTGAGGCTAGTGTACACCACACCATGGGATTCAAGGAATGGTTGAAAAACTGGTGTGGAGTTTAGGGTTTTGGCTTCATTGGAGACTGGGGGTCCACCTGGAAGAATACAGGCCTATACTGGCATGATGGTCTGCATCTGTCCAGGGGGGACCAGGATCCAAGGGGATAGGTTTAAATGCTTCATTGGCAAGCATTTAAACTATCCAAGGGGGGAGGCACTGAAAAGGAGCAGGGAAATCCCAGTCTCCCCCAACAAAACAGGGTCATTAGCAAGGTAAACACTAAGGCAGTAAATAGGGAGCAGGACAGGGGTAAATGGAGAAAAAGGCAAAGGCAGTAAGGACAGGGATGGGGCTAAAAGGGGTAAGGCCATCAAAAAATGGAGGGTGATGAGTACCAATGCCTGTAGTCTGGGTAACATGCTCTTTGATCTAATGGCCTTGATGAAAGAGGGATGCTTGGATATTGTGGCAGTCACAGAAACTGGTACACAGAGAACCATGACTGGGATGTCAATGTACCAGGGTACACAATCTACAGGAGGGACAGGGAGGGTAAAAGAGGAGAAGGAGTAGCTCTCTATGTAAGGGAAGGGATCAAAGCAATGGAACTAAAGGGTAAACAGGGAGGAGAGGAGGCACTGTGGGTCACCTTGGAGACAGGAAATGGCACCACAATCTGCATGGGGGTTTTATACAGACCCCCATCTCAGGGGGAGGAAATGGACAAGGAAATTATAGAAGGCATCCTTAGAATGGCAAATAAAGGGGAGATATTGTTAAGGGGGGACCTGAATATCCCACATGTTAACTGGAGCACCTTTGCTACAGCCACATCCAAGAGCAGGGTCATTCCTGATGCCCTACAAGGGGTATGACTCAGACAGCTAGTATTGAAACCCACTCAGGAGGGAGCAGTCTTAGACCTGTTACTCTCAATTGGGGATGGAGAGAGGATCTTGGATTTAGAAGTGGGTAGCCATCTGGGAACAAGCGACCATTGAACTGTGAGGTTCTTGATAAACACAGCCATAGACTCAAGCCACACAAAAGCAAGAATATTGGACTTTAGGAGGGCTGACTTTGGGGAAAATGGGAGAGTGCCTCAGAAAAGCACTAACAAATGGGCAGGAAGGAGGGATGGAGGAACAATGAGGAAAAATCAAATCGGCCATCACAGAGGCAACAAACCTTTGTGTGAAGCAAATCAACAAAACAAAATGAAGGAAAAAACCACTAAGGTTCTCAAAAGAGGTGGTGTAGAATGTTAGGGAGAAAAGGGTAGCATTCAGGAAGTATAAGGAAACACAGAAGGAGCAGGACAGAGAACTGTACCCGGTAAAACAGAAGGAAGCAGGGAAGGCAGCCAGAATAGCAAAGGCCCAAACAGAGGAAAAGATAGCCAACTCAGGTAAGAAGGGGGATAAAACCTTTTATAGGTACATTAGGGAGTGAAGAAAGACCAAGGGAGGGATTGTAATGCTTAACAAAGGAAAGAGGGTGGGCATAGGGTGACAGTGAAAAAACAGGGATACTGCATGAATACTTCTGCTCAGTATTCACAAAAAAAAGAGGAGGGGGAGGTACCTTAACCAAAGAATAGAAGCACTCTGGATGGGGGGGTCGATATCAGTCCATTCACAAAAAAAGAGTCCTGAAAGAACTTCTAAAACTGAACATGGACAAAGCAATGGGGCCTGATGGGATTCACCCCAGAATTCTAAAAGAACTAAGGGGAGAACTAGTGACACCACTGACTACCCTTTTTAACAAATCATGGGAGTATGGTGTGATACCTGAGGACTGGAGGAGGGCAGATGTGACTCCCCTTCAGAAAAGTGGGAGCAAGAGAGAGGCAGGAAACTACAGACCTGCTAGTTTGACTTCAGTGGTAGAGAAAATGATGGAATCACTTCTGAAGGAAAGAATTGCCGAATACCTAGATGCCAGTGGGGCACAGGACACAAGGCGGCATGGATTCACAGTGGGAAGGTCATGTCAGACGAATCTAATAGATTTATTTGACTGGGTGACCAAAGTAGTAGACCAGGGAGGAGCTGTGGACACGGCCTACCTAGAGTTTAGCAAGGCATTTGACACAGTCCCACACAAAATATTAATAAACAAGTTAGCCAGTCTGGGAGTGGGTCCTGGGATTGTAGCCTGGATACAACATTGGCAGGACAACAGGACACAGAGGGTAATAGTAAATGGAGTCCACTCCAAAGAAAGTGGGGTACCGCAGGGTTCAGTACTGGGACTGGTCCTCTTTAATGTCTTTATAGGTGATATTGTAGAGGGACTGGAAGGGAAAGTATGCCTCTTTGCAGATGACACAAATATCTGCTACAGGGTTGATACACAAGAAGGGGTGGAAAGGATGAGAAAGGACTTGGCAAAATTGGAGGAATGGTCAAAAGTATGGCAGCTTAGACTCAATGCAAAATAGTGCAAAGTAAGGCACCTGAGAAACAAAAACCCAGGGGAAGAGTACACAATGTGGGGGGAGGTACTAACAACAACAAAAATGGAAAGGAACCTGGGGGTAGTCATATCAAATGACTTAAAGGTAGGCTAGCAATGTGAGAATACAGTAAGGAGGGCTGGGGGGACACTGGGATGCATAGGGAGAGGCATCATCAGTAGAAAACAGGAAGTTGTAATCCCTCTGTACCGACAGTTGGTGAAACCCCATCTGGAATACTGTGCGTAGTTCTGGAAACCCCATCTCCACAAGGACACAGACAGGATGAAGGCAGTCCAGAGGAAGGCAATTAAAATGGTGCAGGGTTTGCACCAGAAGCCATACAAAGAGAGGCTAAAGGAGCTTAATATGTATACCCTAGAGGAAAGGAGGGAGGGGGGACATGATAGAAACATTTAAGTACCCCAAGGGAATCAACAAAGTCCAAGACAGTAGCATCTTTCAGAAAAAGAGATGTGCAAGAACAAGGGGGCACAATTTGAAACAGAGGGGGATGGCACAGGGGCAATGTGAGGAACTAGTTTTTTCACGGAGAGGGTGGTGGATGAATGGAATGACCTTCCTGAAGAGGTTTTGGGGTCAAAAACAGTGGGTGAATTCAAGAATTCATGGGACAGACATAAAGCAATTCTAGTGGGGGGTAGGTAGAATTAGGCTGTTGGTTAACTAGGCTCTGCAGCTTATCCAATAGGTAGGGAAATGGGCAGACTGGGTGGGCCAAGCAGTCCTTATCTGCCATCAAAGTCTATGTTTCTATGTTTCTATTGCCCTTTAAAGGCAGTGTCCCCAGAAGGGCTGCTGGCGGTAGCTGATTTGTCTAGTATAACAGCTGCATGTGCAGTTGGCATGGGCGAGGTGGTGGCCACCTATAATAGGGTGGTTTCAGAGGCACTTGATGCCATTGCACTGGTCCATCTATAACTCAGATCTTCTCACTTGAGATCCCCTTGGTTTGTTGGGGATGTCACGGCGAGGAAGATCAGGGATCGTAAGTTGGAGCTTGCTGGCAGAAGTCCTGGTCAGAGGAGGACAAAATGGCCTTGCGTGCTCATTATTATGAGTACCAAGGGGCAATCAACCATAAGAAGGCAGAGTTCCTGTCCATTGCCACAGGGAAGAACATACCATCTCAGCTATTTCAGACTGTGGACAGCCTCTTGCATCTGGTTTGTCTACAGTTGAAAAAACCTTTTCAATTGCATTGTGTGATGAGTTTGCTCAGTTCTTCTCTGACAGGATGTCCTCTATCCAGCTGGGGATTCCGTCAATGAGGCAAGCTTTGCCTCACAGTGATCAGCCAGGTTGGAACAGCAGTGCTCCATCTGTCTGGGAGGAGTTTAGACCAGCGGAGGTGGCTGAGGTCATTGAGGTGATCTCGAAGCTCAAGCACACTTATTATGAACTGGACCCAGTCCCGACTCCTTTCTTGATGAGATGTGTCAGGTCCATTGGCCCAGTGTTTGCTGGGATTGTCCAGTGTTTGTTGTCAGAGGGAGTCTTTCTGAATACCTTGAAAGAGGCTCTGGTGAGGCCCCTCTTGAAGAAGCCATCTCTCGACCCTGGTGTCCTGGCAATGTCTTGGCGAATTACTGTCCAATCTCCAAACTTCCATTTTTAGGAAAGGTTGTTGAGAAAATAGTGGTGCAGCAGCTCAAGGATCATCTCTTGACCTTTGATATCTATGAGCCATTCCAGTCAGTTTTCAGGGCCAGGCATAGCACTGAAACAGCGTTAGGGTGTAAAATGACCTCCACAGGGCTAGAGATAGAGGAGACAGGTCAATTCTTGTGCTCCTTGATCTCTCTTCAGCTTATGACACCGTGGATCACGTCTTGCTTCTCGATGGCCTTAGAGAGTATTGTGGACTCACCGGTACTGTCACCAACTGGTTTGAGTCCTATCTCTCTGGCAGGAAGCAGCAGGTAATGATGGGGAATTTCTCCTCCTCACTAAAGCTCCTGCCATGTTGAGCGACTTAGGGCTCAATCTTGTTGCTGTTGCTATTTGTGGTGTACATGATGCCCCTAGGAGAGCTCATTAGGCATTAAGCAGTGTGGGTTTTCACTGTTATACAGATGATACCCAAGTGTATATGCCCTTTGCCCCTGGAACACAGGATGCCATGGAAGTACTTAACAACTGCCTCGCTGAGATCAATGACTGGATGTCCTCCAGCTGGTTGAGACAAAAGCCTGACAAAATGGAGGTCCTGGTGATTGAGCCAGGTCACGGGCATGATGGGAGGGCCTCCAGAGTGATTACATTATTGCTCCTGGGATCTGCTTCATTGATGGCCTCTCTTGGGTGCAGAATCTTGGCATTATCCTGGATGACAGATTGACACTTGAAGTTCAGGTGTCATCTGTTGTCCAAAGTGGTTTTTACCACTTCAGGAATATCACCAGGATTAAATCTCTAGTTCTGCATGAAGACCTGCCATCACTGGTACATGTCTTTGTAACATCTAGGCTTGATTATTGTAATGCTCTGTACTTCAGGGTCACTGGAGGAACCCTCTGCCAACTGCAGCTGGTACAGAACCCAACGGCCAGGTTGCTGACTAGCCTATCTAGGTCTAGTCATGTGACCCTGATCTTGCAAGCTTTGCACTGGCTGCTGTCAGGTGGAGGATCATCCTCAAGGTGGGCTTCCTCACCTAGAAGACCCTGTATGGTAAGGGCCCTGGCTACCTGGCTGATCTCCTGACACCTGCTACTTCTGCTCAATCCCTCTGCTCCTTGACCAAAGTCCTCCTTGCTGTTCCCAGGGCCAGATTAAAAATGTCTGGCAACCGTGCTTTTGGTGTCATTGGCCCAGCCCTGTGGAACTCCCTTTCAGCTTGTCAGAAGGCCCCAACAGTCGAGATGTTTAAAAAGGGACTAAATGTCTTATTTATTTTGTTTGGTCTTCCCTGATGAAGGTGATTTACCAGCACTATTTTAATTTTAGAGTACTATTTAATTTTAGATATTGTAGTATGTTATTTATTGTTTTTTAAAAAATGTGTCTGTTGTATGTGCTATGTGTATACTTGCATTATCCCACCTGTCTTATGTAAGGTGCCCAGAACCTCAGGGATTGGGCATCATATAAATAAACTCGCCTTGCCATTATGAGTCCCTATCTAGGTCTTGGTCTAGAGTGATGTTCCACTTTCCTCCTAGAATGTGGGGGAAATGTGACCAAGGTGACATTTGGTGAACTAGCTCCATGAAGAAGTCCAGGTTGTCTGTATTTTGGCCGTATATGGAGCCCAGTACTATGTCCATTTGCCCCAGAGAGCCCCTAATAGGAATATAGCAGCCCTGTGTGTCAGTCTTTTGTTCTTTGTCTTTAAATTGCACAGACTGTGCAAGGAGCATAGTGAGTCCTTTCTTACAGGTATTGTTCCCAGCCCCATAGACCTGACCTACCCAATCTCTACGTAGGATCAAAATCTGATCAGCCTTTAAATAGGTCTCCTGTAGGAAGGAGATCTGTGAATGCAATTTCTTTAAATGTAAGATTTTGTATCATTTGTCTTTTGTTTACACCCTTTTCACATTCCAAGTAACAAATATTGTAGTGTTATTCATGGCAACATATAATAAGGTGTTTCAGGCGGGCCTGTGATTGCTTTATCTATAGTACCCTTTGGATTTTGTTGCATATAATACAAATGTGCACCTGAAAAGGCCCCCAAACCCAGTGCTATTTTTCCTTCCTCCAAAATGTCAACAATACAAACTGTGACAGAAACACTAGATCTGAGAATAACAGGGTATACCGCATTTCAGAGGGATAGGACTGCTGGTAAGGGGGGTGGCATTGTTTATTAGGAATGGGATTAAATGCAGTAGGGGGAAGGATGTCGCAGGGCACCTAGAGGCGTAATGGGTTACCTTGCTGGATCTAAGGGAAAGGAGAGTCAACCTGAGGGTTGTATACAGGTCGCCTAAGCAATCAGAAGAGCTAGATGAGGAGTCAGTGAAGAACCTAAAAACCCACTGTAGTAAAGTTAGGGGCAAAACCATGGTGTTGGGGGATCTAAACATGCCAGGGGCTGACTGGGGTATCATGGCATTGTCGTCAGCTAAAGAGCAATGTCTGCTGGATGCCTTCCAGGATGCATTTTTATCCCAGATGGTGGTTGAGACAACTAAAGAGGGATGCATTCTGGACTTGGTTCTGACAGATGGTGTCCTGGTCAAGAACATGGTTGTTGAGGACCCATCTGCAGGGAGCAACCATGCCACAGTGTGGTTTTTCTTGGACCTGGGCAGGGATGGAAATCACACAAAAATGACCATGGTGGACTTCAGGGGGGCAGATTTTAAGGGGATGGCAGCCATCCTAGAGAGACATTTAAGTATAATTATCCCAGACATGGGCACAGAGCACAGGCGGCAGATAAAAAAGAGGGGTCTTCTTGAGGCCATGAAATCCTGAACAAAGGTCCACCCCAAGTATGCTTGGGCTAGGAAACCCAGCTGGTGGACCAGGGGAAGTGCAGGAGGTGGTGAGGGAAAAAAGGATGGCCTTCCTAAGGTACAGGCACTCACGAGGGGATAAAGACAGGGAGGAGTGCCACATAATCTCCAAAATGGTGGGTAGGGTGGTGAGATCGGCCAAGGTGGATAAGTAACTGCGGTTGACTCAGGGAATCAGGGAGGGGGAGGAAAGTTTTTTCATGTACATCAGGGAAAGAAGGAAAGGTCGGAGGCAGACCAACAGGTTAAAGAAAGAGGGTGAGTGGGCAGAGGAGGCTGTGGAGCAAGCAGAAGTTCTTAATGAGTACTTCTGCTCAGTCTTTACTAGGGAAGAGGATGGACCAATTCCTCAGGGGGGGTTGCAAAATGGGGTCTGGGGACAGGGTGGCACTCACAGATGGTGAGATCTCAGTAGGGAGGCTCTAAAGTCCCTGCGAACTGGCAAGGCTCCAGAGCCAGATGGGATCCAACCCAGGGTGTTGAAAGAACTTGTTGATGTCCTGGCTGCACCATTGATGGACTTGTTCAATTCCTCCCTTCAATCAGGATGGGTTCCCCGGGACTGAAGGATGGCACACGTCATGCTGCTCCACAAGAGTGGACCACGGGACAAGACGGGAAACTACAGACTGGTTAGCTGGACATAGGTGGTGGGGAAACTGTTGGAGACCATCTTGAAGGAGAGGTTGGTGGAGTTCCTAGAGGCACATAGCCTCCAAGATGAACGCCAACATGTGTTCATCTATGGGAGATCGTGTCAAACCAACCCAGTTGAATTCTATGACTGGATGACAAGAAAGCTGGATCAGGGAAGGCTGGTGGATGTTCTGTACCTGGACTTCAGCAAAGTTTTCAACTCGGTCCCACACGGCCCCCCAGAGCAAAGGAGGGAGAGAGGTGATATGATCAAAACATTCAAACATCTTAATGTCATTAACAAGGTGAAAGAGTCTAACATGTTTCAATATAAGAAAAATGGCAGAACAAGAGGACACAGCATGAGAATAGAGGGAGGCCAATTAAGAGGTAACGTGAGGAAGTTTTTTTCACAGAAAGGGTGGTGGATGCATGGAGCGGCCTACCTCAGGAAGTGGTGGATATGAGTATGGTGCAGGACTTCAAACAGGCATGGGATAGGCATAAGGGAGCAAGATGAGTATGAATTGATAGGCCATTAACAGAGTATAGGCCTATGGCACATTCATAATGTAGGAAAAAATGGGCAGACTGGATGGGCCTTGCAGTCCTTATCTGCCGTCAACTTCTATGTTTCTATGGGAGATTGATAGGGAAGCTGAGGAGCTTTGGGGTGGGGCAAAAGTTGCTGGGATGGATTGCAAATTGATTATCCGATTGGTTACAGAGAGTGGTGATTGCGGATGGGGTCTCTTCTCCCAGAAGAAACATCAGTGGGGTCACTCAAGGACAGTGTTGGGCCCGCTCCTATTTAATACATTCATTTTAGACACTGGGGTGAGAGCTAGGAGCAGGCTGAGTCTATTCGCTGATGAATCCAAACTGGGAGTGGTGGTGGATGGGGAGGTGGGGAGAAGGACACTACAGGAGGACTTAGGTACACTTGAGAGGTGGTCGCACACGTGGCAGATGAGGTTTAATGCCAAGAAGTGTAGAGTACTCCACTTGGGTGTTAGGAATCCAATACAAAATGTTTTTGCCCAAGGAACTCACCAAATTCAGTTTAAGAAGATCAAACAATTATATCTGGTGGAGCTTGCCAAGTTTTCAGTACGCGCAAATCCAATCACACAGGTTCTGGCCTGCTCAAGCAAATAAATGCTGCTACACACGGAGTCTTTAAAGTTCATTTTTACTTTTATTTATTAAGTCTCAACGTTTCACCTAGTGTTAGGCTTCTGTTGGGGAACTGTGAAAATATTTTTTTTTGTGTAATCTATTTTTCCGCCCTCGTACTCACTGGTCCACCACTCCTTTGGGCTCTACCAAGTTCCCCCCCAGCCCCTACTGTCCTTTCCCAGCCCTCCTCTGATCCTCGTAGTGCAGCTGGCCCCCGGGATATCCCGGCGTATCCCTTCGCGGGTGAGTCCCCCTCCTCCTTCAGGGCAGGCACCGGGGGAGAGGCATGACCCCAGCACATACTCTCTAGGGTCCAGGGATGCTGCCGAGGAACAGAAGGCCCTGGAAAGGTGCTGGAAGCCCTCAGGAAACAGATTGTCATCATCCGTTGGTCAGCGAGAGATTTTCCTGGCTCTCTTAAGGTGCGTGACATCCAGACATCAAGGCAAGAGCCGACATCTATCACGCACCACCCCTAATGACTCTGACATGTTGCTCTACCCCTGGCATCCACCAGTGGTCACTACAACACCAGGTCACAGCCCCTTTCCTCCCTGAAGGCAGCGAGCAGTCGTGGGACGCTCAAGCTGCCTCCCCCCCGGCCGCCCCTCCATCAACCCAAGCTCATTCCCGAACCTTGGTCGCGATTGTCGCAAGCGGAACCAACTGCTGCACTGATTGGCCGGCGTGTGAAAAGATTTTTAAACAACTAATGAATATATTTCATACACAGAATTTTTTATGTTTATCATATCTTTCAATATTAGACTGTGCCAGTCAAAAAACTGTGTGTACCATCTTTCCATTATAATTTCTAAATCAAAATCAGAAATATCAAAACTACGAAACTTTATCTCCAACAATTATATGCAATTATGAATTTATATAAATGTTCTACCCATCAAATGCCACCTAAATAGATGCATGATAAATTCATTGCCTTACATTTTAACAATGCCAGCAATGGCCAAGCATCAGTTAAGTCTCCTCACGTATTGCCTCCAAAATGTATTCACTTAAAATAAATAAAACAGCTAAATCAGATCATTCTTTCTCCAAAAGCAAGTATACAGTACTTCTGTAACATTTGTATGTTTAATTTTTAATATTCACCTTTTTGTATATGCTATTACTTTTGCTGGTTTCAATTGCACTTCTCTTCAAGCCACTTAGCTATTGAAAAGATAAACTAAAAGAAGGAGAGGTGGGGGGGAAGGGTGTAGTTGAAATCACCGTTACTGCTTTAAATGCTTTAAATTCATCTTCAAAATTGTCAAACCATTCATTTGCAATATACAGTTTTTCTGTTACATACATGTAACCAGTTTTAAATAAGAGAAGTGCATTTGAAACCAGCAAAAGTAATAGCATATTCAAAAAGGTGAATATTAAAAATTAAATGTACAAATGTAACTGAAGTACTGTATACTTGCTTTTGGAGAAAGAATTAACTGATTTAGCTGTTTTATTTATTTTAAGTGAATACATTTTGGAGGCAATATGTGAGGAAACTTGACAGATGTTTGGCCATTGCTGGTGTTGTTAAAATGTAAGGCAATGAATTGATCATGCATCTACTTTGGTGGCATTTGATGGGTAGCACATTTACAGAAATTAATAATTCAGGGTTTTAAATAATTGATTAGCAGTTTTTTTCTTGGGACAATACTAAATGTACAGAAAGTATTTATATAGGTTTTCTAGAAGTGATATATTTGTTAAACACAGTGAGGCAAGTGCTATACATTTTCACAATATTTTAGCACTTTTATGAGCAAAACGCTAATCAATTTTTAGAGTTAAATAAAACCCTGTAATTGCATATAATTGTTGGAGATAAAGTTTCATAGTTTTGTTATTTCTGATTTTGATTTAAAAACTATAATGGAAAGATGGTACACACAGTTTTTTGACTAGAACAGTCTAATATTGAAAGATATGATAAACATAAAACATTATGTGTATGAAATATATTCATTATTTGTTTAAAAATCTTTTTGCAACTCCCCAGAAGAAGCCTAACACTAGGCAAAACATTGGGACTTAATAAATAAAAGTAAAAATGAACTTTAAAGACTCCATGTGTAGCAGCATTTATTTGCTCGAGCAGGCCGGAACCTTTGTAGTTGGATTTGCACGTACTGAAAACTTGGCAAGCTCTATCAGACATAATTGTTTGATCTTCTCAAATTGAATTTGGTGATTTCCCTGGGCCAAAACATTTTGCATTTGTCTAGTTCTGTCCTTTTCGGTGGTCAGGTATAGCCTTCAGGACGTTTACCTACAAATGAAGAATTGAAGACTTTATTGTCCTCCTCAATATTTGAAACAGGGCATATCTTTCATTGACTGAGGCCAGATTCAATATGCTGTATGGTGATTGAAATTGAATACATTGGCCCAGATATTCAGACTGTGCCAGGCAGTGAATTTGCAAACTGGGCGCCTTTACAACTCAACGTCGCATCCGGCCAGGTCAGGTGATATTCAATGGGATGCCATGGCGCAGCACCACTGAATATGGCACGGACAGTGCACATACTGCACATGGTTCAGTGGCACTGCGCCAGCACAAGCCACAGATAGGGAGCACAGGATACACCAGCACAAATGCAGTTGCTCTAGGTGCATCACCCATGATATTCAGCAGGGGGCATGCAAATGAGGCCATAATATATGCAAGATGCAAATGGGGCCATTTGCATGTCATTATGGGCCTATTTGCATGCCTTGTGCAGGGCAGCCTGGTGACTTGCCCCTCGCACCCTGCACAGCATGACATGTGCACAGTGGGGGTCCCGGGGCATCCCCCACCCTGTAGCCATGATCGCGGTACAGCTCCATAATGTAAGTCCCTGGCAGTCTAGCGGTACCCCCTTCCTCCCAATTCCACGATAAATGTAAGTGTAAACACACCCTGGTGGTCTAGTGGATCCCCCTCCCACCCGATTCCCTGATCACGGCATATGTATAAGACAACACTCCCTGGTAGTCCAGCAGAACCCCCCTCCCTCCCATGTCCCTGATCACTGGTAGATGACATATATGCAGCCCCGTGGTAGTTTAGTGGAACCCCCACCCTCCTGTGTACCTGATCGCTGATTATCCACCATAGTAATAGTCCCTGGTAGTCCAGTGGTACCCCCCCACCCATTACTGCGATCATGGTAAAACCCTGTAATACAATTCCCTGGTGATCCAGTGGCACCCCCCACCCCTTCCACCCACACAAACCCCCATGCTTGGCCCGCTCACCCCCGGCATTGGCGGGCGGCTGCAACCTGCCCGCATACCACCCAGCCACCCACCAAATAACAGGTACAGTATGGGCTGCAAGCCCATTGGTCCACAGTGAAATTGTATTATGGGGTTTTACCATGATCATGGCAATGGGTGGGGGGGTATCACCAGACTACCAGGGACTATTACTATGGCAGATAACCAGCAATCTTGGGAACAGGAGGGTGGGGGGTCCCACTAGACTACCAGGGGGTTGCAAATATGTCATCTACTGGTGATCGGGGACACTGGAGGGAGGGGGGTTCCACTAGACTACCAGGGAAAGTTGTTTTATACGTATGCCATAATCGGGGAATCTGGCTGGAGGGGGGTTCAATAGACCACCAGAGTGTGTTTACATTTACATTTATAGTGCAATTGGGAGGGAGTGGGGTACCACTAGTCTACCTGGGGGATGTGGGTGCTTGAGGATGGTGTTCTGGGTGGGCAGGTGGCCACCCACTGCTGGTGACTGCTGTGTTGTGCCCTGCAATACAGCAGCCTGCCTGCAGGTGGCCAGGATTTGTTCCCACTTTTCACAGGCTCAACTTTGAACCCCCTATATGGTGCAATGCAGGGTTGTGCCAGCATATGCACCGCACATCCTGAGCTGAATATCAGGATGTGCCGCATATGCATGGGCACACACCCTGCATCTGTGCCACATAAGATTACATTGCACCCTGGTGCATCAGGATTTGCACTGTGCCAAGCAGCCTTTTAAATTGCCTGCCAGGGTGCAATGCGGGGTTGCACCGGTGCAACTCTGTTGTGCCATGTGCAACCACTTTGAATAACTGGGCCATTGTGCTTTTGATATACATTTATAAATTGTTGTTATATTTTTTCAGATTTGGGTATTATTATAAAGGTATTTATATACAGTTTTCCCATCGGGTGAAGATTGAGAACTTTTGCAATGAAAGCATTCAATGTGGCAGGAGGTAGTGTGGAAGGGAGTTTCACCTTCTGCACTTTTACTGATAGTGAACGAGAGTCACTCTTTACTCTAATGATGGGCGATAGGGACCTGGCTCAGGTTAATATAGACAGTACTAAAACTTTAAAGGACAGGATAGACAATCTTAAAAACAAAGACCTAAGGCTGGATTTACACAATCTTACATTGGCTAAATATTTAAAATTCAAACGTATCCCAAGAGGACCGAAAGTTGCTATAAAACCTAATTTGGAAATAAATGATGAAATATTAACTAACAAATGGGATGGAATTAGAACATGATGTAGTGCTGATTTTATGTACATTAATCGAAGCAGTCCTGAGAAGTAGAAGCAAATTGACGGAGGATATTCATGAATGTCAGAATAATTTACAAACTAAGGTTATAGTGGAAGAACTAAATAAATGGCTAGAGGACATAAACAATAAGCTTAAGGAATATGAAAAAACATTAACAGAAAACAAATTAAGGAAATTTTACAGAGACACAGAAGATTATAAAAATAATAGGGTGTATACATACAAAAAAAGGTACAGAACATTTCCTTCCACCAAAGATTCTAGTTCAGATAGTTCTGGTAGTTACACAAGAAGTAATAATAGATCAGAAGTACATCAATCAAAATGTCTTTTTTTTTAGAGCAGGACATCCCAGAACCCCAAGCTGCACCAACAATGGTGCAGACAGACAGACACAATCAAAATTTGGGACAGGGGTCTTCAAACAGATATGATCTCAGAAGAAAAATCAAAGCATATTAGTCAGAGAAATAGAAGAGCAAAGTGGAGGAGGAAGAGGAAAGGGTCGTCAGAAAAATCAAAGAGGAGGGAGACTGTAATGTTTAACCTAAGCCAGTGTCCCATGACAACAGAAGAAATGAGGGTGTTATCATTAGGTTTATCATTCTCTGTCATGAAAGAAATAGATAAATTTCAAATAGAAGCTGACATGCAAAAATACTTTTGGAAACTTAGACTGCATAGCCAATTTAGTGGAATGGTAGAGAAGAATCCAGAACAAAAAGAACTAAAAAGAGCTATGGGCATCAAATCCAAGTACATGCCAGTAATAGGACAGAGTCATGCGGGTGAAAATTATATAGAGACTGTAAACAAAGAAATGTGTCAGATTTTGAAAACTCACACCAAATATCAGAGGTCCAACTTGTCTTAAAAAGAAAAGGAAGCTTTACTGTCTTTAGAAAATGACACCTCAATAATAGTCAAACCAGCAGATAAAGGTGGGGCTAAAGTGATTCAAAATCGAGAGGACTATAGACAGATGTGTCTAGATCTTTTAGAAGTATTGGCTAGCTATGAAAAATTGGAAGGTGATCCACTTAACATTATATCAGAGTTAATTAAAGTAACACTATTTGAAACGGAAACAATGGGATTGCTCAGAAGTTGGGAAGTAGAAGTTATGGAGAATGAACACCCGATGGTACCTTTATTTTATGCCCTTCCCAAGATTTGTAAACCATTGGAAAAGCCTCCAAGCAGACCTATTGTGTCTGGAATTTGCTCCATTTAGAACCTCTATCTAAGTTTGTTAATCACTTTTTACAACTGTTAGTGGAATAAATTCCAACTTATATTAAGGACACCACCCATGTGTTACAATCGATATAGGATCTAAATGTAGTAGGGGTACCAGAGGAGAGTATACTTGTAACAATCGATATGAAGGACTTGTATACATCTCTACCACATGATAAAGGTATAGAAAGCATGGGAAAACTGTTAGACACTAGGCCACTTGATCAAAGACTGAGAACTTGAGTCCTACAGGATCTGGCAGAGGTAGCTTTGCATAAAAACTATTTCAAATTTGAAAATCAGTTTTATGGACAAGTTAGAGGCACTGCCATGGGCAGTACAATGGCACCAGGCTATGCCAATGCCTTTATGCATGACTTCAAAAACACGCATATCACTGGTACAACAACAGTAGGATATGTTTTCAAGGAGAAAATCCTTTTTGGAAAAGATTCATTGATGATATAGTATTGATTTGGACAGGTAATTTACAAGAACTAACTGAGTTTCAAGAATATGTAAACAGTAGAGACTCCAGTTTGGCTTTCACTTTTATCTATGATAAACATCAAATAGATTTTCTGGACATAACAATTTATAGAAATAGGCATAAATTGGAAACAAAGTTGTTCAGAAAAGCAATAGATAGGAATGCAACGTTACATAGGAAAAGCTTTCACCTGAATAAACTCATTCAAAGCATATCCTACTTGTAGTTTTTGAGAGCTCAATGCAACTGTAGTACAGAGAAGGAATGTGTAAAAGAGCAAAAAACTATTGTGGCAAGATTTTGAGAAAGACAATATCGAAAAAAATTACCTGGAGCAGGCCCAGGGTAAGGCAGCAATGAAATCTAGACAGGAACTTCTTACACCAGTAGAAATTACTGAGACAGTGACTAAAAAAAAAGAGTCCATTAGTCTTTAGCTCTGTCCATAATATTATGCCACAGCTCAAAAAAGTCATTTTAAATAACTGAAATATCTCGCAAAAAAATCCTACAACCGCTGGAATTTTCCAAGAGAAGCCTTATGTGGTCTCTAAGAAAGCTCCCACAATTAAAGATAAACTAGTACATACACAGCACTGGAAAGAGAGCCCTAAGGGATCCCAGTTATTATTGATCCCTTAAAAAATGGAATGTTCTCATGCGGCAAATGTGCTGCATGTGGTAACACCTCCCAGAAAACATTTTTTAAACATCCCCATACAGGTAAAGAATATCATATAAGGTCACATATTACATGTGCCACAAAGGGGGTTATATACCTTATACAATGTCCTTGCGACCAATTATATGTTGGTAAAACACTGAGGGAACTTAGGACCCGTATCTCAGAACATAAAAGCTGAATCTGTAATAAAGATGAACATTCCCCTCTTGCTAGACTTTATAATGAAAGATGGCATTCCCCCATACAAATCAGATTTTGGGGACTTGAAAAGATACCTGAACCAGCAAGAGGTGACTGTTATAATGATTTGTTAGAAAAAAGAGAGATGTTTTGGATGTACGACATGGGACTTATCTACGAGAAATGGAGTTTAAATGAGCAGTTAACTGGCAGGTGTGTTGGAGAAATTAAGAAGGAATATAAAATGTTTATCCAAAATATTTTTATAAGAAATGGATCATGCCCTTTATTTAAGACTGAAAGAAAGTGTTAGAGCCACTATGGTTCAGTAGTCGCATAATAAAGAGATATAAAATGGGTTTATAATAATCATGTGTCAAGAAACTTTTCCATCAGACCCTAAATGATGTGGCAGTCTCATTTTCTAGCTGAAGGTATTAATGTGACCAACTACAACGGAGTACAACTAGAATATAACTTGAAAAAATTAGCTTGTTTGATAACTCTGAGTAAATGAAAGCATTGCAATATAAATCAATAGACAGATGGTAAGAATATTGAAGGAAACTGATTGCAGAAAATATATGCTTTTAATGAACATTTAACAGTAGCTGCTACAGTCTAAGAATGATAGCTTGGCTCAGTTAGCTTTATAATACCTATCGAGCACCAGGACACATTTGTAAATATTTATATTCCTTTACAAGTGTATTCCAGAGCAGCCATGAATCTTCATGATGCTGAAATGTGTCAGGCAGAGAAGTCATTGGTTGCCATGGTGACCACCTTGCTTCTGCAAGGAGTAATGACACAAGCTTTGTTGTCACATGACTCCTCTCCATGACATAAAGAGGTTCAGTTGGTGAAGCAGCCAATGCTGTCAGTCTGCCTCTAAAACAGCACCGAGTAAGTGGCTAATTTTTATTTGATATGCCTATACTTAGGAATGTAATCACGGTAGTAAGTGCAGCAAACACCAACATAGGGGTGTCGATAGGGAGAAGGGCAAGGGTAAATGGAGAAAGTGACAAAGGCAAGAAGGACAGGGATGGGGCAAAAGGGAGTAAGGCCATCAGGAAATGGAGGGTAATGAGTACCAATGCCCATAGTCTGGGCAACAAGCTCCCTGAGCTGGTGGCCTTGATGGAAGAGGGATGCCTGGATAAGTAGCGAGTCACAGAAACATGGTCACAGAGAACCATGACTGGGATGTTAACATACCAGGGTACATAACCTACAGGAGAGACAGGCAGGAGAGAAGAGGGGAGGAGTAGCTCTCTATGTAAGGAAGGGATAAAGCAACTGAACAAAGAGTAAACAGGGAGGAGGAGGCTTTGGGTCACCTTGGAGACTGGAAAAGGCACCACAATCTGCACAGGGGTTGTGTACAGACCCCCATGTCAGGGGAGGAATAGACAAGGATATGATAGAAGGCATTCTTAGAATGGCAGAGAAAGGGAGATACTATTGATGGGAGACCTGAATATGCCAGATGTTAACTGGAGCACATTTGCTGCAGCCACATCCAAGAGCAGGGCCATTCTTGATGCCCTACAGGTGGCAGGCATTAGACAGCTAGTTTCGGAACCCACTCATGAGGGAGCAATCTTAGACCTCATGCTCTCAAATGGGGGCAGTGAGAGGATCTCAGATCTAGAAGTGGTTGCCATCTGGGGACAAGTGACCATCAAACAGTGTAGTTCACGTTAAACTCAGCTACAGAGTCAAGCCATACAAAAGTGAGGGTACTGGACTTTTGGAGAGCTGACTTTGGCAAGATGGGAGAGTGCCTCAGAAAAGCACTAGCAAACAGGCTAGAAGGAGGTGTGGAGCAACAATGCGGAATCATCAAAACTGCCATCACAGAGGCAACAAGCCTTTGTGTGAAGCAAATAAACAAGTCAAAATGAAAGAAAAAGCCACTATGGTTCTCAAAAGAGGTGGCTGTGAAAGTCAGGAAGAAAAAGATAGCATTCAGAAGTAAGGAAACACAGAAGGAGCAGAACAGAGAGCTGTACCAGTTAAGGCAGAAGGAAGCAGAGAGAAGTCAGAATAGCAAAGGCCCAAACTGAGGAAAAGATAAGCCAACTCAGTTAAGAAGGGGATAAAACCTTTTACAGGTACATCAAGCGGTATTATTAGAAAAGACAAAGGGAGGGATAGTGGTGAGTAGAGATGAGCGATTTGGGTGGGTAGGGGCAGTGAAAAGCAGGGATACTGAATGAATATTTCTGCTCAGTATTCACAAAAGAGGAGGGGAAGTGCCTAATCCAATTAACAGAAGCACTCTTGATAGGGGGTCGATCCCAGTCCTTTCACAGAAGAAAGGGTTCTGCAAGAACTCCTAAAACCGAAGGTGGACAAAGCAATGGGTCTGATGGAATTCACCCCAGAATTCTAAAAAGAATTAAGGGAGGAACTAGTGAAACCACTGGCTACTCTTTTAATAAATCATGGGAGGATGGTGTGGTACCCAAGGACTGGAGGAAGGCGGATGTGATTCCCTTCACAAAGTGGGACCAAGACAGAGGCAGGAAACTACAGACCTGTCAGTCTGACCTCAGTGGTAGGGAAAGTGATGGAGTCACTTCTGAAGGAAAGAATAGTTGAGTACCTAGAGGCCAGTGGAGCACAGGACCCAAGGCAGCATGGATTCACAGTGGGAAGGTCATGTCAGACGAATCTAATAGATTTCTTTGACTGGGTGACCAAAGTAGTAGACCAGGAGGGCTGTGGACATGGCCTACCTAGACTTTAGCAAGGCATTTGACACAGTCCCACACAAAGATTAATAGTCAAATTAACCAGCCTGGAGTGGGTCCCAGGGTGGTAACCTGGGTAGAACAGTAGCTGCACAACAGGACACAGAAGGTAATTGTAAATGGGCCCACTCTGAAGAAAGGGTTTACTAGTAGGTGCACGCGGATTCAGTGTTAGGTCCAGTCCTTTTAATGTCTTCATCAGTGACATTGCAGAGGGACTGAAGGAAAGTATGCCTTTTGCAGATGACACAAAGATCTGCAACAGGGGTTGATACACAAGGAGGCGTGGAAAGGATGAAAAGGGACTTGGCAAGGTTGGAGGAATGGTCAGAAGTATGGCAGCTAGGATTCAATGCAAAGAAGTGCAAAATAATGCACCTGGGAAATAAGAACCCAGGGAAGAATACACAATGGGTGGGAGGTAGTAACAACAACAAAAAGGAAAGGGACCTGGGGTAATCATATCAGATGACCTTAAGGTTAGCAAGCAATGTGAGAAGGCAGTAGGGAGGCTGGGGGTATACTGGGATGTATAGGGAGAGCAACAGCAGCAGAAAACAGGAAGTTGTTATCCCTCTGTACAGACAGTTGGTGAGACCCCATCTGGAGTACTGTGTCCAGTTCTGGAGACCCCATCTCCGCAAGGACATAGACAGGATAGAGGTAGTCCAGAGGAGGGCAACTAAAATGGTGCAGGGTCTGCAAGAGAAGCCGTATGAGGAGAGACTAAAGGAGCTTAATATGTATACCCTTGAGGAAAGAAGGGAGAGGGGGGACATGATAGAAACTTTTAAGTACCTCAGTTTAATCAACAAAGTCCAAGAGGGTAGCATCTTTCAGAAAAAGAGACTTGCAAGAACAAGGGGACACAATTTAAAGATAGAAGGAGGGCGGTTCAGGGGCAATGTGAGGAAGTATTATTTCACAGAGAGGGTAGTGGATGCATGGAACAGCCCTACTGAGGAGGTTGTGGGGTATAAAACAGTGGGAGAATTCAAGAATGCATGGGACAGACATAAGGCAATTCTTGTGGGGGGTAGGAAGAAATAGGCTGTTGGTTAACTAGGATCTACGGCCTATCCTGTAGGTAGGGAAATGGGCAGACTAGATGGGCCAAGCGGTCCTTATCTGCTGTCAAAGTCTATGTTTCTATGTTTCTATGTATTCTGTTTCAAGGCTATAAAATCAAGGAAAAGTAGTTAAAACCTTATGCAGAAGCGAACTAGAATGAGAAATAATGCTATTATTGAGAAGTAGAAATTAGAAGTGAGCAGTGGGAGAAAGTTACAGGCTTTGTGCATAAGCATTCTGAGTGTGAAGTGAAGAACACTTTTGAAACATTTTGAACTGTGTATCTAATAATTTAAAAGGAGGATAAGGGGAAGAAAGCTTAGGTATAAATGGAAGTGCGTTAGACACCAAAAGCACATGGCGTTAGACAAATGTTTGTGAACTGTCTACCAGTTAAAGCAAAGTACAAATGAAACAAGAAAGTAAGAGAGCACCAAAAAATATTCATAAGACCATGAAAGATTTGAAATGTATGGTTGTACACTGAAATTCTTTGTATTGCATACCATTAATCAACAGGTTAAAAAGTAAGCTGAAGGGGAGGGGTTGTGATTATTCATGAAACTGCGTCAGGATTACTGTCAGGATTACAGGATTAAAGAAATGAATGAATATAACTAATAACAGCTTTGAGAAACTGCAGTCTACATTTTAGTTTAGAAGGAAAATATAGAGTAGTTGGACAAAAATAGATTATGGTTTGGTTTGTAAACAACTGGTTTGATTACTGTAAAGGTGAATTTAAAGCAATAACTGCTGTTTCTACCCCCCCCCCATGCTTGTTCTAGTTTACTTCAATGGATAAGTGGTTTGAAGAAAGATATACTTAAAATCAGAAAAAGCTGCAGCAAATATTAAAAGGTGACTATTTAAAACTGGTTACATGTATGTAACAGAAAAACTGTATAGTGCAAATGAATGGTTTGACAATTTTGAAGATGAATTTAAAGCATTTAAAGCAGTAATGGTGATTTCTACTACACCTCTTCTCCCCCCCTTCTTTTGGTTTATCTTTTCAATAGCTAAGTGTCTTGAAGAGAAGTGCATTTGAAACCAGCAAAAGTAATAGCATATACAAAAAGGTGAATATTAAAAATCAAATGTACAAATGTTACAGAAGTACTGTATACTTGCTTTTGGAGAAAGACTTATCTGACTTAGCTGTTTTATTTATTTTAAGTGAATACATTATGGAGGCAATACGTGAGGAGACTTGGTGGATGTTTGGCCATTGCTGGCATTGTTAAAAAGTAAGGCAATGAATTTATCATGCATCTATTTTGGTGGCATTTGATGGGTAGAACATTTACAGAAATTAACAATTGCATATAATTGTTGGAGATAAAGTTTCATAGTTTTGATATTTCTGATTTTGATGTAATAAATATAATATAAAGATGGTACGCAGTTTTTTGACTAGCACAGTCTAATATTGAAAGATATGATTCTGTGTGTGAAATATATTCATTATTTGTTTAAAAATCTCTTTTTCACAGCTCACCAGAAGAAGCCTAACACTTGACAAAATGTTGGGACTTAATAAATAAAAGTAAAAACAAACTTTAAAGACTCCGTTTGTAGCAGCATTTTTTTGCTCGAGCAGGCCAGAACCTTTGTGTTAGGAATCCCAGCCATGACTACTTTCTTGGCGAGGTAAAGCTGACGGTCTCCAAAGGAGAAAAAGATCTCGGGGTGGTAATAGATACCAAGATACATAATTCGGAGCAGTGCAGGAGGGCAGCAGTAAAAGCAAATAGAATGCTTAGGTGCATTACTAGATGGACAACATTGAGGAGGAGAGAGGGCCTACCAACCCTGTACAACTATTTGGTTAGGCAGCACCTGGAGTACTGTGTGCAGTTTTGGCGCCTGTACTTAAGGAAGGATGAGGCTCTTCTGGAAAAGTTCCAGAGAAGAATGTCAAGGATGATTCACAGTCTGGGGGACAAGTCCTATGAAGAGAAACTTAGGGAGTTGAACATGCACTCCTTGAGCAGAGGAGAGATGGGGGGATATGATAGAGGTCTTTAAATATTTGGAGGGGAAAAACCAGGTCCACACTGATGGTCTATTCCAATTCAGGGAGGAAGGGTCCGCGAGGGGTCATAACCTGAGAGTGGCAGGGAGGAGGTTTAGGGGAGAAGTGAGGCAACATTACTTAATGGAGAGGGTGGTGGTACCATGGAATGCACTATCAATGGAGCTGGTGGCAGTGGAAACAGCGGGGGCATTCAAGAGGGGTTGGGGCAAATACAGGAGTATTGTACAAGTTTGGAGAGCAGAGAATGTAATGGGAATACGGGGGGGTGGGAACAGTGAATAAGGGTGGGGCATCTACAGTGATGTAACTGAGACATAACTGTGAGCTGCATTTCATGCAGACTCAATAGACCATTTGGCCTAATCTACTGGCAACTTAGCATGTTAGGATGCCAGAAACCAATGAACAGGCAACAAATAACACCAAACAGTTGTCCGAGTCTCAGAGTGAGTACCCTGGATCCCAGTACTACTTCCTCTCCACTAGGTCAGACCTTTTCTTTCTGGTTCATGAGGTTCCTAGTCCAGTGGTGGTTGGATGAACCCCACATGTAGAGGTCCAGTCTTGGGAGGAAAAGCAACTAGTCTGCAAATAAATTCAACATAGTGTGCACAAGATGGTGGGGTGACAGGGATTCCCTGAGGCTTCTAGTGACAGGTTCTAAGGGCACCCCTGGCATATACTCTTCTGTCCTTAATGCAACATCCCATACAGCTTACCTTGGGGTCCCCCTAACTTTAGTGCAATTCACAGGCTTTTGGTGTTGCACCATTTCTATCCCATAGAGTACCTTGGTAAGAGTGTTGAAGTACCATTAGCCACCTGTAAAGAAGCAGTATGTTTGTGTCCCCTCCTCTCCCTTCTGTATACCTTTGGCAGATGTAGTGAACAGCAATTCAAAAAATATGAAGTCTTACAGTCTTTCCCTGCAGTAGTGGTGGCATGCTGTCCAAGCATACGTGCTTGCTTCTGTGCTCTGTTTCGATTTCACTGTTGAAGTTTCTCTTGCTGGGTTTAATTTTAGGGAAAGTTGCATGGTTTGACTGGCCTTTTCGTCGGAGCCACTGCTCAGCTTTATCATGTGGCTGCCCATCTGAGCAGGCTACATGACATAGGTTATAGGAAACTTTCAATATTTGCCTTTTATGGGGCCCAGAATTTTTATGTTCAATGTGAGGTGGGGTTGGTGTTTCATTGTCCAACATTTGGAAACAATAATTTCAGTTAAACCCCCTACTGTTCATATTATCTTTCCTGCCCAAGGTTCCTATCATCACACATGCATCATTGGAGGTGTGGGACTCAGTCCATGCGGTTCAGGTGGATGGATTAATAGGCATTAACTGGGAAAGTTAGTCAGAGGAAACAAGTTAGTAGTTCAATTAAATCTCACTATGTGTGTATGTATTCAGTATCTGGGAATATCAAGAAAACAGTTGAGGCTTCCATTTATACATTCTGCCTATTCCTAAGAGGCGGCATTTTGAAAAGCCCTAGAAAGAGAATGGGGAGGCCAGCAGCTGCCTCTTTTACTGTATTAAACAGCTTTATCCTGATATTAGTGGTGACCATTTTCTTGGCAGGATAGTGCATCCAAAAATGAATGATGGTCGCATTCAGCTTCCTTTTGATCTTGCTATTCTCATTTTGACATGTCTGTGTCTGTAGACGGAGAAAAATTGCATTTTCCAGCCAGCTGGCTTGTTCCTTTTTCCTTTGAGCCATTTTTCCCTTGCATTTTGCTGTATGTGTATCTTGTCCAGAAAATTCAGCAAGCAGCAAATGATCAGTCGTTGCCTTTCATTGGGTTCTGCTATGAGTCTTAAAGTCCTGTGGGCTTTCTTAATTATGCAGCATTGAACATGTAGGGACAGGACATCCACCCACATCAGTACATAATTATTGCACAAACTTTAACACATCCTGCCCTTCCAGTCTCTCTGGGAGGCCCACTACAACAAAGTTGATTCTCCTGCTGTGACCTTCATGATCTTCTATAGGGGTTTCACATTTAGTTACTTTGCAGCACTGCATTGTCATCTCCAGCTTGTCCCTAGCCCTTCCAGGAACTAGTATGAGCTTTGGTGTCACTGACCTGCCTTGCCAAGTACTCCAGTGCAGATTTAAATGATTTAAAGTCTCCTGAAAGATCAAGGATGGCTTCCTTGATGGACCTGAGCTCTCTAAAACACCTTTCCCAGGTCTCTTCCTATGTGCCTTGATGGTGAGATCAGTGAATTGCCTCATTTATGGTACCTAGGCGCCTGTAAGCACTCTTGCAGAGGTGGCAATGTTGCCAGGCAGATCAGGTTTGGAGGGCTGCTCTACATTTGATCTGTTTACTTGCACAGTTTGGCCTGAAAAGCAGATCACAGGTGAAACATGTCTTTTCTAACAAATTTCAAAGTTTCTGAAGTTGTCAGTAGTAGACATGTGTTGCTCTTAATATAGTTTTTACAGCATTTGCTGTGGAGGTTGAGAAGACTGCATCCTCTTAGCTAGGTGGCATCACATGACTCACCTGAGTGGTGTACTCTGGCATTTAATCATGGGCAACTTCACAGCAGAACCATGATGTGAAAACCAAGAGTCCCCTCCCCAACCCCAGTCCTTTGGAGATAAAATAAGATAGTAGCAAATTCAGGCAGAATGAATATTACATTTGTAGTGGTTGGCTATGCAGATGATACCCTACTGTATAAGTAATTTGCCCCTAGAACATCAGACACCATGGAAGTGCTTAACAACTGCTTGGCAGAGATCGATGACTGGATGTCCTCCAACTGGTTGCAACTGAACCCGGACAGGATGGAGTGCTAGTGACTGAGCCAGGTCATGGGATTGTCACCAATGCTGGAATGCTGGATCTTCATCTGGGTCCGGTGCCATTATTGTCCTCCACCAGGGTGTGAGATCTTGGCATGATCCTTGACGACAGACTGACACTTGAAGCTCAAGTGTCGGCTGTTGTCCAAAATGGTTTTTACCAGTTGAGGAATATCACGAGGATTAAACCCCTGGTTCCACCTGATGACCTGCCTACCCTGGTGCATGCCTTCATGACCTCAAGGCCTGACTACTGTAACACTCTTTACTTTGATGTCTCTTGAGGTACCCTCCACCGACTGTAACTGGTTCAGAACACTGCTGCCAGGTTGTTGACTGGCCTCTCGAGGTCTAGTCATGTGACCCCAGTGCTCCGTTCTTTGCACTGGTTGCCTGTCAGGTGGAGGGTTTTCTTCAAGATAAATCTTCTCACCTATAAGGCCCTACATGGGCTAGGCCCTGGCTACCTGGCTGAGCTTCTAACACCCTGCACCTCAGGCCACTCCCTCTGCTCCTCAATCAGGGGCTTCCTTGAGGTTTATTTAAGAGTTTATTTATTATTTTAAGAGTTTTACCAGGAAGGCATACTGAGCGGAGATACCACTTGATTCCAGATGCCCAGGACCAGGCTGAGAACCTCCAGTGACAGGGCTTTTAGTGCCACTGGTCCGGTCCTGTGGAATGCTCTACATCCTTCTCTTAGGGAGGCCCCATCGGTCGAAGCTTTCAAAAGGGGTCTCAAGGCCCATCTCTTTGCCCTGGCCTTCTCAAATGAAGTAGTCTGACCAGTGCTATTTTAGTATGCAGCTGTTTTAATTTTATGGTATTTAAGTATTTATTATTATAAGTTTTTCTACTTGTCTCATTTACTTGTTTTACCCTTTGTTTTAATGTGAAGTGCCCAGAGCCTCCAGGATCGGGCGCTGTACAAATAAAATTTGCCTTGCCTTGCATTTAACCTGTAAGCTTACATGTTCTGTAGATGCTGTTTTCAGGGCTGCAGTGGGTGTAGCCCTGCAGTCCTTTTACAATCATTGAGAAAAAGGACTCTGCATTCCTTCTGAATGAACAACATGTTGGACTGCATCACAGTCACCTCCACATCTGTGAAGCAATCCGCCCATGTTGTTCCTACCAACTGCAGCACTACACTATTTCACAGTGCCGGCAGTCACAGTGGAACATCGCACACTCTGTTGTGTCCAAGATGGCTGCTGCACTGTACTACACATGCGGTAGCAGTCACGCATGTGCAGTATCATGCAGCAGCCATCTTATTCACAGCAGAGTGGGCCATGTTCTGTCATGTCCGCTGGCACTTACATAGATATATTTTTATATTATAGAAATTCCCCCACCGACCCTCCCTCTCAGCACCTACCCTCCCTCCACCCCCAGAAGCGTAGAAATGATACTTGGGATGCCCAGTCCCCCAGTGTCATGATCGGCCCCCAGAAATGTAACTGTGACACTGGGGGTGCCCAATCCCCTAGTGTCACAATTGGGGATCCTCAGTCCTTTTTTTGCCACCCTACACACCTCTAGAAACATAGAAATGACACTGGGAGTGCCCAGTTCCCCAGTGTCATGATCCGGATTGTCGGTCTTTTTTTGTTTGTTTTTTTGTTTTTTGTTTTTTTTCACATGTAAAATAAAATGGTCCATCAATGTCTTTCCCCACATAACTGTGAAACTGGGAGTGCTCAATCCCCCAGTGTCGTGATCGAGGATCGTCTGTTTTTTTTTTTCACCTGTAAAATCAAAATGGTCCATTGATGCCTTTTGCAGCCATTTCTTACCCCCACCCGACCTCCCACTGAGCATGCACTACCCCATACTCTTCAAGCCCTTATTTACCCATTAGAGGTCCAACACCATAATCCTCTCTGGAGCACAGACACACCTTCACTCTTTAAAGCCGGACCGTGAACTGAAGACACAGGTATGCAGTTTAATGTAATTCAATGGGATTTTGAACTTAATGCCATAACTTCAGCATTTTGCATATTTTTGGCCCAAATTTTCCACATGCCTTCTTTGGGAACCCACCTCATGAACAATGTCACTGTTGTTAGGCAGATCTGAGGCAGAGGGGGTTAGATGTGTTCCACTGGTGATATCTGGTGCAGTAGTGCAAACCAAAGCTTCCTCTCACTGCCCATTGGTATGTTTCAAAACCAAGCTAAGCCTCCATTTCTGTTCCACTTGTACCACTACCAGTTCATTCAAGACTGATACTAAAGCAGATTGCCTCAAAGAGATGCACCAATAGAGGTAGTCCCTTACACAATGTGTCAGTCATGGAGGAGAAGCACAGTGGGAAAACATTCAGTGGTTCAACCAGTCACTGCTAGACCTCTGGTGGTTACACCGTCATGATCTGTGGTTGGGGAATTTTCATGATGGACAGCAGTAGTAACATGTTAAGGGAATGAATGATGGGGATTTCCCCATGCACTTTGTCTTGCACATTCACTTAGTATGATGGTGAGTCATGTGCTTGAAAAACATGCACAGTTAAAAGAAACACTTGATATGTATGGGACATCATTAAATATTTTCATTGCTGCCTCAAACACACTGAGCACTTCCATCATTGTCAGCAGAAGAAAAGAGGGTAGATAAGAACAGGAGTAGGAGAGGAGGGGTTATATTATATGTAAGGGAGGGAATTAAGGCCACAGAAGTGAAGCGGCACCTGAAGGGACATGACAGGCTGGAAGTGCTGAGGGTCATTTTGGAGACAGGTGCCAGGGCCACTTCCTGTACAGGGACAGTATACAGACCTCCAGCACAGTGAGAGGAGCTGGATAAGGCACTTGGGGAAGCCATCATCAGGATGGCAAGTAAGAGAGAGGTTCTGCTAGTTGGAGATTTCAATCTGCCAGATGTGGACTGAAACCTTCTAACTGCAGCTTTAGCAAGAAGCAGGGCCATCCATTATTTATCAATTAGTTCCATGAACTGTAGCAAAAATGATCTCACCAGCCATAGGCAGTGAGAATAGCTGAGACACCCTGTCCCAGCTGTGCACACATGTTATATCTTGACATGTAATTAAATGCTCCATATCTTGGTCTTACACAGATTTTCTAAAATCAATGAAATGTGAATCCACTGTTTTCAGCTTCTGTAAAGAAGCTTTTAAAGCAGCCCTTTGCGGATTACTTAATAGTTGACTGCCTTAGTTCAATGTACTGCTCACAAATTAACTTAATTGGATCAAAATCATTGTTAATTAATTTACCTTTAGTTAACCCATTAATGCACTCCCACATACCATGTGCAGTGAAATAAGCTGAGATGTCTTGTCTCAACTCTGTGCATATTTTAGACATGTCAATAAGCAGGGAAATCTTTAACTGTTTGTGGCTTAGCAACTGTGTTTCAAACCACAGTAATTGAAGACACACAGATGGCCCTGATGTATGTGGGTGCCTATAAAAGAACCCCACAACCTATGAGCAAGCAGCCCGGTTTCACGGAGTCCCAAAGCTGCCTAAGGTTCAGTCAAATGCAGAGCAACAGTCCACCTGTAGAGAGGTTCAAAGCTGCCTAAGACCCACTCAGTAGGGGAGTGACAGCATGCTGTACATCAGAGTTCCTAGTGCCAGTGCCAGTGCTGTAGCAAACAGAGAACTGCAGTCCATGATTTTAAACCAGAGTCCCAAGCTGTAGCTCGCAGCTACTTGTAGAGGAAAATCAAGTCCCAGAACTCTGTTCCCAATAGGAAATGAGTGTACCTTTGTTAGTCAAAAAAATTTACCACGGTTGCCATTGTTACAGTAAGTCCAGCTTACCATCAGATTCTTGTATGTTGGATTGGCTAGTCAAAGAATATACTACAAGCAGTATGTAATAAAAATTATTACAAATACTCATGTCAGACATGTGACAAAGCAATCACAAGGGAGACGATTTCCCACCATTCCTTGAGTATGGCCTCTTTCTCTCCGAGGAGCTGGTGTGCAAGCAATAATATACAAGGCCCCTAGAATTCTGCGATTCTGCGGTTGCGGAATTTTCTGCAGAATTTGCATCATGCCGCAGAATATATGTAGTGCCACAGAATTCATTGGTTTTGGTGAATTTTCATTCAAATTTACTGTTTTTCCATAGTGTCAGGCTTTTTTTCCTGTCACGTTTATCCTGAAGCCCCTCCTCTATGTTCAGCATATGATGTCATCGATGACATCACAACATATTTAGCCAATGGCAGGACTGCATTCTACCAGAGAAATGAATAAATCATGCCACAGAAATCAGAAAATGCTGCCGCAGAAGCCAAGTAGCCCTGCCGCAGAAATTAGAATATTCTGCCACAGAGCACTAGGGGCCCTGATTATATATGACTGATAACAGTGCAGTTACAGATATGATAAACATATGTAACCCCTTGTTACCCGGGGTTACTAGAATCCCAGTAAGACCTAGTGGTAGGCAGGGAAGGCAGCTTGTGAAACTCCAGTTGAATGGGTTTCACACTGTCTCACTCTGTTCTCAGTCTCAGCTGAGACTGAGGGATGACATCACCAATAGAACTTTCGCAGCTGCATAAGCCACATTGGAATCTGCAGCAGAGGGAGTTAGATAGAATGTTGGGAGTTTTCAAAGTGTAGAGTTCAGTTTCCAGTTTGCCTTCAAGTAAGAAGGAGTCAGTGTCCAGTTTGTCTTGAGTAAGTGAAGGTGTGTTCAAGTGGTGGAGACCGCTGTTCGGGTCTCAGTGCCCCTCCCTCTGGGGGGGAGTAAAGGATCCCCATGCAGATTCCTGGGGCAATCCCCTTAATTCTGCCAAGAGGAAGGAAAGCTGCCTGTTCAGTTCAGCCTTTGTCTGGAAAGTTGGAAGATTTGTGATTCGCCTGTGGGGCACCTGCAACTAAAGGTGAGTGTCTGCTCTGACAAAAAGAGCAAAATGTTTTCTTCACCCTGGGACATGTGTGGGAATCTAGGAATTGAGCTACATTTTGGGAAGCCTATAGGACTAGGCCAAACAAGTGGAGTAGTGTCAAATGCTAGAGTGCTGTGTGATTCAAGTAATATGTAGAGGAGATGCGCCAGTTCATCTACCATTTAATCTACATTCAGAAGTTCAGTTTTCCCAGGGAAATGGCCGGGTATGGGCTGTGGGAGCTGGAGGTGGGCAAACCCCCCACCTTTAGTAACCAGGTCCACCTCTATGGATTTCTGCTGTGGTTTCTACTTTGCCTCATGCACTTGGCCAGTGATGGGGGAAGTACCCAGACGTGGGGTTGCAAAAGGGAAAATCTCTCTAGGAGTCACAGACTCTAAGTGGTGTGGGGAGCCACAACTAGTGTAAAGAAGAATTCTCTTTGTGAGATGGGGAGTCATAACAAGTAAGGAAGAAATCTCTCTAAGAATCGCCGACTCTAAGTGGTGTGGGGAGCCACGACAGAATAATTGGTTCATTCTTCCAATGGACCGTGAATCAAGTGGCCGGCAGGGGAGCCGGGCCAGTCGGGCTGTGTACCCAAAGTGCATGCAAGTCCGGGCTGTGTGCCTGGTGGGTCCGGAGCCTGAAAACTGTATAATTGGTTCATTCTTCCAATGGACCGCGTTGTAGTCTCTAATCTGCATTACCAGGAAATGTAGCACCATGGGGGTCCATCTATGCTTTGTTTTGTTCAGCTAGTTTGTGAATAAAAGCCACACTGAAGAATCCCATTCCTGGTTCTGGACATTACAGTTATTGCTTCCTGTGTTCGGATTTACTTGGGTGCCCCTGTGCAGAGTAGCCAAACCTAAGTCCCCCTGTGCCGAGTAACCTCATCCTCCCCAAATCCAGGTCCCCACCAGGTACTGCTGTCAGCTTCAACAGCATGCCACCTGTCATTTTGGCCAAAAGGCAGGGGTGAGGGGTTACACATACAGCATTGGATAAGGCATGTAAATAAGGTGGCTCCCTTGGGTAATTACATAAGAAATAAAGTTGCAATGTAAGTAAGAATCTCGGAACAAAGAAAAATGCATTGTCAGCTATATGTTATGAATGCAGCATTAAAAGAAATGCACATGGCATGATACTTTGGTATAAGACACAAATTACACATGATTATATGACTATATCAGAACATAAAAGGAACACACATAACCTAGGCAAACACAATAAACAAAAGATATGCATGTCAGGTGTAATAAACATAAAACATGTATAAAACCATAAAATGATGTAAACATAATATACAGCAACAAATATCAGCTGCGAGTATAGTCCTAGTACCCATGCTTGTACAATGGATACCTATTTCTATATGTTAGTGCAATACAGCAATATCACAGTGAAAATAAACAAGGTTACTTCTAGTATGAACACATGGGTCAGTAGATGGTGTGGGACCCAGGCATAACAGCTTCTACAAGAGGATTTTCTCAGGTAGCTAGTCGGTGAACCCACAGAGGAAAGCCACACAAGGACAAGGGTCCTGGAATTTAGAAGAGTAGATTTTAAAGAAATGGGAGACTGCCTCACAAACTACATCATGGGGGATTACCGGGGAAGGGTAGAGGTACAGTGTGGTAGCCATAACTGAGGCAAACAGCCTCTGTGCAAAGGGAGTGAGTAAAAGTAGAATGAAAAAGAGACAGCCACGGTTCTCTAGAGAAGTGGCCAAGGTGGTGAAGGAAAAATGGGTGACATTCAGGAGGTATAAGGAAACACACAGGTAGGACAACATGGAGGTGTACCAAGTAAAACAGAGGGAAGCAGGAAAGGCAGTGAGGGGAGCAAAGGTGCAGACAAAGGAAAGGATAGCCAAGAGGAGTGGAACTAAAAGGGTTGTTTTTTCTTCAAGTGAATTCAGTAAATTATAAGAGGACAGCAAGAGGAGGGATAGCGAGGAGAAGGAGAGTGGAAGAGGGGAACTGCACAGCAGAGGACCAATAAAAAGCAGACATCCTGATCAGGCACTTCTTCTCGGTCTTCACATTGGAAAGGGGCATGGATCACCAGGGAACAGATGAAACAAAAGGGGGGGTGGACACAAGTCTATTTTCAGAGGAAAGAGTCCAGAATGGACTTGCAGCTCTGAAAGTGGACATGGCTATGGGACAAGATGGGATACATGCAAGGGTACTAAGGAACTCAGAAAGGTGCTAGCTGCCTCACTGACTGCTATATTCAGAAGCTCTCTGGAAACAGATACCATTCCAGAGAACTGGAGGAGAGCAGACATGGTCCTTATACATAAGAGATGCAGCAAGGAGGATGCTAGCAACTATAGGCCAGTCGGTCTCACTTCAGTGGTAAAGAAACAAATGGAAACACTGTTAATAAAGGTTAATAGAAACTATTGAATCCAATGGGCTGCAAGACCACAGGCAGCATGAATTCATGGGGGGAGAACCTGCATGACAAATCTGATTGACTTCTTTGACTGGGTGACTAGGGAAATTGATCAGAAGAGGGTAGTGGATGTGGTCTAGTTGCACTTTATCAAGGCCTTCAGCACTGTGCTGCACAGGAGAGTGATAAAGAAATTCAACAGCCTAGGGGTGGGATCCAAAGTGGTGAATTGGGTTAGAAACTGGTTAACAGACAGGAGACAGAGGGTAATGGTTAATAGCACTCACCCTAATGATGGGAGAGTGATCAGTGAGGTGTTACAGGGTTTAATACTGGGACCAGTCTTCTTCAGTGTCTTCATAAGTTACGAAGAACTGTAATGGAAGGTATATGTTTTTGCAGAGGACACAAAAATCTGTAATAGGTTGGACACTCAGAAGTGGGTGGAGAAAATGCATTGGGATCTTGGGAAATTCAAAGACTGTTCAACAACATGGCAGTTGAGATTCAGAGCCAAAAACTTCAAAATCATGCCCCTAGGGCACAGGAATCCAGGAGCTGAGTATACGATGGGGGGTACTGACAGTCACTTAACAGGAAAGGGACTTTTGGTTTATTGTATCTGATTACTTCAAATTGGTAGGGCAATGAGACAAAGCAGTCGATAGGAGTGGTGGGATGCTGGGATGCATAGGAAGATGTATTTCCAGCAGAACGAAGGAGGTGGTGTTGACACTATATCACCCACTGATGAGGCCTCACCTGGAGTATTGTGTCCTATTTTGGAGGCCACACCTCAGAATGATCATAGATTGGGTGAAGGAAGTCCAGAGGAAGGCAAATAAAATTGTGTAGGGGCTGCAGTAAATGCCCTATGAGGAGAGACTGAGGGATCTCAACATGTACACCCTGGAAAAGCAAAGAGTGAGAGGAGATATGATAAAGACTTACAAATACCTCAAAGGGGTAAACAGGGTGCAGTAGGGGAGTCTCTTTCAAATGAGAAAGAGCACCAGTACCAGAGGGCATGTGATGAAGCTGGAGTGGAGGGGAGAAGTTTAAGAGAGATGTGAGGAAGTACTACTTCAGTGAAAGTTGTAGATGTCTGGAACAGACTACCAGCAGAGGAGGTGGAGGTGAAAACAGTAGGGGGCTTCAAGCTTGCTTGGGATAGACATAGGGAAGAGATTCCTAGAGTCCTTCTCAAGGCACCTCTGGGTTTCCACAAGTGCCCCCAGCCCTGGCAGCTACTGCACCACTGCAGGAACAAGGGTCCTTCTCAAAGCACCTCGGGGTTTCCACAAGCGCCCCCAGCCCTCAGACCCAGCAGCTAGAGCACCACTGCAGGAACAAGATAGTCACTCAGAGCCTATCTCAGCATCCGGTGCCATTTACAAATATCCCTGCACAGTTCAGACAGCCAGAATTGTATTTAGTGGACTGTTTCTGCATTTCTTTTAAGTTGTTTAGCTAGCAGTGAACTTACTGTCTAGCCAGATCATTGCTTTTTACTGCTGTGATCAATTTAATTTATTTTTGTGGTTGTTGCTCTTAGAGTTTTAAACTGTTTGAACTATTTATATGCTGTACCCACCCAGTTTGCATCTGATTTAACTAATTACAGGCTGCAGCTACTCAGAGCTGTAAATTCTCTCTGCTGAAGCAGTCCGTTAGTCCTTCCACTGACATCTCCCTTTCTCCTCTGATTAGTCCACTGTCACCCATCCCCATTCCCTCACCTTCTGTTAACCCTGCTGCTCTGCTCATTCCTAGATTCCTTCTCAAGGCACCTCGGGGTTTCCAAAGTGCCCCAGCCCTTGGACCTGGCAGCTACAGCACCACTGTGGGAACAAGGTAGTCACTTGGAGCCTACCTCAGCATCCGGTGCCATTTTTGAAAATCCCTGCACAGTTCAGACAGCCAGAACTTCCAAAACTCCATTTGCAAGTTATAAGCTCTCTCCACTAGAGGCCACTCCTGAGGCCTTTCTCTCTTCTTAATGTTAACTTGTTTTTTCCAATCTGGCAACTAGGCAGGTGGTAGTCATTTCACTAATTAAGGTGGACTCCACACAGCACTTAAAAATGTAGTAATCTAGTCGCTCTCAAGCTTCCCCCAAAGTCAGCATTATTCCTTACCCTTTGCTTACTCCTTCTACTGCTCACCACCTCACCCATCCACTTCTTTTCACTCCTCTCTCCCAGCCAGTGTCCCTTACCTCCTCCCCCTTGCCTCCTCTTCTCCTGACCCACAAACACCAACCATGGCGCTCTTCACTCTCCTACTGCTTCTTCTGCAATTCCCCTTCCCTCACAGTCACCACCCCTTCCTTCACACCCACTTCATCCCCTTTGAACCACCCCCTGCCCGGCCACTTCACTTTGTCACTACCTCTCAAACCTTCCATGTGCCTTTGGCTCTCTCTCATACTACTTCAATAGGACCCTAGACTCTCCCTCTTCCTCTCCTGTCCCTGGCTCTCTACCAAGCACATATCTGTCACTCGAAAGAATGCCTCGAGGCTCAGAACCAAAGTCACTACCCTCATCACAAGGTTTTCCAGGACCCTTATCCTCCTCCTACTCCTCACTGGAACCATCCATATGAACCCTGGTCCCAGTAACCCCAGCCCCTTTCCCGTTTCATCCCACACTAATAAAGGGAAAAACATTAGCATTGTCCACCTGAATATACAGAATCTCCCTGCCGAAACAGACACTTTCCAGGTCTGTGTAATTGTAAATGACTTTGACTTTATTGCGCGCTCAGAAACCTGGCTCTCTCACAAAATCGCCAATGGGGAGATCAAACTCAATGGATTTACCTCTGTCAGGATAGGCAGACAGGGGAAAAAAGGGGCAGCTGCATGTTCTTCATTTCCAACAAGTTCTCTTTCACCAGTCACGTTAGCTCTGAGTTCATCCTGCTTGAGACCCTTTCCATTAACCTGTTTCTCGGAAAAATAAAATCATCACCCTCACCACCACCTATCTCCCCCCAGGAACCCCTCCCCCTGACCTGTAGTCTTTGCTAGCTCTGAAACACTCCCTCCCTCTTAACAGGGAGTGGGTTCTTCTTGGGGACTTCAACATAAATTGGTTCTTTAGCCAAGCTGACACCGCCAAATTCTGCATCACCGACCTCGGCCTTCACCAGCTTATCTCCACACCCACTAGGACAAATTATAAGTTGGGTACTCCTTCGCTAATCTATGAGGTCATCGTCTCCAACCCCTCCTGCATTACCAACTCCGGAGTATTGCTGGATGGCATCAGTGATCATTGTGACACCTACTGTCATTGGTTGGCCCAGTGCCCTAACCTCCCCCCCCCCCAAGTTCATCTTCTCTAGATGCTGGACAAATAACTCCATTGAAAATACTACACACGATCTCAGCTTAGTTGACTGGTCATTCACTGCTGCACCAGGTGACATTGACTCTATTCTTAACAGATTCTCTACCATTCTCAACAATGTATACGATAAATACGCCCCTCTCAAAAAAATCAGGGTTGGGGGTGTGTTAATGAATGGGTATCATCCTACATCATTCAATTGATGAGGACCAGGGACAAGGCCTGGCGCCCGTTACACCAAGCACAAAGGCTCTGCTCAGCTCTCCCTCTACAAAGCACTCAGAAACATGTCGCACATCAGTCATCAGAAAAGCCAAAGTTGACTTTTTCCACAATAAACAACTCTGGGAAACATCCAACTCCCGTCAACTTTGGTTTACACTAAACTCACTACTCAGGAAACACAAGAATACTGAACCAATTACTCTGATCCATGGTGGCAAGCAGATTAACGACCCCTCAGAAGTAGCAAACATTTTCAACTCATTCTTTGGTGACCTCGATAAATACAATCCCTCCCCTCAACTCCCCCTTCCCTCTCATCCACCCTCTACCCACCCCCGCCTTAATTCTTAGTCTGAGCCCAGTCTCAGATTCTATTTTAGGAACCTAAAAAGCCTCGGACACCACAAAGCTCATCCGAAGTAACAACCCTAAACCCATCAAAGGGGCAGATGGAATCGACTTTAAAATCCTTAAACAGGCCATTAATTCATTAGTGGTCCCCATTACCAACATACTAAATTATTCACTCTGCTCAGGCTTTTTCCTGGGACCTGGAAAACCACCACCATCAAACCACTGTTCAAGTCAGGGTCAAGGAATGAAGTGGGGAATTACCAATCTATTTCCCCCCTTGCTCCTCTCTCCAAAATCATTTAAAAAGTTGTTCATACCCAGCTCACCGCCTTCCTCGATCGTCATAACTTGCTCTCTGTTGCTCAGCATGGTTTCAGATCTGGACATAGCACCGAAACTGCCCTGAAACATAGAAATATAGACTTTGATGGCAGATAAAGACTACTTGGCTCACCTAGTCTGCCCAGTTCCCTACCTACTGGATAAGCTGCAGATTCTAGTTAACCAACAGCCTATTTCTTCCTACCCCCCCACCAGAATTGTCCCATGCATTCTTGAATTCCCCCAATGTTTTTCATTTTTGTTGTTGTTAATACCTCCCCCTCCCATTGTGTACTCTTCCCCTGTTTTTTTTCCTCCAGGTGCATTACCTTGTACTTCTTTGCACTGAATCTAAGCTGCCACTGTACTACTACTGCTACTACTACTGTAATGCTCTATATCTAGGGCTGCCGGGGGTGGGCCTCCATCACCTGCAGCTGGTGCAGAACACTGCAGCCAGGTTGTTGACAGGTTTTTCAAAATCTAGCCATGTCACTTCTGTGCTTCCCGAACTGCACTGGCTGCCTGTGCAATGGAGGATCGTCTTCAAGGTCGTGTTGCTGACCTATAAGGCCCTACATGGACAGGGACTGGGTTACTTGCAAGACCTCCTTCAGCCCTATTACCCCTCTGTCCATCCTCCACTCCACCGACGAGGGATTGCTAGAGGTTCCCAGGGTCCGTCTCCAGACCTCATGTGCTAGGGCATTTTCATCTGTAGCCCCAATCCTGTGGAATTTTCTACCTTGTCGGATTAGAGAGTGCCTGTCCACTGAGACCTTTAAGTCCTCTTTGAAGACTTATTTATTTAGTTTATTTATTTAGTTTAGCCTTCAGGGACAATCTTTAGTTGGCTGGTGTTTTGGCTGCATATTTTAAATTTTGATGTATTTTAAATTTCGATGTTTTAGATTGATTATTTATGTTTTATATTGTATTCGTGCTTTGGCATTTGAAAAGCGCATTATAAATAACGTTTAATTTGATTTGCCATACTTTTGACTATTCTCTCCAACCTTGCCAAGTCCCTTCTCATCCTTTCCACCACCCCTTGTGTATCAACCCGGTTGCAGATCTTTGTCTCATCTGCAAAGAGGCATAATTTTCCTTCCAGTCCCTCTGCAATGTCACCTATAAAGACATTAAAAAAGGACTGGACACAGTACTGAACCCTGTGGTACCCCGCTAGTAACACCCCTTTCTTCAGAGAGGACTCCATTTACTATTACCCTCTGTGTCTTGTTATCCAGCCAATCTTTTACCCAGGCTACTACCCTGGGACCCACTCCCAGGCTAACTAATTTGTTTATTAATCTTTTGTGTGGGACTGTGTCAAATGCCTACGTAGACCATGCCCAGAGCCCCTCTCTGGTCTACTACTTTGGTCACCCAGTCAAAGAAATCTATTAGATTCATCTGACATGACCTTCCGCTGTGAATCCATGCTGTCTTGGGTCCTGTGCCCCACTGGTTTCTAGGTACTCAACAAATCTTTCTTTCAGAAGTGATTCCATCATTTTCTCTACCACTAAGGTTAAGCTAACAGGTCTGTAGTTTTCTGCCTCTGCTTTGCTCCCACTTTTGTGAAGGGGAATCACATCTGCCCTCCTTCCATCCTTAGGTGTACCACACCATCCTCCCATGATTCATTAAAGGGGTAGTCAGTGATGTCACTAGTTCTCCCCTTAGTTCTTTTAGAATTCTGGGATGAATCCTGTCAGGCCCCATTGCTCTGTCCACTTTCAGTTTGAGGAGTTCTTTCAGAACCCTTTCTTCTGTGAAAGGACTGGTATCGACTCCCCTAACCAGAGTACTTCTATTGCTTAGATTAGGTACCACCCCTCTTCTTCTTTTGTGAATACTGAACAGAAGTATTCATTTAGTATCCCTGCTTTTTCACTGTCCCTCTCGGCCACCGATGCTCCCCTTTATTAAGCCTCACTATCCCTCCCTTGGTCATTCTTCTCTCCCTAATGTACCTGTAAAAGGTCTTATACCCCTTCTTAATCAAGTTGGCTATCTTTTCCTCAGTTTGGACCTTTGCTATGCTGACTGCCTTCCCTGCTTCCTTCTGCTTTAATTGGTACAGTTCTCTGTCCTGCTCCTTCTGTGTTTCCTTATACTTCCTGAATGCTGTCTTTTTCTCCCTAACCTTCCCCGCCACCTCTTTTGAGAACCATAGTGTTTTTTTCTTTTGTTTTGATTTATTTGCTTCACACAAAGACTTGTTGCCTCTGTGGGCAGCAGTTTGATGTTCCCCATTGTTTCTCCACCCCTCCTTCTTGCCTGTTTGCTAGTGATTTTCTGAGGCACTCTCCCATTTTGACAAAGTTAGCCCTCCTAAAGTCCACTACCCTCACTTTTGTATGGCTTGACTCTGCAGCTGTGTTTATTGTGAACCACACTGTTTGGTGGTCACTTGTTCCCGGATGGCTACCCACTTCTAGATCTGAGATCCTCTCTCCATCCCTGTTTGAGCATACCAGGTCTAAGACTGCTCCCTCCTGACTGGGTTCCAACACTAGCTGTCTGAGGCATGCCCCCTGTACTGCATCGAGAATGACCCTGGATGTCGCTGCAGCAAAGGTGCTCCAGTTAACATGTGGCATATTCAGGTCCCTCATCAACAATATCTCCCCTTTTTCTGCCATCCTAAGGATGCCATCCATCATTTCCTTGTCCATTGTCTCCCTGAGACAGGGATCTGTATACAACCCCCGTGAGGATTGTGATGCCATCTCCAGTCTCCAGGGTGACCCACAGTGCCTCCTCTCCTCCCTGTTTACCCTTTAGTGCCATTGCTTTGATCCCTTCCCTTCCACAGAGAGCTACTCCTCCTCCTCTTCTACCCTTCCTGTCCCTCCTGTACATTGTGTATCCTGGTATGTTGACATCCCAGTCATGGTTCTCTGTGTACCATGTTTCTGTGACTGCCACGATATCCAGGCATCCCTTTTCCATCAAGGCCACCAGTTCAGGGAGCTTGTTACCTAGACTACAAGCATTGGTTCTGATGGCCTTACCCCTTTTAGCCCCATCCCTGTCCTTACTGCCTTTGCCTTTTTCTCCATTTACCCCTGCCCTCTTCCCTATCGACTTCTCTATCTTGTTGTTTACCTCACTAACTACCCTGATTTTTTTTTTGGTGGGGGCTAGGATTTCCATGCTAGTTTAAATGTTTGCCAATTAAGCATTTAAAGCAATCACCTAGGAGTCTAGGACTCAGGTTCACCAGTGATATCCTCAAGGCAAGCAATAAAGGCCAGTACACAGGCTCTGTCTTCATGGGCCAGACCAAGGCATTCAACCTGGTCAACCATTGCCTTCTATTGGACATGCTGAAGGGCTTGCAGTGCACTTATCTGAAAATGTCGTCAAATGGGTCAGAAGCTACCTCTCCAGCAGATCGCAGAAAACTAATATCAATGGTAATTTTTCTGCTGAATGTCTGATTAAATATGGGGTAACCCAGGGCTCCATCCTAGGCCTGCTCCTGTTCTCACTCTTCATCAATACCCTCCCTTCCATCTGCCAAACTACCCAACTAGTTCTTTACGTTGATGATGTGGCCCTCTACTGCAGCGAAACTAACCTTGATACAATGTTCAGTAACATGCAGGCTGACTTCAGCAAAGTTACACACTTGGTTCTCTACCAAAGGAATGGTTCTCAACTCCAAGAAGACCAAGTTTATGATCTTCTCTGGCCCAAGAAAAGCCCCAGTCATGGGCTAATCCCCCTCAGACAATCTTGGTAACATCATAGAACAAGTCTATGAATTCAAATGCCTTTGACTGTACTTAGACCCTCGTCTGACCTACAATATCCATATTACCAACCTCATCAAGAAAATCCATATGAGGCTAGGTCTCTTATACTGAATCGGAAAATTCCTTATCCCCATCTCCAGACTATGCCTCGCCAGCTCCCTTCTCCTGCCCCTCCTTGATTATGACTCTATTGTCTACTCCCCCCTACTAGCACATCCCCTCCCTTTTCTCCAAACTCAGGACTACATACAATAATATTGCATGCTTCATGACCAGCCTCCCCTGGATGATCCATCACTGTACCCTCTATGCCTCCCTCAACTGGCTCACCCTTGAAGGCAGGTTCCAACTTAAAATGCTCTCTTTCCTGCACAAACTTCACCATAACCTACTGCTGATCAGTGTTAACTCCCTTGTCCCCTTATCAGTTCCCAAGCGCAGTACTAGAGGGGCTGCCTGTCAAATCTTTGACACTCCTATTTACAGTACCAAGCATGCGCAGAACTTCATCACATACAAGGGCTCTAGATTTTACAATAAACTGCTCCCTGAACTTCAGGCCTGAAGTTCAATTGGCTCATTCACTTCCTCCCTCAAGGACCACCTCCTCCAATCCACCACCTGTGTTTGCCCCAGTAGTTAACCCCCCTGAATGTCCAGCAACCCCTGAGTTACCTTAGAGTTTATAAGTATCTGTATATTGGCTCTGTTGTTGTGTGCTCTGTATTTTTTTTTCTGTTCTAGATGATCCTGTCACATACACTGTTCCTATTGTAAATACCGTCAAATTTTGCAGATATTGTTTTTACCTTTTTCTCTGTATTATCAAATTTTTGTACCACTGAATGTTTGTGAAAACGGGCATTTTTGCTCACACACCTTCCATTCACCTACCATATAAAAATCAAATTTAATTGAATTAAATATTAGTAAATAGGCAGGGAGGAGGGAGTGTTGCAGAGCCAAGTTAGGGTCTGTGGAAACAGACTAGGAAGGGACTCTCTGGGCAGACAGTGAGGGCGAAGCAGTCCTTTTCTGCCAACAAATTTGATGTTTCTGTGTTTCAATGTTTCTCAGCATTGCTTGGTATCGTTTACATGGTTGAGAGACTTGTGGAACAGAAACCTGTGTTTCAGGCTATGGAATTCAATTATGTGGCCTGTGAGGGATATCTGTCATGGATTCAGTGGTGTGTTCTGCAAAAGCTTGTTCCACTTCTGTAACCACATGCACAGGTCATTAAAGTTTTCAATGCTGAATCAGTAACCCTTAGAATGGTTATTTACATGGTAATTTTACTTGAATGCCACTCATGCTTTTATTTACAGTCTTCTACAACAGTCAAACAAAGCAAAGCTGGAGGTGGTGATAACCATGGTGGTACTGTTGGCAGCAGCCAGAATGACAGTAATAATGGTGGTGCAGGAGCGAATGGGGACATCAGTAGTCCATCTGAGTCACTGCAGCAGCAGTAGGATGCAGCACTCTTAAAGAAGAGGCAGAGATGTTTCTGACACAGCTTACAGTTTTGCTAGCATTAAATCGTGCATCCTATGTGGCATGACAACACTACTGGATCCCAGATATAAAGATGGGTTCATTCCTCCTGGATGCATACAGTATATCAAGGAAAAAGTGTTGTGGACACTCATTATGGAGCAGCAAAGACAGCTTGAAAAACTGGCAAGAACGTGCATATCCAACCTCCAGGTCATATTTCCCCTCCTCTTCTGCTGACATTTGGGAACTGTGTGATACTGAATGCCAACACCTCTCAGATATTTTAGAGGAAGGCTTGAACCAGTTACAAGAGTACATGATGCAGGTTTATCTAGCAGGGCCACTGACTAGCAAAAAGAGTGATTCTGGTAAGATAGGCAAGAGATTTGGCCTGCACTGACTAAAGTGGTTTCCTGTGTTACTGGATGGGCTTCCTGGATTAATGGGGAGAAAACAGAAAATAGGGCACTGAGATAGGCTAAATGAAGACCTGAAGCTAGCAGCGCAAATCAAGATCCTCTAGGAGAGGACTGCAGCAGTTCAGTCCAGAATTCTGATGGGAGAAAAAGTTATGTCGAAAAAAAAATCCCAGATAATAATAATAATGTTACCTGTAATTATCATAGCCACTATATCCTGACAATGTAGAAAACATAAACAGAAAATACACACACTTGTATACGGTAAACACATATCCAGCCTAATGTACATAAAAAAAAAATAGAATTCAGAAAACCATGGAAGTGTGTCAAAATAGTCACTAGGCTATATTACACTGACAATCCCTTGGGGCATACATATCGTTCTGCAGTAATATGTTCTGTTAGTCTGTAAGAGACACATGTGAAATGTATTGGAGCACCAGTTTTACACTGTTCCACATTAGCTTTGTACCATGATGATTTACCTGCTCTGCACATGGAGAAAAGTGGGATATCATATCTTCTAAGAAGATCAAAAAAATGATTTACAAACACAAGCTGATAGTGTGCAGTACTCATTCTGAAAATGTTATGACATTAATCATAAGCACTATTATAATCACTTTATTTGGGCTTCACAAATAATGTCTGCCCCTGTATTAACTATGGGGTGCTTTGTGGCTTTAAATCCATATCTACAAATACCAGCCCAGCAGCTCACTAGGTCAGCTCTGATGAAGCACCCCGAGGCATGAAATGTCCGTCTGTGTGTCAGTTACTCTCGGTTTCAGTGTTAAATGCCCCTGGATTGTTTTCAGCGCCTCAATAAATGTCTTGCATGGAACAGTCTTGTCAAAACAAATTATCTGTTCACCAGGAGATCTGTTTTGGGCTTCCTAAAGGACTCTGCATTTATCATTTTAACAGGGAGCAAAGAATGCAATTCTTTTTATTTGTTATTGTTTACTTGCCCTGGTTCTGCACCATGTGGTTGCCAGAAGTGATTCCATTCCCCCTACTCAGTTGTTTGACTCTGGATCACTGTGATGTTTAAATAAATTACTCTGTGTTTCATTTGACCCAGCATCCAACTTATATATCTGGCTTGACAGTCAGCTATGTTTCCATTTACCTGATAAAGAGAGTATAACTCTCAAAAATTTAGTGTAAAAAAATAATTTGCTGATCAAACAGATTTGGCAAAAGTACATGTGTTAGGGAAACATCCAATATTTTTATATCGCAGGCAAAAGAACAATTTTGGTCCTGAGTATTATCATCTTTTATACTGTGAAAACGGAGCTCACATGCAGGCCATGTGCAAATTAAGGTTTGAAGTTTTGCAAAATACCCAGGGATGTTGTGGTAAGAGTCTAGAATTCGCTTGTATCTATGATACTGATACAACACTGACTGCACCACATCTTCTATTAGAATACCCAGATTTTGTGACAGAAAGGAGGAAATGGCTATCCCCAATACTTCAAAAAATTGTTAATGAAGGTAATGATGAACTAACATACAAACAATTATTCTCTACAGAAAACAAGGTTCTCTTTGCTTTTGGATCATATGCATGTAAAACAAAACACTTTATAAATTGAAAGGCTTGTTAAAATAAGTTGTAATATATGTTGATTGGACTCTCATACAGCAGCTCGTTATTCCTTTCTGATACTAGTTCTTCCTTTATATTGATAGGATGTGACATGTACTCTTTTGTTTTATGTATTTATGTGTATTTGTAATTAATGCACATTAGAGATCAAGTGTTACTGTGTACTATTTTAAGAGCTGCTCATAATATGTTCCTTTTATGTATGCTGCAACTTGACTTTTATGGATATGTTTGGGTAGGTTAATACAATCTGAATCTAAATCTGGCTTGACAGTCAGCTCTGTTTCCATTTACTGGATAAAGAAAGCATAACCCTTGTAAGATAGTTTCAAAACAATTTTATTAATCAAGTAAAATGCATCACCTGTAACATATTTGTTTTTTTTTTGTTTGTTTGTTTGTTTTTCACTCTGGAAGCTGTGACCCAAACTCTTAAGGGACAGGAGGTGGTCTGTGAACAAAAGTAATCTTAAGGCATTCAAAATGTTTTTGACTTGCTCAGTGAAAGCTGATTGTGGGGAAAGTGGAGGGCAAAACTGCAGATTTCAACTGAAGACATAGACTGGGGAGATGTAAGAAAATATGAGGTCTGCAAGAACACCTGGTGACCCAACAGTAGTACATTATGCTATCAATTAGGCAATTTGGATTTAAGAATGGGCCTGGATTATTTGCCCAGAAGCAGCCACGGCTATGTAAACACTGCTCCTGGAAGTACCCTCGCAGGTAAGGGCTTGGCATACCTTCATTGCATCAACCCTCAGTGACTAATTAGGGAGCTTGCTCTCTTTCAAGGGGTGTGGCTGTGTGCAACTGTGCTCACAATGTGGGGCATGCACAGTGCCAAGGGAGGTCAGAGGGAAGGGTCAGGGGCAAATTCTGGAGAAAAAGGGGGTCTTCTAGATGATGGCCCCACAGCATCCATACTCTATGATCCTACCTGGCTCCCATGCCAGATCCTGACCTGAAGTGGTAGGGACATCATGGGAAAAAAGCAATGGAGAACCCATGGGACAAGGAAGGATCACTGGGTTTGGGTGATAGCCAGAACCTGATGTGGGCATCCAGCCAACCACTGTATTTCTGATAAAGGTGTTAGATGAGTGACAGCTATAATATAACACCAGTGCTGGGCACCCTGATCTGCTTCAGATTTGGAGGAAGGATCTCAACTGGCAGTGGGGCTGGGCACCCCAATGTCAGTTTTAAATAAATGTATAATGGCAACAAGATTAGTCAACCACTGGGCATTTTCTGCTAAAACATGGGTCAAAGGGGATATTGGTGGTGGGACTGGACACCTGCTGTCTGTTAATACTCAAACATGGTCAGGAGGGAGGTTGGATACCAGGGGCAGCATTGGGCACCCACTGTCTGGTTATGTTGAAACGTGGGTCGACTGGGAGGGGTCCTAAGGTTAGGCAGTTTTGCTGCTTTAGCAGTGTGTTCAACAGTGATTTTCTTCACATAGCTTTCATAATCTGCAGCTAACAAAACTGTGTGAAGGAATGAAATCACTATGCAGGGTAGGGTGTAGTGAAATGACGTGGCCGTTATGCCTGATGACCCAAAGGCACACCCCAATACCTGTCACTCTCTGCAGGGTGGTGGTGAGGTTGGCTTCAGTTCAGTACTTCACTGCCATTCCTATTATGCAGCTCTGTAACTTCTACACTACCAATGCCAATGCCAGCAAGCAAACATTCGGCATTGACAAATGCTTGTTTTTTTTTATTTCTTTCTATACATAATGTTATGCCCCTTATACTTAGAACATGCATTTTCTTAACAGAGCATGCTCAGAAAATAGCACAGTTTTGAACTTATAGTTTAAAAACTATATAAGTTATATACTTGCCATATCTGAAAGAATGTACATTGGGCCAGACTCTATCAAACCTGTAAGTTTCAGGTTTCAAAACAAAAACATTTTTTAGTTACAGGTGAGCAAAAAATATCTTAAAAATTGTGAATTTTAGCATTTTACACCTCTGTAACTTTAGTCCCCACAAATTAGTTGACACAAAATTGTCAGTATCTAGAGACCCTGGTCCAATCTCCACTCTTGCCAAATTTCAGGCAAATCAGTTCAATGCGGGCAGTGACATGGAATCTTTATGAGAAGGTATTGGTCTGTTGATATCTCATGAGTGGCAAAGCCACGAGTGACATAGCAATGGACCAATACTCTACTGAAGATAAAAATTATATCTTAAGTTGGTCCATGGTATATTTGATTCACACAACAGGTGTTTAGGTGGTTTAAATAGAACTTGTAAAAAGCTAAAAAGGTAAAAAAGTGAAAAATGTAAACTACATAGACTACAGTATACTCGATTAAAAATAAATGGCATCTCACATTTTATTTACTTATTGAAATAGGTTTACCAGGAAAAGTCAGCTGAGCCATAATAGCATGTTTTTCTTGGGGAATAAAGTTGTTCAAGGAGCATGCTCAGAAATGTACCTTCAAATGTGAGAATAAATTTCTGAGCATGCTCAGTGTCACCAAAATAAGTGAGAACATTTTTGAGCATGCTCAGTAATCAACTTCATTTATTTTGCTCATGCTACATGGACATGTTTATCTTGCCAAATTTAATTTCACTCCAGTTGTATATCTAGGGATTATCTCATGAAGTAGCTCCAAATATGCATGTTATTTGTTTGGAATGTTGCTGTTATTACACAGTGGTAATAACAACAACATTTCAAATCAGATAACACGAATATATACAGATACCTCATGAGATAATCCATGTATATCATGGGAATCCAAAACTTTATTTGTTTGTTTGTGTCTACTTCAGGGCAAGAAAACATTATGTATAGAAAGAAATAAAAAAAAACAAGCATTTGTCAATGCCGAATGTTTGCTTGCTGGCATTGGCATTGGTAGTGTAGAAGTTACAGAGCTGCATAATAGGAATGGCAGTGAAGTACTGAACTGAAGCCAACCTCACCACCACCCTGCAGAGAGTGACAGGCATTGGGGTGTGCCTTTGGGTCATCAGGCATAGCGGCCACGTCATTTCACTACACCCTACCCTGCAGACACTGACAAGTGTCACAGTGTGCCTTGGGGTCTTTGGCCCTTATGTGCACCCCATTCCATCAGAAAATACAGTGAGATGGGTGTGGTATAGGAGAATGGGGTGAACTTTGGGGCCAAAGAGTCCAAGGCATACCTCAATGCCTCTCACTGGCTGCAGGGTGTGGAATGGTATGAGCATTACAGGCAAGAATCCCAAGTCACACCCCTGATGCCTGTCATTCTCTACAGGGTGGGGCGTTATGGTTGGAAACCCTAACATCTCAGGCATTCATTGGTATTTTCACTCCAAATTTTCAACATGGTTTTTTTGTGACCCCCACCTCATGAACAGTGGCAATATCAGTTTGTTAGCCAAAAGCTGCTTATGCACAGTGACTACAGCATTTAGCACCACAGGTACAAAAACACATTCTGAACAGGATGTGAAAAATTACATCTGTACTGTTCATGGGGAGGTGTAAAAAACGGCAATGTTGCAAATCTGCAGGAAAAATATTAAAAAAACTGGTGAAGTCATAAGCGTGCATAGAAACTCTGCAACGCACACCTGTAATGTTATTAGTTTGGGGAATTTTTACAGCAGATTGTCAACACATGCATTTTGGGACCTCCAATCATGAACAGTGTCACTGTGATTTTCTTTATCTGTCCCAAACAATGATTTCCCATAGCGACCACACATCTCTGTGCTGAAAGTGTGAAAACACATTTCGGCCATGTTGTGAAAAATGACAGCTGTACTGTTCATAAGGAAGTGTGGAAAAATGTCACTGGTGAAAATCTGGACTGAAAATATTACAAAGTCATGAACTTACGAAGGTGCGTGGAAACTGCGCAATGCTCACTCATAACACAGTCATTTTATGGACTTTTGTCACCAAATTTTCAACATAGCCATTTTAAGACCTCTGCTCATGAACAGTGTAACTGTGATTTTCTTAATCTGTCCCAAACATTGCTTTTGCTTACACCGACTGCACCATTGTGTGCTACATGTGCGGAAATACATTTTGGGCGACATGTGAAAAATGGCAGCTGTACTGTTCATAGGGAAGTGTAATAAAATGGCAATGGTGAAAATCTGGAGTGAAAATATTGAAAATTCGCAAATTTACGTGTGAGGAACTGCACAACGACGTCAGAAACAGTCATTTTTAGGAATGTTTTCACTAAATTTCCAAAATAGCCATTTTAAGACCTCTGCTCATTAACAGTGTCACTGTGATTTTCTTAATGTGTCCCATACACTGATTTAGCAGACCGACTGCGCCATTGTGCGCTACATGGGCGGAAACAAGTTTTGGGCAAGATGTGAAAAATGACAGCTGTACTGCTCATAAGGAGGTGTGGTAAAATGGCAATGTTGGAAATCTATAATGAAAATATTGAAAATTCCATAGAACTTAATGCGTAAGACTACTGGCAACGTCGTCAAAACAGTCATTTTAGGAATCTTTCCACCAAATTTTCAACATAGGCTTTTGAGAGCCCACCTTATGAACAGTGGCAGTGTTGTTTCATTACTCAGTCTCGAAAGGTGATTTTGTGCAGTGACTCAGAAATCACCCCGGGCCGATTAGCATGCCGACAGTGAGAGCATTCATGAGAAGGGGTCCCAAAACCCCATGTTGAAAATTTGTAAAAATTCCAAAATGCCTGAGATATGCAACAAAGTTGAAAAAACCTATCTATCCCATTATACAGCTTACCGGCATTTCCTCAGTTACAGTCGGCTTTGAAGAGTGCAGACGTGTTCCCGGTCTACCGAAGATCGTTGCACCAGAGTCCGGAGATAAGTACGGGGTGAGAGGGGTGTGGGGAGGTAGGGTGCGCAGTGGGTGGGCGCGGTGGGGCAGAGACAGCGAGGACCGTTTTGTGTTTCAGGGTTGTTTTTTTAAAAAAAGGATGACGACGGACATTTGCCACACTGGGGTGGGCTCCCAGCGTGGCACACGTACGGCTGTTTGGGTGGACGTGGAGCCAACGGGGGATTGGGAACCCCTGTCAGTGATAGCATCTGTTGCCACGCTGGGGTGGGCTCCCAGCGTGGCACCCTGTACTCTCTGGGGGGGGACAGTGGAGCCGACAGGGATTGGCCACCCTGTTGGCTATACGATGTAGCTATGCTGGGGTGGGCATCCAGCATGGCATGTGGAGCTCTGTTTGGGGGAGGCGCAGCACAGCCGACGGGATTGGGCACCCGGTCGGCTATACAGTGTGCGTGGGGGCGAGCACGGTATGTGTGTGTGTGTGTGTGTGTGTGTAGGGGGATTGCGCATGAGCAGGCGATATCTTATCACTGCTCACTGAAGCGTAGCTCCCCCTTTCAACTGTACTCCACAGCATTTTTGACTGCTGTCATAGACAGCTCCAGCAGCCATTGGAGAACTGTGGCTGCACCTGCAGACACACTGACTGAATTGGAAGAGGGCTGCCACACCTCTGAAAACTCAGATGATGGCACTATGTTTCTTGCACATGTGTGCAAGCAAACATAAAAATGTAACAGACCAGGGACCTTTAATAATTTTAAGTAGTTTGGGTTTTATTTTCTCAAAACCTTGGTTTCTTTTTGGTGAACATATATTCTGAAAGACTACGTTTCACTTGGGGCCTGGAAGTTTTATTGTATGCTCATCATAGCAGGCACACACAACTATTTCTACTGTTTCTTCCCTACTATTTCCATCTATTGATAATTATTAATGGAGACATAGGAACACCCATACTGAACAGATCATTTTCATTTTTAGTTAAAAATCGCCACTGTGTTGACAATTTTAAGCCGTTGCTGAAAAATATTCATAGCGTTCAAGTAGTCCAGGTTAAAATATCAACTGCAACTTTTTTATAACCTGCTTTGAATAAAAATAAAAGAACAAAATTTCGGCTCATATTCCTGAGGTTCTCACCCCACTTTCCCACTGTTGCGTTTCAGTCAAATTTGTTTATGCAGAATTGACATTTAATAGTGCTAATTGCACTCTATCTAAATTGCTCTGACGGCAGAAAGAGAAGTAATTTTTGTGCTCCGTGCTTGGGTTGTGAAGAAATTGTTTTATATTCACCTCTTTATAAAGAAGTGGAGATTTAAGGCACAGAGCCTTTCCACAAATTGCACTTGGGCTGACTGGCAGCAGTCAGGCGCTATAATAGAGCATTATTTGGCCGTTCTGAATAATGTAAAGCACTTGCTGAAAGCCATTCTCCTGAAAATTGCTTTAACTTTTAAAAAGATTATGGTTCACGCCAAACCAAGCTTTTGTTACATTGTCATTACTCCAAAATGTTTTAACAGACAGCTCAACACTTCGGAATAATGCTTTGATCTTTGTTTTAAAACTACATTTTTAAACTTTAAAATGCATAGTCTTTGATGGACGGTGTTTGACCCTGAAAAGGTTTCAGCAGATTATACCTTTTTTCTGTAATGAATAACTTCTCTCATTAATCTTTGTGGGCTATTTGGAGCTTGCATTTCTCACCGAAGAACAGGTTACTGTTATTTTTACAGACAAAAGACAATTTCAGAGGAGAAAAAAAAAGAAGTTTTGGAACACATAACACATTTCACTTGATTTAGGAACAGTACCATACCCGGGGCATGATGTCTTTATAAAATCTGATCACTTGGAATCAAGATTGCTCAGGTTTACAGTTTTCACAGCTTACTGTGTCCATTTTATTCAGAGCAGAAGATAATCTATTCATCATTCTCCTCCCTCTCCTGCCTTGGGGTTGGTCAGAAACACCTCATTGACACTTCACAATCACCTCGAACCCATCAGAGATCTCATAAATAAACAAGGCCATGAATTCAAGGGAGAGAGAGAGAGTGTGTGTGTGTGTGTGTGTGTGTGTGTGTGTGTGAGTGTGTGTGTGTGTGTGTGTGTGTGAGAGAGAGAGAATCACTTGTTTTAAGCTTATCCCAGTGTCCCTAGAATTGCTCCATATTTTGCCTTTCATATAGGCTGTATAGCCAAGGGATGTCCATAACTATCAAGAATGCATAGTCCCCCAGGACTGACTTAATTCTGTCATGCTCCATATATAGAAAGACTTTAAGTATGTAAAGCTAATACACTGACTAGACCGTGTGCCCACCTTTCGCTTGAGACAATACATTTAGCACCTAATTCTACTATTATTATAAACCACAACCTGAGGGTGGTTTATATTACTACAAACGTTTGGTGCTGCTCATCCCCGAACATAAGGGGATACAAAATGTCAGCCGAGTTATAGCATGAATTGATATATTTCCTGTTGTGGAACTTTTTACATATTTAGCCTAAACCAATGATTCGGGGTGGGGTGGGTGCGGGGCCCCGACAACTGAAATACGTAGACTCAAAAAGGATTATGCAAAACATCGCAATAAACCAGGCATTTGTAATTTAGTACATAATTACCACTACGATTAATGCTATAAGTAAACAGGTTTCACATGAGTGGCTGTATCAAAAGAATAGTCTAATTTTGCTTCAGTTGGTCGGATGACATTTATCTGTAGTATTAAAAATCTCGCAAAACAGGTTAGTCTGCAGAAACCTGATAATATGTGACTACAAAAAAGGTTCGGAGCTGTGTGACTCTCAAAGTCAAGAATAACGCTGTTTCATTATAGCTTTTAATATAAGACAAATGGATATCGAAGCTGCAGTATGTCAGTCTGTCACGTCAACTGTTTGGATGATTTCACTGAGGAAGGACAACCGTGTCAAGTAAAGGAGATGGAGTGCATCAGGGCAGTTCCTCCAGTGTGAGAACCGAGTTTTGCAACAAACTTTGATTGACATGCGTGTTGGGCACCTGGGCTTGCCATTCTGCCTCCTTGATTGGATGAGAGCCACTTCTTTCTGCGTTTGATGCGCCCTGATTGGGAGAGAGAGCCAGCCAGCGGTACTTCAAAGCACGCACTCGGTACTGGGAGGTAGAGTTGAGGCGAGTGTGTTGCGAGATGGCAGAGGCGGGAGCCATTCAAACCGAGACCTCACAGGCAGTAGTGACCCATGCGCACCTCAGGTAGATGGGCAGGCAGGGAGGACAGCCAAGTGTGAGTGACCGCACGACCAAGCTGGAGCAGCAGCAGCAGTGTGGCGAGTAGACCCCGGGCTATGGCTACTTCTATACTTGGGGTAAGTGAGTCAGTCCTAGCCAGACTAAGGGCACTTTTTCACATTTAGTGGAGCCCATAAATAGCTAAGCACTTCATTGGGATTAAAGAGAGCTTTAAGTGTGAAGAGAGGTAAACGTAATGGGTTGTTATCTAATATACCTTCGTGAATAAGTTCTCATCTCATTCACCACCAAAGGTCATGCAACTTTTAATACTATTTTGCTTGACTTCTGTGATAGTTAAATAAAAATGGGCAAATGTTGTGTGTGTGTGTGTGTGTGTATATATGGGGAGCGTGCATGAGCAGGTGATATCTTATCGCTGCTCACTGAAGCGTAGCTCCCCCTTTCAACTGTACTCCACTGCATTTTCGACTGCTGTCATAGACAGTTCCAGCAGCCATTGGAGAACTGCGGCCACACCTGCAAACACACTGACTGAATTGGAAGAGGGCTGCCACACCTCCGAAAACTCGGATGATGGCACTATGTTTCTTGCACATGTGTGCAAGCAAACATAAAAAGACTTCAAAATGGTTTGTTGTATTTTCTTTATCAGTGTTATCTGTTTGATGCTGCATTATGTATGACCATGGTCAACTGTTGGTACTCAATACATTAACAGTAAAATATTGAAATACTATAGTATCTTACCATTGTGTTATTTTTATTTGTGGACTGGTTTAATTTAAGTTTTACTATACAATTTTTCCATTATCATTTGTGTTCGTTGATCTCCATGTTGCCTTTCTGTATTCATTGTAGGCATCCCCCACCAACTTGCCAATTGGACTGCTTGTGCTGCATTTCTATAGATTTGTAGGTTGAAACAAACAATTGTGGTTGGTGGGCATCACTGTCACTAAGGAGACGTGTGTCTACCAGTGTAGGTTGCATTGTTAAAGACATGCTTGTTGTGGTCTGTGTGACAAAGTCTTTATCATTATTTTTATTTGTGGACTGGTTAAATTTAAGTTTTACTCTAACATTTTGACCCCCATGCTGCCTTCTGTATTTTGACAGTGACAGCATGAGAGGGAGACAGCGTTTCAGCTGTCGAGGAGACTGCAAAGGTGAATCCCACTGTCAGCACAGTTGTAAAGTTGGCATTCTTAAAAATTGCATCTACAGTGGAATTTTTTACATTACACAGATTTTTGATAATGAAATTCTCTTCTCTTTTCTCTAGTTATTTTATTTTATTTGTTTGCTTTTAACAGAGAATGCTTTTTTTGGTTACAGTCACGCTGAAACTGAATACTTCAATAGTGAGAGTTGTTGAGTGCAGGAAAATAGCGTTACTCCAACAAACTCTGCCTACTTTCTAATTCTGTGATATTATACGTTAAAGATTTATGAACAGCCTCATTTATGCTCTGTTAGGTGAAAGTGACACTGTTTTAGGTAATGGCCTCAGTATGTTAAATGCAGGGTACATTTAAGAATTGAGGCTAATGTGCAGATGGCATAGCTACTGTGCACATAACATGTTTTCAGATAGTATTTGCACATTAGCTACAGTATCTCTTTAGTGAAAATAATGCATTTTTTCTTCCAGATTTATTTGCACTCCCATGGTATATACAGAGATTATCTCATCAGCAAGCTTCAAATATGCATGTTATCTGGTTTGGAATGTTGTTGTTATTGCACATGTGAATGAGTGGAGCAGCCATGAGTGCACAGTGACAATAACATTTCAAGCCAAACAATGTGTATGTTTGAAGCTACCTCATGGGATAATCAATGTATACCAAGAGAGTGCCTGCTTTGTGTGTGTGTGTGTGTGTGTGTGTGTGTGTGTTACAGGTAAAAAACATGCTATATCATGTAAGTGGATTACCTGTTTACAGATTTTCTTTCTTTTCCACTTTATTAATGATGACAAGCTGAGCCAGTCACTTTTATTGTTAAAGTAACAGTGTCACTGTTTGATGTGCTGCTCGCAGGGAGCCAGTTTGTGTGAAAAGCATGGGCAGTGGTCACTATGCAAATAATATAGCTACTATGCAAATAACACAATACTTGCACAGAAGCTATGTCTCCAGTGAAAATAAGTTTTACTTTCCAAATATTTTTGTACTCCCATGATAGACTTATATAAATATATATATATATACAGAGAGAGAGAGAGAGAGAGAGAGAGATAGTGCCTGTATATTAAAGTTGAGTAGCAGTTTAATGTTAAACCCTGATATTTGTACCTTACTTAACTCAGTTGTTATTTGACTGATTTACCTTGTATTTAGCACACACAGAGCCAATGCAAGGCTCTCCGAATCCTGTAGATTTGATAATGATCAGTCAAGTTGCTGTACAGTTCTAGAAGGTTGCAAATACATAAATGCACCAAAATGAAGACTTTTTTTGTTGCTCTTCAATAGCTGAAAAAATGGTTGTGATTTGAGATCTGTAACTTTCAAGTTTGATATGGTTTGCTTTACAGATGTCTCTTTGCAGGTTAGTTTTGCCAAAATCCTTTACCTTTTAAGTTATTAACAAAAATGAGTTCCATTTAGGGGCCACCTGATGGCTTAGTGGAAACGTGCTGCACTTCCATGCTGGCGACCCAGATTTGTTAGTGAGCTCAGGTCTGCTGGGATTGAGCAACTAGGCTGGGGAGTGCTCACAAGGGGAGTGCAAGACAGTGTAGGAGGGAGATGGTCAGGAACTGGCGCAGCAGCAGTCCCTCTCAGCCAGACAGGGAGTTAGCTGCCTCATGAGGGGTGGCATCAGACCAGAGTGTGCTGCTGTCATCATAGGGTGGTGGGAGGGATGAGAGAGAAAAAGCAGAAAATCCCTATGTGCCTCGGCCACCATGAATGGTGATCCCCTTCAGTCCTTGTGTCTCAGTATGCAGGGACCCCCATGGGACCTGATAGCAAGGGGGATCAGCAGACATGGCTGGGGACCAGTGTGAGGGATGAGAAGTAGGGAAGTCAGTGGCGAGGCAAAAAAACTGTATATAAAAAATAAAAAAGAGTTCAATTTCTGCACATGCACAGTGCCAAAACTGAATGTTCCAAGGACAAACAAATCTTTGTGTAACCTAACTGGCATGTTTTTTCTACTTTTGTGCTTACATAATCTGTAAGATAACAACACATTTAGCCCATTAAAATCTTTGCAGTGGCTGGGGGGGATCATGCTGAAATTTATTTGTGAGACAGGGAGGGTGTTAGGATGTTTTCTTATTAACTGTCATATTGCAGAATTTTTTTAACATATTCTGGTCTTTTTTACAGAGCGCATGATGAAATCAATGGTTGTATAAATAGGTTTTGTCGCTCACTTGTGAAAAAAAAACCAAAAAACAGGCAAATCTTTAAAATAAAAAGGCTTCCTTCTTACATCCTACCCAGTCCCCCACATAAATGTCAGCCTGATCCTACCCCAGCCATGGGCATCTTTTTGTCCTATGACTGGTGGTGGGTGCCCAGTCCCACCACAGGCATCTCCTTTTCAATTCTTGACATTTACCAATGGTATGTGCCCTATCCCTCCAGCAGTCTACCAACCCACCCAGCCCTTACTCAAACCCCCACCCTTGCCCACCCTCCAGCACCCATGCCACCCTCCCCACATTGTTAACCTGTGCTGGGTTCTTTTTGTCCCTTTTTGTGAATCCACCAGGTCCCCTAGTACAATTCCTCCACCCTTAATTAGAAATACTGACAGTGACTGTCCAATGACACCACTGTTCACTCCCCTCATGCCCAATCCTTTCAAACAATAACCTACCACCACACTTTTAGCACCCCACTGCCCTCCTCCTCCTCCTCATGATTGCTTCTAAACTCACCCCCCACACACACACACACAGACAATTACTGGTGGCAAGTGTCCAACCCTACTGTTGATATCCCTCCTCTCACACAAAACTGTTTAAAAAAACCACCCACCTTTTTCCACCCTTTGTGTACCCCACAACCCAAACCTCCAGTAGTACCTGCCTTGGCTCCTCATCACAGCTCCTATGTTCCTCGATGCTGACTACTCACTGTCCCTCGATTCTGACTACTCACTGTCCCTCGATGCTGACTATCACTGTCCCTTGCTGCTCTGCTCCTCTGATTGCTGACCACACTGAAATAAAAAGGGCTCAGTCATTTTAATGGGCCCATTCATTTCAATGTTTTTTTTTTCTTTAATTCATAACTTATTGTATTGCCAGAGGCATATCCTCCAGGAAGGGGGAAGTGATCCTGCCACTATACAGATCACTAGTTAGACCACACCTGGAGTATTTCATGCAGTTCTGGTGACTGTACCTGAAGAAGGACATTAGGTTACTGGAGGGGGTGCAGCACAGGGCAATAAAAATGATCCAAGGGCTAGGGGACTTAACCTACAAGAGAAGGCTGAGGGAGTTGAATATGTACTCCATGGAGGAGAGGAGGGATGGGGGGACATGATTGAAACTGTCAAGTGCATGAAGAGAATAAATAAGACAGGCACAGAAGGGCTTTTCAAATTAAAGAGAGGGAGGGACACTCTACACAGTCTGAGATTGGAAGGGGGAAGGTTCAGGAGGCAAATGAGGAGACACTTCTTTACAGAGAGGGTGGTGTCTGGGTGGATCGCATTGCCAGAAGAAGTGGTATCCTGTAGAACAGTGGGCTGCTTCAAAAGAGGATGGAACAGGGTAAGGGGAAGGTCACTGAGGGGAGGGAGGGAGGGCAGCTGCAGTATAATGGCTGCTAGCTGCACAATCAAGAAACTTGATAGATCATAAGTCCTTATATCCGCTGCCAATTTTGTATGTTCATATGTTCTTATGTTCATATTTGTGTTTTAATGTGTTGACCTTTTTTTGTCTCAGGTCTTTGTTAGTAACCATAGGTGTAAAACATACACACAGACCTCTGACTGCAGAAGCACAGGCCCCTGTGGGGTGTGCAGTTCTGCAGCCGCAGACAGAAATCCGTGATACTCATATTATAACAGTACATCTGTCTGCAGAAGTGCAGGCCCCTGTTGGGTTTGTGCTTTTTCAGCAACAGATACATATCCATGATGATCACACATCAGTTCTACTGAATTTGTGTCATCTGGAAACAGTTATACTATAATAATAATAATAAACTTTATTTATATAGTGCTGTTCACTGTGTATCAGAGTGCTGTACAATAAAACAACAATTAAAACCATAAAATATTAAAATACTGTTCCATAATTCAGTAGTCCCCATTACACATAAAACTGTCAGTTACAAGATAGAACCAAATGCCAGCTGAAATAAGTAGGTCTTAAGGGCAGTCTTGAAGCTCTCCACTGTCAGGCACTCATGTACCCAACAAGGCAGAGAATGCCACAGGGTGGGAGCCACAAATGAAAATGCCCTCGAACCAGATGTTTTTAGTTGTACCCTGGGAATCTCCAGCATTCCCTTGTCAGTCAAGTGGACTGATCGGAGGGGGCAGTAAGGATGCAAGAGATCTTGCAGGTAGCTTGGTACCAGTTCATATAGGGCTTTGTAGGTTAGCAAGCCAACCTTGAAGGTGATCCGCCACTGAACTGGCAGCCAGTGCAGTTCGTGTAGCATAGGCGTAATATGACTGAATTGAGATGATCCAGACAACAGCCTTGCCGCAGCATTCTACACCAGCTGCAGGTGGCAGATATCAACACCCAGAAGCCCTAGGTAAAGGGAGTTACAGTAGTCCAGGTGTGAAGTCACAAAGGCGTGAATCAAGGTTGGCAAGTCGCTGGACAGAACTAGTGCTTAATCCAGGCGATATTCCTCAAATGGAAGAAAGAGGAATTAACAACAGCAGACACCCAAGAATGAAGTGTCAAACCATCATCAAGAATTACCCCCAGATTTTGTACCCATTCAGAGGTCGGTAACTGGGACCCTCCAAGCCAAAGTCCTGAGGGGCACCCCATCCCCAACCCCTCTATCTGGCAACCAGGATCCACCACTTCAGTCTTGTCAGAATTAAGTTTCAACCAGCTGGAATTCATCCAGTCCTGGATTTCTACCAGGCTGTTATTAAAGACCGAGAGCACACTATCCTGGTCGGGTGCAAAGGATAGGTATAGCTGTGTATCATCTGCATAACAGTGAAACCTCAGCCCATGTTGTCTCACAATGTCTCCTAATGGCAGCATATACACCAGGAACAACATGGGAGACAGCACAGAGCCCTGCGGCACCCCACAAAACAGAGGGAATGCCTCAGCGGATTAAACCCCTGAGACCACACTCTGTGATCTACCAGTGAGGAATGAATGGAACCATCTGAGGACAATACCAGACAGGCCGCAGATGGCACACAGACAATCCAGCAGCACCCCATGGTACATGGTGTGAAAGGCTAAGAAGAGATCAAGAAATACCAAGATGGTACTGGATCTCTGCGCTCTCGCAATCAGGAGATCATTGACTACCCGAACCAAAGCAGTCCCGGTAAAATGCCTTTTACGAAATCTGGATTGGAGAGGGTCGTATACAGTATTTTGTTTGTCTTACCTGATGATGACTATCTGCGGTTGCTTTTTTAGTCATGTCCTTTTGCTGCTGGTGGGAGTAAACCCTAATGTTACATTTCCCTACTTTTGTGGGGGTAAATTAAACCCTTTAACTGGTGGATTAATGATGTTTGCTGCGAGAGAGCGAGCGCGAGAGAGATACTGCTAGGGTTGCCACCTTTGAATGAAGCAAAAACTGGATCCTAAGCTCCACCCTAGCCCCACCCCTTTTCATGACTCTTCATGCATTGTTTCTCCTAGAAAGCCATTTGTTATATCAGTAAAAGATGAGGCTTAAAGCAACAGTTCAAAAATGTTAAGATACTATACTGTACCTGTTAAAGTTACTTTACTAGGTTCTTCTTAGTTATTTATTTACTAATATATTTATTTATCGACATTAGTTTACCAGATAAACATAAAGATATACAAGAAAACTCATTTACAGATATGATCTGGAGGGATACAAGGGAAATGCTGTAAATAGCACACAACAGTATGCATGTTATATAATAATAAAGAAATTGTTTCCTATAATGTGTACTTTATATCTTTTTCTGGCTCCTTGTCTTTTTCATGTCCACAGTACTATTTCAAAGCCAAAGAAGTTGCCATACTTTTTTCTTGAGGAAAATAAATTAATTTAAAACATTTAAAAATGCCTAAATTCTGTTAGATGAAATTGTTTACCAGCAAATGAAAGTGAAAGACAACTGGCTCTGGTACTGTTACAAAGGTGGAGGGTGGGGGGGGCAGCTTTGCTGCTATGCACTTTAAGATGCAGTGGAAAAGATTAAGTTAAGTAAGTGCCATACTTTACTCTTCCCAGGTTGACTGCTTTCACAAACAAAAGGCTATATTGACAACAGAACTTGTTTGTAACATGGACATGCAGCTGAAACAATGAATGATACAACACAATCTGTTTCAAAAATGTGTGAGCACTCAAAATGGCTCAAACACCTGACCAGCACAGAGCAAAACCGGATTACCTGATAGGGACCCTGAAAACCTGATCACCAGGTAAAAAACCTGACAGGTGGCAACCCTAGATACTGCACATAACTAGTAACATACAACAGGGAGTGCAGTTATGATTTGATATACATATGTTTTGGGCATGTTGTGAGGCACAAGGTTACATGCCTAGTGCATTCAACAACCCAAGATGCGTTTATAACAGCATGACTGCACACCCCAGAATGTGTTGTCTTATAAAATTCCCACAATATTATTTGAGGTGTGTAAAAAGTGATCCATTGTTGCCACTAATTAGCTGTGAATTCCTTGGTAAAGTTGTGATGTTTTACTTAGTTTAAAAACACATATCTGATTGATCCTGCCGTCTTGCTGTCCCTCATTCTTCAGCTTTCTTTTAAACTTTCCCTTTCTGTATATCTGGGTGATCCCCCCATATTTTGGCTGTCCCTTGCTTTTCGGCTTTGTTCTTCACTTTTGCTTTCTGTTGCATGACTGAGAAGGGTTCATTCCCCTAAAAGCATTAGTGAGAAATTGTTTAATCACCATTTTCAGTGATTTCGCACCATGGTGCTGGGCATTGGACTTTTATGATCTGTTTTGTTTGTTTCATTCTGACTTCAGAATTTTGAAGCCACAGAAGAAACATAGAAACATAGAAGTTGACAGCAGATAAGGACCGCAAGGCCCATCCAGTCTGCCCATTTCTTTTTCTACCTTATAAATGTGCCATCGGCCTTTGCTCTGTCAGTGGCCTATCTATTCATACTCATTTGTATTGCTCCCTTATGCCTATCCCATGCCTGTTTGAAGCCCTGCACTGTATTCATAGCCACCACTTCTTGAGGTAGGCCATTCCATGCATCCACCACCCTTTCTGTGAAAAAGAATTTCCTCACATTCCTAATCGGCCCCCCTAATCTCATGCTGTGTCCTCTTGTCCTGCTATTTTTCTTATATTTAAACATGTTAGACTCTTTCAACTTGTTAATGCCCTTAAGGTGTTTGAATGCCTCGATCATATCACCTCTCTCCTCCTTTGCTCAAGGGTATACATATTGAGTTAATCTGTCCTCTATGTCTTCTGATGCAGTCCCTGCACCATTTTAGTTGCCCTTCTCTGGACCGCCTCAATTTGGTTAATGTCCTTGTGAAGGTGTGGCTCCAATACTGCAGTAGTACTCCAGATGGGGCCTAACCAGTGTCTTGTAAAGAGGGATTATTACCTCCCTCTTATGACTTGTGATACCCCTACTAATATACCCTAACACCCCCTAGTCTTACCTACTGCTTTAGAGGTCTGCTTGGATGATTTCAGGTCATCAGTGATGATGATGCCCAAGTCTCTTTCTTCCTTTGTGACTGCTAGCAACTCCCCTCCCAGCCTATAGGTGGCTTCAGGGTTTCTCTTCCCTTTGTGCATGATCTTGCACTTCTGTGCATTAAATCCAGTTGCCACTCTTCTGACCATTTTGCTAGTTTATCCAGATCTCTTCTCATTCTGCCCACCCCATCTGGATCATCTGCTCTGTTGCAGATCTTGGTGTCATCTGCAAACAGACAAGCCTTACCTCCAGTCCATCTGCAAGGTCACTAATGAAGATGTTGAAGAGAACTGCCCCAGGACTGATCCCTGAGGTACCCCACTTGTGACTTGCATCTCTTCTGACTGTATACCATTTACCACCACTCTCTGTTTTCTGCCCGTCAACCAGTTTGCCACCCAGTTGACCAACTTCTGACCCACCCTGAGACTACCCAGCTTGTTAATCAATCTTCTATGTGGAACAGTGTCATAAGCTTTGCTGAAGTCAAGGTAGGCGACATCAACTGCTCCCCCTTGGTCCACAACTCTGGTTACCCAGTCAAAGAAATCTATGAGATTAGTTTGACAGGACCTTCCTTTTGTAAACCCATGCTGTCTTGGATCCTATGCCCCTATGGATTCCAGGTGTTGCACTATCCTTTCCTTAAGGAGTGCCCCATAATCTTGCCCACTACTGAGGTAAGACTGACTGGTCTGTAGTTCCCTGCCTCCTCCCTGCTACCACTCTTGTGGAGTGGGATCACATGAGCCCTTCTCCAGTCTTCTGGGAGCTCTCCTGTGCTCAGAGACTCACTAAACAGTTCTGCTAATGGCTCTGCTAGTTCCACCCTTAGCTTCTTAAGTACCCTGGGATGTATGCCATCAGGTCCCATTGCCTTATCCACCCTGAGCTTAGCAAGCTCTTGTAGGACCCTTTCTTGTGAAGGAGTAGTGCTCACCTCCCTCCCCCCTGTGTCCATGGTGCTGAGCTGTGGGCCCTGCCCTACCTTCTCTTCAGTAAATACTGAGCAAAAGTATCTATTTAGGATAGATGCTTTTACAGGGTCCCCTCCTCACATGCTCCCTTTTCTCCATTAAGTTTAGCAATACCCCCTCTGGACTTTCTCCTTTCACTAATGTATCTATAGAAAGTCTTGTCACCTTCTTTTACTGTTCGTGCTAGTGTTTCCTCAGTTTGGGACTTTGCCTGCCTCACTGTCTTCCCTGCTTCCCTTAGGGCAGTTTGGTATGCCTCCCTATCTTCATCCCGCTGTGTTCCCTTATATTTCCTGAAGGCCAGCCTTTTGGCTCTGACCTTTTCTGCTACTGTATGTGAGAACCAAAGTGGTTTCCTTCTTCTTTTGCACTTCCTTTTCTGTCTAACACAATGGGATGTTGCTTCAAGTATTGCATCCTAATGCTTGCCCACTTGCCTGTACCCCTCACCTGTGTTTCTTTTTGCCAGGCTAGCTTAACTCTGTTGGCCATCTTATCAAAGTCAGCTCCTCTGAAGTTCCATCTTTTGCCTTGGAATGGATGATTTAGATGTAGTAGCCAAATTGAACCATACCATGTGATGGTCACTGGCCCCCAGGTGACCTTCTACCTGGAGATCTGTGATCCCTTCCCTGTTAGTCAGTATTAAATCTAGGATGGCCCTGTCTCTTGTGGGTTGTTGTACCAGTTGTTTGAGACCCTCCCCCTGCAGGGAATCCACTATGTGTCTAGTTCTGGCAGATGTTCCTGCTGGTATTGACCAATCTGTATCTGGCATGTTGAAATCTCCCATTATCAGAACCTCCCCTTTAGCTGTCATGTTTTGTATATCTTCTAACAGTAATGTGTCTATGTCCTCCCCTGGTCTGGGGCCTGTAGACAACCCCAGTTCTTATGGCTGTCCCATTTCCTGTTTCCAGGGTGACCCACAGTTCTTCTGGCTCCTTATGTGTATTCTGAATTTCTGTAGCTTTGATATTTTCATTGACATACAGGGCCACCCTCCTCCCTTTTTGCACCTTGGTCTCTTCTGAACAACATATAGCCAGGTACTGAAGTCTCCCAAGTGTGGTTACTGGTAAACCACGCCTCACTAATTGCTACTATGTCCAGTTTAGCCTCTGATATTATTGCCTGCAGGTCTGGGATCTTATTTCCCAGGCTGTGAGCATTGTGTACATCATTTTCCATTGGCCAGATTTCGGTGTGTTAGTTGTTGGGTGAGGTTTGGCATTACCCCTGTGCGTCGTATGGGGAGACAAACCTTTTTTCTTACCTGGTGATGCAAATGAACTGCAAACATGCTGAATCCCTGTTTGACCACTAGCTGAGGGGGGGAGGGGTGTTCTTCCCATTCGACATATGGGGTGCTGCACCCCTCTCCCCATTTGCTAGTTTAAATATTCTGCAAAGACGTCAAACTTCTGCCCCAATGCACTGACTCCATCCTTAGTCAGATGCAGTCCATCAAATTTAAAGAACTTTCGCTCCCAGAATGTTGCCAGTTCCCTACAAATCTGTGTCTCTTTTCCTGGCACCAGCCCTTGAGCCACATGTTTAGCTCCCCTATCTCCCCTTCTCTGACCTTCCGTCCATCTGCCCCCCTCTCCCAGACTGGCAGGATCTCAGAGGAGGAGATGCCGGACGAAATGGATGATAGTTTGTCACCCAGCCTGGTCAGGTGTTCCTTGGTCTCCACATCTGACCGGCTGGCGAGATCATTAGTCCCTATGTGTACTAGGACATCAATATTTTCTCCTGCTTTGTGAACAATTTTAGCAATGCGGTCAGTGTCTCTCCACGCTGATGTACCTGGGAGACATCTGACCATTACCCCTGGCTGGAGGTGGGTATCAACTCACCAAATTATGGAGTCTCCTATGATCAGAAGTTTTTGGGATTTCCTTTTTGCTTTTTTTGTCTTGGTTCCTGATTTGGGTGAGTTTTGTTGTGCTAGCTCCTGTGCCTCAGTGTCCTGCTCTGCAGTGTCTTCTGCCTCTTTGTTTGATTTCAGAGATAGAGGCAGATACCTGTTTGTAGTGTTTATATGGTTTTTGGAGGTAATATGTTGGAGAGCAGAGAGTGATGGGGCACACGATTTGCCCCTCCTAACCAACTGCCAACCCTCCTGACCAACTACCCTCTGCGGTCCAGGTTTTTCTGTTGGATGTTGGGTAAATGACGGTGGTTCTATAATGTATTTCCTCTTGAATAGAAATTTGAGGCGGCAATTCTGCCCATGCTGCCCGGAGCTGAGCCTAAGATCTCCAATGGCTCAGCATGTAGGACAGTGTCCAAATCCTGTAAGACTGTCCTTCTGAAAATTGTTCCACAGTACCTGCAGTTAATGATATCCATTCCAGATAAGTTGTTGGGTTTATAACCTAGTTAGAGTAATTAGAAGGAAAAAAAATGCAAGTAATGGTTTGATTGTGTTTTGTTTTTGTTTTACTTGTTATAACAAGTTAAATTACTAGTGCCCCTGTAAATGAGCTCACCTTGTGGATGCCCCACTGATCCGCCCCTTCCTGCTCTGCCACAGGAAATGTCACAACTGTGGCACCCTATAAAAGGAGTGTAGTGTGGGGTTCCTGTGGGGCCTGCAGATGTCACTATTCAGCATTTATACTGCACATGCATCACCCTCAAGCGTGGACTGGGGACAGCAGTGTGGGGGGTGCACCAGATAATAGGCGATCTATAGTAAGTCAATAAACACTCTAATACACGCTTTGTAACTGTGCATTAATGCCCTATTCTTTAGCAGTACTAAAGTTTATTGCAGTACTAAAGTTTATCTGCAGGTTATACAGTACTGTAAGTCCCCTCTCATGCTTTCTGCCTTAATTATTTAATCCCTTAGCTCTTTCATGGGTGTGTTTGTACCATGTTTTGACCTGATTCAGCAGACTGGGGATACAACTTTGACTGAGGATAAAGGGCTATTTGAAGCACTCTGTGCATTTTCCAACCGAATAAGCAGGTGCAGGGGGCCCTTTGAAATGTGCTGTGCCATTCCCAACTGCATACATAATGATTCGTCAGACCAAGGAATACAGCTTTGATGGAGGACAGGGGGCCCTATGAAACACTCTGTGCCATTCCCACTTGAATACTCAATGATTCAGCAGGCCGGGGGATGCAGCTGTGACCAAGAGGGGGCCCTTTTAAAACACAAAAGCACATCCAAAATATACAGTAATTGTTTATTTGGCAGAAAGCAGTAGAATTTCAATAATGTGTAGCACTGAAATATGCTGCACTGTATAAAAAAGAGACACTAGAAACTCAACAAAATAAATGAAATTCCCCCCTCCTTCTAATACAAACAGAAATCCAAAATGAAGGTGTGCACTACAGAACAAGACCCAGTGCTCTACTAGAGTAGCCAACCTTTACACCAAACAATCAAACCAGAGTAGCAAAGCACTCACCAGCAATGTTCAGCCAGGCTCAGGAAGACCTCTGGTTCAAGTGCAGGGGTTTGTGTGGCTATTCAGCTGCACGTTTGCTACTTTGTGCATTTTCAGCAATAAATTTACTAGAGTTTAAGATCTTTGACTTTGCTGCTTAATTTCAAGCCTGACTGAACGTTGCTGGTGAGTGCTTTGCTACCATAACACAAGTAGGTCCTTAAACCCCAGGTACAGTACTGTGAACTTTACTGTTAGTCCTGTCATTCACTGCAGCTGTCACACTTCCTGGAGCAAAGCCCATACATGATGTCTGTCGTTACTTGTCTGCCAAAAAATACTATATACAAGAAGTTATACTGTAAATACAACAAAAACAACCCACCCAAGAAAACACAAATGTACCAAAAATTAACTAAGTCCTTAATTAAGTCCTGTCTGTCAATGCTGCTGCCACTCCTCCATGCGTTGGTTTCAGACATGGTGTGTGCTGTTGCTCACCTGCAGAAAAGGAAAAATATTGGCTGGCCCACCGGTGCAGCAGTTGGGTTTCCACTTGCGACGCCAATGACCTGGGTTCAGGAACAGACCCGGGAAGTCGGAGGACCAGCCGGAGGGAGAAGGATCGAACATCCTGTGGACTGCTCTCCAGGGGGAGGAGGGTAGTGTGTCTGCCACTTCCTGGACCCTGGAGGAGGCCAGGATGCCACCGTGGTCGGCGCCAATACAGTGGGGGGCAGGGTGGACTCTGGTCATCATTGCATGTCCCCTCCCACAGGGACTTAGTATGCACACAAAAAAAGCCAGCCCTCTGGCATGAGGCCTGGCTCTACGGACATCCCCACTGCTGCCAGTGCTCGCCGGGGGGGGGCCCCTCTCGTGACACTGACCCAGTTGGGGCTAGCCAACAACGATCATGGGGGGAGACTCCCAGTGGCCCCACCCAGGGGGTAAGCCTGGGCATGGGGGGGTGGCTGGCAGGGCACTTGGCTGACCTCCAGTTGGAGGATAGAGGATCCAGCCCCAAAAATAATAAATGAAAAAAAAGGATTACATCTTTAAACTCTAGTATAAAAAAAACTTGTTATAGAATTTCACAAATTACAGTATGTTATATTGATATACTGTAAATAGTCCACGGTAGTATCAGTATCTCTTATAATATGATCTGATAAAACAAACCCGTCCAAGCATTCTCCTCCCCAAAACAGGTGGAACTGGAGTCAGCATCAGCATCCGACAGGTACTACATCACTGGGTGTGGTAGTGCGAGAGTGCATAGTATGCAATTGTAGCAGATTGTTTCTGCTTCACAGTTGGAGTTCCATCACCCCTGTGTGCCGGGGACACAGCCCATAAAAGACTAGGCACATTTGTGTGTAGCATCCATGTACCTTTCACAGACATTGGGGAGTAGATGATTGTCTATGCTGGGTACTCCGTGGTGCACTGCCAGAGGAAGGATCACAGGGAGGATGATTGGCCATCATTTTTAGAGCCAACCTGGGCTTCATGGCACATCCAGTTGGTAAAACCAGGCCCTTTGAGTGCATTGCCATACATGGGGGTCCAGGTGCAGTTTGCAGGATTCTCCTTATTTACCACTCTTCGGGGTTGGGAGGAGAATTCCTGCAGGAGGTAGTGGACTTCATCATCAACCAGGTGTTGGAGTCCTCCAGGTGTTTAATCCTGGAGGACTTCAATGCTTGAGTCGACAATAAATCCTCACAGTTCGGTTATGACTTCCTCCAGTTGATGTCCTCACTAGGCCTGACACAAGCAGTTGCTTCTGTGACCCATCAGCATGGCCACACACTCAATCTGGTGTTCCAGCTGGGTCTTGGGATTGATCACCTCAAGACTGATCAGGTCTCTTGGTCCGATCATTGCACCATGAGATTCACATTTGGAGCCCCCCCCAATAGTCCTTCCCCCTGTGGAGATGGTCAGCTACTGCCCTTTAAGGGGTTTACACCCAGAAGGACTTCTGGCATTGGCTGACCTATTTAGAGTTGAGGTAGCTTGTGCAATCAGCACCGGTGAGGTGGTGTCTGAAGCACTGGATGTCATCGCACCAGTTTGTATACAACCCAGATCCTCTCACTTGAGATCCTTCTGGTTTGATGGGGATCTGAAGGTGATGAAGATCAAGGGTCGGAAGTTGGAGCATAACTGTGGAAGACCCAGCTGGAGGCTGACAAACTGGTCCTGCATGCTCACTACAGTGAGTACCAGGAGGCAGTATCCCGTAAGAAGGCAGAATTTCTGTCCAGGGAGATTGCGGCAGGGAAGAACAGACTTTCTCAGCTTTTTTAGACTGTGAATAGGCTTCTCCATCCTGCCTGTCTACAGACAAAAAATACTTTTTCATCCACCTTGTGTGAAGAGTTTGCTCTGTTCTTCTCTGACAGAGTGTCATCTATCCAGTCGGGGATTCCATCAGGGAGACTTTCACCTCACAGTGATTGGACTAGTAGGAGCAGAGGCACTCTGCCTGTCTAGGAGGAGTTTAGGCAAGTGGAGGTGTCTGAGCTGACTGAGGTGATGATAGAGCTGAAGCACACATTTTGCGAACTGGACCCAGCCCTGACACATTTCTTAATGGAATGCGCCGAGGCTGTTGGCTCAGTGTTCACCAGGATTGCCGGGTGTTCTATGTTGGAAGGGGTATTCCCAGTTGCTTTGAAAGAAGTGCTGGTGAGATCCCTTCTTAAGAAGTCTTCCCTCTACCCAGATATCCTGATGAATTACCATCCAATCTCCAACCTGCCTTTTTTGAGCAAGGTTGTGGAGAAATTAGAGGTACAACAGCTCGAGGATCGTCTTGTGTCCTTCGATATCTATGAGCCATTTCAGTCAGATTTTTGGGCTAAGCACAGCACTAAAACAGCTCTAGTTAGAGTGCAAAATGACCTGCTCAGGGCTAGAGATAGAGGAGACAGGTCAGTTCTTTCGTTCCTCGATCTCTCATCAGCATTTGACACCGTGGACCACGTCATGCTCCTTGATCAGCTCTGTGAGTTTTGTGGGCTCACCGGCACTGTCATCAGATGGTTTGAGTCCTATCTCTCTGATAGGTTGCAGTGGGTAGTGATGGGGAACTTCTCCTCCTCCCCAATGCCTCTGTTGTGTGGAGTTCCACAGGGGTCGATCTTGTCGCCGATGTTGTTCATGGTATACATGCTGCCCCTTGGTGAGATCATTTGGCAATACAGCATGGCATTTCACTGCTATGCAGGTGACACCCAGCTGTATTTGCCATTTGTGCCTGGAACATCTGATGCTGTTGACGTGTTTAACATCTGTCTGGCTAAAATCAATGACTGGATGGCTTCCAGCTGGCTGAGACTAAACCCTGATAAGACAGAGGTGCTAGTGATGGAGTCAGGTCGCAGGCATAATGGGTTGTAACCTGGAGCGGACACAGGTCTTTTCCTGTGGTCTGCTCTGCTGGTTGCTCCCCTGAGGGTGCATAATCTAGGTGTGATCCTGGACAGTAGGCTAACCTTTGAAGATCAGGTATCGTCTCTGATCAAGAGTGGTTTCTACCACTTGTGGAACATCACCAGGGTCAAGCCCCTCATTTCGCCCGAGGATCTGCTGACTCTGGTACATGCCTTTGTTACCTCTAGGCTCAACTACTGTAATGCTCTTCACTTCAGAGTCATGGGAGAAACCCTCCGCAGGCTGCAGCTGGTGCAGAACGCGGCAGCCCAGTTGCTGACAGGCCTGCCTAGGTCCTGTCATGTGACCCCGGTCCTGCGTGCTCTGCACTGGTTGCCGGTCAGGTGGAGGGTCCTTTTCAAGGTGGGCTTGCTCACCTATAAGGCCCTATATGGGCTGGGTTCTGGCTACCTGTTGGAGCTCCTGACACCTGTTACCTCTGCTTGCTCCCTCCATTCCTCTTCTAGGGGCCTCCTCCATTTCCAGGGTTCAGCTCAAGACATCTGGTGATCGAGCTTTCAGTGTCTCTGGGCCGACCCTGTGGAACGTGCTTCCATCTGCAGTCTGGGAGGCCCCGTCGATTGGTGTTTTCAAGCAGAAGCTAAAGGTGCACCTTTTCAGTCTGTCATTCACAGAGTAACCTGCATCCATCTGTGTTATTATTATAGTGAATTTTAATGATTGAATTCTGACTTTTATTTATTTTTGTTATTTCTGGATTTTAAATAGTTGTTTTATCTTGTAATACTTTGTTAGGCACCCAAAGCCACTGTGATTGGGCACCATAAAAATAAAATTTGCATTGCCTTGCCTACCACACAAGCTATAAACCCTTATAAATCAATCCCATAGGTCAGCACTGTCCAAGTGTATTTCCTCCACACCCTAGGTATAAAAACAGGGTCAGGCTGGGGTACAAGATTTCCACCTGGAAAGTGTACCAAGGTGGAGGTTGCTCTGGCCATACAGTAGTTTAATTGCAGAGAATTCTGAAACACTTTAAATGCTCCTATGGGGAGGGGGGCCCTGGCCAAACAGCAGTTTCACGGAAGAGAGTTCTGAAACACTTTGAACACTCCAAGGAGGAGGCATCACACAGCATCTGGCTACAAGTGCTGTATAGACATTTTAGAGAAAACACTATGCAATTTTATAGTGGGATATGGGTACTGTAGTGGGAAACAGCCAAACATCAGTTTCACTTGTAACACTCCTAGGGGGAGGGCAGCCTTGGTGAAACAGCAGTTTCACTGCAGAGAACTTTGAAACACTTTGAACACTCCAAAGAGAAGGCATCACACAGCATCTGACTATACATTCTCTACAGAAATTCCAGGTATAACTCTATGCAGTTTTATGGTGGGACACAAGTACTTTAGTGGGAAACAGCCAAACAGCAGTTTCACTGCAAATAGCATAGAACACCCCTCCCACCCGCCCCCAACAGTACTGTATGACAGGCCCGCTTAGAATAAAAATGAGGCAAGTGTAGTACAATATACAAACATTTATTTATATAACTAATCAGTGTATCCCATCAATGGATGGACAATTTAGATGGTCCCTAGTCATCCCTCCTCCTCTGACTCTCAGCTGGAGCCCTTGGGGGTGGTGACAGTGTACCCCCTCTCCACCAACACCACATAGCATAGAGGACCATGATACCCCTGAAACAGGAAGAACACAGAGGACAGTCATGAGCAGGCTGCACATGCAAGGCTACAGCTGTATACAACTGGCACACAATGCTCCCCACCCCACACTTACCTTTGATGGCTCCTCCAGGGCTCCACAACTCCCCCACATCACTTTTGTAGTGGGTGTCCCTGGTGTGTATGTCTTATACCTGTGGCTGAAGAGGAGGCCTGCACTTCTGCCGGCAGAAGTACTGTTGCAATTTTGGTATCATGGATTTTGTGGTTCCTGCACTTCTGCAGCCAGAGCTCAGTGTGTATGGCTTACACCTGCGACTGCAGAAGCATAGGCCCATCATGTGTGTGTGTATGTCTCACAGTAGGCATAAGTACCTGAGGCTACAGAAGCAGTGGCCCCTTGTGGGCCTGTACTTCTGCAGACTAAAGAACTCCTGTAATTTGGGTATCATGGATTTTTATCTGTGGCTGCGTGGGTCTGTGCTCCTGCACACAGAAGTAGTGTTGTGATTTGAGTATCATGGATTTCTATCTATAGTGACAAGTCAGTGTGTATGTCTTATGGTGTGCATGGTACAAATGCAGATCCATGAAGGTAGCACAGAAGTGATACTGCATTTGTGACATCTGAAGACAGTTGTATGTTGTTTGTCTTACCTGATGATGGCTGTCTGTGGCTACTTGTGTGGTCTTGTCTTTTTGCTGTTTGGGGGGCTGGGGAATTATGGTTGGAAACCCTAGCACCACATTTTCCTACATTTTATGGCATTAAGTTGAACCCTAACTGGTGCATTAACACCGTTTTTTTGTTTTTTTTTTGCAAAGAATAAATATATTATGCAGGTACAGGAGTGCCTATACAGTATATTAGGGTTGCATTCGGTTTGATTAAAAATGGCCATTTTCAGAGCCTTATATCCCAGCTGTCTTGTATCCTAAGAGTGCAAAATTTGGAATGTAACTTCTCTGTTCTAGGGTCTCTTAACTCTCAACATTTTATGAAGATTGGATTTGTAACCGTTGAAATATTAACGGTCTAAATTAGGTATTTTTGCCCAATTTGCTACCTCAATGTTTGCTCTCAGGTAGCTAGAAAATGGGAAAAAGTTGAGGTATGAAACATACAGGTTCTGTAGGTATTATATAGGAATAGATCATTTTGGATGTTTTGTTAAACAATATTAATTAGTTTTAAAGTTAATCGCTGTCATTTGGTTGCACATGAATGTTTAAAAATACTAGCTGAGAAGAATAACTACAACTACAGTACATGGTGACTTATTTCCATGTTAAAGTTTTACATAAACAAAAACTTTAAGCTAATGTTACTTGTTAAATACGTACAACTTAAAGGTAACAGTTAAGTGTTTGTTAGGGAAGGGTAGCTGGGGGTGTACAATGTATTTTGTTTTTTAAAATAAATTATTTACTAATTAGTTATCTTTATTTAAAAAGATAAATAGTCACTAAGGAATCCTTTCTGAATGTTTTTATTTAAAAAAATGTTCCAGAAGTACGAAAATGTTACATAGTAGATTTCTGTATTTATGGTGATTTGTGAAATGTTTGTGAAGGGGATTGTACTTTCAAACTTGCATATACTTTAAAATAAGTTTTAATATACGACCATATATTTTGGATTATAACTAGGATCGAATTTAAAATGTTTCTCAAGGTGGCAATAAGTACTCAGCAGCCTGAACCATTCTGTACAATATAAATATAGGCCATAAAATTGATTATGCCAATACTGTATACAGTTGTACTTTTTGGTATGTTCTCCTGGGGTTCACTCTGTTATTCAGATACTAGATATGAGCATACCACATCCCTCCTTACACCATGTTCATGACAGTATAATTATTTGCCTTTTTTTTACACCAGTTTCCCTGCAATTAGAACCTTGTAGAGTCCTACTGCGAAATTAGATGCTTCCGCGAAATGGTCTGAGTCCTTTTCTGAGCAACAATATCTGCGCCTTACAGATGTCTACACCTTATTGATTATTAGTTTTACTAAACCACTGGTGCAGTATAAGTTCATCACTAGTTTTCTGCCTATTGAACATTGTACACAACTAGAGTTGTACTCTGTATCAGAATTATAAATGGGAATAGAAGAATGGATTTGTAGTTATAACTCCAGTTTTTAATACACATTAGGGGGTGTTACTCTTGAAGATCATTTCAAATGATATGACTAAGTATTAATGTGTTCTGTATGAGTGCAAGCTTTCCATTTTTACTAGTCAGTGTAATATAATCTGGTGCCTTATACATAATGGTTAAGATGTCTTATCTATCATACCAATTCTGTCCATTTAATATACAGTAGGATGTCTCCAATATTAAAGTGGGTATGACCATAAATATTTTGAAAAGGTAGGGATATATATACTGATTTGCAAATATAATGGTTACAAAACTCCACATTCTCCCTCGTATTATTATCGTATGCTTACAATGAACATTCATGGGTGTGTATTATGTACAGTAGTACGTGCTCTGGTGGAGCTCAGTCGGCGGCTGGCTGCGGTGGTGAGAGGTGGGCTGTGCCAGTCGCCAACTGGCTAGGGGTGGGGAGCGATGTTGTCTGCTACTGCTGGGGGGGCCAATAGACTACCAGGGATAAGGGGTATCTGTCTAACACTTATGGGAGATGCGGTTTGCTGGAAATGGCTGATTGGGGCATGGAGGGACATGAATAGCCCTGTGGGGCTCTACCTGGCATTTTCAGGTGTCAGGGCATTTGAGGGGAGAGACAGTAATAGCCCTGTGGGGCTTTAACTTGTATTTCATGGGGTGGGGGCATTTGAAGAGGGGCATGAATAGCCCTGCGGGGCTTTCACTTGATTTGTTGGGGTTGGGGCATTGGGGGGGGACAGATATAGCCCTGCAGGGCTTTAACTCAGATGTTTGCTGGTTGGAGCATTCAGGGGGATGGGGCAATACATGCTGCATTATGGGGAGTGGGGCACTGGTGGGGAGAGGGTGATATGGCATTGGGTGTTGGGCCAGAGGCACATATGCGCAACCCCCAGAAGATGTAAGTACAGATACACCAGCTAAATGCTACTGTAACTGTACTTTGGCAGATGTCCCCCAGGGGTTGTTTGAGAATAGCATCCTAGGGGGCTTTGATGCTGCCCTTCCAGAATAGGGTGCAACTGCTGCCATAAACACCCTAGCGCCATGTCACAGGGGGATTAGGGAATAACTGGTGGTGTAAATCCACTTTGTCACAAGCAGCCTGTGGCATGTAGCAGGCTGCTTTGCAGAATACAAATTGTCACAACTACTGGCATAACTAGCTACTTGCACCATTTTGGGGGCATAAGTCAAGTTATGCCAGGCATAGCCTTATGAGAATCCGGCACCATGTCTTTAAATTTCAGGGAATAGACAAGGTGAATCCGAGATCAAAGGGTGGAAGCTGTAATGATTTATTACTAACCAGAGAAGCTTTCTGGTTTATGAATTTAAATGCAACTAAGAGACCAGGGCTTAATTTTGGCTTTGAATTAAAGCCATTTTAAAAGAAGAAGTAATGATTAGTTATTTGTAACGTGTCTTTATTTGTGCTTCTGCAGTCCTCCACTTATGCCTGAGTGTAATATTATCCCTGAGTCTGTGTATATTGTTGTAGCAGATGTATTAGACCTATTTTAATGGAGCTAAGATCTTAAATGAATTCTGCCTGTTACCTATTAGTGTTTTTAGTTTATCTCATGAGATTACTTACCTCCCCCTTCCCAGGTTCTGTTGTTGACTACTTTATCCTTTCTGTGCAAATATGATATATTTATATGTTTTTATGTGTTTTGCAGTGAACTATATGATGGGGTTTATGTATAGTTAGATGTCAAACAGCACAATATTTAAAAAAATATTTTAACCAATCAAGTGTTGTGGTGAAAGTGTAACATCATAATGACGTGATTTGAAAACAGTGTTTTAACTGCCACTGGGGTATTATTATATTCAGCCTTTGATAAAGGATGCGAATAGAACTGAAATGTATCAGGTTTTTGGATCACCTAATACTGGTCCCCACGTATTTTGGAGGTTAATGTGTGCTCGACATTCTCTGACAGTGTATTTCTACTTTTTGTCTGGAAGCACCAACATCCCAGTGTGAACTCCACTCTGCTGGTAATACTGTGGGTGTGCTGTGGTGATGTTTCCTAATCCAGTGTGGGCTGTTAATCAACTTTTTTGGGGAGGGGTGGTCTGTAATTTAAATTTCACACTGTGTCAAAGGCAAGAATATATTAGCTCAGTGGCAAACCACCACCACCATCACACAAACACAAGAATTTACCTAGGATAGTATATTCCTGAAAGTAGAGGTGTACAAAGCCAGGAAGGTTTTGGTTTTGGTTTTGCCAGATCACCCTGGTTTTGGTTCTGGTTTTGGTTTTAAATTCACAGCCAATATTCATTCAACATAAAACGTGGCCTGTGCCTTCATTTTAAAGTATAATGTAAAGGAAAACAGGTTAAATTCTGTAGAAAAACAGCTTTTATTTGCTAATGATTGCACAGAAAAAAATATGGTTCTCCTGTCCTGACTCCTGCTTGTGTGGGAAATGGCTGATGACTCTATGCAGACAGAGGGTACGCAACTGCTGGGCTGCCCAATCCCCAAAACAGTTCACACTTGACACAAGCCTTTATTTGACATGAATGCACACAAAAAAATATATGATCCTCCAGTCCCGATTCCTGCTTATGTGGGAAATGGTTGGTGACACTGTGCAGACAGACACTACTCAGCTGCCAAACTGCCCCTTCCTCCAAAATGTTTCACACATAATGCAAGCCTGTTCACCTTTATTTGACAGGACTACACAAAAATATGGTCCTCCTGTCCTGACTCCTGCTTGTGTGGGAAATGGCTGGTGACACTGTGAAGACAGAAGCTACTTAACTGCCAGGCTGCCCCCTTCCCAAAACTTTTCACATGTGAGACTGATGCAAGCCTTTATTTGACAAGACTGCAGAAAAAAACAAGCATTTGTCAATGCCGAATGTTGCTTGCTTCTATGTGCTGTTTAGGTATTTGGAAGTCATTGGAGTGCAAATATTGAAAATTTGCGATCTCATTTAGCCGCGCATGAACTGCGAACGCACGTCAGAAAACAGTCATTTTTAGAATTTTTCACCAAATTTTCAACATAGCCACTTTAAGACCTCTGCCCATGAACAGTGTCACTGTGATTTTGTTAATGTGTCCCATACATTGAGTTTGCACACCAACTGCGCCATTGTGCGCTACATGGGTGGAAACATGTTTTGGGCAGGATGAGAAAAATGACAGCTGTACTGCTCATAAGGAGGTGTGGTAAAATGGCAATGTTGAAAATCTGGAGTGAAAATATTGAAAATTTGCGAACTTACGAGCCTGCGTAGGAACTGCGCAACGCACGCTCGTAAAACAGTCATTTTTAGGAATTTTTTCACCAAATTTTCAACATAGCCATTTTAAGACCTCTGCTCATGAACAGTGTCACTGTGATTTTCTTTATTTGTCCGTACATTGATTTCAAGACACCAACTGCGCCATTCTGCGCTACATGGGCAGAAACACATTTTGGGTGAGATGTGAAAAATGACAGCTGTACTACTCATAAGAAGGTATGGTAACATGGCAATGTTGAAAATCTGGAGTGAAAATATTGAAATTTCGCGAACTTACGAGCCTGCGTAGGAAGTGCGCAACACATGCTCGTGAAACAGTCATTTTTTGATTTTGGCACCAAATTTTCAACATGGGGTTTTTGGGACCCTTCTCATGAATGATGTCACTGTCATGGCAGTATTCAGGCCCAAAGGGGTGATTTTGCAGTCACTGCTAGTCACTGCGCCGAAATCACCCTTTGGCCTGAATAACACCATGACAGTGACATCATTCATGAGAAGGGGTCCTAAAACTCATGTTGAAAATTTGCGCAAAATTCCCAGAAATGCCTGAGATATGCAACAAAGTTGAAACCCCCATCTAGCCCATTATACAGCTTACCGGGCATTTCCTCAGTTCGGGTCGGCTTTGAAGAGTGCAGACGTGTTCCCGATCCACTAAGATCATCGCTCCGGAGTCCGAGGTAAGGCATGGGGTGAGGGGGGTGTGGGGAGACTGGACACGAGTGGGTGGGTGTGGGTTGTGGGAGGGGGTCGGGAGATGCACCGCTGGGACCGCTTTTTGTCTTACAGGTAAAAAGAAGTCGTGGGGACTATTTTCCACGCTGGGGTGGGCTCCAGCATGGCACAAGGACGCTGGGGGATTCAGCCGGGCGGGGATTGGGCACCCCGTCGGCCATGGAATTTATTGCCATGCTGGGGTGGGCCTCAGCGTGGCACAAGGACGGGGGTATTCAGCTGATGGGGATTGGGCACCCCTGGCCGGCAAAAGGACTGCTTGACTGCTTGCCATGCTGGGGTGGGCTTCAGCATGGCAACTACTACTTGGGGATGCAGTTCAGCCGACGGGGATTGGGGCACCCCCAGCTATGCAGTGGGGTGCGTACGGTTGACATGTGTGGGTTGAGCTGGCGCATGAGCAGCCGATATCTTATCGGTGCTCACTGAAGTGTAGCTCCCCTTTTCAACTGTATGCCACTGCATTTTAGAGCGTGTCATACACAGCTCCAAAATGCATTGGCTTACAGGGGCCGCGCCTGCCAGCACACTGGCTGAATTGGAGGAGGAGGTGACACACCTCAGAAATCTCCCATGATGGCACTATGTTTCTTGCACATGTGTGCAAGCAACATAAAAATGGTCCTTCCTGCTGCTTGTTTAGGAAATGGCTGGTGATAGTGCAGACACAGGCTACTCAACTGCCAGGTTTCCCTGGCAGAAACATTTCATGTGTGACACTGACACAAACCTTTATTAGACAGGACTACAGAAAGAAAAACAGTCCTCCTGACCCAAACTCCTGTCCCAAACCCTGCTTGTGTGGGAAATGGCTGGTGACACTGTGCAGACACAGGCTACTCAACTGCCAGGCTGCTCCCTCCCCAAAATGTTTCACATGTGCATAGGTGCAGGAAATAGGGGTGCTGGGGGTGGGGCAGCACCCTCTAGCTTCAGAGCCTTCAATGTAAATAATACTCCCCCACCTAAGCCCAGATGTGTCACAGCTTTGCGCTTGTAAATTGTTTTTTTTTTTTTTGCTCTTAAAGTCCAAAAATGAGTGCATGGCTGGCATCCACAGCATTGGTTATGAGAGTTGAGACTCAGCAGGTCATCACATGGTGTGCTGCCACGGTTAACAGAGGAGTCAGGTGGTAAGCTTACATTGTTTGCACATGTGTAAGCAGGGGGAATTAGGTGCCGTTAGTGTTTCCTCGAGAGATGCGAGTAGAGTGTGGACGGTGGTAGTACAACATAAAGAGAGATTCTCTCATTCCTTTCATTTTGGTCTTCTCATTTCAGGGTGGCATCGACAACACAATCAATCACTTAGCCAGCCAGGTGAATACCCACCCATACCTACTGTCCATGGTCCATAAGCAGTACAACAATATATAAAAAATCTGGTGTCTGTGTGAATCGATGACCTGGCTTGGCTTCTCCTCGGTGATGATGAGCAGGCCACAGCACAACCACCTAGGGGATTTGTTGGCCAATCAACTAGTTCTTTTTTGAATACTTTCTTTTTCTAATGCTTTTTTTTGTGTGTGTGCCCAATATATTGCTGTTTTATTCTGCTGAGCCTGTGCTGTCCTGTGTTGTCCTGTCAGTTTCACAGAGTCTCTAATTGAATTAGATGACAGGACAACAGACAACAGAGAGCAGCTGGCACTGCCAGCACGTCGAGTCAAATTGCTCAGGACTCCATAGTAAGCTTACTAAGCTAGGTAGTGAAGATTGTCACTGGATTGGAGCCCCAAGGATGTGCCCCAAACTGAAGAAGTAAATAATAAAGGACTCTGTCATGACTTGACTTGACCCGTGGCAAGTAAATAATATTGTTCTAACCATCAGACCCATTCAAAGTTAGTCGTAGCAGCAGTGTTAATTCCTTGGGGCAGTCACTCACTGTTTAATTAAGCAATATACCATGAGAGGGTGTTGGTGATGCCAGGATTTACCCATGCCCTGGGGTGTTGTTCGGTCACGAGGCGTAGCCCAGTGAACAACAACACCCCAGTGGTTGGTAAATCCTGGCATCACCAACACCCTCGAGTGGGATATTGCTATTATACAATGTTGGAATTGTATGTTTAGTAATTTTTTTTGGGGGGTTTAGTGATTTTTAATTTTTACTTCTTTTATTTTAAATAGAATAGTGAAAGTGTTAGTACGACAGAAAATAGTGCATTGCGTTGCTGCTTGTACGATGGGATAGTGCGGTGTCACTTCGAGCAGAATGAGTCTGGTCCCATGGTGAGAATGGCACCGAGAGTGGAAGATGTCCTGACTTTTGTTGTGGAGGTCCTGAGTGCTGTTTTTGCATGTGCTGTGCATTTGTTGTAGCTCCATTTTCTTAGTTAATTCAAAGGAGCTATACATTTTTTCCTGTGCTTTGTTTTTGGTATAGAAACTTGCGGTTTCGTTTCTGACGGAGCGTCATGTCGAGGAATTTAGTTGGTGGCTAATAGACCCACCCTAACTGGCACCTCTCTCCCATTGTAAATCCTAGCATCACCCCACCAGCATTAGGGAATCAGAGATAGAGTTTCCGGCATCAGGTTCTAGGTCTTAAGTGTAGATCTGTGCCCTCCAGTGATGGGGCTCAAAGTTCCGTGTGTAGTAAAACATGGCCAAAATAAAAAAAATGTTTGGTATGAACTTTTAGAAAAGTTTGGAAAGCAGTCGGCATTCTAGGTTGGCATTCACGTGGGAGGACTTTGGTAAAGACAGAGAGAGGGTCAGGTAGGCTTTAATTTATGTCGGGGTATATCGGGAACGGAGAAAGAGAATAGTGTATTTTTTCCAGTTTTAGATGTGGTTTGTTTTGAGTCTCGGACTGCTGGAGCAGGTAAGGTCAAAGGCTAATGTGGAATTTCAACTGTGGAGACGACATCATCAGTATTAGGTCTCTGGGGCAGTGCTGTAATGGAGGGTGAAGATGTTAGGAGACAGATCTGAGAGGACAGCCATTTTAGCCCGGAAAAGGTTTCTGAAAAAGGGGTTCTGTCAGGGAAGTGTCTTGGGCAAAAGATTGTTTAAAAAAAAAAAAGTGTTGTGGTTTGAAGGGTGGTTTGCGTGTGGGAATGGAAGCAGAGCAGCAGTCATGAGAGATAGCCATTTAGTGGTGATTCTCAAGTTTAGAAGTTGTGGATTTCTGTTGCTCGGAGTGATTTCGGGTGGGGTTACTGATCTGGCTGACTGCCAACTGGCACCTCTTCCTGTGGGATGATGCTAGGATTTACAATGGGAGAGGGGTGCCAGTGAGCCAATCAGAATGGAGGATTTTACTTGTGTTTAAGTGCCCATTGTATAATATTATTTTTTTAAGCTGCTGCATAATCAGCCCCAAGGAAGTACTGTGTGTGACTGTGAGGCGGCAGAGTGGAGTGGGAGGCAGAGCACTCGAGTGCCGGGACAGGGACGTCTTCACTTTCAGTGGGTCAACTGCAAGCAGAGCGTCGATTTGGAAGTTTTGGGATTCTTCCGTTAGTTCATTTTTATGTCCACCAAATCCAAAGGTCAATGTGCCTTATGAGCGAGGGCAGCAGCAGCAAAACTTGTCTGGGTCTAGGCTGATCTTCTGTCCAAGCAAACTGGGCACCTTAACTAGTGTGGAGGCAGTTTAAGACCTGCAGCTCTTGGCACTTGAATTGTCAGCTCACAGTCCCATTAGGTGCTCCATGGGAACTGACTGACTGTCTGGTTGGGACAGGTTGTGCTCTGTTTATCATTCTGTGCACCTGTGGGGGGGTGACCTGGGGCATTTCACACACTAGAATGCATACCTTATTTATTTAAATCTTCTCTGTTTAGCATCCAACACGCTTAAATTCTCAAATTATGTTTACACATATTTTGTATTGCCAGTCTCCTGCATACATTGATTTTCCAGTATTGAATCACAAAGAAGTTAAAAAGGTAAAACAAATGTGATGATTAGATGCAATAATATACATTTTCTACAAATCCTTCTACATATATCACATTCATTGAGACATATTATGGTGCTTGGAGCAGAAGGCAGTGATAATTGTTAATGCTTTACATAGTAAAAAAGTATTTCAGTATCTGTATCTAAATATAAAGGACACCATAAGAATCCTGTTATACCCGGGGTTTTCAAGGGCAATGATGTCAATTAGCAGTTTTATAACTTTACTTGCATCCACATTGCCTGTTGCCATTGCCGATTGTTCATTCTCTATGAAATCGTAAACTGTCTCAATCTGATGCTACCCTGCAGAGACCCATCTAGGGCTTTCTCAAAGAAGGATACTTTTTATTCAATTCAATTTAATCTTATTCTGTTTCATTTAGCATTTCAAAATACATTGATCCATTCTATATAGCCCCAGATATCATTCTGAGTTGGAAATTGCTGTTCATCTTCATCGGGTGATGTCTTCACATGTTTAGGACTGCCTTTTCTTCATACCGTTATTTTGCATGTACCTTTAATTATAGGTACTGTTATAAGGCATTTCTATAATATTTTGGGGTTTGGATGCAGGTAGATTGGTAATGCACTGTCACACAAAAAAGAATTATAAAATCATTAAAGTATAGGAGATGTTTTAAAATAGTTTTCCCCAGTAGTCTGCAATGGCTGGGCAGTTTTGAATTCAAAGGCATGGACTCACTATTCGACCTATTCCCAACAGAAAATGACAGCTTCTTATTTTTATTCTAAGGGACGTCATGTCCACTCAGTAAATTTTTTTAGCTGTTAGAAACAAAAATGAAAACACAAAAGCTGACTGTATGAGTGAGAAAAAGGAAAAACATTTTTCTACGTGGGTTGTTAAATTACCAGAAGGACAGTGAACGGAGTTATTTAATAAGTGGAAAGCCTACCCCTGGGCAATATGGCTATGCATTAACCAAAAAAAAAAAACAGGGACAATATTACAACAGCAACAGTGGTACACCATAAGATCTTTATATGTTCTTTTATATCTCACATTTTTCATACCTAACAGAGGTCCTTCTTAACTTGCTTGACCCATAACTCTGCAGACATATTTCCTATTGTCTTCAGGTTCTTACTTTAAAATTTACTCCTGAAAGCAATATAAAATTATACCAGAAAATTTAATTATTTTATTGTGCGGGATTGTTCCTGATAAAGTAACTCTCCTTCCTTTAGGAAGTATTTTTGTAAAATTTTGAAATAATTCCCCAACTTTCCCAGCGCTTATGTCTTTGATGACAGAGTAATTGTTTCAACACTAGTGGAGGACTATAGATGAACTAGACAATGGTAAATATTTGTACACTGCAGGTCATATTCCGGTGGAAAGTGCAGGTGACAGAAGCTCAGGAGCAATACCATGGGTTACCGAAAGTGTAATTTGTCCCTGTACTCCTGTGTAGCGGGGAGCATTTCTTCCAGCCTGGGAATTGTTTCCATCTCTCTCTTTTACAACAATGAACTGAAGTGTAAAAGCTGTCCACAGTCCTTTACATTTCCTGCATTGCAGACTGAACGGCCAATGCACAATTGCAGCAACTATAGCTAAGAGTGAGAGAATTCAAATTTACACTTGATATGACAATTGCATTTCTGAGGAACTTTTAATCATTCTCTAATCTGCAGTTGATTCCATGTGAGCCAATTGGAGTCCCAACATTCTGTCCATACAGTAACACACATTATCTCCTTTAGAGTCAAGAGTGCACTCTACAGTGTCCCTTTCTAAGTAGACAACAAGCAGAAATATTCACTAGCAGTCCTTGTATATGATCTTCAGTGCAGGTGCTCTTGACCCCATAAACCGCATACAGCATTACACTTTTATGGAAGGAGTGGCAGAGAATAACCACAAGGTCGTAAACTGACTCTTTGTGGATCACATATCTAACCACAATAGGATATGGGTAGTATTCCTTCCTATTGATTTTGTTTGTCACTATATAATACTGAAATTGTTTGCCTAAAGAATTATTTTGATGTCAATGTAAGTATTTCATCACAAAATGGAAATGTAGCTAGTTGCAGGTTTTGTCATAAGTAATTAAGGCTAGTAATAAGGCTAGTGGGGACTTCCTCAGATCCAGTAAAGGCCAGCAGCTACTGCCTGAGAACCCACAGCCACACATAAAGATAAGATAACAGTCACTGTGATGGGGAAAAGCTATTCATGATGAGGACCGATATTAAAATAGATGGTCAACTCAAGGTCTAGGCTAAGAAACACCATTGATGCATGTGATTAACAAGAGGGTGACATGACAGGAGCTCACTCACCTATTTCATGGTGCTGTGTCAGCTTTTCTTATCCATTACCCTGTATTTACAGTATATGAATTTTCATTTATTATATGATAGAATTAATTATCATTGTTTACCATATTTATTTGGGGTCCTAATGCTAGTAAAATGCATATTATTTACCATTTGAAATACATACTCTGCAGCTTAAAATGAATGTGAAATTTTGAATTAAAAATATTACTCCGGTTACCATTTTCAAAGATTAGCAATTGAATATTTTACCAGCTACAGATGTGAGATGTTTGATATCAATTTTCTCTTGCATGCTGATGAAATGCAACTCAGTACCAACTGTTTAGATAATTGAAAAGATTTGGAAATGAATATTGAATGTATATGTTCCATAATTCATTTAACACAATTCATATAATAATGATCTAAACCTGTTCGTATGTGGGCACACAAACTGTGCAGAAAATGAACATATTACACAAAGAAGATAGTGTGATCATAAATAAGTTATTTCACCATATATTTTAAAAAGACAATTTTCTTAATTGTACACAGCTGAAGTTATTTTCTTTTTAAATTAAGTACAGTTTATATGTATTTCTATATATGCAGCCAGTATTACAATAAAGGTACTGCAAGGAAATGAACAATTTTATAAGATATATGAAATGAAACACACATGGCCAAATTGTTTTATAATCAATAAAATGTTGACCTATACCTTTTTATGCTATTTTAGATTCCCCCGATCTTCTGACTTGTATGATACTGCATTCTTTCTCCATTTGGAGTCTGCTTTATTACTTTTTTCCTACATTTGAAATAATAAAAACAGCGTCCCTTTTAATATGGTTCGGACCAGATTTTCATCAGTATACCTTGCTGTCTTTGAAAATCTATTGTCCAAAAACGTCCATTAGCAGTTCCTGCTGCATAATTAATCATTTTACTCACAACAGAAGTGATTTAAAATGACTAATGTATAGAAACATCTGAGAATATCGTTGACAACCTGTTCTGAGCCATATTAAAAGGAGTGCTCCTTTTATTATTTCAAATGTGAACATTTTGTAAAGAAGTGTATCATACAAGTCCGTAGCTAAGGGGCAATCTAAAATAGAATGAAAATGTAGAAGTCAAAATGTTCACCACATTCATGCACTGAACTGCTGCTTTAATCTGGTTCAGTGTTAGTTGGTTTCCATCTGTAACCTCCTCCCCAAGGATGAGGCTTAAAATAGGCAGAATAGCCTAGTCCTTCTTTTCCAGTCAACTAAGACAAAATAAAACAATAAGCTGTTGCACAATATAGATGCCTATGGTGGACAGAAATTGCTCTAAAATGGGGTTGGTGGGAGGGAGGGGCACCCAGCGTAAAGCAGCAGTGCATCAATGTGGTGAAAATCTTGACCTACACTTTTTATGCTATTTTATGTTGCCCCTTATCCACTGACTTGTATGATACACTTCTTTCTACAATTTGAGTCTGCTTCGGTACTTTATTTCACATTTGAAATAATAAAAGGAGTGCTCCTGTTAATATGGCTTGGACCAAGTTTTCACCTGTGTTTGCAGCTGTCTTTGAACACCTATTGTTCCATAAGGTCAGGGAGCACTGCCTGCTGTATAATTAATCATTTTAGTCACAACAGAAGTGATTTAAAACAAGTGATACACAAAAACATCTGAGAATACTGATGATAACTTGGTCGAAGCCATATTAAAAGGAGCACTCCTTTTAATATTTGTTATGTAAATAAAAGTACCAAAGTACACTCAAATTGTGGTCAGAAGGGTATCATGCCAGTCAGTACATAAAGGGCAATCTAAAACAGAAAAAAAAGTATATGTCAAAATGTTTATCACACTGATGCACTGCTGGGTGCCCCTCTACCCACCAACCCTCATCTTGGTGCAATTTCTGTCCACCACAGGCATCTAGATTGTCTGCTAATCTTCTGCACCAACAGCATATAGTTCTATTTAGTTTTTGTTGACCAGGAAAGGAGGACTAGGTTAAAAAATGTTGTCAGATTTATGTACTGCTGATTTAAGGTGTTAGTGGTATTTTTAGTGAATGAGGTTAATTTGGAGAGGACAATGGGACATTTTCCCTACTGTTTTCGAGAAGTGCCATGAGCTCTGTAATGTCAACCCCATCAAAACAGCAGACTTCCCTCATGCTGCACTACAGTATCAGTATTGGGATTTTATTTATTTTACTATATTCTGTTTTTCTGGGTTTGAATTCTATCCAGTCGGGGAGGAGGGTGGTTTTGCAGGTCTTGTTGGGTTGGGTTTATTGTTTATGTTATTATTGTTTTGGAGGATTTTAGGATTTTATTTGTTAGTAATTCATTTATAGGTATTTAGAGTTTTTAGATTAGTTTAGTTAGATATTTGTTGTATATTGTTTAGTTTGAGATAAATCATGTGCTGGCCGGCAGGCTCCACGGTGGTGCGCTATTCATCCTCCTCTCTTCATGCCCTCTGCCCTTTTTATACTCCTCCCCTACAGTTCGAGATATACCAGTGCTGTAGAGCACTGAGGATTGTTCATAGGAGAGTGAGGAGGGCAGGGGTGGGTGAACAGGAGAGGATGAAAAAGCAGGGCCACCGTATCAGGGTTACTAAGTCCAGAAGGTGCCCTAGGGTGAAATGGAATCCAGACTAGGGTCTCCCATGTCTGGTGCCCATACCCAAGGGCACTACTGAATTTGGTGGGCAGATAGGCCAGACAGCTTCCGAGGTTTGTCCAACTCGGGCGGTGTTATGCAATGCCAGGTCTGTTAAGAATAAGACCACTATTCTAGCTGATCTTATTAGTTCGGCTGACCTGACTTGCATCACCGAGACCTGGCTGGATGAAAATTCAGGCCCCATATTGGAGGCCATGATTCTGGCTGGGTACTCGGTGATACACCGCCTGAGATTGGACCGCAGGGGTTGGGGGGTTGCCGTCTGTTTTAAGACTAAATTGGGCCTCATGAATGTGGTAGTAGGTGAGGCTGAATCCTTTGAGTGTACAGTTGTAGCAGGTGTAGGCATTCAAATCGTTCTCATCTACTGTCCACCCGGAGATGGGAAACGCTTCTTACAGGAAGTAGCAGACTTCCTCGTCGATATGTCATTTGAGTCACCTAGATTGATGGTTCTGGGTGACTTTAACACCTGGGTTGATGATGAATTCTCACAATTTGGTAATTACTTCCTCCAACTTATGTCTTCTTTGGGCCTTACACAGGTAGTTTCCACTGCTACACATAAATCTGGGCACTCTTTGGATTTAGTCTTCCTCTTAGGGATTGATTCATCCAATGTGGGGGTGGAACCAGACACCTGGTCTGACCACCACACCATGAGGTTCAATTTTTACACCCCCCTGAGAAGCCCTTCCCCTGTGGAGATGGTCAGGTACCGCCCATTATGGAATATTACTTCCCAGGGCCTTGCAGCGGTCCTTGACCTCTCATCCCTCGTGTTGACTAGCAGTAACCCAGAGGCACAGGTGGCGGCCTATAATACGGCCATTATGGGGGCCCTGGATCTTATTGCTCCTGTTCGTGAGTGCCCCCTATCCCTTCACCCCAGGTCCCCTTGGTTCAAATCAAAATCAAATCAAATCAAAATCTTTATTTATTCAGGCGAACATCATTGAGCGTAGCTCATTTACAAGATGGACCTGAGTGGTCATATAAATAAGGGTACAAGTTTTTTTACAAAGACATGAGAATAGTATAACATTAGTACAATCAAATAAATAAGAGATATATACAAATTTACAGATATACAAGGCACAGTAAAATAACTTAACCTGTAAAATGAAGAGGATAATAGATATAGCAGGGATAATAATCAAATAATAGGGCTTTTGTAGGCTTTTATATGAAATGTGATAACTGACTGGTAGGAGAAGGAAACTAAATATAGTGGATTACAGAAGGGAGGGTGTAGGTTGGATGGGAGACTAGGCCTATGGAAGCAGTTGCACAACTCTGGAAATAGGGCGGTGTATAATCTTTTGAAGGATGATAAGGGTAAGAAGGTATTCAGATTCATAGATTTTTGGAGTGAGTTCCAGACAAATGCTAGGAATAGCTGATAGCAGCCCTCCCAAACCGGGTGCAGGTAATGGGAATCTTTAGCATAATGAGCTTATTGATCCTTAAGGTGTATGGCCTAGATGTGATTCGGGCCAAACAGTCTGAGATATAAGAGGGGAGTTTGCCTGATAAAGCTTTAAAGATCCAGATTGCAGCATTCCTTTTTCTTCTGTGCTGTAGGGATGTCCAATTGACTGCCATGTAAAGAGAGCAATGATAGGTGCTGGAGGGAAGATCTGTAATAAATCTGATGGCTCTATAATACAGGGTGTCCAGCTTATTTAAGAGGGAGAGTGAGCAATGGTCGAGAGAAAGTCAGCATAGTCAATAAGGGATAGGAATGATGCCTGGATTAATCTTTGTTTGGAGTCTCTGGTAAGGTAGTGTTTTATTCTGTAAAATAGGCCAAGCCTTTGTCTCAACTTTTTAATAGCTCTTCAATGTGACAGAGTAGTCAAGCTTATTGTCAATCCAGACTCCAAGATATTTGAATTTATCCACAAATTCCAGCTTTTCTCCAAATAAGGTGGATAATTGTGGGGTGATGAATGATGGGGTAGTGGCAGAACAATTCTTTGTTGCAAAGAACATAGTTTTTGTTTTTTTGGCATTTAGAAGTAATTTTTTTTCCAATAGGTTGTGTTGTAGGATGGAGAATTCTGACTGTAACAGTTCACAGGCTTTTGATGGTGAGGGATTGCTGACATATAATACAGTATCATCAGCAAACAGATGAATGTTAGATTGAGAGAGGTTGGCATCAATGTTATTAATATAAATGGCAAAGAGGATGGGCCTAGGATAGAGCCTTTGGTACACCTCTTAGCAGTGGTTTAGAGGTAGATAGGTAATTTTCATTTTTACCAATTGTAACCTTCCAGAGAGAGAGAGACCTAAACCAATTGAGTGAGAGTGAATCAAGGCCTACAGAGCTAAGAGAGGAGATTAATGATTCATGATCCACTGTATCAAATGCTTTACTCAAATCCAGGAACAGAGCACAGGTACTATTTCTTTTATCCAAGGCAGTCTGCCAATCGTTAGTGACTTTGGCTAGGGCAGAGATGGTGCTATGTATTGATCTAAATCCAGATTGTGCTGGATTTAGGAGGTTGTTGGTGTCCAGATAGGCCCTTAACTGTGAATTTACTAATTTTTCAAGCATCTTGATATTACTGTGTAGGATGGAAATGGGCCTGTAATTGTTAAGGTCCATGGATCACCTGATTTAAGTAGTGGAACTACTTGAGCTGTTTTCCATATGGAGGGATGGAACCAGTAGCTAGGGAAAGATTGAAGAGGTGAGTGAGGGGGGAGATAGGCGCAATGCTACTTTAAGAAAGTAGGGGTCCAGGGAGTCTGCACCTGCACTCTTAGAAGTATCTAAATTGGATAGTAGGTCTTCTACTTTTTAAGGATATTGGTTCAAGGAGAATGTTGAAGCAGCCTTTTGTCCCACAGTGGATTGAAGGTTTAATGATGATCTCAAGAGATTTGCAGGTGAAGAGTCAAATGATAGGCCAGCTGTGGTGAAATGGTCATTGAAGGTATTTAAGATTTCTTGCTTGTCAATGATTTCTATGTACATAGTAGCAGTTTGGAGGGTAAGGCAGGGTAGAATTTTGGCCTAGAATTCCTTTTATAGTACCCCTGAATCTGGATGGGTTAGTATAGGATTCATCCAATTCAGCTCTATAGTAGGCAGCTTTGGCATTTCTTATTTGTTTTGTGCATGAGTTTCTTGCTTTTCTGAATTGAAGCCAGTCTCTAGTATCCTTTGTTTTTCTTGCCTTTTTCCAGAGTTTGTCTCTGGCTAACAAAACTGATTTAAGGTCAGCAGTGAACCAACGACAAGATTTTACTTTAGTTCTGACACTGGTGATTGGTGATGTATATTGAGGGCATTAGTGATAATGTCCTTTAAGATCTGAAGAGCTGTCTCAACTGAGGTTGTAAGGTAAAATCTTGCCAATATGTTGTATTGCACAAATCATGGAGATATCCTGAGATGTTGAAATTTTTTGACCTTTTATGGAGAAATTTTGCAGGATTGGATGGCTTTGAGTGTAGATCTTATGCCAGCTATAGGACAATGATCACTTACATCACTGGGTAGCACTCCAGCATGAGAATATAAGTGAGGCTTGTTTACCATCATAATATCCAGGAGTGAGCTGTTGGTAGTATTTTTTAGGTTAATCCTTGTTGGAACTTTGATTAATTGAGTGAATCCATAGATGTCACAGAAGGTTACTAGGGGTGCAGATGCATTAGATAACCAATTTAAATTCAAATCACCTAGGATGATGGTATCTTCAGGGCCTAGACTGAGTATTGATCCTAGGTGGGATAGGAGTTTGAGGCCTGCAGAGGGGGTCCTATAGCAGCCAATCAATTTAAAGGAAGACATGTTAGGAAGGGATATTTTAATTGACAAGCATTCAAATTCCTTTGGTTCGGATGCATTGATGAGGCAGGAAACATAGAAATATAGAAACATAGAAGTTGCCGGCAGATAAGGACCGCAAGGCCCATCCAGTCTGCCCATTTCTTTTTCTACCTTATAAATGTGCCATCGGCCTTTGCTCTGTCAGTGGCCTATCTATTCATAGTCATTTGTATTGCTCCCTTATGCATATCCCATGCCTGTTTGAAGCCCTGCACTGTATTCATAGCCACCACTTCTTGTGGTAAGCCATTCCATGCATCCACCACCCTTTCTGTGAAAAAGAATTTCCTCACATTCCCCTTAATCGGCCTCCCTCTAATCTCGTATTGTTGTGTCCTCTTGTCCTGCTATTTTCTTATATTTAAACATGTTAGACTCTTTCACCTTGTTTATGCCTCTTAAGGTGTTTGAATGCCTGCGATCATATCACCTCTCTCCTCCTTTTGCTCAAGGGTAGCATATTGAGCTCGTTAATCTGTCCTCACCCTTATGTCTTCTGATGCAGTCCTACCATTTTTGGTGCCCTTCTGGACTGCCTCAATTTAGTTAATGTCATGAGGCCTCTGTGTGCCAATATTGCACGAGTACCCAGATGGGGCTCAACTAGGGTGTCTTGTACAGGAGGATTATTACCTCCCCATGACTTGTGATACCCCTACTAATACACCCTAACACCCCTAGCCTTATCTACTGCTTTAGAGGTCTGCTTGATGATTTTTAGGTCATCAGTGATGATGATGCCCAAGTCTCTTTTCTTCCTTTGTGACTGCTAGCAACTCCCCTCCAGCCTATAGGTGGCTTCAGGGTTTCTCTTCCCTATATGCATGATTTTGCACTTCTTTGCATTAAATCCCAGTTGCCACTCTTCTGACCATTCTGCTAGTTTATCCAGATCTCTTCTCATTCTGCCCAATCCCATCTGGATCATCTACTCTGTTGCAGATCTTGGTGTCATCTGCAAACAGACAAGCCTTACCCTCTAGTCCATCTGCAAGGTCACTAATGAAGATGTTAAAGAGGACTGGCCTCAGGACTGATCCCTGAGGTACCCCACTTGTGACTTGCATCTCTTCTGACTTATGCCATTTACCACCACTCTCTGTTTCTGCCCAGTCAACCAGTTTGCCACCCAGTTGACCAACCTCTGACCCACTTCCTGAGCCTACCCAGCTTATTTATCAATCTTCTATGTGAACAGTGTCAAAAGCTTTGCTGAAGTCAAGGTAGGCACATCAACTGCTCCCCTTGGTCCACCACTCTGGTTACCCAGTCAAAGAAATCTATGAGATTGGTTTGACAGGACCTTCCTTTGTAAACCCATGCTGTCTTGGATCCTGTGCCCCATGGATTCCAGGTGTTGCACTATCCTTTCCTTAAGGAGTGCCTCCATAATCTTGCCCACTACTGAGGTGAAGACTGGCCAGTCTGTAGTTCCCTGCCTCCTCCCTGCTACCACTCTTGTGGAGCGGGATCACATGAGCCCTCTCCAGTCTTCTGGGACCTCTCCTGTGCTCAGAGACTCACTAAACAATTCTGCTAATGGCTCTGCTAGTTCCTCCTTTAGCTCCTCTGGTACCCTGGGATGTATGCCATCAGGTCCCATTGCCTTATCCACTCTGAGCTTAGCAAGCTCTTGTAGGACCCTTTTTTGTGAAGGGAGTAGTGCTCACCTCCCTCCCCCTGCTGTCCATGATGTTGAGCTGTGGCCCTGCCCTACCTTCTCTTCAGTAAATACTGAGCAAAGTATCTATTTAGGATAGATGCCTTTACAGGGTCCTCCTCCTCACATGCTCCCTTTTCTCCATTAAGCTTAGCAGCCACCCTCTGGATTTTCTCCTTTCACTAATGTATCTATAGAAAGTCTTGTCACCTTCTTTTACTGTTCATGCTAGTGTTTCTCAGTTTGGGACTTTGCCTGCCTTACTGCCTTACCTGCTTCCCTTAGGGCAGTTTGGTATGCCTCCCTATCTTCATCCCGCTGTGTTCCCTTATATTTCCTGAAGGCCAGCTTTTGGCTCTGACCTTTTCGCTACGTATTTGGAGAACCAAAGTGGTTTCCTTCTTTTTGCACTTCCTTTTCTGTCTAACACAATGGGATGTTGCTTCAAGTATTGCATCCTTAATGCTTGCCCACTTTGCCTGTACCCTCACCTTGTGTTTCTTTTGCCAGGGCTAGCTTAACTCTGTTGGCCATCTTATCAAGTCAGCTCCTCTGAAGTCCCATATTTTTGCCTTGGAATGGGATGATTTAGATGTAGTAGCCAAATTGAACCATACCATGTGATGGTCACTGGCCCCAGGTGACCTTCTACCTGGAGATCTGTGATCCTTCTTTGTTAGTCAGTACTAGATCTAGGATAGCCCTGTCTCTTGTGGGTTGCTGTACCAGTTGTTTGAGGCCTTCCTGCAGGGAATCCACTATGAGTCTAGTTCTGGCAGATGTTCCTGCTGGTATTGACCAATCTGTATCTGGCATGTTGAAGTCTCCCATTATCAGAACCTCCCTTTAGCTGTCATGTTTTGTATATCTTCTAACAGTAATGTGTCTATATCCTCCCTCTGGTCTGGGGCCTGTAGACAACCCCAGTTCTATGGCTGTCCCATTTCCTGTTTCCAGGGTGACCCACAGTTCTTCTGGCTCCTTATGTGTATTCTGAATTTCTGTAGCTTTGATATTTTCATTAACATACAGGGCCACCTCCCCTCTTTTGCACCTCGGTCTTTCTGAACAATACATAGCCAGGTACTGAAGTCTCCCAAGTGTGGTTACTGGTAAACCACGTCTCACTAATTGCTACTATGTCCAGTTTAGCCTTTGACATTATTGCCTGCAGGTCTGGGATCTTATTTCCCAGGCTGTGAGCATTTGTGTACATCATTTTCCATTGGCCAGATTTTGTGTGTTAGTTGTTGGGTGAAGTTTGGCATTACTCTTGTCAAAGGCGGATGGGAGATAAACCTTTTTCTTACCTGGTGATGCAAATGAATGCAAACATGCTGAATTCCTGTTTGACCACTAGCTGAGGGGGGAGGGGTGTTCTTCCCGTTCAACGTATGGGGTGCTGCACACCTCTCCCCATTTGCTAGTTTAAATATTCTGCAAAGACGTCAAACTTCTGCCCCAATGCACTGACTCTCTCTTTAGTCAGATGCAGTCCATCAAATTTAAAGAACTGGATGCAGAGATGGTTTCCTTGACGTAGATGGCCACCCCACCACCCCTGGAAGGGCGATCTGATCTGAAGAGATGGTAATTGGGAAGGTTTATATCACTGTCTTTTGTTGTAGATCTGAGCCAAGTTTCAGAGATAACCAGGAAGTCAGGTAGGGTATGTGCAGCCCATGCCTGTATTAAGGAGAACTTTTTTAGGAGGCTGCAGGCATTGAAGTGAAGGAAACCTAGGCCATTTATGGAGGTTAGATCAGATGGGGATAAAAAACTTTCAGTGGGGCCAGGATTGATTTCAATAGTACCAATACTGATCAGAAGGAAGAAGATTAGTTTGAGGAGGGCACCAAATGATAGGGATAGGGAGTGATCAGAGCATTTCCTCCTCTTCTTGTTCGATGGGACAAGGGAGTTGCGGAGACAGGGCAAAGGTTAGAGCATTGCTGACGCAAATCTGCCCTTGATGCTGACCACCTTAGATTGATGGAACATTATTCTATCTATCAATCTGCAATCACCCATAAGAAGGCAGAATTCCTGTCCAGGGAGATTGCAGTTGCACAGAATCAACTGGCTCAGTTGTTTCGGACTGTAAACAGACTGTGCAACCCAGCTTGTCTGCAAGTCCTAAAAGCCTTTTCACAAATAGAGTTCGAGGAGCTCGCTCTCAGTTTTTGCAACTAAGGTGGCTGACATCAGGGCACGCTTGCGTCCGGCAATCTCTAAGGGTGATGTTGTGGAACAGTGCGAGTTCACAATACCTCAATTCTTATGAAGTTCCTTTTGTCGACTGGAAGTCATGGATATTATGAGGATCATCCATAGTGTGCGGCCTACGAGCTGTAGTTTGGACCCTGGACCAACTCCCCTAATTTTGGGTTGTCTTGAGACCATCGGTCCAGTTATGGTGCAAATAGTCTGGTGCTCCTTAGAGTCTGGTGAGTTTCCTAACTCCCTGAAAGAGGCTGGTGACACCCTCTTGAAAAAGCTACTCTGGACCCAGACTGTTTTTCGAACTATAGACCTATCTCTTACCTTCCCTTTATTGGGAAGGTTATTGAGAAGGTAGTGGCAGTCCAATTGGAAGACCATTTAACCATCCATAATGTCTACGAATCCTTCCAATCCGGTTTTCGTAAAAGACATAGCACCGAAACTGCGCTGGTTCGGGTGCTTAATGATCTCCTGAGGGCGAGAGATCAGAAGAGACACTCCATTCTAGTTCTTCTTGATCGCTCATCAGCTTTTGACACTGTGGATCACTTGGTGTTGTTAGCACGCCTGAGGTTAATCTGTGAAATGTCAGGAACTGTTTTAAAATGGTTTACTTCATTCCTCACTGGAAGATCACAAAGAGTTGTGTCGGGGGTTCATTCCTCCGGCTCAACTCCTTTGTTGTGTGTGGTGCCTCAGGGTTCAGTGCTGTCACCCATTTTATTCGCAGTTTACATGCTGCCCCTCGGAGACATTATAAGACGGTATGGGCTGAGGTTTCACTGCTATGCAGATGATACCCAGCTATACTTGTCTTTTGCACCTGACCAGGATGGAGCACTCTCTGTGTTTAATAACTGTCCAGAAGAAATCCAAGGGTGGATGGATTCTAGTTGGTTAAAGTTGAACTCAGAGAAGACAGAGGTGTTAGTGGTGGACCCGAGTGGTCTGATAGCGAGGTCGCATGATGGCACGCCCTCTGTAATTTTTCTTGGTGGTGTTTCACTTTTGACCTCTGAACAGGTGCGCAACCTTGGGATTGTCCTAGACGATAGGCTGACCCTTCAATCTCAAGTGTCGGCCGTTGTCAGGACTTCCTTTTACCATCTTAGGAATAATGCCAGGGTGCGTCACCTTGTTCCGTCTGACTCCCTACCAACGTTGGTCCATGCTTTTGTGTCCTCGCGCTTGGACTATTGCAACGTCCTTTACTTTGGGCTTTCTGGAGTTAAAATCCGTCGCCTTCAGCTGGTGCAGAATGCTGCAGCCCGGGTTTTGGCTGGGACAAGGAGATCCAGTCACATTACCCTAGTGCTGCGCGGACTGCACTGGCTTCCTATACAGTGGTGGATCACCTTTAAAGTCATTTTACTGACTTTCAAAGCCCTTCATGGTCAGGGTCCGACCTATCTGAAAGAACTTCTGGTGCCTTACTGCCCGGCCGATTGCTCTGCTCGGCCAACGAGGGGTTGTTAGAGATTCCAAGAGTGAATTTAAAATCTTCTGATAGTAGAGCATTTTCTTATGCCACACCCACTTTTTGGAATTCTCTACCATGCCAGTTAAGGGAGTGCACCTCCATGGAGGTATTTAAGAAAGATTTAAAAACCTACTTATGGCATTTGGCTTATCTGGATGATTAATGGAAGTTATTTGTAAATATTGGCTGATTGTATGGATGATTATATGGTTTGTTTTAACTAAGTGATGTTTTAATGAATTTATTTTTATATGTTTAAAATTCATATTGTATATTGTGGTTTTGATGTAAAGCGCCTTGATATTTTTGAGAGGTGCTTTAAAAATAAAGTTATTATTATTATTATTAACCCAAGCTCCTGGAGTGGGGATGGAAACCTTATAACCTCAGACACAAATGTGCAACCTGCTGAATCAGTGACACTGACCTTGTATGCTGCTTGAACCTTTTATTTTGTTTTGCACTGTTCTACCTGCCTGAATATTGTAAATTTAGAACTGAAATTAATTTTGATTACACTTATACCTTAATGTATTGTCCACTCCCTTCCCCAGGATGCATCTCGAAATGAGCTGATAGCAGCTGAGCGTAAACCTTTTTTAATTTAACTGATGATTTTAAACTTTTTTTTTTTTACAGCAGTCCATGTTGCTTGGCAGGAGGGGTGTCGACCGGGAGTCTGCATCTGCAGAAGAGGAGGGTCAGCAACACATAAAAGGCTCACGTAGCCTGGGACTGAACAGGTACATTCATCCACCTATTACACTGCCTGCAACAGCCTGTTTTGCATGTTTGTTATAATTACCAGCTCTGTTGTGACTCAGTACCTGAATGACACTGTGAACGTCATTTATGTGCCGAAGCTCCACTCTGCAAAAGAAAGTTTAATCTGCTGTTTGAACTTTCCCTGTACAACTCCACAGAACTGGCCACCAGTGAGAGGGGCATGGACTGGGATTCTGCATCTGCAAAAGAGGAGGGGCAGCAACACATTAAAGGCTCACGCAGCTACCGCGCGAGTACAGAGTGGCGTGACACTGCGTACCAAAAACCTTTGTAGGTTTGTTGGTTCTCTCATGCAATTTAACAGTGGAAGCTGGGGAAAGTTCTATTTTTAAATTACTATTTACAGTTTTAGTTTAGTTTGTACATTTTAAGGCAAGTCACTAGTTACAAAATTGTTCACTAATCATTACCACGATGAAGTGTCTAGCGTATTGTGTTTTGTCTGTTGTACTGGATGGTCACCTGAAAATGTATAATTATTCAGGTCAGGGGAATGCTTCATCTACAGGGAGGCAGCACAAAAAGACTATGCACTGGTTACTGCTAATTTCTCCTGGCCCCGCACTAGCTCGCGGGACAAGAAGAAATATATTTACTAAACAATGGAGCTTGATCAATCAAGTAAGATCCCAGTGTTTTTTGATTAAGGGTTTAAATTTAAAAACAATTGAATCATTGTTTTGCAGTATTGTGTTGCAGCTTTCAGGTGACATAGAGATTAATCCAGGGCCTAAAACAAACAACAAACAGCTTAATAATAACACTTGAAAATTTGAGAAGTATTATCAACAAAATGCAAAAATTTTGTTTGTGGACTCAGCTTCTGGAACATGATGTGATAGGTATAACTGAATCATGGTTATCCCACAACATACATGACACTGAAATATCAATGACTGGTTGTAATCTTTTTAGGTCTGACAGGGGTTAAGAGGGGTGGTGGGGTTCTTTTATATATTAAAGAAAATTTGGGTATGTGGAGAGAAGTTGCTTTTCAAGGAGCACTAGAAGGGTTAGAATGTCTTTGTGTTAAGTTTGAACATCTCCAACTTTTAATAAGTATAGTATATTCTCCCCCAAAGACAACTACAGATATGTTTGGGGTGTTGGCATCCAAAATAGTGATCTTATCAGAGGGTAAAGACATAATATTAATTGGTGATTTTAATGCCTCCTGGGGTAAACCCAGGGGTTCTAAATTGGAAAAATGTTTTGAGATACTGAACGTAAACCAGATAACAAATCAAGTCACAAGAAGTAGCGGGGCTAACAGTCAGGGTAGTATTCTGGACCTAATGTTTCTCTCAAAGGGATTTAAAATTAGAAAGTGACAGATTTTTCCTCCCAATTTGGGAGACAATAATCCAGTCTATTGTTTCATAACTGACAGTAACCAAATTAGTGAGAGAGAAAAAACTGTAGTAAAGAAAGATTTCAAAAATTATCATCCCAATCACTTTGAACACAGCTTAGAAAAAATGAAATGGGACAGGCTGCAATTAATTCCTGACATAAATCTGGGGGTTGAAGAATTCTCTAAAACATTTTTGCAGGTCTGTAATAGGCATGCCCCACTAAAAAAACTTAAGTTAAAGAAACAGCATCTTCCCTGGATAAACTAATTTTTAAGGAAAAAGATTCATATTAAAGACAGAGTCTGGAAAAAAGCTAGAAAAACAGGAAGTGAGGAGGACTGGTCTAATTTTAAAAATAAACAGAATGAATGGCAAAAATTAATTAGACTAGCAAGGAAAAAAAATTTATAATACAAAAATTAAAACTACCAAGGATTCTAAACAGTATTGGAAACTTATAAAATAATTAGATAATCCTTTAAGGGGTAAGCCTCAAATAAAAATGTCTAACCATGATGGAGAGCCCCTTGACCTGAAAGCTTCAGCTCAGTTATTAAATCATTATTTTGTAACTTTACCAGATGTCACTATTCCAGTAGGCTTACCTTTATGAACTGACCCTGAACAAAAAGTAATTAATAATGAGAGTATTCCCCTCTTTTATTTCAGAAAAATTAACATAAAAGAGGTCAGAGATGAGGTCAAAAAATTTAAAATTAATAAATCTCATGGTATGGATAATGTAGAACCAAAATTCATTAAAGATGCAGCAGAAATTCTATCACCAGTACTGACAGATCTATTTAACCAAAGTTTGTTGGAGAATGTTTTTCTTATTAATTGGAAGATAGCAAAAATTGTCCCAATCTTTAAGGGAGGTGACCCTAATGATCCTTCAAATTATAGACCGATCGCAATCCTCTCCATCCTCTTTAAGTTAATGGAGCGGATGGTGTTCAGTCAGTTGTACAATTATCCGGAACAATGTTCCAGACTGTCCAAATTCCAACATGGCTTTAGGACTGGATACTCGACTAGCAGTGCATTCGTGGACTTTGTAGATAAAGTGGCAGCAGCCCTGGATAGGGGTGAGTACACAGGTGCAGTGTTCATCGACTTATCCAAAGCCTTTGATTTGGTCGCCCACCATCTGCTGTAAGAGAGGATGGAGAGGATCAGGATTGCTTCTAGATCTTTACAATGGTTCAAATCTTATTTGTGTCAAAGGAAACAGCGAGTAGTTATTGATGGACAGTCTTCAGACGAGGGAAATATATCAAGAGGTGTGCCCCAAGGATCAATCCTGGGGCCCTTATTATTTCTGATTTATATAAATGATCTATCTACAAATATTAAAAACACACATATAAGACTTTATGCGGATGATACCATACTTTTAGCAACAGCTGAATCACATGGTGAAATGAAGGCTAAGTTACAGTTGGACTTTGATATCTTGCAAGATTGGTTATTTAGTTCAAAACTTGTACTACGTGATAAGAAAACACAGGTTATGAACTTTTGTAAGAACTCAAGAAAGAAATTGGTAGGAGATAAGGAAATTTTAATGAGGGATGGGAAAATATTGTCAACTACTAATCAGTACAAATACTTAGGTGTTGTGATAGATCATAATCTATCCTTTTCAGCTCATATTGATAACACTATAAAGAAAGTTAATAATAGAATTGGAGCACTACGCAGGTCATCAGGAATATTAAATTATCAAGAAAGGAGGATGATTGCAAATCAGCTGATAATACCCACACTTGAGTATGGTTACATAGTATATAATTTTGCAGGACAAAAATATTTGGACAAATTAACTAAGACATACAATCGAATTGCAAGATTTGTCCTAAAATGTAACTTTACTACCCATCACTGCACCATGTATAATATACTAAAATGGGATAGTTTACCGAGCTGGTTCAAAAAACAATATTCAATATTTATATATAAGTTAAACAATAGGATGATAAAAGGTAACTTAGATTTGGTCTATGGTTGTAAGAGTCATTCACATTTATTAAGGGATGTGAAACATAGAGGTCTCACCTTCCCAAAATTAACACAAAATATGGACATATGGCATTACAGGCCCAAGTGGCAAAAATTTGGAATGATATCCCCCCCATTTAAGAAATGCTACACAATTTGTAAAATTCAAATCAGGTCTGAATGATATATTCTGTACTGTTTTTGTCTGTATGAAGTGACTTATAATGTGGTAATGGAAGTAAGATTGAGATGTAGAAATTTGACATATAACTGATGTACCTTTTATACTAACTAAATGTGATATTTTATGCATATTTTTGTATGAAGTGTAATTTGTGAATGTACTGCAATGTTTTTGATATTTATTTGTAACTTGATTGTTTCAACAGGATGACTTTGAAAATAGGTTCTCGGACCTAAAGTCTTGAAATCCTGTATAAAAATAAATATTAAAAAAAATATACATGTCAGACAGAGAGTGAGCGGAGGACTGGGAGCACCTAAACAATGTAGGTACATTCATTGGGGGGAGTATCTTAGAACACAGTTCATTGTTGTCATGGTCATCAGTGTTGGTGGTCACTAATTGTAATAAGAGTCTGAGAAGTAGAGCTTTCTTATTGCAGATGTTTTTTATTATATACAGAATAATGCATGGGGTGCTGTGTATTATGAGAATGTAATGCACACCTGAGGTGTTGGATGCCACATTAAACCCCATGAGTGAAGCCTGAGAGGATCCCACATCGATGATGTCCATTAAATTCTAGTAAGCACAGCACACCATGAATTATTTTGTTATAATTGCTGGTGAGCAATTTTTTTTTGTCCATCCAGATTCATGTAAGCATTGAGTGACAGACAGAAACAAGAGGTACTGTAAACATCATGCTTTTAATTGCAATTTTTAAAGTAGTAGCATTACCATTTAACATTTATTGTACATATTAAAATCATTTAATTAAAAAACAAGTGCTGACTGGAAGTATAAAATCAGTGCAGAACAACTGGCATTATCTTTTTTTTTTTTTTTACTAAGTTACAGTAAAGTGTCAGTCATAAGGTAAACTATAGCACCTCTGGACTGTAACATTTTCTAGTCTTTCAACCATTTATTTTGTTGTCTGCTACTGCCCTGGATTTTGCTAGTGCTTTCTGTTTCTGCAGTCAGTTGGTTGCCTTGTCAGCAGAGTTATGCAGCGTTGATGTTCCTGTTGAAAAGTAAGGGACAGTTTTAACATTGCATACTTATTGTGTGGATTGTGTATAAAAGTTAATATACTTTTGGAGCACATAAAATCGCAATGTTCTTTTGTTCTGCGAGCAAACTGAACTCAACGTTAAAGAAAAGGTAGTTGAGTAGTCCTGTGGAACTAATCATGTTTAGTGTACCAGTGTAGTATAGGAGATTTATGTCTTCCTGTGCCAGAGTCTAAGATTTCAGTGGTCGAGTGCCTTTCCAAGTCTTTTTGACTGTTTTTGTTTGGCTACCAGTCTTCATTTTGTTTTTGCACAATCTGTTTCTATGCCTTTGAAAACTGAATGTAGATAATGTTGCTTTACTAGGTATCCAGCTATTAAGGCTAGCGTGCATTTCACTGTCCCTGGTTCATATTCTGCTCCATCATTTTTTTGTACACAGTAAACATTTGCTAGTGGTATGTAGTTTTTACAAAGGTATCTTTACAAATTCTTAAGCCTTCATTGGATTTATGCAGAAATGTTGCAAAAGGTGTTAAATAGGAGACTCTCTGTTTTCCTGCATGTGATTGCATTATCCGACTCCTGTATGAGTAGCTGTCTGTCTGGATCCACAACTATTTGGACTCACAAAGTCATTTCTCTTTCTTTTTTTTTTTCTAGGTGTTCCACTGCTTCTTGAGGCTATCTGAGGATTTGTTCAGGTAAGTTAAACAATTTAGGGTCTGATGTTGTGGCTGATAGGCATATTGTAATTTGCAGAGTTGTTTTCCCATACCCGTGTTTTTGTTTTTATACTTAGTGGTTTGGGATTGACTTTGAGGTTCACACTTACTGTTTGGAAAGCAGAGCTCGTGTATGCCATAATAACCGGCTGGTTATTATGGCAAATAATAATTGGTTGAGCACTTACAAAAGTTACTTACCATTTATTATAGTACAAATAAGGCATTCCCATGGATTATGTTAATGGTCAGATAATCATCCTCTAGGTGCATATGGCACTGGGCTACACCTCTTGCAACATTACGCCCCTAGATGTTGATTAACATATTATTAACATAACTCTTGGTTATGGTATTGCTTAAGAGATAGTTATCCATCATGAAAAGAGCAGATTTATATTTCTTAGTCAGACATGTTGATGTAGCTGCATGGCAGGGTAGTGAGATATTTTGAAATGGAAGCCCTCTGTGTGTAAGTATGTTGGTGTGGAACACAGATGTTTACCTACTTTCTATGATTTATGCTAAGTAAACGGTACTGTAGAGTTGTTTCAGGGCACATCAATGTACACTGGAATAGATTACTTGCCATACTGGTCATTGTAAGAACAGACCCAGAAGCATATGGTTTGATACCTTTTTTTGGACCAACATAGATGTTACAAAAAGAAAACAATGTCTAAGCTTTTGGACCAACCAAGTCCTTCATTGGAGACTTATGACAGTTGTTCAGATAAAAGGTGACAAACCATTTGATTCTGGATCTGACAATGTACACTGTGAATTTTTATCTAAAGGTATTTATATACGTCTTGTTACTGGGACTGCTTTATAAAAATGCATTGTATCCTATAAAAATAATTTGCAACAATGTTAAAGTACACAATTCAGAGTCAGCTATAACTGTGCCACTCTTATGTAATTTGTTTTGGTTAATTCATGAGATAAATGCCAAATCTCATGCTGAACCATGTACTCTCCTCCCTCCTTCATGGATCCCCAGAGTTGTAGAGCCTCGGCCCCTTCAATGGCTTGATCAAGACCTGCCTAGCTTGAAGACAAACCCCTCCACCTCCAAAGATCCATGGTGCATAGTACTAATTTATATTTTCTGTGATTTGGTCTTGAGTGTTCCTGCATGGCCCCTCCACCAATGAAGAAATAATGTCAGTTTTGCTAGCTTGAACATCAAAGGCATTCAGTGATGCTGATGGGACAGTCATTGGGTCCAAAGCTCCAACGGGTCTCTGTTCCTATGAATGGATAGTTCTCTAGCCTAAGAGTGCATTGGTAACTTACTAATGTTATTGTGTATACTGTGTTTTCTTTTTAGAAATAATACAGGTTTTGTGATTAAGCCTGGGCCTGAAGATCTGCAGTTGAAAGATTAGCATGAAAATGACACACAAGAGAATATCGGATATTTCTGTAAACTCTTCAGTGGCAGCACCTGCTAAAATAAGCATGTCAGAATCACAAATGTCTCTAACTGGGTTCCTGTGTTGGGCAACACTAACAAGACAGCAAGTAGCCAAAGTTGCTTGGCTATCTCTGTTAAGGAGGTTCCTGCTGTGGGTGGCGGTCCATCTTAATCAGCGAATGCATCCTCACAGCCGTGGGAGCTGCTAGATCACCCCTTTCAAGCAAAGGATTACAATTTCCCTACAAGGTGCTTTGGGACAGAAGAATTTAACCGACCATGTCAGTCTGGCTGGTTTGAAAAATGGTCATGGCTACACTATGTTAAAGGAACCAATCATGTTCTTTGTTTACATGTTTAAAAGTAACAGGAAAAAAAAACTAAGTGCAAGTGTGAGGCACAAATCTACTTTTGTAAGGGATGGCTTTGCAAACTGGTGCAAAGCATCCCAAAAGTCCAAAGAGCATGAAAGATCACCGTTCCACACCGAAGCTGTGGCAGATAATTGGGCTGGGTTGTATACCCATTAATGCGATGCTATCCGAATGTGTTGCTAAAGAACAAAAGACTGCAAGAACAGCGTTATAAATGTTGTTTGGATTGATTAAGTTTCTTGATCATTAAGGACTGCCTTTTAGAAGCCATCAAAATTGTGATCGAGTACCATGGCAACTAATGTTAGAGCTCACAGAAAATGAACCTAGTGTAAGGGAATGGCTGCACCGACGAGACAACTGGATATCAGACACCATCCAAAATGAGATAATTGAAATCTTTGCTCATGCAATTCAGTGAGAGTTTCAAAAGCCATACAGAGTCCATTCTTCAGACTGACTGCAGATGTAACAACTGATATAAGTACATGTGAGCAGTTTTCATGTAGCCTACAGTTTGTGGACAACGACCTTAAAGTAAAACATTCTTTTTGGGGATTTTACAATGCCTCTGACAGTTCTAGAGAAACTTTATTTATGTGTATTAAAGATATCTTTTTGTGATTGAATCTGCCTCTTGAATGTCTGCAGGGTTATTGCTTTGATGGTGCTAGCAACATGACTGGTAAATGCTCAGGTGTGCAAGCTCGACTAAAAGAATATGCCCGGATTCACTCTTTGGTCACTGTAGTAATCATTCACTGGATCTTGTTCTACAGGAGGTGGCCTGGGAAGTACAACTTATTGCAAACACATTAAACTTTGTTCAAGATGTCACAATTCTTTTTTGAGAATCGGCCAAGTGTAAAAACATATCAGTATTTGGCTGTGGGGAACCCGTGTGCAACATTTTATGTGTGTGCCCTACAAGATGGTGCATTCGTACAGTGGCATTCACCTGGGTTTGTTCTGCTTACAGTGTACTCCGGGAGATGCTGTCAACATTTCAGCATGAAAGCACTGTTAGAGGCGAAGTGAGAGCAAAGATTGCTGGGCTTTTGAAACACGTTAAAAATGCAAGGACATACTTTGGTTTGTTATGCTGTGAAACTATATTTGGACCTTGTGAAATGGTAGCCAAAGGCCCCCAGAGTGTTAATGCTCATGCACTTGGAGCACTGGAATCTGTAAAAATAATAACGGAACTAATAAATGTACTAAGAGAAGATGCAGCTGTTCAAAAAATGATTAACAAAATGAATACCTGCTCTGCCAAGTACAATCTGAAGATTCCACAGCCAACTAGGGTAAGCAAAACCCCAGCTTGCTTCAGACCGACCACAGAGCCAGAAGAAGTAATGTCTCAAACATATGAAGCACCGCGGACATGGGAATTTTATGAAGCCCTAGATCTGATAAATGCTGAACTACAGTGACGTTTCAACCAGGATGGCATGAAAACTGCTGCAATAAGGGAGAAAAGTCTTATTAATTCAGCATCTGCCAGAATTCTGTCTGTGGATTTCAAGGAACTTCACTTTCCTCAACAATTTGATAAACCCACGCTTTATATGCAGTTAAGGAAGCTGGGTGATCTAACCAAAGAAAAAGAGTTAAAAAGTGTCCCAGAGATTGCAGAATTGTCTGGAATTCTTCAGCCACAAACAAGAGGAAACTTGAAAGATACTGAAAACTTAATTCAACTTTGTCTATGTTTACCAGTGTCAGTTGCAGGGTCCGAGCAATCTTTCTCTGCCCTCCACCATCTTAAAACTTGGGTGCATAGCACAATGAGCCAGAAGAGGTTAACACACCTTGCTCTTATGCACGTACACAGTGACATTCTGGACACATTAGATGTGTATTCCCTAGTAGAAAAGTTCATCAGCAAGACACCAGAGTGCAAGTCAACTTTTGGAGCCTCCTGACTGTCCCTGTCTACAAAGTACACTGAGTACTCTAGCTAGAGTACAGCTGTTCAACCTGGTTTTACAAGTAACGAAGACATTTCTGGTGGAGTAAAAGGTAGGAGGCAGAAAATAACACCTTCTACAGTCTTTGAAGGAAAAACATATTAAAATTGTATTTCTCTTGCATATTACCTGGCAAACTGATTACAGATAGAAACCTGGAATACACTTGCACATAATGCAGTTTCCCATGACATCAGGTTTGACATCAGGCAGTGGCAGAAAAAGTTTGATTGAGTTCTGAGGGTATCGTAAGAAGTCAACATCCCACATTTGATTATTTTCACAGCTTGCTTGCTTATTGTTTTCAAGGGGAAGGTATGGGCCTTCTCATACATGACAGATAACAGAAAATGGGCCAAGAAAATAGTGGCAGAGATGCAGCATCAAGGAGAGGTAATGGACGGAGATCAAAATGATACTTCCCCCTAGCAATAGCTGATATATGATGGCTAACTCCTACATGGAGGTCTTTTGTTCTGTGTTTTACAGCTTTGGGACATATTTTGTACTCTTCTCTGTGTTCTATGGGACTAAGAGTAACACTCTGGAACATTAAGTTTCTTACATTCAGTTCCAGATCTACAACAATGGACCTTTGTCCTCAGTGTTCCTTATGCAGTAACTGATGATTGCATATGTCAAGTTCTTTTTAAAACTTCTGTATAACTTCTGTGGGTTTTTTTTTTTTTCAAATGTCATTTTTATTGAAAACTTTTATACTTTAACAGTCACAGTTCATCTGGTGTTAAACTAATATTAATACATTATTTATACTGAGGTTCAGTTCAGGAGTAAATAGCGACACAGAGCTATCAAGGCAACTTTCTCTCAACTGCAGCATATAACCAGATAGCAGTTTCCAGACTTCCATGCAATAAAATCTTCCTATCTTTCTCTACCCCCCTCCCCTCCACATCCCTTACCCACCACATGGTTTTACCTTTCTTATTACATTTATGCCTAAGTAAATTAGGGGCTTGGGAAGAGAACCCAGAATAGCTGGTCTGAGCAGTCAGGCAGTCTGCGTGAGATGCTAATGCACAAACCTTGGGTCCTTAGCCATTATATGTATGACCCATCTTCTCCATTTCAAAGAACCCAGCTCTGCCTTATCATTTAGATTATAGGTCATTCTTTCAGATCTATATATGAGGTTGACAATCTCTCTCCATCCCAACAGGGTGGCCACCATCACCGTAAGCCAGTGCTTGGTAATGGCCTTCTTCACCGCCAAGAGCAAGATGTTTAGCAAGTACTGGGAGTGAGGGTCACGCATCCCATGGGGAAGGAAGTACAATACAAAAAAATCACCACTATAAGGTAGTCTAATCCCAAAGAGGTCTTCCAATTCCTTAAATACGCCCTGCAAGAAGGGCTGCAATTTTGGACAGGACCATAGAATGTGGGAGTGGTGAGCAGTAGCCTCACCGCATAAACGCCAACAAGCTGTCATGCTGGAGGTATGATAATGTGAAGTTATTACTGGGGTTCGAAAAAATCTTACTAGTAGTTGCCATGAATATAACCTCCAGACACAGGAGTAGGTGATTCTTGATGTATTGCACCATATTATTTCCCATTGTTGTGGTGAAATTTGTGTTCCCAGCTCCTCGTTTCATTTTTCCCTTATCCTCAGAGTATCTCCACCCGCCGCTTGCATCAGAGATTTATATATAGTGGAAATAGCATGCACTATTCCATATGATTTTATTACTTGCTGGATCAGCTGAATCAGCTGAGGGTGCCTGTCAGGAGTACAGATGTTAAAGCAGAGAGATTCAAAGTAATGTCTGAGCTGTAGGTGTCAGAAAAAAATCTGATTGGCGAGATGAAACTCTCATTAATCTCGCCACGATTAATAACTTTAAGCGAGGGCCCCTCTGAAGTTGTGAGAGCTCTGAGAGATGGGTATGCCTCCAGTTACAAAATGTATGATCCATAAGAGCTGGGGAGAAATCTTCCAATAAGTCTATTGGTCATAACATGACCAGGACGGGCATAATCCCTAAGGCCCTATGTATCAAATACCAAACCTATATTTGGCATATGACCCAAGGGCTCCAGGTTGTCTGGTCAATCGAGGGTTGGTTTTTATAGAGAATTACTCTATGTTATTCCCGACAAGGGAGAATACTCTCCTCAATTTCCCTCCATCTAGCTGGGGTCGTTCCAATCAAACGCTGTATAATAAATGCCACATGGGCTGCCCAATAATAGAATTTTAGGTTAGGGAGTGCCAGACCGCCCTGAGTCCTAGGAAGAGAGAGAATTTCCACTCTAATTCGAGGGCGTCTTCCTGCCCAGATAAACCTTGAAATAGCCTTGTTCCAAACCTTAAAAAGACTATTCGGTAAATTAAGGGGTGTAGTCTGAAAAAGATAGAAAGCTCTCGGTAGGATCACCATCCTAACCACCTCAATACGCTGAATCAAATTCAGCGGGAGTATACTCCACCTCTCAAGGTCTTGTTTCATTTGAGATGTAAAGGGGCGGTAATTATTATTAAAGGCCTCAGTTACTTGGTGGGATAAGTATATCCCCAAGTATTTTAGCTTAGAAAGTCCCCAATGGAAAGGGTATCTTTCCATTAATGGCTCAGGAAGGGTAAAGTGGAATGTGAGGGCGTCCATCTTGCCAGTGTTTAATCTGTATCCTGAACATGCACCAAACTCCCCCAGGAGCTGGAAGACAGCAGGGATGGATTGCTCGGGTTTAGTAAGGAATAGCAGGACGTCGTCCGCGTAGAGAGCTACGCAGTGTTCTAATCCATCTATACTCACTCATGAGATCCCTGGCGAAATTCTGATCGCTTGGGCCAAGGGTTCTATGAAGATGGCAAATAGGTCAGGGGACATAGGACAGCCCTGTCATGTGCCCGTGAGAAGGGGAAAACATTCGGAGTGATGGCCAGATATTTTGATACACGCCTTTGGGGACACATAAATATTCTGCAGGATAGATATGAAGGGGGGAGGGAAACGCATCGTCACCATTGTGGCAAAAAGGAATGGCCATGATACCTGATCGAAGGCCTTCTCAGCATCTAAGCTGAGAAGGACCGACGGGTCCCTCCGAGATTGCATCGCATGCACCAGGTGCAAGACCCTCCGTACATTGTCCGTGGTTGATCTGGAACTTACAAAGCCGGTCTGATCGAGGTTTATCAGACTCAACAAAATGTTGTCCAGTCTCCAGGCCAAGATGGACATAAAGTATTTATAGTCCATGTTGAGGACTGATATCAGTCTGTACGACCCACATTGTAAGGGGACTTTGCCTGGCTTAGGAATAACTGATATTGTTGCATACTTCCAACTGGGGGTGATCTCCCCTTTAAGGACCTCATTGAAAGCCTCTAGGAGGAGTTTATTAGTAGATTGAGTTAGGCCTTTATGAAACTCTGCCCCGTATCCGTCTGGACCTGGGGCCTTCTGAGTTTTGGATCTGGAGATAGCTAGCGTTAATTCCTCCAGTGAGATCGGTCTCACTAAATTATTTTGTTGATCGGGACTGAGAGTAGGTAGCTTTAAGGCCGATAAAAAGGAGTCAGTGAGGATAGGTTCAGTTGTATGATCCAGGGCATAAAGGGTTTTATAATATTGACAAAAAACTTAGGCTATGTCTTTGAAATTAGTGTGCTGAAGCCCAGTTTTAGGGTCTCTTATTGCTGCAATCGTGGCCTGTTTGCGCTGTTGCCTGAACCAGTATGCCAACAGGTCCAAGGCCCTAGGGCCGATCTCACCATATCTCTGGCGCAAATATGCCAAGGTGGTTTCTGTTTGTTGCAGGCATAAAGAATCAAGGTTCCTCTTAGCCTGCTTTATCTGGGCTAGGACAGAGTCATCACCTTGCTGGTTAGCCTGTTGCAGGAACTGGAGTGTTTGTTCCAGTTGTGTTTGTCTTTCCTTCCATGCCTTCGCCAGCTTGGCTGTATATTTTATCAAGTGACCTCTCAGGACTGCTTTTAGAGTGTTCCATTGTATCGTAGTGGGAACCTCTTGGGCAGAGTTATCCTGAATGATCTCCTTGATCTTGTCTCTGAGAAGTTCTCTAAATTGTTCACTTTTCAGATGAATAGGATTAAATCTCCATATAGTGTTGCGCCTCTCCCAGCCCAGATCCCACACGGTGATTAGGGGGGCATGATCTGAATAAGCTATGGGCCCCATCGTGGCCTCAACCAAGAAGCTGAGGTGCTCCTTCTGAGTATAGCAATGATCTATTCTTGTGTAGGTTCCATGGACGGCCGAGTAGAAGGAATAACCCCTGTCTCTGGGGTGCAGAGCCCTCCAGGTGTCTATCCACCCAACCCCTCCCATGAACTGTTTGAAAAATTTATGAGAGGCCTGTTGTACACCTTGCCGGGTCTTAGAAGTATCCAAAGCTGGGTTTGGAGCAATGTTAAAATCCCCCACCAGAATCAAAATACCCCTTGTCAGCTCAATTACTTTGTCCATCAGGGATCAAATTGTGGGGGAGTTTGAGGCCGGAGGGAGATAAACATTGGCCAGGGTCATTTCCTGATCATACAATGTTCCTGTCACTATAATTAATCTGCCAGCCAGGTCTTCTCATTTCTTTATTTTCCGGAAGGTGAGATGAGACGCAATCAATATTGCAACCCCTCTTCTCCTACCCCCGGGGAAAGCCGAGGAGAAAATCTGCGCGAAACCTCTCCTCCGTAGTTTCCCATGCTCGGGTGTATTCAAATGGGTTTCTTGCATATAAATTATCTCAGCATTTGACTTCCTGGCCAACGTTATCATCCTGGATCGCTTCACTGGGCTGCTCAGACCATTCACATTCAACGAGTATACTTTTAAGTTTTTATGAGCCATTTAGTTTTCCAATTAAATTCTTCCTCTGCATTAAGCCAGCCAATCTCCTGAAACCTTACCACAGCCTCTTCCTGTATTTCTGAGAACATGTGACTGTTTATCTGCTTCAGAAAATAGTAACCCATTAGGTTAAGCATTAAACATATCTCTTTAAATCTGAAGCTCAACAAATAAACCTGTAAGACTAACCAAAAACTATTATAAACACGAACTTTAAATAACAGTAATACTGTACCAAATACCAGGCTTAAATTGCCCCCTTCATCCCTCCTGCTCGAAGAGAGCTTCTGAGTCAAGGGAGCACCCTGGAAAACACCATAGGGTACAGTAAGTATATACAATGCCCAAAGCAGTGCTAGGGCCTGTTGAAACAGTGTGAGAAGGGAGAGCAGGATTATTTAATCCCGTATCTCTCTTCCCAAGTCTAAGTTTAAATGACTTCCAAGGGCTGCTGGCAATTATTATCCAGCATTAGGCAACTGCAGTTGAGCAGTGTGGTGGGTGCTCCTATAGTGGAAGAGAAACCCACCAACTCTAGGGTACAATCCCTTATAGAGTTTGCCTTGTACTCAGCAAGAAAGTATCTCTATCTGGGCTGCTCTGCCCTGAGTGGACCCCAGACATATCTACTACTTTAAATAGAGTGTGAAATCACCTACAAATAATAACTAGGCGATGTATAATAAAATGTAATGTCAGTCTAAAGGGGGTTATCTAAAGCCGCAGAAGCCAGATACTAAGCAAGAAAGGTGGGAGAGGCCCCTCCAGTGCAACCCTCCAGGGGGCCCAGGAACCTTTACCAGGACCTAAAATGCAGGATTCAGAAGACTCAGAAGCCCCCTGCGACAATTGCACACAGACATTAGCGAGAACAACTGACAAGTTTGATTGCAACAGTTGTAGTCTAAGAATGAGTTCTCTTGAGTAATAGTCATTTCCTCAGGATGGGAGGAAGAGGCAAGCAAATCTCCTACCACACCCAACTTCTAGCTATGCGGATCTTAGTCTTCAAGGCTGACCATAACGTCCCTAGAGGGATTCAGCGCAGCCCAACAGACCGCTCCAAGTGAGCGCCTCCCACCCAGGTTCCATCCCACGCAATCAGAGTTCCAAAGTCTCCCACGAGCAAGGGGGTGCAAAACGTATGGACAGGGGTCTAAGTGATTCCATTACAAACTACCTAGAACAGGGGGAGCACCCCATTATACAGGAGAATGCCCCAAAGCTGCTATACATGGATGCCCTCCCAAGGTCTATGCCACCCTCCCAGTCACCCCATGAAAAACCAGGGGGGTGGGGCTCCAGAGTCCAACACCCATCCCACAGCAGGGTAAAAGTCTATCACAGGGGGCCACGGTCCCCCGCCATGGGAGGTACAGAGCCACCCACCCACGGGCCATAGAAACAGCAACTTCTTGGATGCGGAGGGAGAGGAAATCAAGGATTCAAGCGCCAACATCCCAGGGGTCACTAGAGAACACCACTCACTCGAAGTCCGACGGACAGCTTACGTTTCCATCTTGGAGGGCCGAAAGTCCTGGGATAATAAAACAGGGAACGGAGATAAATGGACTCCACTTTGAGGGTACACCCACATGAACCCCTCCCTCCATGGTATGGGGGCACAGTAGTACCAGCATCCCACCAACATCCCCCCCAAGAGGTCCCCGACCCAGAGCCCTTCCCTCTGGAGAGAATACATGCTAGCGCATAAATTGGGTACTCACGGAAGCTCCCTGATACTCAGAAAATTTTCCTGAGCCGGGAAATGGTGTACCAAGCGCTATACATGGCCAAAGGGCGCTGACTAAGGGGAAAGCAAGGCCTCGGTTGGAGGGGAAGGGGAAGAAATGGAGGGAGCATCTCAAAAGGTCAAAAAAGACCAGTTCTTGCTAATGAAGGGAGGACAGTTCCCAGCCATTCAAGTAGTTAATACTGTTGGTTGATTGTCATTTGGAGACTGTCCCTGGGAGTCGTCTATTAAATGCGCTGCCTTCTTGTTAACCGTAGAAGAATCGCTATATTTTCTGAGCAAGGCAGATACATCAGCTCGCAAGTTCATGTGGGGGGACCTCTGCATTGATCAAGGGCCTGGAGGATCCCTTCTGTGCCACTAACCAGGCTGAGGCAAGTAAATCCTTCCCGAGCTTCTCTTTTAAAAGGGGTGGCGGGGTTATCCCCAGGGTATCCAGAAAAGAGGAAGCAGCCAGCAGATCTTGGAAAATTTTCAGCCCTGCTTCTGTTATGACTTTTAATCTTGCCGGGTACAAAATCTGGGCTTTAACAGTTTTAGCTCGATGTTGTTTTAGTACTGGCCACAGAGTCTTTCTGGCTTCTAATACTGCTGTAGTATGATCATTGTCAACAGAGATTTGAGAGCCAGCATAACTTAAGGGGCTCTTCTGCCAGGCTTTTTGTAGCAACTCCTCCTTAACCTTGTAGGAAGTTGTCTTGGCCACGATAGATCGGAACTTTGCCTCAGGGCTACGTGGTTTGGGAGCAAGTGACCGATGCACTCGGTCCATCTCAATGTTGAAGTCCACTGGCAAATCAAGGAGGTCTCGGAGGAGGTCCTGGAGAAAATCTATCATTGTTGTGTGCTTATCTTCTGAAACTTCGGGCACTCCGCATATCCTTAGGTTTTGCCTCCGACTTCTGCTCTCCAGGTCGTCCAGGCGATGAGTAAGCTCCCAGTCTCTAGCTAGTAGATGCAGGATCAGGTGATCGTGATGGTCAGACTGCTCTGATATTTGAGAGACACAGAGCTCCAGCTGATCAGTTTTGTGGTTTATATTATTAATGTCTGCTTTCAATTCGGCCAGGGACTTATCTGTCTTGGTGACTGTACAGGCCGTTTGCTTTATAGTTTCAATGAGTTCCAAATGAGGGCCCTCTCCATGCGGGTCGATCTGAAGCGAGTCAGGTAGAGCAACCGTTGCATCCATCGCATCCCCCTCTTGCCCCTGGATTAAAGCTCGCAATTTCTGCACCTCGGTGGGCTGGGGCTTCCCTGGTTTATTCCTCTTCATTTTTGCTGGTGAAGACATGCTGCTGTTTGGTGATTTTCAGTGATTATTGTCGGCTGGGGAGCAGAGCTACAGGGCTAAGCAGCCATTACAGCGCTGACATCACCGGAAGTCCAACTTCTGTGGTTTTAACATAAATTACATAATGCTTACTAGAGCATACTCGTAGATCAATGTTATGGTAGCCTGTGACATTGGAGTCTGACTTAAGGCACCGTCCAAAATGGCAACGCGATGTGGGCAAAAGCCCAAATGGCAATGGGGGGGATGGCAACTGATGTGGTGGGCGACTGCAGTGACAGGATTTCACCATATGTACATGCTGCGTGGGGGAGCAAGCACGGCGAGCGTGGCCTGGGAGGGGGTGGAGGGGATGTAAGGGGTGGCGCTGTGGTTGGCTGCCGAGCTGCACCGTGGCATTGGGTCTTGGCCTCCACTTGCTGTGTATGGGGCTTCGGGTCTGGGTCCGGGCACTATCGTTTTTTGTTGTGCCTGGCCCAAAACTTTTTTTTTTTGCTTCCCCCCCGACATGCACCCCCCTTGAGTTGAGAATCCTTAATGCCCCCCACAGAAAGCAAGAGGACTGAGTCCCCCGCACTGTTCCTCCATGCGCTGAGGTTGTCAGGGTAGTGAAATAGTTTTCGCCGCCCCCTGACGTCGCGATAACATGGCTCGCCGTTATCACATAGAACCAATGTTATTAGTCATTTAAACTGGTTCGCTGTTGTTATCTGTGGTCATCTGTTCTTCACTGTATAATAGTTTGTGGACAATTTGGGTTTTTAATTGTTGTCTGTTCTTGTACTTAAGCTTTTTCTTGTCATCTTTACACAGAATGCATGACAATACTGTTTGTACCTCTGCTACAAGCACTCTGTTGGACTATCATAATGTGGAGTTTTTCACATTTCGGTCACAATCATACTGCTCTTGGGCACCATATCAGTGAAAAATCATTACTTTAGTGTGTGTTTAAATTAGAAGGTTTCGCCACTATGTTGTACCAAAGTATGGTGATTGCATCTTATCCTTTGATTACATAGAAATTATCAGCAGATAAGGACTGCTAGGCCCATCTAGTCTGCCCATAGGCCTTATACATTGTATGTGGCCACTGACCCTATGTGATCAATGGCTTTTCATCCCTCCCTCCCTCCCCTCTCAGGCTTCCCTTGTGCCTGTCCCAGGCATGCTTAAACCCCTCCACTGTGCTTGCCCCCACCACCTCCTGTGGCAGACTATTCCAAGCGTTAAGTACCCTTTCTGTGTAGAAAAACTTCCTCACATTACCTCTTAATCTACACCCTTCCAACTTCATATTGTGCCCCCTTGTTCTAGTACTTTTTCTACATTGGAAAAGGTCCTCCACCTGCACCTTGTTTATGCCCTTGAGGACCTTGAAAGTTTCAATCATGCCCCCCCCGTTGTCTCCTCTCCTCCAGTGAGTACATTCTGAGGTCCCTTTGTCTCTCCTCATATGTTTTGTGGTGCAAGCCCTGCACCATCTTTGTTGCCCTTCTCTGGACAGTCTCCACCTTATCTATGTCCTCCCATCTCCTGCTAGTGATACCCCTGCCTATGCACCCCAGCATGCCACTAGCCCTCCTTGCCGCCTTTGTACACTGCTTTCATACCTTAAGGTCATCAGAGATGATAACCCCTAGGTCCCTTTCCTCTTTGGTGACAGTCAGCTCCATCCCCCCAACCTGTAGCTCTCCTCAGGGTTCCCTCTACCCAGGTGCATTATTTTACACTTCTTTGCATTGAACCTCAGTTGACACATCTCTGACCATCTTTTAAGCTTCTCCAGGTCCCTCTTCATTTTCTGCATCCCTTCTGGAGTATCCACCCTGTTGTAAATCATGGTGTCATCTGCAACAGGCAGATCTTTCCTTCTAGCCCCTCTGCAATGTCACTAATGAAGACATTGAACAGGACTGGTCCTAGTACTGATCTTTGTGGTATCCCACTGGTCACCCCCTCTCCCCAGTTTGTACCCCCATTTACCACCACCCTCTATCTCCTCTCTGTTAACCAGTTCCTAACCCAGTTCACCATCCTGTCTCCCATGCCCAGACTACCCACCTTCTTAATCAGCCATTTATGTGGGACAGTGTTGAAGGCATTGCTGAAATCTAGGTAGGTGACATCTACCGCCCCTTCTGATTTAGTTCCCTAGTTACCCAATCAAAAAAAACTATTGGATTCGTTTGACATGAACTTCCTGCTGTGAATCCATGTTGTCTCAGATCCTGAGCACCGCTGAATTCCATATATGCCACTATCCTTTATTTCAGCAGTGTCTCCATGATCTTTTCCACCACTGAGGTGAGGCTGACTGGCCTATAGTTTCCTGCCTCCTCCCTACTGCCGCTTTTGTGCAGTGGGACTACGTGTGATTAATGAGCCTTTGTGGTTCCAGATGTACAGCACTGTATTTGAACTGCTTACCATATGTTAATGTATCAGTTTTGATTACGAATATGAAAAATTATAAAAATAAACTAGAAAAAAATTCCAAATTGCATTATCTAAGTGGTTCATAAACTTATACGCTGTCACTAGTTTTCAATTTGTTTACTCTAAATGTTTTATGGTAAGCCTGTTGTAAAGAGCGTATCAAGGACTGTGGTTAACACATTTTTTTAGTTAAACACATGTTAATGCTGCTGGATTCATTTTATTAACAGGGTTGACGGGGTTCTCCAGCTGCAGGGTGGGGAGAGTATACAATTGCAGTAAGGGCAGTGATACAAGCACTGAATATTGTGGAAAGTTGGGCCACTTAAATATATGTAATTTTTCACCCTGGAGTCAGGTGTAGGGAAGACATAACAAAAGTGTGTTTTATCTTTAGTAAAAGCCCTTAACTAAATACAGAGCATGTAAACCCCTGGAGATTCTAGGGACCTACCAGCCCCCCGGACACCCAGGGTTTATATAAAAATATTTCACAGTACATTACAATAGTGCCTATGGGGTGGGTGGTTGATGGCATTGTGGAAGCAGACTCTAAGGCTAGCCAGAGTCTCCCACACCCCTGACTCTAGGGGAAAAAAATATTTGTTTCCCCTGTAATCGGGGTAGGGAAGACATATCAAAAGTGTATTTTATCTTCAATAGAAGCCCCAAAACTCACCACAAAGCATCTAAAACTCCAGGGCTTCTGGGGGCCCTGGTGGCCCCCAGACCCCCAGCATTAATGGGTCCATGTTGGAATGCCCTTCAGCACCCCCACTATAAAAATTGTTCCAGTGCCACTGCATACGTGACACAAATACAAGCCTTTATTTGTCAGAGCTACAGAAAAAAAAAGACTGCTCTTGTCCCTGCTCCTACTTGTGTGGGAAATGGCTGGTGACTTGTAGCATAGGTGCCTATTTTCCGGGGTGAGACCCAGGACTCAGGAGCACTGGGGTTGTCCCAGGCTATGCAGCCCACATGCCAGTCTACTCTGCAGCACTCCCCCCCACACACACACAGTCAGTCTCTTCCCTGGCCCGAGTCCCCTCTCAGTTTCTTTTATTTTTTAACTTCTTTTCTTTTTCTTTATTTCAGTTTCATTGGTGGTGTGAGTGGAGTTTATTCTGGAGCCCCCTTAGCCACCCCACACACACACAGTCAGTCACTGTCCCGAGTCCTGAACCTCTCTGTTTTTCCTTTTTTTTCTTTTGTCTCCTGTTTCTTTCATTGGTGGTTAGCACTTGTGGCTTCCTTGCCCCCCCACACACACACACACACACACACACACACACACACACACACACAGTCAGTCCATGGTCCAAGTCTTGACCTTGAGTTTGTTTTCTTTTTGTCTCCTGTTTCTTTTGTTGGTGGTTTTTGGTTAGCCCTTGTGGCTTCCTTACTTGCATTCCCCAACCCCACACACATAAAGTCATTCCTGGACCCATGTTCCAAGTCACCCTCCCTTTTTTTGTGTGTTCGTGGTACAGTGGGTCAGCCACTTACCCACGAACCTTGTGGCTTCCTCCTCCTCCCACACACACAGCCAGTTTTGCCCAAGTCCTGTGTGATCCTCTCTTACTTTTTTTGTTGTTGGTGGTGGTGGTATAGTGAGTCGGTTGCTCACCTCAGAGCCTTGTGACTTCCTCCCCCCTCCACACACACACACACACACACACACACACACACAGAGTCAGTCTTTGACCTGAGTCCCGAGTAACCCTCTCTTTTCTTTTTTTATGTTCTCCACCGATTTTTTTTTCTCCAATGGTGGTTGTGGGACTGAGTCGGATGCTCACCTGGGAGCATCGGTCCCCACTCTTCAGTTCCTGACCCACATCCCTCCCATCCCCAGTCAAATACTTTTTTTTTTGGTTGTTTTTGTTTTCTTTCATCTTCCCCAGTCCACCTCCTCTGTACAGCTCCACGGACTCCCCCTTCCACCGGTTCCTTCGCTGCTGGGGCTCCGCTCACAAGAGCTCCTCTTCTCGGTGTCTGAAATGAAATGGTGCCAAGGAGGAGAGCTCTCATGGATACTCCAGTTTGTGCATGTGCAAACCAGAGTAACCATGGAAACTGGAATTCATGACTAGATCTGAGCCAACCAGGTTCATCTTGAGTCACATGGAAACCAAGACATATGTGTTCAGAATGGCTCAATTTTCACTAGGGGGGACTCAGCACACCTCTACCTCAAAGTGATTGTTATACAGTATTTTACTAATATGCATATTCAATACATGTAGGTGTAAATTTATTTTATTTAGATTTAAACAGCAGCTTCTCCCTCTGTCCCTCTCTACCATCCCAACCAGATACCACAGCATAACACTTTACATGTCATTGAATTCAAATATCATCACCTGTTTTTGCTAGTACATCATTTTTTTAAAAACTGTTTATTTAATATCGCAGAGACAACCAAGTATTTTATTTATTTATTTGGAAGTCTTGGAATTACACCTTTGAGCTGGAAGCTCATTTACAAAGGCTCCACTTCAAGTTAAATACACAAGAAAAACAGTACATTTAGTACTGGAACATTGGAATACAATAAAAGTGTGGTGTTATAAAGTATCAAAAATATACAGGAGATTACTTAGTTACTTTCATATAGTGAAGCAAGCAGAATAATATTTTCTTTGGTTTCATAGTGAGGGAAGGAGGAAAGGGGTGGGGGTGGATAAGTGTTACAATGGAGAGAGGAAATGTTGAGCTGGCAGGGGTCAGTGTGAGCAGGCAGGAGGGGGGTGGAGGGGTGGGAGAAGTGTAGCAGAAGGGAGGTATCAGTTAATAGGAAAAAAGGGGTAGCAGTCACAGCTGCTTAGATTGGTGAAGTGTTGGTGGAGTTTTCTCTTAAATGGCCATAGCTTAGGCTCACTAGATACAGGGAGGGACTTCATTAAGCAGCAGGGAGCATGATAAGCAAAGGACCTCTGTGCTAGAGAGGTTTGGAAGATAGGGACATACAGTGACTGCCTGGTTATACTTTGTGTGTGGTGGGGATTGGGTGCTATGGTTAGGAGGTTCTGGATAGTGGGGGGGGGTTATGCCAAGGGAAGTTTTTTTCCGAGGATACATACTTGGTACCGTACTGTACCCTGTAGGGTAAGCCATTCAGTTTGCACATAGAGGTCACAAGTGTGGGTTCATCTATGGGCACCAAGAACTAGCATTCAGGATTTATTGAGGGCTACTCTAACTTGTTTGAGGGTAGAGTCGGAGGCTGCCCCATACACCACAGCCCATAGTCTAAAATGGAAAGTATGGAACTTTTCATGGTGAGTGAAAATGCTTCTAGGGTCGGGTCTATGGCAGTGTCTGTATAGTTGGCCAGTTCTTGAATTGACAACCTTCCCAATTTGATCAATGTACTGTGCAAAGGATATGACCTTGGTTACGCCTAGGTATTTGAAAGTAAATACCTGTTCACGGAGGATTAGCACGCTATTCGGAATTGACATCCAAAAGTGCTTGTGCTTATTATGGGGATTAACAAATATCATTACTTTGTTTTAAATTCATAAGAAGCTTATATTTGGAGAACCATGTCTCCACAGCGGTGAAGTCACTTTGGAGGTGAGATTCTAAGTGGTAGGGATCAGATCGTTTGGAGAAGGTGACTGCATTGTTTACATAAAGGAGAATTTGTTCTTTGCAAACTGAGGGGAGTTTGTAAAGAAAACGGCTGAATAAAAGGGGCCAATAATTGACCCTTGAGGGACACCAGTGAGTACCTGTCGACTATTTGAGGGGGTGTCATCTATTTTTATCCACTGGGACCTGTTGCTAAGGTAGTTTTTACCCATCCCACAGCATCAGTTCAGAGGCCAATGGAGTGGAGCTCATTAAGTAGTGTAGTATGATTGACAGTGTTGAAGGCTTTAGTGAGGTTGATGTTTATTGCCCCTACTAGCTGACTACTGTCAAGGGCCCCATGCAGGAAGCCTGTGTACTCCAATAAGGCAGTGGAGGTGCTGTGCCCCTTGCAAAATCCATGCTGCTGTGTGCACTGTAGTTTGTACTTTTCTAAATAGTCAACCAGTTGGTCAAGCCTATTCTTTCTAAGGCCTTATATAGGGGGGTAAGATTGACATTGGGTGGTAGTTTATGTGGATGGCTCTATCATCGCTTTTGTGGACTGGGGTGACCACTGCGGCATTCCATTTCTGGGGGATCTGCCCCAGCCAGAGAGACAGGTTCAGTAGCTTTGTTAGTGGCAGAAGCACTTCATCCGTCGTAAGGGCAATTAGCTTTAGATCCAGCGTGTCATTGCTGTGTCTAAGTTTGCCTAGTACCAGTTGGAGATATTTTTTTCAGTTCAGACATGGTGATTGCCTTTACGTAGAAGGGGGGACCAGTAGGGGACCCATTACTAGAGGTTGTGGCAGCTGGATGACTAACCTTGTTGCTTCACGGAAATCAGGCGGCAGTATACTGCTGAGGTCAGTGAATGCATCATTGAATGTATTGGCGATGGTGTTAGGGTCCTGGGTGATTTCTCCATTCACTAACAGCATGGAGGGTGGGGTTTTCTTATTTTTCCCTGTTAGTTCCTTCAGTTTTTCAAAGAATTTTCTACCATCTCCCTATGAGTTAAAGTTTGAAATAATGAATTTTGGTGAGTCTGATCTCGTGGGTGAAGACGTTTCTTGCCGATTTATATTTCTGAACATCAGCCTGTTTGCCAGTGGCCTTGGCTCTTTGCCAAAGATGGTCTCTGATGACCATGAGATTTAGTAGGGTTGGGGTGATCCAAGAGTTGTGGAACCCTTAATTTTGCATTTGCATCTTGGGGCGTAGATGTCACATGCTTCATTAAATTTAGTAATGAAGCAATCCAGCGCCTGGTCTACATCTATTATGGTGTCGAGGGTGGACCAGTCAATATGTCTGAGGTATGCTTTGAGTGAGTACAGCTGTCATCACTTTAGGATGTGACTTGTTATAGTTTGGGGGGGGGCTTAGGGGCCTTATTAGTCCAGTGGCATAAAACAGGGGATGTGATGGCTAAGTGAAGCAGCAAGGACTGTAGGGTTGGAGATACAATCTGGGTGGTTCATGAGGATCCAATCAAGCAGAGTGCTGGAGCCAGTGTGGCAGCTGGTCCTGGTGGGGGATTCAACCATTTGCGTGAAGTTGATACATGACAGAGCATCTTCACATTGGGCAGCATCATGTGACAACCAGTGTATGTTGAAGTCCCCAAGGACTAAGAACTCCCAGTTTTGCTTCAGATCTTTAATGTATTCAATGATTTTGTGAAAGCCAGTCGAGTGATCTCTTGGTGGAACACATACCGAAGTAATTGTTAAGGATCTGCCATGAGCACCTAATAGCAGTCTAATAGCTAGAGCTTGTGCAGTAGTCCCAGTGTCCATTTGGTGGAGGGTGTGGCAGCATAAGTAATCTCTGACATAGATACCACAGCCCCCACCCCTTTTTCCCAGCCTGTCAAGCCTGAAGAGGGTGAACCACTTGAGGTCTGGGGATATGTCTGTAATCTTAGGTGAGAGCCAGGTTTCCACTACAAAAAGGATGTCTGGATTCTGATGGCATACCCAGACTTGGAGCTGGTCAAATTTGGCCACTAGGCTGTGGATATTAATTGATGCTTTTTTTAGTAACTGATGGTTATTACCACTGCTAAGGGGCTGTTGGGGTGGCCCTGGATTTGGGTGGATGTTGCCTGAGATAAGTAAAATCAACATGGCGATGTGTTGTAGGAAGTTTTTTAGACTTTTTAGGTTGCCATTCCCTTTACATCTACAATCAATAGCCTTCTTTTTTGCACACATTGAGGCAGCAGGGCATGGTAGAAGGAGTACAGCCATGATCCAGTGGTTAAAAGAAAAGTACCCGGTAGGGGTGCGTAGTCCACACATACAATATAGAAGAGCAGGTGTTACTAGTACCAGTTGTATGACACATAGAGAACGTTGCATTGTCCATGAATGTGTTCATTTATTTTTTTTTTATTTATTTATTTAAATTCAGAATTACAACCTTTGTGCTAAAAGCTCATTTACAAAGGATCCTCGTCGAACAGAGGGTGGGGGAACATCAAGTACATGGACAGTGGAGAAAAACAGAAGCAGCTAGAAGGCATTGTCAGTTACACATCATTAAAAAGGCTATACAGCATTACAAATAGAAGGATGGGGAGAGACAGAATACATTGCAAAAGCCATCACTTAATTACATAATACAGGGGAAAATAGTCCCATAACAGATTAGATAAATAAAGTACAGATTCCAACTACGTACAAGGTATGAGAATTCCCAGAATGCAGCTATGGAGCTTAGACAGGTTCTCAGAGGGAACAATTAATGTGACCACCAACAAGTACAGCTATTAAGGGACAGTAGGCTACAGGCTAGATGGGTGAGGGAGAGAGCACAATGGTGGGTGATAGCTTAAGGTCAGGGGCTAAGTGGGTATGGAGGTGGTGGGTATGGAGGGTCAGGAGGGCTAAGTGGATGAGGGGGTGGGGGGAATAGGGGACCAAGGGGTGAGTAGGTGGGGATTAGCAGGAGATTCTTAAGAGCTATGGGTCACCGTAGCCATGCCATATTGTGTCAGGGGGCACTGGGAGGGCTAGAATTGGCTGGGGTGTTATTTACAGCAGCATTGTACTGGAGGGGAGATGGTCTTCCGAGTTTCAGATTTGAACTGACTAAGGCGAGTAAGGCTAGTAGTGACCTGGGGGAGCTCATTTAGCCAGGTGGGGGTCCTTACTGCAAAGGCTCGCCTCCCCAAGGCAGTTCTTTGGAAAGACACTGCTAGGGCATGTCTTGTAACACTTCTCGTGGGATGCTCAGCCAGAACTGGATGGAATAAGGCTTGTAGGGAGGGGGGTGCAAGACCTAGAAGGGTCTTCTTCCCTAGAAGGCAGGAGTGGAGCTTGATTTGGTCCATGAGAGGATGCCATTGTGTCCTAATGTAAAGGTTGCATGTGTGCGTAAGGTGATCTGCACCTAAAACAAAGCGGCATGCTTTGTTGAGGGTAGTATGGACCCTGTGCAGGCTGGTTTCAGAGGCTGAGCCATATACCACATTACCATAGTCCAGGATGGGTAGAACTGTCCTTCTTGCTGCCTGGACCCTAGCCTCAGGTGTAAGGCAGAACCAAAGCCTATATGGGGCCCCTAACTTCCTACTGGCAGCAGTGGTAATATTTCGAATATATTCTTTGAAGGAGAGGGACTTGTCGATTGTAATCCCTAGGTACCAGAACAAGGGCACCTGCTCAAGGGTGGAGTGGGAGTTGCACAAAATTGAGAAGGGAGTGGTATACCTCCTCTTTTGGCTTCTGGCAAAGAGCATTGACTTGTTTTTTTGTTGTTGTTGAGCACTAGCAGGCTATCTTTGAGCCAATCCTGTATGAGGTCAAAGTTGTACTACATGCCCTTAGTGAGTGCGTCTTGGCAAGAGCCTCGAGAGAACACCACCGTGTCATATGCATAGAGCAGCACCTCAGAGGAGGGACAGACTTCTGGAAGGTTGTTCACAAAGAGGCTGAACAGGAGTGATCCCAGGATGGACCCCTACGGGACCCCCACTGCGACTTCACTGGTCTCGGAGATGGCTCAGTTGATTTTCACCTACTGAGAGTGCTCAGACAGGTAGCTGGAGAACCAACTGACCATGTCGGGGGATAGTCAAAGGCAGCTTAGTTTATGTAGCAGTAGCTGATGATTCACAAGGTCAAAAGCCTTGGTTAGGTCTATGAAGATATGAAGACTGGGTATGACTGTAAGGGTACTCACAAGATAGGATAATTAGGAGAAGAGCTGATAGAATATACATGTTATAGGGAGCCATAATTACCAACGGGGGGGAGGGGTCAGGACGTTAGCTTGCAATGGGTGGGTTTGAAAGGACAACAGTGGTGAGAAACCACAAGGAGCAACAGTGATAGAGGTTGACCAGAATACAGCAGGATGTACCAGGAGGGGTGGGATGTACCATGAGTGGGGGGGGTAGAGGTACTAGATGAACTTTCTATTCAGGAATACAGGTAGGCTGTGTGGCCTAGTGGTTAGTGTTGCCGACTATAATGAGATCAGTGCACTACTGTCTAGGGTTCAAATCCTAATAGTGGGGATGTTGATGAGGAAATAGAGGGGGGTATGGCCTTTCAGAGGAAGCAGTGGGGGGGGCTAGTAGACAGGGTCTTGACTTATTCTACTTAAAACAGGTGTTTTTATGCAGCTACTGTTTAGGAAGTGTAGGCAAGCTGCTAAGTTACAAGAGGATCAAAATTAGTAGAGACTTCTACAGGTGCTGACAGGCCTAACAGATGGTGTTGCTCACTTCGGAGCAGTCAGAGCACTACAGGTTGGGGTTCAAGACCCACCTGTGGGGGAGTGATGGCCCATGGGAAAGGGAGTTGGGACTATCATAGAGTCAGATTATACAAACATGTTAGTAATACAATGGCTGGTTTGGGCGGAGGGACAGTTATCCAAAATTCTATTTAGAACACTGAGTAAGTAGCAAGGGAATTATAGCTCTCTAGGGACTCAATGATATAAGGAGCAAGGGGGAATTCAGGGCATTAGTCCCCGCTTGTGACTGGGTCATGTGATCCCCACCCTAGAAAGGAAAGTGCCAGCCCAGGCTGCGTGGGTGGGGGGTGGGTCTCCAAACACCGTCTGACCTTAAACTAGAAATGCAATCTTCAGTGGGGGGGAGGGCTGAAGCTTGTGAGCCTGCAGTGGAGTGGCTCACAGAGACATCCGTGCCTTCCATAGGGAGGGAGGGCTGAAGTATACAGCATACATCTTCATAAGCAACATAGGCATACAGACAATGTGGATAGTCTTAAAAACCTAAATTCTGCAATGATTGTAAACAGTTATCTCCTCACAAATATCATATAATTAAAGCAGTAGAAAAAATGAATAGGAGGTGGGTAATGGCATCCCCTCAACTCATTAATCTCTAAAGTACTTGGATTAATACCCCCAAAGCAAGTAACTCAATCAGTCCCAAAAACATTTTTGATAACACCACAGTCCCCAGCCTCTGCCCCACCCCTCCCACAATAAAAAAGTTAAGGATCAAGGGACAAATGTCTCACCTTCCTGTGAGATATAAAATACCCACAGCATCCAACATAGCTCAAAGCGAGTAACCTGTCCCCTGCTACAGGCTATTAAGCACTCAATATAATAAACTACATGCACAACTGCATGCTATTGGGCAAGCATAGGGGGAGTAGCACTGTGCCATAAATGGGAGATGACTTTTTTGCAGCTGCTAAGTATGTATAAAGCATACCACTAGCAGGGGAGTGGGGAGAACCATCCAAAGTTTTATACAAAAGTACCAATTCTGGAGATAAAATCGCCTCTGGTCCCACCAATTCTGACAGTACCATCCCAATTTCTCGCCAAAAGGAACTAATCACCGGGCACTGCCAAAAAATATGGGCAGAATTAGCCTAGGTTTCCACACAAGCCCTCCAACACCCACCATGGGAAACTGGAAGGTATTTTATTTATTTATTTATTTCATAGATCGGATTTACAAACCTTTGAGTCAGAGACTCATTTACAAAGTTACCTCATCGCAGGGAGGGGGGGACAAACATATTTGTGAGGCAAGACATTGGTTAACAATACAGGTGAAATACAGAGGTGCATACAGCAAGGCAATTGCAGTGACAAAAATAGGTGAGATACAGCAGAGGGGAGAACAAAAAAAAATAATACAAAACAATAAAGCAAAACAAGAAAAAATAACTACTAGTTTATCTGGGGTATTACAATACCTAATGCAACATTTCCAAATTCTTGCCAGTAGGGAGCCTGAGACATTTTCATGGAAGGTAAAATGGACTCCGACCATTTCTCATATGATAAATTTATGGGAAGTTCGGCATTCTAAGCCTTCAAAGTGGAGTGAGTAGTCTCACTCCAATAATCTCTGAGTCCTTTGTAGGCTAGACCAATTAGTAGTGGGTAGGCTTGGCCCCTAATGAGTCAAAAATTAACCACAGAAGCTGGGTATTGAGTTAGAGAGAGTAATCTAGAAGGGGCCTTTATGCAACAAAAAGGTTCAAACTTGTAAATATCGGAAATGTTCCTGATTGGTTAAATAGTTTGAGGTCTGTAGATGAACAAAGGAGACTACCCCTTGGGTACTGAGAAACTTAAAAATAAAGTACCACCAACCTTGCCCAATAAAATTACTCTGCCAGGCTCCACCATTACTGATAAATCCACAATCCTCGACAAGTTCAATGAGCATTACGCAACAGCAGGCCTAGTGTTCGATTCTTCCCGGGCGGCTACCCTACACTCCACTATCTCACAAACAATGATGGCACCCAGTACCCCCACCCATGCCACCATCACCTCTTCTCCAATTGCATTTAAGCAAGTGGAAGATCTTTTACTTAAACTGGACACCAAAAAGCGTGCTGGAGCAGACAACATTGACACCATTTTCTTGAAGCTAAGACACCATTTTTTGACAGACCCTATTACTCACCTGTTCAGTTTATCATTAACAGAGGGCATTGTTCCTCATGTATGGAAAGTGGCCCACATGCTACCTCTGTTTAGGTCTGGTGACCCTAGCAATATGAGCAACTACAGACCTATCTCAATTTTGCCGGTCCTTTCCAAACTCTTCCAAAAATTGGTTAAGAAATTCCTAGATTAGCACCAACTGGTCAACCCTTTACAATCAGGGTTTAGATCTTATCATAGCACTGTATCTGCCATGTCTAAGGTTACGAATGACTGGTTGGTGGCCTTGGATAATAAACAGATCACAGGAGCTGTATTTTTGGACCTTAGCAAGACCTTTGACACAGTCGATCATGGCCTTCTTCTGGACAATCTTAAGGAACATGGATTTGAAAGTCTGGTGTTAAAATGGTTCACTAGCTATTTGGTGGATAGGCAGGAACAACTCAAAGCTAATGGGATATTCTCTACCCTACTTCCCCTGACAAGAGTGGCCCCCCAGGGCTCCATTTTGGGCCCCTCGATTCTCTTGCTACACGTCAACAACCTGAGCAGAAACGTTGCATACTCAAAAATCAATCTCTTCGCTGATGACACGATGCTATATATTTCCAAACCTTCAGTTGCACAAGTCTGTTCTGTGATTCAATCCAATTGTAACCAGCTGCAGAACAATCTAATCCAATCGAAACTTCTTCTTAACGCCCCCCCCAAAAAAAAGTAATGTTCTTTCACACACCTAGTTCTCTAAGTTCTCAACTCAACTACTGCTGGCTGGCCTGATGGCTCTGAGGGTTGAAGTGCTGGACACCACACCGGTGATCTGGGTTCGGGAGCGAGCTCAGGCCGCTGGGGATCAGCAGGGGAGGACAGGACTGAGCATCCGGAGAACTGCTCTCCTGTCCTGGGAGGGAGGGGGACCTGATCTTAGGCTCTGGTGGCTCTTGGCAGCAGTTGGGGGCATAGCCAGCCTGAGGTCAAGCAACCATAGAACTGGCTGCAGTGGCGATCATGCAGGCATGCGTGGGAGCATGCGTGTCCATGCTGGACATATTGCACTTCCAAGCTTGGGTTGGAAAGCAAGGAAAAAAAACTACCGACTGGGTGAGGCAATGGTGACCTCCAGGAACCAAAGCTCCACACACCCATCACCTGCCACAATCCCTTACTCTAGCCCTGGGGATCTTCAGCCTCTTCAAGGGGCCCGGGAGAGTTGAGAGTCCTGATCCCGATGTTACTGTCGGGGAGAGTGGTTCACGTGGGCAGTTAGGGGCTGCAGTTGAGCAAGTACAGCCTGAGAGATGCCCCAGAAAGTATGCAAATAAATAGAATTCGGGGGGGAAAAAACTTCAACTGCTGTCCCCCTCCGCCTATTATTACCCTCTTTGGTGACGCACTCGAAGTAGTGGATAGATTCAAATATCTGGCTTTCTGCTTGATTCACACTTATCCTTCACCTTTCACCTCAAAGATTTAGTCAAAAAACTGAAGCTGAGGCTCAGCTTCTTCTTCTTCAGAAACAAAACTCTCTTCTCCCAGACCTCCAGAATGAGATTAGCCCAGGCTACCTTCCTGCCCTTACTGAATTACAAAGATATCTTATATAGTAACTCTGCAACAACTTACATTCAAAAATTAGACACATTATACCATTGCGCTATTCGTTTTATCACCAGTGCTCTATCCAGAACCCACCACTGCTCCCTGTACAAAGCGGTGAACTGGACCTCCCTGGCTACTAGGAGACTTACGCATACTCACATCTCAGTATACAAAGCATTCTTAGACAAACTGCCTCCCTATGTTGCCACTCTGCTGCAGCACTTTCGTAGCACATATGCCCTAAGGAAGAACACATATATTACCCTAGAGGTGCCTAAAATTTGCATATGTTATGAAAAGCAGCCATTAGTTATGTACTTCCTACTATTTAGAATAAACTCCAAACAATGCTAAAGCTTCAAACCTTAATAACTTTAAACACATTCAAAACACTCATTAATAAATTCACTACTGATACCTGCCTCTGCTTCTAATCTGTATCCTACCCCCCACCCCTAATTTCTAAGGCTTTTCTCCATCCTTCCTTTGTTATGGCATATAATGTTTTTGTGCTCTTGTATTGGTCTGAAGTCTTTGCTGAATGCTATATTGTACATACCGTATATACCTAAATTGGAAACAGCTAATCCTTTGTTTGTATCATACTATGTATCTCTATATTTTGTATTTTGTACTATGCATTGCTTGTATCATTGTTGCACAAGTCTGTATTTCTGTTGCACAAGGGACCTCCTTGTAAATGAGCTTGCTCAATGGATCTATCCCTTCACAATAAACTTGAACTTGAACTATGTGCAGAAGCACATATCCCTGCAGCCACAGTTACATGCCCACAATACCCAAATAACAAAAGTTATTTTGTCTGCAGAAACATAGGTCTCCATGAGCCCAGAAGTTCTGAAGCCACAGGTAGTCATGTACACTGTAGACATACATACAGTTCTCTCTGCAGAAATGCAGACCCCTGAGGGATCTGTGCTTCTACAGCAACAAGTGTAAGACATAGAGAGCTATCTCTGGCTGCAGAAGCACAGGTGCCACAAAATCCATGATACTAAAATTGCAAAAATATTTCTGATTGTAGACATGGAGCTTGCACCTCTTCAGCCACAGGTATAAGACATACACACCAACTTCTGGATGCGGAAGCACAGGCCCCTATGAGGCCTGCACTTACACAGCAGCATATAGAAAACCATTCAGTAGTGGATTCAGCTATGTAGCGAGGTACCACCTGCTACCCCTTTAGGCCAGCAAAAAGTTGCTGTTTCAACCTAATATGAGCTTTAAAAGGTAACATTTTATTTTGGGGGGGACTGCTACCCCTAGACAAAAGTACTATCCCCATTGAAAAAGTTCTAGATCCACCACTAAAACCATGATACCCACATTGGAACTTCAGCAGCCAAAGGTATTCATATATACTGTACAACATACACACAGGTGTGGCTTTAGAAGCACAGGCCCCACATAACCTGTGCCTCTGCAGCCACTGATATAAATTGACAAAGGTAACACATCAGTGCTACTGCATTTATGTCATCTGAAAACAGTTGTATGCTGTTTGTCTTACCTGATGATGGTTGTCTGTGGTTGCTTGTGTGGTCTTGTCCTTATGCTGTTTAGTAGGTGGGGAGTTATGGTTAGAAACCCTACCTCATCATTTCACTACTTTTGTGGCATTAAGTTGAATACTGACTGGTGCATTAACTGAGTTTTTTGAAAATAATTTCTTTCCGTTTTGAGATAGTGGAATTGTATCCTCATTCGTGCAGGTCCCAAAGGACCTGTATGAAGAGATACATAAGTGCAGGGCCCTCTGGGCTTTGCACCAAGGGAAGAGTCTGTCTTCATATGAATGTGCAGGACCCATAGGGCCCTACAAATCTGTGTGGCAACAGATGTCAAGAATTTGTGGGGCTGCCTGGCAGGCCGTGGAAGCACAGGGCCCACTGGTCATGGCATTTCTATGCAACTACAGATACAGACATGCAGGACAAAGAGTCCATCTGTGAGCCATGGTGCAGGGCCCTCTAGCAGCCACAGGTACAGAAGTGCAAAGGACTATACCAAGAGAAGATTTCTCTTCATTACTGTATATGTTACTTGGGCCCATGCGGGCAACCCTGCACTTTCCTGTCCCATGCTGGGGGAGTGGTGCCACATGACTGTGCATTCCCTTCAACCTGGGCCCATCCAGCTGACTCACTGAGCTTGCTCCTAAACTCAGCTCACCAGCATGGGATCACAAAGCACTACCCACTAGGGTACAAGCTGGCACTACACACAATAATTCGTATTCATTTTTTTTTATTTTGACCCCAAATTTTCTAAATAGTTGTTTTATGACTTCCTCTTACAAACATGACATGTGGCATTTATAGAATAGTGGCTGGAACATCATTTTGCACCACAAGTGCAAAAATAGGTTTTGTCCAAGATCTGAAAAACAACACCTGCCACATTTCTGAGGTGGCATGAAAAATGGCTATGTTGAAAGTTTGAAATCAAAATATTGATAATTATCAAAGTTATGAGGAAGCATGGAAAAATTTCAATGAACATTCATAACTTTGTAGTTTTTTTTAATATTTTGACCTACATTTTGAACAATCTTCTCATGACCCCATGTTATTAACCCAATAGGAGAACATTTTCAAATCCCACCTGAAGCAAGACATTGAGGAATGACTGCAACATCATCTTTCAGCCTGGATTTTAAACATTTCATTTACCTTGTTCATGAGGTGTGGTCCCAAAAATGCCATGTTGATAGATTGGTGGAAAATATTGAAAATTAGTGAAGTTATGAGTGAATGTAGAAATATTTCAACGTTCACTCATAACTTGGTCATTATGCCATATTTTACCACCAGATTTTCAACATAGTCTTCTTATGACCCCTCCTCATGAACCTGGTAGGCCAAAATTTTCAATCTTGTAGAAAAGTATAGCAAGATATTGAAATGTACTACCAAATAATTTAAAATATATACAAAAGCATACAATATTTAAACTGCTCCTAAATAGATATCTGCATTCCAGCTGTTTTTGTTTTATGTGATTTTAGGAATATGTGTACATGACCATGTTTTGAGACTTGTATGTGATTAGTGTGTGTTTGTTATTGCTTTTTATAAGTTTATGTGAACACAGGACATTGTTGTAAATAGGAGTAAAATCCTAACAATCTGTATCCTGTATAAAAATAAAATTGTATCATCAATCATGCCTGAAAGGTGATTTCATGGAGCAAATGCAAAATCACCTTTTGGGACTGATATGGAATCCTTCACCTACCTTGTTCATGAGGTAGGGGCCGAAAAAGGGTTCCACCATGCCACAACGACTGGAATCACAGCAACGTCCTTTACAGTGATGGACTCCCACCGACATCCTGATGCTGCTGCATCCCAACCATGACCTGTAACATGTTGACCACATCAATGCACCCCCCTATGCAGGGGGCTGTTCCCCCACACCCCCTACTTTATATATCTAACTCCACATCACACAGATAGTGGAGTTACAGTAGGTGCCTATCCCCCATCACTATAAAGTCCGTTACAGAGTAGCCCCCATCACCACACAGTCTGTCACCTTATGATGTTAAAACTATTGAAAATGACAAAGTTATGAGTAAAAGTTCAAAATACATAGATATACAGTAACTGGACTTACCTTATTTTCTCAAGTCTCAGCCGCGGTTCCAGCAGAAGGATGTCTTTCTGATTGGAGAGTGGATCTATGCCATAAAACCATGTTTAGGTGAGTGAATGTGTGTGGCATTGCAGGTGCTGGAGTGGGGGAGTAAAGGGGGTGGGTTGGGGTGTGGGGCTCAGATTGGCAAGGGACCATTTTCTTCTTTGTTGGTTTAATTTAAAAAAAGAGGAACCATTTTCTTCCTTATGGGGTCCAGATACAACACTGGGTATTGGGCATCTCAGTATCAGTACTTACTGTACAGCAGTACTGGGAGTGAGCACCCCAGTTTCCCACCTATCAATATGGGGGGGTTGATCTGGAGGGAAGGGGAGGGGAGTGGTGAAGCAGCACCAGGGATGGGTACCCTAGTTCACTTACAATCTGGAAAGACACGGGATGACTGGCTGGGCTGGGGGGACTAAAATACAAATGAGAATTGGGAAGGATGAGGGAGGGCTTGCTGAGCTGGTAGGGGGGAGATTTGAATTAACAAGCGTGGAGAATGATGAGGGAGGGCTGGCTGAGCTGGTAGGGGGGAGATTTGAATTAACAAGCGTGGAGAATGATGAGGGAGGGCTGGCTGAGCTGGGATGGGGAGAGAACATGTAAATGATGTTTTATTTGTGGTGTGAGCCATAAAAAGGAATGCCCCTGTTACACCAGTTTGTGTGTGACATGGGAATTCTTGAGTTTCTACTCAACAAACAGTTCCTCTTGCTAAGGTGGGCATCCTCTAGGCCAAATTGGGAAAAAAACACCAGAATGTAGCTAACAGGGTCCTATTTAGCTAGGTTCAGGTATTTGTTTTTTTCAGAATTAATCATTTTTATGTACTTGCAATGTTTTTTAGTATGAAAAAAAAAACCAAGATGGTGACCATCGCAACAAGAAAAAGTGTTTTTCACATTGTGAGAACTAAGCAGTGCAAAAGTAAAACACTCTCTCTATATGAGAATTTTCATGTCATATCAGAGAGGTATCCAAAAACCCTACTGAACATGTTCAAAAAAAAACTACAACTCTGGAACCAATTAATATATTTGGCAGAGCTCACTTGTACCCTAAACATTTCAGAAAAAAATTATGTACCATCTAGACTGCAGGTGAGAGCAAAAGAGCATGTATTAAGTATTGCAAAATATGTAGACAGTACTGTAAAATGACACATCTGGATCTCAGAAACCACACAAGTTACCAAAACAAAACTTTCCATTTCTTACCTCCTGGACAACACATGTCAAATTTGGGGCAATTCTGTTGAACACTGCAAAAGCTTTTAAAGCAGCAGTGCAATGAAAAATGCTTTTCTAAAAAAGCTAGTTTCAGCTGCAGTTAAGAAAAATATTAGTATACACATCAAATGTACTTGTCTAGGTACCTCCTATGCTATGTACCATGAATCTTAGTTTATTTTTTCAATCCTAAACCTTGCCAGACCCACAATGCTATTTCCATGCAAAATGTGGCAGCCATTTTTTTTCTTGAGAAAAAATTCAATTAAAGCATTTATAGACTACTCAGATTTTGGTGGAATTAGAAAATTGTACCACCAAATAAAACTGGAAGATGCCTGAAATCTTTTATAGTGGGAAGAAAAGGTAAGGTCAAATTTTTTGCCCAGTTTCATTGCACTGCTGCGTTAAGGTGCAAAGTTAAGGATATAACATTGAACACTGTACTCAGCCCTAACTATACTTGCACTACTGTGAAGTGCTGCCAGCCAGGATGAAGTGCATTAATGCGTAAATGTCATGCATTAAAAAACTGCACCACAGTGTATCACAGAGAACTACAGTATGGGGCAATTCTAAGGAGTTCCCAGCAAGTGATGAGTACATGCTTTCCCTTCCATGCTCACTGCCTAGATTGAATCAGAAGGCACTGTACCACAGGTCTCACAGGTGATTACAGACTCAGTTAACTTGATTTTTTATCTATTTGGAGTTTCTCCAGCTGCTAGTAACTAATTATCTATTTAGACAGGTTCACGTTAATGTCAGTGTGGACATAAACAGCTGAGTAGATCAGCTGTCTCAAGCATGGAAATACACTTTCCAGGCAAATCTTTTTTTCCACTTTTACAACCTGCAGTGCAAAAAACATTGACAGTGTTTGTACCATAGCCTTTCTTTGAAAGCAACAAGTACTATAACACAGTGATCTGTCAGAGCCACTGCTCCTCACCAAATGCAATTATATCGCCACGCAGTAGTATAGAGCCTTATGACGTGATGTCTACAGGTGTAGTCAACATGAACCTGTGAGAATGTGCTCAGTACCAGCACATTTCTGATCCACAGGTATCCTTCATTACACAGAAAGTGACCCCCCCAAGCACAAATCTATGGGCGACACAGTATAACAATGAAACTTTTCTGAGTTTGTAGCATGCAGGTATTGATTTTATTTAACACTCTACTGAAAAATGCTTCATCTAATTAAAAAAAGTGTATTCTCTCAATTCAGTGCTGTTATCTTGTGTTGTTATATCAGCAGATAATTTATAGTTCATCAGCCTTGTCAATGACAAGAGCAGGGTTGACACTTATTATACAATGGCAAGAAAATTTCCTGTGCTCTGACTGTTCAGTGCATCCCTCGCATAGTGATGTTATCCAAACATAACATCACTGCATCAAGTCCAGACACACACATGGCCACAACACATGAACATGAAATCACTCCCCTGTGGGAAAAAAAAAAGAATTACTCCAGATGACCAAACAAAGTCGTCATCAAGGTCAACTTTTATTGTGATATCTTACAAAACACTGCTGAGATAACACAACAGACTGTTTACTAATTAATGACTTTCCTTTTGAAATTAAATAAACCTTTGAAAGCTATGTCAGAGATACATGAATGGGTTCAAAAAGACTCTATTAAAGACTGTAAAGACATCAAGATTACGCTGCTGTTAAAATGCATTTTTTGTACTGACAACAGCTCAGTTCCGCACAATAAGATTTAGACTTGAGACTGCAGCATGCATCTGAAAATTGTCCCATTAAAAAGACATTCAGTATAATTTTGAAAACCCACAAAGAAAGTTTTTTTTTTGTTTTTTTTTTGTTATTTATTTCTGGGATGAGCCTGCCTTGTAAACTGTTCTGATGTATTTCTGCTAATTAACAATTTGTGTGTTATAGGAGTGGTGGAAATGAATCCTTTGGAAATGTAACAGCTGTTATAGATATCCTTTTATAAAACAAATAATGTGTGATCAACAGCATAGGGATGTTTTTAAGCTTGGCTGATATTTACAGTCTTTACATGTGATACACATTGTGTTGCTAAGCATGAAAATCAGATAATTTGTATACAGTTAGCCCAGCTCTGATGCAGTTTTAGTGTGTGCTTATCTGCAGTTGGTATCTGATTTGTACATGTACAGGAAGTATATTTGACATCAGGAATGACTTTGATTAATGGTTTGGGTGTGATTCGGGGGTGGGGATTGCAGATTGTCTCAAAACTGTACAGCGGGTATGTTAAGCTAGAGATGTTGGGTGTACCGCATTGTTAAGTGCTGTGGTTAAACACAGTGGCTGGGATATTCAGACTGCGTCAGGCTGTGGCGCAAGCATGGGCGCAGCGCAATTGGGATGCACCAGGGCAGTGACAGGGTGATATTCAATGGTGCTGCGCCATGGCTCAGCACCGTTGAATATGGCACTGTGGCCACCCACATTGTGCATGGCGCAGTGGCACTGCTCCAGTGCAAGTGGCCAGAGAGGAGCATCGAGATGCGCTAGCACAAGTGCCGTTGCTCTAGGTGCAGCAACCATGATATTCAGTGGTGGACATGCAAATGGAGCCATAATGCATGCAAGGTGCAAATGGGGCCATTAGCATGTCATTATGGCCCCATTTGCATGCAGGTGTGCCCATCCCTGGCCACTTGCGCCTGGTGCCCTGCCAGGCAGCAGCTGTCAGGGACCGACGCCCCTTGCCCCCACCGGCAACGCACTCCAATGCCCAATCGCAGGCATACGTATGAATATAAAAGTCCAATATCCCTTGTGGTCCAGTGGACTGCTTCCAGCCTGATATCGGGCATAAGTAATAATTTGAAATCATCCAGTATCCCTGGTGGTCCAGTGGACAGCTTCCAGCCTGATCGCGGGCATAAGTAGTAATTTAAAATCATCTAATATCCCTGGTGGTCCAGTGGACCACTTCCAGCTTGATCACGGGCATAAATAGTCATTTAAAATCTTCCAATATCCCTGGTGGTCCAGTGGACTGCTTCCAGCCCGATCGTGGGCATAAGTAGTAATTTAAAATCATCCAATATCCCTGGTGGTCCAGCAGTACCACCCCTTCCCACCCGACCACTGAGCCCCACCACCCTGCTCCCCCCCCAGTCAGCGACGGGTGGCAGCTCCCCACCTGCAAGCCGCCCAGCAGCCCACTAACTGACTGCATACAGTATAGCTGTATGCCCATTGATCCACAGCCTGGGCCAATGGGCGTGCAGACCGTACCATACTACATAGTCCAGATATGTGAATGGATTCATTATCTCATGATCAGGCGTGGGGGGGTGCTACCATGACGGACGGTGCTGCTGGAGCTCGGGTGGCCACCCACAGCTGGCAGCTGCCGTGCTGCGACCTGCAATACAGCAGCTCACCTGTGGGTGGCCAGCTATTGCTCCTGGTTTTTTTGGCTCATCTGTGTGTGGTGCAGGTGGGTTATGCCTGCATCTGCTCAGCACATACTCGGCTGAATATCGGGATGTGCGGAGTATGCATGGGTACACCCCCCCTATTTGTGCCGCATACATTACTGATGCGCCCTGGCACATCAGGATTTGTGCCATGCACTTTCCCCTTTTGAATATCGCACCAGGGCCCAACCCTTCTGAATATTCCACCCAGTGTCTGTAGTTCAAATTATTTCTGCAAAGGTCATCAGATTCTTTCTGCAGTTTTAGTGGCAGGTGTCTCTCTCCATATAACAGAATAAATCCATTGCTTTGTTTTGTTGTTAAGTAATAAAAAGAATGTTTTTGAAGCTATGTTTAGTGTGTCTCCTGTGCCTTTATTTTTATATTTTTGCATATTGTCATGTTTTGTGTACCATATTCACACTGAAGCTCTGTGTGTTTTTTTTTTCTTTTTTGCATTTCGGCCATGAGCATGCTGCCATTCAAGGAGTGACATCAACAGTATGTGGCCCAGGAACAGATGTTCTGAATAACTGTCTTGTGACTATGTTATGTGTATTCCCTGCACATTTTCTTATTTATGTGTCTAAAAAAAGCTTTTTTCTAGGTGATTTCTGTGTGCTGACTTCAGACAAAATAAAAATGAACAGATGAACTGATCGAGACAGTCTTACAGTATGCTGTTCAATGTTCAGTGCCATGTGGTTCATTTTAAAACTCTCGCACAGACTGTACAAGCATTCCTGCTCTCCAATGGCAGTTAAGAGCTCTGACAATCTGCAGCAGTTCTAACATTTTATCTTACACTGGTCTCCTATTTATATATGTGCTTATTTATTTTTTAAAGTCACAAGTTGCAGACAGTTTTAAGCTACAGTAATGGGCGGCAACAAAGCAAATGTTTCCAACTATGAAACTGAGCATATTTTAGTAGCTTATACAGTGAAATGGGATAAGATTACAATAAAATTATTGTCAATGCCCAATGCTGGCTTGCTGGCATTGACATTGGTAGTGCAGGAGTTAGAGAGAGATGCATAATAGGAATGGCAGTGATGTATTGAACTGACACCAACCCCACCCCCACCCTGCAGAGACTGACAGGCATTGGGGGTGTGCCTTTCGGTCATCAGCCATAATGCTCATGCCATTTCACCTCCTTCTGCAGACACTGATAGGTGTCATGGTGTATAGAGTCTTGACGCCACGCTCACCCAATTCCATAAGGAAATATGTTGAGATGGGTGCAGTATAGGAGAATGGGGTGAACTTTTGGGCCGAAGACTCCAAGGCACACCTCGATGCCCTCACTGGTTGCAGGGTTGGGGTGGAGGTGGAATGGTGTGAGCATTACAGCTGATGATCCCAAATCACACCTCTGAGACCTGTCAGTCTCTACAGGGTGGGGCATTAGGGTTGGAAACCCCAATGCCCCAGGCATTTGTTGGCATTTTCACTCCAAATTTTCAGCATGGGCTTTTGTGACCTCACCTCATGAACGGTGGCACTATCAGTTCGTTACTCGAAAGGTGATTTTGCACAGCAACTGCGTCATTTGGCGCCACATGTGCGAAAACAAATTTTGGGAAGGATGTGAAAAATGACAGCTGTACTGTTCATGAGGTGGTGTAAAAATATGGCAATGTTGACAATCTGGAGTGAAAATATGAAAAATTGGCAAAGTTACGAACGTGTGTAGAAACTGAGCAATGAACACCTGTAATGCAATCATTTTTTTCAGTTTTTTCACCAGATTTTCAACGTGGGCATTTTCTTACCTCTCCTTATGAACAGTGGCACTGTGATTTTGTTAATATGTCCCAAAGGTTGATTTTCCACATCGATCAAGCCATTCTGTGCCACAGGTGTAAAAACACATTTCGGGCAAGATGTGAAAAATGACAACTGTACTGTTCATGAGAAAGTGTGAAAAAATGGCAATGTGGAAAATCTGAAGTGAAAATATAAAAAATTGGAAAAGTTATGACTGTGCATAGAAACTGCATAATACACACTTGTAACACAGTCATTGTCTGGAATTTTTCCACCACATTTGCAACTTGGACTGTTTGGGACCTCCCCTCATGAACAGTGGCACTGTCATTTTGTTAATCAGTCCCGAAAGGTGATTCCACACAGCGACTGCAAAATGCCCTTTTGGGACTGGATAACAAAATAACAGTGAGATATTCATGAGGTGGGGTCCCAAAAACCCCATGTTGAAAATTTGGGGCCAAAATTCCAATATCAACCTAAGTTGACCCCCCACATTGACTCCATTATGAATCTTACCATCATTTCTTCAGTTTGCAGTTGGCCTTTGAAGAGTGCAGATGTATCCCATGCCACAGAAGATCGCTGCTCCTGACCTCTGGAGGTAAGTATGGGGTGGGGGAGGTGGGTGTGCAGAGGGAGGGTGCAAGTTGGGGAAGGGGGACGGGTGAGACCACGAGGGACCATTTTCTGTTTTACAGGTTAAATAAAATAAAAAGACTACGTGGGATGGTTTTTCCATTTTGCAGTGGGAGACAATTAAAAAAACATTTAGGCACACTGGGGTGGGCTCCCAGTGTGCCACAATAGTGGGAGTGCATGCTACTGCTGACATGGTGATTAGGCACCCCGTTGTTGGCAAAGAACATAGATGAGTTGGGGGGGTGGCACATCCGACATGAGGAGTGGGCATCCCTGTGTCAGAAACTATTATTGTGGCACACTGGGGTGGGCTCCCAGTGTGCCATATTAATGGGGGGGGATACATGCCGACATGGGGATTGGGCACCCCAATGTCAGCTTTGCGGGACTGTGTGGCAAGCAGCAGGAACCACCATGTTTCAGTACACTGGGGTGGGCTCCCAGTGTGCCACATAATGGGGGGCGACATGCTGAAACAGGGATTGGGCACCCCGATGTCGGCTTTCTGAGAAGTGTGTGTCGGGTGGCAGGAGTCATCATTGTGGAAAGCCACGCCGTGGCTATTTTACTTATTGAAATGTTTCACCAGGAAAGGCACACTGAAACTCCACTAGTAACTCCAGCCATGCGCTTTACTGTGCACTGTAATGCACATGGCCGGAGTCTTGTCATCTGCTGTTGCAATGAGAACACTGCACCTCACTGGAGCGGCAGATTTCTTTCAAGGTTTTGGCTCTCTTTGAGACTGCTGTCATTGCCAGCATGCTCACTGGTTGGTTGCTGAGGGACACACCCACTAAAGCATCCCCTGCATTGGCCACAACACTGACACCTCTGAAATTTGCTACTACTGCAAGATTTTGCTTGTGTACGTGCAAGCCAACATAAACAAGCATTTGTCAATGCCGAATGTTTGCTTACTGGCATTGGCAGTGGTAGTGTAGAAGTTACAGAACTGCGTAATAGGAATGGCAGTGAAGTATTGAACTGAAGCCAACCCCACCACCACCCTGCAGAGAGTGACAGGCATTGGGGTGTGCATTTGGGTCGTCAGGCATAACGGCCATGCCATTTCACCACACCCCACTCTGCAGAGACTGACAAGTGTCACGTGTTCCTTGGGGTCTTTGGCCCTTATGCGCACCCCATTTCATTAGGAAATATGGTGAGATGGGTGCGATATAGAAGAATGGGGTGAAGTTTGGGATGAAGAGTCCAAGGCATACCTCGATGCCTCTCAGTGACTGCAGGGTGTGGAATGGTATGAGCATCACAGGCAAAAATCCCAAGTCACACCCTGATTCCTGTCATTCTATATAGGGTTGGGCGATTTAGTTGAAAAGTCTAATACCTCAGGCATTCATTGGTATTTTAACTCCAAATCTTCAACATGTTTGTTTTGTGACCCCACCTCACGAACAGGGGAATATCAGTGTGGTAGCCGAAGCTGCTTATGTACAGTGACTACGGATTTAGCACCACAGATGCAAACATATTCGAACAGGCTGTAAAAATGACAGCTGTACTCTTTCATGGGAGGTGTAAAATGGCTATGTTGCAAATGTGTAGTAAAAATATTTAAAAAAATGGTGAAGTCACAAGCGTACATAGAAACTGTGCAACGCACACCCGTTATATAAGTAGGTTGGGGATATTTTATAGCAGATTGTCAACTCAGGCATTTTGGTGCCTCCGATCATGAACATTGTCACTGTGATTTTCTTTATCTGTGCTGAACAATGATTTCCCATAACGACTATGCATCTCTGCACTGAAAGTGTGAAACACACTTTGGCCATGTTGTGAAAAATGGCAGCTGTACTGTTCATAAGGAAGTGTTGAAAATGCCACTAGTGAAAATCTGGACTGGAAATATTACAAAGTCATGAACTAACGAGGATGTGTGAAACTGCACAATGCTCACTCGTAACACAGTCATTTTATGGACTTTTGTCACCAAATTTTCAACATAGCCATTTTAAGACCTCTGCTCATGAACAGTGTAACTGTGATTTTCTTAATCTGTCCTAAACATTGCTTTCACACACCAACAGCACCATTGTGCGCTACATGTGCGATAACACATTTTGGGTGGCATATGAAAAATTGCAGCTGTACTGTTCATAAGGAAGTTTAATAAATTGGACATGTTGAAAATCTAGAGTGAAAATATTAAATTTGCAAACTAACGAGCATGCATAGGAACTGTGCAACGCACGCTCGTAAAAGTCATTTTTAGGCATTTTTTCACCAAGTTTTCAACATAGCCATTTTAAGACCTCTGCTCATGAACAGTGACACTGTGATTTTCTTAATATGTCCCATACATGAGTTCGCTACGACTGCGCCATTAATGCGCTACATGGGCGGAAACACGTTTTGGTGAGATGTGAAAATGACAGCTGTACTACTCATAAGAAGGTGTGAAAATGGCAATGTTGAAAATCTGGAGTGGAAATATTGAAAATTAAGAACCTATGAGCGTGCGTAGGAACTGCGCAACGCGCTCGTAAAACAGTCATTTTTAGGAATTTTTTCACTAAATTTTCAACATAGCCATTTCAAGACCTCTGCTCATGAACAGTGTCACTATGATTTTCTTAATTTGTCCCCTACATTGATTTCGCACACCGACTGCGCCATTCTGCGCTACAAGGGTGGAAACACATTTTGGGTGAGATGTAAAAATGACAGCTATACTACTCATAAGACAGTGTGGTGAAATGGCAATGTTGAAAATCTGGAGTGAAAATATTGAAATTTCGCGAACTTACAAGCTCATGTAGGAACTGCGCAACGACGTCGATAAACAGTCATTTTTGAATTTTCATATTCACCAACATGTTTAGTTCCCCTTCTCATGAATGATGTCACTGTCATGGCAGTATTCAGTCCTGAAGGGTGATTTCACAGTCACTGCGCAGTCACTGCGCGAAATCACCCTTCAAGCCAGAATAATGCCATGACAGGGACATTATTCATGAGAAGGGGTCCCAAAAACCCCATGTTGAAAATTTGGTGCAAAAATTCTCAAAAATGCCCGAGATATGCAATAAAGTTGAACCCCTCCTATCTAGCCCATTATACAGCTTACCGGCACTTCCTCAGTTCGCGGTCAGCTTTGAAGAGTGCAGACGTGTTCCCGGTCCACCGAAGATCATCGCGCCGGAGTCCGGAGGTAAGTATGGGGTGAGGGGGGTGTGGGGAGGCTGGGTGCGCAGTGGGTGGGTGCGGAATGTGGAGGGGGCTCGGGAGGCCGCGTGGGACAGTTTTTTTACAGGGTAAAAAACAAAAAGACGTCGTTGGACCGCTTGCCACGCTGGGGTGGCTCACAGCGTGGCACAAGGACTTTTATGGGGTATCTAGCCGACGGGGATTGGGCACCCGTCAGCAAAAAAACAAAAAACGCGATTATTTGCCACGCTGGGGTGGGCCTCAGCGTGGCACAATGACTTTGGGGAGGGGGCGATCAGCCGACAGGGAATTGGGCACCCCGTCGGCAACATAATGGATTGCCATGCTGGGGTGGGCTCCCAGCGTGGCAGCAACTATTGGGAGGAGGGAGACAAATAGTTCAGCCGGCGGGATTGGGCACCCTGTCGGCTATACGCTTAGGGTGCGTGACGCTCAGGGTTGGGAAGGCGCGAGCAGCCTCATCGCTGCTCACTCAAGCGTAGCTCCCCTTTCAATCAGAGTGTTACTGCATTTTGGAGCGTGTCATAGACAGCTCCAAAATGCATTGGCTTACAGGGGCCCCGCCTGCCAGCCCAGTGCCTGAATTGGAGGAGGAGGTGACACACCTCCGAAATCTCCGTTCATGGCACTATGTTTCTTGCACATGCGTGCAAGCAAACATAAAAAGGGGCTATATTTAAATGAAAAACAAATCTTGGTCTTCCCCAATCTAGGCCCCAATGTGTACAAAAACTGAAAACTTTTCAATCCTCTAAAAGCTACATTATGGGAGAATAAGATCAGATTTCAGCACCTTATGCTTAATATCCTAAACATTTTCAACCAAGGGAGACACAAGCCTTTTGATAATGTGGAGATTGCTGAAAATGTTGTTAAAAAGGTACTTTTTTTTTTCCAGTTGTTTAACCAGGTGAGACACACTAAGCTGAAAGCTTGTTTACAGGTGCAACCTGGGAGCACCGGGAAGTTAAGTGACTTGCTTAAGGTCACACAGTATGCAAGTGGGGGCTGTGGGATTCAAACCCAGGTCTCCAGATTTGGAGCTCAGAGCCTTAAACCACTGCACTATACTGCCTCCTGGTATATCTGTGTCAAATAAGCATAATAAAACAAGGAAAAGAGAAGTAACAACAGTTCTAGCTAATAGTAATGCATCTTATGAAGGAAAAAGCTGTTTCCCCAGAACACCAGGATCTTAATGGAGAGGCTAGTAAAGTTGTGACACGAGGTGCCCGAGCTCTCCACAGCTAAATGGGCCTGGCAAAAATGAAGCAGCAGTGAACTCTAATGCTAAGGCAATAGAAAAGTACAAGAAGTTTATAACATTAAACATATGGTTAAAAGAGATACAGGTTCTGATCCATCTAGAACCATTACCTAACACTGTCATAACTTGACTGAATAGGACTCAATTGATAGCACTCTAATGGACTTGCTGAGAGTTCTAGGAAGTAAAAATTAGCTATATTTATTATGATGCAATAATTTGGATCAGGAATTGTTTGCTTTTTGTGTTGCCTGTCAGCAATATGTTCATTGTTACTGTGAACCCTGTTTCAATCTTGGTTTATCATAAGGCTGTGATAATAAGGGTAAAATGTAAATGAGGTTTGGTGAAATGTTATGGTCCACATAGCTGTGAAACAGACCCGATTATGGGCAGTATCAGCTGAACATGTATATGGCTTTTAATTCACCCAGAGCCGGTAAATAACTACAAATAAACATATATAATAAGATTCTAATGAAAGAAGTGACAAAGCTATCACTATTATCACAGCCGTCACTGCAGGATTGACAGTTAAATGCTTATCTGAAAGGAAAAAAATTGACTGCATATTTGAATTTATTAACAGCGGGGAGGGGGGGATCTGCTCCACACTCCTCGGTGGAGAAAGTACTGTCTTGTAGACTTGTAGAGCTAGCGGATACTTGTGTCCACATCTCCTGTAGTGGGCTCTCACTGAGCATTCCTAAGGGAATGACGGGTTCAAGAGTTGATATTACCTTAGTTTATGCTAGATGTGCTGTTAAATCTGGAGGGGGGACTGATGTGGAGGGGACATGTGGCAAGCATTTCAGTCTTAGCATGAGGCTAAGTTATTGTTATATAAAATATGAGGTAAAAGGAAACAATATTTATTTTTGCAGAATGCAATCCAGAAGCATCTTCTTAAATTAGATTTACATGATTATTTAGTAATATGGTGGAGGGAGTACATTTTATCACTAGAAACATTAATGGTTTCAACAACCCCAAAAAAGAAAAAAGTGGTGAAGCATATTTAAAAAAGAGAGATATTATGGGTTGGATTCACAAAGGGCTGTGAACAACACAAGCCCCAGATTCACTGAATATATGGCTCATGGGACTTGCAGCATTCTCCAGAAACGCAATTGGGATTTTCGATCCTGTGCACCGGTTGCCGCAAGTTAGACCAGCTTTTTCTTGTCTAACTTGCAGCAATCTTGAGGACCCTTTTTACGGGGCCTGTGCCAAATATTTGGCATAAGCTGCTGTAAAATAGGAAAAGTATCATAAATGAACACAGTCTTCCTGATTTGAGCGCAGTGTGTGGCAAAGTTGTCGACGCAGCTGAGCCAGCAAACGGGTTTGATGCAGGGCTTCATGCAAGCCCTGCATTGCCCTTTGTCAATCCGGCCCCCTGTGTTTACAAGAAACACATTTAATATAAATAGAAGTGGAGAAATTAGATAGAATGTGGGGAGTAAAATGACATTATTCATTGCATGCATCAAAATCAAAGGCAACTTCCATCCTGCCAAGAACAGGTTTGGGGGCGAAAGCAGAAAAGAGCTTTGTGGATAATGAAGAGCAATATACTATAGTATCTTTAAAACATCAGGGGAGAAGTATCACTGTGGTATCTATTTCTGCTCCCAATAATAATTCAATAGCAACATTGTCAGAATGGTTTGTGAAACTGGTGGAATTTCTACAACCATTTCTCATTAGTGGAAATTATAACCTAATATTAAATTCAGGATTAGACACCACAGGCCTGATATTCAAAGGTTTGAGTGGGCACTAACTGGTGTCTGTCTACACAAACCAGGTTTTGTGCTGGAGATCAATATTCAAAAGGCTTGGTTGTGCAGCAAACAAGGTTAGCACCAACCCAAACCAAAATGGGGGGGCATGCAAATGGGGGGGGGGGGCAGAGACAGGAATATCAGCACAAGCCAATAGTCAGTGGATTTGCACCATGCAAAAGGGTTTAGCATGATCCTTCTGTGCCACACAAATACTGCCAAACAAAACTCCCTCTTACTCCCTGCAGCCCTAGCAACTGCCAGACGTAATGCAGCCAACTAGCCAGTTAGCCACTGGGGGAGCACACATGCTCCTGTGCTCTGTGGCACCCCCCTGATCGCCAGCCCAATGTTGAAATAACACTTCCCTGGTGCTACTGGTCCCCCCACCCTCTGATTGCCAGCCTGATGTTTAAATAGTACTTCCCTTGTGCTAGTGTCCCCCGATTCCCAACCCGATGTTGAAATAACACTTCCTTGGTTAAATGTCCAGCATTGGATTTGTTCTGGCATGAAGTCCTCACCACTATATCATTATCTACAGGGACATATTTGAATAAAAGAATGGAATGCATTATGAGATGTCACAGAGAAACAGATAAGCTCCATGCATAAACAAAGACTCATCAGAATATCCTGTGCCAATGCATTCAAATGAATTTTACTTAAATGGAAAGACTAGTCCCCCGGAGTTATATCACATGGTTACATTTATGACTTCAATTCACAAATTTGAAAAAGTACACTATAATGTGAGGAATGAATGAAAACTATATGACACAATTTGGCATCATTTAACCAAATAATTAAATCTGATATAGTACTAAGTTACATAACTTAAATTTTAATCAGGTAGATAAAATCAATGTTAAAAGACAAAAGGGGGAAAAAACAAAAACAGATCATCAAGTTAGAATTAAAAATGATCTGCTGCTTTAAGTGCCCCTCACAACTGGCATTACAATATGGATATTAACTCAATGATGTCAATATAGCAAGGTACAGAGCAGCTCGCATGCAGATATATTATTTGTGTATTTGTTTTTCTAATCTATTTTTTGTTTCATTCATGTAAGTATTCTGTCATGAATGATATTTCCTTTGTAGTAACATGGTCATACCTGACCAATTTATCTGTTAATACTGTGTGAATTTTCAAGAACAAAAAAAATTAAGAAATAACACTTCCCTGGTGCTAGTGATCCCCCCACCATCCCTCAATCACCAGCCCAATGTTAAAATAACACTTCTCTGGTGCTAGTGGCCCCCCTCTGATCGCCAGCCCAATGTTAAAATAACACTTCCCTGATGCTAGTGGCCTCCCTCCCTGAGATCACCAGCCCAATGTTGAAATAAATCTTCACTGGTGCTAGTGGTCCCCCCTCCCTCAAATTGCCAGCCCATACTAAAAAAAAATCTTCCTGGTGCTAGTGGTCCCCCCTTCAATCACCAGCCCATGGTATAACCCCCTCACCCACCCCACATCCAGTGGTTCCCCCCGGCACTGATCCATGGTACCTCCAGTCGGCATATCTCTCACCCCTGGCATCTAGTGGCCCCCCCACCCCACCACAGCACCATGCACCCACACACCCCCAGTCACCTTACCAGCCTATAAATAAGTCACATGCTCCCTGCCTGGACATATGGTGGCAGGCCAAGATGGTGTAAGGAGGACGGCTCCAGTCACCGTATGCTGACTCGCAACACTGAGGATACTGATAAGCTGACTGGGGGGATGGGTGCTTAGTGCCATGGTGGTGGGGCTGCTAGATGCCAGGGATTAGAGATGTGTGACTGGAGGTACCATGGATTGGTGCCAGGGGGAACCACTGGACACTGGAGAGGTTAAATTATACTATGGGCTGGCGACTGAAGGGAAGGGGACCACTAGCACCAAGGAGGTTTTATTTCAGCATCAGGCTGGCGATGGAGGGGGGAGGACCATTAGTATCAGGGAAGTTGTATTTCAACATCAGGCTGGTGATCGGAGGGAGGGGGAACCTCTAGCACCAGGGAGGTTTTATTTCAACATTGGGCTGGTGATCGGAGGCACAGGACCACTAGCACCAGGGAAGTTTAATTTCAACATTGGGCTGGTGATCAGGGGAACAGGAAGACTAGCACCAGGGAAGTTTTATTTCAACATTGGACTGGTGATTGGGTGCACAAGACCACTAGCACCAGGGAAGTTTTATTTAAACATCGGGCTGGTGATTGGAGGCAGGGGGGGGGCCACTAGCACCAGGGATACCTACATATGTCTTGGACCAGGGAAAGGTGGTAGCACCATGCTAACCTGCCTCTGCTACCCATGTAAATGGCCCATAATGGCCATGCAAATGGCTCCTTAGAACATTACATGCCCAATGGCCTCAATTGCATGGTTCCCTGTGAAAACTGCAGATAGCATTCCGGTGCTATGCATTATTGCGGCCCACTTCAGGAACCATGTCTGGGCAATGATACTTGACTTAGTGCTGCACCCACATGGCCCTGTATTCAGTCGGACAGCACTGGTACCCTATCCGACTGAATATGGCATCTTCAGACCCCTGGGTAATTGAAAAGTGCAGCGCTAGCCTTTGCGCTCCACTTTGTGCTTTTCTGCATATCGGGCCCCATGTCTTCTAATAGGGAATATAATAACAAAGACTCAGAATACCTTCTTAGCAGGATGAAGATCTGGCATTAATGGATTACTGGAGAATCAATGACCCCAGTAATACAGAATTGTTATTCTTTTCCCCAAGATTTAAAACAGTCTCATGGATATACCTAATTCTGGGTTCTAGATCTTTATATCACAATGTTATTAACTTGAAATATAATCCCATTATTATTTCTGATCAGGCACCACTTTGTCTCATGCTAGCATTCAGAGACACCACCAAGCATACATCCTGAAAAATGGACACATTGTTATTAAAATATTCCACATAATAGCTGAAACAGAAATCTATTTTCAAAATAATAAGCCAGATGAAGTTTCTAGTAATACAGTATGGGATCAATATAAGGTGTTTATTCGAGGCCTTTGTACTTCAAGTACAACTAATAAAAGAAAAAACTGCTGGTCTGGTGGCACTGAGGGTTGAGGCGCTGGACACCACACCTCACACCATGCCGGCGACCCAGGTTTGGGAACAAGCCTGGGTCATCGGGGGTCAGCAGGGGAGGAGAAGGATTGAGCATCCGTAGGACTGCTGTCTTTCTCCAGGGAGGGGGATGTGCTGCTACCAGTGCTCTGGTGGCCCCTGGCGATGGCTGGGGGTGATCACTAGAGCACTGGCAGGACCTGTGGGGACGTATTGTGGCTGACGCCTGGATCAGAGTGCGTGCGGAAGCATGTGCGTTCAAGACCTTAGGCATCATTACACGCCACAGAAAAGAGGAAAAATAGGGCACCAGTCACAGCGATATGATGGCCATCTCCAGTGGGGACTAATTTAGTGCTGAGGATACGTGGCATTACTGGATCCTGAGCGGGGGAGGGTTGAGCTAGGGGAAGAGCTCCCCTCCACCCCATTGCGGGGGGCAAGCCGCGGGACCTGTACTAGGAGCCGGGGAAAATCCCCAGAGATGGCGGCCTGAGACCCAAGGAGGATGTCTGACATGATGAGGTAGGCAGACTAGTGGCTCAAGGTGGGGGTGGCAAAAGTATAAATCAAACAAAAAAAAAACAAAAAAAAAAACGAAATTAACAGAATTGGAAAATGAAATTCTAACTACACAGCATTTACATATTGGGCCAGATTCTCAAAGCCCCCTATAGATTGCCACACGCTATGGTAAACAGCAGCTTGCATCAGTCCCCGATTTGCCAGGGACCCTGCACCCGATTCATTACCTGGAGGGGTCCTGGCACCAAACTCCCACAGCTTGCGGCAACTGCTGCCATGTGACAAAGTCAAGGTGCACAAGACAGGTTTGCCGCAAGCTGTGGGGCTGTCAGGCGGTATCAGCGTTCACTGATGTAGACCCTCTTGGAGGCTGCCAGGGTCATGAGGGATGGGACAGGGGATGAGGAGGGCAGGACAGGTAGAGTTGGGTGGAGGAGGGTGGCAACAGATCCCCAACAGGGACACTGCATGTCCGCTGCCATGCCTGGGGGGGTGGCAGCTGCACGTCTGGCACTATGGGGGGCACCCTCCGAGCACATTACCACCATAGTAGCATACTGCTGACCACTCCACTGCCACCTTGCACCTGTCCAGGTCCTATGTGGGCACAGGATATCATGGGTGATGGCTCTGGGGTGGCACACAGCTAGGTATACCATCTCCAGGCTGATCTAACTGTAGTGGACTGTACACCCTGTGTGGGGGGGGAACTCCCGAGTCCCATATAGGAGGTTGCTGCAATACCAGCCTGGTGCATGCCCCCTTCTGCTATGGTGCATTGGTGTGTCCATTGCAAAGACAGAGCAAGCACAGCAGCCGCAGGTGGTCCACCAGCTGATGCAGACTACCTTGCTGAATCGGGGAATGAGGCAAGGTGCAGTACAGTGAGCTCCAGGCATCATATTTCTTTGATGTAAGCACCATGCATGATTCTCGATGCTTTCTGAATCAGGACCAGTACACCCATGCCAGTGCACCAAGGAAAACACCGCTGGCAATTAGAGTGCCAGCACAAAGTCACCAGTACACAACAATGCGGACCTCAAGGGTGCCGCACACCAGGCATGACCAGCCGCTCTGCAACAAGGATGGGAGCACCAAAATGGGGGTCACACACACCCACGAGGACACCTGAAGAGTGATCACCATGGACCATGATTGTGCACCCCATGGATGCAGGCATGTCAGCTGCCATGGTGACCGACATTGGCGATGGTGCCATCCAGTGATCATAATGCCACAGCCCCCCCCCATACCCATCCCACAACAGGGCATGGTGGTCTCCCCGGCAGCGGCAGTCCAGGACAGCAACACACCCCAGGCACAGAGATGCCCTCCGCTCCCCCCGGCAGCGGACCCATCTGGAACACATGCCCTGTAGACGGGCAGGTTAGCAGCCCCTCCGGTGTACTGGCAACCCTCCAAAATGGTGGACAGTCACTGTCACTGCAGACAACAGGTCCATCAGTCATGGCAGTGGCAGATGGGGCGTGACAGTGAACTGTGGTGCCATGGACAAGAATGCAGGCGTTATTGTATCATGTGACACCATCCAACATGGCGTAGGTGTGTGAAGGGACCACCATGCCTGTGCCAGTACACATGCCTGTAGGGCACTCACAGTGCAACACCATGCTGGGACCACTATGTTACACAGGGGGCACCTCAAGGCTACAGAGAAACAAGGACACCATACACTGGCATTCTGGCCACACCAGCAGCACATGCCTACTGACAAGCTGTCACAGGGCCTTCACTTGCAGGTGAAAGTTCATGGCAATGTCCATCAGATATTCCTGCACACTGCATGTGCCATACTGTTTCACCAGCTCCATGATCCTCTGACTGCAGTCTTTGTACCACTTAAGTGACACTGACACTGCAGTCCCAGACACAAATTGTTGTATTTTAATCTCATTGAGCTGCTGCTTGGACCAAAGGCAGTCAATAAATGTCCATATGTCAGGGTGTGCAGCCCCCAGCAGGGAATTGAATTCACTATGCTACACCTCCACCAAGTTGATGGTTCCCAGAAGGCTGGAATGGGCAGCCTCGTGGCAGTTCCAAAATGCCACAGGGAATGTAGGCTTCCGTTGGAGTCCACTCTGGACTGGTCTGTCAAGCCAGCTATCCTCAAAGTAATCCATGAGTGGGGCAAGCAGTTCATCCCATTCTGAGAAGAAGTCCCAGGTGCAGAGTTCCTCAAAAGTTGGCTCAACATCCCCAGGTGGGACATATGCCAGGGCTGGCAGCAGGTGGATATTAAGAGTGAAGTCCCCATCCTCTGTGTAGGAATGCTTTATCTCTGGCACATCTTGGACCTTGCATTACACAGCCCGGCAAAGGTGGAAGAAGCAGCCCACAGCACTGCATCAGGGAAGACAGACCAGAATGCCTTGCATGCTGCCAGCTCGTAGTCCACCATTATTGACTGTGGACTCAGGCCAGGGTGCAGCTCAAGCAGCTTGCGCAGGACAGCCGCGTATGCGGCACTGGTACAGCTGGCCATCAGCATGAAAACAGTGGGAATGACAGTGCTTTACTCCATGCCATGGATGGTATACAGTTGGCAGACCAGAGTGGGGCAGCACTTGACGGTCTCATCAGCATACCAGTTCATGCAGCGGGCCACATACTGGAGGTTGCAGTCAGTGGCAAAGAGCAGGAACCTCTCCTGCCCACTACCTGAGTCCCAAATCAGGAAGAACTCACCCGTCTGGGTGGCCCAGTACTCCTCCGGCATGTCAAGGTCAGCAAATGAGGTCGGGAGGGTGGGTGCCTTGCTGACCTTCTTTCTTGCTCACTGCACTGACCACTTCAGGTACTCCAGTCAGGGCAGCCACACCAGTGGACTAGGGCAGCCTGCTGCTTCATGCAGTGACCACTTGCTGTGAGGTCTCTGTTGCAGTGAGGGCACATTTCTTAATGTCCTCCCCCACCTTCTTCACTTGTATGCTAGCACAGTCCGGGACATGATTATGTGTTGCCAGGGTTGTGACCACCTCCTCCTCTGTCATGTGCACCCGCGCCTTTATACCGGCCACCCTGGTAATCCATGCCCTTCCAGTAGGTCTTGGCCCCACATGTCCACTCCTTGTGGTACACATAACCTTGATGTACCAGGAGCTTATTGCCATGGAACTGTCAATGCATTCTAGTGGCATGTTGCACTCAATGTCACTTGCTGTCTGGTCACTGCAGCACTGACCAGCCTCCATTTATCCCCCCTACTACTGGGTGGCCAGTCGTTGCTGGTCCGGGATGTGCTTCACTTGGCCATCATTACCCCATGCCCAGTCCAGGCACTGCACCCTAATTGCTCCCTGCCTGGCCTCCTTATCAGCCCACATGCACCTGCGCCGTGCCCCTTGTGCTGCCCCCTGTGTAAGCTGCTGTGCCCTGTGTCTCTGGTCCCTGTGTGTGCCTCTTGTCAGCCTTTGCCCATGGAGCCCATGGGTCAGTGGTGTGGTGGTAACATCATGGGGCCAGCTGCATGACGTGGTGTGGACAGGGACTGGGGTCTGCTGTTCAACCTGGCTTTGGTCAGGGCCTGTGTCCAGTACCCTGACTGCAGTCCTGCACCGGTGAGTACTGTTGTCCATGTGTAGGTGTTTTCTACTGTTACCCCCTACTGTAATGCAGGCTGGGCTGCCCCGCATGCCTGTACAAGGCTCTCTACATCTGTGGTTGTGGCAGGACTGTTAGTGTTCTTCATACCTGTGGGTGGTTGTGCGGCATCCATGCTGTGGGCATAGCCTCTCCCGCTTTTGCTGCTGTAGCACTCTGGTCATTCGGAGACCCCTTCAGTGTTGTCTTTGTCATACTGCCGTGTTTACCTCGGCACTCTGTTTGCCTGTGACTGCACCGCCTCTCTCAAGTTACTCAGTTTACCATGCAGTACTGCACCCAGGTCACTGTTTCTCCCAACACAACTTTGCTGGTGCTGTGCTGCCAGTGGCGAATTGCCAGCGCTGTAATGATGTGGAACCATCAGTCCCACTATATCAAAAAACAATGTACAATTAAAGTTGAAAAACTTAAGTAGGAATATAATCAGGTCCAAAACGAAAAAGCAGGATGCATTATGCAGGTTACACAGTCCAAGTACTAGTTTCATGTAAGTAAGTAAGTAAGTAAATGTTTATTTCTATAAGGCACCCTTCCCAAGCTCAGGGTGCCTTCACAAAATACTACATACAGTATTAAAACCACAATAATAAATAACATTATATTCAAAACAAAATTTTGCATAATTTATGTCACTAAAAATGCTTGATTAAAATGGAAAGGTCTTTAGAGCTTTTTTAAAGCCCTCCACAGTCAGGCTATTTCGTATCTGGCAAGGTAGAGAATTCCACAGGGTAGGAGCCATAAAGGCAAATGTTCTTCCCCCAGATGTTTTTAAGGTTACCCTGGGAATCTCTAGCAATCCCTCGCTAGAGGATCGGAAGGAGAGGGAGGGACAGTAAGAAGTCAGGAGTTCTTCCAGGTAGCAGGGTCCCAAACCATGTAGGGCTTTATAGGTCATCAACACGACCTTGAAAGTGATCCGCCACTGTACAGGCAGCCAGTGCAACTCACGAAGTACAGGTGTTATATGGTTGGACCTTGGGCTTCCAGTCAACAACCTAGCCGCCACATTTTGCACCAGCTGCAAGCAGCGAATATCCACTCCCGGCAGCCCTAGATAAAGGGTGTTGCAGTAATCATGATGACTAGCAACAAAGGCGTGGACCAGGGTAGGAAGATCCTCTGATGGAACCAGGCATTTCACCCGTGCTATATTCCTTAGATGAAAAAAGGATGATTTGACTACGGCCGAAACCTGCACCCTCAGGGTCAGGCCCTCGTCAAATATAACACCAAGGTTACGTACCTGACCAGATGCCATAAGTGGGTTCCTCCCAGAAATAAACCTGAGGGTTTTCCCACCCATGGACTTGATATCCTCACCCCCGGTTCCACCACCAATACCTCTGTTTTTCCCGGTTCAACTTCAGCCAATTGGTACTCATCCAGTTTTGTATCTCCAGGAGGAAGTTGTTAAATAATGTACTTGACTCAGACTCCTGCTCGGGCACAAAAGACATATAGAGTTGAGAGTCATTGGCATAGCAATGAAAACTCAATCCATATTGTCTTATAATGTCCCCCAATGGAAGCATGTACACCGCAAATAACATGGGGGACAACACCGAACCCTGTGGCACCCCACATCGTAGGCAGTGAGAGGTTGAGAAATAAATCCCCGAAACTACTCTCTGAGTCCTACCCTGCAGAAAAGATTTAAACCAACTGTGGACCACCACCCTTAGTCCACAGAGAGACCACAGGCATTCGAGCAGCACCCCATGATCCACGGTGTCAAACACTGCTGAGAGATCAAAGAGAACCAAGATGGAATGAGTTCTCCAATCTCTCGCCATCAGGAGATCATTTAGTACCCATACAAGAGCCGCCTCAGTACTATGCTGTTTCCTGAAGCCAGACTGGAGAGGGTCATAGATACTGTGGATGGTTAAATGGTCTTCCAGCTGCAAGACAACCACCTTCTCGATAATCTTTCCCAAAAAGGGAAGATTCAAAATCGGTCTGTAGTTTCCTGGACAGTTGGGATCAAGGGAGGGCTTTTTCAAGAGGGGGTGTACTATTGCCTCCTTCAAGGGATCAGGAAAGATCCCTCTCTCCAATGATGCCACTACTATCCCAGTAAGGATCGGGCCAATAACCTCTACACACCCCACAAGTAGGTGAGTAGGGCCGGATTCAAACTACAGCAGGTTGGACACAAACTCTGGACGATCCTCACTATATCCATGACTGCCGGTTGACTGAAAGTGAACCAAGTTAGTTGGGTATTTGTGTCCCTCGATTGATCACTGCAAGACCCAATGGGGAGGCGCTGGCTAATTTCATCCCTGATAGCCGACACTTTATCAGTAAAGAACGTCATGAATTCCTCACACTGTAACTGTGATAATGCTCTACTGGCATGAAGACATACTGGATTGCACAGTCAGTCCACAGTCCGGAAGAGCTAGGCCGGTCTATTCTTCGCTGTAGCAATTTCCCTGGACAGGAACTCTGTCTTCTTATGGGAAATTGTTAACTGATAGATCTTATAATGATCTAACAGTCTAAGCCTGTCAACTTCCAATTGAGTTTTCCGCCAGCATCTCTCCAATCTTCGGCCCTGTCTCTTCAACCCACGGATCTCAATGGTAAACCATGGAGCCCCAGGGTGAAGAGTACAGGGACCAACACGGAATGGAGCAATGGCATCCAGGGCCCTCACAACTTCCCTATTATAGGCTAGCACTAAGGACCCTGGGTCAGTGCTATCCATTGGAGATCCTGAGAAGTCCAGCTCCGTCATTAGGCCTTCTGAGGTAACTCCTCTCAAAGGACGGAACTGTACTATCTCCTTAGGGACAGGCCTCTTTCGGGGGTCCGCGAAACTGAACCTCAGGACGTAATGGTCAGATCAACTGATGGGCTCCACCTCCACATCAGAGACTTCCATCCCCAGGTGGAATATCAAGTCCAATGAACGTCCCCCCTGGTGGATTGCAGCAGTAATAACCCATGTCAGGCCCAATGAATCAGTCAATTGAAGGAGGTTTTGTCCAAAAAGCGCAAGTTCATCGTCAACCCAGGCATTAAAATCCCCCAGAATTAACCATCGGGGGGATTCCAAAACCCTCTCGGTGATGAAATCCGCTGCCTCCCTCAGGAAATCCCTCCCATCACCTGGTGGACGATAAATGAGAAGTATCCTGAAGCCTGCACCTGCACCCACAATACATTCAAAGGAGTTGGTACATCTGACTGGCACCTCCCTGAGGTCCAGTTCCTGTCTAAAACAGACTGCAACTCCCCCGCCCCTACGGTCCACTCTCGGGCTGTGAATCACCAAGAACCCTGCTGGAACTGCGGACTCCAAAATGGGGCCCGCATTTTCATCAAGCCAGGTCTCGGTGATGCAAGCTAAGTCCACAGATGCAATAAGATCTGCCACCAAAGCAGTCTTGTTTCTTATAGACCTAGCATTGCTTAACACCGCCCAAAAGGGCGGGACTCCAAGGATGACTCCACCCCCTGTTTGATCAAGTCAGTGCCCTTGGGTATGGATACAAGATGTGATGGACCTCGCTCTTGCATCCATTTCACCCCAGGGTGCCTCCTGGTTCTAACTGTCCCTATCCGCCCACTCTTTTCTCATCCCCCACAAGAGTTCCAGGATCTCTTATTCCCTCCACTCCTACATCTCACAATGCCGAACATTCGGCATTTCCTATAAACTTCTGAAGGAAGTGCAGGACATTCAAAAGGTCAAAGATCCTTCAGTCTTGAGGGGGGAGTACCGCCTGACTGTGTTTTTACCAACCCAACACATACACCATAGTGGAAAGTTTCCATCCTATCAGTTACATAAAGAGGGTATGTTGAATGCAACAAACCTCTGCACAACACAAGTGAGTAAATGCAAGAGGAAAAAGAGACCACTATGGTTCTCATAAAAAGTGGCTGAAAAGGTAAAGGCTAATAGAGTAGAATTCAGAAGATATAAGGAGACTCTGAGGGAGGAGGAAAGGGAGATGTACAGTATTAGGAGAAACAGAGGGAATCAGGGAAAGTAGTAAGGAATGTGAAGGTACAAACTGAGCAGGAACAGCCCAGGAGGGAACAAAACGAAACAAGACATTTTTTAGGTATATAGGTTACAAGAGGAAGACTAGAGGAGGGACTGCAAGGTGAAGAAGGAAGGGGGTGACTGTGCAGATGACGACCAGGAAAAGGCAGATATCCTGAATAAATAGTTTTGTTCAGTGTTCACAGAAGAAGGGGAAGGGGAAGGGGTCACACAAAAGCAACAGGAGCATTCGAGGGAAGGAGGTAGACACCAGTCCTTTTGCAAGGCAGAGAGTCCTGAAGGGACTTATAAATCTGAAAGTGGATAAAGTGATGGGGCCAGACGGGGTGTATCCAAGGATACTGAGGGAGCTCAGGGAGGTACCTTCTGTACCTTTGACATTCCTATTTAACAGCTCACTGGAAACAGGACTGGTTCCGGAGGACTGGAGGGGGGGGAGATCTAGTCCCACTTCACAAAAGTGGTAGCAGAGAGGAGGCTGGACACTGTGGCCAGTTTCCAGCCTACCAGTTAGAAAAAGAATAGGCGGAAAGAACTATTATGGAAATAAGACCAACAGAAGGCCAACAGGCTATAACAACCGAAGCAGAGATTAATCATGAATTTGTAAAATATTATGGTAAATTACACCAAACCTAAGGTGCAACAGTAATGAATAAATAAGCATAGGTCAACAGTTATTTCTGGATAAACAAATGGAGGATACTGATATACCTAGGGCAATCCTATTAAAACCTGGAAAAGCTTTAGGATTAAACAGTATTACAATTGACTTGTATAAAACATTTAGAGAGTTGTTGATTCCTTAGCTTTATATACTATTCAATTCTTTCCAGGGCTGACTCTGACCATGTCCCTCCCTAATTCCCTCCTCTGAGCCCTGGACAAACTCTACCTCTCTACCCTCACCTTCATTTTACCCTGTGCACACCCACCACCCCCCCAAATCTCCTGCCCTTCTTCCCCCAAATTGTTCACCCTTACTGGCCTCCCTTGATCCCTCACAGAATGTAAAAGACCCTGAATGCTTTCTAGGGGTCCGTCTCCTACCACCCCCAAGGAGCTTGTATTTCTGATCTACTCCCTTCCCCCACCATCTTAAAGGGGTCTCTCTGGGACACTGACTTATCCCCTTCTCTCTGGTCCCACCAGCAGGGATCCTCGCACCCTAAGGGGGTCTACAGGGTAACAACTCTTTCCCCTCCCTCCCCCTTTCCCCCTTTTCTTTCACATAAGCACTTGTTTACTTATTAACCTGGCACTTATTATTGTCCACTCTTTCTACATGTTATGCACAAACCTGTTGTAATACTGTTTGTAACACCTGCCCTACAACTGTATGTTAATGCTGATCTTGTAACTTGAATGTTTAATGTCTCACTCCTGTTGTACCCTTTCCCCCAGGTCACACCAGGAGACGAGCGACTTGTTGCTCAGTGTGCCTTCCTGGTGAAACATTTCAATAAATAAATAAATAACAATTTGCCAAAGCCCTTGTACTGGTCATCCCCAAAAAGGGAAAGATTAAATATTTAGGTGCTTCTTATTGCCCAGTTTCTCTGCTTAATGCAGATTATAAAACATCTACCAGAATATTAATGATGAGATTGGAGCATCTCTTACTTTCACTGATTGGGGATGACCAGACTGGGTTTGTCAAGGGAAAGAGGGGCCATAATAATATCAGAAATACATTAAATATTCTTTACACAAGTACGGATCAAAATGCTACGGTGGTGCCCCTGAACACTGAACAAGAATTTGACAGGGTGGAATCTGCAAATATAGGTGAAAATTTGTGTGCATGGATTACAGCAATTTACAATTCACCCAAGGCCAGGGTCCTGATCAACAGCACTATGTCACCTTCTTTTTCATTATTTCAAGGACTGAGGCAGGGGTGTCCTCTTTCTCCTTTGTTTTTTGCTTTAGTTATTGAACCCCAGTGAATGCAATAAGAGAATTGTCCAATATAAATGTATTTAAATATCAAAAACAGAGAGAATTGAAACTTTCTGCAGATGAAATTTTGTTGTATTTAAAAGATTCGAAAGAAGAACTTGATTTTATACCACAGTTGATAAAGGAATATGGAGAGCAGACCTCGTTAACTGGAAAAAATCAGAAGTACTCCCTATAAGGCCAGAAAAATATAAGATAAATGTAAAACAAAATCTAGTTTCCTTAAAAAATAGAGGGCCAGATATTCAAAGCTTAGCACCGGGCGCAAATCATTTGCACTGGACTAGCGCCGAATTTGCGTCCGACTGCAATATTCAAAAGGATATTTAGCGCCGGCACTAGGTGTTAGTGCTAATACAAAATTATAATGTATGCAGGGGAGGGGCCCTGAATGCCAGCGTACCAGCATATTCAAAAGTATAGCGCCACGCTACTGGCATTAGCTCAACCTGTAGCACGGCACTAAATACTGCTGACAAAAAGCTTGCGGTAATGCGGCGGTGCCCCCCAGCATGATCCCCGACTCCCGGTAGCCCCGATAAGCTGAGCACAGTAATCCCAGGTGTGCTAGTGGTCCCCCCACCCCAGCACGATCCCCGACCCCTGGTAGCCCTGATAAGCTGAGCACAGTAATCCCTGGTGTGCTAGTGGTCCCCCCACCCTCCAGCATGATCCCCAACCTCCATTGCTGCAGTACTGAAATATTTTCCCCAGTGTGCTAAGGGTCCCCCCCCAACCCTCCAGCACAAGCCCTGACCCCCATTGCTGCAGTATTGAAATATTGTCCCTGGTGTGCTAGTGGTCCCCCCATGTATGCAGGGGAGGGGCCCTGAATGCCGGCGTACCAGCATATTCAAAAGTATAGCGCCGTGCTACTGGCATTAGCTCAACCTGGAGCACAGCGCTAAATACTGCCGACAAAAAGCTGGCGGTAATGCAGTGGTGCCCCCCAGCATGATCCCCGAACCCTGGTCACCCCAAAAGGACAGAAATACCTGGTGGTCTAGTGGTCCCCCCACCCAGAAGTGCACCACCTGTTATCCCGTACACAGCATATGTACGGCACCGGTGACCGGCTCAGCCCTTCTCTCACGACCATGGCTGGCCGCCGACTGCAGCATACATGACCGCTACTGATTTCAGTAGCACTCATGCATGCCGCAGACGGCAGACGGCTGTAGTCGTGAGAGGAGGGCTGAGCCAGTCGTCAGTGCCATACATATGCTGTGATAGAGAAGCATAAAATTAAAAAACAAATTACTTTGAAAGCAGCCCCATTGAAAGCCATGGGACTGTCACCTCAGTGCATGACTTCTCCTTTACTCAGGTTACTCAGTCCTTAAAACAAATAATTTCTATGGCTCCATGGCATCCAAAATATCAACACTATGACTTGTTCTGGAGATGCTTGCTTCGTTGACCACCAGTTCATAATGGTGTAGTTCCCCAAGAAGTCCTCCATGCCTCTGAATTTGAATGTGGCTTTTGCAAAAATACAAATGAGGTGACAAATGAGGGGCCTAAGACAAGTAGCACACACAGTATCCTTCTCAGAGGTGCTGCCTGTCAATGGCATGGGTGAGGCGAGGGTACTTTGCACCATGCAGTTTAATGAATGGTTGAAAAAATGGTGTAGAGCACAGGGATTTGGCTTCATTGGGAACTGGGGTTCCACCTGGAGGGACACCAGCCTATACTGGCAGGATGGTCTGCATCTGTCCAGGAAGGGAATAAGTCTTTTGAGCAATCGGTTTACTGTAAATGCTTCATTGGCAAGCTTTTAAACTAGTTAAAGGGGGGAGGCACTGATAAGCAGCAGGAAAATCCCAGCCTCTCCCTACAAAACAGGGTACTAAATGAGAAAAAGACTGAGGTAGAAAGGTCAGTGGGGGATGCTGCAACAGAAGGTAAAGCCATCAAAAAATGGAGAGCAATGAGTACCAATGCCCGTAGTCTGGGTAACAAGCTTCCTGAATTAGTGGCCTTGATGGAGGAGAACATCTGGATATCGTGGCAGTCACAGAAACATGGTACACAAAACCATGACTGGGACGTAAACATACCAGGATACACTATCTACAGGAGGGACAGGGAGGGTAAAGAGGAGGAGGAGTAGCTCTTTACATAAGGGAAGGAATCAAAGCAACAGAACAAAAGGGTAAACAGGGAGGAGAAGAAGCACTGTGGGTAAATTTGGAGACAGGCAATGGCACCACAATCCACACAGGGGTTGTATACAGACCCCCTTCTCAGGGGGAGGAAATGGACAAGGAAATGATAGAAAGTATACTTAGAATGGCAGAAAAAGGGGAGATATTGCTGATGGGTGATCTGAATATGCCAGCTGTTAACTGGAGTGCAGTTTCAGCAGCCACTTCGAAGAGTGGGGTTATTCTAGATGCCCTACAGGGGGCATGCCTTAGACAACTAGTATTGGAGCCCACTTGAGAAGGAGCAATCTTTGACCTGGTTCTCTCAAATGGAGATGGAGAGAGGATCACAGATGTAGAAGTGGGTAGCCATCTGGGAACTAGCGACCATCGAACAGTATGGTTCACAATAAACACAGCAATAGAGTCAAGCCATACAAAGGCAAAAGTACTGGACTTTAGGAGGGCTGACTTTGCCAAAATGGGTGAAAGCCTAAGGACTGCACTAGCAAATGGGCAGGAAGGAGGGGTGGAAGAGCAATGGTGAATAATAAAAACTGCCATCACAGAGGTAACAAGCCTTTGTGTGAAGCAAATAAACAAAACAAAATGATGTAAGAAACCACTATGGTTCTCAAAGTAAGTGGCAGTGAAGGTTCAAGAGAAAAAGAAAGCATTCAGGAAGTACAAGGAATCACAGAAGGAGCAGGACAGAGAACTGTATCAGTTAAAGCAAAGGAAGCTGGGAAGGCAGTCAGAACAGCAAAGGCCCAAACCAAGGAAAAGATAGCCAACTCAGTTAAGAAGGGATAAAACCTTTTATAGGTACATCAGGAGCGAAGGAAGACCAAGGAGGATAGTGAGGCTTAATAAAGGGAGGGAGGTGGGCAGAGGGTGACTGTGAAAAGGCAGAGATACTAAACAAATATTTTTGCTCAGTATTTACAAATGAAGAGGGGGAGGTACCTAAAACCAAACAGTAGAAACACTCTGGATAGAGAAGTTGATACCAGCCCATTTACAGAAGAAAGGGTTCTGAAAGAACTCTTAAAACTGAAGGTGAACAAAGCAATGGAGCCTGATGGGATTCATCCCAGAATTCTAAAAGAACTAAGGGTAGAACTAGTGACACCACTGACTACCCTCTTTAACAAATCATGGGAGGATGGGGTGGTACCTGAGGACTGGAGAAGGGCAGATGTGATTCCCCTTCACAAAAGTGGGAGCAAGGCAGAAGCAGGAAACTACAGACCTGTTAGTTTAACCTCAGTGATAGGGAAAATGATGGAATCACTTCTGAAGGAAAGAATTGTCGAGTATCTAGAGGCTAGAGGGGCACAGGACCCAAGGCAGCACGGATTCACAGTGTGAAGGTCATGCCAGATGAATCTGATAGATTTCTTTGACTGGGTGACCAAAGCAGTAGATCAGGGAGGGGCTGTGGACATGGCCTACCTAGACTTTAGCAAGGCATTTGACACAGTCCCATACAAAAGATTAATATACAAGTTAGCCAGCCTGGGAGTGGGTCCCAAGATAACAGCCTGGGTAAAGAATTGGCTGGAGAATAGAACACAGAGAGTAATAGTAAATGGAGTCCACTCTGAAGAAATGGGGGTTACTAGTGGGGTACCGCAGGGTTCAGTATTAGGACCGGTCCTCTTCAATGTCTTTATAAGTGACATTGCAGAGGGACTGGAAGGAAAAGTATGTTTCTTTGCAGATGACACAAGATCTGCAACAGAGTTGATGAACAATTGGGGTGGAAAGGATGAGAAGGGACTTGGCAAGGTTAGAGAAATGGTCAAATGTATGGCAGCTTAGATTCAATGCTAAGAAGTGCAAGGTAATGCACCTGGGAAACAAAAACCCAGGGGAAGAGTACACCATGGGGGTGAGATACTAACAACAACAAAAATAGAAAGGGACCTGGGGTAGTCATATCAGATGACCTAAAGGTGGGCAAGCAATGTGAGAGGGCAGCAAGGAGGGTTGGGGGATACTGGGATGCATAGAGAGGCATCACCAGTAGAAAACAGGAAGTTATTATCCCTCTGTACAGACAGCTGGTCAGACCCCATCTGGAGTACTGCGTGCAGTTCTGAGACCCAATCTCAGCAAAGACATAGACAGGATGGAAGCTGTCCAGAGAAGGGCAACTAAAATGGTGCAGTGTCTCACGGAAGACATATGAAGAGAGACTTAAGGAGCTTAATATGTATAGCCTCGAGGAAAGGAGGGAGAGGGGGACATGATAGAAACTTTCAAGTACCTCAAGGGAATCAACAAAGTCCAAGAGGGTAGCATCTTTCAAAAAAAGAGGTGTGCAAGAACAAGGGGACACAATTTGAAGATGGGGGGTGGCTCAGAGGTAATTTAAGGAAGCATTTTTTCACAGAGAGGGTTGTGGATGCATGGAACGGCCTTCCGAAGGAGGTTGTGGAGTCAAAAACAGTGGTGGAATTCAAGCATGCATGGGACAGTCATAAGGCAATTCTAGGGGGTGGGGGTAGGAAGAAGTAGGCTGCTGGTTAACTAGGATCTGCAGCTTATCCATTAGGTAGGGAAATGGGCAGACTGGGTGGGCCAAGTGGTCCTTATCTGCCGTCGGATTCTATGCTTCTATGTTTCTAGAGCTGACTTTAGGTACCTAAAGTCAATATGGCCACTGTGTTTCACCCACTACTGCAGTGGGGTACCTATGTTGTTGGGGGGTGCGTCCTCCAGGGCATGTATGTCCACGGGCAGTGTGTCTGTGTGTAGCTCTCGATCTGTATATGTATATATATATATATATATATATATATATATATATATACGTATATATATATATATATATATATATATATATATATATATATATATATATATATATATATAGAGAGAGAGAGAGAGAGAGAGAGAGATTATATATATATATATATATACACATATACATACAGGTCCTGCTTTCACATGGGTGCGTTGTATGCACTGCCTGTGCCTGCCAGCACACAGTTCCTGCTGCTTCCAGCCTGTACTTCCATTCCGACCAACAGGGGATGCTGTGGGCATGTCTTGGCCTGCAGCATCCAGCCTGTACTGCCATTCTGACCAAAAGATGGAGCTGTGTGCACCATGCAGTAGCACAGGCAAACTGCATGGTAATGTATGCTAAGCAGCACATAATGAGATGCAAATGTGCCTGTTTGCCCATGGATTACCTAAATAGGCTCATTTGCATGGGAGCTTTGAATATAGCTCCTGTTTGCCCCGGGCTAATCAGTTTGCACCGGGCTAATGTGTTAGCACTGTGCAATCAGGTTAGCCCTGGCAAACCTCCCTTCAGCATAGCTCAGTTCTGCAGTGTGTGGCTTGCATTGTTGCTTGCAGTAGCTGTGAGACATCTCTGTGCAATCACACACAATGTTCTCCACCTGCAACACTGGCTTGCTCCAGAGTTTAATGAGCTGCAGTTGCAGTGTGAACTTCCCTGTTGCTGTATTCAGTACTGTCTTATTCCCAGGTTATTTTTGCCCTGCACTTCTGGCCCTGTTTGCCCAGCTTCCTTTGCTTGCTATATTCAGTTGGTTTTGCATTGGGCTATTCCTTTTGAATATAGCTTACTTTTTGCTCCAGGCTAAGTTTGCCCACCGGGCAGTGCTAATTTAGCCCCGGGGCAAAGTTTTGAATATCTGGCCCAGAGTATGGTATACTTGCAGTAGGTATACATTCAACTAATAATATAAATCAGTTAATGATTATCTATTTTAACCCCTTAATTGATGCCATTGGTCAGGACCTGGAAAGGTGGAAGGGCCTACCCCTATCACTGTTGGGATTTTACCAGCTATAAAAATTATTATGTTGCCCTTTATATATATATATATATATATTTATATATTTCAAGCACTTCTGATTATGATCCCTATGGAGACTTTTGTTAAAATAGATAAGCTAATAACCAAATTCATATGGAAGAATGTTCATCCAAGATTTAAAAAAAAACAGAAACCCTATTTACAATATGAACAACTGAGTTTAATATTATTCAATTTACAATATTATCACTGAGTAGTTTTGTTGGAACTTCTAAAAGAAAATAATAGCCTTAGACCTGCAACTTGGCTTTATTTTGAAGTAGGTGAACCCACATACAGTACATGAGTGCATCACATTTACTATTTCAGGATTTAAATAGTTACAAACTAAATGGCTAAGACAATATGTTTTTTAAGAACACATAGTTTGGAATAAAACTAAGAGAGTTATGGGTATAAATCATAATTCATGAAGTGTCCCCTCTCTTTAGGAATAAGTTCCACCCCTTGTTTGGCTGCATTTATGTAAAAAGATGGCTGAATCATAATGTTCAATCACAATCAGATTTTTTTTTGATGGGCAAATTATTAAGCCTTTTCCACAAATGGAGTTACAATACTGAATTTCACAGAATATGTTGTTTGGTTATTTTCAAATTTGTTCCATCCTTTCAAAATTATTGGAAGAAGGAAAATTGAATTTTGAAGTAAATCCTTTATATGATATGATTGACACGGACCCTGAAAGGTCTAAGTTGATGTTGAAATTGTACAAGCGTTATCAATAGGGATGTAAGTTTTTCATGGCAGTCATACACGTCATTGATTCCATGACGTTTGATCTTTATTCAGGACTTCCATGACTTTCACTAGTGTCATCCGAATGTAGCAATGATGACAGTGCCACAATATTTACTACTGTTTACTAATGATTTCATGAACAAACAATGAGTCATTAAAACCTCATCCATGACAAACTTACATCCCTAATTATCAACAATAGGCAATTTAATACACAACCCTTAAAAACAAACTGGGACATTGACTTGCAAACTACCATTACAGAACAGAAATGGGAAACAATATGTGTGTGGTACAATAGGGCAATTAATAATATAATGAATTGATTCAGTTGTACATTATTCTTAGGATATATTACTCTCCTTACCATCTGAAACAGTTTAATAATACAGTACTATCATATTGTAATAGAGGATGCAGAAAAAATAGTTAACTCAGTACACATGCTTCTTTTATGTCCCAAAGGTTTTTTTTTAACTTTCTTTTATTTATTGAAGAAACTTTACAGTAACAATACAACAATAACAACAGCACATAACCCCAGACAAACATTTCAAGTCCCCAAACCATTACATAGACAAAATATATACTCAAATGCCCCCATGAGACTCCACCCCCCTGCCATACCCCAATAAATGACAAGATTTTAGTATACATAGTAGAGGTCTATCAGGAGATTAAGTAAATTAATCTTATTAAATCACTACCAAAAATAAAATAATATCATACTAGTCTCAGTCATCTACTCCCCAAATTACATAGATATGGTTGTGAGATAAGTTATGTAAGGTTATGTAAGGTTGTGAGATAAGTTATAATGATAGGTTGTAAAGTTTTCCCCATCTTTACTGAAATATAGCAATATTATTATGAAATAAATATATTAACCTGATCATTTGTAAGTTAAGTATAATGTCTGTAGTCCATTCTTTAAGGGTTAGATTTTCTTTATCAAGCCAATGCCTTACTATTGTTTTGTTGAAATGGCTATTAAAGGCAAAATTGATTTAGCAGAGGGACCTATCACCATATCCAGATTGCCCAAAACATATGACTCAAAATTAAAGGCATATTGTAAAGATAATTTTCTCCCAATATTGTTCTTGACCATTCCACAAATAGACTGTGCTTTCAGACAAGACAAAATGATATGACTAATCATACCTTCTTCTGAGTTGAGTTAAAAACTTTTGAGTACAAGTGTTGAATCAAAATTAATATAATTTTAGAAATTGAACGGATAGTTAAACCTGGACTATGTCTGTTATCAACATCCTCTTTACACAATATAGCTGTAGGTCAAACTCTGATTTTATTCCACACAGCCTTATTAAATGCAAAAAGATGTATCACCCATCTTTGGAAAGAACCACAAGTTCCAAATATAGAAATGTGGAAAAATCTATTTCTGAAGAGTATGAGGTTGGAGAAAAATCATTATCTTACGAATAATCAGATGGCAAAATGTTGGGAAATATGGGGTCCAGTGCAAAAAGCTTTGTCAAAATCCAGGTTATGAATAAAATACTGGACTCTGGGGGAGGTCATTAAGGATATAGGTCTTAATGTAATGTGTTCCAAGTTTTAAAATTTTAGGAAAAGTTATTTTCATTGCTAATTCCTCTTATTTGTGATCATATATTGTTAAGAAAATAATAATTATTAGATATAACCTGAAGCTGCTAAATGTGAACTAAAAGAAATTATTATATTGGATTATTGGGAATATTTCTATATATTAATTTACCTCATAGATGTTAGATGAGGTATGTTTACCTTTTTCCAGTTTGGTATCACCATTCAAGCTTATGTACAGTGTCTGCTTTAACCATATATACTCTACTTGTAAAGGAAAGAAATCAAAGACAGACCAAGTAAGCTCTAAAAATAGAGTTTTACTAAAATAGATAAAAATGATGTAACACATAAAATACAGAACTATTATATCACAAGACATACAAATCTCTTAAACAAAACAGGTTTTAACAGTGCAATTCCTACTACAGTACTTAGATTTGTCTCTCTCTCTCTCTAAATACCTGCTTAAAGTGCTCACAGATGTTTCTTTGTCGGAGTCTAGACAGAAGTGTCTCTGAAGAAAAACAGAATAATGTTTAAAAGCTGGTTTTCCCCACCTATTTGCATGAGGTCACCTAGCTCTTCCCTGTCAGAATATATATAAAAAAATATATCTATATAAAAACAGGATGTCTTTTCCAAGTATTAAATTCTGCAACCTCAGCATATCTCATGTTCTTCAAATGACTCTCTTTGATCTTATGATAAGCTTCCCCCTTCCAGGACATGAAAGCATCTTTTATGATTTCGCACTAAAACATCACAACCTGTTCTTCTTCCTCTAAGCATTATCAAAGTTTATGATTTTCCCTCTTAGCAACTACAGCTATAATTAACTTAGTTAAAGTCTATAATTAGCCTTGAGCCTTCCAGGTAACACCTTGTATCTAAAACCTGTATATGTGTGTGTGTGTGTGTGTGTGTGTGTGTGTCATACTCACATGCTGTTTCAGCATTTCTCAAGAGAGACAGTCCATAACCCATTTTTATATTACAAAAAATGATACAGTAATCAGAACCCGGCTGTCCAAGTGTCACACTGCTCGCACACTATCTAAGGGATATGTGTGCCTGCCTCAGGTAAACTTACATATACCTTGCCATTCTACTGCCCTGGCCTGACAACTTTAGCTCTAACTTTGCAAACAACAGCACTTCCTTCTCTTCTCTTTTCTTTCCCATCCCCATCTCCCTTAGCTCCTATAGCAGCTCACTCTTAAGCCGTCCCCCAGCTTGTCAGCCCCTCCTCCCCCTTCTATCAAATTTCCTCATACTCACTTACACTAGTTATCATTATAATCTTCATCATTGTACTTTTCCATGTGTAAATAAGCTGTACCTTATATTACTGGCACTGTATTATAATGTATCAACCTTTGTCTTTACTTGTATGGTCTCTGTCCAGGACCATTTGCAAATGAGCTTGCTCAAGGATGAATTGTCTGGTTAAATAAAGTTTGATTGACTGATTATAATTAGCATTGTCCATGTTTGGCACTGACTGAATGGACACAATTTTTGGAACCAGTACCCCTCAATGTGGGTCACTTCACAATCCTGCCGTTTTGGGTTTTTCATCAGCCCAGTGCATTATGTTATTTTATTTTGTCCCATTTTCTAATGCTTTTTAATGGTCAAACCAGCACAAACTAGTCCACTGTTGAGACAACTCTGGCAAACATTATGCAGTTCAATGGTAAAAGTTCACACAATCAAACTTCAGGAGGTTCACATAGCCCTATTCATAAATAGTTGTGGGGCCAAAGCAAACTACCGCATACAGAAGGGATACAAAGAGGAACAATGTAAAACTTAGAGAATTGCTTTAAGAATCTGTTCCTCTAAAGGGGTAAATCCACTTTTCAGTATGTCATTATGGACTTCTTTTTTTGGTTTAAAACTTTAAATGAAAAGGGTGTGTCACAGTTTGATGTGAGCCTTATCAAAACAGAATGTAGTACTATGGGCAGAGTACCTGCATTAAGTCTTTGGCATTTCATTAAGTTGATAAACTACTAGGTCTTACTACAAGCTATTAGGTTCTACTCCCCTTCCTTCCTTTCTACCTCAGGATGGTAAAGGCGTCAGAGGTTCTGTATCTGCTGACTGGCAATAACACTGACAGCAGTGCTGCTTTTGAAGGCATGGAACTCAAATTATTACAAATAGCAGACCAACATACATTATATTGGGGCTACTTTCAAAAATCTTTTTCCTCTCCCTCACATGAAGGATGGCCCCAGATTCACAGAAAGTTGCTAGGGTAGTAACAGTTTTCAAATATATTACATAAAATTCTGTGCCAAGTAATACAGTGTGCAAAAAATAAGGTGCAAAAGTACAAAAACATTACAGAAGTAGGAGACAATACTCTGTAGAGGTTAGGCACTGGACAACAAAGGGGCTAAGGTTGATGCCTAAGGGTAGATAAAATTGCACTTGAGCTGGGCAATAAACAACAACAAATGAGGTGGACTCCCAGCAACTCAGGGCTTGAGTGAACTATGGACAAGGGATGGAGGAGGCCTCTAAGATCATTAGTCATGGGCAGTTGCAGGAGCGGGTTGTGAAGTCACAAAGAAAATATTTAAGGGAGGGGGGATGCAGAATGAACGGACAAGGGAAGGGGGGACCAGAGCTTAGGGAAGTAATATGTGAAGGCAACTTGGCCAGCAGAAGATTTTGAGGGGGAAGGAACAGGAATGGGAAATAATGTCACAGAGTGTGTAGGAGGTAAAGGGGGGGAGAGAGGACTGGTTGTCAGGGAGGGAGCCAAGCCAGAATTTGGATAGGAAGAAGGCACAGTGGGAGAGGCATCTAGTGTCAAGGGATGGGAGGGAGAAGGAGGAGTAAAAAGAGCAGTGGTGGGTGCAAGGTGGGCAGTGCAAATCAAAATGACAGAAAGCATGAAATAGTGTCTCCAGTCTGACAAGGGTGGACTGAGGAGCAGCATTGTAGAAGATGTTGTCATAGTTTAAGATAGGGATGATGATCTTTGAGACAATCTCTTGGCGGGCAGGAAGCTGGATACTCACTTTTTTTCCTGTACAGTGCACCAAATTGCGAATGAAACTTGAGGTAAATGGCTTCTGCATGCACCAAGAAATTGAGATGGTGGCCCAGCCAGACCCCTAGATACTTAAAGAAAGAGACAAGCTCAATCGTACTATATTTGAGGGTTACAAAGGACAGGAGAGGGTAGAAGTAGAAGTAGTAGTAGTAGTAATAGATTTTATTTATATTGGGCGTCCTTCCCCGCAGACTCAGAGTGCCCTTACAGGGTAGTGCAATCAATAAATACAATTCACAGCATAACACCAAAACATTTCAACACACACATAAAACCTTAGTAAATCACCAAAATAACAAATAATACAAGTAAAATAAATGACAATTTCTCAGAGAACCCCAAAAGCTTGTCTAAATAAAAATGTTTTCCGCAGTTTTTTAAACACTAACAGTGTTGGCACTTTCCAGAGGTCACCCAGAAGTGAATTCCATAGGATCAGGGCCACCATTTTGAACACCCGATCCCCAGATGATTTAAGTCTCAATCTGGGCACCTCCAGAAGACCCTCCCCTGCAGACCATAGAGGGTGATTTGGGGTGCAAGGGTGCAGCAGCTTACTCAGGTAGTCTGGTCCCAGCCCATGTAGGTGAGTTCAGTGATCCTCTGCCAGGAGCCAAAGGTAATAGAGACTGTTTTCTTCGAACTGAGGGGCAGCTGCGTTACAGAAATGAGAACTAGATGCTGTCAAACTCCAACTGGAGCCAGGCAGTGAGGTCAGGGGCAGAGGAGCCAGTTGCAAAGAGAACTGTATCATTTATATACATGTGGATGGATACATAGGAGCAGGCAGCAGGCAGGTCATTCAGGAATATGAAAAAGAGAATGGGGCCATGGCACACCTGAACAGATGGATAAGGGGGAGGATAGGTTGCCACCAATGCGGACATCTTGTGGCCTGCCTTGAAGGTAGGAATGGAACCAACTGACAAATTTACTTCAGTCTGGCTCTCCATGTATTTTAGCTGACTCCTTGCAACTAATCACTTCAGAGCCACAGGATTGCCCCTACTCCATGAGTGCAGATGTGCCACAACAATAGATCAGCTTGACTTTGCATATTACGCTCCTAGATCCTGGGAACTCCCTACATTCTACTGTAAGGGGTACTCCCCGTCACCTTTATTTCCATAGGGTCCTAAAGAAATTCCCCCCCCCAACATAATTCTTGCTCCTGTGAATAATAATTTTTTATTACTGCTGCTATCTGTGGAGTGTCTTTGTGTCACACTATGTATTTGTGTCCTGCTTCTATCTCCTACCTCTAGTGACTAAGGTTGCCAGAGATCTTATTTAGACTACTGTTGCTGCAATGTTTATTATGCACTGCTTCATACTGTAGCATATATAATTTAATCAACAGTGACCTTGTTGTCCTATTTTGTAGTGTCACATTATCATTGCTTGTTTTATCAAGTTTTGCCATTGTTTAATTGTATTGTAGCTCTTTTAGGTCATGCCTGAGAATAGGCATCTGCATGCCCAGAGCACTTACCTGGTAAACACAAACAAATTAATACATCAACCACAGCAATAAGAAGCAGAAACACGTATCAGATGCAGTACAATAAAGAAAAAAAGCCCAGCAGCATTGCATCGCATCATTGTGCAGAAAGCATGAGTTTGGGACCTGGCCTGAGAAGCCCCATCGAGAGGCAGGCCTGGCTGTATGCAACTGCCAAGACACAGTGTGCCACAGATGAGGAATGTTTGCTGTAGATTATGGTGCCACAGCAACCCCTATCAATGGGCCAGAGAACTTACTCTTTCTGCAGGGGCATGCTACGCATGCATGAAACAGAGAAACAGAAACACAGAATTTGATGGGCAGATATGGACCACTTGGCCCATCCAGCCTACCTATTCCTCCCTTCCTAATATTACTGCGGACCATACCCAATCCAACAGCTCTTTCTCCCTCCCTCATTCACCCCTTCCTTTCCACTATAATTCCCTTGTGTTTATCCCATGCACTCTTGAACCCCACCACTGTTTTCGCCCCCACCACCTCCACTGGAAGGCTGTTCCAGGAATACACCACTCTTTCTGTGAAGAAGTACATCATCACATCTCTCCTGAATCTACTCCCCCCCCAGCTTTATAGCAAGTTCCCTTCCTCTAGAGCACATTTTCTTCTGAAAAATATTTCCCTCCTGTACCTTATTTACCCCTGTGAGGTATTTAAAGGTCTCTATCATATCTCCCCTCTCCCTTCTCTGTTCCGGGGTGTACATATTAAGGGCCTTTACTCTCTCCTCATAGGGCTCTTGATGAAAACCCCGCACCATTTTAGTTGCCCTCTTCTGGAAAGCCTCCACTTCTATGTCTTTCTGCAGATGTGGTCTCCAGAAGTGAATGCAATACTGAAGGTGGGATCTTACCAACAATCTACATACAAGCAACACCACCTCCCTCTTTCTGCTGGTAATACCCCTTCCTATTCACCCCAGCATCCCACTTGCTCTCTCTACTGCCTTGTCGTACTGCATGGACACCTTTAGGTCATCCAATATGATTACCTCTAGGTTTCTTTCCTGCTTGGTGATCATCATCACCACTCCACCCATTTTATACTCCACTCCTGGGTTTCTATACCCTACATGCATTATTTTGTACTTTTCACATTGAAAACCAGCTGTCATACCCTTGACCACTCCTCTAGTTTTCTCAAGTCTCTGCTCATCCTTTCCACACACACCCTCAGAGCATCCACCCTATTGCAAATGTTGGTGTCATCCACAATCAGGAAGACCTGAGCTTCCAGCTCCTCTGCAATGTCACTTATAAAGACATTAAAGAGGACTGGTCCCAGCACTGATACCTGAGGCACCCTTCTGATCACTCTCCCTTCTTGGAGTGAACTCCATTTACCACCACCCTCTGCTGCCTACTCCTAACCAATTACTTATCCAGTTTACCTCCTTTGGACATACGCCTAAGCTACGCAGCTTGCTTACTAGCCTCCTATGTGGAACAGTGTCAGATGCCTTACTGAAATCTAGGTAAGCCACATCCACTGCTCCACCCTGATCTAGTTCCCTGGTCACCAAGTCAAAGAAATCTATTAGATTCATTTGACAGGACCTCCACCTGTGAGCTCATGCTGCCTTGGGTTCCCTGGATTCAAGATATTCCACAATCCTTTTCTTCAGCAGTGATTCCATTACATTTCCCACTACCGATGTCAGGTTGGCTGGCCTATAATTGCCCGCCTCCTCCCTGCTACCACTTTTATGTAGTGGGACTACATCCACCTGCCTCCAGTACTCTGGAACCACTCCTGTTTCCAGTAAGCTGTTAAATAGAACTGTCAGAGGTGTAACCAGTATTTCCCTGAGCTCCCTCAATACTCATGGATGCACCCCACCTGACACCATTGCTTTGTCCACTTTGAGGTTACAAGTCCCTTCAGGACTCTCACCTCCAAAATAGACTAGTGTCCACCTCCCTCCCTCCTAAGCTTTTATTACTTTTTTGTAGCCCTTTCCCCCTTCTCCTTCCTCTGTGAACACTTATCAAAAGTACTTGTTCATGATGTCTGCCTTTTCCTCATCCCCCTCTGCACAATCTACCCCCTTCCCTTTTTAACCTTACAATCCTACTTCTGATCTTGTTCTTTTCACTTACATAGCTAAAAAAATGTTGTCCCCTTTTGTTACCTCCTGGGCTAGTTTATTTTCAGTTTGCTCCTTTGCACTCCTTACTGCTTGCCCTGCTGTCCTCTGTTTCCCCGGACACACCTCCCTATCCTCCTCCCTCTGCATCCCCTAATACCTTCTGAATGCTACCCTTTTAGCTTTTACCTTTTCAGCCAACTCTTCCGAGAACCATAGTGGTCTCTTTTTCCTCTTGCTTTTGCTCACTTGTTTGATGCTGAGGTTTGTTGCCTTTACTATGCTCCCTTTTTTTTTTTTTTTTATACTTTATGTTTATTATTTTGTATAAAGCATCATACAGATACATGCAAGAATAAGACATTACAACGGTGTTTACAATCAATGAGGTCGCCACTCCTCTTAATATGCACAAGCTTGACCACTTATTCTTTTTGATACATCAGTGGGGGAGTGTCTAAAAACATTTTCCAAACCAAAATTATTCCACTCTAGCTGATTTTAAGCCCATGAGCTACTTGGCATTAAGACCTTTACCAATATAATATAAAATTTCTATAGTATTTAGGTCATCTTAACAGCAAGAATGACCTTATCATGCCATGATTTCTTAATTGTGCACATTCAGTGCTTTCCCATTGTTTTATGCTGCTAGACAAATTCTAAGTACTGCATAACTTCAATAAACAGATATATGCATTAACCTATTCATCATGAATGCAGTAATGTCTTGAAAGATCTAATAAAAAGAAAAGGAAGAGACAACAGAAATTAAAGTCTCTGATATATCCCACAGTAATGCAGTATAGGCTAGAGTCCCGTTTTTAATCGGGCACACAATACCATTTTTAAACGCCAGTTAGTAGAACATTCGCCATTCCTGCCTTCCGCATTTTACAATGAAGTGTATCCATACCATTCAATTATCGTCTTCTTCTCCTTCAGATGACTCTGCATCTGGTCTGCATCTGTTATGATCTTGACGAGCGTATTTCTGGCTCCATTTAAGAGCTTCCCTTGGATCAGAGAAAATATAAGTCTTCCCTTCGTGCACAATTCTTAGGCGGGCAGGAAATAACATGCCGTGATGGATTTTGGCCTCTCGGAGCACAGCACAAACCCCTATGAAGTTCTTTCTTTTCTGACACATTGCATAACTAATATCTGGAAACATTTGCACTGCTTATCCCTCACATATGAGAGGTCCTTTTTGTCTCGATAATGCCAGCAGGTAATCTCGAGTACCCATTCCATCAGTGACCAAAACCACCGTGCGTGGTGCCTCTAAGTCCATCGGTCTTCCCCTCGGAGTTATTCGGTACACTTTTTGAGCATTTTGGAGTTTCAAAATTGTTTCATCTCCCAGTTGTTGCGCTAACCAGTCACGGAGAAACAATAGTAGGTGATCACCCTCGACCTCTTCTGGAATCCCGATTAGGCGTATGTTTGCAGCTCGCACCTGATTTTCCAGGGTTTCAATTCTAGCCTTGAAATGGTTCATTTCTTTTGTCATTGATGAAACTGTCCCCATTGCTGCATCTGCTCTACGGGTCGATTCCACTGCCGATGTTTGTATAACCTCAAGGTTAGTTTCTAACACGACCACACGATTAGTTAAAGAATCAAATCTCTCAGCCATCCCTGCCACTGTAGAGATGAGTCTATCTAGTTTTAGACCCAGTGATTGTAGGGTTTCTTCCTGTGATTCAGTCACTTCATCTCCATGGCCTTGAGTTGAGCGCGTGGCGTGAGGAGTACAGACTGTTTTACTTTTTGCTCCTGAACCATGCGCTTGATCCTTACGAGGATTGCCCATATTGTTGTAGGAAACTTCCGATAGTTGTTTCTCTAGTTTCTTTTCCTTTTCGTCTCTAGAAATGCGTTTTAATAGTTTGTATTCTCTCAAGTTACTTTGCTCTCTAGAGTTTAGCAGCCATCTTGCTCAGGCTCCACAGCACCCCCCTCTACTATGCTCCCTTTTATCTTCATCCAGTGTTCCTCCACCCCCCCCAGTCACCCACCCCGCTATGTCATCCCTGAGGCATTCACCCATTTTTTTAAAATCTAACTTCCTGAAGTCCAGGACCCTCGCCCTTGTGTGGTTTGATTCTGAAACCAAACTTCTACTGAACCACACCATACTGTGATCACTGGTCCCCAAGTGGCCTCCCACCTTGACGTCTCCAACACTGTCCCTGTTAGTGAGTTCCAGGTACAGTATTGCCAAATCACAAGTGGATTCACTAACTACTTGCCTGAGAAATGCCCTCTGCTGAGAGTCCAGGGTTTATCTGCTTCTAGCTGAAGCCACTGTTGGGAGGCTCCAATCCACATCTGGCAGGTTGAAGTCCCCCACCAGCAGCACCTCACCTTTTCTGCCACCTTACCAATGGCTTCCACTTGTGCCTTATCTAATTCCTCCCCCTGTGCTGGATGTCTGTAGATGACTCCAGTGTGAACAGTGGCTCCATTCTCTGTCTCCAGGGTGACCCACAGTACCTCTACCTCCCCCTCTATTCCCTGTATCTCCATGGCTTTTATGTTTTCCTTCTCATAAAGCACCACACCCCCTCCTTTCCTTCCTACCCAGTCCTTCCTAAACAGAGTATAGCCAGGGATGGCCATGTCCCCCTCATGGTTCTAGTGCACCATGATTCGGTAATGGCCACAATATCCAGGTCAGCCTTTGTCATGGTGGCCTCTAGGCCCAGAATCTTACTTCCTAGACTTCTAGCATTTGCACACATGGCTTTCCAGATTTTGTTTCCATTCTGCTTGTTGGCCCCCCTTTTTCTTTTTGCTCTCCCTCCTTCCCACCTCTCTTTTTAATGTTCCCATTCCTTTGCCCCTTTATTTCTACCACCCTGCTCCCTTTACTAATCTGCAACCCTAGGGATTCCTCTCCTCTCCTCTTGGGTTCTCCTCGCTCTCTACTTCAGCCTGTGGGGTGCACAGTTTCTGACTCCTCGATTCCTTCTGCCACCCACCTTGCTTAGTTTAAATGTTCATCAAAGTAACATTTAAACCATCCACTGAGGACTGTGGTTCTATCCAGGATGAATACAGGCCTTCACCCCTGTATAGGCCCTTATCTTCCCAGGTGGATCCCCAGTCCGCATGTAGCCGAACCCTTCCTCTTTGCACCATTCCTTCAGCCATGAGTTGAAGCTCCTGGTGCAGAGTTCCCTCTCCTGTTGCTTCTTGTACACAAGCAGCACCTCAGTGATAGCCACTGAGCAAGCTACCTAAGACCCCTCCCCAGCTCCCTAAACTCCCCCTGCACTATCCCAGCCCTGTTCCTAGCCGGGTCATCAGTCCAGGTCATTAGTTCCCAGGTGGACAATTATATCCAGCTCTCCCTCCCATTCTGCTACCCTAACAATCCTCAGGATCCACGTCCCATACCTCCGGGCCATGGCACCACATAGGCACCTAACCTGCCTCTCCCCCTCTTTTGCTGTTCCCAAATCTATCCTCCTTACAATTGAGCTCCCCACCAGAAGTTGCTTCCTTCTCATCTGGGTTCCTCTACCACTCTACTTGGGGTCTCCACTGTGGAGGCCCTCCCACATTTTCCTTGGTTACCTTGAGGCTGGCTAAAGTACTGCCCATGCCAAGGGAAGGTGGGAGGAACATGGAAGAAACCCAAAAAGATTAATTCCCCTCTGCGATCTATATGACAGCTAGGGCCTGAACAGGGTATGTTCCTGAAAATCAAAGGTACATCCCTGGATGGCAGCAGGGCAGGAAATAAAATACAGAAAAGAGAAAAAAAAGAGCAGCGCTATCCTTACCCTTTCTACTTATCCAATCCTTTTTTCTTGCTGGGCTCCTTCAATAGATAGCCAAGCTCTTTGTTATTATTTGACTGAAGTTCAACATATGGAACAATTAGGGGTACCTGACATACTTTTCCTCTGATTGTAAAGGATGTTTCATAGTGCAACAAGCCTGCAACCCTTGGGCTGGCAACAGAATTAAAGAACATATTGAAATTCTTAACTGATATATCAGTCAGTCACACTGCAAGGTTTTTATAAATATGTAAGGCTTTTAAAGAACTACAGTATTTACTCTACAAATGGCCAGGTATAATATGTCAAGTAGCATTTGCAGATGTGGAAGATGAACGTGTTGAAGACTAATAACTTGTCCAGAAGTTACTTTGTTCAAATGGAGCTGAACAGTTCAAAGGGGTTAACGAAGCAATAATGTGAAAGAAAGTGCAAGTCAGTATCAGAAAACAAAATCCAAGTCAGATTGCAGTGCTGTTGGTTTGCCTCAGGAGACATAACCCAGGGACAATTGACATTTTGTCCTCTAACCTTACTTCAATCTTCACACACTTGTCAGTTTCCCTTGAGCCAGGCCGATCTGAACTGTCAATTAACAGATAATGTAAGTGTGCTCAGATGTCATGTAATGCTGTTATCCATGTGGAAAATACATCAAATACCCTGCTTCACTCTCAAGGCTATAGTGCTTAGTAAAATTCATCTCCCATGGGAAGACTAGGGTTGACAAATGCCAGAGGATTAGTCATCATAGGCAACCACCTCTTTGTGATGCAAAACAACATGGTCATTGACGTTTTCAAGCAGTGTTATATAGTTCTTCTCTCAAGAAAAACTCAGTAACAGCCATATAAAAGATTACAATTTGACTTAGCAAACATATAACAAGGTGCTTTTCTTAACCACTGATATTGTGTTTCGCTATTTTGATATGGGCTAGGGATATGAGAGAATGTTGGCTTATTATACAATGCTGCCCATCAAACGATGAACAGGATATGATGTTTATGCAAATCTTTTGTTTTCTTTTCTTTAAAGAACAAGCCATGTATATATTATACAAATGCAGTATAAGACATACTGTATTACAAAACAGTTACAAAGACTTTGTGACAATAAAAATTCTGTCAACTCAGTTTTAAAACAAGAAAAGAATATCCAATTAATTAAGGGCTGAGTTATGAAATTATGACTACTGGTTGCTCTGTAAGCAAATGATTTGTGTCCTTTGGCATACTTCTCATAACCTTGCTATTACCGAAAGCAGCATTTCGTGTGAAAAGATATTACATACAGTTCTTCATTATGCTTGCCTTTTCCACATCAAGTGTTCAACTCTGCTGTTCATATTTGTTTTCAAATCCATTAAATGGTGTTACATTTAATTTCATGTCCATTGTGTTAAGAGTTTAGATTTGGAGGCCTGTAATTAATCCCAATGTCTGAAGTTCACCAAACGGTCAGGGGATCATTTTTATTGCATCAAGCCCACCTTAGTCATAGTAAAGTGATATTAAACAATAAATGCTCAAATACAGCTGAGGCTTTTGCAGAAACCTGGGGACAGTCATTTTATTGGAATTCTCCGTTCAGTATTTCAAATCTAAAAAGTGCTATTGCGGACTCAAAGCAGGAAAACTACTGTATCATCTTACAAGACAGAGGGAAATGTGTAATGTAAACTGAAATAAAACAGTAAACTCTCAGCACAGTATTTTCACTGCAATACAAATTGCCAATTTAATAAAGAAAACCACTAGAACAGAGTTTGTTTTTTATAATATACCTTTTTTTAAGTCTTCTCCTTGCCCCGTGTGGTCAAGCCAAGTTCTCCATTGACACAGGCTACAGAATGCACAGAGCAGAACCAGAAGACAGTAGGCATGCCATCTTCTGTTGCAGTTACTGTGAAAGTTTCAGACAGTCAAACAGATTTGTCAGTGGGTAACTACTTACACAGAACCACCCTCATTTCCAGGACATTGATATAGAGGGTGTGTTCCCCTTGGACTAGATCTTCTGAGTCCAGAGAGTACCATGACTGGTGCCATATCCTAGGTTGGAAGAGCAGCCTCTATCAACAGATGACTCTTGTCCTGCAACAACTGTAGTGTCTGACATGGAGGAACACATATTTATCAGGTGATTGAGGGACTGGTGCACCAGAGACCACAGAGCATACAGGAGCCACTGATGACCCAACATATTCATTCAGGCCAGAGGATGACGAATAAGGCAGCAGCCATGAGGAACATCAACTGGGGCATGGACTTTAGCTGAGACCATGTTGCTTCAGGTAACCAGAAATGTTAGGTCTGCAGAGGATCCATTCAGGAGCAAATCATTCAGATAGGGGAAAACATGTAGCTTCTCAAAGTAGAGGTCTAAGGCTACTACTGCAAATTAATTGGTAAACAAATATATGTGGTGTTAAGGATAATCCAAAGGGCACCACTCAGAATTTAAAAATTTTTATGGGCAAATAAGTATCCTGCACATAATGTGTGTTCATCCTATTGCCTTGAATCCACAAGAGAAAGAGAAACCCTAGAGGCAGCATGTGAAATGTCTTGTTAGTAGTCTGCTTGCTCAGAGCTTGAAAATCCAGGATGGAGCAAACCCCCCTGTCTTTTTTTTTTTTTTTTTGTGCCTTGCAGTAGAACCCTAGATTCCACTCTGTTAGGGGCATAGGCTTAATCGCCCTCTTGCCCATCAGAGCCTTGACCTCCTCTTGAAGAATGGGCAGGTTCCCAGCAGGGTAAAGACACAGCCTAAAGACTTTTCTGTTCCAGCAGGCTTATGGATTTTAATTATGGTTTTATAAATGTTTCACTAACAATGTATGTGTTGCATAAATTTAGATAAGCCATGTATGTTTCTTCAATTAAACATGTTTGTAATGTCTAGTTTAATTGTTCTTAATTATACATTGTACACTGTTTAAGCATAAAAAGTTAGTTTGGATGATGGACACTTTATAAAATAAAACTGATTGACTGACTTACTGACTGACTGGGTGCATCTCAGGAGCAGAAGGATGAATTAATGAGCATAATCTGACTAAACTAGTTCTAGAACCCTTTTTCTGAAGTGATGTTCCACCACTGGGGTAGGAACAGTGAAATACTGCCCTCTGCCTGAATTCCGGGAAGCAGGACAAGGAGGAGAAGTAGGATGTCAGAAGTAAGTGGAGGGAGTGGCCTGCTGCTGACCACCTCTGCCATGACCTTCTGGGACCTTGTAAGAGTCAGTCCAAAGCAATAGAGTCTGGGTGGGTTCTCTTCTTTCTGCATTCCACTATGTTTAATTTTGGAGCTGGGAAAGTGATGTCATGAAAACCAAGCAGTCCAAATCCAGCCACACAGTCCACTATATTGATCTCCAATTCATTTATTTAGAGAATCCAGGGACAACGATCCCTTGCATGAAAATCAAACAAAAATCGTTGTCATTAAATAGTATACGAGAGCTTGGAACCAATATTACTTATAATGATTTCATTTATAAAGCTGAATTAATAATATGTTAATAAATAAAGAACTATGAGATGGTGCATGTAACCTTGAAAATATATGGCTTCAAGAAGTAGTAGCTATTCATGTTATGAAACCAACATGTAAAATTAAAATAAGATTTTTGAGCAGATCCTTTCACTGATAAAGCCCATGATAGGGTAAAATGTCTGGTACTGGTATGGGATCTTTGTCACTGAATTATCTAAATAAATAAATTGTAGATTACTATAGTGTCCTGTGTGGCTGGTTTTGGACTGCTCAGTTACCTTGTAAGGGGTACCCATGAACTGCTGCTGCTGTTGGAAAACTGACCACAACCATGGGAGAAGCAGACAGAATAGAAACCTCACTACCAACCCCCATGGGCTGTTGCTGGTCAAAAGATTTAATAGACCTAAGGGTCTGATGAGAAGCCCTAACCTCATTCAGAGAAGCCTTCACTTAGGGACCAAAGAGCATGGTACCCACAAAAGAGGGGTTCAGCATGGACTGTCCCACATCTGGGGAAAACCCAGCAACCTTGAACCAGGAATCTATGTGCATGCAGATACTTGCAGCTGCTGTCTTGGCAGATGCATCAGCATTGCAGGTTGAACACAATGAATGCTTGCCAGCATCTAGGCCACAGGCTATATATATTGTGGAGTCTCAGTTTTGGCCAAGTCATCAGGTAGGTTCTCTGCAACTTTAGTCATGGCCCAACACAGGCAGTTTTAGTGCTTCACCATGTAGGTTTGTAGTCTGCAATACTGAGACCAAGTGCAGTCAAAGTAAAAGTCATCTTCCCCATAATATGCAGTTTTCTGGATTCCTCACCTGTGATCCTACTACTCAAGTGTTAAGGCATCTTGGCCCTAACATGAACTGCCATGTTTACCACAGAGTCCATCTCGGCCAGGGTAAGGTAATGCTTCTATCCCTAATAGACAGATATTGCTTGTCTGCCTTCCTGTAAACAACTGGCAAGGTACTAGGCCTATGGTAGGCAGTTGTGGCACCTTTCTGTGTGGGAAATATTGGAGCAACCATAACAGATAAGGCCTAGGGAACCTCAATAAAAATTCCACAGATTTTTCTTAGAGGAGTTTTCCTCCTCTATAGAAGAGTGCTATAGGTCTCCAGGACTGACTTTGTGATTGTGTGAAGGTAAGAGCACTCAGGAGGAGACCTAAGGATGTATAAAACTATGTCCACACTGTTTGAAGACACAGTGAACCCTGAAGAGTATCTGACTGGGAACACTTCTTCATCCTACTTTAGAAGTCCTCCTCTAGAAGGTCTGGGTTATATACTCCTCCTCCTATTCCTTCTCTACAGGGAGACAAAAGGGGATCTGAACCAGCAATCAGGGCCTTTTCAGGAACTGGAGGCTGGACAGACCTTGCCAGTATTGTGAACTGCAATGTCATAGACAGATCTGGCATCCTCCACAGTGACAAAGGCAATTAAGGCAGTAGTCTCTGTAACAGTTCTGAAAACTGGACCAAAATGGTGAAGTTGCCTAGGTTGTACCCAATGGGAGCAGCTGTCATGAACAATGCTGGCATTGTGTAGCCAGAACCACATTTCAATGAGAATGAGCTCTGCACTGATACAGAGCTCATGGGCTGATGAGACACCATTGATAATGTTGAACACCCCTCTAACCTTGGTTCTGGTCTTTCAAGGGCTGATTAAGAGTCTGGCACTGGTTACCTAGCATCAATATGGTCTTCCCATGTAGGCAGCAGGGATCATGACCAGAGTTTCAGAAAATTCTGGCACTGCTTAGCAAATGATCACTGCAGTCTAGACGTAAACCTGTCAGTGTCATCACTGACAATGATTTCTTTGTTGGCAACTTCTTACCTGAAGTTGCTGAAAAAGGAATTTTACTGGTGACTGCACAATCCTTCTCCATACATTTTTGTTTGAGGACAATTGACTATAAAGGGTACCACCTGTGTCTCCTCATGGCTTGGTTAAACTCTTGGCAAATGGAGCAATAGCAGACATTGTAGTAGACGGCAAGAGAGACAAATCAACGGTCATGCCTGTCCTCACAGTACATTTGGTTGTCGCAGTGACACGCCTGAAAAAGTGTCACCTTCAAGGGTGATGACAGGTTCAACAGTAGAAAACTCTGTGGAAACAGTCAATGGTGAGAAATGTACGTCACTGAAAGGTAAGCAAAAAACAAACTTATAATGGATGTGAAAAAAAAACTTCAACAACAATAAAGTGAAGTCTCCAATGGCCTGACAAGCACTTGATTCTGGGCAAAAAAAGAACTGAAGTTGGGGCCTCCCATGTTATATAGGTGATGCCAAGGGTTCTGACATCATCTGTGAGTATGTTTCACATAGGCAGACCCAGCTATGAAACAGTTTCCAATGAGGCACTGATGACATCAGTTTACAGTCCAGTGAGTGAGACTGTATGGAGGACATAACTTAAAGGATCCAGTCATTACGACATTAGGCATTTTTCACATTGATTGAGACTTTTAATGCTTCTTCTAGAACTGACTTTAGTTTAAGACCAGGGTCAGGTGAACTGGAGTTGGGTTTAAACCTGGAATCAGAGTTGAGCTGAACCTTTTCAGTGCTCAGATCCAAAAGAATAGTGGTCACAACTTAAGAACTGGTGCCAGCGTTTAGTTAGGGACTCTGAAAAGCCTAAGTTTCCTCATTCAGAATGTTAGGGAGAGGAACAGTGGGAAGTGACCTTTCAAAATCATGAATCATAGACCTATGAAGGGAAGCTTATTTAACAAAACCCAGGATGGCAGAACCAAGGAAAACAAAATCTGGTCAGAGCCGATATGGCAGTGGATAGTTTTTGAGATGCTTTTACCCATTATTTCTAATGAATTTGTGCAATGCAGATCTGCTGAACAGTAGTTTCAATTTGGTCTTCCTTTTACACATTTTTACAATGTGTTTTCCTAGAATATGCTTGCCGATTGCTATATGTTTAGCCTGGATAGTTCACAGAAGATGTGGCATCTTATTTTTAGTGGGGCTCTATATCTACGCAATATTATGCTGCATTGCATAAAATCAGAACATACTGAAAACAATAGTTTACATCTGGACTAGACTACCCTGAATAAGTACATTATAAAAATGGTAAAATTATGACCCCACTGAAAACAAGATATTGCATCTAATCTGGGACATCCTGAGTAAATACAGTGCAAAAATGTGTAAAATGAAGATCCCTATGATGATGAGACGTAGCACCTTCCCTGCACTATCCAGGATACAAAATATAGGATAAGAAATATTTACAGGAAATGTACTGTAAACTGAACTTCATTGTGTTAGCTAACATAAACAGTTTCTTTATTGTTTTATAACATATCAATCTGCAATATTTATTTCAAATGTAGTGGCCATGAAGATAGTGTGTGTGTGTGTGTGTGTGTGTTTGCTGTAGTTCAATTTTTTTTCCTAAAAAGCATAGTAAAAAATGCCTGCTGATTGCTATATATTTAGCTTTGGTTCACAGAAGTCCTGGCATATGTCTGAGACAGTGCTTAAGTTATCAGATAGTGTCTTAAGAGGTTAAAAAAACAATGTAAATATTTTTAGATTCATTGCTGGAAAAGTTGATGGAAAAGGGCGACATTTATGAGGTATGAATCTTTCTTGAAAGAGAATGCCTGCCCAACTAAAGCTAGTAGTAAGAAAATGTTTAATGCTAAGTATTTAAATGTGCAAGTTGTTGCAATTTGAAAGGGGTAAACAAATCTCCAGTTTAATAAGCAACCAATATTTAACAAGCTGTTTCAGTTTCCTAATGGCCATCTAATAAGCAGCTTGGAGTGCTCTCTCCAACATTCAAAACAGATAGAAGGGATTATTTTATTTCAACTGTGATTTATAGATGTGGAAGGATACACTGAAAACTCCAAAAATGAGTTCCACTATCCTCCATTTTTCCAGCTACAAACAGCAAGATGGCTATAGGCTCCGCCCACAGCCAAGTGTTTTTTTTTTTACCCCAGAGAACAGTAGGATTGTGGAATGGATTATCATTGAAAGGAGATGGGAGCAGACAGTGTTTTGATTTTTAAGATTAGGCTGATTAGTTTTTGTTTTATTATTTTTTCAATGCATTTGCAGCAGACACGTGGCTAAGTTTCAGCTCATCGTAGCTGTAGGAGGACTCGCAGCACAACTTGTACCTGATTTTATTAAATTTATCTACAGTCTGCAGCAGCTATCTGGAGCTCCTCAGAGCTCAGTCTTGAAGTTTTGCCAAGCATTGTACCAGTCAGGGCTCCCGACTTGAGCTGTTGTGTCTCGGGACTGTTTGAAAAAGGGCGCCAAGCCCTCTTGCCTGCTCCATCCGCTGGGCTACTAAAGGGCCATCTCTCCCAGCATCTGGCTGCAGTTTCAGCTCATCAGAGCTGTAGGAGGACTCGCAGCACAACTTGTACCTGATTTTATTAAATATATCTACAGTCTGTATCAGCTATCCGGAGCTCCTCGGGGCTCAGTCTTGAAGTTTTGAGAAGCATTGTACCAGTCAGGGCTCCCGACTTGAGCTGTTGTGTGTTGGGTCTGTTTGAAAAAGGGCACCAAGCCCTCCTTCCCTGTTCAGTCTGCTGGGCTACTAAAGGGCCATCTCTCCCAGCTTCTGGCTGCAGTCTCAGCTCATCAGAGCTGTAGGAGAACTCGCAGTACAACCTGTACCTGATTTTATTGAATTTATCTACAGTCTGCAGCAGCTATTCAGAGCTCCTCGGGGCTCAATCTTGAAGTTTTGCTAAGCATTGTACCAGTCGGGGCTCCCGACTTCAGCTGTTGAAAAATTCCCACTCTCCCTCCCCGTTCTCTCCTCCTCCTCTTAAATGCACCTTAACCCCTTCCATTAACTTGCTGGGGCCATATCTTATCCCGTGCCTGTTGGTTAACACACCTGCCTGTCCCAACCCACTGCCGACCCCCTTGGGGCAGTCACCAGAATCTGCTTTATTGCACCCAGTTTGGTGGTCAATATGCCATGCTACACTGTAATACCCCATGTCTGACAGATCTTACTTCCCGGGGTGGTCACCAAAATCTGGTCCTATAAGCTATCCAGGGTAATTGTTTACAGCATCTTAGTTTGGAATTTTTCTCTGTACACTGCTGCATCTATAACCATGAATGTATCTACCTGCTAATTTATATTTTTTCTGCTGTTCACTGCATATAAAGTTTGTTTGAATCTTACTCTGCCTTTCTGTATTTCAGCTAGTCCTTTCCTACCTCGAGAGAGAGAGACTGCATTACTGTGTGCTTGTTATAATTCTCTCCTGCTCTAGGCTTCCCTCCCTCTTGTCTGGTATTACAGCCTAGCCTATTCCATGTACCCCCCGCAGTGGCAGAATGCCATAGGGTTAAAGATTGCTCACCGGTCTTGGTATCAATAGTCATATAATTACATGGATTCATAATTGGCTTTCAAACAGAACTCAAAAGGTGATGATTAATGGGACATTTTCTAACTCTGGTAAAGTTTTAGGTGGTGTCCCACAAGGCTCGGTTCTCGGCCCCTGTCTTTTTCAGGCTTTTATATCTGATTTAACTAATTCCTGCCTTTCATTTACAATTAAATATGCAGATGATGTGAAGATCAGAGGACCATGTTCTAATTTAGACCAAATATCTTGTATTCAGCATGATCTTGATATTATTAGTACCTGGGTTAATAAATGGGGCATGAAGTTAAACTCCACAAAATGCAAAGTAATGCATTTGGGTTCTAATCATTTAAATTTCCAGTATATTCTGGACTATTTACCATTGTATGCCACTAATGATGAGAAGGATTTGGGTATAAACATTTCAGATGACTTAACATATTCCCAAGCATATGCATTCGGTTATTAGTACATCTAATAAAATTATTTGGTCTATTTTGCGTAATATTAGATCTTGAGATCAGGAGGTGTTGTTACCCCTATTCAATTCCTATGTCCGTCCCCATCTTGAATATGCTTCACAGTTGTGGTGTCCTTTTAAAAAATCAGATAGTCACTCTCTTGAAAGGGTTCAGCGAAAATACACTAAAAAAAATATCTGGTCTCGAATCCTCATCTTATGAGTTTAGGTTGGATACATTGAAACCAATGCCTCTTACTATCAGATGCATTAGAGGTGACCTTCTCCTCCTATATGACATTATTCATGACCCCTATATCATGACTGAGTTAGGATTTTCTTTTAAGTCATCAATACATAATACTAGAGGTCATGTCCTCCAGTTAACTGGTAAATCTTTTAAACACAATAATCGTAAGTTTTTCTTTTCTGTAAGAACTATTGAGCCTTGGAATAGACTTCCATCTGATGTAGTAACAAGTAATACTAAAGAGATTTTTAAACATCGTCTCGACACGCTAATTATGTCTGGGTATGACTTAACATTCTACTCTATGGCCTAGCATAGGAGCATTATGGGCTTTGGCCTACTAGCTCTTTCTTCTAACCTTAGTATGAACCTCAACATCCGCAGTCTTCTCGTTAACCTCTTAGACCTCACAGCCTGGGTCACCCACTACAACCCGGACATACTGGGGATCTCTGAAATTTGGCTTAAACCTGCCCATCCAGACTCTGTCTGTGCCCTCCCTGGCTACCAAGTGATCAGGCAGGATAGAGCGGGCAATAAAAGGGGGGGTGGACTGTTGCTCTACTTAAGTCCCACCTTAAAGTGATGGTCATACCTCACCCTCCCTCCTCCCCTTATGAGCTCCTACATGCCATCCTACTGCTTGGCAACATCAAGAAGATTGACCTGGCCTGTGTATATAACCTTCCACAAGGTGGTGCTCATGGCCTCTCCCATCTCCTTGACTGCCTCAGCCCAAAAGTGGGAACTGGTGAACTCCTAGTGTTCGGGGATTTCAACTTAAATTGGTTGAGTGGCAATGTAAAAATCTACAAACCCCTCCTATCTGGTCTTGCCCTAGGTCAAATTATCTCTGAACCTACCAGAACCTCCTCCTCTGGGGGAAAAGGGACTCTTCTTGACTGGATGCTGAGCAACAGGCCCGATCGCATCTCCGCTTCCGGTCTCTTCTCAGATTCCATCTCAGACCATTCCCCTACTTACTGTATCAGGAAGGTCCATACTCCCAGGGTCCCCCCCAAAATTATCCAGATGAGGGACTGCTCAAGATTTAACCATGATAACTTCCTTGCTGACCTCAGCCTGACTTACTAGACCCGGGTCTATGCCAACAGTGACCCCCTCTGCTGCTCTTGACAGCTTTCTATCCATATTTACCCCTTTGCAAGATAGGCATGCACCACTCATAAGAAAAAGAGTGAGGGACACTGTCACAAAATGGCTACATGAGGGCCTGCTTGCTCTGATGAAGCTTAGGGATAAAAGCTGGCTAAAATTTAAGTCTACCGGGGCTAGATCAGACTTTGAGGATTACAGGCAGCTCAGAAACTCTTGTAGGCGGGCGATCCACTCTGCAAAGAGTGAATTCTTCAAATTCTCCCTCGAAGCAACTGCCAAGAACCCAAGGAGCTTCTGTCGGACTATCAAACATACTGTTAGTGGTCCTGCCTGCCCTCAGGTCTCCGACATGCAAATCGGCAGAGATGACTGCAATAATGCCTTGATGATAGCCAATGCCTTTAACGTACTATTCTCTGACCTGTCAGGCTACATGCCCACATACACATCAGTACCCAGTGTTCTGAGCCTCACTGACGATGCTGTATCCCCTCCACCCCCTACTCCCTTCTACTTTAAGTCTGTCTCCTGCAATGAGACATGGAAGCTCCTAGCTGGACTCTCCTACACTCCGGAGCTGGGCAAGACAGTCTTGAGCCCAAGTTGCTCTGCCAGGGGGCCCCCTTCTTGGCACGGCCCATCTCACACATTCTCAACTCCTCTCTCATATCTGGAACTATCCCAGCTACATGGAAGGTGGCTCATGAGATCCCAGTTCTCAAGCGTAGGGATCCCAAAATTTTTGATAGCTGTCACCCCATAGAGATTCTATCTGCAGTTAACAAACTGCTCGAAAAGGTCATGGCCTCTCAACTTGCTCCCTTCCTCCAAACCCATGGCCTCCTCTTCCCCATGCAGCATGGGTTCCATAAAGGGCATAGCACCTCCACTGCCCTCGCGCAGGTCACCTCGGAAATCAGTACTGCGACTGATCAAGGTAAGCTTAGTGGGGTCATCTTCATTGACCTGTCAAAGGCCTTTGATCTAGTTGATCATACCCTCCTGGGTGCTGCCCTCCAGTCCCTCAGCCTTTTCTCCCATGTACTAGCCTGGTTTACCAACTACCTTTCCGGCAGACAACAGTACACAAAGTTCCAGAAAGCCCTCTCTGGGCTAGCTCTGGTTATTGCGGGGTGCCTCAGAGGTCTGTCCTTGGCCCCTTACTGTTCTCCCTCTTTATCAACCAGCTTCTTTCAGTCCCTGCCTGTGGAAATGTCACCCTCTATGCTGATGACCTTGTGTTTCTTGTTAGCTCCCATGATATCAGAGACATAAACACCAGGCTAAACTCTGATTTTGATCACATTCAATCCTGGCTTAAGGCAAAAAAGCTTATCATCAACCTCCAGAAGACGCAGGCCATGTTATTCGGCTCCCTAGCCAAGATTAGGGTATGCCCAGCCAATCTCAAGGTTGTTGGGGGTGACGGCACCCATGTCAGTGGTCAACTCATTCAGGTACCTGGAGATTACCCTTGACCCACAGCTGGACCTCTCCCTGCACACACGGAACTCCTGCAAGACCACTAACTATAAAATGGGGCTGGCATACAGGGCCAAAAGCTGCCTCTCCCCTGCCGCTAGACTTGCCCTTGCAAAAGGGGTTCTTCTCCCCTCACTCTGCTATGGGCTCACCTCCTTCGCAAATGCCCCAAAAACCTGGCTCATAAATTGGGACACAGCATACAATGACATGTGTCATTTTGCCCTATCAGCCCCCCGTCTCACCCATCACCGTCAACTCTATTCCAGGCTGGAGTGGCTCTCCCCTAGTAACTATTGATCCTTTGTCCTGGGCAACTTTACTGACAACATCATCCATTCGTCCACACCTCCAGCACTAGCTGCTCTGCTCAAGCCTGCACCCTCTGACTATCAGCTGAGGTCCAGTGTCTCCCAGACTCTCATGGTCCCCAAAACTGACTCGGTTGCAGGGGATTGTGCCTTCACGGCCCTCGCCCCCAGAGCTTGGAACCTACTCCCTGCCCTTGTAAGGGCCGCCCCCTCACACAGTAGCTTCAGATCCTCACCCTGGGGCTACTTAAAACAAACTTCTGCCTGCCTTTGCTCCTAGCTGTCCTACCCCTCCAGGGGGGGCGCACCATGACCCATCGTGACTGCATGTGTTCAGATGGCTAACGTGCCCGTATCTAAAATATCCTGCTGCTATATTGTGTGCTTCCTTGATTGCCCCCCATGGTTCTCATTGCCTAACACAGCACTTGCCTTATTTCCTCTCTGCCTGCACCCTGACTGGTAGTTACCTGCCTATTCCTGCCTGCACCTTGTTGTTTGATTGTATGTTGTTGCTTGCTAGTCTCTGAAATTGTTATAGCCTGAGTTCTGTGAATGTACCTGACTGTACCTTGTTGTTTTGCTGTTACCGTGCCTCTGTATTGTTATTGCTGGGCTGCACCTGAAAATAGGCACCTGACTGTCTAGCGTGCTTACCTGGTAAACAAAAGCTAAATAAATAAAGGTGGGTGGAACAGTTCTAGGGCCCAAAGCAACAAAAAGGCAAGGTACTCACAAGAACAGCTCCACTCTACAGGTCACAAATTCCAAATAAAGACACATTATTTGCTGTGCTGCAGGATAATACTTGTATTTAAAAAAAAACTCTCCACAAACTGGTAAAACATTTTCACGCCACTTTCAGACACCTTCTCTCAAGTTTTTTGTTTTTTTTAACTTAGGAGTATTAGGACTGTGGAGCATATCACCAGAGAGCAAGATGAGTGTAGACAACATTTTAATTTTCAAGACTAGGCTAGATAGATACCTGAAACTCCAATGACATCTCATTTTAACAGAAGTCCCCCCAACTCCCTTTGTGAATGAACAGAAGCCATGCTAACTCACAGGAATTCTAAATCAATCTTCATCTTTACCATACCTTTACCACCCAAAGGGGGGCTAGCAGGACTCAATACACTCATACAGGGAAGAGGCAACATACTCCCCAAAAAAGATTTAATTCTCCTAGGTGACTTTAGTCTGCACAGGAATCTACCCATGAATCTGTATTGGACAAAGTTCTAAAACAACTCACCCTAATCCAGCTCATTCTGCTACACAGTAGACTGAACAGTAAAATCTCAAACAACTCAAACAACTCAATGACTAGACTGGGTCATCATAAACAGAAATGCTGACAACCACCTCATCGGGTAAGTGACCACTCCCCAACCTTTTGTATCTGAAATGGCAAGATGCCTAAAACACCAACTAGAAAATTACATTCAGAGACATTGCAAAAATGAATGGGGAACTACAGCAAAAATTTACAAAACAAAATATGTATGCAGTGTTTTGATTTGTTGGTGTAGTCCTAGTGTCTCCTTCCTTTTCTTTGCTGTTAGGAGCTATTTTTTGGGTTGTTGTTTTTTCTTTTTTTTTTTTTTCTTGCAAAATACGTATACTAGTTTTATGGACCCTGGGATTGTCCATGTTTCATTTTTCTCCCACTATGCCTCCTTTCTCATGTGACTGTGATGCATTTGTGACCACTGATTCGGCAAATGCTGGTTTACTGGCAACTTTACAACAACAGAACTGTGATTTTAAGTAACTCTCCTTATTCAGTGAGCACTAAAAAGGGCAACATTAGATGACAAATACCTGAGGGATAACTGAGTGGGCTGTTCTGTAAGGAAACAGCTAGAGTCTTCACTTATTAAAGAATGGATGGCTTGAGGTTATTTTTTTGTGCTTTCTCATGGCTGTGTGTAGTTTGATGAAATGAAAAGCTTTAAAAAACAAAATATTTACTCCTAGACACATACCTCTAAAACAAAATGTTTGGATTACAAAGAATCATTTAGTTGAGGCCAGAATATCAGGCCCCTGACAGCAAAATGCTGCAGAAGCAGTTATCACTCACTGAAGCAATGGCCACTAATGCATCACTGTAATATGTGTACACAGACCTTACAAAAGCATTTAATATGGCAAACCATGGGCTCCTCATCACCTATCTCCAGTCATTTGGACTCTCACACTAAGCCACCTCACGGTTTGCTAATTACCTTAGTGACTGTTCCCAGAGAGTGATAAATCCTTGACAGTCTTCTCCACTAGTCTTCCAGTTCACTCGGGATCCCCCAAGGTTCCATACTTGGGCCACTCCTTTTTAGTCTTTTTCTTAATACCCTTCCCCTAGCCTGCTCAGGGAACATGCTCCTATACGCAGATGATGCGATCATTTTTGCAAGTCACCCAGACCCGGGTGAGTTAGAACGCTGTCTCCAAATTAACTTTGCAGAATTAGAATCCTGTTTTTTCTCAAACAAACTCATCATCAATTACAAAAAGACCAAAACAATGTTGTTTGCCAACCCCCAGAACAAACACAGAAGTGCATCACTTACCGTTCTCAATAATCAACACCAACCCTTATAGCAGGTAAACAGTTTCAGATACCTCGGCATTACACTGGATTCCTCCCTCTCTTACCAAGACCATGTCAATCTAGTTTGCAAGGTAGTACATTCCATAATTGGCCTCTTGTATAAACATACACATTGAACGACAAATGATGCTCTCCACCTGGCTGTCACAAGCTCAGTCCTCTCCTTAGTTGCCTATGGCATTGTCATCTATGGCTCTGCCTCTGACACTTCTTTAAACAGGGTTATGATTGCTCTCAAAGGGGAAGTAAACATTGCAGTGGTCATTCAAATGGAGAAAGCCCAAGACAAGGCCATTCAAATGAGGTACTAGGCTTAGCTGCAGGTATCATGAGTCCTGAGATATGAATATCAAATTATCCGTAAATCAAAACAAAGCAGCAGCCATTTCATGTAATCTTAAAACAGGAAGTTATGTCACTGAGGGACAAGCTGTATGTTGTTAATTACAACTTGCCCCTCAGTGACATCACTTTCTGACTCAAGATCCCATGAAATGGCTGCTGCCTTGTTATGATTTATAGAGTACTTCAGTATTCATATCTCAGGACTCTTGACACCTAGAAGGAAGTTCCATACCTCATTTGAAATCCTTTTTATGTGCTTTCACAATTTGAGTGACCCCTGCAATGTTTGCTTCCCCTTTAACAAAAAGATTGCCTTCTGTCAGGTGCTCACTGGTGCACCCATACCTGTGACCTTTACCACCAAGTTAGTTGGTTAAATTTCAAGGACCGACTTACTTACCACACCTGCTTGCTGGTCAAAAAGATTACTTACAGTCAGTCTCCTCCTTCAGCCATGAAACTCCTTATCCCTGCTTCCACTCCCCAGAGGTACAAGAAGCTCTATGAAGGGCTCTTTCCTTGTCCCTTTCTGTAAAACCGCTCTTGGACAGCGTGCGTTTATGTACAAGGCACTGGTCTGGTTGAATGGTCTGCCACCTGATGTTCTATCCTCTGACAAGCTTGGTCCTTTTAAAATTAAACTACAGCAGCATCTCCACTCATTAAACTGCTGTGACTGTTCCTAGCTCTTCCCATCCCATATTTCTTACCTTTCATTGCCCTCTTGTCATTTCCGTCTTCTTCTCTTGCCCTTCTTCCCCCCTTCCTTCCCCATATCTCTTCTTGACCTCTTTCCTTATTTTTTAGTTATTTTCTCTTTTCACCTTGCTGGCATTTTCTTCCCAAATGCATTGGACTCTGATAATGTCCCCTGGACTGCCTATTCTCTTGTAACTCTACTTTCCCTTAACACCTTTCCCCAGTCCTGTGTTCTAAGGCCCCTCCTCCCCGTCTCCTACCATTTTCCACCTTTCTCCTGTCCACCTCTTCTATTTCTGCCCCGGTCTTTTTACTAACGTATGCATTCCACTATCCAATTCTCCCTACTGTTATAACCCCCACTGTACCCCATACTCCTCTCTTTTTCTCTACCTCTTCTTTTTACTCAACATGTTTTTTTTTTTTTTTGTTGTTCCTTATACATTGTGTACCTTTACTGTTGAATTTCTGGCACTGTTTGTATTTACTTGTACTGTCTTTGATGTGGTGCTTTTGTAAAACATGCATTGTTTGTACTAACTCTGCTTTTCCTTAACACCTCCCTTGGTTACCACATAATTGCACTGGACTATGAATGCATTGTATTATGTATAAGACAAGGCCTCCCTGAGCTGGCTTACTACCAACTCATATCATGTATTGCTTTAGCTACCAATTGTATAGGTCTTAACCGCTCATTAGGTAAATATGTTGATAGCTCTGTCCTGTTTTAGCTACCAAATGTATAGGCATTAACCAGTGCTCATTGTACTTATACTCTGCATGATTGCTCACCCACATTTATTCTATGTATGTACTGTATGAATGTCTATGTTTTATTCTGATGTGGAGCCTTGGAAACGAGTCTATGACTCAAAGGGTTATAATTCCAATTTCCTAAATAAATAAAAAAAATAAAATAACTTGTTGCTTGTACTGTTTGACATGGAGCCTTTGTAAAAGAGTCTCTGACTCAAAGGTTTGTAATTGCAAGACTTCAATAAATAGATAAAATAAATTAATGTGGGACAGAAGGCATTATAGGAAAAAAAAAGAACAATAAAAAATACAAACATGGAGATCTCCAGAGGCCATAAAACTAATAGGCAAATTTAGAAAATACCCCTAACAGCTAACAAAGGGAAAGACACACTTGGAATACACACACAGATCAAAACACTCTGCACAACATATGTTTTTACAAATTTTGACTGTAGTTCTCCTTTAACTAATCTCTGGTATCAAATAAGCTGCATTGATTGGTCCTATTTGGAATCTGCCTCAGATGTTAATGCTGCTGCTGCATTGTTCCTCATTAATGCTTTGGAAATTCAAAATAAACACTGTCCCCAGACTCAGTGCCAGGTCAGAAGGAAGGACAATAAATGGATAAACAAAACAATCCTCTCCATAATTAAATCCAGACACAAGTCCTGAACAGAATTCAAACAATATTACTTAGTGAGTGATTGACAGAAATACAGATCTCTCAACTGGGTGAGGCCCACTACGATGTTTTTTTTTTGTGGCCATACTCCTCTGGAATTGTAAGTGAAGTGTGGCCCAGAGATGGTGAGGCAGCTACAGTGGAGGATCAACCCTAGTATCCTACAGGAGGTAGAATTCAAAACACAAATTCAAACAATGATGGAGCAATTTTTATCGAGAACAAAACATGCAAAATGAGTGCTGGCACAAGGTTTGTATGTGAGGCCACATTATATTCTCTACCACAGCCAGGCATAAACTTAGACAGGCAGAGCTTAAAACAAGTAGGGCACACTTAGAGCCCTTAAGCAAAAAAATACCAAAAGAAGAGAAAGACCCCCAAGCAAATAAGGGAACTGGCAACTTTAAAAGATGAAAGCAACAAATGTCTTAGCTGTAAGGCAGCATACACTGTCAACAGACAAAGGGCACAGGTGAGACAGAACACAAATTATATTCACCATATTACACAGAGTGATGGATTCCCTCACTTCCAGCACAGAAAAGATCAATAAGAGGTTCAAAGAATGTTCTGATTTTTTTTTTAAATAGCAAAGGGCCTGCTACAAAGGAAATAGTAGATTTCCTGGAGGGGGTGTACCTACCTATGCTCTCTGTGTTGGATAGTCGAAGACTAGAGACACCAATCAGAGAAATGTAAATTAGGGCTGTGATAAAGAACATGCCAACTTCAAAGCAAAGACAACTGGAGGAGAGACTGCCTGTTGAATATTTCGAAATGCTAATAGACAGTTTATCGAAAAAACTATCCAAAACATATAACTGCAGAAAGAAGGCAGGCTCCCTCCCACCATGGCAGAAGCCACGACTACATTATTTCACAAAAATGGGAAACCTAGCAGTGAATGCAGGGGTATAGGCCTACCTAAAATCTTCACGAAAGTGCTGGCATCAAGACTAAATCAAGTGTTATGCTCCATAGTCCATACAGATCAGGTGGGGTTCATTACCAGGAGACATGGGGCAGACCACATCACAAGCTGAACAAGAGATGTAGCCAGTCAAGGGCTGCATTCTCTCTGGATGCAGCTCATGTCTTTGACTCCATAGAATGGGACTACCTGCCGCAGGTTCTCAAAGAATTTGGGTTAAGGGAATGGCATCTCTCATGTGTCCAAAGTATTTACTTGAAACCCAAGGCATGTGTGTTGGCAAATTGGTTTGTAATCTGGACAATTCCAACTGCAAGTGGGCACCAAACAGGATGTTACCTCTCACCAATCCTCTTTGCTTTGGCTTTAGAAACATTTGTGCATTATATCAGTAATGGTAATGCAATCCCTGATATCTCAGTATGTGGGATTGTACATAAAATTATTACTCAGTATTACTCGGTTGTTTAAGGACAGGCATTAGGCCCATCAGGACTGCCCTCCCCACACAAGTGGGGGAAATATTAATCTTATCCAATGAGATATCTATCTATTTTATTTCTGAATCTCTGAAAGGAGTTGATGTTGACTATCTCTTGGTGGAATGAGTTCCATAATCTACAGGATCGAATTGTAAAATAATGTCTTCTCTGTTGCTGTCATCTGTATTCTCAGCTGTTTATTGTGGCATCTCAGATTGATGTGTTTTGGTGTTAGTGTAATGTTACATTCTTCTGCAAGTCTAGCATCTTGTAGTATTTTAAATAACTAAAGCAAGTCCCCTCTGTCTCTTCTAGTTTGTAAATCATATAGGTTTAATGTTTTGACTCTATCCTGATATGATAGATTTGTGACCCTCAGAATCAGTTTCGTAGTTCTCCTCTGGATACTCTCTATTAATTTATTGTCTTTTGACAGGTATGGAGCCCAAAGCGATATACCATAATCTAGGTGTGGCCTGATATAGGATTTATACAGAGAAAGAATGCACAATCCGCTTCTTGTATTACAGTGAAAAAGTTAGCTTTCAGGAAATACAAGGAAACACAGAAGGAGGAGGACAGGGTAGTGTATCTGGATAAGCAAAGGGAGGCAGTGCAGGCGGTCAGGAGCACAACGGTGCAAACAGAGGAAAAATAGCCCAGGCAGAAAAGAAAGGGCATGCTCAGATGCATTGAGGCACAAGGCACTTGCCCTGGGTGGGAGGCTGTGGGGATGCTCGACGAAGTCTGTAGTACTCCTGTCTCCTTTGTGGGACCATCTGGGGTGTACTCATCAAAGGACGATTGTTTCTCTGGGGTCCTGGGCCTCAGGGGGCTAGGCTAGACTACCCACTTCTCCTGGATGTAACTTGGGGGCACCTGCTTAGTTGAACTCCCTTTTAGAGCTTTGCTGGGACTGTTGGATCCTTTATCTTCAATCTGGGCTGCAGGTGCTGGACTTGGGGGTGGCTGTTCGTGGCTAGTGGCTCAGTGGAAGGCAGGGGTGACTGCCAGTGGATGGTGCAGTCCTTGATTGCCTGGGGGTATCCCCAAGGTGGATGCTGGCCGACCTTCACCTCTGGTGATCCCTAATTCTGGGGGGCTACCCAAAGTGAATTGCTGTCCTCTGAGGACATCATATTTGCAGCTTTGTGGATACAGAGGAGCTGTGACATTTCTAGATCCAACTGCATTGTGAAGACATTGTGTACATCCTGATAAGGTGTCCTGATTTCTTGCAGACTGAAAAGTTCATGACCTTCAACTGGAGAGGCTGTGAGCGAGCTCCTGTAATCCATTCTTTTACTAACTTCGATAATTACAGACTAACTGCTGTAGTGAGAGTATTGCAGTTTTTGGACTCATATTTTATTGGCTGATGGTGGGGGTGAGAGTCCCATCTCTGACAAATTTTCAATTTGGAAGCTTTGGCACGCATAACCTCATTTTTAACTGTTGACTGTTAATTATCAGGTAATTTGGACCTTATATTACTCCAAGGGACTGTATGTTTCTTTTGGGAGGATTTGGGGCTTTTGTTTTATTTTTGGTGTGTTTACTTTTGGGATTTATTTTATTTGTTTTTTGTAGTGTTTATGTGGATCTGTTGTCTGCTTGCTGTAGTGGGTTTTCATAGGTATGTGTTGGCAGAGAGCTCTCCTGGTCAAGTGCTACTCTCCCTCTGAGCTCCGGGACCACCATCCCTTTAACTGTCCCCCATTGCCTGCCGAGGTATATGGGCAATGTCGTGCTTTGGGGATAGTAGGGAGGCAGCGTAGGGGTGGGGGGTCCTGGACCTGGCGGGAGAGTGGAGCTGGGTGGGCAGATTGGTGTTGTGGGGACTAGAAGACACCCTGGGGCTAATTGGGTTCCAGAGGGGGGTTCTCCGTTTGGTCCCCATACCCAAGGGTTGCATGTTGAGTGGGCAGATAACACAGCCGGCCTTGGGTCCCATCCTACCCGGGCTGTGTTATGCAATGCCAGGTCTATCAAAAACAAGACAGCAGTAATTGCTGATCTTGTGGTGTCATCTGACCAGGCTTGCATCACTGAGAACTGGCTGGATGATAATGCTGGACCAGTTTTGGAATCAGCAATTCCAGCCGGATTTTCATGATACATCACCTGAGGATGGATTGTAGGGGCAAGGGTGTAGCCATATGTTTTAGATCAGAACTGGGCCTTGTAGATGTGCCAGTGGGGGAGAACAAGTCCTTCAAGTGTATCTTAGGTGCAGGTCTGGGTTGCAGGATTCTTCTCACCTACCGTCCACCCTGGGGCAAGAAGCAATTCCTGCAAGAAGACAAGGATTTCGTTGTTGATGTGGTGTTGGAGTCCCCCAGATGGATGGTTCTGGGGGATTTCAATGCCTGGGTCAATGACAAACTCTTGCAATTTGTTCAGGACTTCCTCCAACTCATGAATTCATTGGGCTTCACACAGGTTATTAGCTCTGCAACCCACAGTCATGGTCACTTGTTGGACTTGGTTTTCCTACTGGGTATGGAGACCTCTGACTTGGTGGTGGAGCAGGTCGGGTGGTCTGATCACCACACTATAAGATTCAATTTCCAGGCTCCCCCCCATAGGCCTGCCCCTACAGAGATAATCCAGTGCCATCCTTTAAGGGGTTTGACCCCAGATGGCCTGGCAGCAGTACTGGACCTATAGGGATTTCCAAGTGCAAGCTTGGCTCCAAACAACCTGTTATTGACCTATAACAAGGCTATGACCATGGCTCTGGATTCCATAGCTCCTGTCCAGGTTCACCCCCTCACCCTTTGCCCCCCAGTCCCCCTGGTTTGATGGGACCTTGAGGGAGTTGTGGTGAGTGGGGTGAAGGATGGAACGGCATTGGTGGAAATCGGGCCTTGATACTGACAGACTTAGATTGATGGCCAATTGTATTGACTATCAATCAGTAGTCTCCCATAAGAAGGCAGAATTCCTGTCCAGGGAGATCGCCACTACATGAAATTGACCAGTGCAACTGTTCCAAACTGTCGACAGAATGTGTAATTCAGCCTGTCTGTAGTCTCGGAGAGCTTTGTCACAGGGATAAGACTTGCCTGCTTCTGTTGGAAGCTGAGAAACTTGCTATACTGCAGAGAACAAACTAGAATGCATTTGAGGAACTGGGAACCTGGTGAAACATAATATTGTAGGGGACTAGTTTGGAAGGTAAGCTACGCTCTCTACAGAAAGTTTCATTATTTTCTTATTGGCATTAAGAATTGCAGGATTCCATTAAATTGTAGTAATTCTATAACTGGAGGGGGTGAAATACAACTGAATTTGCTTGATTTCTGTGCTAGACACATAGGATTTGGAAGGATATTTGTGCAATATTTTAGAAGTGTCCTGCTGGCTAAGCAGTGAGTTTATCCCTGGTTTCAGATAAAGGGTTTGTGTGTGTATTAGAAGCAGACATAGCAAATTGTCTTCACTGAAATGCCCGCTTACATCACAGGTGTCACTAGTCAATCAATTGATTCTGGGTGGGGCTTTTATCACTGTGCTGTATTAGGCAAACTACACAAAGAAATGCCAGTCAGAAAAGACTTGTCTGCTCCTGTTGGAAGCTGAGAAACTTGCTATACTGCAGAGAACAAACTAGAATGCATTTGAGGAACTGGGAACCTGGTAAAACATAATATTGCAGGGGACTAGTTAGAAAGGTAAGCTACACTTTCTACAGAAAGTTTCATTATTTTCTTATTGGCATTAGGAATTGCAGGATTCCATTAAAGTGTAGTAATTTTATAACCAGAGGGAGTGAAATACAACTGAAGTTGCTTGATTTCTGTGCTAGACACATAGGATTTGGAAGGATATTTGTGCAATATTTTAGAAGTGTCCTGCTGGCTGAACAGTGAGTTCATTTTTATCCCTGGACTCAGTAGAGTGGTTTGTGTAGGAGCAGTGGTCTAGTAAATTGTGGTGTTGGTTGACTTACTATAAAGGGCAGTACTCACCAGGGTGGTGGAGCAGTGTTGTATTTGATTGTTTCTAACAGTCACCAGCAGTTGTGGACTACCCACCACCCTTCCCTTCACCCGCCCACCCCAGGCATGGCATTTCCTTTATAGCCAAGGTTCTGACATCACTTCCTCAACAGGTCTTGGGGCACAATTGTCATATTCTTAATTACCCAGCACAGTGCATAAAGTGTAAGTACACACACACACACACACACAAAAACTTATATATTACTCATTGTATATTATAAGGAAGAGGGACATGTGGGGAGTGGTGCAATGCACTGGCTGTGGGGCAGCAATTTTCCGGGAGACATTCTGGAACCTGAGTTGCTGCCCTATTTGCAGGCAACTGTCAGCTCTGAGGGAGGAGGTTGCCCACATCCAGGCTGAACTGGCAAGGACTAAGGAGGCCTCCCCCACCCAAAGAGCACCAGTTCCACAACCACTGCCTCAGAGGTTGCCATGTGTGAAGAGCAGATGGATCACAGTAGGTTCTGGGAGGGTGAGAGTGGTGGAGCAAAGGTGTAGCCCCCGAGTTGCACCTCTACACAAATCATATGTCAGTCTGGCAAATCAAGGTTCCTCTATGATGACACCCTCATTGGAGACCAAGAAGAATGCTGGGGACATCCACAAGGAAGACCCACAAAAGAGTGGCAAGGGACACCACAGGTGAAAGAATCAGCTTCTGATAGGGGACTCAACTGTTAGGGGTGTAGACCTGGGTAAGGGAGAGGAGAGGGAAGTAAGGTGCCTGCCTGGTGCCATGACTTGGAGGGACAGGAAGCAAATCCTCAGAATTGCAGAAGCAGCATCACAGGAGAGGAAACTAGATATCATTGTCCACCTCAGGACAAATGACCTACCTAGGCATGAGATCAGTGCAGTGCAGGATGAATTTGTGGAGTTGGGAGGGGCCTCAGACAGATAGCAAGCATGGTAACCTTCTCAGAGGTACTGCCAGTCTATGGCAGGGGTGAGGCTAGGGTACTACACACCATGCAGTTTAATGAATGGTTGCAAAACTGGTGCAGAGCACAGGGCATTGGCTTCATTGGGGACTGGGGGTCCACATGGAGAGATGAAGGTCTATACTGGCATGATGGTCTGCATCTGTCCAGGAAGGGAAACATGCTCCTAGGTGACAGGTTTAAAGGTTTCTTTGGCAAGCTTTTAAACTAGCCAAGGGGGGAGGTGCTGATAGGAAACAAGAAAGTTCAAGCCTCCCCCCACAAAACATGGCAGGTAGTAGGGTAAACACTGAGGTACAGAGCTTGACAGAGTGCAGGACAGGGGTAAATAGAAAAATTGACAAGGGCAATAAGAGCAGGGATGGGGTAAAAAAGGATAAAACCAACATTAAATGGAGGGTAATGAGTACCAATGCCCATAGTCTTGGAAACAAGCTTCCAGAGCTAGTAGCCCTAATGGAAGAGGAACACTTGAATATTGTGGCAGTCACAGAAACATGGTACACGGAGAACCATGACTGGGATGTCAACATACCAGAGTACACAATCTACAGAAGGGACAGGGAGGGTAAAAAAGGAGGTGGAGTAGCTCTCTACATAAGGTAAGGGATCAAAGCTACAGAACTAAAAAGTAAAGGGGGAGAACAAGAGGAACTCTGGGTCACCTTGGAGACAGGGAATGGCATCACAATCCGCACAGGGGTTGTATACCTGACCCCCATCTCAAGGGGAAGAAATGGACAAGAAAATGATAGAGGGCATTCTCAAAATGCCTGAAAAAGGGGAGGTACTGTTGATGGAGGACCTGAATATGCCAGATGTTAACTGGGTGACATGGACTGCAGCGGCATCCAAGAGCAGGGTCATTCTCATTGCCGTACAGTGGGCATGCCTTAGACAGCTAGTAGTGGAACCCACTTGGGAGGGAGCAATATTAGACCTGGTACTCGTAAATGGAGAGAGGATCACAAATTTAGAAATCAGCAGACATCTGGGAACAAGCGACCACTGCACAGTATGCTTCACAATAAACACAACCGTGGAGAAAAGCCATACAAAGACATGGGTACTGGACTTTAGAAGGGATGACTTTGGCATAATGGGTGAATACCTGAGGAATGCATTAGCAAATGGCCAGAAAGGAGGGGTGGAAGAACAATGAAGAAAAATCAAAACTGCCATCATGGAGGCAACAAGCCTTTGTGTGAAACAAACAAAGAAAACAAAGCGGAATAAAAAACCACTATGGTTCTCAAAAGAGGTGTCAGGGAAGGTTAAGGAGAAAAAGCTGCATTCAAAAGTATAAGGAATCACAGATGGAGCATGACAGGAACTGTATCAATTAAAGCAGAAAGAAGTGGGAAGGCAGTCAGAAAAGCAAAGGCCCAAACTGAGGAAAAGATAGCCAACTGAGTTAAGAAGGGGGATAAAACCATTTATAGGTACATTAGGGAGCATAGAAAGGTTAAGGGAGGATAGTGAAGATTAATAAAGGAGAGGGGAGGTGGGCAGAGGGAGACACTGAAAAGGCAGAGTTACTGAATGAATACTTTTGCTCAGTATTCACAAAAGAAGAAGAGGAGGAGTTACCTAAACCAAACAGCAGAAGCACTCTGGATAGTGGGGTTGACGCCAGTCCATTTACAGAAGAAAGAGTACTGAAAGAACTCCTAAAACTCAAGGTGGACAAATGGAATTCACCCTAGAATCCTAAAAGAGCTAAGGGAGGACCTAGTGACACCACTAACCACAATTTTTAACAAATCATGGGAAGATGGGATGGTACCTGAGGACTGGCAGAGGGCATATGTGATTCCCTTTCACAAAAGTGGGAGCAAGGCAGAAGCAGGAAACTACAGACCTGTTAGTTTGACCTCAGCGGTGGGGAAAATGATGGAATCACTTCTGAAAGAAAGAATTGTTGAGTACCTAGAGGCCAGTGGGGCACAGGACCCAAAGCAGCATGGATTCACAGCAGGAAGGTCATGTCAGACAAATCTAATCAATTTCTTTGACTGGGTGACCAAAGTGATAGACCAGGGAGGGGCTGTGGATATGGCCTACCTAGACTTAAGCAAGGCATTTGACACAGTCTCGCACAAAAGATTAATAATCAAGTTAGCCAGCCAGGGAGTGGGTCCCAGGGTGGTAGCCTGGGTAGCAAACTGGCTGCACAACAGGGCACAGAAGGTAATAGTGAATGGAACACATTCTGAAGAAAGGGGGGTTACTAGTGGAGTACTTCAGGGGTCAGTACTGGGTCCAGTCCTCTTTAATGTCTTTATAGGTGACATTACAGAGGGTCTGGAAGGAAAGGTATGCCTCTTTGCAGATGACACAAAGATCTGTAACAGAGCTGATACACAAGGGGGGTAGAAAGAATGAGAAGGGACTTGGCAAGGTTGGAGGAATGGTCAGACATATGGCAACTTAGATTCAATGCAAAGAAGTGCAAAGTAATGCACTTGGGAAATAAAAATCAGAAGAAGAGTACACAGTAGCAGGGAGGTACTAACGACAACAATAATGGAAAGGAATCTGGGTGTAGTCATATCAGATGACCTAAAGGTGGGTAAGCAATGTGAGAAGTCAGTAAGGAGAGCCAGGGGGATACTGGGATGCATAGGGAGGGGCATCACAAGTAGAAAAAGGGAAGTGATTATCCCTCTATACAGACAGTTGGTGAGACCCCATCTGGAGTACTGCGTGCAGTTTTGGATACCTCATCTGTGCAAGGACATAGACAGGATGGAAGCAGTCCAGAGGAGGGCAACTAAAATGGTGCAGGGTCTACATCAGAAACCATATGAAGAGAGACTGAGACAGCTTAATATGTATATTCATGTTCATGACTCCACAACCTCCTCAGGGAGGCTGTTCCATGCATCCACAACCCTCTCTGTGAAAAAATACTTCCTCACATTACCTCTGAGCCATCCCCCCTCTATCTTCAAATTGTGCCCCCTTGTTCTTGCACATCTCTTTTTCTGAAAGATGCTACCCTCTTGGACTTTGTTGATTCCCTTGCGGTACTTGAAAGTTTCTATCATGTCCCCTCTCTCCCTTCTTTCCTCAAGGGTATACATATTAAGCTCCTTTAGTCTTTCTTCATATGTCTTCTGTTGAAGACCCTGCACCATTTTGGTTGCCCTCTTCTGGACAGCCTCCACTCTGTCTATGTCTTTGCGGAGATGGGGGTCTCCAGAACTGCACACAGTACTCCAGATGGGGTCTCACCAACTCTCTGTACAGAGGGATAACAACTTCCTGTTTTCTACTATTGATGCCTCTTCCTATGCATCCCAGTATCCCTCCAGCCTTCCTTACTGCCTTCTCACATTGCTTGCCCACCTTGAGGTCATCTGATATAATTACCCCCGGTCCCTTTCCATGTTTACTGTTGTCAGTATCTCACCCCCCATTGTGTACTCTTCCCCTGGGTTTTTGTTTCCCATGTGCATTACCTTGCACTTCTTTGCATTGAATCTGAGCTGCCATACATTTGACCATTCCTCCAACCTTGCCAAGTCTCTTCTCGTCCTTTCCACTCCATCTTGTGTATCAACCCTGTTGCAGATCTTTGTGTCGTCTGCAAAGAGACATACTTTTTCCTTCCAGTTCCTCTGCAATGTCACTTATAAAGACATTAAAAAGGACCGGTCCCAGTACTGAACCCTGTGGTACCCCGCTAGTAACCCTCCTTTCTTCACTGTGTACTCCATTTACTACTACCCTTTGCGTCCTGTTGTCTATCCAATTTTTTATCCAGGCTACCACCTGGGACCTACTCCAAGACTGCTAACTTGTGTATTAATCTTTTGTGTGGGACTGTATCAAATGCCTTGCCAAAATCTAGGTAAGCCATGTCCACAGCCCTTCCCTGGTCTACTACTTTGGTCATCCAGTCAAAGAAATCTATTAGATTCGTCTGACACGACCTTCCCATAGTGAATCCATGCTGTCTTGGGTCCTGTGCCCCACTGGCCTCTAGGTACTCAACAATTCTTTCCTTCAGAAATGATTCCATCATTTTCCCTACCACTGAGGTCAAACTAATTGGTCTGTAGTTTCCTGCCTCTGTCCTGCTCCCACTTTTGTGAAGAGGAATCACATCTGCCCTCCTCCAGTCCTCAGGTACCACCCCATCCTCCCATGATTTGTTAAAGAAAGTAGTCAGTGGTGTCACTAGTTCTACCCTTAGTTCTTTTAGAATACTTGGGTGAATCCCATCAGGCCCCATTGCTTTGTCCACCTTCAATTTTATTAGTTCTTTCAGAACCCTTTCTTCTGTAAATGGACTGGTATCGACCCCCATCTTCAGAGTGTTTCTCTTGTTTGCTTTAGGTACCTCCCTCCTCTTCCTTTGTGAATACACTGAGCAGAAATATTCATTCAGTATCCCTGCTTTTTCACTGTCACCCTCTACCCACATTCATTCCCCTTTATTAAGCCTCAGTATCCCTCCTTTGTTTTTTCTTCGCTCCCTAATGTACCTATATAAAGACTTATCCTCCTTCTTAACAGAATTGGCTATCCTTTCCTCGGTTTGGGCCTTTGCTATTCTGACTGCCTTCCCAGCCTCTTTCTGCTTTAACTGATAAAGTTCTCTGTCCTGCTCCTTCTGTGTTTCCTTATATTTCCTGAATGCTATCCTTTTCTCCTTAACCTTCCCTGGCACCTCTTTTGAGAACCATAGCATTTTTTTTCCTTCATTGTATTTTGTTAATTTGCTTTACACAAAGGCTTGTTGCCTTTGTGATGGCTGATTTGATTACTCCCCATTGTTCCTCCACCCCTCCTTCTTGCCTGTTTGCTAGTGCTTTTCTAGACTCTCTCTCATATTCCCAAAGTCAGCCCTCCTAAAGTCCAATACTCTTGTTTTTGTATGGCTTGATTGTATGGCTGTGTTTATACGTGAACCACACTGTTTGGTGGTAGCTTGTTCCCAGATGTCTACCCACTTCTAAATCTGAGATTCTTTCTCCGTCCCCATTTGAGTACCAGGTCTAAGATTGCTCCCTCCCAAGTGGGTTCCAATACTAGCTGTCTGAGGCATGCCCTGTAGGGTATCAAGAATGACTCTGCTCTTGGATGTGCCTGCAACAAAGCTGCTCCAGTTAACATCTGGCATATTCAGGTCCCCATCAACAACATCTCCCTTTTCTACCATTCTAAGGAAGCCTTCTATCATTTCCTTGTCCATTCCCTCCCTGAGATGGGGTCTGTATACAGCCCCATGCAGATTGTGGTGCCATTCCTGTCTCCAGGGTGACCCAGGTGCCTCATCTGCTCCCTGTTTACTCTTTAGTTCTGTTGCTTTGATCCCTTCCATTACACAGAGCTACTCCTCCTCCTCTTTTACCCTCCCTGTCCCTCCTGTAGATTGTGCATCCTGGTATGTTGACATCCCAGTCATGGTTCTCTGTGTACCATGTTTCTGTGACTGCCACAATATCCAAGCAACCCTCTTCCATCAAGGCCACTAGTTCAGGAAGCTTGTTACACAGACTACGGGCATTGGTACTCATCACCCTCCACTTTTTGATAGCCTTACCCCTTTTAGCCCCATTTCTGTCCTTATTACCTTTGCCTTTTTTACATTTACCTCTGTCCTGCTCCCTAATCACTTTTCTACCTTGGTGTTTACCTCACTAATTACCATGTTTTGTGGGAGGAGGCTGGGATTTCTCTGCTCCTTTTCAGTGCCTCCCCCCTTGGCTAATTTAAAAGCTTGCCAATGAAGCACTTAAACCTCTCAGCTAGGATCCTGGTCCCTCCCTCGGACAGATGCAGACCATCACACCAGTATAGGTCTGCATCCCTCCCGGTGGCTCCCCAGTCCCCAATGAAGCCAAAACCCTGAGCTCCACACCAGTTTTTCAACCACTCGTTGAATTCCCTGGTGAGGAGTGCCCTAACATCACCCTTGCCATAGACAGGCAGCACCTCTGAGAAGGTTACCGTATGTGCTACTTGTCTAAGGCCCCTTCCCAACTCTACAAACTCCTCTTGCACTGCTCTGATCCCATTCCTAGCCAGGTCATTTGTCCCTAGGCGGATATCAGGTCTGAGATCTGCTTAGCTTGTTCCAATGGGTGTGGCAGAGGTCAGTGGGAGGTTGCAGATCCTCAGTTTGTCTGGTCTCACTTGTCGATCACGGATATCGTGAGGATCATCCAGAGAATGTGGCTATAGTTTGAACCTGGGCCCAAGTCGCCTCCTTCTGGGGTGCATTGATGTTATTGGCCTTGTTCTAGCTGAGATAGTATGATGTTCATTAGAGACAGGTGTGTTTCCTGACACCCTGAAGGAGGCGGTAGTGATACCCCTCCTTAAAGGTGATAGGAAATAGTTTTTACACATCTAGATACCATCCAATTGTTCTTTTATTGCCTACCTAGTACCATGATATGTGTTTGATGTTTTTTGGTAAATTAAAAAGCTATTTCTTTTGCCTTTTTAACCACCCTGAATCCCTCTCTCCTCAGCAGTTGCTGCACTCCCTTTTCATACTGCGTGAACATTCTATAACATCAGAAACTCCCATTCCAGGCCATTCAGATGAATAGCATGGAATGGGAGTTATTGATGTCACAGAATGTCTTAGAAATATAAAAATCAAGAGCAATGAGGAGAGTGGAACTCTATGTAGATCTGAGGTCACCCCAAAACTAGACTATTTATTTATCAAAAAAAATCATCAAAGCATATCAGAATACATAACTGCCATGGAAAGGAAGATGGAAGGGCAGGTAACTATGTAAAAATAGTTTCCTATCTCCTTTGAGAAATCTTCTCTTGACCCAGAATGTCTTGCTAACTACAGACCTGTCTCTAACGTTCCCTTTGTGGGTATGGTTATTGAGAAGGCGGTTGCGCTGTAACTGGATGATCATCTTTCCATCCATGAGGTCTACCATCCTTTCCAATCAGGATTTCGGAGAGGCATAGTACAGAGATTGCCCTTGTTCAGGTACTCAGTGACCTCCTGATAGTGAGAGATTGGAATAGACGTTCCATCTAGGTTCTCCTTGATCTCTCTGCAGCATTTTTTTTACAGTTAAATTGTTTATTTTTTTTCAATTGACAGAAAAAAAACAGGAGAAACAAAAGGGAAAACAGCAGGTGAAGGTTGTTGGTTACACTTGCAACCCGACATCTTGCGATTTCAACATTTAAAACATGGATAAACACACTCACCAGTTTGATAGCTTTCTGAAGGGCTTTGGCATGTGGAGAATCAAGGCTGCAGTGCTCCAATTGGGAGGTGTCAGGGGTCCTTAGGGGACTGGGGTTACATCCAGGCATCCATCACCCTAAACATAAAACAGAACACAGAGAACCGCTATTGTACATATACACAAGATCTAACACCATACATCAGGGATTAACCATGTATGCCAAGGCGTCATGTTCAAGTTGACCATCTACATGCAAACTTCATTAATAAGTGCCAGGTAATGACTTTTTCAGTACACTGTTCATCCTACTCCCGTCTTAAGCGTAATATACCTGTGAAAGGGAGTTCGGCATTCCTCATACTTTGCCATGGTACTGCTTGCCAGGAGACAGCCAATCCATGGAGGCTGTCTGGACCATGGAGGTCAGAATCTCCTGGGTCTTTGGGATCTCCAAAGTTCTCCATTTGCACAGGATGAGGCGCATTTGGCCTGAATAGCCAATGGGGTCAACCACTGGTGTTCTGGGCCACGTAACTGGGGAGCCTCAGACTTCATCCCCAGGAGAAGCAGGGGTATAGACCTGGGAATGGGTTTGCAAAGAACCTGGGTTCCAACTTTGCATATGTAGTCCCAGGTCTTCTGTATTAAGGGACATGACCAGAGGATATGTAGGAGGTCCCCAGGTTGGGAGTGACACCTTCAGCATGAGTTGCAGCTCTGGATACCTGCCGCATGCAGCACCACTGGGGTGCGGTACTATGAGTGCAAAATCTTGTTCTGTATTAACCTGCTTTTCACATCCTTACAGTTCTTTTGAGCAGTGTGCCAGCATTCCATCCACTACTGCTCAGTGAAACTAGTATGTAGGGCAGCTTCCCACTTATTCATGGATTTTTGGGATTGGCTAGGTATGATATCTCTCAGGGTATCCTAAATATTACTGGCTATGCCCTTAGTTTTTGCCAGCCATAGGGGCAGCATGGCCTGAGTATCTCCTTGGGGCCTGTTTCTGACATGTTCCTGGATGGCCCTGCAGATCTGAAGATACTTCCAGAAGTCTGAGGTGGGGAGTGCCCAGCGAGATTGCAAATTTGAGAAGATGTCTATCACTATGGAGGCAGGGACCATCAGATCCTCTACCTTGTGTACTGTATACCTTTACTTTCCCATCCCCTTCAGTGGATCGACTGTTTCCCTATCCAAAGAGTCTTGTTCCCCCGTAGTGGAGTATGTTTGATTTGGGTTAAATTTGTTCCCAGCCATCTCTGTAGCTCGACCCAACACTGTAAGAAGGCTCCAATGGTAGGGTGGGACTTCATCCCCACCGAGGGGTTGTTCTAAAGTAGTAGTGAGAGGGAATGTTTTTTACTGGCCTCAAACTCCATGGCCACCCACTGAGGTGCTGTTTCATCCTTGCGCCGCATCCACTGGAGTGTTTGTGCCATAAGAAAAGCCCATTTGTAGCCCTCAAACTAAGGAAGGCACCAGCCCCCTACTCTCCAGTGGGCCCTCAGCTTGCTCCGACTGTACCTGGGGGAGGGGGTTTCCCTTCCCAGAGGAAATTACCTACTGCCTTGTCTATCCTTTGTGTCCAGATTGGTGGAAGGGTCAGCGGGATGTGGACCAATATGTAAATAATCTTGGGGCTATGATCATTTTGATCGCAGCTATTTTCCCAGCCAGGGTTAAAAGGAGCTTGCCCCAGCTGGCCATATCTTCCACCACCTCCAGCAGTAGTGAGTGGAGATTGCAGTCCCATAGCTTGGAGAGAGTGGGTGTAAACTTGGCTCCCAGGTACGTAATACTTTCCCTGGCCCATCGGAGCACAGTAGTCCTCAAAGCCCGGGGGGGGGGTACAGCTAGAATTCAATGGCAGCACTTCAGCCTTACTTTGATTGAGGCACAAGCCCGATAATTCTTGGAACTGCTGGAGAGTATCCAATGGGGGTTGGGGTAAGGCCTTGGGAAGGTCTGAGAGCACGACCAGTAGGTCATCCACATACATAAGAGTGGTATACTCCTCTCGACCCACTGTGATCCCTTGTGTTTCACTGCTTTCCTAATCTTTGTGGCCAAGAGTTCCACTGCAAGAACAAATATTACCCCAGTCCTCCACAGACTGCACTGGCTGCCGGTCAGGTGCAGGATTGTCTTCAAGAAAGGGCTTCTTACCTATAAGACCCTGCATGAAGAGGGCCCTGTCTATCTGCAAGATCTCCTTGTCCCTTACAATCTGGCCTGGGCACTCCGTTATGCCGAAGGAGGCCTCCTTAGGGTTCCCAGGGTTAGGCTGCAGTATTCAGGAGACAGAGCATTTGGGTTGGCTGTGCCAACCCTGTGAAACTCCTTACCTGATCATTTGAGGGGGGCTCCCTCAGTGGAAGCATTTAAAAGGGAGTTAAAAGCATACCTGTTCCGACTAGCTTTAATTGGTTGATGCTGCTATGAATTATAGATAGATGGTTTATTTACTGACTGTATTTATAATGATTTTTATCTGTGTGTGTTTTTGCTTGATTTAAATATTTGTATTTTGTACTATTGTTTTTATTGTACAGGACCCAGAGTCCCAGGAATTGGGCATGTCATAAATAAAATATCTATCTATCTATCTATCTATCTATCTATCTATCTATCTACCTATCTGTCTGTCTGTCTATCTATCTATCTATCTATCTATCTATCTATCTATCTATCTATCTATCTATCTATCTATCTGTCTGTCTGTCTGTCTGTCTAAATAACAGGGGAGAAAGAGGCAGCCTTGTCTGGTGCTACACTGTAATCCGAATGGAGGGAACAAGATGGAGATTGTAAAAAGCTGGGCAGGGGGCCCAAAACTGTGGTCAAATGCCTAGATGTTTCAGGACTGCATGGAGGTAGTCCCATTCCAGGGAGTCAAAGGCCTTTTCGAAATCAACAGCCATGGCAGCTGCAGGGGTTATAAGACCCTTAGCTGCATGTGCCAGATTGATCAGGGTTCTGATGTGGTCAGCACTGTATCTACTGGGGACAAATCCTACTTGGGAGAGGTGTATCAGCTATGGTAAAAGGGGGCTTAGCCTGTGGACTAGTGCTTTGGTTAGGATCTTGCTGTCCACATTCAGAAGTGATATTGGGCAGTAGTTACTAGGGAAGGTAGGGTCATTCCCCTTTTTTGGCAGCACCATAATCACTGCCTCTCTCATGGCAGGGGGAAAAATCCCTTCTGACTCTGCTTCCAGGTAGGTCTGCTTCAGTACAGGGGAAACTATATCAGCTAAGGCCTGCCAAAACTCCACTGGGTAACCATCCCCCCTGGAGCCTTCCCCTGGCGGAGTGTGAGCAGGGCCTCCTTCTTTTGTGCAATAGAGAGAGGGGTGTCTAACATACTAGCTTGCTGTTCCAATATGACAAGGAGGTTTACTGAGTGGAGGAAGCCTTGGGTGACTTGGGGGTTAGCTTTCCTGGAGGAGGCGTATAAAGAAATGTAGTATATTTCCCTAACCTTATTCAGTTCAGTGTCCTTAGTGAGTATCACTCCCTCCTCATCCCAAAGCCTTGCGATATATCTTTCCATTTGTTGCTTCCTCAGCCTATAGGCCAGCACCTTCTCCCCTTTTTCCCCTCCCCCCAATACTTCTGCTTTAGCCTGAGACCTCTGACTTGCGTGACAGGAGGGAGTTGATCTCCATCCGGAGACCCAAAATTCTCCTCCCCAGGTGGCCTTGCTGATTCAGCCCTGCTTGTTTCTTCTGTTCTTCTCTGCTACCTTTAGCTCTTTCTCCAGATCCCCCAGTTGTTTCTCCCATTGCTTCCTTCCGGCCACTGCATAGCTAATGATTTTGCCCCTCATGGAGGCCTTAAACACCTTACAAGTCTTGGATGGGATTCCCTTTGAAAAACAGTTTTGCTTCTACTTGGGCCCAGGTGATAAACTCTGCATCTTTCATTAGCAGAGAGTCAAGTCTCCATGAGGTGGAAGTCAGGATTGGGGGATCCCACAGGATAGTCAATTGGACCAGAGTGGGGTCCAAAATTATAATGGCCGGTATATCAGAGGCTACGGCTGCCTGGATGATCTGTGAAGAGATCAACAAAAAGTCTGTGTGACTGTGGGTCCCATGCACAACAGAGTAAAAGGAGTAATCCCTTCCCTGGGGATGTAGCACCCTCCACACATCTGCTAGCCCTTGGCCTCTCATCCTGCTTTGTAAGGCACTATGCCCCCTCCCATGGAAATCTCCCACTGCAGAGTTTTTATCCATCAGAGGGTCCAAAACCAGGTTGACATCACCCTCCCCCCCAGAAAGGTGGGTGTCTCTTTACTTGACATATTCAAAAGAGATTTGGAGGCTTGTTGGAAAAAATCAGGATCATCCACATTGGGGCCATAGAGGTTCCCAAGCAGAATCTGTCCTGTGGGGGTTTAAAATAATGCACAGACCCACCTGCCCTGGGGATCAGCCTTAACTGTGATGGAAGACCATTGCAGCTGCTTATGTACCAGAATTGCTACCCCCACCCCCCGTTTCTTAGTTGGTGCAGAAGCATGAGCCACCTGACCCACCCAGTCCCTTTTTAAAAGTTTGTGGTCCTTCTTGGTGAGGTTTATCTCTTTCAAATAGGCCACCTGTGTTTTAGCCTTTTTCAGGTAGGACAGCACCTTTTTCCTCTTCACTGCTGTGTTTAACCCTCTCACATTCCAAGAAATACATGTTAGATTAACCATATTCAGAGCTGGTGGGGGTTAGTGGAAGAAAGACCACAAATGCTGACCAGTAAAGGGAGAGAGGTGCTGTGTGGTTTGGGGGGGGGGGTCTCCAGGGTTCAAGCTGCCCAGACTCTGTGGAAGGGAAGGCTGTTCATTATTGCCTAGATTGATTAACCTCTGGGATGCTATCCAGGGTACCTGTGTGATGTTTGGGCCCAGCTTTATGGTACCTATATGTAACCCCCCCCCCACCACCAATTTCAGATTTACCTTAATGTCTTCCTGGGCTCCATCCATGCCCACTGCCAGGCAGACGTCCTTTTAGATGGTAAATCCAAGGTTGTTTGTTTGATCCTGTTGATTTACGTAAGAGTAAATCTCACCTTCACTTCCAAGCACTGGTTGGGTGAGCTCCCTTCCTACCTTACCTCCTCCTTTATAACACCCCCACCCACCCTCCCATTCCCTTAGATCAACTGACTCCCATACCCTGGTTGTGCCTCACAGATCCATCCAAATCAGCCGATCCAGTTAATCTCACTGCCTCCCAAAAATGTGGAATTCCTTCCCCCATCAAATCCGGCACTCATCCTCCATCTACTCCATCAGCTCTACCCTCAATAATTACATTGCATCTAGCTGCTCCAGCCATGTCCCTCCATAATTCCCTCCTCTAAACCCTAGACAAACCCTACCCCCCACTCTCACCTTCATTTTACCCTGTGCACATGCACCCCCTCTAGCCCTTCTCCACTTCCCCCTAATTGTGCCCCCTTACTGGCCTCTCTTGATCTCTCACAAAATGTAAAGGACCCTGAAAGCTCTCTATGGGTCCCTCACCTACCCCCCAAGGGGCTTGTATCGCTCATCTAGTCCCTTCCCCTACCATCTTAAAGAGGTCTCTCTAGGACACTGCCTTATCCCCTTCTCTCTGGTCCCCCAGTCCCCTTGCAGGGTTCCTCGCATCCTGAAGGGGTCTCCAGGGGCATGACTCTTCCCCCTCCCCGACCTTACCCCTCCCTCCCCTTTCCCCTTTTTCTTCCATGTAGGCACTTTACTTATTAACCCAGCACTTATTATTGTCCACTCTTTCTACATGTTATGCGCAACACTGTTGTAACACTGTTTGTAACACCTGCCTTACAACTGTATGTTAATGTTGATCTTGTAACTTGAATGTATAATGTCTCATTTCAGTTGAATCCCTTCCCCCCAGGTCACACCAGGAGACTGGCAACATGTTGCTCAGTGTGCCTTCCTGGTGAAACATTTCAATAAATAAATAAAAGAGTGCCATGCTGTGCCTCTGTGCCTGTCCCTTTAAGACATTAGCCAGTATGTGTATAGTAAATGGTCTGGGCTGGGTACGAGTGCATCAAAGCTTGTGACTGGCCAGACACTGCTTTAATGTGGTCCACTCTGCTGCTGATAATAAAGCAGAGGGAGCTTTTACTAGTACTGCGGTTATTTACTTCTAACTTGCTGTTATATTTAAATTAGAGAGTTTATTCTAACCTGCCTTCTTGCAGTTTTGATTATCTGAAGGGGAGTCACCATGATAGGTCTGGGACTTCCAGCATCTGGGCCGATGGGACACGGGGGGGCCTTTAAGGGTCCTTAGCTCAAGTGACTCATGGGAAGGAGATCTGTAGTTTTTGTAGTTTTTAGGTTGGCACCTAAACTGAACTGAAGGGGGCATCCAAACTGTGACTGACAGCTCCCCCAGCCAACCCGAAGTCTGGAAACCAAGCAAAACCCCAGAACTGTTAGAGACAGTAGGTCAGCTGAAGTTAGAGCTTGAAGAGTGAGAAGCTCAAGCTTTTGAGCAGCTGCTCCAGAAAGGAGCCTAGGAGACTTGGCAGGATAAAGGCTTGGCTTGCCCCCTTGCCACTATTCTCCTGGTTGGAACTGTCTATTGCAGAAGTTGGACTAACCCAAATTGTGACTTTAAACTGTAGCAGAAACTCCAAAGTATTTGAAGGTACAGCCTGAGATTTGGATGGAGAAGATGCTCCTGTGAAGCGATCAGCCTAATGTTGTAAGTGACTGAACTGGTGTTTGAGAGGTTTCATCAGTGAATCGGCTGCAATAACAACTGGCCTAAATAATGAACTGAGAGTTAGAGAAGTTATTGCTGTTCCTGTTAAATGTGCTGAATGTTTATCGTGGGTCAAGGCCTGTTTTGCCAGTGACCAGATTGTTATGCCAGCTGGAGACTTCACCAGCAAAACAAATTGAACTTTGTCAAAGTGTTCATCAGCCTGGGCCTTTGCCAGCTCGGCCCAGACCAACTGTTGCACCAGATACAGTTCTTTGGCAAGAGACCAGCTTCGGGGATCCAGCCCCTGCACAGAGACCAATCGCAGGTTGCAGCCATCTGGAAGGAAAGGCCATGAAATGGAGGTGTGTCATGTCAGCCCTGCTTCCCCTTGCTCTTCAGTGATCTACATGAGGTCTCCATATCGCCAGATCCATCACAGCCAACTGGTAGCATGAGTAAATCCAGGGTAGCTCTTTACAACAAGTCATTTAATTATCTGTGGTACCATCTAATTGCTTCAGTGATTTTCTGGGTTACAAGAGACTGGACCAACCGACTAGGATTACAAATAATCAGAACTCTGTTTGTGTATGCAAGCCGACATTTCTTTCCATCGAGGGCTCCAACAACAGCTGCAATGCTGGCCATCCTCGGGCAACGCCTCTAGCTAGTCAGTGTAACATTTTGGGTACCCAGTGTTGTAGGACTGATCATTTGGGACTAAAAGTGCATGCAAAGTAACCTGAACCTAATCAGTATAGAAATCATTCATCTAAATTCACACCCCTTCCTTGTTCTCAACCCCCTCAATAAATCTAATTGCTGTTTCATGTTTAACCTGGCTTATGAACATATTAGTTGGGTTACAGTACTGAAAGTCCATATTTGCTTTGCTAACCTTGCTTTTACAGAGGTTCTAGGAACTTTGCTGAAGGCCAGACCGAGGTGGTAAGTGTAAAGGATGTGTGCATATTATTAATGTTAATTGCTGACTGTGTGGTAACTGTTACCAGAAGTACAAGATCACTAGTTGGGTTTGGTTTGTGGGTGGTAATAGCTTCCCAGAGGGCTATAATAGGCTACATAGATACCCCACTATTGTTACTCTGGGTGGAGGCACCTTAATATCGAATCAGACCCCTGACCCTGTGGTTAGGAGTACAGGCAGGGGTAGTAACTCTAGGGATAGCGCCACCTAGGGGTTACATCTTGGATGTACCACTGGGATTAGCTCCCCCTTGTGGCCAAAATACAAAATTTCAGTTAATTGTTATGTTAGTGCCCCCTAGTGGTCACGTCATAAAATTGTAGTAAGGCTCCACCTGAAACCCACTGTTTCTATGGGTAACTACCTGTGGTCCACCACCAGTACAGACAATATTACTAGCACTGATTCTGACTCCCTCTCTAAAGGAATGGCTGTGCAGCAGTTAGTTAACTGGTGTACAGGAAGTGAAATTGGTCCCTATAATGCCCTTTTGTTGCTAGATATCCCAATGGGCAATTGCAAAGACATTATAGAGGGGGCACTTTCAAAAATTGAATGTCTTGGGGAGGTTGTGGTAGTAAGATGACTGGCCGATGTGACCGCCCAGACTCTAATGGCTTTAGTGAAGTGTAGTAACCCAGTGGACACTACTAAGGTGCCTAAAACTATTGCCATTGATGGGTTCCTGGCTGCCTGGAGGGTGGTCACTAAGGATAGTAAGGATCCCTCAGAGCCAGAAGCCCCACCCTTATCCGAGAGCTTTGAGGAGAAGCTTGCCAAGTTCTTAGTGAGTGAGGGCCAATCCATCAAGGACTTTTGAAAGTTAGTTAAGCCCCCTGGGGGTACCCCTCCTCTGGCACCTACACCTGCCCCAGTGCCTACTCTTGCCCCTGCACCGGCACCTGTGCCTGTGCCCGCAGTTAGTCACGACTCTTACCACAGGCTGCAAGTGTTTTCAGGCACTCTTTCCACACCTCAGGGTGAAGATGATTTAGAGACTTGGATGGATTATGCATCCCCCCGGTTTAAGAATGGCAGTGTGCGGTAGCAGAAAAATGGAAAAGGATCTTGAAAAGTTTAAGGGATCCTGCATTGGAAGCAATTAGGTTTTTGAGGTCCACAAACCCTGATGCTTCAGCTCAAAAGTATTTGTCTGCACTAGAAGGTGTTTTTGGTAGTTTTGAATCTGGGGATTTTTGATGTGGAAATTCAAAGCCACCAAACAGTGGAAAGGGGAATGTCTGTCTGCTTATTTTACTCGTTTGGAGAGGGCCTTACAGAGAACTTACAGAAAAGGTGGTGCATTGGCCAGCGATTTGGATCATGATACTAGGTCATATATTACAATCTGCCAAATACTCTAAATTGCTAATTCTTCAGCTGAAGTTCCAAGATAGGAGGAATAATCCGCCTGTGTAGTGTGAACTAATAAAAGAACTCAGGGAGGCTGTAGGTGAGGAAGAAGGTTCTTGTGCAGGCACTGCTAGAGTAGCCTCAGCGTTGGAAAGGCCCTGTGAACTGGAGACTGCTGGAGGCTCTCCATAACTGGCAGAGATACTTAAAGAACTCAGAGATCTAAAAACTGTCACCACCACCAAGGCTACCTCCTTTCATAATGACCCAGATACCTGTCAACCTGCCTCCGCTATGGGAGTGGGAGTGCATGCTCAGGTGCCCCCTGATGATGGCAACATAAAGTCTGAACTAAGTGAATTATCTGCCAAGGTAAAAGAATTAATGGGATGTAGTGTGCAGCATCTGTGTTGGCAGAGAGAGAGAGAAAGAGAATTAACTCATTGTCTCCTAGCAGACGCCTGTAGTCATCAGTAAAATACACTGGTGTGTCCTGAGGACGCCTGCAGAAGTCGGCTACTGACTCCCAGTGTGCCCTTGCAACGTCTGGAGAAGTCACTTATATATTTTAATATATAGTGTAACAGAATATAATATATATTTGACTGCATAGCACCGTTGGAAAGGTAATTTTATGCTGAACAACGTTTCCACTGATATTTTGTGTATATCATGTATACTTTAGGAGTTCTTTGTATTTGTTTATGGTATGGTGTGTATGGCTTATGTTGCCTGTTTTAGTGAAAAAAATATTTTTTTTCGCTGTTTCAACCAGCATAGAAAAAAAATACAAATTATTATTTGCATACCACCATTTGAAAGGTAATTTTGTGCTGAATAACTTTGCCACTCATACTTTGTGTCTAGCACTTATGATTCTTGAGCTATTAGGATTTGTTCGTGGCATGCTGACTATAGCTTGATTTTGCTTAGAAAGGCCTAGGATTTACTGTTAACAGTATACAGGTGACAAGTGGTGCAACATCAGAGAGCTCTTGTGGAGACAATGAGTTAAGACTCTCTGATGTGAGTGCCCTTGCTCAAGCGCCAGTTATGTATTCCTCTCCACTTCCCGATCGTGAATATTGGCCAACTCCAAATGTACCATCACAGCCCAGGTGGCCTAGAGAGGGTGTGTTCTGCTATCATTGTGGGGAGGATGGTCATACTAAGACAACCTGCCAATTCCCCAAAGATCTAAGAAAGGTAAATGCTAAGCTGGTGTATTAACTCAAGCAAAACCCTCCCAAATCCTTTGACAAGCCTCCCTACAAGTCTTGCTCATCTAAACCCCCTGTACAAATACCTGTTAATACTGATCCTTCAGACTGGTCAGAGATGGTAGGCCCTTCTATGGAGACAACAGTGCACATTAATGGTATCCTGGCCCAAGCCATATTGGACAGCGAATCTCAGGTCACTACTGTATTTAAAGATTGGTATGACCAGCACCTGACTGATCTCCCACTCCAACCCCTCAAAGGACAGCATGTATGGGGTTTAAGCAAAAATTCTTACCCATATCTTGGTTATGCACAACTGTGGTTGTCTTTCCCTTCTACTGTTGCTGGTGTGGATGAATCTGTGGAAACTCTGGCCTTGGTCTGCCCGCCAATCAGCTTATACAATGGTATCCCTCTGCTAACTGGTACTAACACCCACATGTTCTGCCGACTAGCCCAACTGTGTCAGGAGAAACCAGCTAAAAAAATGGACGAGCATTACACATCCATGCCATGGTGCAGAAAGCAAATGATCTACAGATCCAGGCTAAGGAAGCTGACAAGGATGAACCGGTGGGAATTGTATGGAAGAAAGACCCAGCACCTCTGGTGGTACTGCCCAATGCTCAGTGCACTATCAGCAGTGAAGTGCAAATGAGAAAGGATGTCACCTACATGATCCTTATGTTGGACTGCCCAGAAGAGGTGGTGCTGCCAGATGGACTTCTAGTTAAACCTAGTATTCTGCCTGCCCATGCTCACACCTATGCCCGGAAAGTGGTGGTCCAAATTCAAAATGTGTCCAATCAGCATATTAGAATCCACTGAGGTTGCACCCTGGCAACTGTATATTGTGCAGACACTGCTGTACTACCTAGTAAATGACACACTGAAGAGGGAGCTGAAGTAACTCCTGACTTGTTTGATTTTGGGGAGCCACCCATTCTGGATGAGTGGAAGGGTAAAGTTAGTCGCAAGCTGGCCCAGCAGAGAGGAGTGTTTTCTTTGAAAGAATGGGATGTGGGATGAATCACTGGTGTCTTGACGAGAGACCATTTCAAGAGAGGTCCCACAGATTGGCCCCTGCAGACACTGATGATGTTCGGCGCCACCTCCAGGAGATGTTAGCACGTGGATTTATCCAGGAATCACATAGCCCTTATGCATCCCCCATTGTGGTAATCTAAAAGGAAAATGGTTCAGCGAGGATGTGTGTAGATTACAGGACCCTTAACTCATTGTCTCCAAGCAGACACCTGTAGTCGTCAGTAAAACACACTGGTGTGTCCTGAGAACATCTGCAGAAGTCATCTACTGACTCCCAGTGTGCCCTTGCAATGTCTGGAGAAGTCACTTATATATTTTAATATATAGTGTAACAGAATATAATATATATTTGACTGCATAGCACCGTTGGAAAGGTAATTTTATGCTGAACAACTTTGTCACTGATAGTTTGTGCATATCATGTATACTTTAGGAGTTATTTGCATTTGTTTATGGTATGGTGTGTATGGCTTATGTTGCCTGTTTTAGTGAAAAAAATATTTTTTTTGCTGTTTCAACCAGCTTAAAAAAAATGACATATTATTATTTTCATACCACCATTGGGAAGGTAATTGTGTGCTGAACAACTTTGGCACTGATATTTTGTGTATATCATGTATACTTTAGGAGTTATTCACATTTGTTTATGGTATGGTGTATATGGCTGACATGTTTTCCATCAAGATTCACCTAAGCAGCTTGAATAAAATTCACTTTTTTGGCACTTCAGCAGGTATGAAATAAAAACTGTATTGATTACAACTGGTTGCATAGCACTATTGGAAAGGCATTTTTGAGCTCATCAACTTTCGTGCTGATACTTTGTGTGTATCATGTATACTTTTGGAGTTATACGCATTTGTTTATGATATGGTGTGTGTGGTTGAGATTCATCCCTCAAATCTCACCAAAGCACCTTGACTAAAATGAGGAAAAATATGTTTTATAATAAAAATATCCCTTTTCTTAACAAACATAATATTAAAACACTATCTAATGTCTGTATGCTTAATTTGGTGTTCATATTTTCCAACAAAAAATGGCTTATGTTGCCCTTTTTTTAGTGAAAAAAATATTTAGTTTGCTCTTTCGACCAGCACACAAAAAATACAAAATTACTTATTATTACATGCATGCCACTATTGGAAAGGCAATTTTGTGCTGAATAACTCTGCCACTCATACTTTGTGTCTAGCATGTGCAGTTATTGAGCTATTAGCATTTGTTTGCGACATGCTGACTATAGCTTGATTTTGGATAGAAAGGCCCAGGATTCACTGTTAAAAGTATACAGGAGATTCAGGAGGCAAGTGGTGTAATCTCAGAATGAGCCTGTGGAGGCAATGAGTTAACCAAAGAACCATATCTGACCAGTATACAATGCCTCGCATCCAGGATGCCCTTGATTGTCTTAATGAGAACCAGTGGTTTTCCATTTTAGACCCCTGGGGTTGGTATTACCAAATGCTGATGGCACCCAAGGATAGAGAAAAAACTGCATTCATCTGTCCACTGGGTTTTTACAAATTTTTGCGCATACCTCAGGGCATCTCCGGAGCACCCATCACTTTCCAAAAATTAATGGAGCGAGCTGTAGGAGACATGAACCTGCTTGAATGTTTAGTCTATCTGGACGATGTCATCATGTTTGGCAAAACACTTGAAGAACACAAGACTCGCTTGTTCAAGGTCCTGGACTGATTAGAAGACTTTGAACTAAAATTGTCAATCGATAATTGCCAGTTTTTCCAACAATCTGTAAAATATGTAGGCCACATTGTATCCTCAGAGGGCATTCAAACTGATCCAAGCAAAGTGGAAGCTTTAACTACTTGGCCACGGCTTAGTAATCTCAAAGAACTACAGAGATTCTTAGGATTCTGTAGATACTATCGCATTTTGTAAAAGATTACACTAAAGTCATTCGCCCTCTACTAAATCTGACTCAAGAGTATCCACCTACCCACCAGGGATATAAAAAGAGTGCTGTAAAGGAAAGGGATAAAACATATTTCCAGACCAATGAACCAAAGAATGTGATACAGCCTTTTACAATATTATTCATCAGCTTACCTATGCCCCTGTGTTTGCTTACACAGACTCAGCTAAGACATATGTGTTACATACAGATGCTAGCTTGAAAGGACTTGGGGCCATACTTTATCAGGGCTATGAGGAAGGACTCTGCCCTGTGGCATTCACTAGTAGAAGTATGACACAATCTGAGAAGAATTACCCTGTGCGTAAACTTGAATTTCTTGCATTAAAGTGGGCCATAGTAGATCAATTTCGCAAATATCTTTACAGGGCTAAAATTCTGGTAAAGACTGACAATAACCCTCTCACGTATGTCCAAACTTCAGCCAGATTAGATGCAACTGGACACTGCTGGTTGTCGGCACTTTCCACATATGATTATTCAGTGGAGTACCGTCCAGGTCTAAATCACATCAATGCTGATGCCTTATCCAGGAGACTTGTACCAACTTCTGAGTGTGTGAGGATGTCAGAACAATCTGTTAAGGTCCTATGCCACAAGTTCAATAAAGATGAACATCCATCTTCTGAAACTGTAGGCTGGTTGCCTGCCTGAGGCCCCCAGAGACCTGTGTTCCGGCAGCTTATTGCAACTTTACAGTATTAGACCAGAGTACCCTGCCTCAACCTACTCCAGCTAATATTCAAAGGGAGCAGTGTCATGATGCCATGATTAAGCTCATGTTGGATGCCATAAACACCAGAAAAAGTGTCTCCAAGCTGCGCTCTAAAGACCAGAGAACTGCTCTGCTATTCCAGAAGGGGCCTAGGCTCAAGGTGTGCAACAAGCTACTTTACCAGGGGACCATGAATGGACAAGGCCAAGTCATCAAACAACAGCTAGTGCTGCCTTCTGCATTTAAAAGTGTGGTTTTACGTGCTCTTCATGATCAAATGGGACAGTTGGGTTTTGACAGAACTTCAGACTTAGCACGTGCCAGCTTCTATTGGACCAAGATTGGTGCTGATATTGATACCCATATCAAAACATATAGCCACTGCCTTCAAAGAAAAGCCCAGCCCCAGAGAGCAGCACCCTTGGTTAATATTTCCACCAGTGCACCCATGGAGCTTGTATGTATCGACTTCTTGTGTTTGGAACCCAATGAAAAAAATATTGACAATGTGCTTGTTGTGACTGACCATTTTAATCATTACGCCCAGACCTATCCAACAAAGGACCAGAAAGCAGCCACCATAGTTAAAGTGCTTGTTGAGAAATTTTTCGTTCACTACAGTGCCCCACAGCAGATCCACTCCAATCAGGGAAGAGACTTTGAAAGCCATCTAATCAAGCAAATGCTCTCACTCTGGGGGGTAAGACAATCAAAAACTACCCCCTATCATCCTCAAGGCGATCTGCAGCCAGAAAGACTCAATAGAACGTTGTTGGACATGCTGGGCACACTTCATCCCAAAGATAAGCAGAGGTGGAGTTGGCAAATGAGCACTTTGGTACATGCATGTAATTGTAATGATGCCACTAGTTTTTCCACATACCAGCTGATGTTTGGTCGAGAAGCGAGGTTACCTGTTGACATTTGTTTTGGTGCATCACCTGATGAAATCCAAGCAGAAAACTATTTCCAGTGTGTTCAAAAACTCAAAGCTCAGCTTAATCATGCCTATCAGCTGGCTCACACAATGTTTGTCAAGAGAAACTTAGCCAAGAAAGAGAGACATGACAAACGTGTTAAAGCTGAGGAGTTACAACCAGGAGATCATGTATTATTGAGAAATTTGGGTTTTCAAGGTAAACACAAGATAGCTGACAGGTGGAATCACACCCCTGTACATGCTTATCAGCAAGCTGGATGATCTACCAGTTTACAAAATGCTCCAGAGAATGACCCACGAGCTGTAAGGACAATGCATAAAAATCACCTCATGCCTATTGGACAGATTATCATAGACTCTGTAGCTCAAAATAATGTTCCTATTGGGCCTGTGACCAGGTTTGCTGCTAGAAAGAAACAATCAATTCAGCCACCTGCTGATCCGCAACCAGAGCCTCCAGTGCATCCTTCTGTGACTAATGCTGACAATTATTCTGAATCTGATGACAGTGAGTATGGGGTCAGCTATCATCCTTCTTTTGAACTAACATGATTGTTCCAAGGAAATCCTTTGTGCAACATGGGAGATGATGCTGGACCTTCAGGACTGTCTGGCTATCCAGCCCTCTCAACTACCCTGCACCCCCAGTAGTGAAGTGCAAAGGATAACTTTCGAAGTAGTTAATTCTTTTTGTCTCGTGGAGCTATCTGAACCCCAAGAGGCAAGTCTTGACCTAGAAAGTGAGAGCCAGAATGGTAAAATGCCAGATGAAGCTGAAATATCTGAAACAGGCAACTCTGATCTCATGTTGGACAATAATGCTAATTCAAATGTTGATTCTGAAAGTATCGGAAATGTGTTACATGATTTAAATTCGATGGAGTTCCCTCTCAGTGATGAACAAGAGAATTCAGAGCAAGCAAATGCAAGTACTATTGTAGAAGCAAGTACTCCATTAAATTTTGAACAAACAGTAAGTGCAGAGTCACCCCTTTCATCAGAACCTAACTTATTGCTGGATACTGAGCCTGGACTGATCAACCCAAATGCCAATGTTGAAAGGACTGAGCCTATCCCTTCCTCTCTCCCAGAAAATCTGGAAGAGCTGTTAAGCCTGCAGTACACATTAGTTATGATTCCCCAGGAAGGCCTGTAGATTTCCACATGAATGTAGTACATGAACATAGAAACATAGACTTTGATGGCGGATAAGGACCACTTGGCCCACCCAGTCTGCCCATTTCCCTACCTATTGGATAAGCTGCAGATTCTAGTTAACCAACAGCCTACTTCACAACTAATTCCCTTCCTAAAATAGCTTACACTGTAGCCTCTAAGCTAATAATAAAGCACTCCAGTCAGTACTCTGGGGAGCACGCTACAGGAAGCCTAACGTTAGCTGACCAGGTCAGACCCTCATCCCTGTGGGTTAGTGTGCAAGACAAGGGTAATGTGTTTAGCTACCTGAATTAGTCTACAGATGAACAGATAGAATGTTTAAAATGAAAATGTAGAATGTTTAAGCAATATTGTTGCCTATGAACCAATATTGGTTATGAAAAAATATGCTTATTATGTGGCTGTATCAAATATGAAACTAAGTAGTATGTATATATTAGTCTATGGTGGAAACCTGTACATATTCATGAATAGTATCTTACTAAGACTGAAATGTTTATAAAAGTATAGACCTGACACGGATGCTAAGTTTTCCTAAGCAGGGAAGAATGCAACCTCCCACCATCACCAATTTGGGGTTTACCTTAATGTCTTCCTGGGCTCCACCCGTGCCCACTGCCAGGTGAACATCCTTTATAGATGGTAAATCCAAGGTTGTTTGATCCTGTTGATTTACGTGAGAGTGCCATGCTGTGCCTCCATGCCAGTATCTGTATAGTAAATTGCTCCACTCTGCTGTCAATAGTAAAGCAGAGGGAGCTTTAACTAGTACTGTGGTTATTTACTTCTAACTTGCTGTTATAATCCTTCAACTCTAGCCAGATGAGTCCTGCTTCCACAGTTATACTGTGTCTGACATTTATATTTTGGGGCTCCCCCTTTGCCTTCCCCTGTCCGCTGCCCCCACCCTCACCTCTTTAGTTAACCGCCATCTTCCTAAACCTCCCGTCTCTCTCCTCCTCCCCCAGAATCCTTTGTTGGTTGAACCTAGATTCCCTGCTACTGCAGCAGTTCACATATCAACATTGTGTTTTTTCTTTTCCTTTCTTCATTCAACTCCCCTATGTCCCTGTCCCTGTCCCTGTCCCGGATCGTAGCCATATTCTGTTGTTGTTATCTCCTCACAAATACCATCTAGAGTAGCCTTTTAACCCTCACCCATACCTTGGACCTTTACTTACAGTGTATATTGGGCGCCTTTTAATCTGCTGTACCCATCTAATGTTATATCTATTCATGTATATTTTCATATATACTTGTATGATGTGTTACCAGTTTAGTTCCCTGACCCAGATTCCAATTGTCTTTCTTTACTGTATATGCCCTTGTTGTCATCACTGTATATATTTTTATTTATATTGTATTTTTCCTGTCTGTATATTGTTCATTGTATCTTTCTATCTGTCTTATCCTGTATACACCAGGTCCACCTTGAAAAAGAGTTATGCTTAATGGTGATTGTCTGGTTAAATAAAGATTTTGATTGATTGACTGATTGATTGATATTTAAATTAGAGAGTTTGTTCTAGCCCGCCTTCTTGCAGCTTTGATTATCTGAATGGGAGCCACCATGCTAGGTCCAGGACTTCCAGCATTTGGACTAATGTGACACAGGGGGCCTTTAAGGGTCCTTATCTCAAGTTCCTCATGGGAAGGAAAATCTGTAGTTTTTAGGTTGGCGCCTAAACTGAACTGAAGAGGGCATCCAAACTGTAACTGACAGCTCCCCCAGGGTCAGCCAAAAGTCTGGAAACCAAGGGAAATCCCCAGAACTGTTAGAGACAGTAGGTTAGTTGCAGTTAGAGCTTGAAGAGTGAGCAGCTCAAGCTTTCGAGGAGCTGCTTTAGGAAGGAGCCTAGGAGACTCGGCGGGGTAAGGGCCTGACTTGCCCCTTTGCCACTATTCTCCTGGTTGGGATTGCCTATCACAGAAGTTGGACTAATCCAAATTGTGACATTAAACTGCAGCAGAAACTCCAAAGTATTTGAAGGTACAGCATGAGATTTGGACCTAAAAGAAGCTCCTGTAAAGTGATCGGCCCGGAGGCTGTAAGTGACTGAATTGATGTTCGAGAGGTTTACTCAGTGAATCAACTGCAATAGCAACTGGCCTGAATACCGAATTGAGAGTTAGAGAAGTTATTGCTGCTCCAGTTAAATGTGCTGAATGTTTATCGTGGGTCAAGGCCTATTTTGCCAGCAACCAGATTGTTATGCCAGCTGGAGGCTTCACCAGCAAAACAAACTGAACTGTGCCAAAGTGTTCATCAGCCTGGGCCTTTGCCAACTCAGCCCAGACCAACTGTGTTGCACCAGAGACTGTTGTTTGGCAAGAGACTGGCTTCAGGGATCCAACCCCTTCGCAAAGACCAATCGCAGGTTGCAGCCACCCGAAGGGAAAGGTCGTGAAGTGGAGGTGTGTCACGTCGGCCCTGCTTCCCCTTGCTCTTCAGTGATCTACATGAGGTCTCCATATTGCCAGATCCATCACAGTCAACTGGCAGCATGAGTAAATCCAGGGTAGTTCCTTGCAACAAGTCATTTAATTATCTGTGGTACCATCTAATTGCTTCAGTGATTTTCTGGGTTACAAGAGACTGGACCAACCTGCCAGGATTACAAATAATCAAAACTCTGTGCATGCTAGCTGCCTTTTCTTTCCATCAAGGGCCCCAACAACAGCTGCAATGCCAGCCACCCCCGGGGCAACGCCTCATACTAGGTGCCCAGTGTTGAAGGATTGATCATTTGGGACTAAAAGTGCATGCAAAGTGACCTGAACTTAATCAGTATAGTAATCATTCATCTAAATTCGCCCCCTTTCCTTGTTCTTGACCCCCTCAATAAATCTGATTGCTGTTTCATGTTTAACCTGGCTTATGAACATATTAGTTGGGTTACAGTACTGACAGTCTATATTTGCTTTGCTAACCTTGCTTTTACAGGGGTTCTAGGAACTTTGCTGAAGGCCAGACCCTGGTGGTAAGTGTAAAGGGTGTGTGCATATTATTACTGTTATTTGCTGACTATGTGGTAACTGTTGCCAGAAGTACAAGGTCACTAGTTGGGTTTAGTTTGTGAGTGGTTATATCTTCCCAGACAGGCTAGATAGATACCCCCACTATTGTTACTGTGGGTGGAGGCACCTTAATATCGAATACAGGCCCCTGAACCTGTGGTTAGGAGTACAGGCAGGGGTCATAACTCTAGGGATAGTGTCGCCTAGGAGTTACATATAACTTCTTGGGTGTTGGGGGTCCCATCCTTCTTTTTGGCTTCTGGCCCCCGATCTGCTATCTGGATCCCTATACTTCTGCTGTCTGCAAACTGTATCATAAGCATGCACTGTATGTCAAAGGAGAAAGTCAACCTATCTCTGCAATCCCTTTCTACATGATACAACATTTGACAACTATAACAAACTATATACATACCACACAATAGTGCCTAGATGGTGCCACCAAGCGTTGATGTTCATTTGCCAATCCAGGCAAAGCAAGATCCACTTGGCAGCTCCCGTGGGCGTGGTGTTTCCATCTATACATAGCCCTGCAGCAGCAGCATATACCAGTATATTTACCAGATGAGCAGGGGATATCTAAGCTGCTGCTGCTCTGTGTGGGCAGAATGCGGAGGCTTCCAGTTGTTCTGTAGGCCCTCAGGGAGCCACCTGTCCACTCACTAGAAGTGAGTGGGTGTATTCTCTGGCATGCCCCATGGGTGAGCACCCCCTGGGGTGGGAGGGAAATAGTGGTGGGGCTGGGAGCCGAAAGGACCTAGGGGTACAGGGGAGTACTAGCAGTCCTGAAAGATTGGGATCAGAGTGTCCCCCTGCCTAGGTGAGTAGAAGGTTGTCACAGTGATTCCAACTGCCCCTCCTGTCTCCCCTATTAATAGTGGGGGTGGAAGGGAGAAGATCATGAACCACATTCCTCTCCAGGCTGGAGGGCAGGGAGAGAATCCTCATTTCAGGTGGGTCCTGTCGCTACCCAATCTACCACATACATACATTTGCACTGTACCGTTTTGAAGGCTAAGGGAGAAGCTATAACATCATCAGCCGGAAATTAAGTGCCTCCCCGTCCACCTTAAAACCATGTGTAGTATTTTAGCAGTCCCCACCCAACCCCCTTTCATTTAACATTTCCCCTGCTTTATTTAACTTAAAAAAAACTGATTTAATGAGGACAGGCCCCTTTCGGAAGGAGGAGAGCTTGGTACAATCAGGACCTCACAGCCTGGAGATCTTTCTGCCCTCTTGGGTAGACAAAGCACAATGTCATATTCTGGTCTCCATAGCCTGCGTGGCCTGCTTCATAGTGTACTGAATCCTAATCCCCCTCCCTGCCCTCCCACATATATACTGTAACAGTACTTATCTAATTGGGATCTGTGGGCTCTGGTACAGTTCCCTGAGGGCTTTGCAGGCTGGGAGGCAAGTTAGGCTTCTTCAGGGCATCTTCATGGTCTTCAGGTGCTGTGCTGCTGACTTGCTGCACCACAGTCAGGCCTTGCTGTTCTTCCTTTGTGGTAAATCAGCAGCACTCACAGTACAGACTTGGTGCTGGGCAAAAAAAGAGATAACTTGAGAATAAATAAACCAGCACTCAAAAAGCCAGTGAAATAAACGTTTTTTACTGTGCTTAAATGAAAAAGCTTCAAGGTACAATACAAACTGTAATACTTTAAGACTGATAATAAATTGTAATCAGGTCCAAAAAATTCCTGACCAGCCTAGCACTTTGAGATAACAATACCTCTGTGTCAGAGGCATGGCTCACAAACTAGCCTTGTGTTCATATATACCCATCACAACATGTGTCATTAATCAGCATATGGTTAATTAACTATATATTTATCTAAATTATTGCATTACATCGGTAGCCATGAAAGCTAAATGGTTGTTGTCAACAGCATCACTAAATCCAGTGATCCCCCAAACGTTTAATTTTACTGGAGAATTTCCCTTTGTTGTTGGGAGGTCCTGGGTCAGATGCTATGAAATGCAAACCAGATGTATTCCAAGTCAACCTAAGTTGGACTGGAGAAAAGCCATTTTTTTTTGCATGTAAGCATTGCATTACTTACAAATCTGCAACCCAGGACAAAGTTTTTCAAAATCCAAGTGAGACTGGTGTGCAAGAGGTCCACATGTACTGCAACCATTTAGCTTCCATGTTTACCGATGTAATGCTACAATTTAGATAAATATATAATTAATTGATTAACCATTTGCTGATTAATGACACATGTTGTGATGGGTAGATACGAAAATAAGACTAGTTTGTGAGCCACGCCCCTGATGAAAAAGTGTTGTTACTTCAAAGCACCAGGCTGGTCGGGAATTTTTTTGGACCCAAGTACAATTTATTATCGATCTTAAGGTATTACAGTTTGTATTGTACCTTGAAGCTTTTTAATTTAAGCACAGTAAAAAACCTTTATTTCACTGACCTTTTGAGTGCTGGCTTATTTATTCTTAAGCTTCCTCTTTTTCCTGCCTTCCTACCTCGGCTGGATTTGTCTCTGCTCCCATGGGCCGTGTCTGCAGGATCATGGGCGATGTACCTTGCTGCTGATCAGGTGGTTCTGATGATTCAGATTGCAGGACTGCATATCTGTTGAGTGTTGTGTGTCACACCAGAGCTTTAGATTCCTCCCTCTGCTGGTCGTAGTCTTCTCTGGGGCTGCTGAGCCCAGCTGTTGCCTGGGGGTGTTCGCACTTCCAATGTGTGCCTTTCAGGGGTCTCTTCCTGTTGCATCATGGGAGGCCCCACTCACTCTCCACCTGGTACCCCTCTTCCACCTCCATATTCTTGGTCCCTGATGAGGTTTTTAGGTTGTTATGGGTCGGAGAGTGGGCTTTTTGGGAACAGCTATCTCCCCTCCCAGTTCTGCCCAGGAATTCCTCAAGTGCCGCTGGGGTAACAAAAAATAGCAGCACCCCATTGTGCACAATCCTCATCATGGCCGGGTATCTGAGAGAGTACTTGATGCCCATGTTTTGCATCGTGTGCTGTGCCTGCATATACTCTCTTCTCTTTCCTAATAGTTCTTCAGAAAAGTCCTGGTAAACAGAGATTGGGTGCCCTTGCCAGTTCAGGCGACCCATCTCTCGAGAGTGATCTAGGATCAATTGTCTGGAGTTGTAGTTGAGGATTTTGACCAGTACAGCCCTCTGCCTTTCTCCTTTCTGTGGCCTAGAGGCTAAAGTCCTATGGGCCCGCCCAATGTCCAGGTGGAACCCTTGCTGAAGCCCTAGGATTGTGGGGAGGGCTTGTTGTAGGAATTGAGATGTGTCCTTCTTTCCCAACCCCTCTGGAAAACCCAGCAGGCACAGATTGTTCCTCCTGCTGTGGTTTTCTGGGTTGTCTACTTTCAACATGAGGTTGTGGATGAGGTCCTGTTGTTCCCTGTTTACAGCCCCGATTTCCTCCAGTGCAGCATCGTGAGCTATGACCTGCTACTCTGTTCAGGATATTCACCCTTCGAGCTGCTGGATGACCGAAGTTGTTTAAAGAGAGGCCATGGTAACTTTATCCATACACTGTAGAAGCATTTCAAGCATTTTGTTGAAGTGGCTGGGGTCAAGTGTTGGCCCCTGCAGCGCAGCCATACTTCAGTCTCTGGACTATGTTAGTTTGCACTCAAGACCAAAAGCAGCTCTGTTTCTCTTGTAAAAGGTATGCAGTTATAGCTGATCTTCCATTCTGTTGAAACTGTTGTTTTGTTCCACTGGATGCCACCTCTGAATTGCAGTTTTGTCGGATAATGCCACACAGATTATTGCAGCTCACAGATTAAGCTTCCATCTTGCTTTCTGGCTCCTCTCTGCAGTGTTTAACACCATGGACCATGGTGTGTCATTGGAGCACCTGCAGCTGATCTGTGGACTGTCTAGTACAGTCCTCAGATGGTTCCGTTCTTTCCTCACTGGCAAGTCACAGACAGTAGTATCTGGGATTTTTTCCTCAGACCCAGTCTCCCTGTCCTGTGGGATGCCGAAGGGCTCCATCTTATTACCCATGTCATTCACAGTGTATATGCTGCCATTGGTAGACACTGTAAGATGGTATTGACTGAGTTTTCACTGCTATGCAGATGACACTTAGCTATACATGTCTCTTGTGCCCGACCAGGATGGAGCTGTCTCGACTTTTAACAACTGTCTCACTGAGATCCAGGATTGGATGTGTTCCAACTGGTTGAGGTTAAACCCTGACAAGACTGAGGTGTTGGTTGTGGAGCCAGGTCATTGGGTAGAGGGGTCTCCAGTTGGGCAGCCATTAGGGCTTTGGCTCAGTGTCAGCCAGCTGGTGACCTCTGATTGGGTGCGCAACCTGGTCGTCATTTTTGACGAGGGTCTGACACTGAGATCTCAGGTGTTGTCCGTCATCAAGACCTCATTTTAGCATGTGAGGAATATCACCTAGATTAAGCACCTTGTTCTGCCTGATGATCTTCCATCGTTGGTCCACGCCTTTGTGACTTCCTGCCTCAATTACTGCAATGCCCTGTACCTAGGGCTACCGGAGGTGGATATCTGCCACTTGCAGCTGGTGCAGAATTCGGCTGCCAGACTTTTGACTGGCTTATCTTGATCATGCCATGTCACTCCTGTGCTTCCCGGCCTGCACTGGCTGCCTCTTCAGTGGTGGATCACCTTCAAGTTTGGTTTGCTGACCTATAATGCTCTACATGAACAGGGACCATGTTATCTGCAAGATCTTCTTTGCCCCACCGTCCCTCCCACCCAGTCCGCTCCACCGACGAGGGATTGCTAGAGGTTCCTAAGGTCTTTTTGAAGACCTCGGGTGCCTAGGCATTTGAGTTTGTGGCCCCTACCCTGTGGAACTCTCTACCTCATTGGATAAGGGAGTGCCTGACTGTGGAGAGTTTTAAATCTGCATTGAAGACGCACCTTTTTAATCTTGCTTTTCCTGAATACTGATTAATTATTTGATGATATAGATGTGTATTCTTAATATTTACTGATATTTTAATCTGGATTTTATATTTATTGTACAAGCACGCTGGTCTTTTGTGAATAGCACTTCTTATAAATAAATGCTGATTGATTGATTGATTGATTGATTGATTGATTGATTATCGGGACATAACCCACACCTCAGAATGTGTTACTGTGCTTATAAAATGGACCCCTTCATGTAATTATTAAAAAAAAAAAGAACAAATAAAAAAAGTACAAAATATAAAAAAAGGCAGTTTAAATAGCTTAAATAGTAAAAAAAATAGTCCCCTTACTAAAAGAACTGTTTATTGGCAGTAGAAGGTTTCTTATGTATTTTCTAGGCTACCTGGCTATCACTGGTACTTTTATTAATGTTAGAGCCCCTTCCAACATTGATTTTGTTTTGTGATGCATTTGATTTCTAGAAATTGTAACCTTATCTGATTGTCTGATACCATCCATTCAACTTTCTGAGAGCGAGTGCGTCACACTGGTGCCGCCATAGTTACTGCTTTCGATATAGCGCTTCCGGAATCTCGGGTGTAAATTCTGGCTTTTAAAATATAATGGGCTGTTTTTTTATGTTTTGTTTCCTGTTTTATGAAGCAACAGTTCAAATTATGACTTGACTAGGCTCGACTGCAGTTCCAAATTATGGCCTGAGCATCCGGACTGGGTGTTTATTTGAAAGGTGCTGTCTCTTTCTGTGGATCTTAATGAACAGCTGTGGGATGCACTTTGCTGATTTAATTGCAGTTGGGTCAGGTGTAAGGACTGAAGCAGAGGTGAGAGTTCACTTCCTAAGCCTAAAATGTATCGGGTTTGTGCAGGAAAGAGGAGCTGAGATTCACTATGATGTGTTTTTCTCTCTTTGTTGCTGCCATCGCGCTCCCTTTTTTGTCTCCAGTGTGGCGTCAACAGCTGTCAGGCAGGAAATACTGTTTCCCACTAGTGTGCCATGAACTGTGCCAGTGTGTGTTTCTGTTTACAGCTGTCACCGCTCAGTGATTTGTTGTTATGTGACCTGGCAGAGCAGGCTAGTGCTGGTTGGCTGCCATATCTCCTGATAAGAACATGGCTTGGAAGGTGTTTTAGCCAATCAGATTGCTCCATTTTTAAAGCCCATTTTATAAACTAAATTAAAGGCTCACCACAAACTGGGTAGAATGGACTTGCTTTAGCTAAACCAATACCAACTAGCCTGTATGCTGCAATCTAAATTCTGGTTTCATAGTGGAGAGGATAGGGAAAGCCTATTTCCAATGCTTGGTTGGCATAACCAGGTGCATATATCAGTGCTCTCTCAGGGATTGGCAAACACCCCTTATATAATAATGCTACTCCAAAAACCAAGTGAGCACTCAGAGGATGACCAATGACTCCAAAGCACCTGCTATTCCTAGCACACTATTAAGCTAACAGCCCAAGTTTCCCTTGTCTTTTTTGACACTGATACAAAGCAGTCATGCTGTCTTTTCAAAAGAGTTTTTCTATTGCTCTGTTTCACAATAAATGTGTAAATGTTTCAAAGACAACACAGCTGGATGGGCAGCTAATAAGCACTGTGCAAAATGGTGCAATTCTTAAAGTGCATATATTAGAAAACTATACATTCCTCCCCAGCCAATCAGGGGAAAGCGTCAGGTTCCAAGCGTCTTTCTCCTCCACGACCAACACAGGAGGCCCCCGGCAGGGACAACCCGGCCCAGGGGACCGAATGCTGCAGGAGGACTTCAGCAGATGCTGAAGATGAGAGGGCAAGTCTGGCAGGTAGACAGGGTGGAGCGGCAGCCCACAGGAGATGGGTACCAGTGAGCACAGAGGTACAAAACAAAATTTAACTTCTGCCCTAGGATTAATGCAGGAGATGTAGAACATCAGAGGCAGCTCTGTTGCATATCTTTTTGAGCTGTAAGAAACTAACTGCTGGGAGAAACTCTTAGAAATTTGCAGAGAGGAACTGGGCTTCCAGAAATCCAAGTCTGCAGCAAGCATTATTTTAGGAATTTGCAGCAACATGAGCTGGGTGACTGGCCCACAAAAATATGGCTTCAAGCCATATGGGTAAGTGCCAAGCAATTGATCAGAACTAATTGAAGACAGCCCATATCACCACATTGGAAGATTGGAGATTAAAAATGAGCTGCCAGGCAGCTAACAAGCATATTGCATAATATGCAGTCAACAGAATAGACAAATTCCATAAAATTTGGGAACCATTCTTGAACCTAGCTTACCGTAATACCTCAAGTCTTAGAAAATGTAACCCCCCCATATCTACTTAATATTTATACCCAGAAAGAACAGTGCTTAAGCAACAGTCCCCTTTAATGGAAACATGTATGTAATACTGAAAGCAGATGCCAGATATGTTGACAATAACCTCACACTTTAAACAGGGGAACGCAAAATACTGTTGGAGGGGCTGCCCGCACCTGGTGTCCACCTGATACCCACCACCATATTTTCTGGAGCTGCCTCCACATCTAACCATACTAGCAACAGATACAGGGGGAGCAGAGGAAAATATGGCCTCAGGCACACAGTTTGGGCTTTGCGTGCTTCTATTGGGAGCCCCACTGCCTGGCATCATGAGCAAGCACAAGAAGGTGTTCTGCCCCTTCTGCCTGGCTGCTATAAAAGCATTACTTTACAGGTTATCTTCAGCAGCACTGGTCAAAACCCACAAACAAAACAGCACGCCAAACAAAGCCGCAAGCAAAATGCTGACTGCAGGAATAAGGTCAGTGAAAACACCGACTATCACAAAATGCTGCGCACACCACACAACCTAAGGGAACAAATTTACACTTTTTCCTTTTTCAGGGGGTTCTGCCCCCCCCCAAATCCCCAACATGGGGCTTCACCCCGTAATTAATATAATCAACTCTGAGGGGGTGTGAACCTCAGGGATGAGGGGAAACTTTGTTTTTAAACAAAAATAATGTACAATATCAGGCAATGGGGAAGCAAACACGGGTCCCCAGTTTTCCACCGCTCCTGGTGCTAGTGCCTTAGCCACTCCACCACAGGAGAAGCTTGACTAGGCAGCACTCCTGAAGCTTCTTCAGCCCTTCCTCCACTTCGTGGGCTGTGATAGGGAAGCGGTAGTTCCCTAATGCTGTTATACCCCTCTTGCTGTCCATGGTTTCAGCATTAGTACAGCGCAGTTAATTCCATGCTATTATTGTAGTGACCAATTGTCATGGCACCATTTTCAGCTACTCCAACTGTGCCTGAATTCAGGCAATTGCCAGCATGGAATGTATCACTTCAGAGTTAAGGCTCACTGGAGAGAAATTCATGGATAACTAGGATAAATGGAATAAATGATTGATAAGCATGTATTGCAAGGCAGTAGTCCCATATCTAGGTTTTGGGGACTTTGGGATTACTGCCTTGTAACACACTTATCTATATATTATGTTTGTAATATATGGATTAGCCTTAATAATACCATTTTGGCCCTTCGGAAAATGCTATTGTATATTCCATGTATTTTCAAGTCTGAAACCATATATTATCAGTCTGAAACCATGTATTATCAGTGCTGAAAGATAGTGTTATGGCATTGGCAGTCGTGTAGTGTAAGAAAATTTTCTGATGGGCCAAGATGGTATTATTAAGGCTTATCCATATACTGTATTACAAGTAGTTCGTGTATGACACCCCAAGTTGATGTGCAAATACTTTGTAAAACATGTATTATCCAGTGGAAGTAATTTATGACACAAAGACCAGACATGCAGTTAATAATTGAGTTGCAGTGGGATGCAGGGAGTCAGAAACCTCGAGAGTGCAGTGAATCAATATATGGAAGGTGGAGACCAAATAGATAAGTGTAATTTTTCAGTAATAAAAAGCTTATGTACAGGGATGATCTGCTGGGCTAATGAATGTGTTTATTCATGGCCGATAGGAACTGCTGTCTTGGGATAATGTACTGTTCTAACTGGGTGCTAAAAGTGTCCCTATAGGTAAAACACAGGTTCTTGCATGGGCTTAACACTGTTGTGACTAACAGGCTAATGTACTGTGTTCTTGCTTTGGACTAGTGCTGATTTTTCTGGACAAAATGCTGATTGTTTAGTAGAGGTGAGCTACAACAGGGTTCTTTTTCTGTGATAGTACAATGTGATGCTTCTGGGCTAAGAGTTAAGGGAGGGAAAAAAAAACACCTTCATGTGAGATTAAACTATTGGCTGGGGTATAAAGCCAGTCCAGTCTGGACGCCGGCACCGAGCAGCAGGGCAGTGGATAAGAGGGGGCATCAGGAGGTAAGTAAGTGCATATTCCTACATGAAGGGCTGAGGCTAACTACAGAAGACAAAGGGAGGGAGCAATATTGTAAACAAGGGAAAAAAGTGAGTGATTGACACAGCTGATGTCTGTCCACATGCAGGTCAGTTATCAACAGCTAGGTGTATAGCAGGAAGAACTAAGAAGGGAAGCCAAGGAGGATGTAGGGCCCTGGGAACTGGTGCAGGTATAGGGCCAGCAAGGAAGTATGGAGGCAGAGGATGGAAGAAGGATACAGAGCAGAGGGGGGAGGGAGGAAGGAAGGGTGGTAAGCTGCAATATGTGTGTGGTAGCCATCTTTTTAGGAACTTTGTGGAGAGCAAGGGTTATCCGGTGTCTAGGCAGCTTGGGCAACTTAAGGAGGAAGTAGCGTGGCTGCGGTGGGAGTGGGCATCTGGGGCCATGAGAACAGAAGATGGATCCACCAGAAAGCATGACAGATAAATATAGGATGGATCATGGGTGAAAGCCAAGGGGTCATGGAGCAGCAACACCTCAAGGACCTGGAGAAATCGAGATGGGAAAGTGGCGGGTGGTAAAGTATAGGGCAGGGGAAGGAAGGGATCAGGGATGGAACATGGAAAGGAGATACAGGGCAGGACAGCAGAAGAAGCTCAGAACATGGGGGGGAGTCTAGGAACAGGTTATCAGTGCTGGCCAGTTTGGAGGAATGGGTGTTGTGGTAGTAAGGCTGCAGGGGATGAAGCCGAGACACAAAAGGGTTGCAGTGGCATGGGAGGTAGTAGGGCAGTAGGGGGGTAGTGGACACATTGAAAGATAAGGGTGAGCGGAAGAGGGGTTATAGGAGAGAGGAAGAAGTTATCCCAGGCAAGAAGCATAAGTGGGGGGGGGAGTCTAAAGGGAGGGACACCACTAGGGGTTAGCAGGGAGTTGGGGGAGACAGGCAATGGGGGAGGAGGAGGGACTCTGGACAGAAGGAAGGGCAGTACCTGGAAGGAGGAAAGGCACTAGGGGAGAGGGCCATCATACTGGGAGACTTTTTTTTTTTTAAATTCATAATTTTATTGAGCAATACATAGCTAAACATGATACATTTATCATAAGAGGGAACACATAAAAATATGAAATATATAATTCCCTAATTAATACGGTAATGCAAAACATGAAAACGATCCAGGGGAGTCTATTACAATCTCTTTAAATCACCCTAAGAGGGGGAGATAAAAGATTGGCCCTATAGAAATATACATTAATTATCAACTGTATATCAGTTAAGGAAGTCTTCTATAGACCATAATTCTAGCCTTTTATTGTACAATTTCCATACAGATTCAAAATCCCAAAAATATTCTGTATTATACAGTGCCGACAAGAAAAGTTGTCTCCATTCATGCTTTGGGAAGGTATTAGGAAAGGCCTCACACCTCCAGTATTTTAAAATCAATCTTTTAACCACCATCAAGTTGGCTTTTAAAACCATTTTTTCATTAATTGTTAATCCTCTAGTATTAAACATTTCCAAAATTGTAAACTTTGGATCTTTCCAATGCATGAAATTGAAACTCACCAGGCTGAGAAGTGTAAAGGCATCCTTCCATCAGTTCAAAATAAGCCTACATTCCCAAAAACAGAGCAAACGGCCAGCATTAAGTGCTTTGCAGTGCCAGCACTGGTTATTGGGAGCTACCGTCATACTATATAGTCTGCTTGGTGAATAATAAGCCCTATTTACAGTTTTGTACTGAATGGCCTTATCTTGAGATAATTTATATTGACCAATCCCGTTGCAGGCCAAAGCCCACTGTTGAGCTGCACAATTATAACTTCGCTCCCTATCCCATTTCTGGATGGTCATACTGTAATTGTGCAGAAATGTCTTATGAAGATTTCCCACAAGCCAAGGAAAACGTTTTAGCTGTCTTATTGCCCAATAATGTTATTAAAGACTTTTCCATTTCTCTGTTATTGGGAGCTCGTTCCCATCTACTGTAATCCTTACTGTATAGACTACGTAACTGGTAAAAGTAAAAAAACTGATGAGAGCCTAATTGATATTTTATTTTAAAAGAGGCCCAATCCATTTTGGTCCTTCCTTCAAAAACATCCTTCCATTTCATAATACCTTTTCTTGCCCATTCCTTATTGAGTAACACCCTACCTTTTAATTTATAATTAAGGTTAGTCCAAATGTTATTTTCGGGAGATAAATGAGTGTCCCATTTAGGTTTATTAGTGTATTTGATTATTCTTTCTGCAGTGTGTCTTACTATAAAGCTTTTGGAAGCCTTAAATTTTCTGGCTGTAAATAGTACCTGGGAGATGTCTACCTGTTCCTCCATTAATTTATAAAGTAGGTTATTTATTAATGATGTAGTCATTTGGTCATGTTCCTTATCAAAAGCCCACCTAATGACCATTTTCTTTGTGTTTGCCAAATGACACATCTCTAAATCTGGACATGCCAGTCCACCCTGATCAACTGACAGACAGAGTTTATTCCACGAAATTCTGGCTGGCTTGCCATTCCAAATAAAGTTCCTAAATTCTTTATCTATCTGATTAAACCTGGTTCCGGGGATTGGAGTTAACAAAGTCTGTAATCTATAATATAGAAAAGGAATGGCAATCATTTTAATTAATTGTACTTTGCCCCAAAGACACTGTGGTATCTTACCCCAAAGTTGCAGTCTGTCCCGGAATGTATCACTCAAATCTTTAAAATTAGACCTAAACAAGTTATTAATATTTTATTATGGATAATGATACCTAAATAACTCATTCCTTGATTTTTAATTGTTGCGTTGATATACTGTTGAATTATAGAGGGGTCTTGTACAGAAAAAGTGACCATTTCCATTTTATTTTCATTGACTCTATAACCAGCAACCTTTGAAAATCTTTTAATGATTGTTGCCAATTGCTGCACACTGCTCGCTGGGTTTTGAATGGTCAGCAGTACATCATCCGCAAATGCATTGAGCGTTAGTTCTTCAGTTCCAATTGTAAAGCCTTGTATTCTGGGGTTGGACCTTATTTCATTTAGTAAAGGTTCTAAACCCATAATAAAGAAAGGGGGGATAAGGAGCAACCCTGACATACTCCTCTATGAAGTTCTATATAATCTGAAAGATTCCCATTCACTTTCACCAGAGCTAAAGGTGTTGTATAAATACCTTGAATTATGGATACGAATTCAAGGGAAAACCAAAGCCTTTCAATGTGTTATATAAATACAACCATTCAAACGTATCAAATGCTTTGGTGGTATCCAAAGCCATCAGAATGCTTGGGATATTGAATTTCTGGATATATTCTATCAGAAATTGAATTTTGAAAAGGCCAGATTGAATAGTTCTATTTGGAATAAAAACAGTTTGATTTCTGTGTGTTAATTTACCAAGAAGAGGGAGTAATCTATTATTAAGAACTTTTGCAAAAATGTTATAGTCAGTGTTTAGAATTGCCACAGGTCTATAATTTTCTGCTTTATTATTTTACTTTCCTTGTTTAAGTAGTACAGAAATGTAAACTTGGGGAAAAGATAAGGGAGTCCTCTTTTGAACATAAATCTGATTGAAAATAGCTTACACAGAAGGGGGACAATATTTCCCTCTATAGACAAAAAGAATTCATGTGTATAGCCATCCACTCCTGGCACTTTATTTTTGGCCATTTGATGAACAGTCTCTATAATTTCAACTTCTGATATTGGCTGAATAAGGGCATCAGCTTCACTTACACAGATTTTTTCACTTATAAATCCCCCATAATAATCCAGCTCCTGGTGTGTTGGTGAACAGTTGGCCGTATACAAATCAGAGTAATATTTTTGAAATTCTAATAAAATATCTTCCTGTTCTTTAACTATCCGGCCCTCCAGTTTTTGTATGCATATTATTTCTGCTCTCTCTTCTTCTAATGCCCGTAACCATTTCGTCAAGGCTTTCCTGTTCTTTCGCTGTTGGCTTTCCAGTTTTTATTAGACCTGGCCTAGTGCTTTTTTATGTCATAATAATCTGTTAGCTAGATAATATTTCTAAATTCTTGCAGTTCTTTTATTTTAGTATTACCCCCTTCACTGCATTTTCCAGTTCCCATAGCCTATTTTCAATTTCTTCCTGTCTTTTCATCTTTTGTTTATTTCTCCAAGATGCGTCAGACATAATTAAACCTTGTAAGGTGGCCTTAGGGCATCCCACCAATCTATTATATTTTCTTTTGAGACCTTGTTATCAACTATGAAAAAATTGATGGCCTAGGAAATCTTGGATAGAAAGTTCTTATCCTTTAATAGGTTATTATTAATTCTCCATAAACCCTTCTTCCTCCTTTTTCTACTTATATCCCAAAATATATCACAGGATACTGGACTATGGTCTGATATTAATCTAGTTTCTATATTAGCTTTTATACCTAAAGTATCTGCAAGTAGATCCCAGGAAACAAAAATATAATCTAATCTAGAATGTGTTCCAAATCTAGAAGAAAAATAAGTCTAATCCTTGCAAGTCCTGTGAAGGTCCCTCCAGATGTCCACTAAATTGTTGGACTGCAGGAAATTTTGTAAAGGTTTGGCTTTATATTTGTCCCAGCTGCTGTATTTGGAGGTTTTGTCCAAATCACTATCGAAGATACCGTAACCCCCCCCAACCCATATCAAATGACCTCCATTCCAAGTAAACATTAGTTTATTAAGGTCAACCAGAAAATTTGCATATCAATTAAAAGGGCCATATATAGGGCCAAATATAATATTTCCTACCCTAGCCAATTTAGTATTCACCAAAATGATTCTTCCTTGTTTGTCTGATATAGATGCAATAAATTCTTTAAAGCTTTTGTCAAATAGCAAACTCACACCTGTACTCCTGTTAGAGTTTCCCCAGGAACAGAATACCTGGCCTGTAAATTTATTCTTAAATTTGTCCATCTCTGTTTCATTTAGGAAAATTTCCTGCATCATTGTAACCATGGCCTTGAGTTTTCTGATCCTAGACAAAGTTCTGGTTCTTTTAATAGGGAAGTTTATCCCATTTATATTCCAGGTGCATACTTTAACAAAAGCCATTAACTAATAATGAAGTACCTTCCCCATTTCTAACTGACCCCTGTGATTCCATATACAAATATATGAACATACAAATGTGCCAGCAGAAACAGACCACCCAGCCTATCTAAGTCTGCTCGAGTGTGCAGCCAACACCCCTAGTTTGCAGCTGCCCCAACCCCCCTCCCTTTTGTCATCCCACTGCCACCCCTACCCTCACTGTCCCCTGTTCCCTGTCCCATGCCCTTTTGAAGCTGTTCACAGATTTACATGATACCACCCATTCTGGTAGGGTGTTCCATTTTGCTACCACCCTCTCTGTGAAATAGTGTCTCCTCATTTCCTTCCTAAATCTTCCCCCCTCCATTCTTAGCCCATGCCCCCTGGTGACCCTCCTCCTCCTTAACTTAAAGACCCCATCTGCCCCATCCTTATTGATTCCCCTCAGATACTTGAATGTCTCTATCATGTCCCTCCTGCCCCTTCTATCCTCCAGGGTGTACATATTGAGGTCTCCCAACCTGCTGTCATAGTCACCCATCTCCATTCCACATATCATCTTTGTTGCCCTCCTCTGCACCCCCTCCAGCAGCCTGATATCATGGTTTAGGTATGGCCTCCAAAACTGCACACAGTACTCTAAGTGTGGCCTTACCAGTGATCTGTAGAGGGACAAGATCACCTCACGTCACCTGGACAAAAAAACCCTCGCTATGCACCCCAACATTTTGTTTGCTTTTGCAGCCACTCTCCTGCACTGGGCAGTGTTGTTCATGGTCTCCATTATCATTACCCCAAGGTCCTTCTCCTCCCTCTGTGATCCCCAGCTAGACCCCCCCAGCCAGTATTCTCTCCTTGGCTTCTTCAACCAAAGTGCATAACCTTACACTTCTTTGCATTGAATCCTAACTGCCACCTCTCTGACCACTCCTGTAGCTTGCTTAGGTCCCCCTGCAGCTGCTTCCACCTCTCCTCTCCATCCACCACTGCTCCAATTTTGGTATCATCAACAAACAGACTTACCTTGCTCACCTCCCCATGTCCAATGTCTGATATGAAGAGCACAAGCAATACTGGCCCCAACACAGAGCCCTGTAGCACCCCACTTGTCACCAGCCTTGGAGCTGAGAGTTCCCCTCTCACCACCACCCATTGCAGCCTCCCACTCAGCCAGCTTGTAATCCAGTTTATCATTTTTGCCCCTACTCCTACACCAGTTAGCTTCCCCCCAAGCTGCCCATGAGGCACCGAATCAAGGCCTTGCTGAAGTCCAAGTAAAGAACATCCACTGCATGACCCTTATCCAGTTCACCTGTCACCAAGTCATAATATTGTATCAGGTTGGTTTGACAAGACTTCCCTGAAACAAACTCATGTTGCCTCACATCCTGGAGGCCATTGTCCTCTAGGTACGACACCAGTCTTTCCTTTAGTATCGTTTCCATGAGTTTGCACACTATGGATATGAGACTTACCGGATGATAATTACCCGGTTATTCCCTTGGCCCACTCTTGAGTAATGGCACTACATGTGCCATCCTCCAGTCCAGTGGCACACATCCTGACTCCAGGGAGGTGCTGTACAGATCCACCAGCGGCTCTGCCAACACCTCCGCCATCTCCCTCAACACCCTGGGGTGTATACCATCTGGCCCTGGTGCCTTGTCTACCATCAGTGCCCTCAGTCCCTCTAGGACTCTACTTGCCTCAATTCTTCCATCTGCCGCCTCCTCTCCTCCTGTCCTCACCCTCCCAGCCCATGCTGGTAGTGGTCCCCCCTTTTCTTCCATGAACACAGAACAAAAGTATTCATTCAGTGCTTCCGCCTGCTCCTCCCCCTTTTCTATCCACTCCCCACCCCTTTTAATCCTCACTATTGTCTCCTTGCACTTTCTTTTCTCTCTGATGTATCTGAAGAAGTCTTTCTTCCCCCCCATTAATTCCCTGTGCTAATCTCAGCTCCCTCTGGGCCTTGGCTTCTCTCACTTTTCTGGTCACCTCCCTGGAACATCTTGCATATTCCTCCCTGTCCACTTCCTTCCCTGTCCTCCTAAACCTCTGGTGAGTCACTCATTTTGTCCTCACCGCCTTCACAACTTTGCTGTTCAACCAGCATGGTTTTCTTGCTCTGCTTCTCTTACTCTGTGCCTTGGTGCAGGCTTCTGTTGCCTCTGTAACCCCCATTTAATAATATTCCATTTCAGCTCCACGTCCATCTCATGCCTTATGCCCTCCAGTTTCCCTTTCAGTACTTTCTGCATCCTCCCAAAGTCCACCCCCCTGAAGTTTACCACCCGGGTAACCAATTTCTCTGACTCCCCACACATCGTGATATTAAACCACACTGTTTGGTGATCACTGTCGGATAGTGGGTCCTCTACCTTTATTTCCCTCACTGCCTCCCCATTTGACAATACCAGATCTAAAATGTTCTTTAGCCTAGTAGGTACAGTAACCAACTGTGTCAGGAGACCCTCCTGGATCACATCCAGGAACACTTGTTCCCTAGCACTGGAGGTGACCGGAATGCTCCAGTCAACCCCCGGAAAGTTGAAATCCCCCATGACGACTACCTTTCCTTTTCTACATACCTTTTTGATTTGTCCCACTAGCTCCCTGTCAAGCTCCTCAGACTGGGATGGCAGCCTGTATACCACCCCAAACCTTAGTTTCCTACCCCTTGAATCTATGAGCTACAGCCAAATTGCCTCTGTTCTCCTTTCTTCTCCCTCACCCATTGTGCATTTGATCCCGTCCCTCACATAGACTGCTACCCCACCCCCCTTTCCCCTCCTTACGGTCCTTCCTGTATAATTTGTATCCTGGGATTGCCAGATCCCAGTCCTGGTGCTCAGTTGCCCATGTTTCTGTGACAGCTGCAATATCCACCCTCCACACTGCTAAGAGTGCCTCTAGCTCAGTGGATTTGTTTCCTAGACTTCTTGCATTCAATGAGACCACCCTCCATAATGCCCCCTTCCCTTCACTAGCCTCCATCTCGTCCCTTCTACTCCCTCCTTTTTTGGCCTCCCTGAGTCCTTCCCTGTTAGCCTGCGGGGTAGGCTGTTACTCCACTCTATCAGATCCCTGCCTACCTGTTGTCCACTTGTCAGCCCCCATCTAGTTTAAAATCCACCCTTGTTGCAATATACCTCTCCAGTCTTTGCTTTAATACCTCCTTCCCCTCCCCACTCAAGTGCAGCCTATCACTTGCAAATAGATTGTTATTCTCCCAGGTACTACCCCAGCTGCCCACAACCCCATACCCCTTAGTTCAACACCATTCTACCAACCATGTGTTCAACTCTCTAATCCTCTCCTTTCTCACTGTGCTTGTGCAGGGTACTGGGAGCACTTCAGAGAAGGCCACAGACTCCCCAGTCTCCTCACACAACTTTCCCACTTCCTCAATCCTCTCCCTCATTACCTTCACCATTTCCCCCACTAGGTCATTTGTCCCCACATGTACCACAATGTGTGGTTTCCTTCTACCCCTCTTTATGCACATTAGGATTGCCTGTCCTGCTATGTCTGCCTTTAATCCTGGTATGGACTCCACCCATATCCGACTGTGCCTCTCCCCCCCTTGCCTCCCCATCTGATCCCCTTGAGTATGGAGTCCCCCAACACCAGTATACCCCCTCCTCTTTCCTTGTGCCCATCGCCACCCCCCCACCCAGGTTCTCATTTTAGAGCCACTCAATACAGTGTTTTTACCATGTGCCCGAGTGTCTTCCCCCCGTCCCTTCCAATTAAGCCTCTCCCTCTCCACCTGTTTGACTACCAACCTCCCTCTCCCTTCTCACCTCTCTGAGTATTATCCCTCCCCATCACACCATGCTCAATCTCTCCACTAGTAATGCCCCTCACACCCTCTTCTTTGTGAGTGCTAACCCTTGTGCAATCACCTCCTGCATACTCTTTTCCATGTGTTTCTAGCAAAGTAAACATATTCCCTATCCCCTTTGCCTTACTATGTGCTCTCTTCTCCCTCCTGCCTACTGCTGCTCCTCTTTTTCTAGGTTCTACTAGAGTCCATCTTTCATCAGCTGGCTTCCTATCTAGTTTGCCCTCTCCCCCCTCCCTTGATGCATTGTTCCTTCTCTGTGGTGCCCCCACAATACTCTCAGATGTCAGCCCTCCTACCGACGAAATCCTCCCCTCACCCCTCAACCTCCCCAGCTCCCTGCCCAGCCACTGAACCTCTTCCTTGAGCCTCCTTAGCCTGTGGCATATTGGGCACCCTCCCAGCCTCCACAGTATATTTGTCTGCATTGCTGCCCCACAACCATTGCACCCAATGATCCTACCCATGGTCCACACTACCTATACAGCCTCTGAACACTAACTATCCCTACAGCAAGTAGAATTAAGTAATCCTAGCACAGCACCTAACAGAAATACCTGATATATTCCAGTGGAAGGCCCCCCACAATATCCATCTATCATACTATCAGCAACTCCTGTTGGATGCTGTACTCCTATTTGAGACCTACCTATGCACCACTGCCTGTGGCTACATTTTTGATAAGTAAATGAGCTGCACCTGAAGTCCTTCCTCTAATTGGCAGGTGTTCCCCTATAAATGAGCTGTGATCTGGGGAGGGAAGGGTGGGGAGGGTGGGATTAGGCCACACTCACTCTCACGAGTGTATCAGCTTTGTGTCTGCCCCTCACTGCACCTCCAAGCACTGCAACCTCCTCTGGAGGAAGGTCCCACACAAACACTGTATAAAACAAGTCGCACTACTGAGCTAAAGTTCACAGATTGAAAAAGAATGTAATGCTTATCCAGCAACTAAATCCTTTCCCCAACTGCTCAGCAAAAGAAGGTTCAGACAACCTCTGCCAGACCCCAACTGCTTCTGCAGTTAACAGACCTCAAATATAATGTCCAACACACAGAAATGGCAGCTAAAAAAACTACTTTAAATCAACTTACAAACACACTCAGCAGCTAAAGGCAATTTCTCTCTCTCTTAGCTAGCTGAAGAGTGAATGAGATGGCAGTTAACCATCACCTTCTAACAGCACTAATCCCTGTAATATGATGCCTGCACTTACAGGCCAGAGAGCAACATTTAAACACACAATCACCAATCTGTCTACTAGAATCCCTTAATACTGCCCAAACCAAATTTTAAAGCACAAAAAAAGGCAGTTAGGAACAGACCTCAAATACAATGTCCAACACACAGAAATGGCAGCTAAAAAAACTACTTTAAATCAACTTACAAACACACTCAGCAACTAAAGGCCCTTTCTCTCTCTCTCTCCTCTAGCTGAAGACTGAATGAGATGGCAGTTAACCATCACCTTCTAACAGCACTAATCCTTGTAATATGATACTTGCACTTACAGGCCAGAGAGCAACATTTAAACACACAATCACCAGTTTGTCTAAATGTGACCCACAACCAATTTTTAGCTTATTCCTCTTTTTATTCCCCCCCCCATTATGCCTAAGACCAAGGTCTGGTATGTTCCCCCCCAAAACACTTGATAACACGTCCAGTATTCAGTGCTAGCCCACCCACCCATTTTTTTTCCTGTACATTATAGGCCATTTCTCTTATCCTGGCAACATGGATCATATACTGTTAATCATTCTCAAACATTAGTCATTCTCAAAATTAGAAAACATCATAGGTAATCTAATTTTTAAATCTGACAAAGCCTCCGCTGGAGAGTTATACAAAAAGGGTTGATTATTCTTTAATACTTTGAGTTTAGCAGGAAAACTACAAATGCTTTAGTATTTTCTTTCCATAATCTTTGTTGAATAACCCCATATTTCTTCCTTTGATCCCACAGCAATTTTGAAAATTTGTTTCTTAAGTAAATAGGCTGGTCTATATAGGAAAAGTTCTTAATGCCATGAAAAGCCTTCATGACTGTATCCTTTCCATCTGAAGTTGGCCTGGACCTTTGCCCTGCCTTTACTGGACCCAGTCAGTGAGCTCTGTCTAAAACTGGAATTCATCCCCTGAGCCAGGATTTCTGAGAATACATCAGATGCAACCTCCCTAAGTAATTTATCTTTTTCCCATTCATTAAGAAGCCCAAATGTTTGAATATTTTTTTCTTCTGGCATGATTCTCCATGTCATCCAACTTCCATTTCAAAGCTTCTTCTTGTTTTTTTTAACACTTCTATAATGTATGTTAGAACGCTGTTAACCTTAGGAAATCATCATTTCCTAAGGTTGTTAACCTATCGATGTGACGTAGATATTTGTTAACCTATAAATTCGTCACGCCGATGGAGATAACTATTTTGTGATGGTCTCTTGCGTGTGCGCTTTTTCGACACGAAACCGACTGAAGGGAAACCGGCGAGGGAAGGACTGAAGGGGCACGGCGGTGACTTTTTAAAACGTAAGCCCTTTTTTTTTTGATAGTGGGACCATACATATAAAATAATGTATGAATCCTCTATGACTGACTCGGTCAATTTAACCGTCTCGAGGTTGCCATGGCGACGTAAACCTCTCGAGCTTCGCTCTCGAGGTTTACATGGTCACCCTGGCAACCTCTCGACTGTTAACTGACCGGTTAACGATAGAGGACCATACATTATCCTCTATATCTCATGTGGTAAGGGGGAATACCAGATCTTCTAGTTTAGACTGTCTTTTCTCTGCTTCAGCAATTCACTTTACACCTTACTCCAGCTTAGAGTCTAGTTTTTGAATATTGTCCAAGAGGGATTTAATTGGGTTTGGCAAATGTTTCAGATTACCCAGTGAAATTTGCAGCACACCCACAGCTTTTATAAGTTGCTGAGCCCATTCAGGCAGTAAATCTTGTGGTACCTTAGAAGTGATTGGGCCTGTATCTCTTGATCCCTCAAGCTTGGGTGATTCCACCTCTCCAGGTTCTTCTGTGAAATTGTCTTCGGGTTCTCCTGAAGGATCAACAATTACATCATCCCTTACTGGGAAGATTGTGCATTTTTTGTTGCTGCTGCCACAGATTTCCCCTTTTTATCTTTTTTCTTTTCAGGGTTTTGTTTAAGGGGCATTTTAGATTGTTTAGAACATGCAGGGTTGCAGCAGTTTTTAAATGGTAACTTAGACTGATACAGACTCCTGCTTTTAGGATCTTTATTTGACTTAGGAATCGAATAAGTAAGGGCTGGACTTCAGTCTGATTCAGAAGTTACTTGACCCCTGTGTGATTTGGACCCCCCCACACTGCTTGAAAATTTTCTGAGAGCCTTTTCCCCCTTTTGTGTCTTGTTCAGTGCCCCACATGTGCAAATTAAAGCTCATAGAAAATGTTTATTTTGAGAGATGCCATTGGGTTATATTGCACGATTGATTCAACCACTTAAAGTGACCATCTAGATGTGCTCCTGATAAAAAGTCTGCAAAGGAGTAAGAAGAATATGTTCTGCTCATACATCTCAACCTCCTGCCTCATAAATCAGGGACAAGGTTTAAAAAAATCAGGGACAAAGGACCAAAATCAGGGACACTTCTTCAAAATTGGAGATATCCCTTCAGGAAGCTGGTAGAATAAAGGGCTTGGTGTAACAAGCATTATCCAAAGAAGAACAAGTCTTTAACTTTAATGTTTGACATTATTTTATGCTTATAATCCCCACAGTTTGGTCATGGAAAGACAATTTTTAGGAGGGACAGAGTACAATTTTGAGGCAAAATCAGGGACATCCCTGAAAATCAGGGACAGTTGAGAGGTATGGTTCTGCTAGCTGTAGTTACTTTTCTTTTTAGAGGCATCAAATTCAACAGTACAAAAAGGAACTGGACTGACAACATACACACAATATTTTCTTGTTCCACCAAACCCTCGATAACAAACACTTGTTTACCTTTTCAAGTGTTTAGTGAAGCTTTACTTATCTGTCTGTTGCCAGCAATTAACTTTCTTTTTCACTTTATCTTTTTATTGAAAATTGAGTATATAAGAAAGCACACATCTTATACAATAGAAAATACAAAATCACACATGCCCCCACAATGCAAAGCATCATGGGCTGCATATGCAAATCACCACAGAATGTTATGCTGGTCCAACTTTAAGCAGAATTGCATGGTGCCGAAAGGCCTCTCACACAGTTTGCAAAGGGTGCTAACAGAAGACATAGACATGTGTTTCGTCCTACCAGGACTCATCAGTATGCCTCGTCTGTTTGACACCCCAGTGGAATAGACCAGCTACCCCTAAAGCAGTGTGCCTTGGATATATTGTGGTGAACCCATTAAAATAAAAAACTATTTAAAAGACAAAGAACCTCTGTGCGCAAACATTGAGGCAAGGGTTACCCCAAAGGACATTTGGCTGGGAAGCCAAGTTTCAAGAAAATACAAAATCACACATGCCCCACAATGCAAAGCATCATGGGCTGCATATGCAAATCACCACAGAATGTTATGCTGGTCCAACTTTAAGCAGAATTGCATGGTGCCGAAAGGCCTCTCACACAGTTTGCAAAGGGTGCTAACAGAAGACATAGACACGTGTTTCGTCCTACCAGGACTCATCAGTATGCCTCATCTGTTTGACACCCCAGTGGAATGGACCAGCTACCCCTAAGGCAGTATGCCTTGGATATATATGGTGAACCCATTAAAAATAAAAATGATTTAAAGACAAAAGAACTCTCTGTGCAAACACTGAGGCAAGGTTACCCAAAGGGCATTTGGCTGGGAAGCCAAGTTTCAAGAAAATACAAAATCACATGCCCCCACAATGCAAAGATCATGGTTAGATATGCAAATCACCACAGAAATGTTATGTTGGGTTGGTCATTGTTGGTTGGACCAGCATAACATTCTGTGGTGATTTGCATATGCAGCCCATGATGCTTTGCATTGTGGGGGCATGTGTGATTTTGTATTTTCTTGAAACTTGGCTTCCCAGCCAAATGCCCTTTGGGGTAACTCTTGCCTCAGTGTTTGTGCACAGAGGTTCTTTGTCTTATACAATAGAAGACTATCCTCCACGTAAAGTATAAAATATCACTTAACAAAACACAGTATTTAAGGTAAACATATTGGAGAAGCCTTATATACATGTATTGATAATAAAACACAAACATAGACAGGATGTAATTGGAGAGCAGAAGGGTTACAATCAATAGGGTATTATAGGATCAGAAATAGCAACCATGTACGAAATACATGCTAGGGCAGACTATGGCAAGGCATTCAGTAAATCGCAAAAAGTAATAAATGTGGTAATATGAACAATGTTCAGTAATGGAGAGGTGAAGATAAGAGAAGCGTGTGCAAGGAAAGAAAGAAGAGAGAAAAAAGCAAGGAAGAAGGGAAGGAGAGAGGGAGAAAACAGGGAGAAGGGAAAAAAGAGGAGAAATCTGTGCACAAAAGTTTCGAGAAAACCTAATCTGAGAGCAAAATAAGAAGGAGGGCTAAATATCCCAAAGAATTAGGGTCTAGAAGAACTAGGTTCATGTAGTTGGAGTAATCCTGCCAATGTCTGTCATATACAGTGAGTCGGTTATGAGTAACATGAGATAATCGGTCTAGAGAGGCATACTGAGAGAGGCTTTGAAGAACATCTGAAAGAGAAGACACCAGAGTTGATTTCCATTTCATAAGAATCAGACGTTTGACCAGAAGGGAAAGTATGTTTAGCCATCTAAAATGTGCATGTGAGAGGAAAGAGCTATTGGGGATAAGGATGCATAGAAGGAATAGCTTTGGGTAAAAAGGTAGTTTTTGTCCTGTTACTCTGGAGGCAAGTAAACAGACTTTATGCCAGAGCTTATTAATGGGAGCTCAAGACCACAAGATAAGAAGCTGATCCCCATTGGCCAAATTGCAGCACCAGCAATTATTATTATTTAATAGGCCCATTCATTGAAGCACAGAGGGGGTTCTATACCAAAGATGTAGGATTTCAGTTTGTATTAAAGAACTACGGGCATCTTTAAAGGTATTATGTGCAATACGCCAACAATTACTCCATCGTGCATCTGAAATATTGTAGTTAAGAAGAGTACTCCATTTATTTTTGGCCTGTATAGACTGATCAGGTAGATTATCAATAATGTCTTTGTAAATGGAGCTATTTAATTTTACTGATAAATTAGTCCAGTGCAAGATGTATGCGTTTAGAAGAGTATGCCTATACACTAAACTAGACAGAGAGTTATAAGCTGCCCAAATTTGTAAAAACTTCCAGAAGTCCTGTTTAGGAAGTTTCCATGTGACCTGCAAGTCTGAGGATGATCTAAGAGTGAGTGAATTCTGGTCCAAGATATCTCCGAGAAAGAAAATGCCTTTGCTCCTCCATGTACAACAGAAAATTGGGTGATCTTCTAGAGTGAGTGGTGAATTGCCTCATAAGGGGGCATAAAACCAGGGTGTTGGATTGGATTTCAGGAATTTGTGGGTTAGTTTCCAATAAAGAACAAAGGATGATATAGTCAGGTGACATTTTAGTTTAGAGGAAATGGGATTAAAAATGAAGGAAGTGGGAACTCCTCCCGGGCACAATGCGGATTCCATTGCAACCCATAGTGGCGAGTGAGGGGAAGGTTTCTAAAACCATTTAATGGTTTGGGCCATTCAGAAAGCCCAGAGCTAGCCTTTGAACCAGGGGAGTCCGAATCCCCCTTTTTTCCAATGGGATTGAAGTTTGTTGCGGTTAAATCTTGGTGGTTTCCCATCCCAGATAAAGTTACCTAGTAATTTATCAATTTTAGCAAAAAAGGAGGATGGTAAGACTAAAAGAATATTGGCAAAGAGGTGAAGAATCTTGGGAAAAATGGTCATCTTAATGGCTGCAATTGTGCCCATGAAAGAGAGATTAATAAGCTTCCATCTGTCCAGAATTGTTTTGATGTTATCAAATAAGGGGTTAAAGTTAATGTCCCATATCTTCCCTAAGTCATCAGTAATTTTGATTCCTAGATATGTTATACCCTGTGGTGACCAGTGGAATCCAAGAGGTATGTTCATAAAGGCTTTACAGTGGTCGTTAAGGGGCATAGTTTGTGATTTGCCATAACTCAAAGCAAGGCCAGAAATTTTAGTAAAATTATTAAGCAAATCAACCAACAGGGGCCCAGCCTCATTCAGGTCTTCGAGTAAGATTAAGAGGTCATCTACATAGGAGAGAGAAACATATCTTGAATTGCTCACAGGTATACCCATAATGCCAGGAGAGTGACATAAGCAAGCAGTCAGGGGTTCCATGGCTAAAATAAACAAGGAAGGTGACAGGGGACAGCCTTGTCTAGTTCCCCTTGCTAGAGGAAAGGGTGGAATTAGTAAGTACTTTAGCAACAAGGGAGTTATATAATAGCTTGATCCAGGATCAAAAGGTATGAGAAAGACCGAAATAAGATAAAACTTGATGAAGGTAGTTCCAGTTTAAGGAATCAAAGGCCTTCTCAAAATCAATAGCTATGGCTGCAGCTGGTGTCTTGAGGATTTGGCTTTGTGAATTAAATTAAATAAGGAGCGTAGGTGATCAGAACCAGATCTATGTTTAATAAAACCAGCTTGCAAACAATGAGTTAGCTTGAATCAAAGATTCAAGTCGAGGTTAGTAGTTTAGCAAATATCTTCCCATCCGTGTTTAATGAAGAGATGGGCCTGTAACTTAGGGTGAGTAGGGTCTTTTTCTTTCTTAGGGATTAGGGTTATGATTGCTTGATTGAAGATGGGGAAGCTTGCCAGTATTGAAGCTTCTTGATAAACATTAAGAGGAAGGGGACATAAGGTGTCGGAAAACATTTTATAGAAATCAACAGGGAATCCGTCACCCCCAGGGGATTTGCCGGATTTCAAGGAAGACAAAGCTTTCTGGATTTCCTGAAGCGAGAAGGGTTCATCTAAAGAATTTGTTTCAAGAGTAGAAAGATGAGGAAGATGTAACGATTTAAGGAACTGTTGAATTTGTAAAGTAGATGGAGGATTTGTGTTATAGTTTTTGATAAAAGGTTTTCATGATACGGTTTATAGAGGGATTGCCGGAGTGAATCGTACCCTGTTCATCTTTTAGGCTTAGGATGTGTTGTTCCATTTGTTGTGCTTTGAGCTGGTAAGAGAGGAGTTTCCCAATTTTATCGCCGTGTTCACAAAAATTATTTAAGTTTAAACAAGGCCAGTTCGGTTTCATGAGAAATTAATTCGTTAATTTTAACTCTAAGTTGAAGAATTTCAAGATGAAGTTGAGAATCAGGACAGTACTTATTAGAAGAAAAGTATAAATTCTCTTTAGCCTTAAGAGATTTTTACAAGCCAGCCAGCTGTTGTTCCCTTACTCTTTTCCTATGTGCAGCATAACTGATAATTTTCCCTCTAATTGTAGCTTTACAAGCTTCCCATACAGAGGACATAGAAGATTCGGTTGGGGTATTGTGAAAGAGGAAGTCCTGAATTTGTGCTCTGATCTTGGGTAAGAAATTGGGATCCTTGAGAAGGAGAGGGTCCAGCCGCCAGTAAGAAGATTTAGGTGCTAATGGGCCCCACAAAAGTTGCAATTTGACAGGGGAATGGTCCGAGACTATGATGGGAGAGATGGATGAATCAATATTGTTTTCCATTATAGCAGGAGAGGCTAACCAGTAGTCAGTTCTACTGTATGTCTTATGTAGAGAGGAGTAAAAATTAAATTCTCGATCACAGGAGTGAAGGAGGTGCCATACATCATCTAATCCAACATCTTGCATTAGTAATGAGAGGGCTTTAATACTTCTAGGGTAGGCCTCTGTAGTGGGGCTACTTTTGTCAATGCTGGCTTCTAAAGCTAAGTTAAGATCCCCTCCAAGAATAACTGGTGTATTATCGGTGTTAAAGGATGGAATCTGTTGAGCTAAATTATGAAAAAACTCCGAAGAATCTGAGTTAGGTGCATAGACGTTAACAAGCAGAAGAGGACCAGAGTTGATATTCAGTTTGACCATCACCTATCTGCCGTCAGTATCAGAAACGGAGTTTACTAGGGACCATTTGAGATTCTTATGAATAAGAATAGCAACTCCTCTTTTTTTTGAGGTATAGGATGATTCATAGATCTGACCGACCCAATCTTTTTTAAGTCTATGAACATCCTCTGCTAATAATTTTGTTTCTTGAAGGAAAGCAATTTTGTGTTTTATGTTTTCTGAGATGTGAAAGAATTTGTTTCTGCTTACAAGGAGAATTAAGTCCCTTCATATTCCATGTATATAAAAGTATGTCACTCATATTGTTAGTGTTAAAGAAAGGGAATAATCGCTGGAGTGTGAAGGGACAAATAAATGAGGCAGAGGATGATTAGAATACAATATAGAGAGCTTTTGTATATGCAGAGAGTGGCAGGAACATTCAAGCCAAAAAAAGTGAGATGTATGATACATGAGTGGCACAGATATCTTATTAAAGTTAGAATAGAGATGGGGAAGGAGAAAAGTCATTAACAACAACAACAACAATACTAGTAAGCTAAATAACAAAGAAAACGTTTTATGGGTGTGAGGAGATATGAGTCAGCCAACTGGCTAAGAGACTCTCTCACCACTTTCTGAGGCGTCGATGTAGGGAGGAGACTAGGGAGGACCGGTTATAAATATCGGCCCAAACCTAAGTCTGAGCCCAGTAATATAATAAAGTAAATATTCTTGTTAAGCTAAACTGAAAGGGAATAATACCAAGAAAGGCAGGGGACTGTAATAACCTCAGCTTAATTCTAAGCTAACAAGACAAGGTATAAGGATAAAGCTAAACACCAGAACTTATTTATAAACATTAGTAGTAATAGTACAAGATATAACAACTCAAAATAACAGTAAATTAAAGAACCATGTACGAGATGCCAGTACAGCCTAGACATAGAGCAAGGAATTCAGGGAGCCAGGTGGAATGCAAATGAACAAATTTAAAAGGAAAAGTAGATCATTACCACATTAGAGAGGCTCTGAGTATACTTTGCAGTGCAACAGAATAAGTACATAATAAATACAATATTGAGGGGGAAAGAAGAAAGGGAAGGTCAATTTAAGCCCTTATGCCCTGAGCCAAATGCAAATCGGGATTATGTGGAGAGGTACAGGCTTCGGTGATAACTGTAGACAGAAGAGATAGTCATAGTAAAGATTAGCTCCAATTACTCAAAAATTGCCTAAATAGGTGTTATATGGGGTGACTAGGTCTAGAAGACTAGGCCCAGTGAGCCCCAAAACAGGAGGGACCACGCAGCAGTGGATTTCTATAATATCTGTAGGCTTTGAGTAAAATAAGAAGCATAAGGAAGATGTAGATTGACAATCCTTTGCAACAGTACACCAAACATAGCCCACCGCTTTGAGTGCTAATGATAGTTCCATATTGTAAACAGGAGGTAGTAAGAATAATGGAGCGTAGGGAAGGAGATAGATTAAATGTAGTTGCCAATAATACTTAAGAACCTGTCATCAGGAGAGGGAAGGGGTAAATTGCCTTGTAATATGTAATAATTCACTTATGAAAAAAAAAGGCAATAATTAGGATGCATACCGATTGAAGATATGCAACTGAACAGTCAAAACACTATAAACCTGATGCACTGCTAAATTGGAGAGTAAAAGAGAGCCTGTTTAGTGAGGTAATGTATAAGATCTAACACTAAAATAATGGGTTAGAAAAGCATTGCTGATATACCAAAGTTCCCTTGAAGACCTTTAAGCCGCTCATTTAAACACCGCAACAAAAAGTAAATTGATCGCACCGCGATGTACAGCCTTTGCTTTCTGCACCCGCTGGGAGCAAAAGCAACCAGGTAGCATAGACTGTAGAGCAGGCGGCTAGGCAGAAAAAGTGTACTGGCACTCCCTTTAAGTATCCTGGAAGCAAACCTACCAAGATATAGCAACTGTGACCATATTACTGACCATATAAGCTCATGACACCTTAGCTTTATTAGCAGGATTGTGACTATTGATGTTCTTGCTTTTGGTCTTTGCCCTATGTTTCTTTTTGGGTGGCTCTAAAGATTTGAAGGGGGAACCTGCAACAACTTTTGCCCATGAAGTATCAGCAGAAATACATCCCTGAGGCACAGGGCCCAAATTAGAGGGATGTTCGTCTGAAATTTGCTGGGAAAGATCCTCCTGCGAGGAGCACATGTCATCCTCCAACTTATTGCTCAAGGGAATAGAGGGGTTGATTTGAAGGTGAGAGACTGCAGCTTGGGGTGTTTGGGGTGAAATCTCGCTAGAACAGCATGAAAGTCTTGAAGAATAATGCCCCGACAAAAGCTTCTCTTCCAGCCATGTTGATTGCCTTAGGGTCAAATCAGTTGCAGCATTGCTGCTTGGGGCTGCGAGTTCTGCAATACTCTCCCCACGTTCCTGTACCTCGTCATCCACCCTTCGTGCGGATACCAAAGCTGTGTTTGGGTTGCCAATTGCTGCTGAACCTCCCAAGGTAAGATTACAGAGAGAGACCTCCAGATAGTTGGCTAAAGCATCACGGGTTTCAAAATCCTTGAAGGAAGAGCCTGAAAAAAGGCAGTGTCGCGGGGTAACGTAGAGAAAATTTAATGCTTCTTAGTTGGAGGATTTGTTTAAGTGGATTGTAGGCCTTCCTTCTGATGGTTAAATGTTTTGAAAACTCTCTGTAGATGGAAATATTAAACTCTTGCCACTGAAGTTTACCCATTTCTCTGGCTCGTTTCAGTATTAATTTTGTATGGGAATAGTTCAAGAAGCGAGCAATGATAGGCCTTGATCGCTGGTCTGATGTTGGCCTGGGACTCAGGATGCAGTGAGACCGCTCAATGATTAATATTAGGTCAGGAGGCAGTTTAAGCATTGCAGGCAGCACATGCAATAAAAGCACAGTAGTGTCTCCTAATTCTACACCTTCAGGGAAGCCCAAAAATCGTAAATTGTTGCGACGATTACAATTTTCAATATCGTCAGTTTTGGCTTGTAGGGATTTAATAGTTCGATCTTGATTGCAGACAGTAGCCAGGAGGTCATGAATAGTAGTGGTGTTACAGGCCGTTGCTTTTTCATTAAATGCAATTTTCTGGCTGAAAGTTTCAAGAGTGGTCGCATTCTGTTGGGTGGAGGTTTTTAGATCATTAATCTCAGCCATCAGTTTAGAAAACATTACTTCCACTCTAGCAAGTGAGCTTTACTGTACTTGGAGATCTGCCATAATGCCGAAGGATGAGGCCTAGTATCAATCAATCAATCAATTGAATCAATTGAATATAAGTAGACGATGGATCAAAAATGACTTACAAACTGTGTCAGGCAATAAGATTACAGGATGGTCACAGGAGTTGGTACCAAAGAAAGGTCTGGTGAAAGCTGGATGAGGTTAGATTGCAGTCATTCCTGCAGAGATTCTGAACTATGCTGCCATCTTCTTCCTAGTCAGATCACACCCCCCTTCCAGCAATTAACTTTCAAAGCAGCTCTGTGAGTTCTTCCCTGGCTTTCAGCTTCCTAGTGGCGTCCTCCAACTTTCACAGTGTCCCAATCTTCTCTCCTATGGCCAGAACATAAACTGGCAGCTTGTAACACTATTTTAAACTGGAAAAGGCATCCAAATGGATCGATTCTGGTCTGACGAAGGGACCAGACCATTACCACTGCCGCAATGAGGAGCCCCTTAATCATCGGGCTTGTCTTTATCATTTACCCGTCTCCTAGGCCGAAGGGGTCTATTTGCATTGCTGTTGCCACTGCACCAGAAGGGGAAAAAATAGAGTTTTGCATAGCTCTACCACGACTTTTGAATTACGTTACTGTGGATTTAGCCGTTCATTCTCCATTTAGATCGAAAGCCACTTTAGAATCGGGCATCACTGCATTAACCACGCCACCACATCAGCTGCTAGTGTTTTACAAACTGTCGCCAGTTGCACTTTGTTCAAACAAGGAGCAAGTGGGGAGAGCAGCAATACCTGCTGCCTAGCTCTGAATCTGGTGCATTGTGTCACCACGTACCACCCATCATACTGGGAGACTCGATACTGAAAGGTGTGAGATAGGGAGGCAAGGGTGCAAGAAAGAGCCACACACAGTTGGAGTGCATGCTGGGAATAACAACAGGGAAGGTGGGGCAATTTATTCCTAAGTGTGTGGGCAAGGAATGAGAAAAACCTCACATTGTGGTACACCTGGGTACTAATGACCTGAAACGGTGTAGGGCTGAGGAAATACAGGACAGGTTCAAGGAGACTGGAAGAATCTGGAGTGAGGTTGGAAGGTCAGTTGCAGTTTCAGAGGTTCTTCCAGACCCTAGGGTGAGTACTGCTAGGAAGCAAAGAATTGAGGAGTTCAACAAATAGTTGTGGGGATGGTGTGAGACAACGGGGTATGGGCTGGTTGGGGGGTGGGGTAGTACATGGGAAAACAAGGAAATGTTTGTACCAAACAGGTATCCATTTCAGAGGAGAAAAAGGATCTAGGGGTGGTTGCCACAATGCGTAGTGCCATGAGGCAGCAACCAAAGCAAACAAAATGCTTGGGTGCATCACCAGGGGAATCACCTCAAGGAGAGAGAAAGTCATCCTGCCATTGTACAGGTCTCTGGTGAAACCACACTTGGAGTACTGTGTGCAATTCTGGTGCCCATATTTGAAAAAGGACATTAAACTACTGGAGGGGATACAGCGAAGGGCAACTAAGATGATCCTTGGTCTGGGGGACAAACTCTATGAGGAAAGACTGAGGGAGATTAACATGTATTCACTGGAGGATAGAAGGGAGAGGGGGAATATGAATGAGACCTTCAAATACTTAAAAGGTATAAACAGAGTTATTACAGAGGGCATCTTCAAATTAAAGGGGGGATCATGAGGGGGCATAGTCTGAAATTGGTAGGGGGGAAATTCAATAGGAAAATGAGGGGACACTATTTCACCAAAAGGGTTGCAGCAAGATGGAATGAATTACCAGATGAGGTGATCTCACTGAAGACGGTGGGCTGTTTCAAGAGTGGGTGGGACAGGGTCATGGGAATGGTACAAACTGAGATGAGGCTGGGAAAGGGAGTGATGGTGGTGGGGTGATAAATCGGGGGGGACTGGATATGGGTCAGGCAGTTGCAGTAGATTAATCTGTGAGCTGCATACTGGAGCAGACTTGATAGATCTTTGAGGCCTGTTTCTGCTGGCATTTTCATATGTTCGTATGTAATTAAGTTACAGTTTGTGTGAACACCAGGAGGGAGAGTTGCATGGTTAGAGCCTCCTGGAAGAGGAGTCTATATTTATTTATTTATTTATTTTATTTAAACTTTTGGTAACTGGGAAAGGCACACTGAGCCGAGACTCATCTCCAGATGTGACCCGGGGACAGGAAAAAGAAATGGGTAGCAATGGTGCAAAATACAAGATTACAAAACAATGGAGTAAGAGAATGACAAGCTAGGTTGATACAACAAGACATGGTTTAGCATGAGAGATACTTCAGTGCAAAGTATATACAGTGGCCTAGATATTCAAACTGCGCCAGGCTGTGGCGCAAGCCTGGGCGCAACGCAACTTGACTGCGCAGCGGCGTTGACTGGGCGATATTCAACAGAGCTGCGCCATGGCACAGCATCGTTGAATATCGCACCCTGGCCACCCACAGTGTGCATGGTGCAGTGGCACTGTGCCAGCGCAAGTGGCCAGAGTGGAGCAGGGGGATGCGCTAGCACAAGTTCCGTTGAGCTATGCGCAGCAACTGCGATATTCAAAAGTGCACATGCAAATGGGGCCATAATGTATGCAAGGCACAAATGGGGCCATTTGCATGTCATTATAGCTCCATTTGCATGCAGGTGCGCTGATCCCCGGTGACTTGCGCCTGGCACCCTTCCAGGCAGCAGCCGTAGGGGACCGACGCCCCCTGCACAGCGTGGCAATGTGCCCCACAGCCCGATCATGGGCTTCAGTATGAATAAAATGAATCCTATATCCCTGGTGTTCCAGTGGACTGCTGTCAGTCCGATCGCAGGCTTCAGTATCAATACAATCAATTCCTATATCCCTGGTTGTCCAGCGGACCACAGTCAGCCCAATCATGGGCATTTGTAATAAAAAAAGAATTACGTCCAATATACCTGGTGGTCTAGCGGTACCCCCCCACCTGCCCACTAACACACTGCCCATCTGGAATGTGGCAATGCAGTGCAGGCTGCACCCATTAGCTCATGCTGTGGACCAATGGGCATACAGCCCTACCTACAGTGTCAGTTGGCGTGCGGCGGAGCAGCAGCTGGGTAAGTGCTGCCACCACCGCTGACCAAGGGGAGTTGGGCGGTGGGGCTCAGTGGGTGGGGGGAGGGGGGTACCGCTAGACCACCAGGGATATTGGACATGATTTTTTTGAACAGATGCCTTCGATCGGGCATGGGGGGGTGCCGCCACAGAGCTGCAGCCGGAGCTCGGGTGGCCACCCACAGGTGGCAGCTGCCGTGTTGTGCCCTGCAACACAGCAGATCACCTGTGGGTGGTCAACCGTTGTTCCTTTTTTTTTTTATCAACTTTGTGCTACGCAGTAGGTGAGCATGATGGACACAGCACATCCCGGGCTGAATATCGGGATGTGCAGAGCATGCATGGCACACCCCCTGCACCATATACATTACTGATGCACCGGCACATCGATTTGGAGCCAGGCACAATTCATTTGAATATCGCAACGTGGGGCACATCAGTGGGTTGCACATGGTGTAATACTGCTGGCGCCATGCGCAACCTTTTCAATATCTGGGCCAGTATTTACAAAAACATACATTGTAGCTGGGGTTAAAATTGAGACACAGGAAGGAGAGTAGTAGCTCACCTCTAGGATTACAATGGAGCGAGGAGAAAGGGAGAGAAGTTAGGGTAGCAGGAGAATGAGGGGGGATGAAGGAGACGTAAGTGTTGTTTGACTGAAGAGAGGGAGTTTCAGAGGAGGGGAGGGAGATGATTCCAAAGGAATGGGAGTCTATAAGAGAAAGTGGACTGTCCAGCTGGTGTGTGGGGAGAAGGAGGTGAGTAAGAGTGGGAGTCCCAGGTGCACAGGTTATAGGAAGGGGGGCAGCAGGGGACAGCATGGTGGTGACATAGGGGGCGAGATGGCCAAACCAGAATTTGGTGATGAGGGTAAGTGTGTGAATATAGCATCTGCGAGATAGTGGGAGAATGCTTAGGGAGGAATAAAGATTGCAATGATAGATGTGGGGGGCTGGGGAATTGGAAGCAATGCAACAGAACAAATTCAGCAGGGTATCTAGTCTGGATAGAGAGGAGGTTGGGGCTGTGCCATAAACTACATCGGTATAGTCAAAAATGGGAATAATCATCTTTATCACTAGCACTCAATGGATTGGGAGAGTGAAACAGTCTTTGTTTCTGTAGAGTAGTCTGAGTTTGGGACGGAGTTTGGTTGAGATAGCATCAATGTGGGTTGTGAAATCTAGGTTTGAGTCAAGCCAGATCCCTAGATACTTGTAAGCGGGGTCCTGGTTAAGTACAGTGCCGTTCAAGGTGACAAAGGGTGGAGGACAGGGTATTTTAGCTAGTTTTTGTGAGGTGCCTATGGCGGGGAACTCCCTGTCATGGTAATAAACCATCTTTTATATTTACTGAAACTTCTGTAGCAACAGTTCTCTCATTTCTCCTTTTATTCTATCTCTGTATTTTCTAATCTGGAAGGCTGACCACCTTTGGGCGCCCCAACCCCACCCTTTCTCTTAGCTGTCACCACTTTTATTTTCTTTTTTCCTCTTTAAAGGTCCAGCTATAGAGAGAGGTTAAGAAAGTTACCTCTGCAACATTTTGATAAAAGGTGCCCAAGGTGGGGATTATGAGGAGAAGTACTGGTATCAGTAATGACATGCCCTGAACAACAGTACACTCAGGACAGGAATGTATAAACTGTTATTTGTCAGAGTAAATGACCCTGATGTTTGGTTGATGGAGCAGCCCCCTATTTATGTTTCTGTATCCCTGCAGTTTCCCTGCAGCTCCATAGTATAGTGCATAAAATTGCTGAGATATTAAGCTGAACCCGGGCTGAAGAGAGATGCAGCCATTGGGTCCCATACAAGTACAGTGGCATTCTGTGCATATTAACCTAAAAACTAACTAGAAATCAGCCAAAGCCCTCAAATAATATTGAAGTTATATATTGTTTTCCTCTCAGTCTTTGGCCATAAAACAAAACTAAGAGAGCAGTTTTAATATAAGAATAACAAAGGTTTGTGCCTGCTTTTTCTAGATGTTAGCAGCCCTAATCTGAGATATATTTTACAGCAGACTGCATGAGGTAATATGTCTCTGCAGGAGAGTTTAGGAGAACACAGAATGTTCTTATCTGTTTCAATGCTGTACAGAGAACTGCACGTTCTCGTCTGTGCTCCAGGTGACTGCCAACTAAATTGTTCTCTATAGGGCAGCAATGGCCCATAGAGGCTAGTTTTATGTTATGTCTGCTGTTAATCAAAAGGCAATGGAAATTTTTCCAACTTCTAGTAAACTTATAAAAGCCCTGTCTCAATTCTGAAAAGGGAGAGAGAGTCAGTAGTTGCTGACTAGGTGTAGGTGAAGGACTGAGGGGAGTCTGTTACTGCACTTAGAAGTGGAAACTGAAGCAAAGTTTGCCACAATTTGTATTATTACTTTTTTGCTTTATTTTATTTGTTTTGATTTCTGTGCATCAATTGTTTCTGATGCAATAAACATCACACAAGCCAACGTGTGTTAACCTGAATTGAATGAGTTGGTGTCCATCTGTTATCCGACACTCCTACAGATGGTGTTAGCTGTGGAATAACTGCTGGCAGCATCTTGCCAGGGAAGGGAGATGTTGTTCCGATGAATACTGCCCTGGTATCCCAGGTGGGCACATGTTCCAGGACGAGGAGCCAGAGAAGAAGGTCCCTTGTGTCTTAATGAGCAAATTGGCAGACAAACTCAGAGCAGCACTCCATCCTGGACTGGATATGGGAGCTCAGCCAAAAATAAAACCTAAACCAGAAGATGACAGCGCTAGTCAAGTGGATTAAGAGGAAGATGGCTGTCCAGTACTGGAGGAGGCTCCCCCCGAGGATGTGGAAGAGCTGTTGAAATGGCTATATATCAAGCAGATGAGAATGGACCAAGAGAGAGCCCTTAAACACTGATGGCAGGATGCCAAGGGAGCAGATACAAAGTGTGTTCTGCAAGCTATCCAGACAGGAACCACGAAAAAAGTGAGTGGTCCTAGAGACATAAAACTTCCTAAATTAATGGACACTGACAATATAGAGGCATACCTCACAACATTTTAGAGGGTAGCCAGAATGTGTGGATGGCCCAAGGGACAATGGGTCATGAGACTGGCCCCACAACTCACTAGCCAGGTCCAGATCATCTATAGCTATATGGACATGAGAGATGTGGAGGACTATGACAAGGTAAGGAGGGAAATCTTGAGACGGTATGATATAAACACCAAGATGTACCATCAGAGGTTCCATTATCTAAAGATGCAATCTGCAGACACAACATGGGAAATATTTGCCAGATTGAAGGATCTTTGCTACAAGTCGTTGCAACCTGATAGTAAGATGGTGCATCAACTGCTGGAGGTCATCACCATTGAGCAGTTTGTTAAAGTGTTACCCCAGGATGTCTAGATCTGGGTGTGGGAGCACAAACTTGAGGGAGCTGAGAAAACAATAGCTTTGGCAGAAGATTTCCTGGCTGCTCAACCCTCGAGATTGCAATGCACCCAAGGGAACACCTCCAGCTCCACTAATCTGGTAAGAAACCTACCTTTTTCTAATACCACTCAGACTGGCAAAAGTGACTGGAGGATGGAGAAAAAAGAGAGGATACCCCTGTCAGAAACTGTGTGCCATGGGTGTCAGAAGAAGGGCCATCTGATTAGGAAATGCCCTGCTATAAAGAAAGAACTGGGGAACTTGGCCTTAGCAAACTGGGGACCATTTCTGGCCATGATGGTGGTAGGATCTCATCAGCTATTGGGACTAATAGACTCTGGCAGTCGACAGACATTACTATGGGCTGATTTGGTGGACACCCTAAGAAAACAGGGAAAGGGAACCGCTATGGTATGCATGCTCGGTGACACCCATTGCTACCCCACAGCCCCTTTGGAAATGACTGTCCAGGAAACTACGCATGAGATAGAGGTGTGGCTAGTACCACATTTGCCTGTGCCCATAATCATCAGACATGACCATCTGGACTTTTTATCTTCTGTGGAATGTCACACTCTGCAGGCACCATGTGTTGGTGTTACTACATGGGCACAGGCTAAACAAGGGCATTTGCCAGACCTGTTTCCTTTCGATGAGAACCTATCTGAGAATCCTGGGAAGGACCAAAAATCCAAGTCCAAAAGATGAAAAGACAAGAAGGACTGGCATGATAAGCATGCTGTGATCCATTCTGATGTGGGACATTTATTTCAGGATAGCAGTATGCATGAGGAACAAACTGTTGACCCTACCCTAACCCTTTTCTTTTTACAAGTGGGGAAAGAACCAGTTGGGTCCACCATGGCCCTACTGTGCAATAATCATGTATATGTTACTGTTCTATCTACTGCTCTGTCTCTAGGGGCGTTGTTGCCCTGATATGTTGGTTACTGCCTCTACTTTGCTATTATCGCCCTCCCGCTTGTAATGTAAATCCCTTGATGCTCATGTATTACCCTGCTTTGTTCTTGCTCTTGACGATACCTTGTACATGTCTCTGCCTGATGTGTTCGAATGTACCCCTGTAATCTCCCGGGTCACAACTGAAAATAGGCACTTGGTTGTCTAGTGTGCTTACCTGGTAACCAAAAGCAAATAAATAAATAAATAAAAATGTGTACTAAATAAAGGGTTATTATACAGAGAATGTACCAATCCCAGGACAAGGGAGGTTGTTGCCTGACTGTTAGTACCTGAAAGGTTTAGGGCACAGGTCATACAGTTAGCCCATGATGTGCCTTTAGCAGGATATGCTGGTAGGGACAGCACATTACATCGAATACTGTCCCATTTTTACTGGTCTGCTATTCATGAGCAAGTTGCTGACTACATAAAGTGTTGTCCTGAGTGCCAGAAAGTGGCTCGAATAGGGAGGAAGGATAAGGTCCTCCTTCAACCTATCCCAATAGTGTCCCTTCTATTTGACAAAATAGCCATGGGTAGTGGGTCCCCTGGAAAAAAGTTCCAAGGGGAATCATTTTATTCTTGTTATCTGCGATTATGCCACCGACTACCCCGAGGCTATACCTATGAGGACTGTCACTGCCCTAAGATAGTAGAGGAGCTGGCCAAAGTGTTCAGCCAGATGGGTATTCCCTCAGGAGATTTTAACAGATCAAGGGAGTAACTTCAATGCCAGTATGTTGAAGGAAAGTACAGTTATGTAAGAACTTACCGTAACAGTAGATCTTCGAGAACAGCTCTTGCAGCAGATTACACCATTAGGACTGAAGCTGGCAGGCACCAGGACCCCACGGAAATTTTCTAACTAGCAGTATTTAGCGGGGACTGCCTCCAACGTCGGTCCTGCCCCAGACCTCAGGTGTAGTACATAAGGAGGTGGTCCCCCAGAATCCCCAGTTCTCCCGCGGGAGACTCCCGGCCACTGGATGACATCAGAAGAGGAGACTGAGGATCCGCCATCAAATGGCAATCAGAAAGAGGCTATGAATGCCTTGTCCTAGGAGAAGGATGTTGGAACCAGAATCTACCTCCAGCGGGGATGGTGGGAGGGAAAGTACCTGCTGCAAGAGCTGTTCTCGAAGATCTACTGTTATGGTAAATTCTTACGTAACTGTACTATCTTACTTCGAGAAACAGCTCTTGCAGCAGGTTACACCATTAGGACTGATTCCCAAGCAATTCTGGAAATCCCACACCATTGGGAGGAGGAAAGGTAGAAATCCTTGAATGACATCGAGCCTAGGACAGAAGTTCCTGAAGGACTGCTAGACCAAACCCTGCTCTTTGCCTCGATGCAATGTCCAGGCTGTAATGCCTGATGAAAGTGTGTACGGAGCTCCAAGTAGCTGCAGCATAAATAGCTGAGGTGGATACGTTCTTTAAAGCCACAAAAGAGGTAGCCACGCCTCTGGTGGAATGACCCTTAACCGCGCCCGGTAAGGGTTTGGTTGCGCTTCTGGTAACAGAACGTAATACACTGAATGAGCCACCTGGACAGCGACTGTTTTGAAACAGGAGCTCCCATCATCCTGTGGGCAAAGGAGACGAAAAGTTGGTCCGATTTTCAGTGGTGTTTGGTTCTGGTCAGGTAGTATCTGAAACACCTATGCACATCTAAAGTGTGCAGAAGGGCTTCTCCTTGATTAGAGTACTTAGAGAAATATACTGGTAGATTGATATCCTGATTAAGGGTGAGAGTTGAGACCACCTTAGGCAGAAATTTAGGATTAGTCCATAGGGATACCCTGTCTTGATGGAAAACCAAATAAGGCTCTTTGCACATAAGTGCATGGAGTTCAGAAATTCTTCTGGCCGAGGTGACGGCAACTAAAAACAGCGTCTTCCAAGAGAAAGGACCTAGCTCACAATCTGTGGCTGGTTCAAAGGTGGCAGCGTAGGGTGCTCCAGGACGAAGGGTAGATCCCATGGTGGAATCAGATCCTTAATCGGGGGCCTAAGGTGGAGGACACCCCTCAGGAAGGCACATGTCGTGTCCAATTGAGCTATATGCGTTGGCCTATAGGGATGTGATAGGCTGAGATGGCACAGAGGTGTACCTTAATCGAGGAGTAAGCCAAGCCTGACTGGAAAAGGGACAGTAAGTAGTCCAAAACCAACTTCTCTGGACAATCCAAAGGCGAAAAAATGTGCATTTGAACCCATAAACAAAACCTGCGCCACTTCATGGCATAGGTCACATGGGTAGCCGGTTTCCTAGCAGCAGCAAGAATGTCTGCTACCTCTTGCGAGACCTCGTGTCACATTATGGCTATGTCTCTAGGAGCCAAGCGTGCAGGTTCAGGGATGAGACAGCAAGTGGGAGCTGATTGGCAGCAGCACTGGAGGTTCCCGGGACAGCTGATGCAAAAGAGGGAACCAGATCTGCCTGAGCCAAAACGGCGTGATAAGTATTAGTGTCACTTGCTCTCTGGGAAGTTTCAGAAGGACCCTCTGGATCAATGGGAAGGGGGGAAAGGCATAGAGGAATCTGCCTGCCCAGAAGAGGGACAACACGCCTCGCCAGAAAACACCAGACCCTGAATCTTGCGAGCAAACATTGCGCAGTTTTGTGTTGGATGGGGACATGAAAAGGTCCAATTCTGGAGTACCCCATCTGTGAAACAGATCCTCTGCTACCTCCTGAAGTAGTTCCCATTCATGGACTCTGGCCTGAGAGTGGCTCAGGCTGTCTGCGATGACATTGTCCACTCCTGGAACATGAACGGCAATGAGGTTTGCGCCGTGTTGCAAGACCCAATCCCACACCCTCATGGCCTCCCTGCAAAGCGGGTAGGAACGGGTGCCTCCTTGTTTGCTGAGGTAATACATCACCACAGAATTGTCTGTTTGTAACAGAAGTGTACCCGGTGAGATCTCCGACTGGAAGGCCTGCAGGGCGTAAAGAACTGCCACCATTTCCAGGATATTTACATCGAGATGAGTCTCTTGGTCTGTCCACAGGCCCTGAGACCAAACACCATCAAGGTGTGCTCCCCAACCGAGCCCTGAGGTGTTCATGGAGAGTGTCATAGTCGGAGACGGTGCAATGAAGGGGACTTCCGCCGAAAGATTCCTCGAATCTAGCCACCATTGCCAATCTCGGACTGCGGCCTTCGTGATCCGGATTGGATGCTGCAGATGGTCTTGCTTTTGATCCCATTGGACCCTTAACATCCACTGGGTTAGTTACCCACATGTGGAGACGGGCTAGTGGGACTGTTGCAATGGCCACAGCCATGTGTCCGAGCAGGCGAAGGACCAGTCTGGCAGGAATGGTCTTCTTCGCCGAAATGTCCCTGATGAGGGATCTGATGTGTTCCGCTCTGTCCAGGGGAGAAAAGGTTTCCCCTGGACGGTGTCCAGAACTGTACCTATGAATTGCAGAGTCTGGGATGGAACCAGGCGTGACTTCTCGTGATTGATGATGATGCCCAACGTCTTGAACAAAGACTGAGTGCAGTGAATAGCGGACATCAGGGCCTCCCGGGAGGACGCCATGAGAAGCCAGTTGTCCAGGTAGGTGAACACGTAGTGGCCTTGTCTCCTCAGAGATGCTGCTATGACCGCCATGCACTTCGTAAACACCCATGGTGCCGATGACAGTCCGAAGGGAAGGGCTCGGAACTGATAATGGTGACCCTGAAACTTGAAGTGCAGAAACTTCCTGTGCGCTTGGGCAATAGGTATATGCAGGTAGGTGTCCTGCATGTCCAGGGTCGCTAGGAAGGCATCCTGCTTCAGCATGGCAATCAGACCTGGGAGGGTCACCATGCAGAAGCGTTTGTACAGGACCGAGTCGTTGAGGTCACTGAGGTCCAGTATTGGACGAAGGTCCCCTGTTTTCTTTGGAACCAGAAAGAAGTGAGAATAATATCCTAGACCCCTCTGGTTCCGTGGTACATACTCTATAGCTTCTTTTTCCAGAAGAGTGAGCACCTCCTGCTGTATGAGCAGGGCATACTGACCCGAGTAACGGGAGAGCAGGGGAGGTCTTGCTAGTGGGTGGTCAAGAAACTCTATGAAATGGCCTTTCTTGACCAACTGAAGAACCCACCTGTCAGTGGTGATCGACTGCCACCCTGAAAAGTGGCAAGCAATGTGATCCCCAACCTTTTGTGCCCATTGATCCGGAGGAGGGGCGGGGGCCTGGAAGGAGTCATGCTGTGGGAGCACTGGTCCCTGCAGGCTGGACTGGTTTTGTGTAATGTTGGCCTCTGCCTGGGGACGACTTGGCCTGGGCTTTACGCTGAAAAGCACCCCTTTGGTGCTGGCCGGAACATGGCTGCTGCCTCTGTTGCTGGCTGCGAAAATGGCTCTGGTTCCTGCAAAAGGAATCAGGCCTGGATCTGTACATGGTCTGTACAGATCGGACTGTCTTCCCTGCATCCTGGAGTTTGGTGATGACCTTCTCCGAGGATTCACCAAAGAGTACTCCGCCGTTATATGGGACGACAAGAATGTTCTTCTGTACATCCAGGGTGATGCCGGAGACACGGAGCCAAGAGTGTCTCCAGAGACAAATGCCTGAAGCTGCAGCTCTAGCAGATGAGTCTGCAGAATCGTATGTGGATTGAAGCACTTGGGTACCCACATCTGATCCTATGCTGAGAAGATTGAGGAGCTCCGCCTTCTGATCGCCATCCGGAAGCTTATCGACCAGGTCCTGGCCCTGTTCCCACAGGGCATTCTGAAACTGTACCATGTGGGTGAGGTAGTTCAGAGACCTAATGGCGCATGTAGCAGCCACGTACGTGCATCTCCCCAGGGCATCCAGTTGCTTGGATTCCTGGTCCGGTGGCTGTGAACTCATATGTTGTGGTCTTTGAGACCAGTCATGCGAGGCCGTGATGACCAGGGAGTCTGCCAGAGGTTGTTGGGCCAAGTACTGGTCCTCTCTCGGGGCCTTGTACAGGCAGTCGGCCTTCTTCAGCACTGCGGGAGTGGAGTGCGGACACTTCCACGCAGCCTTGGTGATGTCCGTGAAAGTGTCTACCAAGGGTGGTACTACCATAGGATTTGGGTCTTTCTGCTGAAGATAGCGGGCAAGGCATTGTCATTCGGGGACAAGGTCTTCAGCATCCCACCCCATGTTGTCCTGGATGTGCCTCATGATCTCAGCAAAAGACGGATCATCCAGAGGAGACCTGGGGAGGTCATGTGGGTCAGAAGAGGAGATGCTGAGTGGAGAAGGAGATCTGGAGTAGTCCAAGGTGTCCGATCTGGAGTCCTCCCCCGACAGAGTGTACCCACGCCATCTGGGTCGCTTGGGGCTGGGAGACCCTGATGGAGATCTTGACTGAGGCCTTCTCCTGACCTTGAATCTGCCCCTAGGAGGTGGAGTCTGCTGCTTGGGGGTTGGTGGTCGTCCTGCTGGCCCCATAGGTGGAGGAGGGGGTGTAGGAGGTGAAGAAGTAGGAGTAGGAGGAGGAGGAGTAGGAGGAAGAGGTTCGACAGGGACCACATCCTTTTGGATGGTGTCCCACCAAAAAGTAAAGAGCTCCTCTACTTCTTCAATATTCATGCCTGATGACGGGCCTGGCACTGGTGGTCTGTCGCCGGGGTTGGGCCTCGGGTCCCCAGGTGTCTTCGGGTTTGGGGAAGATTCCCATGGGAGCCCAGCATCCTCGGTGTTGCCCACCTGGTCAGGCAGTGTGGCGTCCTCCTCAGTCGATTCCCTGTGACCAGCATCAGCCGGTGACGGGGGGGTGGTCTTCCGCTCCGGAGAGTGCGATGCCAACATCGGTCTCCTGGCTAATGCCTTCGGATTCAGTGAACGCCCAGCTGGCAACTGGTGTCTGGCTGGTGTCGTCGGTTCCTGCGAGCACCTGGCCAACTTCGGATGCTTAGCCGACATCGGTTGTTTGGCCGATGTCGGGCCTGACGACCGCTTCAGGGACTTCAGGTCCTTGGTCTTTCTAGGAGTTGGATCAGGACCTCTGGGAGGTTGGGAGACTGACCTGGAGTCGGTGTCCTGACGTCGGGTGGAAGATGATGATTTATGGCACTCAGAAGACTTGGAAGAGGCCTTGAATGGAGTGGAGGAAGCTGAGGGCCTCGAAGTCTTAATAGGCTGGAGCGAAGAAGCGCCGCTTGAAGCCCGGAACTTAACCGGGGGGGGGGCTGCGACCGAGCCCTGGAGGGAGAGCGGTCCAATCTGGTGGAGCCTGAGCTGCGGGAGTCCGAGGCCTGGTTCGGGGATCTGGACCTTACTTTCTCCCAGTGCTTGTCCCGGTGCTTATGGGCCTTCGAGGATGATTCTCCCCTGGAGGAAGGTTCTTGGTCCATCCTTTTTAATTTTTCTTCAAGAAGATACCCCTGGAGTGCCTTCTGATGGCGGATCCTGGTGCAGCTATTGAACCCTTGGCAAAAGGTTCAGGCCTTGGTATCGTGGTCCAGGCCTAGGCACCACACGCAGGAGGAGTGAGGATCCTTGAAAGGGATCTGTTTGCCACAGGCACACTTCGGAAAGTGACCCTCAAGCAAAGGAGTTGGAGAGGACATCAGTTAGAAAAAGCAGCAGAGTTCTGTAGTAAGTGGTATGCTGGGTAAGTTCGAGGAAGCCAATGCCGAGGCGGGGAGTAGGCGGGCGGGAAAAGAACTAGAGTTCTTGGGGACCACCTCCTTATGTACTAGCCCACGCGTCGGGGCAGGACTGATGTTAGAGACAGTCCCCGCTGAATACTGCTAGCTAGAAAATTTCCGTGGGGTCCTGGCGCCTGCTGGCTTCAGTCCTAATGGTGTAACCTGCTGCAAGAGCTGTTTCTCAAAGTAAGATCTTTACCATCTCCTAGGGATAGCAACAGTATGCACATCACCTTACCACCCCCAGACCAATTGGTTGATTGAACGGTTCAACCAGACTTTAAAGACCACGTTGAAAAAGTTTGTAAGTGAGGAAGGTAGGGACTAGTATAGGTATCTCCCTTACCTCCTGTTTGCCTACCGAGAGATTCCCCAGCCATCTACCGGTTTCTCCCCCTTCTCCCTTTTGTATAGGTGGAACCCTAGCGGGCCCTTAGGTGTGGTGAAGGAGCACTGAGAGGGAGGAAAAGCAGTGGGGCAATGTAACATCCTAGAATACATGACTACACTCAGAAAATGCCTAGTAAGGTATGTGGAACTAGCACACCAAAACCTAGGGCACTAACAGGCTGAACAAAAGGTTCATTATGACCAAGGGGTGGGTACCAAAACATTCCAAGTAGGGGATCAAGTCATGTTTTTGCTCCCAAGCACAGAGAATAAATTGCTAATGAGATGGCAAGGCCCCTTCCCTATCTTGAGACAGACAGGAGCAGTTAAGTATGACATTGGGATGACAGGAAAGAGACCACCCCCCCAAAAAAAAGAGGCATGGCACATCAATTTTCTCAAGAAGTTGTATGAGAAGAGTACCCCAGTGTATTACATCCATCCTGAAGGCAGGGTGTCAGAGCTGGAGACAGCATACCATAGGTTAGAGAAACCTGGAAGTGTAGCTGAGATACATGTAAACCCAGATCTAACCCCCCAGCAACATGAGGAGTTAGAGGGAATGTTACAGAAGTATGCCTCCACCTTCACCAACATGCCAGGGAGGGCCAAGGGGATTACCCATGCTATCAAAGCAACACAAGACAGGCCCATACATCAAAAACCATAAAATCTGCTTGTAAAAGTAAGGGATGAGGTCACCTAAGAAGTTAAAAAGCTGGAAAAACTAGGAATCATAGTACCATCAAAAAGTGCATGGTCATCACCCATTGTGGTGGTGGATAAGAAAGAAGGAGGGATCCACTCTTTGCCTTGAATTTCAAAGAAAAAAAAAAACTTTGTTTTTTGATGACTACTCCATGCCACAAATTAATGATATCATTGACAGGTTGGGTAACATAAGGTATATCTCCACATTGGATTTAACAAAGGGATACTGGCAGATCCCCCTCTCCCTTGAGTCATGTGAGATAACCACTTTCAGTACCCCTCTTGGCCTGTATCATTTTGTAAACACGCCATTTGGACTGCATGGGGCACCTGCCATGTTCCAGCAGTTTATGGATCAAATGCTTAGGCCACATTCAGAGTACTGTTTAACTTATCTGGACTATGTTGTGGTGTTTAGTCCTGACTGGGAGACCCACATGGTGCATCTTGGGAGGGCATTACAGTCATTAAGGAAGCAGGGGTGACCGTGAATCCTTATAAATGCACCATAGGCAATGTGGAAACAAGGTACATAGGTTTCATTCTGCTAAATGGGCAGGAGAAGCCAGAGATTGATAAGGAGACTGCAATAGCCAATGGTCCGGTACCATCTACCAAAAAGAATGCAAGGTCCTTCCTGGGGTTAGCAGGCTATTATAGGCAGTCCATACCCAACTTTTCAGCAACTGCCATCCCCCTAATGGATCTTACTAAAAAAAGGTCTCCCAACAAGTTACAGTGGTCCCCTGAATGTGATGAGAATCTTAGAAGCATTAAGGCCATATTGTGTACAGCCCCTGTTCTCCAAAGTCCTGACTTTACCCAACCCTTTGAAGTGCATACAGATGCATCAGAGGCAGAAATTGGGGCTGTAATGACCCAGAGAACTGATGGGGAAGAACATCCTATCATCTACATCAGTAGAAAGTTGCATGAAAAGGAAAGGAAATATGCAATAATTGAAAAGGAATGTTTGGCCTTAAAATGTGTTATGGAATCCCTTAAGTATTATTTGTGGGGAACTGAATTTAAAGTACTGACAGATCATAACCCCCTCTGTTGGCTCCACTAGATGAGGGAGAAAAAAACTGCATCACGAGGTGGTATTTAGCCTTGCAGCCATATCGCTTCACAGTATCCCATAGGGTAGGGACTGCCCATTTGAATGCAGATTATTTGTCACGATATAGGGCAGGTGTTGATGAAATATCTTGACGATATCTTGAATAATGACAATGTAATGTTTAATATATAATGTTTGTGTAGAAGCCGTACATCATGAAATATGATGTACATATTTGTCTCAGGGTAACTGTATTGCTGCAAATTCCCTTTGGTTATGGTAAACCTTAGCGATCATTAGTTATTATTAGGGACCCTGAAATGGAGCTTCTGGAGTGGGTGGGTGGAAGCTCCATCACTTCCAGGGACAGGAAGGTGGAAAACAGTCTTAAAGAAAACTGTTTCCCTCTTAAGGTGGAGGATGTGTGACAGGGAACCTCCCTGTCACAGTAATGGACCAGTTCACATTTCTCTAATTTCTCCTTTTATTCTATCCCTGTATTTTTTTGTCTGGAAGGTTGGCCACCTTTGGGTGCCTCCCCCCCCCCCCCTTTTCTCTAAGCTATCATCCACTTTTATTTTCTTTTTTCTCTTTAAAGATCCAGCTATAGGGAAGTTAAGAAAATGACCTCCACAACATTTTGATGAAATGTGCCCCATGTGGGGATTATGGGGAAAAGTACTGAGACCAGTAATGAAATGCCATGAGCAACAGTACGCTCAGGACAAGAATGTATAAACTGTTATTTGTCAGAGCAAATGGCCCTGATGTTTGGTTGATGGAGTGGCCCCTTTTTTATGTTTCTGTATCCCTGTAGTTTCCCTGCAGCTCCATAGTATTGTGTATAAAATTGCTGAGATATTAAGCAGGACCCCGGCTTTCTGTGCAGATTAACCTAAAAACTAACTAGAAATCAGCCAATGCTCTCAAAGAATATTGAAGTTATTTATTGTTTTCTTCTCAGGTCTTTAGCCATAAAACAAAACTAAGATGCAGTTTTAATATAAGAATAACAAAAGTTTGTGTCTGCTTTTTCTAGATGTTAGCAGCTCTTTTCTAATATATATTTTACAGCAGACAGCATGAGGTAATATGTCCATGCAGGAAAGTGTAGGAGAGCACAGAGTGTTCTTGTCTGTTTCGGTGCTGTACAGAGAACTTCATGATCTCTTCTGTGCTCCAGGTAGCTGCCAACTAAACTGTCCACTATACAGCAGCAGTGGCCCCCTAGAGGCTAGTTTTATGTTATGTATGCTGTTAATCAAAAGGCAGTGGAGATTTTTCCAAGTTCTAGTAAACTTATAAAAGCCCTACCTTAGCTCTGAAAGGGAGAGTCAGTACTTGCTGACTAGGTGTAGGTGAAGGACTGAGGGGAGTCTGTTACTGCACTTAGAAGTGGAAACTGAAGCAAAGTCTGCCACAATTTGTATTACTATAAGGGTATCAGGAATGCTGAAATCTGATTGGTTGCCAGCATTCTGAGAGCCTTATGTTAATCTCCTTATTAATGTACTTTTCCAGCCAAATTGCTTGAGCATTACTCTGCCTGGGACTAGTTATTTTCTTTTCGTTACAAATTCCATAGTTAGAATGTAGAGCCACCATTATGTTATATGACAGACATGCTGGACAGTGTAAAGTCTAACATGAAATAAACAAAATAGTATCCCATCTAATAAATGATTGGTAAAATATCAGTTTCATTTCTGTTACTGTGCTTTTGATGTTTTCTTTTTTTTTTCAAAGGAATACTAGCCACAGCGGTCTGAAATCATGTGTTATAAATGTTAAACAATCCACAACATCCCTGACCATAGAAAAAGTCTATGCGCCACTCCCTAACCACTGCCCGAGTCTCAGAAAGTAAAATTCTCAACGCGGTCCTGTCTTGTCCCTCCCAATTCTACCCAGAAGACCAGTACCAACCATTTTATGTCTTTTTTAGTTGCCTGCAGTTTAACTTCAAAACATACTTGCAGACGCCAGAGGAGAGAAGTACCTGTAGTCTGTAAACAAGTTAAGTAGTGTAAATGCAGTTGTAACCCCCCCCCCCCGGGGCTTACCTTTATTGTTCATTTTCTTCCCATTCCTCCCGCTGTTGCTGGCTTCCTCCAAACTCCTCCTGGTGCCCTGGTATTCCCAAAATGCAACCAGTACAGCCTGTTTTGTTAATTGAGCCCAGTTTGGGCTAAAATTCTCAACCACAAGTTGCTGGCATGTTTCTGGTGCTGCCGGCAACTGCATATGTGCAAGCAGCACCGCCAGGGATTGTGGTCCAACAGAGGAGTCTTTCTGAGGTCCCCGCACCCTCCTCTACTGAACAGGAGCCAGTGACCTTGGCACTGTGGCTCAAAAGCCGCTTGAATGTTTTAAAACAGAGTTTGGTTGACAGACATTTTGAGGGGGCTTAATAATATCAATAGCCTTTATGAATATTCACAGAGTGCTGGCTGACGCATAGGGGGACAGTGTATCGACGGCAGTGACAGCAAAATTACAAGGGGCACAACTATGAGAGTGGGTTCATTTAAAAGCAAAGTGTTGAGGTTACATATGTGTGGGGAAAGTATAAAATAAAAGTAAATATCCTGGATGCACCAGACTCTAAAACTAGTGGGACTGCATAGGCTGCATGGACATTGTTACAGCAGCCACCATTTTGGGAGTGCATCAGCCAATCACAAACTGGGGTTTCATCCAGAGACTCTAGGGAGTCTGATATGGACTTGTGGGAGACTTTCTGGGCCAAGGTTTGGACACCTAAACTGTAGCCAATTAAAGAACTTAAATTCTTGTAGGCAGCCTAAACAACCAATCGGACTCCAAGGATTTCTGCCTTTATTTAAGAGGGACAGTTTGAATAACGAGTTAGTTCTGAAGGGGGAGGTACTGCAGAAATCAGCCTGCAGTTCAAGGCAGGCCTATGTTAGAACTCCAGCTTGAACTACCAAGTAGGCTCTGCGGAGATCAGGCTGCAAAACATCTAGTGGCTATCTTGTGTGTTTCTGGTGGTCTGAAAGAGAACATTAATTGCCAGGAACTGCCTGCCTGCCATTTGGTGATTTTGCTCAGTGTAGCGACTGAAATTGCTTGCCAGCTTGAAATTGAACTGAGAGTTAGAGACTTAAATGCTGTTTCCTTTACATGTGCTGGATGTTCTTTGTGGATCAATGTCTGTTGCCCAGGGGCTTCTGATTGCCAGAGAGGAGCCTGCCTGTACTTGTGTGCAAACTGTCAGCTGGAAAGGTCACCAGACAATAAACCGAACTGTGCCAAGGGTGTTGATCCAGATGTGGGACTTTTTCCAAACCAGCCCATGCCTTCTGTTTGTGTGCCAGCCTTAGTGTCTTCAGCAAGAGACCAGCTTTGGGGATCCAGCTCCTGCTCAGAAAGCCATCACAGGTTGAGGCCACCTTCAGGGAATGGTCATGAAGTGGAGGTGAGCTGGGATAGCCCAGTTTTCCCATGTGCATCAGCTTCCAGCTCCAGGTCTTCATTTTGCCAGGACATCGTCTGCCATCGACTGGTACAGTGAATAAATTCAGGGTAGCTCTCTGAAACAATCTGCTCAATCTTCATGTGGTATCATCTAATGGTTTTCACATTTAAATTTAATAATTTCAACCAACTGGCCAGGATTACAAATAGCCAAGCCTTGCTTAAGCATGCTAACTGCTTTTCTTTTCATCAAGGACCCCAGCTCAGCTGCAACGCCGGCCACCCCCGGGCAATGTTTCTGGCTAGCCAGCATAGATCCTGAATACCCAGTGTTGTAGGATTAATTGTTTGGGAATAAAGTACATGCATAGAGACTTGAAATTAATCAGTAAAGTAATCATTCATCCAGATTCACACCCTTTCCTTGTTCACGTCCCCTCAATAAATATGATTTGTTGTGTTACTTTGAATCTAGCTTGTGGACATATTATTACTGGGTTTAAAGTGATAGACGTGAAATTGAATGTGTTAAAGTGCATGCTGTTTTGCCAAACTGTCTTTTAAAGGGGGTTGCAGGGCACATGCACCAGGACCCGAGACCCTGCTGATAAGTGGGACAACTGTGAGCATATTATTAATGCAAGTTGTAAACTGTTTATTGAATGCTGTTAAGGGTCACTGTTTGTATCTAGGTAAGTGGCCACTAGGTGGGATTGTGGGTGATTGTAGCTTCCCAGAGGGCTATGCCAGGCTAAGTAGACACCCCCACTATTGTTACTATGGGTGGAGGCACCGTAATATTGAACCCAGGCCCCTCGACCTGTAGCTAGGAAGTCAGGCAGGGGTAGTAACCCTAGGAATAGCACCGCCTAGGGGTTACATCTTGCAGGCACCACTGGGATCAACAACCCCTTGTGGCCAAAATACAAAATTGCAGTTAATTGTTACGTTAGCACCCCCTAGTGGCCACATCTCAAAACTGTCATAAGACTGCACCTGAAATCCATGGTTTTTATGTGTAATTACCTGTGGTCCACTACCAGTGGGGACCATATTACTAGCCCTGATTCTGATTCCTCCTCTAAAGAAATGGCTGTGCATCAGTTAGTTAGTTGGTGTATGGGGCATGTAATTGGCCCCCAGAATGCTTTGTTATTACTAGATATACCCCTGGGCACTAGTAAAGACAGTATATAGGGGGCACTTTCAAAAACTGAATGTCTGGGGAAGGCTATAGTGGTAAGCTGACAAGCTGACTTGACTGCCCAAGCCCTAATGGCTTTCATGGAGTGTAGCAACCCAATGGACAGTACTATGGTGCCCAAAACTATTACCACTGACAGATCCCCGGCTGCCTGGAGGGTGGTGACTAATGATAGTGAGGACCCCTCAGAATCTGAACCCCCGCCCTTATCTGAAAGTTTAGAGGAGGAACTTGCCAAGTAGTTATTGGAGAATGCTGAACCTTCAAAGACTTCAAAAAGTTATTCCTGTACGCCTGGGGTGCTCCTTCCCAGCACCTATGCCTATTCCGGTGCCTGTTCCTGACCCAGCATCTATGCCCACATCAGGGCCGGCACCTACACCTGTGCCTGCAGTTAGTCACGACTCTTACCGCAGGCTGCGAGTGTTTTCAGGCACTCTCCCCACACCCCAGGAAGAAGATCTGAGAGGCAGTATAGTGCAGTGGTTTAAGGCTCTGAGCTGCAAATCTGGTGACATCCACGAGACCAGACCTGGGTTTGAATCCCACAGCTTCCACTTACATACTGTGACCCTGAGCAAGTCACTTAACTTCCTTGTGCTCCCAGGATGCACCTGTAAAAAAGCTTTCAGCTTAGTGTGCTACTCCTGTTTAAACAACTAAAAAAAAAAAAAGATGATCTAGAAACTTGGATGGACTATGCATCCCCCTGGTTCAAGAGTGGCAGTGCGTGGAAGCAGAGAAATGGAAAAGGATTATGGAAAGTTTAAGGAGTCCTGCATTGGAAGCAATTAGGTTTTTGAGGTCCACAAACTCCGATGCTTCAGCTCAAAAGTATATGTCTGCATTAGAAGGTGTTTTTGGTAGTACTGAATCAGGGGAAGCTTTAATATGGAAATTTAAAGCCACCAAACAGTGGAAAGGGGAATGTTTGTCTGCTTATGTTACTCGTTTAGAGAGGGTCTTACAAAGAGCTTACAGAAAAGGTGGGGTACTGGCCAGCAATTTGAATCGTGTGAGATTAGATCATATACTACAATGTGCCAAATACTCTAAATTGCTGATTTTCCAGCTAAAGTTCCAAGATAGGAGGGATAATCCCCTGTTTATTGTGCCCTAATAAAAGAATTCAGGGAGGCTGAAGATGAGGAAGAATATTTGGATTCTTGTGCAGGCACTGCTAGAGTAGCTTCGGCGCTAGAAAAGCCCTGTGAACCAAAGACGGCTAAGGATACCCCACCATGGGCAGTGCTGCTGAGAGAAGACAGAAAAATGAAAGCTAGTGCCTCTACTAAGGTTGCTTCCACAGATAAAGACTATGACTTCACTCAGAATGCGTCTGCTATGGGAGTGAGGGTGCATGCCCAGGTGCCCTCTGTAGATGGCAGCCTAAAGGCTGAACTAAGGGAGTTGTCTGCCTTGATAAAGAAGATGATGGGGCAAAGTGTGCAGTTTTTGACATGGCCCAGAGAGGGGGAGGTTGCACTAAGACTCTCTACCGTCAGTGCTCCGGCTCCAGTGCCAAATATGTACCCCTCCCCACCCACTAGCCATGAATGGGGACCAGCCTCTAATGTAATGTTACAGTCAAAGCTGACCAAAGGAAGTATATTTTGCCACAATTGTGGGGAGGATGGGCATATGAAAAAAGATTGCCGGTCTCACAGGGACCCAGACAAAATTATCAACAAACTACTGGGGGAGCACCGAAGAGAAAGGCAGTCTCAGAGGGGTGCAGGAAATGACCACAGTGGATGGTCAGGCAACTTCAATTCCAATTACTTTTTTGCTAGGACACCTGTCCAAATTCCTGCTAATGCTCCTCTGGACTGGTTTCAATTGGTAGGTCCTTCCATGGAGACCATGATACACATTGACGGTATTCCGGCCCGAGCCATTTTGGACAGTGGATCTCAGGTAACTATAATATTCAAAGACTGGTATGACCAGCATTTGTCTGACTGCCCTCTATAACCACTAGAAGGACTGCATGTATGGGGTCTGAATGATAAATCTTACCCTTTTCTTGGTTACTTATGAATATGGCTATCTATTCCTACTACTGTTGCTGGCTTGAATGAGCCAATGGAGACCCTTTCCTTGGTCTGCCCTTCCACTGGATTATATGATGGAATTCCCATATTGATTGGCACTAATGTACATATGTTTGGTCATCTAGTGGAGATGTGTCAAGAGAAGTGAGCTCAGACAACAGGACAAGCCTTACCAATTCATGACATAGTTAAAAAAGCTTACAAGATGCAGCTGCAGAGCAAAGTATATGACAAGGATGATTCAGTGGGGCATGTCTGGAAAAGAGACTCATCACTTCTCATCTTGCCACCTAATTCACAGTGCCACAACAGTGGAGAGGTGCATATCAAAAAAGATGTCACCAACCAGATTCTTATGCTGGATGCCCCAGAAGAGGGGAAGCTACCTAGTGGACTTTTGTTGATACCCAGTGTGCTACCTGTTAGAGCAAATGCCTATGCTAAGAGAGTAGTGGTGCCACTCTACAATATTATCGACTGAAACACTGAAGTTCCCCGGGGCTGTACACTGGCCCAGGTATACTGTGCAACACTGCAGTGCTGCCAACCAAGTGCCCCAGGGAAGAATATGATGAAGTATCCCCAGATATATTTTTGACTTTGGAGAGTCTCCTATCCCTGGAGAGTGGAAGGACAGGATCATCAGCAAGCTAGCACAGTGGAGTAATGTATTTTCATTGAAGGAATGGGATGTCGGATGCGTCACTGGTGCTGATCATCATATCAGACTCCATGACAAGAAGCCATTTTGAGAAAGATCATGCCGATTGGCACCAGCTGACATTGACAATGTTCAACGCCTCCTCCAAAGATGTTATCAGCTGGAATTATACAGGAATCATGTGGTCCATATGCCTCTCCCATTGTAGTAGTCCAAAAGAAGAATGGCTCAGTGAGGATGTGTGTAGACTACAGGACCCTTAACTGGAGAACCATACCAGACCAATATACCATGCCTCGTATCCAGGATGCCCTTGATTGCCTTAATGGGAGTCAGTGGTTCTCCATCCTAGACCTCTGAAGTGGGTATTACCAAATCCCACTGGCACCGGGAGATAGAGAGAAAACTGCATTCATCTGCCCCTTGGGTTTTTATGAATTCTTTCGAATGCCCCAGGGCATCTCTGAAACACCAGTCACTTTCCAGAGATTAATGGAGTTGTTGGAAACATGAACCTGCTTGAATGCTTAGTTTTTCCTGGATGATGTAACTGAGTTTGGCAAAACACTTGAAGAGCACGAGGCTGGCTTGTTCAAGGTCCTGGACTGGTTAGAAGAATATGGGTTAAAACTGTCCATTGACAAGTGTCAGTTTTTCTAGAAGTCCGTAAAGTACATGAGCAACATCATATCTTCTGAAGGTATACAAACCAATCCAAGCAAAGTGGAAGCTTTATCCTACTGGCCACGGCCTAGCAATCTTAAAGAACTGCAAAGGTTCTTGGGTTTCTATGGATACTATCGGCGTTTCGTAAAAGATTACACCAAAGTTATTTGCCCTCTGCTAAATCTGAGTCACGGGTACCCACCTACCACCCAGACATATAAAAAGAATACTGTAAAAGAAGAGGCCAAAGTTTATTTCAAGCCTAACGAACCTTTCAGAACCAGATGGACCCCTGATTGAGACACCGCATTTTATGACATCATTTATCAGCTCACACATGCTCACATACTTGCCTATGCAGATCCAACTAAGTCATACCTACTGCACACAGATGCCAGCCTAAAAGACTTGGGGACGTGCTCTATCAGGAGTATGAGGAAGGACTACGCACTGTGGCGTTTGCTAGTAGGAGCCTGACATCGTATCTTCTGAAAGTATACAAACCGATCCAAGCAAAGTGAAAGCTTTAACTACCTGGTCACGGCCTAGCAATCTTAAAGAACTGCAAAGGTTATTGGGTTTCTGTGGATACTATTGGCCTCTCATAAAAGATTACACCAAAGTCATTCACCCTCTGCTAAATCTGAGTCAAGGGTACCCACCTTCCACCTAGAAATATAAAAAAGAATACTGTAAAAGTAGAGGACAAAGTTTATTTCAAGACTAACAAACTTTTCGGAATCAGATGGACCACTGATTGTGACACCGCATTTTATGACATCATTTATCAGCTCACACATGCTCTCATACTCACCTATGCAGATCCAGCTAAACCATATGTACTACACACAGATGCCAGCTTGAAAGGACTTGGGACCATGCTCTATCAAGAATATGAGGAAGGACTACGCCCTGTGGCTTTTGCTAGTAGGAGCCTGACATCCCCCGAGAAAAACTACCCTGTACACAAACTTGAATTTTTCACATTAAAATTGCCAGCAGTAGATCAATTTCATGAATACTTATATGGTGCTAAAATCCTAGTCAAAACAGATAACAATCGGTTAACATATGTTCAAACAACAGACAAATTAGACACCACATGACGCAGATGGCTTTCCGCCCTATCAACATATGATTATGCAATGGAGTACCAACCAAGCTTGAATCACGTCAATGCTAATGTTCTTTCATGAAGACCTGCTTCTAACCAGTGGTGGGTGCATATTCCTGAACAATCAGTAAAAGCACGATGCCACAAATTTGACCGGGAAGAAACCCTGTTCTCTGAAGCTGTAAACTGTCTGGCAGATTGCTTAGGACCTCCAGAGACTTGTATACCACTTGACTACTGTAACTTTGCAGCCTTAGATTTAAGTTCTTAACCACAGCTAACTCCAGTTGACATCCGAAAAGAATAGTACTATGATCCAATGATCAGACCTGTGGTCAACACTTTAAGAAAGGGGAAAGATGTCTCCAAAATGCAGTCCACTGACCCCAAAACTGCTTTACTTCTTCAAGAAGGACCTAAACTCATACTTTGAGAGTAGCTATTGTACAGAGAGCTTACTGAGAGCCAAGGAGAAGTTGTGAGAAGACAGCTAGTATTGCCATCTAAGTTCAAAAATGTTTTATTAAAAGCCTCGCATGACCGAATGGGACATTTGGATAGGGAAAGGACTTTGGCTCTAGTCCGTTCACACTTCTACTGACCTAAGATGGGCCTAGACATTGAGCAATATGTTAAAACTTGCAGTATGTGTCTCCAGCACAAAGCTCAACCATACAGAGCTGCCTCTCTGGTCAATATTACTACAAATGTACAGATGAAACTCATCTGCATCAATTTTCTTAGACTGGAGCAAAATTCAAAAGGCATTGCTAACATAGTAGTTATGAATCACTTCACAATATATGCACAGGCCTATCCAACCAAAGGCCAAAAGGCTTCAACTGTAACCAAAGTTCTCGTTGAAAAGTTTTTCGTACATTACAGTGCCCCCCAGCATATTCATTTGGATGAAGGCCAGGATTTCGAAAGCAGACTTATTAAAGAACTGTTGTCCCTATGGGGTGTAAGAAAATCCAGAACCACCCCCTATCATCCACAAGGAGATCCACAGCCAGAGAGATTTAATCCCACCTTACTTGATAGGCTTGGCACCCTGCATCAAAAGGATAAGCCAAAGTGGAGCCAACAGATAAGCACACTTGTACATGCCTATAATTGCACGAAAAATGATGTTACTGGTTTTTCACCATATCACCTCATGTTTGGCAGAGAAGCTTGCCTTCCAGTAAATGTTTGTTTTGGAGTATCACCACAGACAATTCAAACAGACAATTATTTACAGTATGTTCAGAAACTCAAAGCCCAGCTCAATCATGCCTATCAACTCACACACACAATGGCTGCTAGGAGAAACTTTTCCAACAGAGACACAGCAAACGTAATAAAGCCCAAGAGTTACAGCCTGGAGACTGTGTGTTAATGAGAAATTTGAGTGTGCAAGGAAAACGCAAAATAGCTGATTGGTGGAGTCACACCCCCTACATTGTCATCAGCAAGCTGGATGGTCTGCCAGTTTACATCATGCATCCCGAAAATAATCCAAAAGCTATACACCGAAACAATACACCGAAATCACCTGTTACCCACTGGGCAAATCATCATAGACACTGTACCTCCAGACAATACCCCCACTGGGCCCGTGACCCAGGCTGCAGCTAAAAAGAGACATTTAAGCACCCCTTCTGCTGTTTCGCAGCCCAAACCTGCAACCAATAATGTTCTCATTGATAATGACAACCAATCTGAGTCTGATGATAGTGAATGTGGAGTTGTTTATTATCCTTCTTATGAACTGAGCCAGTTATTCCAAGGAAATCCTCTGTGTAGCCTGGAAGATGAGGCTGAACCCTCCAGACTGTCTAACCATCCAGCCCTCTCAACTACTCATGTACCCCTAATAGTGAAGTGCAAAGTATAACATCTGACATAGCTGACTCTTTATGTCTCGTGGAACTGACTGACCCTCAAGAGGCAAATCCTGACCATGAGAGCCAGACTGGAGAAGTGCCAGATGACAATGAAATCTCTGAAACTGATAACGCTGACAATAATGCTACTTCAAATGTTGATTCTGAAAGTATTAGTAATGTGCTACATGATTTAAGTGCCATGGAGTTTCCTCTTAATGATGAACCAACATCTACAGAGCTAGCCAGTACTTCTGTAAACGCAAGTAATACAGCCAACTCTGAACCACCAGAGAGTACCAAGGTGCCCTTTTCATCAGAAGCTGCCATATTAGTGGATAACAACCAGAGGCTGATCAACCCAAATGCCAATGTTGAAAAGACTGTGCCTGTACCCCTTCCACCTAGATGTTCAGACAGAGCAGTGAAGCCAGTAGTTCGACTCATGTATGACACACCAGAAATGCATGTGGCTCTGCCCATGAATGTAGTTCACAAAGGGATATTCATTACAGCAAATTCCCTGCCCAAGCTAGTGTTCACTGCATCTTCTCAAGTGATAGTCAAGCCTGCCACCCAGTATTTTAGGGGTCACCCTTACAGAGTTAGATAGTTGAAAGATGCTTGATATTTGTGTTGATGAAAAAAGTACATAAGGGGCAATGCAAAAAGTGTGATGACTGAATGTAAAATGTCATGACAAAGTGCTAACTGTACAGTATGTTTGAAAGGCACTATTTAGAGTGATAGCATGATAAACTGTATACAGTATTTTGATATAGAACATATTTAATAGTGTATATAGCAAAGAGTTATTACAGATCCTGGTTTATTATGGTCTTGGCACAGACGGCAAGCATTTAAAGTAGGGGAGAGATGTAACCCCCCTCGGGGGCTTACCATTATTGTTCATTTTCCTCCCGTTCCTCCCACTGATGCTGGCATCCCCCAAACTCCCCGAACTCCTCCTGGTGCACTGGTATTCCCAAAATGCCACCAGTATAGACAGTTTTGTTAATTGAGCCCAGTTCATGCTAAAATTGTCAACTGCAAGTCACCGGCATGTTTCAGGTGCCACCAGCGACCGTACATGTGCAAGTAGCGCACTGATGTGTCGACCACCAGGGATTGTGGTCCAACGGAGGAGCTTTTTGGTGGTCCTGGCCCCCTCCTCTACTGAATAGGAGACGGTGACCTTGGCGCAGTGGCTCAGAAGCCACTTGAAAGTTTTAAAACAGAGTTTGATCGAGGGCCAGTTCAAAGGGGCTCTTTAATATTAATAGCCCTTATGAATATTTGTAGAGCACTGGCTGCCAACTAGGGGGACAGTGTATCGGCAGCAGCAACAGCAAAAGTACAAGGGGCACAAATGTAAGAGTGGGCTTATTAAAAAAGAAAGTGTTGGGGCTACATATGTGGGGGAAAAGTATTAAATAAAAGTAAATATCCTGCATGCACCGGACTCCAAAAACTAGTGGGACTGCGTGGACATTGCTACAGCAGCCACCATCTGTGGCGTGCATCAGTCAGTCAAGAACTGAGATTTTGCCCAGAGACTCTTGGGGGTGTGATATGGACTTGTGGGAGATTTTCTGGGACAAAGTGTGGACGCCCAAAACTGTAGCCAATTAAAGGACTTAAATTGTTGTAGGCAGCCTATCAACCAATCAGATTCCAAGGATTTCTCCCTTTATTTAATAGGGACAGTTTGAATTCTGAGTTAGTTCTGAAGGGAGACCGGATTGAGAGGGACTGCAGAAAGCAGTTTGCAGTTCAAGGCAGGTCTGTGCTGGAACTCCAGCTCGAACTACCGAGCAAGGCTCTGCGGAGAATGGGCCTGCAAAACACCTAGTGGCTATCTTGTGTGTTTTTGGTGGTCTGAAAGAGAACATTAATTGCCAGGAACTGCCTGCCTGGCATTTGGTGATTTTGCTCCGTGAATCGACTGAAATTGCATGCCAGCTCGAAATTGAACTGAGCAGTAGACTTAAATGCTGTTTCCTTTACATGTGCAGGATGTTCTTTGTGGATCAACATCTGTTGTCTAGGTACTCCTGATTGCCAGAGAGGAGCCTGCCTGTACTTGTGTGCGAACTGTCTGTCAGCTGGAAAGGTCACCAGAAAATAAAACAAACGGTGCCAAGGGTGTTGATCCAGGCATGGGCCTTTGTCCAAACTGACCCATGCCTTCTGTTTGTGTGCCAGTCTCAGTGTTCTCGGCGAGAGACCAGCTTTGGAGATCCAGCCCCTGCTCAGAAAGCCATTGCAGGTTGAGGCCACCTTCAGGGAAAGGTTGTGAAGTGGAAGTGAGTTGTGACAGTCCAGTTTCCCTATGTGCATCAGCTTCCAGCTCCAGGTCTTCATTTCACCAGGACATCGTCTGCCATTGACTGGTACAGTGAGTAAATTCAGGGTAGCTCCTTGCAACAGTCCACTAAATCTTCATGTGGTATCATCTCATTTTCTTCATGTTTAAATTTAATAATTTTAACCAACTGGCCAGGATTACAAATATCCAAACCTTACTTATGCATGCTAACTGCTTTTCTTTTCATCAAGGGCCCCAACTCAGCTGCAACGCCAGCATCCCCCGGGCAACATTTCTAGCCAACCAGCATAGATCCTGGGTACCCAGTGTTTTAGGACTAATTGTTTGGGATTAAAGTACATGCATAGAGACTTGAAGTTAATCAGTAAAGTTATCATTCATCCAGATTCACACCCCTTCCTTGTTCACATCTCCCCAATAAATATGATTTGTTGTGTTACTTTGAATCTAGCTTGTGGGCATATTATTGCTGGGTTTAAAGTGATACATGCAAAATTGAATGTGCTGCCAAACTGTCTTTTACAGGGGGTTGCTGGGCACATGCACCAGGACTGTGACCCTGCTGGTAAGTGGGACAACCGTGAGCATATTATTAATGCAAGTTGCAAACTGTTTATTGAATGCTGTTAAGGGTCACTGTTTGTATCTGGTAAGTGGTCACTATATGAGATTGTGGGTGGTTACAGCTTCCCAGAGGGCTATACCAGGTTAAGTAGATACCCCCACTATTGTTACTTTGGGTGGAGGCACCATAATTTTGAAACCAGGCCCCTCAACCTGTTGCTAGGAAGTCAGGCAGGGGTAATAACCCTAGGAATAGTGCTGCCTAGGGGTTACACAGTTTTAAACAAGCACAAGTTCCTGCTGCTGTTCTCACTGCCTCCTGCGCAACTGAAGGGTCTGGCTCCCTACCATCAATGGAGCATTGAGTTTTGTTAAAAAAAATAAGTAAACTAACAAATCAACATGCAGTGATGAGCTGGCCAGGAGGGTGGTTGTAAAACACGCAGACCACAACACATCACTGGTGCCGTCCCGTTCCCAACAGATGTGCAGTGGTCAAAGTAACCTGTCCTGTGTCTCTACTCCATTTTACAGCATCCATGGCAGCAGTGAGAGCAGCAGCTAAGTATATGTATTGCCACACATTCCCTCCCTCCAATCTCCAGCACTAGGAAGTGATCCACGGTGGGCACAGAGCATATAACAGACCACAGGCGATAGCAGCAGCATAATCATGCATGGTGCCCCTACTCCCGCACCTTCCAGGAATCAATGTACATTAACCTGCCATCTAGGAACAGCGATATTTAAGTGATACCTCTCCATTTCTGCTATGGAAAACAGGTCTGGGTGGTCCGATGCTCACTACTGCTGACAGGTTATTTTTTTTTTTCATAATGAAAGTGGAACACAGTCATTTCCTGATGGGCATGGGGCATAGAGACTACTGGGGGAATTGAGCTGTTGAGCCTCTTGAGTTTCTTTTATCGAGAGTGCAGTTCTGTACTGGGGAATCCTGGTACTCGAGTCAGGGGGCCGGGGGATTTGAGGGTGGCGGGGGTAACTTTACAAAGTAAATTAAAACACAAAATGCAGTCGTACCTGAGGAAGTGAATATCAGTTTTGTTTAACCTGATTGTTTCCTGTCTTAATTAAACAATGTTGAAGTATAGTATAATAATAATCAGTTTTAGCAAATGCCGTGCAATAATGATCTTCGGGGAGAAGGGGTGCTGTGTGCTGTCAGGGCAATGACCATAAATCATGACAGCGGAATCCAGTAATTGACGTGTATGTATTTTTATTTTTTTATTTCTCTGTCAAGTGGTGACAGAGCAGAAGATTGTACCAGTGACAGATGTGCTCAACTGATTTCCTTCACGGGGTCATGGAAGATCTAGAGTTTGACGTAGAGATTATTTTATGTCAAATATTAAAATTAGCTAAAAAAAATACCGTGTTATTAAAAATCTGCAATAAAAATTGAACATTACACCCCCAAGGGGTGATTAACTAGAACATTAACATAACCTCAGTCATACCTTATGTAAGTAATAATACCCGACATGGTGGGCATTATTGGGATATAACAGACCACCCAAGGGTGTAATGAGACCCAATGCCGCAGGCAGAGGGCCTTATTACCCCTGGAAGTTCCATTATTTCCCATAATTCCCACCCTGGAGAGATGATTACTAGAAAATGGGTACATATTACTTTTTTTAATAATGTTTTATTAAAAAGAGTGTCAAATATTATTAAAAATTAACAGAAATGTGGGCTCTGTAAAATAGTCCCTTGCCACATTGGGTGCTGCTGTTTTTGATATCTGCTTTTTTATAGTGGAGTGTCAGTTTCTTATAGGTAGGAAAGGAAGTGACTGTGAGAGTTGTTGGCAGACTGACCAAAATGCCACTGGCAAATCAGAAGAGGAGCACAGATGCAAGGGAATATGTGAGGCAGGAAAGTGATTTTTTATTTAAGAAAAAAAAGAGACTCAGTTTGGTGTTACTGCTGTTTGTTTTGTGGGCGAGCGTTGGCACAATGAACGCTACCTGGGAACAGAGTGGGAGATGAAAGGAAGTAAATGAGTGTGAGTGGAGTCAGCGGACTGCCCGAAATGCTGTTGGCAGGTAAGAAGTGGAGCAGAGCTGTGAGGCAGGAAAGTGTTTTTTGTTAAAAATAGAATTAGTATTTAGTTTTTGCTGTGATTTGTGTTGAAGGCGAGTGTGGGCAGAATGAATGGAACATGGGCTATGTTGGTGAGCCGCTCGCTTAGTGAGCAAAAAAACAAATGGCGCTGGCGAGTTCCAGAATTTGGGGTGCCCAAGGATAGTCTTAGTAATAGGGTGCCCAGAACTGGAACTTGTTTTAGAGCAGGTGTTGTTGAGAAATAACAGCCCAGGTGACAGGCTGCTTCAGTCAATCAGGATGCGAGTTTTACTTTACTCATTATCTAATGCTTAATTATTACTTTTCTGCTTTATTTTATTTGTTTCAGTTTCTGTGCATCAATTGTTTATGACGCAATAAACATCACACAAGCCAATGTGTGTTAACCTGAATCGAACGAGCTGGTGTCCATCTGTTATCCCACAATCCTACAGTGCCAGATAATATATTAACAGTCTTTGAAGTGTTAATTTTTAGTTTGTTTATAAGGAACCACGGTTGAACCTTATTCACAGTTGCAGCCAAAGATATGGCCAGCTACTTCCTGTAATTTCTGTAATATATCTAGAGAAATAGCTTGCCTGCCTGCAGTACCACAGTGGACCATCCAAGAGAATCTCTAGATATACCATGAAATATCTGGAAATATCTGAACACATCTATGGCTGCAACTGTAGGACCTGTTGGAAGGGGGGGGTAGTGGATATCTGAGATGGAGGGTCCAGAGGTGAATAGGATGGTGTCATCTGCATACACATGTATCTGGGAGCTAAAGCATACAGACAGGAGGTCATTTATAAAAGCCAAGAAGAAGATGGGACCCAGGATGGATCCTTGGGGTATGCCTGTGGAGATCAGAAGGGGGGGAGAGACCTCCCACCTGGATTGATTTGCTGTCTGTCACCTAGATATGATCTAGTTTAATTTAGTTTAGTTTAGTTTAGTTTATTGGCAGTAAAATACTCCATTGAGCAGGCTCATTTACAAGGAAGTCCTAAACAGACAAAGTCATACACATATATAAAAGTGCTCAAAAAGACAATATTTAAGCAGTACTTAACAAGTTGGTAAAATGAAGGTAATGCATGGTAAAACACAGTGCATTCGGATATCACAATTTGTATAGTACAAGATTACAACATGGATTTGCAATAATGGAGAGTTAAACAGAAGTGCTTGGCATGTAGCTTGACTACAGTCTGGTACAGGAGGCATTGAAGCAAGGGAAGGGAGAGTTAACAGGAGGGTTTGGCAAGCATTTGAATGTAGTCGGGGGGCACTGAAGCAAGGGAAGGGAGAGTTAACAGGAGGGTTTGGCAAGCATTTGAATGTAGTCGGAGGGCACTGAAGCAAGGGAAAGGAGAGTTAACAGGAGGGTTTGGCAAGCATTTGAATGTAGTCGGGGGGCACTGAAGCAAGGAAGGAGAGTTAACAGGAGGGTTTGGCAAGCATTTGAATGTAGTCGGGGCACTGAAGAGCAAGGGAAGGAGAGTTAACAGGAGGGTTTGGCAAGCATTTGAATGTAGTGGGGGCACTGAAGCAAGGAAGGGAGAGTTAACAGGAGGGTTTGGCAAGCATTTGAATGTAGTCGGGGGGCACTGAAGCAAGGAGGGAGAGTTAACAGGAGGGTTTGGCAAGCATTTGAATGTAGTCGGGGGGCACTGAAGCAAGGGAAGGGAGAGTTAACAGGAGGGTTTGGCAAGCATTTGAATGTAGTCGGGGGGCACTGAAGCAAGGGAAGGAGAGTTAACAGGAGGGTTTGGCAAGCATTTGAATGGTAGGGGGCACTGAAGCAAGGGAAGGAGAGTTAACAGGAGGGTTTGGCAAGCATTTGAATGTAGATCGGGGGCACTGAAGCAAGGGAAGGGAGAGTTAACAGGAGGGTTTGGCAAGCATTTGAATGTAGTCGGGGGGCACTGAAGCAAGGGAAGGGAGAGTTAACAGGAGGGTTTGGCAAGAAATTCAAATAAAGACTGGGTGGGGGGTATTGTAGGAAGGGGAAAGTGAGTGGAGCTGGGTGTAGATGGGTAGGTGAGGGCTAGATAGGAGAGGGTGATAAAGAGTAGGTAGAAAAGGGTAAGGGTAACGGAGAGTGAAAAATGTTGATGGTAGAGTGGGGAGTTTGTCACTTATTCAAGGAGTAAGAGTGATTGACACTTAGTGGCATGCGCAGGAGTCATTAAATCTGCTCTTGACCATTTTATTTGAAACTATTTAGGGGGATTAGGTTTTGAAGTTTGAGGCTAGATTGGGCTTTGTTGCAAACAGCTGGGAGAGCGTGGCTTATAGCCATTTCACTGAAGCGAAAGCGGGTACTTGGAACACCTAACATAATGTAAGAGTTTCTACATAAGGGGTAAAGCAGGTCAAATGAGATTAGATATGTAAGGAGGGAGTTTTGACAGGAGAGCTTTGTAGAGCCAGGTGAGAGAGTGGATCAGACATTTAGTAGATAAGGAAGTCCAACCCAAGGAGACATGTAGATTGCAGTGATGTGTGTGATGGTGGGCAATGGAAATGAATCGTATCACCCTATGGTAGAGTGTGTCTAACTGGTGTAGCAGGGAGTCTGAGCATCGACCATATTATATATCAGCATTGTCGAGTAATGGGATGAAAGTTGTCTGGACCAATCATAGCTTGGCTTCAGTGGTAAAAAAGGATTTGTTCCTGTAGAAGAATCTAATATTTTGCCACAGTTTCTTCGCAAGAGAGGCGATATGGGAGGAGAATGGTAGGTGTTGGTCTAAAACACAACTTAGGTATTTTTAGGTGCTGGCTACCTTGAGATCGTTGTCAAGGAGAGTCTTGATGGGGGGTAGGGATACGAGCACATTTGTGATGGCAGACATATGGTTGGAATAGAAGTACATAACTTTTGGGGTTTTTTTGCATTTAGGAGAAGTTTGGATTGTGCAAGGCTGTGTTGTAGCAGATCATATTCAGACTGGAGCACTACGCGGGCTTCGGCTACTGATGGTCTGGATAGATATATCACTGTCGGCTGTGAACAGGTATAATTTAGCTTTACAGATGTTATCATCAATGGTATTTATATATATCATGAATAGGAGAGGTCTAAGGCTCGAACCTTATGGTACTCCTCTCATGAGTGCAAGGAGCGGGGAAAAGGAACCATCCACTTTCACCTGTTGTAGTCTATCTGTTAGGTAGCTGTTGAACCATGACAGTGCAGAGCCAGAGATGCCATGCTAGTTTAGCATGTTGAGGAGCAAAGCATGGTGAACTGTGTCGAAAGCTTTACTTAGGTCCAGGAAGATGGCCCCTGTAACTTGTCTCTTATCCATGGCAAGGAGCCAGTCATTTGTAACAGAAGCTAGGGCAGAGGTGGTGCTGTGGGCTTGTCTGGAAACAGATTGGACTGGGTTTATTAGATTGGTTTTCCCAAGATAGTCTTTTGTTTGGGTATTTACCAATTTCTCGAGAAGTTTCGAGAGCAGTGGTAGAATGGATATAGGGCAGTAGTTGTTTAGGTCCATAGGGTCCCCTGATTTAAATAGTGAAAGTACCTGAGCTATTTTCCATGCATTGGGTATGGTGCTGGAGCTGATGGACAGATTAAACAGGTGTAATATGGGGCTGTTAGATACTGGAAACCAACTTTAAGGAAGTATGGTCATATGCCATCAGCACTGGCACCTTTCTTGACGTCTAGGTGGAAAAGAAGGTCTTTTACCTCTTTGAAATGGAATGGGGTAAAAGAGAAGATGTTATTAGATGGAGTCGGGGAATGCCTAGGTAAGCCGGAGACGAGGGTAGCAGTTTTTGAGGAGTCGAATTCAAGACCTGTGGTAGAAATGTGGTTATTAAAACTATGTAGAATTTTGGGTTTATCGGAGAAGGTCTTACCTTTAAAGGAGATCTTACCGGGTAATGAGGAGGACAGTTTGTTGCCTTCTGCCTGCTAGATTTGCTAGAGTTATCTTTAGTGGAAATAAAAGCAGTTAGGCAGTAGCTTGTTTTTCAGGCCCTAAACCAGTTGACGATGTGGGGGTTCAGGGGTCCAGGCCAGTCGCACCAAGCTTGGTGAAGAGAAGAGGGTGGGAGACCAAGTCAAAGGCTTTTGCCAGGTCCACAAAACTGGCAGCGGTCAGACGGCCAAGGTCCATGGCATAGTAAACATGGTCAGTAACTCATAGGAGGATGAGATGGTCGAATGGTGTTTGTGGAAACCAGACTGGAAAGATGAGAGGAAAACCGAGGAGTACAGGTAGTTAGACAGTCTGGAGAGGACAAGGGATTCTTGCAGTTTGGTGAGGACAGGGAGGAGGGAGATGGGGCTATAGTTACCTGGAAAGGAAGGGTCTCCACCTTTGTGCAGGGGGATCACTTTTGCCATCTTTCAAGCCTGGGGCACACTGTTGGAGGAAAAGGAAAGATTTATGTAGTAGATTAGAGGGTCTGTAATTTGGGATGGAATGCCATCAGGGCTAGATTTGTTGGGATTTAAAAGAGTTTAGAGCTTGGAAGGCTTCTTGTTTGGTAACAGGTGAGAAGCAGAACCCTCCGTGGAAGGGGGTAGCAATAAGCAGATATGTTCATGCAATATGCTTACTAAAGGAGAGGCTTGGCTCTAGTTACACACCCAGGTATTTGAAGTAAGGTGCTTTTTCAGCCTGAACTCTGCATATTTAAAGGTCCTACAGATCATTGTTTTGCTTGTTCAGGCGAGTACTGTAGCTGAATATGTTTTTTTGGGGGGGGTTTTTTGGTCTTAAAGCCCAGCTTGCTTTTAAGGAGCCAATTCTGTGCATTATATAAGTCACTATTTAACATCATAGAAACATAGAATTTGATGGCAGAAAAGGACCGCTTGACCCATCCAAGACATAGCAGCAGCAGAGTTCTGATTGCAGGGGCTTCCACTGTGTCAGTAGGCAGGTTTCCTTCCTTGTGCAAGATGGGTTTGTACTTTGACAGGTCTTTGAATATAGAGTTAAAGGCATCCCACCTGTTACCAGACAAGAAGTCTAACATTGTAGTGTAATAATGCTCATTTCAAAATAGTTAAAAAGTACATCTAACGTAGTGTGAACTTCTCTAAATAAACTTGAAGTTACAAAAAAAAGTAAGTACATACCAGAGACACCGTAAGTTTATGAGTTATTGTTTCATAATTAATGGGTTGTGTTTTTTCCATAGAAAAAGTTGCGTATTAAATACTATAATACAGGTATGTGTATTACGGCATTTTTCTAATACATGGCTCTTTCTGTCAAACTGATCTCGGTACCTCAGAAGAGTGAGTAGTCCAGATTCCTGCTGTGCACCAACATTGCCATTTTTTTTTTCATTTTAAACATAGCTTCAGTCCCTCGTCGGCGGCGCCCACAGTGGAAACCACATATTGAATCGTATACTTTCCTTCGTGCTGGATGAGACAGGAGTGTCGAAAGCAGCAAGGCCCCCAACTCATCCCTCAAACTGCCTGTCTCCAGCGCCTCTCGTGAGCCAGCATCTCTTGCCTTCTCCTCCTCTAACTTCATCCCGGGCCAGGGTGGTAAGCAGGTAGTAGCACCACTGATCAGGTGCTGACCACCTGAATCAAAATAAATAAATAAAAATATTTCTTTTTCCTCACGGCAGATGGAACTCAGTGAAAACATGCAACCCCTTGAATTATATAAAACAAAGTATGGGGTACAGTGTGTTTAATTTGAACTTAATACACACCCTCATTGTTGGATAGCTACCATAAACCCTCAAGCTTCGCCCTCAGGGTTTATGTGCCTTCCAACAACTCGGGTGTGTATTCAATTCTCGTAACACACTGCACCCCATACTTTATCCTATATAATATGTATTAAAACAAATGATTAATTCTAGATCACCAGATGTTGTTCATAGAGTATGGTATGAGTGCGTAACATTTCTTTTCAAGTAGGAAACAGACACTGGATGTTGAGGCTATACAGCAGACAAGGTTCTAACCCTGCTTTTACACTGGCGTGTAAGAGAATATCTGTATTCTACACAATGTGGTAGGAATTGCTTATAGCTGAGGATGCTACAGCAAATACAGACTGTTTTGTGTCAATGTTGTACTTGTGCATGAAAAGTGAAACAATAAAAAGAATGACATAAAAGAAATACATATCCCTGCAAAATACCTGTAAGGGGAAGATAAGAAACCTAAAATCAATTCTCTTTCAAGAACTGCAGCTAAAGAATCTTAACGACCCCCACAGCTTCTGGGCAGTGATAAATTCACTATTCCCCCCAGGCTCTAAACAAACAAGCATTTGTCAATGCTGAATGTTTCTTGCTGGCATTGACATTGGTAGTGCAGGAGTTAGAGAGATGTATAATAGGAATGGCAGTGAAGTATTAAACTGACGCCAACCCCACCCTGCTGAGACCTACAGGCATTGGGGTGTGCCTTTGGGTTGTCAGCCATAATGCTCATGACATTTCACCTCACCCCACCCTGCAGACACTGACAAGTGTTGCGGTGTGCCTTGGGGTCTTCGGGCCTTATGCTCATCCCATTCCACATGTAAATACGCTGAGATTGGTGCAGTATAGGAGAATGGGCTGAACTTTTGGGCCAAAGAGTCCAAGGCACACCTCGATGCCTGTCACTGGATGCAGGGTGGGGGTGAGTATGGAATGGCATGAGCATTATAGCCGACAATCCCAAGTCACACCCCTGACGCCTGTCAGTCTCTACAGGGTGGGGCGTTATGGTTGGAAACCCTAACTCTCCGGGTGTTTGTTGGTATTTTCACTCCAAATTTTCAACATGCACTTTTTGTGACCCCACCTCATGAACAGTGGCACTGTTTGTTAGCTGAAAGGTGATTTTGCACATCAACTGCGCCATTTGGTGCGTGCCACAGGTGCAAAAACACATTTCAGGCAGGATGTGAAAAATTACAATTGTACTGTTCATGAGGAGGTGTAAAAAATGGCAATGTTGAAAATCTGGAGTGAAAATATGAAAAATTAGTGAAGTCACAAATGTGCGTACAAACTACGCAATGCATGCCCATAACTGAATTATTATGGGGATATTTTTAATCAAATTTTCAACATAGGCATTTTGGGACCTCCACTCATGAACAGTGGCACTGTGATTTTGTTACTCTGTCCCGAAAGTTGATTTCCCGCAGCAACCGCCCCATTGTGTGCCAAATGTGCAAAAAACACATTTTGGGCAGGATGTGAAAAATGACAGCTATACTGTTCATAAGGAGGTGTGAAAAAATGGCAATGTTGAAAATCTGGAGGGAAAATATTATAAATTGTTGAACTTACGAGCGTGCGTGCAAACTGTGCAATGCATGCTCATAACACAGTCATTTTTTGGAATTTTTTCACCCAATTTGTAACATAGGCTTTTTGGGAACCCACCTCATGTGGCACTGTTGTTTTGTTACTCAGTCCCAAAAGGTGATTCTACGCAGTGACTGTGAAATCACCTTTCGGGACCGAATAATGAGATGACAGTGCAAGTGTTCATGAGGTGGGGTCCCAAGAACCCCATGTTGAAAATTTGGAGACAAAATTCAAAATAATGGCTGAGATATCCACCTAAATTGCGCCCTTTATTGATGCCATTATTCAGCTTACTGGCATTCCTTCATTTTGCAGTTCAGATTTGAAGAGTCCAAACGTGTTCCCACTCCACCGAACATCGCGGCGCCGGACCTCCGGAGGTAAGTATGGGATGGGGGGGTGTGGTGCACAGAGGGTGGGTGCAGGTTGGGGAAGGGGGGCGCCGTGGAAAACAAGAGAACATTTTCTGTTTTTTCAGGTAACAAAAGAAAAAATGGAACTGGACATTGTGCGAGGATTTGTTGGCCACATTGGAGTGGGCTCCCAGTGTGCCACACAATGGGGTAAACCAGAACAGGACATCGCACAAGGATTTGTTGGCCACACTGGGGTGGGCTCCCAGTGTGCCACACAATGGGGGACATGCCAACACGGGGATTGCATCACTGATGTCAGCTTTGTTTGGAGATTGTGTGGTGGCGGCAGGAGCAGTCGCCATGTTTATTGAAATTTTTCACCAGGAAAGGCACGTACAGGAAGTGTGTCATCTCTGTTGCTGCATGACGAGCTTGTCTCTGATTGCAGTGGCACATTTCTTTCAAGTTGGTGGCACATTACATAATTTTTGCATCAGCGTAGCATGCTGACTAATTGGGGAATGAGGGATGCACCTACTAAAACATGCCCTGTATTCGCCAACACTTACACACCTCTCACTGTGCTATTACTACTGTAAGATGTTGCTTGCACGTGCGAAAGACAACATAAAAATAAACAATCTTCAATTAGATGGTCAAGTTGTAAATGACCCTGAGAGATTAGCTAATGCCTTTAACTCAATATTCAAAGACCTGTCAAAGTACAAGCCCATCTTGCCCAAGGAAGTAAACCTGCCTACTAACATAACAGAAGCCCATGCAAACAGAACTCTGCTGCTGATATGTCTTGGATGTTAAGTAGTGACTTCTATAATGCACAGCATTGGCTCCTCAAGAGCAGCTGGTCTTCAAAAATTAACAAGACCCTATATTCAGTTCCAGAACTTACCTGAACCAAAACAATGATCTGTGGGTCCTTGAAATATGCAGAGCTCAGACTGAACAAGCAGCTTACTTAAAATACCTGGATCTGTAACTAGAGCCAAGTCTCTCCTTTGGTAAGCATTTTGCATGAATTTAGAAAATGGCAATGAAAAGGCTAGCATCCTGATTGGCTAAGTGGATTCCATTGCCAGACGGGTATTTTTTGATAGAGCCCTGTCAGAAAGAAGTACCAGGAGCTCCGTCTCAAACTGGTATCCATATGCCAGTTTGAATTGCGTTAGCCACCATGTTTTCCCCCCGCTCGGTAACCGAAACACGCTACTGACAGGTCCCCAGTTACAGGGTACACAAAAAGGAACAGTAATGTGAACAGTAATGCTATACAAGCCACCAATCAAATGCAGTCGTCTTTTTTTTTTTACAAAACTGCAGCTCACTCTGCGATGACATGACTCCCAACCTCCGCAAGCCTGCCTGCTCTCTTAAATCCCGTTACCTGACATTGCGACTCTACCTACAGAACCCAGAACACAAAAGTCCCACTCCTCTCTTGGCTCACTGTGCTCCTTCCCCAAAACTCCCAGCACAAACCTAAAAAGAAATACCTCAATAAAACCGGTCGGTTTTAGGCAAAACGAGTCACCTGAATCCACTCCTCATTCCTCAATTGGGAATGTTCCTCTTCTGCCTTTAACAAAACAAAAACCAAAAACAGACCCGACTACGGCCATTCTGTTCTGAGGATTCAGCTGCCTTCCCCATGTTTAGCCCAACTGACTACAACCCCCAAGAAACTACGGGGGCAGCCACGCACCTCAACCACACAGGGTGTAGTAAACAACAGTGCCCTCTACTGGCAAGAATAGCACAATGCAGGGACAACTTACAAGAAAACTATTTTTAATTTTTTTTTTCATTTATTATACATGTTTTTTAACCATTTTATTTCATTTAAAATGTTACAAATTAGCTATTTTCTAAGTGCAATAATACCCTCCAGGGTGGGCAGTATTGGGAAATACCGGACCTTCCAGGGCTATGAGGCCCTCCACCTGCGGTGTCGGGCCTGAATACAACCCTTGGCAGTCCAGTATTTTCCAATAACAGCCACACTGTTGGGTATTATTGCTTACATATCTAGTCATCTGAATCTGCAGTCAGGCTATGTACTCAAACACTGGTTGACTCCAGAAGCTAGACTTTCAATATCCATTTGGACTTTCTTCCCAACCCTAAACTATGGATTCTTAGTGTACAACTCAGCCACTGCCAACACCCTACAGCAAGACTAGACTTTTGTCCACTTCTCTCCACCCTACTCTGTCACTAATACAGCTCTCCTACTGCAGTTTTCAGTCACTTTGCCCTTCCCTACTTAGTATTGCATTGTTGCGTACTGCGTGTTGTGCATATTGTTCTTCTACTGCACTTACTGTACTGCATACATTATCTCCTACCCAGAAGCACTGCCTGTGAATTACTCATTTTGTTGTACTTATTTAAATATTATTGCATTTTCTGTTTAACACATTTTATAATTGCACTGTACTCTTGCCTCCCCCCTTCATCTCAGTATGTATTTCCTGTAAAACTTTTGAAATAGATAGCACCTACAGTATAATATCATATGTAATTTTGCACTCCTGGAAGCCATCATTGTGTATTTCATTCAAAACAAGGGTGGCGCTTACCAGCTGCTCAAAAATCATTTACCCTCGGCTGCCTCATAGACAAAATCACTAAGAGTTACCATCAAATTAACTCTGTCTGATCTGATCTGCTCCTGCCCAACCAGTCTCAAGAAGCATAATATCAGATGACTGAAATCTCCTCTTAATAGCTAAAATGAATACTACCATGGGTCAGAAAGCCTTTTCCTTTACCGTGCCCACCCTTTGGAATAGTTCACCAGCTTACCTATGCACAAGAGAGTCGTACACTGCTCTCTAGAAAAATGCTGACGTACCTTAGGGATTTTGCATAATGTACATGTCTCCAACAACTTTTACTATGATCTGTAAGTAAACTATGAACTACACTGCTGCCTTTTTTACAGTATATTTACTTAGCCCATACACCCAGCATGGCATTCCTGAAGTACAGAGTAAATGATGGATAAGTGTGGTGTATGGGGAAATATATCCATCAAGGGGGCTAACATGATCATTAAGGCCATGAGCCTGAAGGGCGAGTGACTGTATTTTTTAATTTTGGTAGCTAATAATTTTATTATGAGTTTCCAACAGTGTAATAATAATTCATCTTCTGTTGCTAACTTGTGTTTGACAAGGAGTGAAACAACATGACTGGTAAGTGTACAATGCATCAGATCAGAGAAACACATATATCAGAGATGTCTAGATCAGGCCCCTTAAATAACTTCTACAAAACAGGGTCCTCTAACAGTCACTTCTTACCCTTTCAGCAGACAGTGAGCTGCATCATTTAATGCTGATGATTAATACCTGGTAATGCCTTGATACATAGTGTGGAATTCAAACAGAGCAACCGTCTTTGGTGGTAGGCTACATTACTGCATTCTGCAAGATAGCTTATTCTCTCATGGCCTGACAGAGTTTTGAGGGATTGTTGCCGTCTGAGTAGTGAGGGAATCTCTAAAGTTCTCCATAACTTCATAAGCAGGTACTTTGCTTCAATATTTGCAGCAACAACCTATCTAAGGAGGTTTCGATACTGCAAAGGAGATGTCCCCAGCTCCCTTAAAATGTAGTGTTTGGGTGCACAGTCAAATGAGAACCCTAATACATCTGGTCATCTCCTATGGATGCATTTCCAGTAGTTCTGTAGGAGGTGACTGGACCACAGAATATGCTGAAAGGAGCCTCCAGCAGTGGTCTGTTGACTTTAGAACCATGGAGTGAAAGACCTGGGTTGTCCTTATCACTGATGCAGGATTTTGTTCTGGATGAGTCTACAATGGTTGCCCCAGATGGCACTTTGTGCCAGTTGGCAGTAAGTGAACCAGCCCTCTTCTGAGATTTCTGTGTCTAGCTCTTTTCCTAGACACTTCTTGTGGAGCCATTTTGTGGTGGTAGAGCATCTCTGATGGCTCAATAGATGGCTAGCCCTGTACCCCTGAACTTCTAGGGATCCTAGTTCCCTGGCTGCCAACTTGTGAGATAAGGGGTTGGATGGCACTACATAAATAGAGTTACCTCCAAAAATCTCCAGCTGGAAGGCTGTGAGAATTTTGTATATCCTCAAAGAAGCACAGGGCATAGGTCCCTTATCTGAGAAGATCATGAACCCTGTGGATCCCCTTCTGCCTCCAGATTTCTTAATTAATGTACCCTTAATGGTGAGGCTCTTATTACCCCACAGGGGCATTAATCTTAGTGGTTGCATATTTACTTTAGTTTCTCTGGGTCTTTCCAATGTGTACGGGATGCTCCTACTGGCAGATGAGTTATAAGGTTAGGTGTGAGTTTATCATAGAGAAATATACTTAGTAAGTATCCTCCAGCCTTACCCTCCTCCATCTTGTGCCATAATGGAGAGCGCTCTGTGACTACCCTGAAACAACAAAGAGATTGAGTGCCAATAAAGGCATAGTGGTATCCTTGGAGCCAAGAACCAGTGCAGTCCTGACCAGTGCATTCTCAGTTTTGTGTGGCTCTACCTGGGTTGTTTCCTTTCCCAGAGGCATGCACTAAACAGTTTGTCATTCTGATTAAACCATTCTCCCATTTTAGTGGGACATGACTCAGGCTGTAGAGCACTTTAGCCAAGGTCACCATTTTAGTCGCTTCAATTTTTCCTGCCATTGATAGCTGGAAGGACCTCCATTTATTAAATCCATCTGTAATATTGGTGAGGAGTGATGCAAAGATAGTTGTGGGAAGGAGTGCAATGTCATGCAAGATTTGGATGCCCAGCTAGGTGAAACCATCTGGTGCCCATTTTACGCCCATCTTCAGGAAAAAGTCAACTGGACAGGCAGGGGTCAGAGGTAGAACTTGTGTTATACCTTTGTTTGCTTTCAGGCCCGATATTAGGGTGAATGTGTTGAGATCTGTTAGTAAGGCTGGAACTGAAGATTCAAGGCTGGACGCAGAGACTAACATCTCATCTTCAGCATTGTCATCTTATAGGTTAATAGTAGATATGTTACAGCAAGGGAATCTATGGCCAGTACAAACAGAAGGAGAGACAGTGGGCACATTTGTCGTGTTCCCTTCCGTAGAAGAAAATGAGTGGATATAGTACCATTAGTAGTTACCCAGGCCATAAGTGCTTGGTACAACACACCCATTTGTTGAAAGCTTCTTTAATACACATGCAAGTCAGGGTGGCTAGGAGGATCCACCACTACACTGAATCTAAGACTTTTTGAAGTCTATAAGTACTACTACCACTAGAGGAGGGTAGGGGTTGACTGCACAGTGCACATAATTTTTAGATGTTACTGAAGGTGGTCTACTCCCAACCTACATTTAATGCATCCTGTCTGTGATAGGTGAATGAAAGTTGGGAGAAGAGATTCCAGGCAGTTCGCAAGGGCCTTAGCTAGTAACTTACAGCCAGTATTGATAAAGGGCTATGGTTCACACAGAGAGTGATATCCTTGTCTTTATTTGGTAGGACGGTGATGATAGCACCTCACAGAGTTTGGGGTAGGATGTCAGTGATGTACACCTGTCTGAACATGTAAAGTAGTGGCGGAGCAATGATTAACTGGTCAGCTGGTGCCTTGAAAGATAATAGGGCCTAGATGGGTGAAGACATTTCCTAGAGTGATAAAGGCTTGTCTAGAAATTATACTTGAGTTTGAAGATATTGCCAGAAGAGATAGACCTCAGAGGAAAGCTTCAATATTGGGTATGTTTAGAGGAGCAGGGGCACAGTATAATTTTGCATAGAAGTCTTGATTACAGTGTTAATCTCTGCCACCTTTGTGGCCAGATTTCCCTTGGAGTCAATCAATTTCATTATCTGCTTTTCAGCCTGTGCTTTACATAGATGATATGCTAGTAATAAACTGGCCTTGTTGCCCCTTCCCAGTGCATGTGCTGTATATGGAGAAACGCTAGCTCGCTTTCCTCATACATGGAGAATAAAGCCACTATTTGTTCCCAGTGATTGTGGCTAAATGGTGGTTCGAGGTAGTAGTCCCAGTTTTGTGTGCAGTCTCCTCTTGAGACAGACTCAGCTGCAAAGTTTTCTCCCATTGAGACTTCATCTGTGGTCTTTATTTCCAAGAAAGAGCTGGACTCAACAACCACACATTCTCAAAACTTGGGGTATCTAAGGAGTTGCAGGTCTTAGCGCCAGTTGGAGGACTTTGGTCAGTAGGTTAGGTGTAGACAGACAGACTGGAGCATGATCTGACAGTATGATGGACCTAACATCTGTAGGGGACACCACATGAGAAAGAGAAGGTGAGAGAAGCAAGTAAGTCTATTTGACTGTAGAATTTGTAGAATTTGTGCAGCAATTAAATCCATACTATATGTGTATGGGGCTTCTTTTACGTTAAATGTTGCCTTCATAATTTTTTGTATGAGGTCCTAAAATGCTTTATTTGTTCCCCCTTTTTCCAGTCTGTGTTATTTGAATCAAAGGATTGTGCTTTTCCATTGTAATCTTAGCAGTGTGCTTCACAATTGTTGCACTTAAGGTGATTTCATAAGGTGATTTTGAGTATGGGGATTAAAAAAATTGTAGTTTGTCACAATGAACTATAATGATGCTCTTCCTGTTCTCTTGGGCCAAGTCCAGTCAGTGAAGGTTTGTGTGGCTGCTGGTGTAGCAAAAATTGGGGATCTAATAGTGTACAACCCTTAAGGTAGCTGGGAATAACATGCTGTAGGCTGCCCCTCTTTGTGCCAGCTGCTTCCTCACTTGTGTAAAGACCTTTCTTTTCTAGGTAAACTCACAGGGCAAGTCAGGGAAGATTTGACTACATGACTGTCATTTTGGGGGCCATTTCTCCCTCCTCATGTGTAGGATGCATTCATTTATGGGGAACCTTAAGAATGTGGCCAGGATCAGCCTGGAGTGCTCTCCTGGTTTTGGGACTGCTGCTAAAGAGCCGTGTGCTCACTCAATCTCAACTGGGGCATCTCCTTGTAAACATAGCAAGATCAGGATTATGCAGAAACCAGTAAGTGCCATGCACCTTCACTTCTTTGAGGAAGCCTATGAACAGGAGACCAGTGCCCCCAATTCTCTACATATTCCACACGATCTCATAGGAGTCAGATTACTCTGTCCTGCTTTCTGAGTTGCGTAGTGAGGGAGTCTCCATTGCAGTCTTCTTTGACAATTTGTGCATCAGCCATGATAATGCGAGCTTATCTGCAGCTATATGGAGTTCCCCTATTTCACTGAGTAGTTGTGTAAACACACCCTCCATCTACTGCAGGTCTCTGATCCCCACTGCCAAGCTCAATATCATCTCCATTTTGCCAGGGACTGCTGATAGAGCTGCTGATGAGGGTCCAGACAATCTGAGTTGAAATCCATTGCTCTGTTTACTTTTCTGAACCTGATGACATGCTTGTTCTGTAAAGGATGCTCTTGGGAATAACTGCAGACTTAAATGAAACTAGATGTTAAGTTTACATGTGTGGATGCCAAAGATGTATTGTCCCTGAGTGGCTTTTCTTTTTTTGTGTGTTACTTATATTATTTTTTTCTAAGCAAATGCCTAGGTAAATTAAATACATTCTTAGTGACAGTACTGACTGCATGTATCACCACAAATGCTTTATGATTAAGAAGTCTAGTACAACTGGGAAGGAAACAACTTGTAATTGTCAAATTATACATCCAAAAGAAATTCCCAGCTAAGCTTGATGCAAAACGATGAAAGTTCAGACCAATATTTAAATACGATTCATAATGAGAATATGGTTTTACAGTCTCTTTTCAGTCCTTCCCATGACTCTTCCTCTGAGTGGCTTTCACACTTGTTAGCCCTCAAGATGGGTATGTTATGTATTTATTTTTTTATAAAGGTTTTTACATCCCTTCAGCAGGGACCAGGCAGGCTATCACCCTGTCCCCAGGTGCTGACTGGTCTCCTATCTCTTCCTCTCCTTCCTCCTCCTTTCTGCTGTTCTGGCAGGGTGGGCCGCAGTGCCTTGGGCAGGACTTCATTTAAGTCCAGCCCCCCCATCCATTTTCCACTTATTTTTGCCCCCCCCGGGACTATGGCAAACGTGGGAGTGCATGCACATGGAGGTGTGCATGTACTGCAGAACTGCCAGCCCCATTCCACCCACCCAGGGTAGTGCCAGCTGCTCCAGCATTGGCGTTACCCTCAACCTTGGGTATAACTGCAGATTTAATTGAAACTAGATGTTAAGTATATATGTGTGGATGCCAAAGGATACATAGTCCTTGAGTGGCTTTATTTATTTATTTTTACTTATTCTATTATTTTTTACTTATATTAATTTTTTCTAGGTAAATACATTCATTAGTGACAGTACATACTGCACTTATCAATGCATATGCATTATGATTAACAAGTCCAGTATAACTGGTGAGGATACAAGTTCCTCAAAACAAATGGGCAACTGGACCCGGAAGAACACAGCTTCACATCAGGAAGGTCATGCCAAACAAATCTGGTTGAATTTTTTGACTGGGTTACCAGGGCTGTGGATGATGAAGGAGCAGTAGATGTAGTCTACCTGGACTTTAGCAAAGCCTTCAACTCAGTTCCACACAGAAGACTAGTAAAGAAGTTAGTCTACACAGGGGTGGGACAGGAGGTGGTAAAATGGGTACAAAATTAGCTGCAGACCAGAACACAGAGGGTCCAGGTAAATGGTGCAGTATCATTGGACGGTAAGGTAACCAGCAGTGTGCCACAGGGTTCGGTACTGGGGCCTCTACTCTTCAATATATTCATAGCTGACATTGCAGATGAGCTTGAGGGGAAGGTGTGTCTATTCACTTATGACACCAAGATCTGTAACAGGGTGGACTCCACAAATGGAGTAGGCAAGATGGAGTCAGACCTGATAAAGCTCAAGGAGTGATCTGGAGCATGGCAACTGAGATTTAATGCCAAAAAGTGCAAGGTCATGCACATGGGAAGAGTAAACCCAAGGACGGCATATTACAGAGGGGTAAGACTTACTAACTCAAACCAAGAGCGTGATCTGGGAATCATGATTTCAGAAGACTTAAAAAAGGGGAAACAATGTGAAAAAGTGGCATTAAAGTCATCAGGCATGCTGGGATATATAGGAGGGAAAATCACAAGTAGGAGGAGAGAGGTGGTCATGCCACTGTTCAGAGCCAGGTCAGGCCACACTTGGAGTACTGTGTCCAGTTTTTGAGGCCACACCTCAAAAAATACATTGACCATCTAAAAACAGCATAACGAAAGGCAACAAAAATGGTTCAGGGATTGCAACAACTGTCTTATGAGGAACGACTGAGGGAACTGCACATGTACTCCCTGGAGCAGAGATGAGAGAGGGGAGACACGAGAGAAACCTTCAAATATATGAAGGGTATAAATAAAGTACAGACACAGGACCTCTTCCACGTCAAGTAGAGGAGTAGAACTAGGGGACATAACCTGTGGCTAAAAGGTGGGAGATTCAACACCAATACAAGAAAGTTCTTCTTCACAGACAGAGTGGTGGATACCTGGAATAGCCTGCCCCGGTGGCAGTGTTGGGTAAGTTACTTTTTCTATTACTTTCTATTACTTTTGGAAACTTGTTCCAGCAAGCTCTGTGCAGTCATTAGTAAGGATGGAGAAGTACTAGAAAAAGTAATACACCTTACAGTTACAATTACTTATGTCTTTTTATACAAAAGAAATACATAACTGTAACTGATTACATTTATTTAAAAGTAACTAGTAACTAACATATTACTTTCAAAAAATGTAGTCTGTTATAGTTATTTGTTATTTTTGTACTGTTTTTGTATAAAAATGAATAATTAACTATAATTGTAAGGTGTATTACTTTTTCTGGTACTTCTCCATCCTTTCTAGTGACTGTACAGAGCTTCCTGGAACAAGTTTCCAAATGTATTAGAAAAGTAATAGAAATGTAACTTACCCAACACTGCCTGGGGGGTGGTGGGGGTCAAAGACAATGGGGGAAATAAAGACAGCATGGGACAGATACAAGGGAGCTCTCACACGCAAGGGCAGATAGGGGGTTAGAAATAAATCAAGGGCAGACTAAACAGACCTAATGTTCTCCTTCTGCCATCACTTTCTATGTTTCTAAGTTATAAGTGCCAAATTACACATCCAAAAGAAATTTCCAACTAAGCCTGACACAAAAAGTTAGATGTTCAGGCCAATTTTTAAATAAAATTCATAATGAGAATAAAGTTTCACAGTCTCTTTTCAGTCCTTCCCATGACTTCCTCTGAGTGGCCTTTGAGCTTGTTAGCCCTCATGATGGGTATTGTTTTCTGTTTTCTATAAAGGTTATTATGCTCCTTCAGCAGGGACCAGGTGGGCTATCAGCCTTCTCCGGGTGCCATTGACCAGCCTCCTACCTCTTCCTCTCCTTCCTCCTCCTTTCTGCTGTTCTGGTAGGGCAGGTCACAGTGCCTCAGACAGGACCTCATTGAAGCCCAGTCACCTCATCTGTTTTCCTCTTATTTTCACCCTCCAGACTACTGTAAACATGGTTGTGCATACATGTGGAGGCATGCATGCACTCCAGAACTGCCAGCCCTGTTCCACCCACCTGGCATAGCACCAGCTGCCCAAACATGGGTATGTTTTGCCCATACAGGACTTATGCATCATTTATTTGACATATTGCATAAGGTTGGACAATGTTTTGTGATTATTTCCAGGCTTTACAGGTTTTGAGTAGTTTGGTATTTTTCCATAGTGTAGTTGCATGTGTGGGTACTGCTTGTTAGTGTTTTTCCATATTGTAGTGGCATGCATGGGTACTGTTTGTTAGTGTTTTTCCATAGTGTAGTGGCATGCATGGGTACTCTTTGTTAGTGTTTTCCCATAGTGCAGTGGCATGCGTGAGTATCACTTTAAGGGCAAGTACCAAGTTTTTCATCTAAATTGTTCCCCGGTCTGACAGGCACACCAGTGCCTAACTATCCAGTGGTGGTGCGGAGAGGATCTGACCTTTTTGCTTCCTGTCAGGGGCCTCATCATCTGCCTTTCCCCCCCGCTGTTTCTCAAGTAGAGTCCTTCATATGACTGGCAGACACTTTACTCTTAAAGGTGCAGCACACCAAGGTCACAAACTCCGGTTCTTTTCTTCCTCCCGCTCCTAGTGTCTCCGAGTCCCCCGATGACCACTGGTGTCTCTGCAGCCAGAGCACACTAAGGGAGGTGCTGTGGGTGGTGACCAATGTGACTTTAAATTCCTGTGGCAGGCAGGCAGGCATGTCCAGTGCCAAAGAAAACTCAAGCTGCAGAGACAGCTCTAATATGTGCAGTTATGGTGCGACTGTGCGGCGATCCTCTTCACGTTGCTCATCCAGTCCTCTTCTATAGTGGCACTCCTGGGGCCAGAGCAAGCAAAGAAATTGGGAAGCAGGGTTTGAGGGCAGCACACAGCACCCAGGTAAGCCCCCTCCTGGGGGGGGGGTTACATATAGATTACTTCTATACTTGATGGAGTCATGTGATGCTGCTTACCTAGAGCAGTCACGCTTAACTGAGCTCCGCAGACCCACTACTCAATCTAAACAAAATTAATATACTAAATTCTTTCCTCGGATCAACTTGCAGCATCATTCAATAGACTTTTGGGTTCTACACCACCTGACGAACATTGAACACATTACCTACTGCCTGAGGAGTGCTAACAAGTGACCAAGAGATTGCAATGGCCAGCCCTCTACAGCTCCACATGCTGCCTCCTCTATCCATGCAGGATCAAGGCCCTAAACACCTGTGGGCCTCCTTTTCACCAATCTCCCCAACTGCTAGCTCTGAGGAGATAGACTACATGCCGGAACACTTTTTCAGTAACTCGGCTCAACCAAAGAGGCCATTCTTGATATTTCTGGAGAACTAAAGAAATTCGGCCATTACTGATGCCTTGTCCGAGCAAGTAGGAGATGCAGAAGCCCACATCTCTTTGATGAAGGACAGGCAAATTCACATGAAACCTGAGCTGGTAGACCTCAAACGCAAGGTTAAAAAGTTAGAAGCCAAAATCAAGGACCAGGAGGGGAAGAACTGCTGTAATAATTTAGTTAGTGTGGGCATAACTGAAAAATTAGAGGGTACAAACATGCTTCAGTTTGTTCAGCACCTTTGCACCAAGATAGCCACCCCAACCCCACATGACACCAACCATGTTATAGAGTGGGCCCACAGAGCACTATGCCCTATGCCTAGCCCAATTGAACATCCCTGGCCTATAATCTTTAAAATGTTGAACTACTTAGAAAAACAGCATATCCAGCAAAAAGTGAGGGAAAGAGGTGAACTTAAATGGGAGGGTGAGCGCTACTATATCTTTATTGACCTGACACCCCAGTTCTAGCTGCTACAGGGAGAATACCATAGCATCTAGTCTAAGCTGTTGGTGGCTGGCATTAAATATCACATTTTTGTACCCAACCAGACTTCTTACCACCAATAAGGGTACACATCAAATCATAGTGCCAAAGAAGCAAAGGAGAGGCTCAACACAATTTTTTTGACCTGTATCCCACTCTCTTGCAACACTGCAATGACCACTGAGTGGAGGACTTCAGTATTCTTTCTCCATTCCACCACTGGTTTGAAAAACTTGGTGACTTGATCACAGTGAGTACTGTATTTCTCTTATCTGAATTTGACTAGCAAGAGACGGTCTGTGCTTAATTTCATATATGTCAGGAATGAGCCGAGGCACGGTGCTCATTTAACACCTGGACTCTGGCTACCTCTTGGCACACAGCTACAATGCCTTTCCAGGTAATATGTGACAGGTGAAGATACTCCCACTAAGCATGCAGAATTTGCATTCTGTAGCCTCTAGTTATCAGCTGTCCTGGGCACAGCGTGAGGTGCTTTTATCTATCAATCTTGGCAGTAACTTAGCAGACGGTATCCAGGTGGGTTGCATTTCGACTCCTGACATCTGGCTTTTTGGGTTTGTCTCTGCTTTGCCTCCAACCCCGGCTTCCTTGACAGGGTGTAGCCACATTGTATTCCCTCCTTGTCCTTTTTCCCCCTCTTCTTTCTTCCATACTGTGACCTGCCATGCCTCTTCCTCTCAGGACACATGCATTATCACTGTGCACTTTTTAGCTTACATGCTCAAAAATACCATTAAGTTCAAGCTGGTACCACCCTGCCCCCGAATTTTGGAAGGAGACACTTCACTTACACCTCAGTTTTATAGTGGGGTTCCTGCGGAGCTTGGGTTGGCTCACATAGTTAGAGCGCCTTTGCTGACTGACGGGTTTGAAGAGGGAAGACAGGGAGGAAGATTATTTTCCTAATACAGTTCAGCCTGAGTGCCCTTCGCAGGTACTCATAAGTTTGGTGTTATTTGGATCCTTGCTATTCTTTGTTTATAGTGTTCATGTTGTGTGTGTGCTTGTTTCTAGTCTTGGTGGGGGGGGTAGGGGATGGATACTTCAGAGTACAAAGGGGGATCTCTTGCAGCTTGTATGGGGAAGGGAAGATGGCAGGGACAATGACTGCATTATGTTGTATTCTTAGGTCATGAGTAGCTTGATCAGTTTTTTCACTTGGAATATTAAGGGTGCCCGATCTAAGGATAAGAGGTATAAGGTCCTACAGTATTTACAAAAACTACAGGCCCATATCTCCTTCCTGCAGAAGACTCACTGTAGAGTTGATCAAATGTTATTATTGTATAGAAATTGGGCCGGACAGGTTTTCAGAGCAGGAGATAACACAAACAACAAGTTTTATTCATATCCACCACGGCTGCATAATGAAGTTAGTGAAGTTGTGTGAAATTGTTAAGGAGGTATGGAGAAACAACACAATGATTTGTAAGTAGTAAGATTTGTTTTAGTTTCTGTTCTAAGGAAGGCATACACATTATTAGGAAAATGCATGGAATTGTACATTTTAATGGAAGGAACAGGAAGCTTACAAAAGAACCCCAGAGCAAACGCCGCTGATCTATGTGTTATCCTGGATGATATTGGCCAGACAGCCAAATTTTAAAGAAAACGTTATTGCACATATCCCAATAATGCAACGCATCAAGGGAAACATATGCAAATCCCCATGATGGTACAGAAGGTGGTAGTACATGAAAAAGTAATGGCTGGCATATGTTCAGTCTTGGGATTATTTACACAGGTTTTTATTTTATTTATTTATTTATTTATTTTTAAGAGAAACAGGGTTTTTGTCCATGAGGTGATGTAAGTTATATTTAAGCAATGTGTTGATGTCAGGAAGTCAGGTGTAATGATGATGGACTGTTAGAGAAAATGTGATATTAACTTTCAGAGGGAGTCACTTTTGATAAGGGCATGGTAGTTATGCTTGTGATAATGGGAATATTAGGAAAGTATGAGATCTATGCAGAAGTGGAGTACAAATATGCACAGTTTCAAAAGTATGTGCTCAGAGTGCAGGCAAATGTGATATGCAGGTTTATTTTAGAAATAGGTAAAAATAGTGATACATGCAATTAATAGAAAAATAATTACATAGACACATAGATAGAAAGAGACAGACAGACAGATAGACAGATGGGCAGAATAGGAATGGCAGTGAAGTATTGAAGTGACGCCAACCACATCCCCACCCCGCAGACATGGACAGGCATTGGGGTCATACCATTTCACCTCACCCTACCCTGCAGACACAGACAAGAGTCGAGGTGTGCCTTGGTGTTTTCAAACTTTACACTCACCCCATTTCATAAGGAAATTCACTGAAATGGGTACAGTATAAGAGAATGGAGTGAACTTTGGGGCTGAAGAGTCAAAGACACACCTCAATACCTGTCACTGGCTGCAGGATGGGGAGGGGGGTTGAATGGTGTAAGCATTACTGTTGACAATCCCAAGTCACATCCCTAACCAGTGGGAGAAGAAGGGTAAAGGGATAGAAATCTAAAATAGAACAATTTAATCCATTTGTGATTTAAAGTTGCATGACAGAAATGCGGCTTCCAGAACTGGACACTATATTCCAAATGAGGCCTCACCAGTGATCTACACAGTGGCATCACCACCTCCTTCCTTCTGCTGGTAATGCCTCTCCCTATGCAGCACAGTATTCCACTGGCTCTCCTCACAGCTTTGGCACATTGTTTAGCCACCTTTAGGTCATCCAGTATGATTACCCCAAAATCCCTTTCCATTTGATGACCATCAGCCCCCCCAATAATCATTCCCTGTGTTCCTGCCACCCTTCCTTATTCAGCAGGCAGTTAGCACATCTGGACTTATTTGCTGCATATGCATCGCAATTGCTAAGGGGTCCTGACCATGTTCACCCTTCCTCAAGCCAAGCTAGCCGCAGTATAGCACAGTGGTCTAAGGCTCTGAGCTGCAAATTTGGTGACATCCAGCAGACCAGACCTGGGTTTGAATCCCACAGCTTCCACTTGCATACTGTGTGACCCTGAGCAAGTCACTTAACCTCCGTGTGCTCCCAGGTCGCTCCTGTGAAAAAAGCTTTCAGCTTAGTGTGCTATACCTGGTTAACCAACTAAATAAAAAAAAATATATATATATATAAAAAATAACATGAATGGAAAGATTATGCATAACCAGTGGGAGAAGTAGGGGAAAGTGATAGAAATCTAAAATAGAACCATTTAACCCATTTGTGATTTAAAGTTGCATGACAGAAATGTGGCTTCCAGAACTGGACACCATACTCCAAATAAGGCCTCACCAGTGATCTACACAGTGGCATCACCACCTCCTTCCTTCTGCTGGTAATACCTCTCCCTACAATATGCACCACAGCATTCCTCTGGCTCTCCTCACAGCTTTGGTACATTATTTAGCCACCTTTAGGTCATCCAATATGATTACCCCCAAATCCCTTTCCATTTTTATGACCATCAGCCCCCCCCCCATAATCATTCCCTGGGTTCCTACAACCCTTCCTTATTCAGCAGGCAGTTAGTGCATCTGGACTTATTTGCTGCATATGCATCTCAACTGCTAAGGTGTCCTGACCGTGTTCACCCTTCCTCAAGCCAAGCTAGCTGCAATATGTCTAGCAATAACATGAATGGAAAGATTATGCATATGAAAACTTATTAATTATGCTGTACATACCCTAAGACTCAAAGTGTGTCTACTTTGGCTGCCATGATGTCTGTGGTTAATTTGAAACAAAAGACAGTGTAACAGGACACTGGCCTCCAGTGGAGCTATTAAACAACAGAGCAAACTGCACTCTGAGAAGATGCCTGGGACAAGATGCAATAAAATAATCCTGACTAGCAGGTTCCAGGGAGTATAAAACCACCAGGAATGTTAGAAAAAATGACCCCTCCCCACTCATTCACAGGTGTCAATGAATGTATTTGTTAACCATGCTGGTTTATCTTCATGTTTCCCTCATAGTAAAAATGTGAAACTACATTTGTGTTATTTTAAATGAGTGATAAATGGCATGTCCAGGGGGATGGCAGTTCTGATAGTTGTTACAGTCTTACTTTTTTCCTGGCTCAGTTTATAATATCAGTGAAAAGAAAGTAGAAAAAAACCCAGCCTTTTGCTTCTACAAGTAGTTGTTAATTGCAACTGGTATTTTTAACATGTGCAAGACAACTCCACTTCTCAAACTTAAAAGAAAAAATACACTTTATCATCAAAGTCTGTATTTACCTAGTACTGTGCCCATGATTAAAATAATATGAACTCCTTTCCCCAAAAAATGTGCCCTCACATGAAACTGCATAATTAACTGTAAAGACAATTAAAACATGTATTTCTAAATGCATTACTAACACCAATGTTTTCAAAGTTTTGAAACTACTAAAAAGACAATATATATATATATATATATATTGAATATGGTAAGCAAATATTGTTAATCTCAAAAGCTGAACTTTATGTTTTTAGTTTATAAATGTTTAAGAAAAACCTGTGGCTCTTTCAACCAGAATGCTGTGTATGTTGTTTTCCTCGGGAGCTGTAGTTTCAGACACTTCTTAATTAATCTTTCCTTTTGAGACACCAGGTGGCTACAATAATCATTTGTTCCAAGGGTTTCTAAGTCAATTTGAAGACACTAAGTATCTTCTGTTCTAGTCCTTAATAAAATGCAGGGGCTCCACAACTCGATCACTCCACAGACTTGTTCTGTTCTGTGGTCCAGATCCCAAACTAGTGTGTCTTGTTTCAACATGATAGATCCGCCTCATGCCCCTCCCACATGAATCAAAAAAAGGTGGAGGTGGATCATTAGGAGCTTCTCGGGCGGAGGTGGGGGTGGATCTTACTCCCAAAAAATAAAACAGTGCTGCCTCCCACTACTCAGGTTCCAGTTCTTGTACCTCCCATTTAAGAAAGAAAACAGTACCCTGTAACCATTGACTAACATGAAAGTGTATTTATTTGAGGGCAGAAAACATTTCTTGGAGGAGGGTAAGGCTGAGGAGACTATTTACACCTTCAGTCAGTTCCACGGACAGAAAACATGACATCACTCCTTTTGTACATGCAAAACATCTACAGGCTCCACCTACCACAGCCATAAAAAGGGCATTGTTATACTTATGGCCCAGGCAGTCCAGTTCCAGTCTCTAGAGGAGACTGCAGACCCACTTGGTCAGTATATTTTAGTCCATAATAACCTGAGGCAAACTGTTGTAGTCTTAGGTTCAATTTACAGACCTAATGTAGATACTCCAGGGTTTTTTATGGATTTGACAGGCCTATTGGCACCTTGTGCACATCCTTCCCTCATTTTAACTGAGGAATGGAATCTAACACAAAATCAGGATATAGATAGAGGCAACTATAGACATAGGGGATTATCCACAGCCCAGAGAACACTGAGGGATTTGACTGACACACTGGGCTTAGCTGACCCTTGGCACACTTTACAGCATGATACTGGAGCATATACTTTATATTCTACAGCCCATCATTCTATGTCCAGGTTGGATTTTTTTTATATCAGTAAAGAATGCCTTTAGGGTCTCCATTCCTGTGAAATACCAACCCGAGTTATCTCAGTTAACTCCCCGATCTCCCTTAATTTGCAGCTTACACATACCACTCCACAAAGAAATGCAGATTTAATAACCATATCTTGAAAGACCAGTCTCTAATTAAACATCTTAATCCCTTTATTGCAGATGCAAAATAAACACACGGTTTAAAATGTAAATACATTCTGGGAGGCTTTCAAGCATGGTATACACTGGGGAGAGCTCATTTGGCTGACATCAATATGAAAGAAAAAAACAAAATCGGAAGTCTGATGAGACACTCACTAAAATTAGAACTATAGAAAACATATTACCTCACACTACACCTGAGGAAACATGGACTGAACTTGCAAACCTTAGAACAGCCTACACCAAACTCAACAGGGAATCTGTGGAACTTGTGATATAGAGAGCCTGTGTTAAGTATTTTGACCAAGGAGAAAAGGCAGGAAAACTTTTGGCTCTGCGGATCTGCCAACAGGAAGAGTAGCTGAGAAACCAGAGTTTATCACTGCCCCACAGACTATACCAGAATAGTTTAAGCAGTTTTACCAGACTCTGTACTCCAAAGTAATCTCTTCCCCCAAACCCTTGAAGCGGAATTTAGGAATTACATTGACTATTGTAATGCACTCCACCTCAGGGTCAGAGGGGGTGCAATGCAGAACGTTGTGGCCTGGCTGTTGATGGGCCTTCTGAGGTCCTATTATATTACACCAGTGCTGTATGAACTACACTGGCTGCTGGAGAACTGGTGCATCTCCTTTAAAATAGGTCTTTTGACCTATAAGGCCCTACATGGATTAGGTCCGGGCTACCGGAGGGAACTTCAGTCTCCCTACACCCCAAGACGCTCTCTCCATTCTGTGAGGGAGTTCCTCCCAAAGGTTCCCAGAACAAGGCTAAAATCATCTGGGGATCGGGCCTTTGCCATTGCAGACCCAATCCTATGGAATTCCTTGCCGGGTTACCTTCAGGAGGCTATCACCTTGGAAATCTTTAAGAAACAACTAAAACACCATATTTTCTAACAAGCCATTGTGGTTTAATTTACTGCTGATCAGAAAGTAATTTATTGATAAGCTGTGATAAGTATTTATTATTGTTTTATATTTATTGCAATTTGTGGTGGGTTTATAATTTGATGTTATGTGTTTATGTACATGTGGAAGGGCGCACTGAGCCTTTAGGAAAGGGCGCCCTAAAGAAATATAATCTACTACTACATTGCAGATATTCTTATTTCTAAACTTACCCAAGATCATTAGGGAAGTCATTAGGGAGAGATACCAGCCTGACAACCAACCTTACCCCGGATGAAATTCGTCAGACCATCCAGAACATAACTCCTGATAAGGCACCTGGCCTGGATGTGTTTTTTCCTAATTTTTGTGTTGTCTTGCGCGCACAGTGCAAGCAACATTTTGTGGAAGCCTGCTGGAGTAGCAGGTTGTGGAGGTGTGGCAGTGTTGTGGCCAATGCTGCCACTGCTGTTTTGGGCTTGTTTCTGTGGTACTAATGAATGAGCACGCTGTCTATGACAGCAGTTGAGAAGCATGCCAGCAACTTGAAAGAAATTTGCTGCCGCAATGAGGGAGCACCTTTTCATTGTAGGCATGCCTTGCCTGCTGAAACATTTCAATAAACATGGCAGCGGCTGTCACTGTCCGCCTCTCACAATCCTTAGAAAGCTGACTATGGGGGCCCCCAATCCCCCATCAGAATGTTTATAACCCCCCTCAAGATTGTGTGGCACACTGGGAGCCCACTCCAGCGTGTTTTGTGTGTTCTGAAGCTGACCGTGCCAGCATGTTCCTGCCCCCACCCCACCCCACCCCACCCCATCCCCATTGTGTGCCACACTGTGGCCAACATAATCCTCCCAAAGTCATGGGGCACACTAGAAGCCCACCCCAGTGTGCCCAACAGTTGTTTTATTTCACCTGTAAATAAAGAAAACCTTCCCACGATGTCATTCCTGAAAAAAAGAGCACCCCTCCCCAACCCGCATCCACACCCCCCACCCCATACTTACCTCCGGAGGTCCAGCACCGTGATCTTCACTGGAGCGGGAACACGTCTGCAGTCTTCAAAGCTGACTGCTAACTGAAGAAATGCCAGCAAGCTGTATAATGGCATCTTTGGGGGGGGATTTCAACTTAGGTGGATATCTCAGCCATGTTTTTGACTTTTGGCTCCAAATTTTAACATGGGGCTCTTGGGACCCCACCTCATGAAATCAATCACTGTCATTTCATTATTCAGTCCCAAAAGGTGATTTTGTGGTCACTGCGTGGAATCACCTTTTAGGACCGATTAACGAAATGACAGTGCCACTGTTCATGAGGTGTGCTCCCAAAAAGCCTATGTTGTAAATTTTGTGAAAACATTCCAAAAAATGGCTGTGTTATGAGCATGCATTGTCCACACATGCTTGTAACTTCAACAATTCTTTATATTTTCACTCCAGATTTTCAATATTGCCATTTCTTCACACCTCCTTATGAATGGGACAGCTGCCATTTTTCACATCCTGCCCAAAATTTGTTTTCGCACATCTGGCGCAGAATGGCATGGTCACTCTGGGAAATCAATGTTAGGGACAGATTAACGAAATCACAGTGCCATTATTCATGAGCGGAGGTCCCAAATGCTTTCATGAGGTGGGGTCACAAATAGCCCATGTTGAGAATTTGGAGAGCAAATACCAACAAACGCCTGGGGTGTTAGGCTTTCTAACCGTAATGTCCCACCCTATAGAGACTGACAGATATCAAGGGTATAACTTTGGATTGTCAGCTGTAATGCTCACACCATTCCACCCCCACCCCTACCCTGCAGCCAGTAACAGGCATCAAGGTATAGACTCTTTGGCATAAAAGCTCACCCCATTCTCCTATACTGCACCCATCTCAGCGTATTTCCTTATGAAATGGGGTGAGCATCAGGCCCAACAACCCCAAGGCACAACGCAACACTTGTCGGAGTCTGCAGGGTAGGATGAGGTGAAATGGCATGAGCATTATGGCCGACCACTCAAAGGCACACCTCAATGCCTGTCAGTCTCTGCAGGGTGGGGTTGGGTTGGCGTCAGTTCCATACTTCACTGCCATTCCTATTATGCATCTCTTTAACTCCTGCACTACCAATGCTAACGCCAGCAAGACAACATTCAGCATTGACAAATGCTTGTTATAAATGCCTTAAGAAGGAACTCAGTCCACTCCTGTTGGAGTTATTCAAACATCCAAGGAAGTCATTAGGGAGAGATAGCAGATGAGTGCTCTGATGACTCTTGTACCCAAACTGGAACAGGACCCTACCATAATGTGCAATTACAGACCAATTTCCCTATTGAACCTTGATAGTAAAATCCTAGCCAAGGTGCTGGCAAACTGTCTTAACAGGGTCTGATGTCTGCTTATTGCATGCAAACAGGTGTGGTTCATGCCAGATAGGGTCTCTTCCAACAATCTTCACAAACTGGGCCATTTAATTTCTGCATCTGAGGAGCCAGATACCTATGCAGTTTTAGTCTCTATAGATACAGAAAAGGCATTTTATAGGGTATAATGGGACTACCTGTTTGTAGCTTTGATGAAGAATGATATACCAGAGGACTACATTCAATGGGTAAAATTGTTCTACATGTGTCCCACACCACAGTTTTTTTTTTGTAATGGTGTATACTCTGAACCATTTAGTCTGTACAAGGGCACAAAGCAAGGGTCCCCCCTTACTGTTTAAACTTTTCCTGGAACCCCTAATTCTCAAGATTAAACAAATCCCAGAGATTACAGGCATTAGTGTTGGGGGCATCCAATACAAAATTTGGTTTATGCTGATGATATTTTGCTCCACATTACTTACCCCACTGTATCCTTGCCCTGTGCCCTTCAGGAGGTCTCTAAGTTTGGAGAGGTGTCAAACTATAAACTCAATATAGATAAGATGGAGGTGATGCCCTTGAATCATGGGATGCAAAAGCACAAAATAACTGCATTGGGCTTTAAATGGCAGGCCAATAAACTTAAAGGAGTAGTGTGCCCTCATATTTTATAAATGTTTTTTTTTTTCCTTGTCAACAGATAACTCTTTTTGTGTACCTGTCGGAAATATGTGTTTGCTTTAGTTTGTTTTCACTGCTCACACCAGTCCCTTTAACTAGCCTGGGGTCTCCATTTTCTGGTTGTTGAAATCTCATTGTCCTTTAGTGCTACATTAGCATATCAGAACATGATGTCACAGCACCCATTTACTTGTTTTGTATCTCTATGCTGAAAGTACAAATTATCTAAGAAAAAACTCTCTAGACGGACAGAATGCAGTTTAAAGGAAAAAAACTTGCATTACATCTAAGACAGTTTGTAAAGCTAATTGAATGCAAATGTGGTACTTCACACCATGCTATAACTTTTTTACTGAGTTCTACGGAAGCAGACAGGCATAATGTGGCATCCAAAGGGCGCTGACACATCATGCTCTCATATGCTAATGCAGCTCTCAAGCATAATGAGATTTCAACAACCTTAAAATAGAGACCCCTCCCCCAGGCTAGTTACGGGGGTTGGTGTGAACAGTGGAAGCAAACTAAAACAAACACATATATCCCCAACAGCTACACAAAAAGGGTTATCTGTTGACAAGGAGACAAATAACAAATACAAGATATGAGGATGTACTACTCCTTTAAGTACTTGGGCATGTTGATTACAAGATGTCCACAAGATATGATTTCCAGTAACTTGGACCCCTTGGCACAGCAGCTCCCACAGGACTTAGAAAAATTGGCCCACCCCCACTCACACTATGGGGTAAAATAAATCTGGTTAAAATGAATCTGCTCCCTGGGACATCACATCCCCTTAGCATGCTTAACATTTTTATTCCTTAGTCATGGTTTGATAACTTACACAGACTGATTTCTAAATTTTTTTAGGCTGGAAAAACTGTCCATAGGACATACCATAAACTGACAGCATTTAATTTGTGAGGTGGTCTTAAATTACCGAATCTACTGTATATCTATTACATTGCCATCAATTGCAGCAAATACTTGCAGTGGATGAGGGAGCTTCCCCGGGCAAAAAATAAGTTCTATATACCACTGTGGTTTCAAATCAAGCAATCCCTGTGCTCAAAGGCATTCATAGACCCTAAGCCACTCTTATACAGTAGCCTCAGAAGGCTCCCTAGAGTCATAGACACATGCTGTCACAAACCCACTCCTGGAGGCCCAGTCCACTGAGCTCACAGTGCCCACCCCTTAGTGCAATCCGTGATGGGGGAGTAGGAATACCCTCCCCATGTCCTTCTAGAGTGCTCACTGAGTTCACAACTGAGCACTCACCACGAGGGCCCAGGGTTTCCTCTCTAATCTTGATAAGGGTAAAATACATTCTTGAGTCTGTAGCCAGGTAAGAACCCTCCTTGGTTGCTGCACTGAGGGAAGGACCCAGATGTTATGAGCTCTTCAGGGCTGTTCTCATAACCCTGATTGTGTCTTCTTCACCAGGTGGTGCAGGAACCTAGTTCAAACTGTACAGACACCTCCCGAGACCCTGTGTATTTCCCCTACTTAGGCACCCAGATTCCTTTTCAAGATCCTAGTCTTTTGTAGCGATGGTGGCATCTTAGCAATTAAACAGACTGTCACAGATTGAATAAATCTTCCCACCTTCACAAACACAACAAAATTACTTCCAGGCAGTTAGTAGAAGCAAGTGCTTTTACTAGTACTTAAATAATTATCATACAAGACTTACAAACAAAAGATTCAGAAATTTGGTTACAGGATAACAAAAAAAGTTGGACAAAATACATACAAAACACACTGTAAAATTTAACTGTCTAGTTTCTATCTTGTCTGTGAGAATCAAAAGTCCAGAAAATAAATGAAATCTGCAAAGTCCCAGTTCTTCTTGCAGCCGCTGGTCCTCAGTGTATGCTTGGCAGTCTGGCTCTGTGCATCAGGAAAAGTGTCTTCTGCAGAAAATGCACTGAGTTTCTGTTTTGAGGGGGCTTATATACCTGGCTCTGCAGTCTGTAAAATCCTCTTTTGGTAGCTGGTGGCCTTATCTTTTGGGCCAGCTTTGAAAAAGCATGAATCAGTGTGAAACATGTTAGCTGACTAACCGACCAGCTATTTGGGAGCTACTGGCTGAGGGACACTGTTTTTCCCATTTTTATCCCTTTTCTGTTTGTGACATTGCACAATAAAGATGGAAATTTTGCACCATTTTGGATGCCTACAATCGTTTTTGGAAAAGGGAAGCAGGAACTTATTGTGGACTCATTGTGGATTTGGAAGTCTGAGGCATAGGAATCCAGGCCTTTGGTGGGTGCCAACTACTCAGGTACTGTCTAACTGTGAAATTTCGCTGTCTAGTTTCTACCTTGTCTGTGGAGAATCAAAACTCCAGAAAATAAATGAAGTCTGCAAAATCCCAGTTCTTCTTGCAGCAGCTGGACCTCAGTGTATGCTTGGCAGTCTGGCTCTGTGTGTCAGGAAAAGTGTCTTCTGCAAAAATCCTGAGTTTCTGTTTTGAGGGGGCTTATATACCTGACTCTGCAGTCTGTAAAACGCTCGTTGAATAGCTGGTGGCTTTATCTTTTAGGATAGCACGGGTCTGTCTTGCTCTTTCCCAAATTTTAAGTGAACCCCCCCCCCCAAAAAAATAAAAACAGTATCCTTCCTGCCACTTTAAAATGGAGATGAATTATGACACTTGAAGAGAATTCACAATAGACTTCCAGAATGGATGTTTCCCAGGTTCTGCTTTCAAAGTATTTTGCTTTGAAGTGGAAAGTTTATGACAGCGAGGAACTATTTCCTGTCCTTATGACACCTTTGCCTTTTTATCAGTTTACCAGGAAATCCCCTTTGAAATGAAATTTGAGTTTCCTGTTAAGCAAGCCTTTCTCAGACTCTGGAATACACAACCTCTCCATGTAACCTTTTAAAAACAATATGGCCATCCTTCCGTCACCTTATCTCCAGGCCTTTTTCGGAATTTTTTTTTATTTTTTTTTTTTATTTAGTGATTAGGAAAAGAGCGCCAGCTCTTTTACAAAGGTTCCATGTCATAGATTTCAAAACAAAGTACAATAGGAGAAAGCAAAGGTACATCACAATGAACGACACAGCTTGGATTCAGAACTTACAGAATAACTCAAAACATAGGTACAGGTTAAAATAACAAGAAAAACACATTACGGGGGATAAGCAGCCACAAAATGCCTTGTCAGTAGTTCAGAGGGGCCGGACATAAACCCACATGGTGTGGGAGACAATTCAGTGGGCTGATGCCTACTTTGTCTTGCAGTACCAAGTATTACCAAGTATTTGAGTTCCTTCTACAATCAAGACACTCCTTTAACATCAATACAAATGCCCTATGTGCATGTCCAAGGGCAGCGTCCTCACAAGCTGGGAATTCTTTGGTTATAGGGCTGCACCATGTAGCACTTTCACAAGGGAGGTAGCCTTGTTCATGAAACAGAGGACGGGTTCATACTACTAAGGTTCCTACTAAGATATCTAGGAGCCAAGGAGGTGGTTGCCCATTTAAGGCTCCTGTCCATTCACCCGTAATACTGTACAATATTTCCCTCCAATATGTATCTATCCAGTCGTTGCTTGAACTGCTGTTTGCTGTTACTGTTATAATAACCTCTAGGGGAAAACCAAGCAAGGGGACACCACTCTCTGTGTAAAGAAAGCCTTCCATTTGAGTTGAATTTTTTAGGTTGGCACTGAAGCGCATGTCCCCTGGTACATAGCAGATTATGTTTAAATTCCAACTGCAGTTGATTTAACATACGAGTCTTGCACGATGTCATAACACATCAAAATTCTCCTCTTCTCTAAAGTCATGAATTTAAATCTAGGAGTCTATCCTTGTACAGTTTACCCCTTAATTCATATATTATTTTAGCAGCCTTCTCTGCACTCTCTCCAGGCCATCCACCCCACCCCTCGATATAGGATCCCATACAGGGCTACTATAGTCCAGTAATGGTCTCGCATATGTTCTATAGAGTGGCATAATCACCTCTCGTGTTCTGCTTTAAAATTTATTTTTATTGCCCACAGTATTTTATTTGCTTTAGTTATTTGAGTAGTACACTGAGTTTTACACGTTAGCTTGTTATCTATAATTATACCCAGGTCCTTCTCCTCCACTGAGTACCTTAGAGCTTGTCCGTTCAGGGAATAATTCATCATTTTATTATGTTTACCCAGATGTATAACACAGCACTTGTCAGCATTAGAACTCATGCCCTTAGTGGAGGCCCACTTGTATATTTTGTCCAGATCCTCCTGTATAGAAGCTATGCCTTCGTCATCTTGTACAACTCCTGCAAGCTTAGTGTCATCTGTGTATTTACTCAGCCAGTTTATTGCATCCTTCTCCATACCAGATATGAAAATCTTAAACAGCACCAGTCCCAACACTGAACCCTGAGGCACCCCACTCGTCTCAGAAACGGGTGGGGGGGGAGATATCCATTAATACACACCCTATGGGTTCTATCCTTCAACCACGCTGCCACCCACCCCACCAGCCCCTCGTCCAATCCCAGATCCATCAAACTATTAATGATTTCGTAATGGGGTATTTTATCAAAGGCCTTTGCAAAGTCCATGTAGATGCAGTCCACCGGTTTCACCCCCATCCAACGTAGAAGATATTTTTTCATAAAAGCACAATACATTTGTTTTGTATGCCTTTCCAGCTTGAAAGCCGTACTGCTCATAGTCAGACTGGCTGCTACCTTGAAGGTGAGAGTTTATTTCATCTTTAATTATAGTCTCCAATAATTTCTCTGGGACAGATGTCAAGCTAATTGGATGGTAATTTACATAATTTGCTCTATCGCCCTTTTTAGGTATAGGAACCACATTCACCTCTAACCAATCCTGTGGGACTTCCATCTTCTGCAGTGATTTTAAGAATATTAGTCTTAGTGGCTTTGCAAGCTCTGAGGATAGTAATTTCAACATAGCATTAGATGTATTATCTCATCTGGTAGAATCTGTGTTTTTTAGTTTATTTATTGTCTCATTTATAGCACTTTCTGTTATCTGTATAGGGGATGAGGCATGTTTTTTAACCTGATGAATCTACCTTGTTGTGGGAAAAGACTGTGCCAAAATATGTATTAAAGATGTTTGCCATTTCTGCAGGCTCAACTACCACCTTGTTTATCTTAAGAGTGTATAAACCTGTGTTTGTTTTAAAAAGTGAGTTTACCTAACTATAGAACTACTGCGTATTGTCCTTACTTGCCCTTCCGGCTAGCCTTCTTTCCATATTTTGTTTACTTTTTCTAATTAATTTTTTTACAGTCTATGTGCAACTTTATACTTCTCCCATGCTGCCTTCATTTCACCACTTTTATATGCTTCATACAGTTTCTGCTTTTTCTTTAATGATTTTTTTAATTTTATTGGTGAACCACTTAGGTTTCATTCCTTTATTATTATTATATTTCTTTCTTTTTTCGATGCATTCATCACATAATGCAATTATATGGTGTTTAAAGCTCACCCACATGTCATTTACAGATCTGTTTTCATTCACTATCAGTTTGAAGCAGCATGTCAATCTACTGAACTCCTCAGTTTGTTAGGGAATAAATAATTGCAATACAGTTTGGAGGGATGGAAACCTAAGGCTTTGGATCCCCAATGGTTTCCTTAAACATAAAACCTTTGGAGAAATATTTATTTAGTTTTATTTAGCTTTTGTTCACTGGGTAAGTGTACTAGACAAATTCTTACTATTTTCAGGCACAATCTGGGGTGAGGGGGATAGAGATGCATGCCAACTGACTTTGGACCAGATTAAGCTGTTGGTGGTATTTTTAGTTAATTGACAGCAATATGTCTGAAATATGACAACAGTGGCCAAATCACCACACATGTCACTGGCATCTTCTGACCAAAGCGAAACACCAGCACAGTGACAAATACCAGCAATATCACAGTGACCAAACAAACACCACAGTCCAGCTTTAAATGTGGAGGGCTTCACCCTACATCCACCATATATTAATATAACAAACTCCATGGCACACAGGTCATGAAGAAAAATGTATACAGATGTTCCCGCACTAGTTGCATCCCTCCCAACACAATTCCAACCCCAACTCCACAACAACAGCATGCTCTCACAGCCCAGCCAACATACACACCTCGTCTCCCTAACACAACCGACATGTTGACCCTCAAACCCACTGACCCAGCCATCCCCCACACTGGCCAAAACAATCACAGCCAATGTAATACACCTGTCAGCAGCACACTGGTCACAGAAAGACACCTGTTGGTGACAGAAACAGCTCGTTGACAGTACAGTCACTGTAACTGCGTCACTGTAAATGTGTCACTGTTACAGCATTGCTGTAACAATGGCATACCTACTGAGACCACTCTCGTCAAACTGTTCCACGATCTTGTCACTGTGAGGGATCGAAGACTTTGCTCTACCTTAGTCCTTCTAGACCCATCATTGACATTTGACATGCTGAATAACAGTATGCTGCTAGATTGACTTGGGAACCATGTGGAGCTCATAGGCACTATTTTGTGCTAGTTTGAGTCCTACATTACTGGGAGAACACAGCAAGTGGTTCTGAGTATCCATCTCTGGAACCACTGTGCTCTGCTGTGGTGTTCCTCAAGGCTTGATATGTGCACTCATACTGTCCGCCATGCACATGTGTCCACTGGGTGAGATTATATGACGATAGAGTATTGATTTTCATGGCTATGCAGATGACACTCAGCTCCACCTGTCTTGTACACCTGATGGGAGTGATGTGGCCTCTGTGTCAGAGTGGTGTCTTCAGGAGATCAGTGACTGGATGGCCTCCAGCTGGCTGAGTTTCAACCCTGGTAAGACAGAGGTAATGACCACTGATCCTAATCTGTGTGGGTCAGAAATGACAAGTGATGATGCCATGTTACTATCTCTGGAAGCTGACACTGGAACAGCAGGTGTGGGCTGTAGTCCACAGTGGCTTTTTCCACCTTTGTAACACTGCCGAGCTCAAACTGCATCCTGAGCCTGCTGACCTGGTGATGACTGTCCATGCCTTTGTCACTTCTAGACTGGATTACTGCAATGTGTTATACTTAGGGTTATCTGGAGGTTTGGTGTGTCACCTGCAACTGGTAAAGAATGCTGTGGCATGACTGGTGGCAGGTACTTCTCAAAGGGAACACTTTCACACTGGTTCTGAGCACTCGGCACTGGCTGCCGATTCGGTGGCCGATTTGGTGGCACATCACCTGCAAGATATGTTGACATTCAAGGACCATCATTGTTTGAGTACTGATTACTTTAAAGATCTCCTATTTTATCTGGACTGGTGGTGCAGAGGGCTGAGGCACTGGACGCTTTACCTCACATTTTTCCGGCAACGGACTAGGGTCATTGAAGAGCCAACACGGGGGGGGGCAGGATCGAGCAGCTGAAAGGCAGCTCCCCCCCCCATAGTTCTGCTGCCATCAGGTGGAGGTCCAATGGTCGGTGTAGGCAGGAGGGGGTGACAGGTAGTGGGAGGGGCATCCTGGTACCATGTCATGCATGTGCCTCTACATGCATGCGCACAGCCAGGACAGGGGCCGGGAGAAAACAGGGAACAAATCAGGGCCATAAAAAAAAAAAAAAGATCTCCTGTTTCCTTACACCCCAATCTGCCCTCCCTGCTCCACCATTGCAGGTTTATTAGTGGACTCCCAATCTTGTGAGGGGACAGGGCATTTGGAGTGGCAGCACTGTGTCATTGCAACCCTTTGACCCCCAGTATCTGCACTTCCCACACGGTGGAGGTCTCAAAGGGCTCCTAAAAAAATATTTGTTTAAGGAAACCTACTCTTTTATCTAGTGTGTCATTTATTTAAGGGTCTCTGAACCTCTTCTGGATAAAGTGCCATAAAAATAAAATCCATCTTGCCTTAAAAACAGCATAAAATGTACAGCATAGAGAGTAGGTTGCATCAAGGTGCAAAAAAATATTTATTACATTACATAAATAACGTACAGATAGACAATATGCTGCTGTGCTTTGATGAGCCCTGTTTCTTCCTTAGGGAGCTCTCCTTTCCTTGTCTTTTAATTATTTACATTGTTTAGTTATTGATTATGATTTTTCTTTTTTGTTCTTCTATGTAAGGTGCCCTGAGCCTGCTGTATGTGGCACCAAAAAATTTGCCTTGACCAAGATATTAGGAGATTTTTTCTGGGGGGAGTCGCTCCACACTCCCCAGCCTGCCCTCTGTGGCCATCTCTTGCTCCCAGACCCTTCCCCCACCTTCCCCCAGACTTACCTCTCAATTTCTTGTTTCTCTCTGGCTTGCGCCCGGGGGTGGGAGGAGTTGACAGGGTGTGCCTTGCTGTCACTGAAGGTCATGCTTGATTCAGAGTCAATGTCCCAAGGTCAGCAGTGCAGGGCATGCAAAGCATGAGTGGAGTCATTCTGCCAGCTGAAGGCTCTTTCCTTTTTTTATCCCTGCCCTCGAGACGCTGACTAGACAAGAGCTGCGTGACGCATGCACGTGTAACCAGGGCTTGACTTGCTCAGGTTAAAAATGATTCCAGATGGGTAGAGAGTTATTTAATGGTAAAGATTTTGTGTTGTGATTTTACATGGCGGATGCCTCCATTCTCCTGCCCCCCCACCCCCAGTGGACCTAGTCTCACTTCAGATCTCAGACCCAAGCACACAACTACAGGGAAACATACAGGAGCTTCAAACAGTTGGTTGATTTCTGAATATAAATAAAATAAATAGTTACAGCCAGCTCCAATCTGCAAGTGCCACATTCCTCTCCTCACTCTTGCCAGCTAGGGCTTCCAACTGGCAAGCACATAAACAGTTTAAAGTTACAGTGAGGATATCAAACTACTGCAAAGATTAGAGACTGCAAAATTATTTAAATAGTTTTTTTCCAGTACTTAAGCAGCACTTAAACAGAACTGCTTTCTTGATCAAGGTAAACACATTAAACAGTGAAGCAAATGATTTTACAGGCACAGCAGAAGTTGCGGTAAAAACAAAGAAACACATACCTGAAAATACATGATTTACAGCCAGCTCCAATCTGCAAGTCCCAGAGTCCCCTCCTAGCAGAAGAAACAATTAACAAGCTGGACTATAAAGATGAAGCAAGCACAACTAGACATTCAGTTACATACAGCAGCAATAAGGCCCCACCTGCTTTTTAGACAAATACATGATCTGAAAGAAGTGCTACTAAAACACTAAATAAATTCAGTTCAGAATAAAATCTACAGCTTTACAATACATTTCCCAATTACCGGAACAGATTTAACTAAATAATACCAAGGTTCTAACAATTTTGACAAAAACAGAGTTACATACAACAGTGACAATACATCATTATGGTAACAAATGAATACAGAACTCATTTACAAGATGGACCTGGTTAATACCAGGTCACAATAGAATTACATACAACAGTGACAAATACATCATTATGACAACAAATAAATACAAGGTAGGTGCTCAATGCAGCAACAGAGTAATACAGAGGGGAGCAGTGAGGGTGGGGAGCTGGGAGGGCATGGTTGGTAAGGGAATACAGGTAGATAGCATGCAGTTGCAACCTAATTGGGTGGAGAGAAGTTAAAGGATTCACTCACAACATGAGGTGAATCCATAGGGGCCAGCAGTAACTCTAGTCTACACTGAAGGCAGCTGAGAGCTGGGAGCCAAGGACTCAGGATAGGTTAAAGAACGACGAAAGCAGTTACAGTGTTCCCTCACAGTCTGAGCAAATAAGGCCTTGAAGAAATCCAAACTGATGGGGACACTCAATATCAACGACTTTTAGAGTTTATTCCACAGTGATGGCAGTGCAAAGCTAAATGCCGCTCTACCAAAGCAGGAAGACAAAAGTGTGAAAATGAGGCACTTCTTAAGGCATATGTTCCAGGCGTGCTTAGCGGGAGATGGTCAAAGATATAATGGGGAAGCTTTTTTGTGACAGCTCAAAGAGTCCAAAGTGCCGCATTTCTATTTCGTCTAAGCATGAGGGAGATCCACCCTACGGCAGCATACAACAAGCAGCGGTGGGTGGAAAGTGGAAGGTCTGTTATAAACCTGATAGCTCTGTGGTAAAGCGTTTCCAGTTTAGCAAGAGAAGTTTTTGGGCACTGACTGTATAAGAAGTCTGCATAGTCAACCAGGGATAAGAACATTGATTGACCAGGCACATTTTAGCATCTGTAGTCAGGAACCGGTTAATCCTAAAGAAGAGGCCCAGCCTCTGTCTTAGTTTATTAAGCAAGTCCTCAGTATGCTCCGAGAATGAGAGATTTTGGTCCAACCACACTCCCAGGTATCTAAATTTTGTGACAAGCTCCAGATTTTCTCCGAGGACTGTGGTGATCTGAGGTAGCGCTCCACTACTAGCTGGGTTCACCACACGACTATAGGGCGAGAAAAGCATCACTTTTGTTTTTTTAGCTTTTAACAGGAGTTTTTTTGAAGAGAAGCTGATTCTGAAGTCAGTTGAATTCCTCCTGGAGGTCCGCACAGGCGGCTTCAGGAATCGGGCGACTAAGGTACAGAACCGTGTCGGCTGCAAACAGGTGTATATTTGCCTTGGTTATACTATCATCAATGTTATTAATATAGATAGCAAATAGTAGGGGGCCAAGTATTGACCCTTGTGTGACTCCCTTTTGGAGAGGTTTTAGTAGGGAGAACTCACCCCTCAGCCTTAATCTGCTGGAACCGTCCTGAAAGGTAATCGGTAAACCAATGCAATGATACTGTGTCTAGACCTATACTCCTCAAGGATGAGAGTAGCAAGCTGTGATCCACTGTGTCAAAAGCCTTACTTAGGTCTAAGAATATGGCACAGATGAATTGTTTACTATCCAGCTCAAGGTTCCAATCATTGTTCACTTTAGCAAGGGCCGAAATAGTGCTGTGTCATATTCTGAAACCAGACTGCAAGAGATTTAAGAGATTTTTCAATTCTAGATAATTCCTGAGCTGGTTACTCACTATTTGTTCTATAAGTTTTGATAGAACTGGCAAGCGAGATATCAGTCTGTAGTTGTTCAGATCACAAGGGTCTCCTGACTTAAATAAAGGAATGACATGCAATTTCCATATTGAGGGAATAAGCCCTTGCGACAGAGACAGATTGAAAAGGTGAGTGATTGGCACAACTAGAACATGATAGGCAAGCTTAATGAAATAGGGATCTAGTGAATCAGCACCAGTGCTTTTCTTCGAGTCCAACTGAAATAAAAGCTCTTAGACCTCTTCCAGTGATACAGGTTGGAAGGAGAAATCAGGGGCGGCGACATCAGAGTCATTATCTTGTTCTCCTAGTTGGGAGCATGCCAAGCATGCAGGAGAGTTATCAAATGCAAGACCAGCCATAGCAAAATGATTGTTAAAGGAGTCAAGGATCCCCTTTTTCTCACAAATGGTAGTATTCCATGAGATGATTTTTGTTGGTAGGGAGTTGCCAGGTGTGTGCCCCAACATTTCCTTAATAGTATTCCAGAATTTAGAGGGGGAATTTGTGGCTGAATCCAGTTCATTACTGTAGAATGCAGTCTTTGCTTTCCTGATCCTTTTTGTACATAAGTTCCATGCCTTCCTGAACTGATATGAGTCTGCGCCAACTTGGTTCTGCGAGCTTTCTTCCAGAGTTTGTCTCTTGCTAGCAATGCAGCCTTCAGTTCGGCAGAAAACCAGTGACAAACTTTGTTCCTTACACGAATTGTTACCACCGGGGCATGCCTGTTTAGTGCCCCGACCAGAATTTCATGTAGTATATCATATGCTTAATCTACCATATTGGCTAAGAAGAAGTCTTGCCAGAGTAATGAATGTTTCAGGTCATTGATGTATACAAACTGGTCGAAGTTCCTCCATGACCTTTTTCTGTTAAATTTAGCTGTTAATACTGTATTATGTACTGATCTAACACCAGCAATGAAACAATGGTCGCTAACATCCGAAAAAAAGGTGCCAGTGTGAGAGAATAAGTGGGGCTTATTAACTAGTATAACATCTAATAGGGTACTATTATTCAGATTCTTTTTGTTCGAGCGTGTAGGTTCACCAATTATTTGTGTCAACCCATGAGAGTCACAGAAGGTATTCAGTAGAGTCGAAATCTTAGATAGCCAGTCGAGGTTGAAATCTCCTAAGATAATTGTTTTGAGGTTCCCTTTCTCTAGTAAAGATCCAAGATACTTTAGGAGCTGCAGCCCAGCTGACAGCGGTCTATAACAACCTATTACATGAAGCACAAAAGCGGATAGCTCAATCTTGATGGTCAAACATTCAAATTAGTTTTTGACAGTAGCTGAGTCGAGGCAGGGCATGGAGTATTTATCCTTGACATAGATTGCCACTTCTCCTTCTATAGTCAGTCTGTCTGCTCTGAAGAGAGTGTAAGAAGGGATGTTAATCTCACTGTCCAAAGCAGCAGGCCTAAGCCATGATTCGGAGACCACCAAAACATCTGGCGAGATATAGCTAATCCATGCCTGGATCATGGTCAACTTTTTCATGAGACTGCAGACATTAACATGCCAGTAGCTCATTCCTTTCAACTTTGCAGTATCGGAAGGAGATTTCAGGGCTGCAGGGGGACCGGGATTCAGCTCAATGTTACTGGAGCATAGTAGAAGGAGTACGTGTATTGTAGAAAGGGCAGCAATGGTTAGTCTGAGTATTTTAGCTGTGGTTTGCCTGTGCTGGTTGTCAATTATTGTATGCCAGACATTTCCCTTAGGGGTGTACTGACCCAAAGCTAAGGAGACCAGTACTCTAGCAGAGAAATGCAGGGAAAGACAGGTGCCGTAGTGCGAGGGAGGGATAGCTCGAAAGGACTGTGCAATACAGGTACTGCCACATGGGGTTCCCTGATGGTGTGCTAGTAGATGAGGAAGCAGATGGGCACAAAGATATCTGTAGCTAGACTTATTTTTCAGTAGGCATTCTGGAGGGAGTTCATGATCCCCAGGTTGTGAAGGAAGTTTGGGCCCGTAAAGCATCCCCGGTACAAGGAAAAGAATAGAATTGTACTGTTAAAGGCTAAACTTTACCAGGAATTTTAGGGGAATACTTTTAACAGACTAAGTATGATTGTTACACATGCACCAGAAGTGCATCATGCATCCAGTTCCATTGGTGTCTCCCCTCCCTCATCTGAGCTCCCTGACTGCACCACCATCTGTGGTGACCCAGGTGGTGGCCATGAGGTGGCAGCTATAACCCTCCATCCCTCAAGGAGGCGAAAGTCCTCTAGATTGCTCAGTCCTCCCCCCCCCGGCCAACCCCTGACAACTCAAGCTCATTCCCCGAACTTGGGTCACCATTGTCGTGAGCAGTACTGTTAATGCTGTACCAGTGAGCCAGTTATTGTATTATAAAATTTGTGCAGAGGGGTGCTTGTGAGGTGGCAGTGGGTATAAGAGTGTGAGCAGCAAAGCAGGAGGGATCAGGTACAGTAAATGAAGAGATAAAAATGGCATCTGTAAATTGGGTCCACAGCCTGGGACTATAAGAATAAACCCCCCATTTCTGGCCACTTCAAGCCACACCAGGTCTGTTCATCTCAGGCCCGGTTCCCTCACAGCTATCCCAGCATGGGATGGCTCATCATTTCTCAAGCAGCCATTTCTGCCCAGCCCTATGAAATACGAGCATCTTGCTGCCTAATTTCATTATAAACTGAGACTACACCACTTCACTACGGAAAGGCATTTTCTTTCCTGAAAACAGAACAGAGTGAAACAAATAAGGATTTTTCTAATGAATTCGCCACCATACATCATGGCATGCATTACAGTACACCTTATGAGGAAACCACAGTATAAAGCAATAATTTTGTGGGAAGCAGCACTAAAACATAGCTGACATTTGAGCCGGTCTTCAAGAGGCAGAAAATCCTATGCTGGCTTCACCCATTTACTGGAACAGGGTGTGTGCCTGAGGTGTTTTATAAAATTGTTCATTGCAACTTCCAAAAACTTCATATAACGACACAGTTTGAAGGACTAAAATTATATAGTGTTATAATGTTTGCTGGTAAACTTTCTTAAAATATGGCTAAGGGATGTTAAAATATATTTGCTGCATTCATTACCAAATGAAGATTAGAAAGCAGTGTATCCATTTACCACACACCATCCAAAAATATACTAGCAGCATAAGGGAGGTTTACAGTTTGTTTTAATTTGGTTTTATAGCTCCAGACCACACAAACCAACATGCAGATCCAAGTACAAGACCATTCTGATTGTTGTTATACTGCAGACAGGAAGGTGCATCCCATGACTTTCTGCAGTTAACCCCCAAACTGCCTTGCCTGATATTTCTAAAGATAACATTTTTTATTACCTTTTAGCCACCATCACACAGCATGTCTATGTAATGGAAACCAATTTCAGATTTTAAGAGGCAGTATAGTGCAGTGGTTTAAGGCTCTGAGCTGCAAATCTGGAGACCTGGGTTTGAATCCCACAGCCCCCACTTGCATATACTGTGTGACCCTGAACAAGTCACTTAATTTCCCTGTGCCCAGGTTGCACCTATAAAAAAAGCTTCCAGCTTAGTGTGTCTCACCTGGTTAAACAATTGGAAAAAAAAAAAAACTCCGTCTGCTCCTCTCACTGTACTGCCACATCGCATTCACCCACTTATTTAAGCACATTTGTTTCTGCAGTTATTTTGAAAATTGAGGTTAGGCTTTTAAAAACTAGGTGCCTTGTGCACCACAGAACAGTGCTATAAACCACATATGGCAGTCTTACACACACATGTGCAAATATTGCTGCCATGGCAATGTCATCCCTGCAAGTACAGTATGTAGATTAGTTAGGCATGTGCTCCGCAAAAAGGGAAGGCTGAAGGAGTGACCAGGCTGTATATTTATTAATTTCATTTCAAACATCCCTAAACATTCTGTTTAGGACTTTGTGGGGGGAGGGGGTATGGGTGTTATGCAACCTGGGAACAGAGGTTTAACTAGACTTTGTGGAGTCTTAGGCAAGGTGCAATTTATGGGATCCTTCACAAGAAATTGGAGCAGAGGTTCTGGAAGCAGTCTCCTAAAAAGCTTATAGATGTGTGTGTGTGTGTGTGTGTGTGTGTGTGTGTGCGTGTGTGTGTGTCTGTGCATCTCTTTCTTCCTTTTTTCAAAGTCCAATTTCACCAGCTATTTCACTCAGAGGCTGAAGCAATATTTTATTAGGGCCCACCATCTGCTTTGAGAACCACATGTCCCAATAGAAAAAGGAATGTAAGGCTGGCCCGGTGGCACTGAGGGTTGAGGTGCTGGACACCTTACCTCATGCCACACCGGCAACCCGGGTTTAGGAACGACCTCGGGTCAGACAGTCAGCATGGAGGAGAGGGAGGGAGCAGGATTGAGCAGCTGAAAGGCAGCTCTCCTCTCCTGGGATGGTGATCACCCCCTCCATAGTTCCACTCCCACCAGGTGGAGGTGCAGTGGGTAGCATAGGCAGGAGGGGGCAGCAGTGTAGTGGGAGGGTGCCCCGGGGCATGGTGTGTGCTTACACCTGGGGTATGGGGAGAAAACAGGGGGAAAAGCTGAAAAAATCTATATAGAAAAAAAAAGAAAAGGAATGTATCCAACTGACTCACAGTGGCAATCGAATGATGATCTTTCTTTCTTCCTCTCTTTTTCTCTCTTTCTTTATCTCACTTCAGTACAGGTGTGCTCATCAAGAATGTTATTTCCCAAATACCATGAATAGTAGAATATAAGTTATTCAGGACCAAATAATGCACGCCATTCCTAGTATTAGTACTAGAAAAAATACATTAAAAAAATATATTTGACAGAAAATCCTCCAGCCCTCCCCAGGTGACTTGAACTAGACCTATCTGCCCATGGTCTACTGCCCTCATCCCTCCCCTCAGTCATCCCACACAGTCATAATGTTTTTCAGTTGTGCAGCTTGCAAGCTGCCAGCACCTGCATGCATTTTTTTAAAGATGCCTCCCCACTCCCTAGCTTGCTTCCCCCAAACACCATATCTGTAAAGCAGTGCCCCCCCCCCCAAGACAGGGTGTTCTACTATTTTAAAGAAGACCCGGGACATAATGGAATGGCACTGTCTTGATAACGCCTTCCCTAAAGCACTGATTAAACAAAATAGGAAGCCTTGATTAAGTACAGAAACCTATGTCTGATGAAAAAACATTCAAACACACCTTTCCTCATCTCTTTAGCTGCACAGCTTCTGTCTCGTCCGTCTCTGTATTTCTGTATTCCTGCTGTATCTCCTAGACTGAGCATTCAGGAAAGATATCTTGTCTCTGCCATCTGTTTTTGTTTCTTTCTTTCTCTTTCAACTGCCCCCACCATCGTGGAAGGGAGGACTGAGGTTAAGCCCTGCTTAATTCGGCCTTCACATGGTTTCTTACTATTAGGTACGTTTTATCTCCCTGGTGATAGTAGCAGAAATTAGTTCTTTAGTAAAAGCAGGATGAACACCACAAATACATAATTCTGCCTTTAATTCTTTTTAATTCATTGCATATCACATCCAGGGCTACTTTTCATGGTTCACACCACTCCATCTGGCCCATTGTGCTTAAAGCCTTAAATAAGATGCCAATGCTTTCTCATGATAAAAACTTACATAGAAATATAGACAATGACGGCAGAAAAAGACCAACGGTCCATCCAGTCTGCCAGAGTTTCATATTTAGTGCTGGAACCTACTGCCCCTCCAGGGTCTTAGACCTCCCCATCCTTACCTCCTATTCCCCTCCCAGTTTCTGCCACCGTGAGCAACCACTATACCCTTCATTCTATCCCAACTGTGCTTGAACCCACCAACAGGTTTTAGCACCCACCACTTTGGCAGGCAGACTGTTCTATGGTTCCACCACCCTTTCTGTAAAATAAGCCTCCCTCCTGTCAGTTTCCCCTTGCATCCATGTGACCATGAACTAGTACACAAGCAAAATATTTCCCCACAATTCACCTTATTAATTCCTTTTAAGAACTTGAAGATCTCTATTATATCTCCCTTCTGGTTTCCAGTGAGTTCAGTGCCTTGAGGCACTCCTCACAGGTCCTGCCCTGTTGGCCCTGAATCATTTTTGTTACCCTGCACTGCACCATCTCCAGCCTATCTCTAGCCTTCCTGAGGTGAGGAATCCAGAACTGGGTGAAGTACTCCAGGTGTGGCCTCACCAAAGATCTATAGGGGAAGTTTATCAACTATCATTGCCCCTCCCGATGCATCCCAGCATCCTACTTACTTTGCTATGTGCCTTGCTGCACTGACTTGATTGTTTGAGGGGTCACTGATGATAACTCCAACATCCCATTCCTCAGCCATAGTGTTAAGTCCCACCCCACCCACCCAGTACTCCACCCTGGGGTTCTTGTCCCAAGGTGCATTAACTTGCACTTTTTGGCATTGAATTTAAACTGCCATATCTTAGACCACTCCCTTAGCTTTTGTACTTCACTCTGCATGTTCCTGATTCCCTTGTTGCTATCCACCCTCCCACAGAGCTTGGTGTCATCTGTGAAGAGACACAGCCTGCCTAGAATACCCTATCCAATGTTGCTAATGAACAATACTGATGAGGACCAGTCCCAGAACAGATCCCTGTGGTACCTTGCTTGTGACCTCCCTCTCTACTGACTTAACCCCATTGACTACAGCCCTCCGTTGCCTCCTCTTTTGCCAGTTACCCACCCAGTTTACAATGAACTATCCTCCGTCTTATTCAGCAAGTGTCTCTGAGGCACCAAGTCAAAAGCCTTGCTAAAGTAAAAGCACAGCAAATCCACAGTGTGGCCCCTATGCAATTCCCTCATCACCCAGTCAAAGTAAAGTATCAGATTCATCTGATGAGATCTCCCTACCAAGAATCCATACTGTTTATTATCATAGAGCCCATTGCTGTCCAAGTGGTCCATGGGGTCCTCTTTGATCAGTGACTCCATCAGCTTCCATACCATAGATGTAAGACTGACAGGTCTGTAGTTCCCTGCATGTTTCCTTGTCCTCCCCCAACCATTCTAGATTGGAATTATGTCTACCACCCTCCAGTCCTTTGGAACTACCCCTGTCCTTAGAGAACTGTTGAACAGACCTACCAGGGGTTCAGACAGTTCTGCTGCCAGCTCCCTGAATAACCTCTAATGTAACCCATCAGGATCCCAGGGTCTTATCTATTTTTACTGATGCCAGCCCCTCCTGGACCCTTTTGCTTGTAAATATTGGCTACCTCATTTCCAGGACTCCCTTAGTGGCTGCTCTGATGCCACTCTCTGGCAAGTTTCCACCATTCTCCTTAGTGAAAACTGAGCTAAAGTAATCATTAAGGACAGTGGCCTTTTGCTTATACTCCTCCATTACTCTACCCCCCTCTGCTAACTGTGTAATTCTCCTTGCTTTCTTCCTATTCTCCCTAATATACATGAAGAACTGTTTTTCACCACTGTTGACCTCCACAGTATTCAGTTCTGTGTCTGATTTTGCCTTCCTAACTGCCCTGTTTGCCTCTCTATTTTTCAGCATGCATTTTCCCCCATTCTTCCTCCCCCAGTTTTCCTTTATACTTGTAGAAGGCCTTTTGCTTTGACCTCACTGCTTCCCAGACTCTTGCTGAGAACCATAATGGTCCCTTGAACTTGTTCTTTTTGGTTATTGTTCTCATGCATAACTTAGATGCCTCAAGGATGGCTCCCTTAATTACCCCCCCATGTCGCTTCCACCCCCCATGTTGTCCACCTGACTAACTTTTCCCTGACCAGCTGCTCAGCCTGTTGAAGTCAACCCTTCTGAAATCCAGGACTTCAGCTCTCAACTGGGGTTTTCCAGACCCAAGGGCCAGTTCAAACCAAATGGAGTTAAGGTCATTGTTTCTCTGTGGTTCCCCTATTCTCACAGCTCCAATCACCTCTGAGTTGGTGAGCGCCGTCTTGAGAATTACAGTCTGCCTAGTGGGTTCTTTAACTAGATGTACCTGTGGACAGTGCTGGAAGGTGCCTAGCAAAGGCCTGACTTCTTGTCCTCTTGGCCACTGAAATATCCCAGTCGATGTCTGGCAGGTTCAGATCACCCACTACCACTACCTCCCCCTTTGCCACCACTCTTTCAAGTTCTTCCCTGAGCTCTCTGTCTTTCTCTTCCCCTTGCCTCAGAGGTCAATAGATCACCCCTGTCAGGAGGTCTAAATCTCACTGTCAGGTTCTTGGCAATATTGGGAATGCAAGTAATCACAGACACATTGCATTAGAGTAATAAACTTGTTTATTACTACCAAAAAGGATAAAAGCACAGTTGTCCTAAGCAGTTCTTACCAATACGAACTTGGAGCCAGTGCTAAACGTTCCCTATACCTCGAGGTTTCTTTGTGTCTCTTGGGATCTCCTTACTATGGTTACTGTAAGATAGAAACATTTCTAGTTACAGAGATGAGCTCTGTTGGCAAAATCAGAGGAGACTCCATGGTCCAAGATAACATTATACAATTTTGTAGTAGTCAACAGTTTGTGAAACAAAAGAGTTCTTATACAGAGTCTTACATAACTCAGTATAGTAGTACAAATCACCGAAAGGTGGCAATGCCAACTTATATATCATAATTATTCCAAGGACACAGGTGTCCTGACATCTCATAAGTAAGAAATACACAGAAAATACATAGAAGAATATATATGTATTAGCAAGCAAAGTGTATTACAATAACATGAGTACATATAACCTGACATCTACTCTTATACGGTAGATGCCCTTAGCCCGATATGTTAGTGCAACATATACCTAAACACTAGCTGTCTACGGTGTACCTCTAAGGGTACCAATAAGGGTGCAGGAACCGCGAGTAACATTCCCCCCTTTGTTGCCTCCAAAGGCAACACAGGCAAATCTAGGGAAAGGTCAGGGAGCAGTGGTCATTTACAAACCCGACGCGCAAGCTTTGTAAAGGAACTCGAGATGCTCACGGTGTTGGTACAGTGTGTGCCGTAGGCAACATAGCATAATAATCAAGAACAATATCAAAAATGCTTGTATAACAACAAAACCTTTAAAAGTAATTTCTAACCATGTGTTAGTTAATGCATCATTCATATCACCATCATTAATTAATGAAAGGACAACTTCATTGACCTTGGTCATATTATTGCTGATGTGGATGAGGTGTGTATCTTTCCTGTCTAAAAGTGATTTTAATGTAAGTGTAAGTGGATCTATGTGTACATTAAAATATGGTAAATATTCAGAAAGTATGAGCAGATAATTGGGGTTACCATCAATGATGTCTGCATCGATAAGGGGGACCGGGGTTATAACGGTATGTCCAATAACAGTTTTCTGGTGTGGGACAAAACAGAAATTGGGGGTATCAATAACACATGTTTCAGACCCATAAGTATAGCTTTTGAAATTAGTAACCACGCAATACTCTCCATCAGAATTATACTGAGATAGAACAGTGGGGAGTCTCCACTTTTGCAACTGTACCGGGCAGGTGTAGGTCGTCTTGGAAATCCGTGTTGACAGGCGATGAACCTCCTCACGATAAGATCGGTAGAGTTTATCCAGAGCTAATGTTGAGTCTGAGAAATCTGTGCCATTTGTGCTGATGTCATCATCCATGGAAAAAGTCCAATCAATGCTATCTGGAGAATAACTACATACAGGTCGAGTAACATCAAATACATCACATCGAGACAAGTAAATATATTGTTTCTTCACACAGCAGTCTGTGTGCGGAGCAACCCAGGCATCCAGCAAAGGATGGAAAACCAGTAGAGAAGGTAGATCCAGGCATTCTCTGTAGATGTCTTCATCAAGGTGCCCAATGGAATGTACCAGTGCCAGCTTGTCGAACAAAGCTGTAGTGGGATCAAAGCATGGTAAAGAAACAGTAAAAGAAGCAAACATAGTATCTCTTATAGAACATTTCTTAGAAGTAAAACAAGGACCAGTATTAGGGTGTCTGGTCACAAAATCCAGGTTTCTAGCTGTAGAAAGAGGAATAGTTAGAGATTGTTGCATACACATAGCAATACAGCCAGGGGTTTTACATCATGGACAATACCATGTGGAGATGCGTCTGTCATGTTTGATATCAGGGATTCTTCCAGATTCTAGATCACGGAAGAGATTGTTGCTGGTAGTGATAATGTATGAGCCATAGGCAGAGCAAAGAATTTCTCTAGCAAAGTATTGTTTATCTGCTTCTTTGTTATTCTGTGCAATGAGTGCGTTAATCTTCTCTTTAGAGTCTGTAAATGCCTTAGCAATGTCGTGCATATTGTATACAGTGTATCTTTCTTCCTGACTAAGGCCATCCACACCATGCAATAATGGGGGTAGTATATTATTTACCAAACCAGTCTGAAATTTGGCAGAATGAGATTTGATAGCAGCAATGTCTGGCTTTTTCCAAATAGACATGGCCGTACCAAAGAGACCTATGACAGTACCTGTTGTACCAGTGACATCAGAACTGTCAACTTCACATATATTACGTTTATGACTTTGATCATCAGGATTGGGTTTTCTCCTGAAGTTGCCTCTATGTTCAGTAGTATGGACCCCGGTAATAGGGTCTTGAGTACGAATCTGAAATGCAGCTAAACTATCAAGCAATAACGTACTATAAAATGCTGACTTATTAGTATTGTGACACATACCAAATTCTTTCATATTCCAGTAAGTAAGATTAAACAACACAGGTATGTGCATAAATTGTAAATTGTTAATTAATGAACCAGGGAGGGCAGTAGCTGTTAGACCACTGCGGAGACCAGGGGTGTGCTTTGGACATTCCAAAAGCTGTTTATCAGTGGGTGGTAACACAGAGAGGTACATGGCAGCAGAAGCCATATTGTGTACAGCACAAAATTTTCTAGCAGAATCCTTAGACAGAGAATTACAATACCAAGGATCAATTAAGGCAGTAATATTGTATAAACCAGAATGCCTGAGAGCAGTTTGTAGCAAGGACAGAGAACCATTTGGGGATAATTTAGCATTTGGCCAACCCTGGAAAGTTCCTTTGGAGAGTTTGGCCACAGGGAGAATTTGTCCTTGCGATGTGGTTTGCTACTCAATTTGTAGGGTAGATTTATCAGGAGCAACAACCGAGGCAGTGAGGTAAGCATCAGAACCTTCCTGGACAGTGATCAGACTATCTGGTATATTGATGGATACTCCCTCTGGAGCAGATGTCAGATGATCAAGGTGAGGTAGGAGGTTCTGTACCGTGCCTTGGATGCAGGGGATAACTCCTGAGATGAGGAGATAATGGAACAAGATAGCCATCTTGTCAGTGTATCTGAAAAGCAAAATCAAACATTAGTAAGTCAGTACTATTCCACCCAATGGGTTGAGGAAAAGTAATTAAACTCCTTTATATAGTTTCAGTTGGTTTTCATGTAACCATTTGTCAGTCAGTTTATTGTTTTGCAGGAGTCTAACTTGATAGACTGCCGGACTGAGCTTGTTGACAATGGGATATGGGCCTTCCCATTTATTGGAGAAGGAATGTGTGGGATGTGCAAATCAGAGAACCATTACCTGATCTCCATCCTGCCAATCCACTTCTTGTGCGTGCTTGTCAAACTGTATTTTGGATTGTTGCTGGGCCTTACCCAGGCCACAGTCACAATGCCAGCACAGTTCTAATCCATGTGTTATCCCCCTGTAGCACCACAGAGGACACACCCAGGCCATCGGTGAGTACTAGCCACTGCACAGCATGCACAGTTCCAATGCACATACTACACTGTGTGCCTAACATTGTTGTTTACTGCCATCTGTGTAGGAGACAGCGCTGGCACATGGGAGCAGGTAGGTGGACACTCCCACACCACTGCAGCTGCTGTAGTCACTGTTTCTACCTCTAGCTAATGCTGACCTGCACAATCTCCATCCAGGTGTGCCACCATAGCCAGCAGTGCCACCCACACTTGATAACACAGTGCACAGTCCAGGTAGGTGTATGTCACATGTTATACTGTCAGCATTGATGGGCCTTGGGACCATGCCCTGGGCACAGGCCGATGGGCACAGCAGGGCACTCCCTGTGACACTGGATGTGCGGACATGTGGCAGGGCAGCATGCAGTGCTGCCTGACCACACCCACACTCTACAGAGCCAGGCTGCGGTATGCCGCTGCATGAGGCTGGAGGCCTGGTGATACACTGCTGGGGCAGTGTGTGGCAGTGTGAGATGGTGCATGCGTATTGCATCAGCCTGTCAGTCCACGCTGGCTGCAGTGCATGTCGTCAGTGGGGGCAGCACCTCTGGGGGGGCATGCATTGGCGTGACCTGTGACTGAGGCCTGTCCCCATGCACCATGTACGCAGGTGGGTATACCACCGGGCTGAAGGGGGGTCATCGACACAGCCACCAGACCACTGTGTATTGAAACGTGTGCTATTCCTTCCCCCCATGCAGGTCTCAACACATGCCATGGACATGTCCCGGGATCGGGCCTCAGTTTGAGCAGGCGGTTTCCCAACTACACACCCATGGAGACTGCCATGCTTGTAAACTGCATGCAGCAGTGGGGCAGGACGCTGCTACCACTGGGTGCAGGAGGCACACCACCGCCAAGCGGGACCATGCGTGGTGTGCAATCAGAGCATGGGAGCACATCTGGGGCCAGCAGCAGCATGCACTGGACGGTCTGCCAACTGCAACACTGTTGACAGGATATGGCATGGAGGGACCCTGGGGATACTGGAGTGCCTGATCAGCATGGGACGCCGAGATGAGGTCGAGCCAGGATGCAGGTGCAGGTTTGTATGCCTACGGCCGTCCATATGGCAGTGCAGTGCTGGCACATAGGCCATGGCATGCTCTGCTGCACACTCCTCACCATTCTCCCCATCCCCACAGGTGCATCAGGCATGGCCCAGGACCATGGTGGCACGCGTTGCGACTGTACATGTCCTGTGTGTGTGTGTGTGTGCCACATGGCCAGACCCTGCACTGACTGCATCCTTTGCAACCCAACAGGTGGGCGTAGCTGACTGACACACCGGCAGAGGGCACTGCTGTGGGCCATGGCAGAGCTGAAGGTGGCCGAGGTGGAGGAGTACCGCTGGCACACAAAGTGCAGAGCAGTGAATGGCATGGGTCCTTCCTCCCACATCATCCTTGGAGGAGGGGGAGACAGTGGAGGAGGGTGTGGACATTGCACAGGAGCTGGTTGTGCAGGACTCCACAGACAGTGGGCAGCTGGAGCCTGGATCACAGCAAGATGCTGGGCCAGACACGGTGATGGATGTTGCAGAGGATGTGGTTCTGGACATGGCCACACCACCTACTGGGCCTGTGGTGGTGCATGCAGCAGTGCTGCAGCAGGAGGATGCACCACCTAGGGACACTGGCACTGTGCAGGGTGAGAATACACTAGCGATGAGGGACCATGGGCCACAGCCTGTGGTTATTGTCCAGGAGCAGCAGCAGCAAGACAGTATGGACAGTAACGCTGGGGTGCCTGGGGATGTTCCCATCCAGGGGGGCGTGCCGGATAGACAGCGTTTGGTGTCTCTGGTGTTGGCAGTACTGGAGGACATTAGATGCCTGCATAACTCTGTGGACACCCTGCTGGTGGAGCTACGCCAGACTTAGCTGCTGTGCTGGTGCCCTGTGTTGTTGGGTGTGGGTTTGCATATATGGGGTGGGGACTGGCATATTGTTGTTGGTGGGTGCAGGTGGGTGTATGGGACTGAAGGGGGATTATGTTTGGGGTGTAATTCTGTTGCATTGTTCTGTTTGTTGTTGTCCCATTTCCCACTGTTCACACCCTTTCCCCACTGCTGTTTTCCATGTGTCCCTCTTGTACCATTTTGTACATTAAACTGATTTTCTACAACCCTGGCTCTGCGTGTCTGTCTCAGGTGTGCATGGTCGTCTGCGTGTGTATCTCATCGTGTGCATGGGGACACACCTGTGGTGATGCCTGCTGTCCCCAGTGTATCCTCACTGTGCACCTGGTCTGTGTGCCAGCTGTGCAGCTCACAGCCCTTGGCACATTCCGGTGGCCGCGTCTGCTTGGTGTCCTGTGTGCTGCAGCACACCGTGCATGGTCTGGTCCCCATGCTGCCACACATTGATTGTCCTGGCTGTGTGGTGGCCTTGGGCCTGTATGGCACCCTTCCACCCATGGGTCCAGTGTACCCTGTGGATGGCACCAGTGTCATGGGCATTTGTGTGTCTTACCACCATATGTCTACAGATCTGTGCCACCCAGTGCTGTGTCCCTGTTGTGGTTGTACTGTTTACATGTATCAGTGGCCATGGCAGGGGCATTGTGCCTGGTGGCACCATCATCCCAGTGTTGTGTCTGTGGCATCTGTGAACCCTTTGCCTCCTGTGCCACCCATGCCATTGGCATGTGTGTTGCTGCCCCTTTCACTCTGTTCTGTGTGTACTGGGCGCATTGGCTTGAGTGTTCCACTGTTTGCCATCTGGTCCACCTTGGGGCACTGCTGTTTGTGTGGTGTGGTGGTGTCTGTCTGGTGGGGAGGGGTCACTGGCTTGTGCACTGTTTAAGGCAGCTTTTACCTGTTCTAACTTACATAGCCTTCATCTGCTATACCGCTGTACGCCATCTGTTTTGGAATAGCTTTTTTGTGGTGTGTTACGCCTGTCATAGGCCACATTACGCAGTGGCGTATGCATTTTCTGTCATATCTGCATCGTAACTTGTGTCATTCATAGAGGTTGCGGGGTGTACCGTAAGTGTTCTCTTGGAATAGCACATGTTGCAAATCGCTGGCGTAGCTTGCGATTTGCACTGTCGGGACTGGCATACTGCATTTACGCCTGGTGTAACTATCTTGGAATTGGGCCCCTAGATTCATTAGAAAATATATCATTTATGTTTTTTAATAGATGTAGAATGTTTTTTGATGGTATACAATTTAAATTGTATACATAGACTTTGTTAAATACCGTGATTGCTTCTAATATGTTAAATTATATCAGAAAGTATTAATTACTGATAGCAATGAAAAAAGTTTTTCTTTGAATACTTCACCAATTGTTCTGTTAACGAAAAATTTCTGTAACATTTATTGACATAATAAAGGTATGGGGGAGTACTAACTAAGATCCCCTTCTTCTCACCTGCCACTGTGGTTCCCCTATTTCTAGTCTCCTCTGTGGTCATTTTAAATGTCTGATATAGATGTCAAATGTCTGCTGCAGCGCACATGTCCCATCTCTTGTCAGGTGAAGTCTGTCACCCTTGAAGAGTCTCCTATCCCAGAAGTCTCTCCAATCCCCCACAGAGTGGTACCCCTTCTACTGATACCATCCTTAAGCCACCCATTAAACTCCTCAGTTACATCATTCCTTATCCTATCCTGCTTCCCTTCCCTTCCCTGCCCCACACAGGTAGGATTTTGGAAAAGACAGAGAGGATGAGTATCTGTCTACGGAAGTTTGTCTTCATGATCTCTAGCAACTGATTTGCCAGATCATTGGTACCCAGGCATACCAGCACCCCATCCCCCCCTGCTCACCCTCTGCCATCTTCCCTACCCTATCTAAATCCTGAATGGCCAATGCACCAGGAAGGCACCAGACCATCCCCCTCCTGTCCAACCTCTCTCCACGACTCTCTCTACCTCTCTAATCATTGAGTCCTCGACTAGAGAAGATCAAAGTTGGAAAACTTCAGTTTGCAAAAAATTTTGCAGAATATTGTCATTTTGTGAAATAAATCCATGGTGCAAAGCCCAATTCTCCCACCCCACCCCATAAAAAAAACTCCGCAAAATGCAGAGTTTAGCAATTTCGTCTGCGAAGTTCAAACTCTGCATTGTGTGGAGTGTTTTTTTTTTTGTGTGTCTAGTGGTCCACACCTGCTGATCCCCGAACAACTTAGAATAAAATTCATTGGTGTCTAGTTGCCCTCCCACCGACCACACGCCCGATAATAAAAATAAAACTTGTCCCTGGTGTCCAGTGCCGTCCTCTACCTGAAGCCCTGCCTGAAATAAAAATAATATTCCCTGGTGGCTAGTGATCCCTCCCCCCACCCAATCACTCACCTGATTTATGTAAACAAGATGTCCCTGGTGGCTAGTGGTCCCCCCCCACCCGATCAGCCAGCTCACATTCATTCACTGAGCTCTTTGAGCTCTGTCAGCAACTCAGACAACAGTGGAGGGCTGTTCCGGTCACCGATAGGGGGAATGGTGTTGTGTCCCCCTCTCTCGGGGGGTTCACAATGCCATTCCCCCATCCTGCCCCCTTCCCCCACCGATGACCGGAACAGCCCTCCGCTCTTGTCTGTGCCACTTACAAAGCTCAAAATGAATTAGTACAAGCTGTTCTGTCAATGAATGAACATGTGCTTGTACAAGTGCACACTCATTCACTGACGGCTTGGTCTGGTGACCGGCCACTGTGGAGAGAGGAGGCTGTGCCTGTCACCCACTCAGGCTTGGGGTGGGGGGAAGTGGGGTGGTGGGGCACTACCTGCCAGGGTGGGGGGGTCCACTAGACCTCCAGGGAAAGGTTTACATTCTCTACACAGGGGAGCGGGGATTTGAAGGGGGGATCCGCTAGACCATCATGGAAAAATTCATTTATCACTTTGCCACACACCAGGGACACTTTCTGCTGTATTGGGCGGATGACCAGGTGGGGGGGAGGGACTGCTAGCCACCAGGGAAATATTTTTAATATATCAGGTGAGTGATCGAGTGGGGTGAGGAACCTCTAGCCGCCAGGGAATATTATTTCTATTTCAGGCAGGGCTTTGGGTGGGGGGGCACTGGACACCATCAGGCCAGCGATTGGTGGTGGAGGGGATGACCTTTAGACACCAGGGAATTTAATTTTACATTGGGGGGACCACTAGACACCAGGGATAGATCAGGCTGACGATCAGAGAATTCGCTAGTTGTAACTTGGCCTTGTTTTGCATCTTTTTAAGTGCAATTTGCACTTAAAAACCCCAAAAGCAAGGCAAAGTTACAAATGGCGAAATTCCTATAAACAGGACAGTTTCGTGAAATGATCCTCGGAAGCAAAATTGGCGACTTCGTCAGAATTTCACCAGTGAAATAAAACTTCATTGCATCTCTATCCCTGACCACTAAGACTTTCCAAGCAGATTTGTTCCCCCTGGGTGTCATCATAGTGTCCTGCTCTTTCCCATTGACTGAGTTGGAGTCCCCCCTCCCAGTGGAATAAGGTGCCTGAACCTCCTCTAGGGGCGTGAAGTGGTTCGCCATCTGGATGGTGCTGGGCTGATCAACCTTATGGCTACTCCTACACCCCTACTCCCCACCATTCTCCAGCCCTCTGGACCAGTGTGTCGCTGGTGTAGTGGGGATGTGGAGATATGGGCTTTGATTTAGCTATAGTGACACACCTGAGATATTTTTACCCTTGCTGCCACCAGCTCAGCACTGGAGCTCTCTCCATGGTCCTGCAAATGGGAAAATGACCCCCTCCTCCGGAGCATATCCCTAGAGAAGCATGCCCCACAGCCACCACAACTGACTGCTTCCACTCTGAATCCCATCCCTATACTGGCCATTAAATGAAGCCAAACCTAGCTAATGTGGGTTTCCAAAAACAGGTTCACAGTTAACAAAATACTAAGTCAACTCAACTCATAGTGCTCATCCAGATAGTGTGCAGCAGTTAGGCTCAGCTATAACACAGGAAACAGGAATAAAAGCTACCTTGTAGTGCTCACCCAGATAGTGTATAGCTGTAAAGACCCCACTATAACACAAGTACTGAATTAACTCATACAGCCACACCCAGATAGGGCAAAGCTGTAAGCCTTAACTATGCATGCATGTATGTATGTATGGATGGATGTATGTATGCAATTTATTTATTTATTCAGAGAGTATTTGAGCACAGGTGCTCATTTACAAAGGTTCCACATCAAATACTGTTACATACACAAACAGTTAAGGCATCTTCATCAATTTCAGTGGAATATATTCGGACAAACTCCAACATGTGACAGTAAGATTATGTTAGGCCATATAGCACTAATCAGTGTGGGGTTTCAATGCATATAATGCGAGCTCTTAAATTAATTGAAGCAAATACAGTTGGAGCTGTAGCAGTGGGCTGTGTACAGTGCTCTTTTCGATTGGGCAATGTTCTGTAAACTTAGTAGGGATTCATCCAGCCTACTGCACTGACAGCAAAGAAGAGCTTTCCTAGGTTCTAAGGCAAGTCTTGCCATGCTTCTGGTACCATATAGATTGTTGACAGGGTGGATGCAGTTTTGAATGGCTAGGGCAGTGAGGCCCAATAGTGTCTTTTTAACAAGCAGACCGGTTTGGTATTTTAATCTACCTTACAGAGGTAGCCAATTGGTAAGGGTGTAGAGGGTGCAGTTGTGGGTGAGCTTGTCAGCCCCTGGTATGAAGCGACTTACCTTAGTGTATACCACCTGGATCCCATTTAATACCACGTCACAAGTGGCAGCATACACAGGGAGGTCATAGTCTATGAGGGACAGAACAGAACTTATGACAACAAGGCATGTAGCTTCGGCTGTGAGGTTAAGGCAGTTCCTGTACAAGCACCCAGTCTTCTGTTTGCCAGTGCAACAATGTTGTCCACATGTGGGGCAAAAGAGAAGGTGTCATCCAATGTGACACCAAGGTACTTCTATGTTTCTACTTGTTCCAGACTTTGTCCCTTGTCATTGACGATGACCAGTGGGGAGATCTTTTTTTTTTCATTTGTGGGCCCAAGAAGAGCATAGCTTTTGTTTTTTTATAGTTCAGAACCAGTTTGTTAGCTGGGAATCATTTTCCTGGTGCTAAAAGTTGACCCAGAGGCTGGCCAAGATTTTACTGTGGCTAGGATTTCTGGAGTAGATGACGGCATCATCTGCATATAATAGTATAGTACCCTTGCTGACTGGCAGGCCTAAGGCTGTAAACTGTTCAAATAGTAGGGGGCTGAGTAATGAATCCTGGGACACCCCAATGGATACATTCCTTGTGTCAGAGAGGAAGCCATCTATTCTTACACTCTGGGATCAAATTGGAGAGGTAACTTCGACACCAATCTACTGTGTCCAATGATAGGCCTAAGGAAGAGAGCTTGTCAAGTAGTAGCTTGTGTTGGACAAATTGAAAGCCATGGTTAGATCAATATAGATGGATCCAACCTTGTCTCCCCTGTCGAGGGCCTCATGTAGGTAGCTAGTGTACTCAGATAGGGCAGTTCTGGTGTTATGAATCTTTCTGAATCCATGCTGTTGTGGGCATTGGATGTTATGGTTTTCCAGAGAGGTGACCAGTTGGTCTGAAACGATTCTCTCCAGGGCCTTGGATAGAGGGGGACAGGATGGATATTGGCCTATAGTTAGCCAGACTAGTGTGGTGACGACCTATGAAAACCGGCATGACCAGTGCAGCTTTCTATAACGCAGGGAACTGTGAGTATAGTACTGCACAGAAAAGTTGTAGAGCTTGGCAATAGGGTGGGCAAGCTCCTTCAGTGCCAGTGCTAGAAGCTTCATATCAATCATATCACCGCTGACCCTTGTTTTACCCAATATTCTTTTGATGTGCTTTAGGGTGTCCTTAGCTGTGACTGGTTTGAAACTCCCCAACGGCTGGGCCGAGCCCCTCACCGGACAGACCCTCTAATCTCAGAAAGGCTGCCAGGTAGGGGAAGCAGGCCCTCCCCAGAGGAGTGATCCAAGGGGCTAGAATGTCCAGTTGGGGGTGCCGGAAGGGAAGAGGCTTCAGGCAGGGTAGTAGAAGCGCTAGTCCAAGTGACCACCTCCAAGAGATGCCCAGTACTAGGGGAGCATAAAGAGAATTGAAAAAAAAATCTATCAAATAAATTTTACACCTTCCTTGAGACAGCTATGTCCTCTTTCACAATCACCACAACTGAAATGAAAGAAAATATTTTAAATTTGAAAAATATTGTAAATAGCACTTAGCTCCAGAAACTACTCACAAACACAGCCACTCTTCTGCTGCCAGAAATCTAGAATTCTAGAATTCCAGAAGTTCAATCTGTCTCCAGTAGGATACTGAAATGCCTTCATAGACATTTACTTTACCAGGCCAAGTGGCACCTGCCCTATGCCCTTTGTTTAAATGCTGTCTTAAGTCTCCGCTACTCTGAATTATTCATAGGGATTCTTGGGATTTTATTCTGACACCCAGCTGTCTCCTGCAGTGTACGAGGAGCCAGGCATTGCAATATTCTACCAAACAGAGACTGAACTTTGTATCAGGAGAAAGCGTTTGCATCTTATTTGAGGCTTTAAGCACAGCAGGCCTGACGAAGTGGTGTGAACCATGAAATGTAGCCCTAGATGTGATATGCAATGAATTAAAAAGAATTAAAAGCAGAATTATTTTGTAGTGTTCATCCTGCATTTACTAAAGAACTGGTTTGAATTGTCTATTGGATGACCCAAATAAAAAAAATGTCATTTTCCTGTGAGGAGAAGGTCAGCCTGGACACTCTATTGAACAGCAGATAGTGGCAGAAACACCTGTAGCAGCTGATGTGTGGTATATATATATATATATATATATATATATATATACTTAATTACCCTGGCTCTAGGGTTAGCAGGGGCTGAGGAAAAGGGAGAAATGGAGAGAGCCTAAACCTCTGGAATCTGCAGTACGGAAATCAGAAAAAGTACTGGTCTCTTATACACAGTAGCACTACCGGAGGTATGAGCTGTGAAGCCGAGTGGAGTGACTGTTTTTTTGCATTTTATTTTCAGCTTTTATGTTTCCTGTCTGCTATATATTTTCTTTTATGTATATAAAAAAAAAAAAAAGACTCAGGAAGGGGGTGGGGTTGACTGACTGGGAAGTCGCCAGCTTAGTGGGGGGAATGGTGGCTTGTGACTTTGAAAATTCAAGGTGCCCAAGGTACCCTCATTAATGGGGCACCCCGAATTGGCACTCATTTTTACCAGGCTCTATTGAAAAATAAATGCATGCCTGGCATGGCCTTTCAGCCAGGCAGATTACTTTATTTTTCAAGCCCATTTTCTAAATGTAAACAAGCAAGTCTTGAAGGTGATACACCACCAAATTGACAGCCACTGCAGAGTATATAAGACAGGCATGCTGTGATCACTTAAATAGGTTCTCACCACCAGCCGAGCCACAGCATTCTGGACCAGCAGAAAGCAGTGCATCAAAAGATATACAGCCTCACAATAGTGTAGTCAGAAGGTGACAAAGGTATCGACTGTCATCACCAGATTAGTGAGCACAAGATGTGGTTGGATCCAGGTGATGTTATAGAGATGCTAAAAGCCATTGCTCACTTCCATCAGTACCTGTTTTCTAATGTTAACATGCAGTACACAATGCCCACAGATTCTTTACCGCATCCACAGCTCAAAGTGTTTGACCATTTAAGGTTATAAGGCATTAGGAGTGCTCGGACTCTGCAGAACAGAATCACATTCATTGGATTCTGACCCAATTTTCAAATTTAGGATATCTGAAACTGCAGTTCAAAAATCCTAATTCTTAAACTAAATCCTGAAACCTATTTTTAAATAGAAATTTAGGATTTAGGAAAGGGCAAACAAAGGCAATGAGCCAGGACGGGTGGGCAGTGGGCAGCTGCTGATGAATACCTGTAGAAGAAACACAGTTACAAGTGAGTAACATTTTCTTCTAACCATGTGGCTTCATCCATAGCCACATACACTGCATCAGTTATATGGACCAAATTTTAGGCTAGAGCAGGGGAGGTCAGTGAATTAATGTCCATCACTTACGCAGATAAGGAAGACATCAATTGCTCTCCCCCAACTATGTTAATGGGGAGGAAGTATAACCACAACAGAGAAAGAGATAGGTGGTGGTGCAGGGGGACATCCAAAGCAGCAAGAAAGGAAGAGATGGGACAGTGAAGGGAGGCAGCAGGTAAATCAAGTGAGGATAAGGTGGGTGGGGCAACAAGGGAAATACAAGACAGAGAGTAATAGAGAAAAAAGATTCAGGGGCACAGCAGTGAACACGGGGGGCATCCACTGCAATGAGGAACAATGACCAAGAGCACAGGGGGAGTCTCAGAAAGGCAAATGGATGGTAATAAGCCTGAATGCTTGAAGCTTTGGCAACAAGATAAGCAACCTCTAAGCAGTGATGGCAGAGGCTATCCCTGATCTAATGGCAGAGACTGAAATCTGGACAACAGAGTGTAGCGAGTGGGATGTCATGGTCCCTGGGTACTTCCTGTTCAGTAGGGACAGGAAAGGTGGTTGCCCTGTACATAATGGACTGTACTGAGGCCAGAGAGAACTCAACAATGAAAAGTTTGGGTGAGGTAAAAGTAATACGGGTCCAGCTCAATGAAGAGAGGAAAGCATTAGGATGGGGTGGTATATTGATCACCAAATCAGAAAGAGGAGGGTGATAGGAATTTGGGAGTTGAAATCTGGAAGGTATCTGCAAAAGCAGCAGTGGTGATAACGGGGGAAATAAACATGCTGGATGTAGACTGGGAGGCTGCAATTGCCAGGAGTACAAGAAGTCAGTCACTACTGGATGTTTTTCAGGACTGCTTCCTGGTGCTATGGGTAAAGAAATCAACAAGAGAGGAGGCCGCACTTGATATGGTAGTCACAGCTGTGCCCTTGATCAGGTACTTGGACTTGGCAGTGCGGTTCTCTTTTCCATTGCCGCTGCCTCCCCCTGCCAGCAAGTCAAGAGAAGAAACCGCCTCAGCTGTGTCCTTGATCGGGTGCTTAGACCTGGTGGTGAGGCTCTCTTTTCCGCCACCGCCTGCCTCCCCCAGCCAGCAGGTCAAGAGAAGAACCTGCCTCAGCTGTGCCCTTGATCGGGTGCTTAGACTTGGAGGTAAGGCTCTCTTTTCCGCCACTGCCCACCTCCCCCTGCCAGCAGGTCAAGAGAAGAATCTGCCTCAGCTGTGCCCTTGATCAGGAGCTTTGACTTAGCAATGTGGCTTTCATTTCTGCTGCCACCCACCTCCCCCTGCCAGCAAGTCAAGAGAAGAACCCACCTCAGCTGTCCCCTTGATCGGGTGCTTGGACTTGGTGGTGCAGCTCTCTTTTCTGCCGCCACCCACCTCCCCCTGCCAGCAAGTCAAGAAAAGAACCCACCTCAGCTGTGCCCTTGATCAGGCGCTTGAACTTGGCGGTGCAGCTCTCTTTCCTGCCACTACCCACCTCCCCCTGCCAGCTAGCCAAGAGAAGAACCCATCTCAGCTGTGCCCTTGATCGGGCACTTGGACTTGGTGGTGCGGCTCTCTTTTCTGCTACCACCTGCCTCTACCTGTTGGCAAGTCAAGAGAAGAACCCGCCTCAGCCATGCCCTTGATCAGACACTTGGACTTAGCAGTACGGCTCTCTTTTCCACCACCTCCCCCTGTCAGCAAGTCAAGAGAAGAACCTGCCTCAGCTGTGCCCTTGATCGCATGCTTGAACTTGGTGGTGCGGCTCTCTTTTCTGTTGCCGCCCACCTCCCCCTGCCAGCAAGTCAAGAGAAGAACCCACCTCAGCTGTGCCCTCGATCGGGCACTTGGACTTGGTGGTGAGGCTCTCTTTTCCGCTACCACCTGCCTCCACCTGTTGGCAAGTCAAGAGAAGAACCCGCCTCAGCTGTGCCCTTGATCGGGCACTTGGACTTGGCGGTACAGCTCTCTTTTCCGCCACCTCCCCCTGCCAGCAAATCAAGAGAAGAACCTGCCTCAGCTGTGCCCTTGATCATGTGCTTGAACTTGGTGATGCGACTCTCTTTTCTGTCGCTGCCCACCGCCCCCTGCCAGCAAGTCAAGAGAAGAACCTGCCTCTGCTGTGCCCTTGATCAGGTGCTTTGACTTAGCAATGTGGCTTTCATTTCTGCTGCTGCCCTCCTCCCCTGTCAGCAAGTCAAGAGAAGAACCCACCTCAGCTGTGCCCCTGATCAGGCATTTGGAATTGGCAGTGCGGCTCTCTTTTCCACCACCACCCGCCTCCCCCTGCCAGCAAGTCAAGAGAAGAACCTGCCTCAGCTGTGCCCTTGATCGGGTGCTTAGACTTGGAGGTAAGGCTCTCTTTTCCGCCACCGCCCACCTCCCCCTGCCAGCAGGTCAAGAGAACAATCTGCCTCAGCTGTGCCCTTGATCAGGTGCTTTGACTTAGCAATGCGGCTTTCATTTCTGCTGCCACCCACCTCCCCCTGCCAGCAAGTCAAGAGAAGAACCCACCTCAGCTGTGCCCTTGATCAGGTGCTTGAACTTGGCGGTGCGGCTCTCTTTTCTGCCACTACCCACCTCTCCCTGCCAGCTAGTCAAGAGAAGAACCCATATCAGCTGTTTCCTTGATCGGGCACTTGGACTTGGTGGTGCGGCTCTCTTTTCTGCTACCACCTGCCTCCACCTGTTGGCAAGTCAAGAGAAGAACCCACCTCAGCTGTGCCCTTGATCGGACACTTGGACTTGGTGGTACGGCCCTCTTTTCTGCCACCTTCCCCTTACAGCAAGTCAAGAGAAGAACCTGCCTCAGCTCTGCCCTTGATCGCATGCTTGAACTTGGTGGTGCGGCTCTTTTCTGTTGCCGCCCACCTCCCCCTGCCAGCAAGTCAAGAGAAGAACCCACCTCAGCTGAGCCCTCGATCGGGCACTTGGACTTGGTGGTGCGGCTCTCTTTTCTGCTACCGCCTGCCTCCACCTGTTGGCAAGTCAAGAGAAGAACCCGCCTCAGCTGTGCCCTTGATCAGGCACTTGGACTTGGCTGTACGGCACTCTTTTCCGCCACCTCCCCCTGCTAGCAAGTCAAGAGAAGAACCTGCCTCAGCTGTGCCCTTGATCGCGTGCTTGAACTTGGTGGTGCGGCTCTCTGTTCTGTCGCCGCCCACCTCCCCCTGCCAGCAAGTCAAGAGAAGAACCTGCCTCAGCTGTGCCCATGATCAGGTGCTTGGACTTGCTGGTGCAACTCTCTTTTGTGCTGCCACTTGCCTCCTCCTGCCAGCAAGTCAAGAGAAGAACCCGCCTCAAGTACGGTTACAAGTCTAGAGCCAAATTTTTTATTTTTGGCGCCTCCGTTCAGCTCTAGCACGACTGGACAGAAAGCTAGCTGGACCCAGCCGATTGACTGTTTCAATCCTCTCTTCCTGTTGCTAGCTCAGAATTTCTCAGCTTCCCACACCGAAATCCTGACTCCTGACTCGAGATATCTGCTTACTGCTCAAAATGTTCACTGATAATTACTTTGTTAGTCCTTTGTTTTCTACTTCGCAGACTGTTTCTTTCATACATCCTTACAATGATTTTAGCTTGAATTGTAATACAGTGATTGTAGCTGGAATTATTATACAGTACTACTTTAAGTTAATGTGTAGTAATCCCTTACAAGGACTAGCCATAGTCTTAACTACTACTACTACTATACTGAGTCAAAATTGCTTTTTGCTGTTTTAAAGTGATTTACAGCCCTCTTCTGAGATTTATCTCTACCTTTCTGCCCTTTCCTATCCCCCTGCTGGTGCTCGGTGTTGACCCACCCTGCCTTCCTGCTCCCTTACCACTTCAGCACTGACCCACCCCCATTGTTTAAGCTCTAAATTACTGCAATTAAGTGAATTCTGTCCCCTCCCAGTCTCCGGTCCCCTGCTGCTTTCTGCTGCTACTGTTCCCGCTCCCTGTTTTAGCTATTATCCTCTCCCTCTGCCATTTACTGCCTCTGCCTACCCCCACCCCTCCTTCTCTACTTAAATTAACTCCCATCTCTTTATTCCCTTTCCACAGCTGTGTCCTTGATCGGGTGCTTGGACTTGGCGGTGTGGCTCTTTTTTCTGCCACCACCTGCCTCCCCCTGCCAGCAAGTCAAGATAAGAACCTGCCTCAAGTATGGTCACAAGTCGAGAGCCTAATTTTTAATTTCTGGTGCCTCCACTCAGCTCCAGCACAACTGGACAGAAAGCCAGCTGGACCCAGCCAATTGGCTGTGTTTTGATCCTCTCTTCCTGCTGCTAGCTCGGACAATTTCTCGGCTTCCCACACTGAAATACTGACTCCTGACTGGAGATATCTGCTTACTACTCAAAATTTTCTCCCCCCCCCCACCATTCCTCACCCCCAACACTCTTTAAATCCCCCCCACCTTAAACAACTCTGCCCTCGAGAGGAGTCACCCAATCGCTTCACTCCATTCATTTGGCAATTCCAACCCCCATCCATCACTTGTTGTATTAGCTCACCTTTACAGCATTAGTTATCCATAGAAGTCAATCACCACAATTTAAATACATTTACTTTATTAAGTAGTCCTTTATCCCTGTAACAATTACTCCTCCCACTCGGTGTATAGCTGGAAGGTGAGTTCCATAGCTGTAGTTCACCTCTTCTCTGTCTGCCTCCTAATATAAAAAATTCTACTCATGGCTCCTCTCTTGTTACCTCTAACCCCTTTCAGGCTGACTATGACTATCATCTCTATACTTTACCTCCCCCTCCTCATGCTCACTCCTTTGCCGTCTCCTACTATGCCCAACCCTATCTCCCCCCATGCCCTCCACCCCTGTATATAACCTCGCAGTGACCCCTTCTCTTGTCCTCTCTACCCGGACACACTACCCCTACCAGACCTGTGCTACCCTCCTACCTATGCCTCCCTTCCTCACCTTGATACATTTACTAAAATTTCAGCCACCTCCTGCTCACCCCTATAATTCTACCTCCACTAATTCCCAGTCCTGGTATAAGATTGCCAAAATTCATTTCCTAATCATTGCACTCTTGCTGCTATCCTCAGGGGACATAAACCCGGACCCTGGGCCATCCCCCCCAAACACCTCTATTTCTACTCCCACCACTGCTGTCCCATCACTATCAAACCCTGTTGCCCTCCCACGCAGCCTAAAAATACTACACCTTAATATTCTCCTCCCTAAACTTGACCTCCTCCAGCCACTGGTGGTATCCCTTGCCCCAGATATTATTATTCTCCCCAAAACGTGGCTAAACAGCAAAGTGGATGATCACGCCCTCTCTATCCCAGGGTTATCTATCAGTTGGCATGACAGAATCACTAGGGGTGGTGGAGTGGCTATTTATGTCTCTTCAAACATCCAATTCACCAGCATCCTTGCCAGGTCAGCCCCTAAAGCTTATAAGGTACTCGTACTAAAATGATCCCTCCCTTTCTCAGTACCTATCTTTATAGCTGGTGCCTACTGTCACCCTGGCCTCCCATCCGCCTCTGTCACAGAACTCATTAGCTGCATACTCTCCCACTCTCCCTCCGGGGAAATATACATTATGGGTGACTTTAACCAAAACTGGCTTTCCCCCTCCCTCAGTAAACCATGAAATGACATAAGTGCCCTAAATTTGTCCCAGCTCATCCTGGAGCTGACCCATATGAACCCAAAAATGGGAAATCACTGCCTAATTGACTGGGCCCCGCACCTGTCATCCCCACAGAGTCATCAAATCCAGATTATTACCTGATGCCCTGAGCAATCACCACATGACCTTTATTGTACAGAAAATCCATAGAACCAAGTCCCCCCCCCCCGGAAACAGTACAATACCACTCATATAAATCACTGAGCCTTGCCCCCCTCCTGCAAGAACTGGCCGAAATAAACTGGGAACCTAGTGCCTCAGCCCGTACCATCAATGACGCTTACAGCTACTTTCAGGTCAAATTTTGGGAATGTTGAAACAATTATGCCCCTCTGCGGTGCTCCAGAGTCAGGGGAAACCAGCTCCCTTGGATCACCCCTGAACTCCTCGTGTGCCAAAGAGCCCAGGATCAGGCCTGGAAAATACTCAAAGCCACAAATCTACCTCATGATTATGACATTTACCGCTCGCTGCTGAACAATTGCACTAAAGCCACTTGGTTAGCAAAATCTGAATACTTCTGCTCTACTTTCCAGACCAATATTAACAATCCTTCCAAATTCCGGAACATGATCCACTCTCTCTTCTCTCCCCCTCCTCCCTTCCCACCCCCCTCCTCAATATTAGTAACTCCCAGATTACAGAGCACCTTAATGTTGCCACAGAATTTAATACATATTTTACCTCCTGCACTTCAGCCCTCCTTTCCTCCCTACCGTCTCCCTTACCTGCTAACCCTCCCTCCTCTCGCAGTCATCCTGCCTCACTGTACTCTTTATCCTTCTCTACTGTCTCACTCTCTGATACCTTGAAATAACTTTTTGCTCTCAATCTTTCAAAAGGCAGCTCCACTGATGGTCTCAATCCAAAGTTACTATATCTATCAGCTCCTGCTATTGCGACTCCCCTATCTCTACTCCTCAACCTCTCATTTGATTCAGCTACCATCCCATTGATATGGAAATATGCCACTGTACTCCCGCTGCCTAAGGGTGGTGACCCCTCCACACCCTCTAATTTTTGACCCATCTCTCTCCTACCCACCCTTGCTAAGCTACAAGAGCATCTGGTCCTATCTCAACTCTCTTCTTACCTTTACGACTCTAATGTTTTCACTCCGTTCCAATCTGGCTTCTGGAGAACTATTCCACCACCACCTCCCTGGTTAGGCTCACCGACTCCATCCTCTCAGGGGTGGACAGTGGCCAAATCACTTCTGCCATTTTTGTTGACCTCGAAAAGGCTTTTGACGCCGTCTCCCATCCCCTACTCCTTGATGCCCTGTCCTCAGCTGGCCTGACCAAATCCACCACAAACTGGTGCAAGGCTAACCTAATAGGCCTGACTCAATCAATGAGAATCGCTAACTCTACCTCCCCTCCTCTCCCCATCAACACTGGTGTACCCCAGGGGTCTGTACTAAGTCCTATCCTATTTTCTATATTCCTAAATGACCTTCCCTCCATCTGCTCATCCTCTTCCATCCATATGTACACTAATGACGTAATCATCTTTACATCCGGCCAGTCCCCTGTTGATGTTGAAACCAGATTACAGCTTGACTTTAATAATGTTCAGCACTGGTTCTACTCCCGTCAACTCTCCCTCAATGCCAAAAAGACTGTCTCTATGACCTCCAGCACCAGGCAGAGACTCTCTAGGGTCCCCTCACTGCCCTCCTTCCACACCCTTGACGGAACAGTCATTGAGAACACCTCAGCCTTTAGGTACATGGGGGTCTGGCTTGACCAACACCTCAACTTCTCTGAACATGTAGACACCATCCAGAAGAAACTGCGCCCCAAGCTTGGTGCACTATATAGGAACCATAGTTGCTTCCCACTATCAGCAAGGCATGAACTTGTCCAGAAGATGAACCTACCTATCTTTGACTACTGTGATGTAGTCTGCAGTGCCACTCCCAAGTCTTCCCTAGCTAGACTGGACACCCTTTTCAACTCCTTCTGTCATTTTGCTCTTGGCTTCCACTCCTTCCCTCATCACTGTAACCTCTATCACTCACTATCCTTTACCTCTCTAGAAAATTGCTGCCTTCTCCACTGTGCCAAGTTTGCATCAAAAGTTTGGTTGGGGACCCTCCCACCCTGCCTCCCTTCCTTATTAGCCACCCTTCCTCCTCCCGACCACTGCCTTAGATCATATGACTCGATTCTATTGTTAATTCCTCGGTGCTCAACTACAATAGGCCAGTCTGCCTTCTCACATAATTTCCACAAGCTATGGAATGCCCCCCCCAAATCCACTTATCTTCCTCCTTCTACTCCTTTTCTCTAGTCCTAACTTCTTCTCAGTAAACTGTACCTGCAGCTAATCCCACTGCCATCTCCCTGCCCAATTCCACCAGCCCTCTTCTGCCCCTCAATTATCTATTTTAGCCCTCTTGAATATGCAGACACCCTAACCAGGCTGCACCAAGTGTTCCTCAAGTTGTTAATTGGTTAACTTCACTATGCACTAATTAGTACCTTACTCTACGTATAGCTTTCTGAAAACCGATATGTTGCTCTATCCTGCTCCTCCACTCAAACTGTATTAATGTTATAAATGTGGATGTTTTATATCTTCCTGATTTTATTTACTTATATTCAGTACTTAATGTAACCTGTTAGACTTGTCTAATTTGAATTATGCCAGTTGGTTGAATGTATTGTAATTTATGTATACCACTTTCCCCTTCCCCAGGATGCACCGTGAGATGAGCAACCTGTTGTTCAGTGTGCCTTTCCTGGTGAAATCTTTCAATAAAATAAAATAAATAAATATGGTATGCACCAACACAGAAATGGTGGGTGGGATGGAGATAAGGGAACTGCTAGTGTTCAGCAACTGTAACGCAGTGGGGTTTGTATAGTCACTTTTCATCAAAGACTGTGGTCCTGGATGTTAAAAGGGCTGATTCAGGAGAATGAGGAAGGAAATAATCTAAGAGAAAATATAATATAAATAAATATAAATATTATATAAGAGAAAAGTTGATAGGGGCAGAGGAGGTGGTAGGAGTAAAGCCAAATGACAAGTTATAAAAATGGGCATTCTGCAAGCAACAAAAAGTTGCATGAGAATGGCTGTTTAGTAGATCAAGTACAAAAAAACACTTTGATTTTCCAGGGAGGTAGGGGAATCAGTGAGGGCCAAAAGGATGGTCTTTCAGAAATACAATGGTGGGCAAAATTATAAAAACTGGGAGGACCATCAGAAGAAAAGAAGCAAGGAGTTCAGTTAGGAGACTAAAGGCTGATACAGAATTAAGAATAGTTGATTGGATTAAAGGGGGAATTTGTTTTAGATACATTAGGTAAAAAAGTCAAATGGGGATTATAAAGGTAAAGAAATGAGGTGGAATATGCTGGACAGAAGGCAGATTTACAGAACAGTTATTTCTGTTCCATATTTATGGTAGATGTCAGGGGGGCCTCTGCTGGAGAGTAGCATAAAAGCATCCACAAGGTGGTGAGGTAAATTGGGCCTGTTCATATCACAGAGGATGGGTAAGTAAAGGGCTTGCAACACTTAGGGTTGGACACAGTACCAGGCCATGACTGATTACACTCAAGGGTACTGAAAGAGCTAGGACTGGAATTTGCTGCACACCTGATGGATCGATTCAAGTGCTTCACAGAGATGGGGGTGGGAGGCAGGAGACTGGAGGAAGGCAGCTGTAGGGCCACTCCACAAGGGTGGTGAGAAGAAGGACCTAGAACTGGTTAGCCTTCCATCAGCTGTAAGTAAACTCATGGAGACCATAATCAATGAGCTAACTGTGGAGTACCTAGACGTGAATGGGATGCAGGACAATAAACAGCATGGGTTTCTTTCTGGAGGGTCATGTTAGACTAATCTAATAGTTTTCTTTGACTGGGCCATGAGGGCAGTAGGCAAGGGACAGGCTGTTGATGTGCCTTAGGATTCTGTTCCACGCGGGAGACATTTAAGGAAACTGGAGAATCTGGTACTGGAAGAACAAGTAACTATGTGAATCTGAAGCTGTCTGGGGGTGAGGAGACAACAGAGGGTGGTAGAGCCCAGTGGCATCACTAGTGGGGTGCTGCAGGGATAATTTCTGGGCCCTGTTCTGTTCAACATGTTCATCAGTAAGTGTGGTAATAAACAGGGTGAAATCAGAGGCTAGGGGGAGTCAATAGTGATGTGCCGCTGGGATCAGTCCTGGGACCTGTTCTCTTCAACATGTTCATCAGGAAGTGTGATAATAAACAGGATGAAATCAGAGGCATAGAGGAGTCACTAGTGATGTGCCACAAGGATCATTCCTGGGACCTGTTCTGTTCAACATGTTCATCAGTAAGTGTGGTAATAGGATGAAATCAGAGGTTGGGGGAGTCACTAGTGATGTGCCACAGGGATCAGTCCTGCGACCTGTTCTGTTCAACATGTTCATCAGTAAGTGTGGTAATAGGATGAAATCAGAGGTTGGGGGAGTCACTAATGATGTGCCACAGGGATCAGTCCCAGGACTTGTTCTGTTCAACATGTTCATCAGTAAGTGTGGTAATAAACAGGATGAAATCAGAGGCTAGGGGGAGTCACTAGTGATGTGCCACAGGGATCAGTCCCAGGACCTGTTCTGTTCAACATGTTCATCAGTAAGTGTGGTAACAGGATGAAATCAGAGGCTAGGGGGAATCACTAATGATGTGCCACAGGGATCAGTCCAGGGACCTGTTCTGTTCAACATGTTCATCAGTAAGTGTGGTAATAAACAGGATGAAATCAGAGGCATGGAGGAGTCACTAGTGAAGTGCCACAGGGATCAGTCCCGGGACTTGTTCTGTTCAACATGTTCATCAGTAAGTGTGGTAACAGGATGAAATCAGAGGTTGGGAGAGTCACTGGTGATGTGCCACAGGGATCAGTCCCAGGACCTGTTCTGTTCAACATGTTCATCAGAAAATGTGGTAATAAACAGGATGAAATGAGAGGCTAGGGGGAGTCACTAGTGATGTGCCACAGGGATCAGTCCAGGGACCTGTTCTGTTCAACATGTTCATCAGTAAGTGTGGTAATAAACAGGATGAAATGAGAGGCATGGGGGAGTCACTAGTGATGTGCCACAGGGCTCAGTCCAGGGACCTGTTCTGTTCAACATGTTCATCAGTAAGTGTGGTAATAAACAGGATGAAATCAGAGGCTAGGGGGAGTCACTAGTGATGTCACAGGGATCAGTCCCAGGACCTGTTCTGTTCAACATGTTTGTCAATAAGTGTGGTAATAAACAGGAAGAAATTAGAGTTTGGGGGAGTCACTAATGATGTGTCACAGGGATCAGTCCCGGGACTTGTTCTGTTCAACATGTTCATCAGTAAGTGTGCTAATAAACAGGATGAAATCAGAGGCTAGGGGGAGTCACTAGTGTTGTGCCACAGGGATCAGTCCCGGGACCTGTTCTGTTCAACATGTTCATCAGTAAGTGTGGTAATAGGTGAAATCAGAGGCATGGGGGAGTCACTAGTGATGTGTCACAGGGATCAGTCCCGGGACTTGTTCTGTTCAACATGTTCATCAGTAAGTGTGGTAATAGGATGAAATCAGAGGCATGGGGGAGTCACTAGTGATGTGTCACAGGGATCAGTCCTGGGACCTGTTCTGTTCAATGTGTTCATCAGTAAGTGTGGTAATAAACCTGATGAAATCAGAGGCTAGGGGGATTCACTAGTGATGTGCCACAGGGATCAGTCCCAGGACTTGTTCTGTTCAACATGTTCATCAGTAAGTGTGGTAATAAACAGGATGAAATCAGAGATTGGGGGAGTCACTAGTGATGTGTCACAGGGATCAGGCCCGGGACCTGTTCTGTTCAACATGCTCATCAGTGACATAGGGAAAGGTACACGGGGCAAGATGTGTCTCTTCGCAGATGACGCAGACCTATGCTGCAGGGTGAGCAGTGAGGATGGTGTCAGGGAAATGATGAACAATTTGGAAAGGTAATACAAAACATGGCAGTCAAGGCTAAATGCCAAAAAGTGCACAGTAATGTACTAGTTTTTTTGTTTCTTTGTTTCTTTCTTTATTTATTTATTTTCAAAAGTTTTACCAGGAATGACATAATGAGCTGATAAAAGTTTATTTCCACATGTGTTTTGGGGGTAGAGGAAGTGTAGTAAAGTAAAACCAGGCTACAGTATTCAATAAATAAGTAATGCAAAAATACTCTAAAATTAGAAGATAGAGTTGGCAGATGAGACAAACATAAGCAACAATAAACATACATTGGCTATAACCAAACTGACAGAAGTACTGTATGGAATAACTTTAGCACAGACCGTGAGCAAAAACTAGGTGCCTAGAGGACAGATTGTAGGGGGTTAGGATGCTAGGTCATGGAGCATTCATGGGCAGTTACAGAAGTTTGAAGAGATGTCATATAGGAGGGATCTGAGGGAGAAGAGGGAGGAAGCAGGGTGGATAGCAGGAGGAAGAGAAGAACAGAGCATAGGCAAGGCAAGGTAGTTTTACTTTTATGCGCCTTTTCCCAGAGGTTCACAGCCCCATACAAGTTACAAAACACATAGTGAAATGGATTTACTATGAAAGACTGACAGGCAGTTGCCCGACAGTCATAATCCTGACGCTGCAAGCCTGATACAGAACATCCTGATAGTGGCAGCAGATGGGTTTTTATGCTTCGGGGTTTGCCTCCACACCCCCTTAATTTTTATAACAAACTGCTGCGGGCAAAATCCCACGGTTGGGCTTTTCGGTGTCAGGCTTGCGGCGTCGGGATTTCAAGTGTCAGGCAACCAAGTTTCAGTCTTACAATATACTCCCATTGAAACCAAGTAGAATAAAGTAATAAAAATAAAAGAAAAGAAGTAAGTAAATTGATTAGCAATAACTAAATGAATAAATGACAAGCTGCAACCAGCAAAACACCTTATAAGCAGCAAATTCAAAAACATCAGATCAGGCAGCAAGACAAATTGAACTGACAGAACTTTAGGGCCTATTTAAAGGCTTCCACTATCAGGGCTAATCAAATGAACCAAGGCAGGGAGTTCCATAGTGGTTTAGCCACCTTAAATGCCCTGCCCCCAGACAACTTCAACCTTGACTGAGGAACCATTAGTATGTCAGCATCCATGGAACAGAGAGGGCAAACAGAGGTATTCGGGGTCAGAAGACCTTTCAGATAGCTAGATCCCATAGTAGTGGTGTTCAGATAGTTCTTCAAATGGATCCAGCTAAACTCCATCAGATATTGTTAGTATCTGACCTAGGATATGACAATAATCCAACTAAACTCAGATAACAGATCCAAGGTTGGATAGTTATGTACTGCATCCATGGTCAGATCCAAACATCTGAGACTGGATTCAGATATCTGAGGTTGGATCCAGACTCCAAGAAAGGATATTTGGTTCGCACTTTTGATATGAATATACAGTGAAGCTTGCTAGGATGAAACCCAATTCTGCAGCATTCTGCAGGAAAGTTACTACAGAAAACAATACAATTTTAATGGGAGTTAATCCCTTTTGCCATGCAGGAAACTGTGACACTGCACTTCATCCTGGTGGGCTTTACTATAGTATACTGTATATCTTTTTCTAACCAGTAAACGTCTCATACATTGGTAACTGCAACATTCCTTGACATGCTACCATCAAGGTACTACTATAGCCTGTGATGGCAGCATGTAATGTTCCTGTTTTTTATTTAAAAAAATATTACATTTACCTACATTGTATTCACATCTTTGCTTACCTGAAGTTATGCTAATGTTGGTTTCATTTTATGTGACAATTCTGACATCAGGCTATCACTAAATGATAGAGAATAATTATGAACACTTTTCTATCTGTTCATTGAAAACTTCAATGTCAGTGGGGACTGGTGCTTGGCAGTGATGACATAGCAATCATTCTCAGACACAATGTGCTGGCAATGATGACACAACAATATTTTTCTGGCACTGCCACAGGTGTGAAGGCAGATGGTTTTCTTCTGATTTTTCTTCTGGTTTTAAGTACCAGTTGCACTGTGGCATGATGTTCATTTTCTTGTAGTGTGAAAAGGTTAATTCATTCCTCGTTCTGTTGAGATCCAGTTGGATGATAATGAGGAGAAGGAGTCTTTAAGCCATTTGACTTGTACAGCACACTGTTACTGGAGGCTCCGTTGTGTTGCTGGTGCATGAGGAGAAGAAGTTGGAGGAGAAGAAGAGACTACCAGCAATTAGCCTTGTATGCTGGTACTGGAGACTGGGTTGTGTTGCTGGTACTTGAGGAGAAAAAGTCAGAGGAGAAGGAGTGTCTTGAAGTCATTTGTGTTGTACTCTGGTACCAGAGGCTAGATTGTGTGTCTGATGCTTGAGGAGAAGAAGTAGTCAGAGAATGAGAGTCTTTAAACCATTTGGATTGTACACTGGCATCAGAGGCAGGGTTTTGCTGTTGGTGCTGGAGGAGTAGGAAAGTTTTTAATCTATTTAGCTTGTATGCTGGTATCAGAAGCCAGGTTGAGCTGCTTGTGCTTAAATACTGGATAAGCAGAAATCGGAGGAGGGGGAGGAGAAGGAGAAGAGAGTTCTTCAAGCATTTGGCTTGCACACTGGTTCCAGAGACTGGTTTGTGTGGCTGGTGCTTAAGGAGAAGAAGTCAGTGAAGAAGGAAAGTCTGTAAGCTAGCTGGTATGTATGCTAGTACCAGAGGCTGGCTTGTGCTGCTGGTGCTTATATGAACATATGGAGAACCCAGCAGAAGGCAGCCATTTTGTGTATCTAGTCTGCTCATATTGCAGGGTCCACAGCTTGAGCTACTGACCCTGCCCCTCTCCTCACTCCTGTCATCCTTTCCATCCTCCCTACCCATGATCCTTACCTTCCCCCTATGCCTATCCCAGTCTCTCTTGAAGCTGCCCACCACCTTCAATGATACCACCTTTTCCAGCAGCGCATTCTAAGTGTCCACCAGCCTCTCTGTGAAGAAATGCTTCCTGACCTCCCTCCTAAACCCCCCACCCTTTCAGCTTAAGACTGTGCCCCCTCATGTTATGGTTGTCACTTAGCTTAAAGAGACCCTCCTTGTCCACCTTATTTATCCCTTTCAAGTACTTGAAGGTCTCAGTCATGTCCCCTCTCTCTCGCCTGTCCTTCAGGGTTACATGTTTAGTGCCTTCAATCTCTCCTCATATGCCTTACTCTGCTGACCTGCTGTCATCTTTGTAGCTCTCTTCCAGACCTTCTCAAGCAGGTTGATATCCTTTCTGAGGTGTGAGCACCAGTACTGAACTCCATACTCTACTGATCCCACTAGCTACTGTATGTATCCCAGCATGTTGTTTGCCCTTTCTGCTGCTGTTTTGCACTGCAAGGAGTGCTTCAGGTCACTAGTGATCATCACTGTCAGGTTCTTCTTCTCCTCTGATGCAGATACCAGGACTCCACCCAGGTAGTACTCTGTTCTGGGATTCTTGACTCCAATGTGCATAACTCTGCATTTCTTGGCATCAAAGCCAAGCTGCCAGATCTGGGACCACCTCTCCAGCTTTTCCAGATCATCCTGTAGGTCCTGTATCCCTTCAGCTGCTTATGCTTATGGAGATGATGTTGGAGGGGAAGGAGAGCCTTGAAGTCACTGGACTTGTATGGTGCCACCGAAGGCCGGGTTGTGTTGCTGGTGCTTGAACACTCCATCAGGAGAAATCAGAGAAGGAGGAGTAAGAGAAGAGAGTTATTGAAGCCATTTGGCTTGTACACTAGCACTGGAGGCAGAGTTGTGCAGCTGGTGCTTGAACAAAAGACATCGGAGGAGAAGAAGAATCTTTAAGCCATTTGGCTTGTACACTGGTACCAGAGGCCAGGCGTGCTGCTGGTGCCTGAGCAAAAGTTAGAGGAGAAAGAGTCTTTTTTTTTTAACTTCTTCATTCATATAATCATACCAAACACATTACAGGGATATGAAAAATCAGGCAGTGCAGCAAAATGATGTGTATACAAAGTCCAAACTGTGATATCGAAAATAAGAGATAAAAACATTTTCCAACAGACCTTAAAGAGGGGCTCCAGTCTATATGTAAAAAAATATACCATCATGCATATAATACATAGATACATGGATACATAGATTTTGATGGCAGATAAGGACCGCTTGGCCCACCCAGTCTGCCCATTTTCCTACCTAACGGATAAGCTGCAGATCCTAGTTAACCAGCAGCCTACTTCTTCCTACCCCCACCCCCTAGAATTGTCTTATGACTGTCCCATGCATGCTTGAATTCCATCACTGTTTTTGACTCACAACCTCCTCCGAAGGCCGTTCCATGCATCCACAACCCTCTCTGTGAAAAATACTCTTAAATTACCTCTGAGCCACCCCCTTCTATCTTCAAATTGTGCCCCTTGTTCTTGCACACCTCTTTTTTTGAAAGATGCTACCCTCTTGGACTTTGCTGATTCCCTTGAGGTACTTGAAAGTTTCTATCATGTGCCCCCTCTCTCTCCTTTCCTCGAGGCTATACATATTCAGCTCCTTAAGTCTCTCTTCATATGTCTTCCGGTGCAGACCCTGCACCATTTTAGTTGCCCTAATGCTAAAAAATGAAAAATCTAATAGTGCATAAACTGTGTGATGTCCTCCTTGTGGACAAAAAGAAAAAAAAAGATGGAACCTTTGGAAAGAGAATTTACTTATAATAGCTATACCATATATAATATACAAAAAAAGGACTATTACAGCTGATCTGTAACTAAACTATAGCAACAACAAGAAAGGGAGGGGTGGATTATATCCATGGGCCTTCCATAAAGTCCTTTCATCGAAGTGTACAGGTGTGACTATAAGAGTGAAAAACATTAAAGTAACAGAGAAAATACAGAATAAAACCTTCTTTAGGGTGATATATTAATCAGTTGTGAGAGCCATTATAGTTTGTCTTGAACAACAATACCTAGTCGGGAAGGGTGGTTAGTAGTTCACTACTACAGTATAGTAAGTTAATAACCTGTTGGCTGTTGGGACAATACAGATCTGCCTGCCAATTCTTCAGTCAGATTCATGAAGGGTGACCAGGCTTCCAGACACCCATCCAATTGAAGCCGTAGGTCAGCTGCTAGTTTTTCCAAATTTTTTTAACCTGCTCAACCCAGTCCTGCACAGCTGGCGGCGAGCCAGCCAACCATTGTTTGTTACAGGTTTGTGGGTGGCCACTAACAAAATACCTAGAAAAGCCTTCTGACAATTTGAACAGTGGGCTGGAGGCCACAGTCCTAGGAGCAGTGCCCTAAAATCAAGTGGCCCAGATACGCCTGCTATTTTTCCCAATTTTGGGCCGAGCTCTCACCAGAAAGGCTGAAGAACAGGACAGTCCCAAAAAATATGAAATAGGGTGTCCTCCCCACCACAGCCTTGCCAACATTTTTCAGAGTGATCTTTAGAATAATGTTTAGTATGGGATGGGGTAAGAAAGAAACGAGATATCACTTTCCATCAAAACTCTTGCCAGTTACTGGAAGCTAACATATGGAATACACCATACCAGATTGTACTTCAGTCTTGAAAAGTGAAAGTGCACCCCATTTCTTTTTCCCAAGCTATCTGAGAGAGGAGAAAGAATCTTTAAGACATTTTGCTTGTACTTGTACTCTGGTACCGGAGGCCATTTGGCTTATATGCTGGTACCGGAGGCCATTGATATAATTTAAAGTGATCCAAAAGAATACCAAAAAAAAAAAAAATGCAATTAAATCATGTGTGATGTCAATGGTGCTGATTCCAGGATTACAGACCACACAATGGCAATGCTTTTTGTCCATTACCGAATTTCACTTTTATAATGAGTGGTAGGTAGGGTTGCTGCCTTTTGATAAGGTAATCTCTGCATACTAAACCACACCCCAAACTCCACCCTAACCCCACTCCTTTTCATGTCTGATAGTGCATTGCCTCTCCTCTAAAACCATTTGTTATGTCAGCAAAGCCTTTAATGACTCAATAAAAGACAATACTTAAAGCAGCAGTACAACAAAAACTGTTAACATACTGCACCTGTTACATTTGCTTTTCTAAGTGCTTCCTAGTTATTGAAATTGTTTTACCAAGTAAACATACAGAGATAAAGGAAACCTCGTTTACAGATGTGACCACTGGGACAAGAGAAATGTTAGAAATAGTATTCAAGGATACCAGTATGTAAAGAATCAGCACATTGTTTGTATCCTAGGTGTGCATTATATACTGTAAGTTCATTCCCAGGAGTAAGCCATGTTCATCAGTCGCTTACAATCACACCAGCAGCACCAAACACCACCTCCCAGAACACACTTGAGCACGGGCATAACAACTAGTATACTGCCATGGAATATAGTCCAGGCCACAATGTCATTTTGGGACACCAGTAATTTAATGGATCTTCATCATTATCAGTGATGGAACTGTCATCAAAACAGGAATCGATCTGATCTTGGATGGAAAGGCAATCAGTTAAATGGTTAACATTTTTTGAAGAAGACAACCTTAGCTGAACTAATGACAAATGATCCATCAATGACATATCAGGTCTTGGAAAGTCATCTTTGTACCCCGTATCAAAGATGTCTGCCTCTTCTTCCGGTACTGCAGGTGTCTGTGATGGTTGTTTCTCTTCACTCAGACCTGATGGAGGTTCTTTTTCATCAGCTGGAGACATATTTGTAACCTTCTCATATAATACTTGCTTACAGTCATCAAGGATGGAATCTTCAGGCAAGATTTTCAGCATCTGGTTCTTAAACCGAGAATGCAGCATTTAGGAAAGTTCATATTGTTCCTTGGTTAACATTTTGCTCATACGCTTGTCTTCTGAAAGGATGTGAAGTATGGTCCAAGCAATCTCAATGCCATTTTGATTCTTAACAGGGTCCATCTGATAAGTGGTGAATATATGGCACAGAAAGATATGAAGGTAACGTAACTGTGGCAGTACCGTGCTCAAGCCGGATGACTGACTGCTGTCCACCCTTGTAAATGCCTCAAAGGGTTCCAGAATTTGAACAAGCATCCTGACCATTGTCCAGTCCCATATAGATAGCATAATATCTGTTTAATTCATTTTATGATGAAACAAATACTCAAGAACTGCTAGCTTCTGCTCCTAGAACCTCTGCAGCATATAATAAATGGAATTCCAGCAAGTGGTAATATCCTGTTTTAGAGCATGCTCTGGCATCTAAGTGTGACACAGCTCCTTTCTTGCCTCCACAGAGTATGAGCAGGGACTGCAGATGGTTGTGAGGGTTCCAGTTAGGTCCTTCAGCAACTTGTTTTGTGATAGTCATTTATCACCAAATTGACACAATGGGCTAGAAAGGAGACATATCTTAGTCTTCCATCTTTAAGTCATTTTACAATGTTTCAGGCATCGTTAATAACTACCATTACAGGTTCAAGTCTATCACACAGCAGCCATGTGGAGAATACCTGTTTCAATTCCACAAGCAAGTTTGTTGAGGTATGATCGGATGGTAAGGCGGATACACAGAGTGCAGTCTGTCTCCAGTACACAGGTGTTTTAGAGGTGGCAGGACATTGTTCAGCAAAACACACCCAGTGGGCTGTCACACCCATATAGTCCAAGACATGCCCATGCCCACTTCTCCACATATCAGTGGTGATATGCACATCCTTCCATTATGATATGTTGAGGAATCAAAATATTTCATGGCATATGCTGTCATACAGCCTAGACATCACCACCATTGTAAAAAAAAATGGTGTGATAGGGCACTGTATCAGGGTTCCACTGTTATCATAAATTTACAAAATCCGAAACTGGAGGCAAATAAAAATGGTAGCAAGTTCATAACTATTAATTCGGTGAGTGCTGCATTTATCTCTTGCACAGCTTAATGCAGGGGTGATTCTTTTGTTTCTGTCCACATATTCAGGCATTGCCACATGGTACCATGGTGTTGGTTCACTGGAAGTACCATTCTTGGTTTTCCTTGGAGGATCTACCGATCGAACACTACTTAAAATACCTACAGCCAGATCATCCGTAGGTCAATGGTCAGCCAGAGTAGCCCTCCCCAAACTCTGGAACAATCTCCCAAGAGAGGTACAGGATAGCACCTCTCCTGAGGGCTTCAAGAACGTGTTAAAATCACACCTAGGCACGGGGTCCCAGTGCTGCTGCCTCAATTAAGTTCTCCCAAAGGGATCCAACTAAGAGTGTTATCTGCAAAAAAAAACACAACCAATAGGGAGGAAGGGATTGAAAGCATAAAAGCAGTACTGGTTCTTGCACTTATCTAGGTTGAAAACTGTTAATTGTCTATTTCTAACTAAAATGTCTACACTACTGTTGCAATATTTCTGTGCTGTGATGTATGTTCATATACTCTGTGTAAGCCTTGCTGTATTGTACATACTATATATCAAAGCATTGGTTTTTCTTTCCCTCTAGGTACATGTAACTAATCCTGGGTCGCCCCTGAAAAAGGGACCATCAAGGTTCCAGTGGGCCTAGCTGGTTACCAAAATTTAAATAAATAAATAAATGTGGAGTTTACATAGAAATATGCTGTCAGGAATGCTGATCCTCATGAGATCCAGTTCCATCACTGCCTGTGCCTTTCTGGGATTCTGAGCAGTAACTATCCTCCTCCTCCTCCTCCTCCTCCTGGTTGCTAGTGGAGATGGTGGTGTCTTTACTCTGTACCTGGCTCATGCCAAACTACTCCATCCAAAGCTTTGAATGAAGGTGTTTAAGCATACTGGACTTACCCAAGGCAGTAGTCAATCGCCCATGGCTCAAGCTATTGCTATGTACTGTAATAGAGCTGAAGTTACGTCTTTTGTGCTTTTCTCAAAAAAAAACTACACATCAGATGAACCTTGATCTTCATGATACAGTTTTGTCAGGCAATCTGTCTTCTATAACTTTGCTTGTATCATCATCACCATTACCAGAACCACTAGCACCGTCTTTCCTCGGATGTCTTTGGTAACAAATTTGCAGACTTCCTCTTGGGTGTTACAGAACCTTCACTGTGTCCTCCTCCCTCCTATGAGCCGGTGCTCTTTTCCACACAACCTCATCAGATGCCCCATTATCACCACCTTCCTTCTCTTGCTGTTCAAGGTGTGAAATATAATCAGTATCCATGTAATCATCAGCAGCAACATCATCCTGGGGTTCACCATTCTCCTCCTCATTCTCCTGATAGACAGCATTGACTGTTGCGTGCATGCTAGATATCTGTCTTCCACTGCAGGTGGTAAAAGTGGGCTGATTTTCTTTCTCAATCACCACCATGCAATGAGATCTAGGAGATTCATCAGGAGCATGATCATCATCGCAGAGTCAGCCAGGAAAGAAGACCTGGACCACCTCCAAGACCACACCCAGTTACCAGTGGACTTGTTGAGCCTCACCCCCTGCATCCCAGTGGTCACCTCCTGGACCCTAGGCAATCCACCTAAATGCAACCCTCTCCCTTGGTGTTGGCCATCAGCTAATGCTTGTTCCATTTCCTGTCTGGCCTGGGCTATCGCCTCTGTAACTTTCTGTGGTTGTTCATGCACTGGCTGGGCAGGTGTGGCTGTAACATTTTGGCTATTTTAAACAATGCCCCAATAGTCACATGTTCCTCTGGGGGAATAGAGTGCAGTTACTACTTCAGGCCCTAATACTGCATAATCATAACACACTTCACATACTTTAATTGTCCATACCTTACTAGCATGTCCAAAACTCTTGTCGCAGTACCCTGAAGGAGACATATTGGCAAGTGACTCCCCATGACGGAGGCTTGGTTTTCAAGATATTTTTCTAAAGCATTGCCCTCACTTTGCATACAGATGGCTCTCATTTGTTGATGATGATGCACTCTGCCACCCCAAGTCAAGTTCAGCAGTTATGTCCACACTTGTGACCCCTCTCCCATTTTCTGACTTAAAGGGAAATGTCCATCTAGGATTAAATTAATCAATATAGTTACCAATGGAAATCTGCTTTACATAAGTTATTGACCGAACCTGTAACCCTTTTAGGGCCAGCATTATAACCCATTCAGTTGTCCCTCCCTTTATAGCTGCAGACATTCATTTTCTATATCACAGGCACAGGAAATGACATCACATCAGGGGAAACACATATAGTCAATAAATATTTTAACCAGGAGAGGCACACTAAGCTGAAGCTTGAGTTTAGGTGCAACCTGAGAGCACAAGAAAGTTAAGTGATTTTCTCAGAGGCATACAGTAATGCAAATGGGGGATTTAAACCCAGGTCTCCAGGTTTACAGCTCAGAGCCTTAAACCACTGTGCTATACTGCCTCTTTCAAGGTAAGAAGAAAAGAAGAATTAGGCCTCTTGATGAACTGTCACAACCAGCCACTTAATAGTTTAGTGATTGCACCTGGGAGCATCAGGGTAGTGAAAAGGTTGTATCTCAAAAAGAAGGGGCTACTGGAGATTTCTTGCTGGAAAGACAGAGTGAAACAATTGGAATCATGAAATGAAAAAACAAATCTGCTGTGTTTGTTTTCTTTTACTTTGTTGAAAGGAAACCTATTTCTGGATGGTGTTCAAATCCAGATTTTTTTTTTATGTTCCAACCTTCAGAAGGAACAGTGCTGGATAATGGGGAAAAGTGAGTGTGTATGTGTGTGTGGGGGGGAACACTGTAGTAATAAGAGACCATGATTGCTTCCCTTCTGACATTGCATGCATTTAGGGGCACTTTGAATGCTCATGGGCAAAAGTGGGGGGTGTCCACCCCCACATACACCTGTAGGCTCTGGCACCTATGTTCAGAAGGGTTCTGTACTGACAGCCATCTATCCTATCACAAACCAACACAAAACAATTATTTTGCTACAACTTATTTACCCAGGATAGTCCAGCCAAGATGTGCCACCTCATTTCCAGCGGGGTCCTGCTGCTATTCATTTCTACTGCTAGGTGGACAGGAGCACTGGGAGGGTATATGACTTACTCAGGGTCACACAGTTAGTATTTGACTTTACTGAGGTTTGAAACTCTCATCTCCTGGGTTCCAAGCTTGAGCTCTAGCCACTAGATTACACTCCTACAAATGACAGAACACGATGCCAACAAAAAACAAGCATTTGTCAATGCCGAATGTTGTCTTGCTGGCATTGGTATTGGTAGTGCAGGAGTTGGAGAGAAGCATAATAGGAATGGCAGTGAAGTATTGAACTGATGTCAAGCCCACCCCCACCCTGCAGAGACTGACAGGCACTGGGGTGTGCCTTTTGGTCATCAGCTATAACACTCATCACATTTTACCTCACCCTACCCTGTAAACACTCACAAATGTCATGGTGTGCTTTAGTGTCTTTCAGCCTTATACTCACCCCATTCTGTAAGGAAATACACTGAGATGGGTGCAGTATAGGAGAATGGGGTGAACTTTGGGACTGAACAGTCCAAGGCACACCTTGATGCCTGTCACTGGCTGCAGGGTGAGGGTGGAATGGCGTGGGCATTACAGTAGACAATCCCAAGTCACACCCTTGACTCCTGTCAGTCTCTACAGGGTGGGGTGTTATGTTTGGAGACCCTAATGCCCCAGGAATTTGTTGGTATTTTCATGCCAAATTTTCAACATGGGCTTTTTGTGACCCCACCTCATGAACAGTGGCACTATCAGTTCATTAACCGAAAGGTGATTTTGCACAGTGACTGCACTATTTGGTGCCACAGGTGCGAAAACACATTTCATGCAGGAAGTGAAAAATGACAGTTGTACTGTTCATGAGGAGGTGTAAAAAATGGTAATGGTGAAAATATGAAAAATTGGTGAAGTCACGATTGTGTTTAGAAACTGCGCAATGCACAACCGTAATGCAATTATTTTGGGGTTTTTTTTAGCCAAATTTTCAACATAGGCATTTTTGGACCTCTGGTCATGAACAGTGGCACTGTGATTTTGTTACTCTGTCCAAAACATTGATTTCCTACTGTGAATGCACCGTTGTGTGGCAGATGTGCAAAAACATATTTTGGACAGGATGTGAAAAATGGCAGCTGTACTGTTCATAAGGAGGTGTGAAAAAATGGCAATGCTGAAAATCTGGAGTAAAAATATAAAAAATTGTCGAAGTTATGAGTGTGCCTGGAAACTACGCAATGCACGCTCATAAGACAGTCATTTTTTGAAAATTTTTCACCACATTTGCAACATAAGCATTTTGGGAGCCCTCCTCATGAACAGTGGCACTGTCATTTCATTAATCGGTCCCGAAACGTGATTCCACGCAGTGACCGCGAAATGACCTTTTGGGACCAAATATCGAAACAACAGTGACTGTGTTCATGAGGTGGGGTCCCAATAACCCCATACTGAAAATTTGGGACCAAAACTCCTCAAAATGGCTGAGACATCAACCTAGATTGAAAACCCCCTATTCAGTGCCATTATAGGACTTATCGTCATTTCTTCAGTTTGCAGTAGACTTTTGAAGAGTGCAGACATGTTCCTGGTCCACTGAAGACCGCTGCTCCAGACCTCCACAGGTAAGAATAGGTGGGGGGTTGGGAGGTGGGGTGCAGAGGAGGGTTTGGGTTGGGAGGAGGCCTGCAGTAATGTGAAGGCCTTTTTTAGCTTTATAAAAAAAAAAAAAAAGACGTTGAGGGTCCGCTTTCTTTTACAGGAAACTATGAAATTTGGCACACTGGGGTGGGTTGCCAGTGTTCCAGAGTACTGGGGGGGATCAATGCCAACCCAAGGATTGGGTACCCCAAGGTCAGAGCATATGTGGGGGGGGGCACGCATCTGACATCGGAAGTGGGCATCCCAGTGTCAGAAACACCATTGCAGGTTTTGACACACTGGGGTGGGCTCCCAGGGTATGACAATAAAAGATGAAGGGGATACAGGCTGACACAGAGATTAAGAACCCCAATGTCGGCAGGTGGAGTGGGGGGGTCTGCCAGCATGATCGATCACACTTAGAGTAAAAGTGCCTTCGGGTGCTGAATACTCCCAGGCCATGTGGCACTTAGGCTGTGACCTGCTCTGCATGGCTGGGAGAAACTTTTGAGCAAGAGAGAGCAGGACGTGGAGGAGGAGGAGGAAAGTGCCTCCTCCCACCTTTCAGGCAGAGACTGGTGGGGTGGCAAGACGGAGACATCACAAGCCAAACAGCTGTTTGCTCTCCTGCTACCGCCATGTTTATTGAAATGTTTCACCAGGAAAGGCACGTACAGGAGTGTGTCATCTGTGCCGCTGCATGACGAGCTTGTCTCTGATTGTAGCGGCACATTTCTCTCAAGTTGGTGGCACTTTGCATAATTCTTGTGTCAGGACTAGCATGCTGGCTAATTGGGAAATAAGCGACTCACCTTCTAAAGCATGCCCTGCATGTGCCACAACACTGACACACCTCTGAAAGTGCTACTACCCTAATATGTTGTTTGCATGTGCACGCAAGCCAATATAATAAAAATGAGAAACATAATCAATATCGCAAAATAGAAATCAAGTTGACTGTCTTATACTCCAGAAGACATACTTTGCTGAGGCAAATTTTAAATACACATTCAATCTGCTTCAAGGGGTGGGCCTCCATGACACATTTTCAAATTCTGCAAGGGGTGTTGCAATACTGTTCAAAAAAGTAATTACATTTTAAAATATAAGATACATTACTTGATCCTACTGACAGATTTATAATTCTGCATATTTGTAATTCTGATCTTTCATTCAGTTTAACATCTGTGCCTCAAATGAAGATGATCAAAATTTCTTTGTAAATCTTTTTCTTGAAATCAAAAAAATTCTGGCTCTTTACATATTAGGTAGAGACTTCAGTATTACTTTGAACAACATAGAAACATAGAATTTGATGGCAGATAAGGACCGCATGGCCCACCTAGTCTGCCCATTAAGAGTGCTCCTCTGGTAAGGAACAGAAAGTTAAAACAGTCAACATAATTTCTGGATCCATAGCTGAGCTAGCATTGTTAGATCCTTTCTATATGAGGTATCAGAATCTAAAGAAAGTTTCCCTTTGTTCCCCAGTCCACAACACATATGCTAGGGCTGATTTTGTTTATACTCTTAAATTCCTTGTTTCACAAAATTAACTGAATTAATTATGGTACCGTCATAATATCAGATCAGGCTACCTTAAATTTTCTCAGAATAATCCCATATCTCCAGCAGGACTTCAGCAATGTTCTGCACTGGTTCCAATCAAACCAACTCTGGGTCAATACTAAAAAAAACAGTGTGCATCACCTTTGGCACCAGTCAGAAACTGTTCAGACTCATGGCCTCAGCCCACTTTTTCACCATGTTGGATGGCACCCCCTTGAAGTGGTGCATTCTTTCAGGTACCTCAGTGTGTGTCTTGACAGCAAGCTTGACATCTGTGCCTACATTGATGCCATCTGTGCAAAACTCAATCTCACACTTGGTGCCCTGTACCACAACAGAGGCTGCTTACCTCTGTAGGTCTGTAAGGAGCTTGTTACCAGAATGGTGTTTCCTATCTTCGATTACAGAGATGTAGCCTAATGTACTGCCCCTTCTAGTTCCCTTGCCAGACTGGACATCCTCTGCAACTTATTCTGCTACTTTGGATTCCCCCCCCCAATACTCATAACTGCTCCCTTTACTCCTCCCTATCCCTCCTCCCTCTGGCCTCACGTCACCAGGCTCACTGTTCCTCCTTCACATCCAAACATTGTTTTGGGCACCTTCCCTCCAACTTTCTCTCTCCTCTCCCAATTATCCCCTGCCCTCTTCTCCCTCCATTCCTGGGATCATTGCATTTTCTCCACTCCTCACACCCACTCCTCTGCAGGGCAAACTGCCATCTCCTATCAATTTCTCTTACCCTGGAACAAACTGCCCTCCTCGCTCCACTGGTAGAGGGAGCTCTCTAGTACCGCTTTTAACTTATTGGCTCCTAGAATACGCCTGTAGATGGCAGCAAATGTACTGCAGTGTGTCCCAGAATGACTACAGAAGTCACCTACAGACATCCTGTGTGCCCTAGTACCGTCTGGAGACGTCACTCACATGTTTTAATATTACTTGCCAGTCAGAATTGATCAGAATTGACTGCATAGAACCATTAGAAAGGTAATGTTTTGCTGAACAACTTTGCCATTGACACGTTGTGTATATCATGTTCACTGTAGGAGTTATTCACAGTTGCTTATGACATGGTGTGTATGGCAGACATTTTGTCCCTCAAGAATCACCCAAGCACTTTGAAGAAAACACACATTCTGGGTATCTCAACCAGTATAAAACAAAAACCAAACTGAGCATAGTTGATTGCATAGTACCGCTGGAAAGGCAATTTTGTGTGGAACAACTTTGCTGCTGATAAGTTGTGTGTATCGTGTATACTTTAGGAGTTATATGCATTTGTTTATGGTATGGTGTACATGGTTCAGATTCGTCCCTCAAACCGCATCAACACACCTTGACTAAAATTGGGAAAAATGATGTTTAGTACTACAGAAGTAGCGTTTTTTTTTTTCACAAATTATTAAAACTACATCTTCTGTCTGGATGCTTAATTTGGTGCTGATATGTTACACATTTCCCAACAAAAAAAAAGGCTTATGGTGCATTTTTTAGTGGATAATATATATAGTTTTTTTTTTGCTGTTTCTTACCAGCCTAGAAAAAAACCTAAATTACCTGTTGTATAATAGGGGTTTGCTGATAAGCTATGTGATAAAACCCCAGATCACCACTAGAGAGCAACAATGAATCAATGATGTGTATACAGTGGAAAACTGCACCAGATATCAGCAGTCTCTCTACGAAACTGCTAATATCTCCACTGTGTACATGGCAAGACATAAAAGAAAAAAAAACTGGCACACTACATTTCTATGGCGCTCTGCTCCCCACCCACAAAGCTAAACAGCATACCACATAAATATACAGCCAAAATACAAATTAATAAGAAGCAAACCCCTATTATATACAAGCATTTGTCAATGCCAAATGTTGTCTTGCTGACATTGGCATTGGTAGTGCAGGAGTTAGACAGATGCATAAAAGGAATGGCAGTGAGGAAGTGACGCTAACCCCACATCACCCTAAAGAGACTGACAGGCACCAAGGTGTGCCTTTGGGTGTTGGCCATAACGCTCATGCGATTTCACCTCACCCTACCCTGCAGAGTCCAACAAGTATTGGGTTCTTCCTTGGGGTCCTCGGGCTTTATGCTCACCCCATTCCATATGGAAATACATTAAGATGGGTGCAGTATAGGAGAACGGGGTGAACTTCGTGGCTGAAGAGTGCAAGGCACAGTTCGATGCCTGTCAGTGGTTGCAGGGTGTGGGTGGAATATCGTGAGCATTAAAACCAACAATCTAAAGTCACACCCCTGACACCAGTTAGTCTCCACAGGGTGGGACGTTATGGTTAGAAACCCTAACACCCTGGGCATTTGTTGGTATTTGCACTCCAAATTTTCAGCATGGGATTTTTCTCACCCCACCTCATGAAAGTATTTGAGACCTCTGCTCATGAACAGTGGCACTGTAATTTTGTTAATCTGTCCTGAATGTTGATGTCCCACAGTGATTGCGTCATTCTGCACCAGTAGCTTGAAACCACATTTTGGCAGGATGTGAGAAATGACAACTGTACTGTTCTTAAGGAGGTGTGCAAAAATGGCAATGTGGAAAATCTGGAGTGAAAATATTAAAAATTCTCCAAGTTATGAGTGTGCATGGAAACTGCACAATGCATGCTCATAACACAGTCATTCTGTGGAATTTTCTCACCAGATTTTCAATATAGGCATTTTGGGACCTCCACTCATGAACACTGTCACAGTGATTTTCTTAATCTGTCCTGAACATTGATTTCCTACAGTGACCGCGCCATTGTGCACCGCATGTGCAAAACCACATTTCGCATAGTAAGTGAAAAATAACAGCTGTACTGTTCTTAAGGAGGTGTGCAAAAATAGCAATGTTGAAAATCTGGAGTGAAAATATTAACACTTCTCGAACTTATGAGTGTGTGTGGAAACTGCACAATGCACGCTCATAAAATTGCCATTTTGTGAAATTTTGTCACCAAATTTTCAATATATGTATTTTGGGACCTCTGCTCATGGACAGTGTCACTGTGATTTTCTTAATCTGTCCAGAACATTGATTTTGCACACCGACCACACTATTGTGTGCCACATGTGCAAAAACACATTTTGGGCAAGATGTGAAAAATGACAGCAGTACTGTTCATAAGGAGATGTGGTAAAATGGCAATGTTGAAAATCTGGAGTGAAAATATTAAAAATTCTCGATGTTACAAGTGTGTGTAGGAACTGCACAACACACACTTGTAACGGAGTCATTTTTGGGAATTTCTTCACCAAATTTACAACATAGAGTTTTTGGGCTCCTACCTCATGAACTATGACACTGTCATTTCATTACTCAGTCCTGAAAGGTGGCTACACACAGTGGCCATGAAATCACGTTTTGGGACTGAATAACAAAATTACAGTGACTGATTTCATGAGGTGGGGTCTCAAGAACCCCATGTTGAAAATTTGATGAAAAAATTCCCCAAAATGGGCGAGATATCCACCAAAGTTGAAAAAACCCTATTTATGCCATTATACAGCTTACCGGCATTTCTTCAGTTTGCGGTTGGCTTTGAAAAGTGCAGATGTGTTCCCGGTACACCGAAGATCATTGCACCAGCCTCCGGAGGTAAGTATGGGGTGAGGGGGGTGTGGGAAGGTGAGTGTGCAGAGGGCGAGTGCAGGTTGAGGGGCACGGGAGAGTGCGAGGGACTGTTTTCTGTTTTTACAGGGAAAAAAAAACAGCAACATGGGATGCTTTGGGCACGCTGGGGTGGGCTCCCAGCATGTCAGCATACCTGGGTGTTTCTTTGAGGGGGATGCTGGAGCCGATGGGGATTGGGCATCCCGTCGGCCATACAGTGTGCTGAGGGGGCATGAGCACGCTGGGGTAGGATCCCAGTGTGCTACCTGGCTTTTTATTTGGGGGGAGCTGGAGCCAATGGGACTTTGGCACCCCCGTTGGCTGCACAGTGTGCTTTTGGGGGAGCAGCATGAGCCAAGAGGGATTGGGTACCCCCACAGCACACAACAAATTTTTTTGGGGGGGAACATTATGTCGATGGGGATTGAGCTACCCCATCAGCAAATGAACTGGTGAGGGCAAATGCCGACAGGGGGACTGGACACCCCTGACATCAGTTGTTATGGGGACTGTGAGAGGAGGAAGGCTCCACCATGTTTATAGAAATGCTACACCAGGGAAGGCACGCCCTGCAATGAGGGGGCACTCCCTTAGTGCAGTGGCTAAATCCCTTCAAGGTGGTGGCACGCTTTTGCACTGCTGTCATAGACAGCATGCAATCAAATTCGTGCTACAGAGCCCAGCCAAAAAAAGCAGTGGTGCCACTGGCCACTACAGGACCACACCTCCAAAACCTGCTATTCCAAGTTACCGCAATATGTTTCTTGAGCATGCGCAAGACAACATAAAAATAAACACAACAACTTTAGTGCTAACAAATACTGGAACTAAATAGGTACAGGAATAAAAATTATTTGCAGTATTACCACAGTAACAGAATATTCTGCAAATCACACTGACACTAAACATTTTACTAAACTGAAATGTCACAAAACATTGCACAAAGCAATATAAACCCCAAAGGAGCTCGGAAACTGTTGGCACTGGCAGTATACAGCTTTTGTTTACAGCAACCTCTTCATGATTAGAGACAAGTTCATATCTCCATGGACTGGGTAAAAGCATTTTTTGTTTCATTTCCTCTGTCCTTCAAGGAGGCAGTACAGCGCAGTAGTTTAAGGCTCTAAGCTGCAAACCTGAAGCCCTGTGTTTGAATCCCACAGTCCCCACTTACATTACTGTATGACCCTGAGCATGTCTCTTAACTTTCTTGTGCTCTCAGGTTGCACCTGGACTCAAGCTTCAGCTTAGTGTGCCTCTCCTGATTAAAACATTTATCGACTATATGCGTTTCCCCTGATGTGATGTGATGTCATTTCCTGTGCCTGCGATTTTGAAAATGGATTTCTGCAGCTATAAAAGGAGAGGAAACTGAATGGGTATAATTCTGGCCCTAAAAGTGTTACGGTTTCGGTCAACAGCTTAAGTAAAGCAGATTTCCATAGGTAACAATATTGATTGATTTAATCCTAGATGGACGTTTCCCTTTAATTCTTTTCTGTGACAAGTTGCAAAAACTTCAGTATAAGCTGTTTGTACCATGCACACACCAGAGGCTTAATGCCATACAGTTCAAAAGTCAGAAAAGTTGTAGTATGGTTCAAAGGTCAAAAACAGATTTTGTACTGTTCTGCAAAGCTATGTACAGAGAACTGCATCTTTAGTCATTGCTGCTTTCTCTAATTTAGTTGTGAATGTAAAATAGTGTTTTAATTTAAGTGAAAGTCTTTCCAGGCATCGCTTTGGTGTCTGCATGTTTCTTGAAATCCTAGAACCATATGCTTAAAAAAAGTAAAATACGGACAACTATGCCCAAATCAGCATGTGTTTCCATCTCGGAGTTTTGAAGACACTTGCGACCGCTCGAGCTTCACTCTCAAGGTTTATAGTGTCTTCAGAACCCATTGATGGAAGCAGTCTTCATACCCCGGGACAAGGCTGAAAATTGGCAGAATTGTCTAGTCCTCCATTCCCGGTGAACAAAAACTAAAAAACAAAAAAAAAAACAGTCTTGTGCATGGTTGCTGATATATTGTTCTATATATAGTGAAGCCCACTAGGATGAAACCCAATTCTGCAGCGGAGTCACTGCAGGAAACCAGGCAAATTCAATGGAAGTTAATCCCTTTTGTCATGTAGGAAACTGTGACACTGCTTCATCCTGGGAGGCTGTATGTTGTGCTTCCTGATCCCTGTGCTGGCTCCCTTTGACCTAAATTGAAGAGTACCTGAGATGAATCTCTGGAGGGTGGATTCATAGTGAAAGTCTTTACTTGTCGTCACACCTTAAAGGCTGATGAATTTTGCAGTCGGTGGTGCAACCATAGGCGACTGTAGGGAGCATTCCAGATGACTGATGACTCCTCTTGCAGTGGTGTCACAGCGGTGGCAATTCTCCAGTGTTGGCAGGGGTCAGCCAGAAGGGTTGAAGGGTATACTTGGCTTCTTGCTGTTTGCTTACTGCTTTGGGTCCACTGGGGCCATTCTCCTCAATCTCGGTGTTATGCCCTGAATCATCGTGCTACATCCTCTTCATGCGAGCTGCCTCTTATATATGCAATAAATGTGCAGGCCCTCATCAGCCCTGCTCATTTGCACAGCAGGACAGGTTATCAGGCTCCAGGCTCTAATCACAAATTGATGTTCTAATTCAGGTTACATGTTCTGGCTTGCTCCTCTCCCAAATGATCCACGTGCAATCCAATCAGCATTAATTGCAGGCACAAGTTACACTTTTTATCTTAGACAGCAAAACTTTTGGTGCCAGTGTCTCAGCAGTTCCAGAACCGATTTGCACCCAGTAAAGTTTAAACAATGCATGAGGTCTCAGGGTACCCGGTGGATGATGCACCCTAAAAGCAACCAGCCCCTGAAATCCCAGCAGACGAGCACCCATGCTGTAAGTGCTAGGCTCCTCAGTGTCTAGGGTTATATGGCAGTAGTCTTGTCAGGAGTACCTGCCTTACACGATAGAATCTGTTCTTGCACAAACTTTTGCTACCACCTCGGGCCTGGGATGCTGGAGTAAGGGCACCCTGACCAATACACTGGAGCACCAATAAATGAGAGATCACACACAAACTGAGACCATATATAGAGATGGGGTTTAGCTGGGTGCATTTACATAAATACTGTAGATGGTACATAGTAAAAGAGCATTTCCCTCTCAAATAACTCCCATTACTTCATTCCTCAGTACAGTACTAACTGCATCACACTATACTCATCATTCAACCGAGGCTCCGATCTCCATCCCCAACATTCCAAGTTTCCCTTGAAACACCTCCACTTAAATGTTGTTAGTTTTACTCCTGCACTTAATGAGCATAAATATTCACATTATCTCTGTAAGAATTCCAAGTACATCTTTACTGTGTTTACATCCCTAACCTCCCTTTTGTGGCTCCTGAAGACCTGACACCCCAAAACCATTTGTGAGGTGGCACTCTCCAGGTATGGAAAACACAACCCCGAGGCAAAATCATGCCTGCACTTGTCTCACCTTGCCCATACAAGACAATTTGATTAAAAAAACAGCATGTCACATTATGACTGTACTGTATTACTAAATGGGTTAGTAGATCTGGCTGTAGTTGCCTCCCTCTGACTGAATACTGATAGCCTTAGGGGCCCAAAGAAACAGAACCCCATGTCTGGCCCCTCACATAGGGACTTACCAGCTCCAACTCTTACCAGGCCCCTTCCACCTGATGACCATTCATTCAGCTACCTCCCGTGGGTTAATACCCAATACCTTTCAGGTGCTAATCTCAATCTGAAATAAATAAATAATACTACAGTACACTTACCTAGGACTTTTTGAACACTAACTGCAAGGCTTACTTATACCTGCCCATTTGAATGATTGTTCCATACTGACTCTGGAACTCAGCTTGAATACTTCTGATAGAAGTAGATCTGCAAGTATCCTGGTGACCACCCTTCAGTCAATTAATCCATCAATCAGTCAATCATTTTTATTTATAAATAGTGCTATTCTAAAACCATAGCACTAGTACATGACCATAAAATACATAAAAACAACTACACCTATCAATACATATAAAAACATCTGCAGTAGATCAGATAACATCAGAAAATGCCAAAGTAAATAAATAAGTGGCCCTCCACTCTCCCTTTTGTGCCATCTGGTTCTTGTTCTCTCCACGGCCCTCAAGGCCTTCTTATGAGACCCATCCTCCTGGTGCCCACTGATATTACTCCAGAGATCAGGACAGAGACCAGTGCTACCCCAACCCAAGGACCCTGCCACCAACCATGGGCCAGCAGGCCCTGTCTGGCTTGCAGCCAGAAGCTGGACCCCAGGACCCAGGCTGGCCTTGTGGAGGAGCAATTCTGCTTCCACCCCCCCATGCTGGTGACCAAGGTTTGGGAACAGACACAGGTTGCTCGGTGAGCTGTCAGAATGAGGAAGGATCAAGTACCTGACAGCAGCTCTCCTTCCTCAGGGAGGGGGAGACAACAGTTCTCCACTGTAGGGACTGCCATCTTGCAGAAGCCAGGTGGCAGTGCAGTGAGAGTGCACACAAGAAAGAGGTACAGATGGAGTGTGACATACTAATGCACATGCCCTGACACTCCATCCCAGGGGAGAAAACTGGAGGAAAAAGATGTTGATCTGCTCCTAGCCAGCACTCTCTGCAGGCTCTCACATAACTGAGACAGCTGGCTGCCCACTCAGTGGGTTCTGTGCAAGTGGTAGATAATCGGTAAGTCCATGAGAAGGTCATGACAGGGCTGGGGGTGTCGTCGGGAGGATTCGGGTGGGGGGAATACCTAATGAAAAAAGGAGCCCCAGGACCCAAAGATTACACCTTGCTGCTTGCCTCCTCTTCTTATAGACAATCGGGGAAGACAGAACCATAAATATTCATGACAGAGTTTCCCACTTCTGGTTGAGTCATCACACTCTGTACCACAAACATCCTGTCATCCTGCCTCCAAGCAAGCAAGGATACCCTCTAGATGTTCAGATTTAGCCCTTCAAGAGGCCTTTAGTAACTGTCCTCAAACTGAGTGAACAGAGAGGCCTGTTACACTGGGAAGTAGAGAGATCTTGTGAGGTCATTATCAGTGACAGTTTTAAAGTGTCATGGCATTGCAACAAGGCATACAGCAAGGCAAATAAGATGTTGGGGGTATAGGCAGGGGATTCAACAGCAGGAGGAGAGAGGTAATTTTACCCCATACAAGACCCTGGTAAGGCTGCACTTGAAGTACTGTGCCCAGTTCTGGACACCACACCTGAAGAAGGACAGGGACAGCCTGGAAATGGTGCAGCAGAGGGTCATCAGGATGATTGAGGAGCAGTAGAGTCAGGTATATAAGGAAAGGCTGGCATACCTCAACATGTTACTCACTGGAGGCCAGAAGAGAGGGCACAGATATAATAGAGGTGTTCAGGTTTCTGAGAGGTATAAACAAAATCGATAGTGAGAACGTTTCCTAAGGATGAAAATGCAGTTAAAAGGGGACATGATTGGTGACTGATGGGTGAGAAGTTTAACAAGGACGTTAGGAAGTTCTTCATGGAGAGAGTGATAGATCAATGGAACAGGCTGATGAAGGGGGTATCAGAAAAGGGAACTATGGCTAGATACAAGGTCATAGGACAGATTCAGGAGGTTTGCTGACTCCAGAAAGGGAGCTAAGATAATTAGTTTCATCTGATGGTAGGCCAACAGGGCTACTGGTAGCAACTTAAGGGCAGAATGGATGGACTTTAGGTCTTTTTCTGACATCACTTTCTATGTTTTCTAGGTTTCTATGTAACTAGAAATGTTTAAATATTTGAGGGGCATAAACAGGGTAGATGTCACAACCTGTTTAAGCATACAGAAGGTTCAGCAACAAGGGGACAAAAATGTAAACCATTTGAGAGGAGGACAAGAGATACATAGACACTGTTAGCAGATAAGGGCCTATGGCTCACTAAGTCTGCCCATTTGAGCTTGTAAGTTCCCTTTACGTTTTTCTAGAAGTCTGTTGCCCCTTACCCCTGACCTCCAGAATTCCCTTATGTCTATCCCATGCATTCTTAAATCCTTTGATTGTTTCAGCCCCCACCACTTCCTCTGGCAGGGTGTTCCACTTGTCCACCACCCTTTCTGTGAAGAAGTTCTTCCTCATGCTTCCTCGGAATCGCCCTCCCTCCAACTTCGTCCCATGCCCTCTAGTCCTGGAACATCTTTTTTCGTTGGAAAATAGTGTATTCCTGCACCCTGTTCCTCCCTGTAAGGTACTTGTATGTCTCTATCATATCCCCTCTGTCCCTCCTCTCCTCCAGGGAGTACATATTCAAGTCCTTCAGCCTGTCCTCATAAGACTTGTGATGCAATCCCTGTACCATCTTTGTTGCTCTCCTCTGAACCTTCTCTACCCTGTCTATGTCATTACGTAGGTAAGGTCTCCAGAACTGTACTGTAGATGGGGCCTCACTAGTGTCTTGTATAGAGGAATTATGACCTCCATTTACCTGTTGGTGATGCCCCTGCCTATGCATTCCAGCATCCTATCTGCTTTACCTGATGTCTTGTCGCACTGTTTCCCTACCTTGAGGTCATCAGAGATGATAATCCCAAGATCACTCTCCTGCTTGGTGCATGCTATATCTTCACCCCCCAACTGATATGTTGCTCCAGGGTTTTTGTGCCCCATATGCATTATCTTGCACCTCTTTGCATTGACTTTCAATTGCCAAACTGAAGATGAAGTATTTCTTCATGGAAATGGTGATGGATAGATGGAACAGTTTGCCAAGGGAGGTTGTAAATGCCAAGACAGTGACAGGTTTCAAGAGATCATGGAAGAGCTATAAGGGACTGGTGAAAATTTAAGTAAGCAAGGGGGTGGGGAGTGGGGCAGCAGGGCTAATCTGCTGATAGACATATGGCCTTGGCAAGACCAAGGGTAAGTAGGTAGGTATGACTCAGGAAGGAAAATGGGCATACATGACGGACTATGAGTCTTTTGCTGCTGACATCTTTCTATGTTTCTATCTCATAGCAGTACACTGGGATGAGGGAAGTACTAGGCTACATTTGGGGAATGAACAGTCGACCCAAAGTCTGAATCCCTAGGAGTCTGTAGATCCACAGTGTAATGAGAGGGGAACGTGTGGGTAGACACCTAGATGGATGCCCTTCAGATTTCTGTGAGGAGATGAACCTAGAGGACATAGTGAAATGAGTATGTAGTCCTTCAGGGACCAGGAATAAGAAAAACATGTAACAATGAGCAATACACAAGACTATCTCATAGAACAGAGGCTTTTTAGCTATGGAATAGCATGGGAAAATACCTCCATACATTATGTTACAAACAGTTGATTAACAGAGCCCCTAATCGACTTTGACCAACAATATTAAAAGAAAAGCTCAGAGCCCTCAGTATGTCCATATTGTGAATTGCTACTTCAGGCCTTTTGACGTGGGGTTTGGGGAAAAAACACTTTCAAAGAAATAGATTGACATGAAGTTCAAAGACAACCTTAGGAAAAAAAAAACTGGGATGTGTTCTAAGGACTACTGTATCTCTTATGAAAAACTAAACAGTCAAGACTGATTCAGAGAGCTTGATGCTCATTGACTTTCCTGGCTGAAGGCACAACTATTAAGAAAGCTGCTTTCCAAAACAAATAGTTTAAATTACAGGAGTTCAAAGGTTGAAATGGTGCACTCAATATTCAAGATCCCATATGCAGACTGGACCCTAACAAGGGGATACAAATCTCACCGCCTCAGGGCTCAGTGGTGCCTGCAGTGCACATTGTGCTTATATATGGTAGATCTGGTTTCACACTGTGATCCGACTCTCCACACCCTCTAGCCAGCAGAGTTCTAGGCATGCTGCAGAAGCAGTGTGCTCAAGCTCTAAGAGGTAAGGTGATGCCTGCTGCACTAGCACCTCCTAGGGGTAGTGGGTCAGCCTTGACGTTGTAGGTGACCATGCAACACTGGACCTGCCATCCCCAGGCCAGCACCGTGGGTGGACTGAAGCATTTGCATTGTGGGTGGTGAGTGGGATAAAAATCATTGAAATGAGCTGGCCTTGCAGTGCTGAGGGCTGAGGTTCTGGGTGCCTTACCTCTCGCCATGCTGGCGATTCATGTTTGGGAAGGCACACAGGGCCACTGGGGGTTAGCCGGGGGGGGGGCTGGGAGCAGATAGAGCAGCTGCCTGGCAGCTCTCCTCTCCCGGATCGGGGAGGTTGGCTCTCTTGGCCTAAGACCAGCATAACATGGAAGCATGATGGTGGTGCAGGCAGAGAGGGGAGCCAGGTGCTAGGCCAGGGGTGGGAGGAGCAGAGTTGACTGAGCCAAGGCATGCACGTGCACCTCCATGCATGTGCCTGACTTTGATTGGGGCTCCAGGGACTAAGGGGACAGAAAAGCGGAAAATGCTGGTGGAGATGGCTGGATAATGCCCCTAGGTGTCCGGTGGTCCTACCGGGAAGTGGGGGTGGCCCGAAGGGACCGCGGATGTCCGGTACGGTTGGCTGACACAAGCCGCCAGCTCACCAGAAGGAAATACTTTTATAAAAAAAAAAATCATTAAAATGCCTCTCTTCTGTAAGAGACAACAGTGGGGCCAAAAAATAACTAACATGCATCTGAGACTCTGCCCCTTAATTTACCTTGCATTAACCTCCTACTGCATGCTGGAAGTGTTGAGCTAAATCCTAGCCCTACTCAGACTCATCGACCTTCATTACAACCCCCACCATGGCAAAATATCAATAGTCTGTGTGGTAGGATAGGACCGTACACTGTCCTTTTATCCCCCACCCCCCAGTATCAGAAAACAAATACAGAAGCACCTAAGTAAAAAATATAAAAGGACAGTAGCTACTTATACTTACCTTATCCTTTTCTCTGCTGTGCACAGCATCTGTCTTCCTGCCTGTCTTCTTTTCTATCTTTGCTACTCATGGCCTGATCAACCAGGTGTATGCCTTGCCTTTTTCTTTTCTACTGAAACTGCACCTTGCAGTTAATACAAATGTGGGCTAGAGGCCAACTGCTTGTAGCTAGTCACTGCAAGATGTAAGTAGGTTAGGCTCAGGTAAGAGTAAATGCAAGGCTGCCTGGTATAGTTTCTTAATGCCTGTACTCCTTCTAGTGGTTTGAAACTCTTCCCACCTATACCAATTAATATACTGATGTGGAATATGAAACTAGGTTTTCTAAAGGCTTTCTAAAAGGATAAACTGCTTGCAAATGTTTCTCCTCATTTTGTTTGCTGAAGCTATTTGAACAAGCATTTGTCAATGCCGAATGTTTGCTTGCTGGCATTGGCAGTGGTAGTGTAGAAGTTACAGAGCTGCGTAATAGGAATGGCAGTGAAGTATTGAACTGAAGCCAACCCCACCACCACCCTGCAGAGAGTGACAGGCATTGGGGTGTGCCTTTGGGTCGTCAGGCATAACGGCCACGCCATTTCACCACACCCCACCCTGCAGACACTGACAAGTGTCACGGTGTTCCTTGGGGTCTTTGGCCCTTATGTGCACCCCATTCCATTAGGAAATACGGTGAGATGGGTGAGATATAGGAGAATGGGGTGAACTTTGGGGCCGAAGAGTCCAAGGCATACCTCGATGCCTCTCACTGGCTGCAGGGTGTGGAAATGGCATGAGCATTACAGGCAAGAATCCAAGTCACACCCTGATGCCTGTCATTCTCTACAGGGTTGGGCATTATGGTTGGAAACCCTAATACCTCAGGCATTCGTTGGTATTATCACTCCAAATTTTCAACATGGTTTTTGTGACCCCACCTCATGAACAGGGGGAATATCAGTTTGTTAGCCGAAAGCTGCTTATGCACAGCGACTATGGCATTTAGCACCACAGGTGCAAAAACATTCCGAACAGGATATAAAAAATGACAGCTGTACTGTTCATGGGGAGGTGTAAAAAATGGCAATGTTGCAAATCTGCAGTAAAAATATAAAAAAATGGTGAAGTCACGAGCGTACATAGAAACTGTGCAACGCACACCCGTAATATAATTAGGTTGGGGATTTTTTACAGCAGATTGTCAACTCTGGCATTTTGGTGCCTCCGATCATGAACAGTGTCACTGTGATTTTCTTTATCTGTCCCGAACAATGATTTCACAGCGACCACACATCTCTGCGCTGAAAGTGAAAACACCTTGACCATGTTGTGAAAAATGACAGCTGTACTGTTCATAAAGAAGTGTGGAAAAATGCCACTGGTGAAAATCTGGACTGAAAATATTACAAAGTCATGAACTTACGAGGGTGCATGGAAACTGCGCAATGCTCACTCATAACACAGTCATTTTATGAACTTTTGTCACCAAATTTTCAACATAGCCATTTTAAGACCTCTGCTCATGAACAGTGTAACTGTGATTTTCTTAATCTGTCCCAAACATTGCTTTCGCACACCAACAGCACCATTGTGCACTACATGTGCGAAAACACATTTTGGGCGACAAATGAAAAATGGCAGCTGTACTGTTCATAAGGAAGTGTAATAAAATGGCAATGTTGAAAATCTGGAGTGAAAATATTAAATTCACAAACTTACGAGCATGTATAGGAACTGCGCAACGCACGCGCATAAAACAGTCATTTTTAGGAATTTTTTCACCAAATTTTCAACATAGCCATTTTAAGACCTCTGCTCATGAACAGTGTCACTGTGATTTTCTTAATCTGTCCCGTACATTGATTTCGCATACCAACTGCGCCATTGTGCGCTATATGGGCAGAAACACGCTTTGGGTGAGATGAAAATGACAGCTGTACTACTCCCATAAGAAGGTGTGGTAAAATGGCAATGTTGAAAATCTGGAGTGAAAATATTGAAAATTACGAACTTTCACGAAGCGTCGCGTAGGAACTCGCGCAACACCGCTCGTAAATAGTCATTTTTGGGAATTTTTCCACCAAATTTTCAAAATAGGCTTCTTGAGAGCCCACCTTATGAACACTGGCAGTGTCGTTTCATTAATCAGTCCTGAAAGGTGATTTCGCACAGTGACTGCGAAATCACCCTTTGGGCCCGAATAACCCCATGACAGTGACAGCACTCATGAGAAGGGGTCCCAAAAACCTCATGTTGAAAATTTGGTGCAAAAATTCCAAAAAATGCCTGAGATATGCAACAAAGTTGAAAAAACCCTATCTATCCTATTACACAGCTTACTGGCATTTCCTCAGTTCGCGGTCGCTTTGAAGAGTGCAGGCGTGTTCAGGTCCACCGAAAGATAAATAAGCGCCGGACTCGGAGAGTAAGTATGGGGTGAAGTGTGGGGAGGCAGGGTGCGGGTTGTGGGGGTAGGGAGATTGCGTGGGACCGTTTTTCTTTACAGGTAGGTTTTTAAATGGCGACACGGACGTTTGCCACGCTAGGTGGGCTCCCAGCGTGGCACAAGAACGACTGGTTGGGAGGTGTGGAGCCAATGGGGATCGGGCACCCCGTCGGCCATAGCATCTATTGCCACGCTGGGGTGGGCTCTCAGCGTGGCACCCTGTACTCTTGGGGGGGAGGACAGTGGATCCCCGTCGGCTATACCATGAGTTGCCACGCTGGGATGGGCACCCAGCGTGGCATGTGGAAGGCTTTGGGGGGGAGCGCAGCACAGCCGACGGGGGATTGGGCACCCCCATCGGCTATACAGTGTGGGGGAGCAGCACGCAGTATGCGTGCGTGTGTTTGTGTGTGTGTGTGTGTGTGTGTGTGTGTGTAGGGGGAGCTGCGCATGAGCAGGCGATATCTGATCACTGCTCACCGAGGCGTAGCTCCCCCTTTCAACTGTACGCCACTGCATTTTGGAGCTGTCATACACAGCTCCAGCATGCATTGACGGACTTGGGCCACGCCTGCCAACACACTGACTGAATTGGAAGAGGGGGGTGACACACCTCCGAAAACTCGGATGATGGCACTATGTTTCTTGCACATGCGTGCAAGCAAACATAATAATGGCCTTTTTGAGTTCACTGCTTGTTGCAGGCAGTTTGTATGTCTGCCTTTCCTATGTTTAATCCCCCCCCCAATAACTGGTTAAACACTATGTAAATGCACAGTTTAAACAACTAGTTCATAAATACAGCTGCTCAACTTAAGTCCTGAAGGTGATAAACAGAAAACTCTACTACTACTAGTTACCAATAGTGATATATAGGATGAGTAGACAAGCCCTGAATCCTGTACCTAAAAAAAAGATACTGTGCAAAAATACTTCAGAGTATTTATTTTTTTATTTTATTTTATTTAGTTTGTGTTGACCGGGTAAGTGCACTAGACAAATTCTGCCTATTTTCAGGCATAACCCAGGGGAAGGGGACACAGATGAATGCCAACTGACTTTGAACCAGATTAAGCTGTTGGAGGTATTTTAGTGACTGATTATGATTATGTCATCTGGTTCACAGGAAAGCTAGCCTAGGAAGGAGTCTTCCCCTGAGTGAGAACTACACTTGTGAGTGTATTTAAAATGGTTTCTCTTACCTGGAGGTCTGCAGTGAGTGTTTGGGCCCTGACCTGACTGCAGCTGTGCTGTTCCTAAATTCCTTAGGAGGGGCCAGGCCTCAATATTTCTGCTTTTATGGGAAGGACTGGTGAGATCATCAGAAGGGGCTGACCTAACCCAGGAGGCTGGACTTCTTGTTAAGGGCTTTGCCACTGTTTCTTATGTTTTTCACTTGTCCATTCATATTACAAATGGGGATTAGCTTTATATAATGTCTCCCCTCCTTCTGTCTGTTAAACGTATCATTCTTTTTAAGCATATTATACATATAATAAGCTGAAATTGAAATGTGACTGACAGGTCACCTGACCATCTGTTGGTATAAAAGAAGTTGCTAAGGCAGCCTGGATTTGGTTCACCTCAAGCTAAGGAGTAAGGAGGAGCCCTTGCTGAGTGCAGTGTGGAGCCAGCAAGGTGGGAGCTAGTGGATGAAGAGACTGACCAGTTATCATGGATGGCCATAAGTTGAGAAGAGCACAAGCCAGTTGAGAGAGACAGGTTTTATACCCTGGAAAAGAGTGGATGGATGGCAGTAGCTCTGGGCAGGAACTGTGACTCCAGAGGCGAAGATTTTAGTTACCTGAGTGTCTGACTTCACTGCTATTGGCAGATGCTACAGGGGTCAGGTTGGTTAGACATCTTTTGGCAGCAACACCAGACAGAATCCTGGTGAGGCGGGTAACAAGATGCATAGTACAAAGGGGATATCCTACCTGAAATTGATGGTGCAAGGGCTCACTGGTTGGTGAGGTGGAGCTGGCTCTAGAGGTCCCACTACAGAGGCAAGAGAAAGAGGCTTTGCCCAAGACTGCTCAAAGCTTCTATTTTGTTATTTTACACAACTTTAACATTCTGACAATACCATAAAGTGTGTTATTGTAAATACAATAATCTCTCAACAAAATGGCTCCCATCTAGGTGCCTTGCACAATATTCCTGTGTGTTCAAATCTTCTCCTGAACTCCCCTATCACAATTTGAAAACAGCTCATTTAAATATAAGGTGCCTGATTCCTAAACTAGGCAAACTAACAGCGTGGGTCACTCATTATCAACCTGATGTATCAGGTATATCAGAAACATGGCTAAAACTGACCTTTTCTGACAATCTCTAAATCTTATCAGGGCACAATCTTATTCGATTTGACTGTACTGCTCCAAAAAAGTGGGGTGCCACACTGATCTACTATAACTCTCACCTTAATGCTGCCACCCTCTTTCCCTTGACTCCCACTTGAATGTTGTCATGATGTGCTTACACTGGATGATGCGAAAAAGCTTAATCTCTTCCGTATTTATATTTCTCCAGCTGGAAGCACTAATATGTTCCCATCTCTGATTAAATATGTAGGCTCCCTGGTCAAAAATAATAAATTCATTATTGTTTTATGACTTCAACATTAATTGGCTCAACATTTGTAGTAAAAGTGTTCAGCAGGCTTTAGTAAGCCTAATGTGTCCCACACTGCTACAGGACCCAACAGACGGTCTAACAAAGGGACTAGCCGGACTTTGATCGATTGAATCCTCACTCACAAAGAAGATGAGATTAGATGTTCTGGTTTACTTTCAGATACTATAAGTGATCACTCACCTGTATTTTGTATATGGCGGGCTAAGCTCAACCTGCACAAATCCAGTCCTGATAGACTGGACCTTAAACTACTCCAAATCTCAGCACCTGCTATAGTAAATCCACTGACTCACCCACTCAGCCTCTCCTTCAACCTCAGTGTTATCCCTCAGTCCTGGAAGTTAGCCAAAGTTCTTTCACTCCACAAAGGGGGGGAGGGACACCTGCTCCCCGGATAACTTCTGGCCAATCTCCCTCCTCCCTTCACTTGCTAAGCTGCAAGAGAAGCTTGTCTACATTAGACTTTCTGATTTTCTGTCTTCCACTGATTTTCTTTCCCCCATTCCAGCCTGACTTCTGGAAACATCACTCCACCATCTCCTCCCTGCTGCATATAACTGACTATCTGCGCTGGCCCGGTGGCACTGAGGGTTGAGGTGCTGGATGCCACACCTCACGCTACGCCAGCGACCCGGGTTTGGGAATGAGCTTGGGTCATCAGGGGTCGGCAGGGGAGGACTGGGATTGAGCATCAGGAGACAGCTCTCCCAGTCCTTGGGTGGGCTGGGGACTCTACACCGCACTGCGGCGACTCCTGGGGATGCCTGGAGGTACCGCAAGCGTTGGTGTAACTGAGGGTGGACTGCGGCAGATGTCTGCACGTATGTGCATGGATGTCATTGCATGTCTGCAATCCCAAATAGGGGAGAAAATGGAAAAAGATGGCAGCATGGGTCCGTGGCTGCTTGATGGCCGCAACTCCACCGGCCGATGATGACTGGAGGCATGTGCCAGTACTGGTTTCCATGCCGGTGCGGGGGCCATGGGGGTCCCCTTTTGCAGGTATAGCTGCGTCTGCCAGCTGGGCATGCGAACTTTAGGGTCAGAGGTGGAGTGGAGCAGTGGCAGGATGTGGCAGGACTGTGGCTGCAAGGAGGAAAAGTATTAAATGATAAAAAAAAAAAATTTACTGACTATCTTCTCAAGGATGGATCTTGGGCACATCACAGCTGCCATTTTCATCAATCTGGCCAAGGCCTATGACTCAGTGTCCCTCCCTCTCCTCCTGGATAAGCTGAGTTCCGCTGGCCTCTAATCTGCTGCTGTAGACTTGTTCCATTCTTACTCTCTGGCTGCCTGCAATCAGTGCAGGTTGGTAGTGCCCTGTCACCTCAACTTCTTATTTAGGCAAGGGTCCACCAGGCTCTGTTCTGGGGCCCATCCTGTTCTCCGTCTTCCTTATTGACCTCTCCACAGCTTGTGCCAACTCACATATCCACATGTATGCAGATGACACAGTCATTTACACCTCTGGTCCCTCTGCTACAGCCATGGAAGATCTGCTCCGGCAAGACTTTCGCAATGTCCTGTGGTAGTTTCAATCCAACCAACTCCAGGTCAACACAAAAGAAAAACTGTGTCCATGACCTATGGCATCAACTAAAAACTGGCCTGCCTCCCAGCTCTGCTTATCTGCTCCACCTTGGATGGCACCCATTTTGAAGTGGTTCATTCATTCGAATATCTCAGTGTGTGACTAGACAGAAAACATTGTAACACTTTAAGTGTCGGTTAACTACACAGTAGTGACTGTGTAACTACACTGTAACTGTATTGCAGCTGTAATGTAGTTGCAAGCAACAAACATGTAACTACAGTGTAATTACCCGGTTGCGTGTAATTAATGATTAGTTACATTGAAACAGACACAAAATAAAGTGTAACTGAAAACTTGACTTCTCTGCCCACATTGACACCATCTATGCCAAGTTCTGCCCCAAACTTGGCACCATGTACTGCAATAAAGACTGTCGGTCTTTGCAGGTATGCCATGAGCTTGTCACCAAAATAGTGCTCCTGATGTCTGACTATGCAAACAAGGTCTATGGCACTGCTCCTTCCACCTACCCAGCCAGACTGGACAACCTTTGCAGTGCCTTCTGTCATTTTGCTACCGACCCCCTCCCCCCATACCTACCACTGCTCAGTCTACTACTCCTTATCCATTCTTCCTCTACCTTCATGTCACCAGAACTACTGTACATTATTCATGCCCAAATACTGGTTTGGGTCTCCTTGCCTCTATTCCCTTTTCCCCCTGCTCCCTCTGTTCCAGGGATCCTCTCATTTTTGCCATTTTTCATCCCCACTCATTTGCTGGGCAATCAGCCATTTCCTATCATCTCCCTTCATGCTGGAATCTACTCCCTTCCTCCTTCCATTTCACTGCCTTCCTGTACCAGCTGAAACTCCTTCCCTTCACTCCTGCTCTTGTTTTTCCCCTACCTGATTGCCCTCTTACATTTGCTACCTACCATGGTGTAGGTGTATCTGAATTGCCTGATTTTTGGTGCTTGCTCTCAATTGCACTTACTCCTGTTGTAATCATGTACTCTATTCCGCTTTACTGTAACTGTGAACTGTGCAATGCTATGTAATTGCATTTAACTGTGTACTGTGTCCATGCTGTGTATTTGCCTTCCCTGTTCCCTTCCCTCCAGGTCACACCTGGAAACAAGACTTGGCTCGGTGTACCTTTCCCAGTCACCAGTTTTCAAATAAATAAAGCTACTAAAATCTCCCCTTGAACTATTCGGTTTAGAAAGTTTTCTAGTCTTGATCCTGAACAATTCAAACTAGCAGTGTCCCGTACTGACTTGCTCTTTTTGTATGAGACCAAAGCTATTAACTCAGCAGTTATCAGCATCTTTACCTCTGTGTTTAGTAAACTGCGGGATAACTTTGCCCCCTTTACTAGGAGAACGGTGCAAGGTCCAATCTCTAAATGCTTGGATCATCATTTTCTGACCAAGTTTTTTTCCATCCAATATGGGCAGCAAAATAATATCTGTAGTTTTGCTAAAACTGTCGTGGTAAAGGGGATTGACTTATATGGGAGGTTTACTTCTATGGGAGGTTTACTTATAGGTGCATATATACAGTATTTTACTATGTGAGTTTATTATTTTAACATCTGCTTAACTTATGTGGGAATTTGCAGGAACAGAACTCCTCCTTGTTCTTTCTAGTTTCACAGGTCAGGAAGCCTTGAGTATTTCTGTGCCGAAAGGGGCTTTAGTCTAAGGCTGGAACATAAAATTCAGGTCACAAATGGAAATAGGTTTGTGGAATGGAGAGGTCATGTGTAAGAGGCCTTTTAGGAACCTGCAGATTATGTCCACCTGAGCCACTGTTTTGTACTCAGTAGGGGCATGAAGAGACAAAATGACTGACAGGTGAACCTTCACCAAAAAGTATTACAACCCTGACTGAGACAAAGTCAGGAGGTACTGTAGTCTAGCACCCTCTGCACTGGGCAAGTGAAGGGGCCAGAGATTCCACCTAAGTAGAATCAAACACACTGGAATGAACATTTTTGATGTATGCAGCTTATTGTGGATTACACAATATTTTTTTTTTTGGGGGGGGGAGTATTTTAACCCGGTATGTATGGCTTAAGATTTTGGTAATGGCGCTATATTATGTGGTTAATAATTAAGGCTGGCTACCTTTACATGAAGTTATTGATATTTTATGTCATGAAGTGAAAATGACTATATTTTATAGAGCGTGCCATCCTGAGGAAGTAACCTTATGTTGTTAAATATTAGGGGTCTCTCAGGTCGGTATAATTCACCCTTGTTGTAAATTAAAACTTTGAGAGTTTTACCACTGTATATACTCATGCACAAGTCTAATTTTTGATGGTAAAAATAAGCTTCTGAAAAGAGGGACTTAACTTATCTGCTCTTGCCTCCTGCCCCCACGAAGCCGCATGCCGTGGGGTTGAGACGCCGGGAAACTGGGCGGACCTCCCCTGCAGACCAAAAACCAAAGAAGTGAAACCGCTGGGACAGAAGGGGTTGAGGAGGGACTAGGACCTGCAAAAGCAACTATAGTGGACTTGATTTTCTGGACTTTGATAAAACAACCGAGTTGCTTACCTGCTGAGCGACCCCATCCCCCCGCCTGCCGTTGGTAACTGGAGACTCCCCCCTGCAGCAGTTTGAATTCTGGCGCCTTTTTTTCTGCCGAGCTGAAAGGCAGAAGCTCCGATTGGCCCCAAAGCTGCTGCTGATGCTGGGCTTCTGAGTTAAAGCAGCGTAGACTGCTGCTGAATTTTTAAAAAAACCTGAATATGTGAAGGGAGCGGGTGGCTCTTGCCCCTTGCCCCCATGAAGCCGCACGCCATGGGGTTGAGGCGCCAGGAAACCGGGCAGACCTCCCCTGCAGACCAGACACCAAAGGAGTGAAACTGCTGGGACAGAAGGGGTTGAGGAGAGACTAGGAGCTGCAAAACCAACTATAGTGGACTTGATTTTTTTCGGCCTGCCCCCCCCCACCCTGTTCCCTCCTCCCATTAAATACTCAGTAGCCACACCCTCAGTGTCACACTGGCCAATCATACTGAGTTAGGGCGGTACGGAGCAGCTGTCTAAGGACTCCCCAGTTATTGCATTATTTGTAGCTGATATATTTTCATTACAGTCTGTCTGCTGTGCAAAAGTATACAGTAACTACATCCTGTTTATGCCTAACTCATGCCTATTGAAGTAATCACTGCCAGCATAACCTCTGTTCCAATATGCCTTATCACATGCATGCAAAATAAACCTAGTTTGCCTCTAGACTGCCAACCTGCATGGTAACCAACTTGCAAGGTAATTCTCTGGACCCTGGGGGCAAACTGGACATGTGCCATACAGGTGGCACTGTACCCATTGATCTTTTAGTACCTACCCAAATTTATGTCTGACATCTCCCATAGGAATAACATTAGCTCTATGGCCCTATTAGTCAGCTAACTGTCCTTATCACAAAGAGTACACTAGAGGTACTTGAGATAAGTGTCCAGTAAGGTACAAATAATCTATTTTCCTGTCACTTGCCAGGCGACTAATACCCATGGCACTGTCCGGTGTCCATTGGTGACCTAAGGTGGTAATTCCGGTACCATCCCAGAGGGGCATCTGTACTGGAGCAATCATGGGACTCCCTGAGCTCCCATCAAAGCTAGTCCTGTGCCAGTTACTCCTGGGCACGTTAGCCACTATAGCCACTGTGAGCCTTACTGTGTCCTGGATCCCCTGGATCTCAGGGGTGGGTGACCCCCTTTAAAATAGACCCCTGGTGTACATGTGTCCAACCAGTGGAGTCTGATTTTACCTTCTCTAACATTCTAGCAGAGGGCTCTCCCCTGACCGTGGTCCTCGGTGGTCTTAAACTGAGGAACCTTCTGAGACCCGCTCGAAAGGTCGGGCGTTACGACCGGAAGTCACAGAACAAGGAGAGATCTCCCCCATTAAGGCATCTACTCTGGCTCCTGCTGGTGACACTTGTGCTAGCAGGGGACACTGAACTAAACCCAGGACCGTCACTCCAGTCCACACCCACACCGGTGGGCTGGTCGGCAGTAAAAGGGCTGAAGGTAGCCCATCTTAATATCAGAAGCCTGTTGTCAAACCTGATGGAACTTTGTGTCTGGGTAACTCGTCATAGTCCAGACATTCTTGGCATTACAGAAACCTGGCTGAAGCCTTCCACCCCTAACTCCGTACGTGCCTTCCCTGGTTACGACCTTATCCATCGTGATCGTCTGGGAAGCAAGAGAGGTGGTGGTATCCTGGTCTACTACAGGAACCATCTTAACCTGTCTGCCCTACCTCATCAACAGACCGTACAGTCCCCTGTGAGGCTCTGCATACGGTGCTGTTACTAGGGATGACAAAAAAAAATTCACATTGTGTATACCTACAATCCTCCAAAAGGAGGCGTAGAGGGACTAACTGGCCTCCTTGGTGCAGTTGGTGCAGTAACACAGCAGAATGAGCTAATCATTCTGGGTGATCTAAACCTCAATTGGCTGGGTGGCAACACTAAAGCCTTTGAACCGTCACTTGCCAGTCTCTCTCTGACACAGCTTGTCAAGGATCCTACCAGATGCTCTACAAATGGTGGTAAGGGCTCCCTTCTGGACTGGATCATGACAAATAGACCTGATAGGATCAGCTCGTCTGGTATCCTACCTGATTCTATCTCTGATCACTCCCTGCTGTACTGTGTCTGGAGGATACCACTTCTGAAAATACCCCATAAAATTATCCAAATCAGAGACTACTCTAGGTTTGATCTGTCCTCTTTTCATAGTGATATCAAGTACACGGATCGGTCGGCAGTATGGAATGCTAAGGACTCCACATCCACTGTCAGTCACTTTCTTATCTCGTTAAGGGCCCTGCAGGAGAAGCATGCCCCCCTCATCAGATGGAAGGTGAGGGGAATGGCTACTAAATGGCTTCATGGTAGTCTCCTGGCACTCCTCAACACTAGAGATAAGTGCTGGGCCAAGTTTAAGGGCACGGCTGACCAGGCTATCTTTCTGAGATACAGGAAACTCAGAAATGAGTGCAAAAAGAACATAAGGATTGCCCAGAGTGAGTTCTGCAAATCTGCATTACTGAACTGGGCTAGGGATCCAAGGAGGTTCTGGAGGAATATTAAAGACATTGTAAGTGGTACACAGAGCACTGAGTCCACTGATATGATAATTGATGGTTCCAGCTGCAACAACTCGGAAACCATTGCCAACTCCTTCAACCATTATTTTTCGGATCTGTCGGAGTACACCTCGACGTTCCCTAATGGTGATGGTGTCAGCGGCAACCAGCCCATAGCGCCATCATCACTCCACCCGCCCTTTCTGTTCAGGGCAGTGGCGGCTCAAGAGGTGCAGAAACTGCTAGCTGGACTCTCCCCCTACTCAAGTGCTGGCCAAGATGGCTTAGAACCAAAGCTCCTCAGTCTTGGTGCCCCCTGGCTGGCACCTCTGGTGGCGCATATCTTCAATCTGTCCCTGGCAACTGGAGTTATCCCAGACATATGGAAGGTTGCCAGGGTAGTCCCAATCCTTAAACAGGGAACCCTAAACTGATAGAGAACTATCGCCCCATATCCATCCTATCTGGGGCTAGCAAACTTCTGGAGAAAGTTGTGGCAGGGCAACTCTCAGTGCACTTACAGGCTCATGACATAATGACTTCTGTACAGCATGGATTCAGGAAGGGGCCTGGTACCTCCTCAGCCCTAGTTACTGTTTCATCATGGATTAGGGAGGCCATGGATCAGGGTAAACTCTTGGGGGCTAACTTTATTGACCTTTTGAAGGCATTTGACCTGGTTGACCATGTCATGCTATCAACTCAGCTTAGAGCAATTGGTCTATCCACTGCCACTCTCAGCTGGTTCACTAACTACCTACATGGTAGAACACAGCAGGTTAAATTTGGAAAAGAGCTCTCGGGTCCCATCCCAGTAACAATGGGGGTCCCCCAAGGCTCCGTCCTTGGACCAATGCTCTTCTCCATTTTTATTAATAATCTCCCCAAAACCGCTGCCCACTGTAAACCAATCCTCTATGCAGATGATCTGGTTATTCTGTCTCACTCCCCAGAGGTGGGGGTCATCAACCACCACCTGAGTGAAGACCTAAAAAACATGCAGACGTGGATCCTGAACCACAAGCTAGTCCTTAACCTAAAAAAAAACCCAGGCCATGCTCTTTGGGTCCTGGGCTAAGATTAAGGCCTCCCCTGTGCCGTTCTGTGTATCCAGTAAGGGAGACATCCTGATTCCAATCACAGGCAACTTCAAATACCTGGGAGTAACGTTGGACCCACAGCTTGACCTTGGCCTTCATATCCAGAAGATATGCAAAACAGTCAACTGTAAACTGGGTCTGGCCTACAGGGCAAAAAATAACCTCACGCCGGCTGCGCGTGTTGCCCTTGTGAGAGGGATGCTTCTCCCCTCACTATGCTATGGGCTCCTGTTGTTTGCTAGCACCACTAAGGCCCATCTCTCCAGGAGGTCGACGGCCTATAACAGTGTCTGCCGCTTTGCCCTATCGGCCCCCTGGCTCACTCACCACTGTGAGCTCTACAATAAGTTAAACTGGCTGTCGCCCACAAAGCACATTGACTTTGTCCTTGGTTGCTTCACTGGAAAGGTCCTCAACACGGGTACCCCTTTAGGGGTGGCATGTTTGCTGGCCCAAATTGTCCCCTCGTCCTATCACCTTAGGTCTCAGGGGTCTGCCACACTCAAGGTACCTGTGACTAGGACTCAAATGGGTGAAAATAATTTTGCAGCATGCACCCCCAAACTTTGGAACACCTTCCCAACTCAGGTCCGTGTTGCCCCCTCTCAGGGCAGCCTGCGCTCTTCCCTATGGAACCATCTTAAAATTGCATGGCCTGCGGGTGCCAAAAACCCCCGTGACATATGTTAGCACTTGCACCCATGCATAACAGCTGGCCCTTATGATGTTAGTATTTGTACTTGTTGCTACCAATCGTTACCTTGTACTGCTCTATAACTGATACACCGCTTACCCTACTGCAACAATTCTAACTATATGTGCCTCATATGCCTATACATTGTGTATTCTACATTACGAGGTTTGCAGGTGACATGTGAGTTTGTTTTTGGCTAACTGTACCTTGTAGTCTCATGACATGTAATCTTTTCCTAATTATGTACCATTTTGTCCCAAGTGTGTAAGTATGTAATTTCCTGTACTCTTTCAGGTCGTACCTGAAAATAGGCAAATTGTCTTGTCTAGTGTACTTACCTGGTTAACAAAAGCTAAATAAATAAATACATTTTGCAGAGTTAACAATGGCAAACCATTTTTACAACTGTGTAACCTGATTCTGTGTCCAGTTTTGGCCAAAAAGACAAATTCTGTGCCTGATGTTTGTCACAAATTTTTTTCCCATACAATAGGGGCAGAAAAATAACATCTGCTATTTTGCAAAAATTGACAAGGCAAAGGAGGATTGCTTATATGTGAGCTGACTTATAGGTGAGTAATACGATATTTGGCTGTGTGAGTTCATGATTCTAACCCTTGCTTAAGTTATGCAAGATTTTTCTGGAACAGAACTCCTCAGTGTTCTTTCTAGTTTCACAATCAGGAAGCCATGATGAGTGTCGTGTTGAAAGAGGCTTTAGTCCAAGGTTCAAACACAGGATTCAGGTCACAAACTGGAACAGGTCTGTGGACTGGAAAGGCCATGTGTAAGAGGGCCTCCAGGAACTTGGGACTACAGTATGTCCAGCTAAGCCACTGTTTTGTCCCCAGTAGGGGCATGAAGAGCCAAAATGGCTGATAGATGATTGACCAAAGAGTACTACAACCCTCACTGAGACAAAATCAGGAAGTAGTCTAGCACCCTCTTCACCAGGCAAGTGAAGGGGTCCAGAGATGCTGTCTGGCATCATATAATGGAAACACTTCCACTTCAGAAATTAGGTGTGTCTGATAGAATGTTTCCTGGCAGTAAATTGAGACTTCAGAACTCTTCAAGCCTAGGGATTTTATGACCTAGGAGCCATGCATGGAGCCACAGGGACTGGAGGTTCAGATGCCGCAGGGTGCCACTGTTCCAGAACAGAAAGCCTAGCTAAAGGGACAATGCAAATGCAGATTCCACTGCCAGTTCCTGCAAAAGTGGGGAACAGGTCTGTCTTGGCTACCAGGAGGCTGCTGGTATCATCCCAGGTGATTCCTGCCAGTGCTTGGACTGGACCCTTGGGATCACGGACACATGTGAAAAGGTGTAGAGGGATCTCCGTTTCCAGCAGATGGACAATACACTATGTGTCACAAAATGCCATGCCCCTGAATGATAAGCAAAAATGTGGCAATTTTTTGTTGCATGGGGATGCAGAAAGGTCCAACTGTGTCCTTCACCACATGTCAAACAACTCATCTATGATAGCCTGACTGAGTATCCACTTGTACTGCTGAAATACAAACTGACTGAGGCTGTATGCCAGCACATAGAGCGAGCCTATTACACTGACAGTGATGAGCCAGACACACTGGGTTACTGACCAGTCCCACATCATCATTGCCCCCCCAGCACAGAGGGTAGGAGTGTGTGCCCTTTGCTCATTCATCTAATACACCACACTCTTGATTATCTGACTGAACCAGCAGAGGCATCCTTTGAACCTCTGCATCCAGGGCCTGGAGACCTTGGAGAACTGCTTTTGTTTCTAGCACATTTATGTGCAGGCCTTGTTTCAACAGAAACTGGTTAGGGCCCAAGTAAGTGACATACTCTAGGCTGGAAGTGTCTGCAGTGAGGATCATCTGCTGTGGCAGAAGCTGCAGAAAAAGAGAACCCCACAAGCAGTTGATCCTTGTTCTGCAATAAGGTAGGGCAGCCCACGGGGGTCAGCAGACTGCAATCAAGTCATTCAGTGGCTGCAAGGCCTGAGGCCACAGAAGCGTGCAGCAACCAGGGATTCTCATATGCAGACAGGCCAAGAAAACCATGAATAATAAGGCTTCCATGAGCCCTAGTAGGTGGAGTATGACATGGATCAAAATCTAGTTGCTGCATGCCACCAAAGCCACTAAGGCCGCAAACTGAAGCACTGTCCAGGAAGTTTCATTCAGTGTGCACTCTCCACTCCCCTCATTGCCCTGACTTGTCTTTGTACCAGCATAGACATAAACAACTGAACCAGTTGTAAGTTCACAGGCTGATGAAATGTGGCTTGTTACAGAAGGCTTATAAAAACCTGTATCATCACCAACACATTCGATTAGCACTGATCCTAGTCATTCTGCAAATTTTAACAACTTAACCTTGTTAAATGAGAGCCTTGCTAGCAGTAACAGTACTGTCAATGGCGGTAAAGGTAGGCATAAATTCCAAGACAGCTAGAAAGTGACATTTAAGTGGATTGTTGAGGCTGATTATGGAAAAGTCTTCTGTTCTTCATGTAAGACAGCTAGCAAAATGAAAATGGCTTCCCTTGTACATCTTGAGATAAAGATACTTTTCAGGCATTTGTAAGTATGTACAGGCCTTCAAAACTGGAAGAAAGCAATTGAAAGATGTAAAGATCATGAAATAAATCTTCACTACATCATGCATCTGCAGTCTATGTTGTCTATTTGTCAAGGTAACACTATTAGTTCTGCACTTTCAGCTGCCAAAGTGCTTCAGACTGGGAGCGAGAGGTGACCTTCTTATGACATAAGCTTGCCTCTCTCTCCCTATCTTTAATTCTGGAACTTTGTTTTGTGTCCAGAAACAGTATGCCTCAGAACACAGCCACAGTAAAAACATTGTCTGGGCCTGGGGATTTTCACATCATCTCTTTAATTCAATCAATCAATCTTTATTTTGCCAGGTGGATCACCATTGAAAGAATTCATTTACAAGGTGGACCTGGGCCAAGAACCAGAGTCAACAATGTTTTACAGCACTGGATAGAATCATCTAAAATTCACAGAGCACAATATAACCATGACATACTGTTTAGTACACCTAAGCAAAAAATATGATTACTATTGAGAGGCAGAAGCAGGTCAGCAAGATCATGGGGGGGGGCTAGATGGAAGAGGAAGATGGCAGGGAAGAGGAGGAAGTAACAGCAACAAGTCATACTAGATGAGAGCTGGAGTAGAGTGCAAGCACACAAAGCTCCAGACATGAAGGTGGTTAAGACAAGCAGTTACAAGTATCTTTAATAGAACGTGCGAGCAGAGTTTTAAAGGTGGCCATTTTAACAAAATGTGATAGTTTTGGGAAGGCTTTAAGCCTGAGGTTCAATGGGTGGAGCAACTACGTCACTCCCCCATCAGGCCTTAAAAGGCCACTCCTCCTTGACTGTTCCAGGACTTGTCTCTTCGTTGTGCCAGAGGCGCCATCCTTCCTCTCTCCTACCCCGGTCCTCCTTCCTCTGCTCAGTGTGTTTTCTGGCGCCTCCAGCTGCCTGCTCGCTACCTTTTGTGCTTCTTCTCCTGCTCATTTGTCTCATCACTCTGTCCTTTTCTTTCCTGTCTGTGCCTGGTTGACTCCTGCAGCATCCCCCCGCCACCCCGTTCTCTCCCATTTCCCCCTTTCTGTGCCCTTCTCACCATCCACTGCAGTTTCCGGTCTCTGCATCTCAGTCCTTTCAGCCTTACGGGTCTGACTCCCCCACCCATCCAGCCTGCCCCCTCATTTTGTTGCCACTCGTGCCATGGCTCTCTTTCTCTCCTCCTTGCTCATCCTCAGGGCACATCTCTTTGAGGAGTATCCAGCTCATTGTTCAGCGCTCCTTCTCTCGTCAGTGCTCCTAGGCACTTCGTCCTCACTGGGCGTTCCATCCCGTGTGCTGATTTGCTCCTCGCTTTCTGCTCCATTCTTCGACCACCTGCGGTGCACCTTTGTCATGTGAAGACACCACTCACCTTCTGACCTATGCCTTGGATCATATTGTTATTATTATTTTTTTATATATATATATGTATATATATACTGTGCAGTGCAGCTCTGCCTGTGGTTGCTGTTCCTACAGATCCTGCCCTTACCTCTTGCCATTACACATCATAGTACTGGCCTTCTCGAATCATAGCACGGGGCCTAAATGTGTAGCCCTTTATTATTTTACGCTATCCTGAATTTGTAGCCCTTTATTATTTTAAACACCAGTATGTCTGCAGCTAGTGGGCCCCATTTAGTTAGTCTTGTGCACTGTTTCTGTCAACTTCATTCCCTGCTTTCCTAGCTTGTGTCCAGCACTAGCTCTATCATTCTTAAAACCATCTGTAAGCCTATGCTGAGCAAGGGTTGCTTTGTGTGTGACATTCATAGTGCCATGCATGCTTCATACTATTTCAGAGGCATGGTCCTGCCTGCTTTCTGCATCGGTTGTTTATTTTGCTTTCACCTCTCCTTCCAGTCATACCTCGTTTCCATGCCTGTACATGCTGTTCCACTTCCTTCAGGTGTACTATTCCTAGTGCCTTAATTCTGGTCCCCCCACCCTGGAACTGTTTTCTCGCCCCTCGATGTTTTGCATTCCCCCACTGCTTTACTTAGCTCATGTCTCTCACAGTTTCGCTCCTCCCACTTCCAGAACCCTATGGGGTCCTTCCCTTGGGGGTCTTCACCCTTCACCACTCCTTGCTCCTGGTTCCAACATGCTACACTTTCTCTATTTCATTCTGGCTGTGCCCCTTCCCTCATTCTTCCCTATCATGGGTGCTCACCTTCCTTCCTCGTCCAGTGCTTTATTTTGGGGTTTCCCCTATCCTACATCACCTTCCCTATTTGTATCCTCCTCTTACTGTAGTCCGTCTGGTGTCCTGGTGCCAGAGTCTGGTTCTCCTTTGCTCAGTTAGACCTCAGGGTCTAATCATTCACATCACTTAACTGAGCATACCTCTCATTGGGTCTTATGCTACTTCAACGACAGCACTCCTGCTGTTATTATCAATCTCAGTCTTCTCATGACCGCATCTAGATATCCCTCACTCATCTGACCTCTATGTGGGTCTACTCCTTCACATTGAATACTCAAGCATAACCCTCTCAGGTCCATGCTACCTCGACTCGACCCACTGTCCACTCTGAGACATGCCTTCATGTCTGTTGCCCCATTGCTAGGTGCTGGCAGGCTTCATCTCCATCATCGTACATCATTCATTTCATGTCTCACATTCCACCATTCAGGCCTTCAAGGCTTCTTTCCATCATTGCACTTCCTCTCTTGCTTTTGAGCATCTAGTTACAGACATCGCTCACATCCCTTGACCGCTGTTCATTTAGGACAGAGCGAGAAATTCCTCTAAAACTGGACTTTTTCCTCCTTCCTTGAGCTCTGCTTTACATTGCTGTAGTGGAGTTGTCCACAATCAAAATGTCCTTCAGCCTGGAGGGAAGGCGACCTACGCTTTGGATCCCCAGAGGTTTCCTTCTCACAGGTGGGTTTTCTTCTGATCCATGCCAATGGTCATAATATTAGTTAGGGTAGTGCTTTCATAGGTTCCTTAGTTAGGGTCCACTGTTGGATGGAGTTGGATGGTGGCCCCAGCTGTTCCCTCTCTCCTTAGGAAGTTGCCCTTCTGCATCTCATCTATTTCTTTTCCTTTGTTGTCCTCGTCTTTTCTTGTTCCTCTCCTGTCTTTCCTGTCTATGTCCATTGCATTCATTTCCAGTCTAGTTATCTTCTGAATTCTCGCCTCTTCGATGCGCAACACCCTTTTGGGTATTCTTTTTGGGCTTCTTCCTAAGCTATGTTTAGCCAAGGGAATCATTCCCATGGCACCTGTAAGGGGGGAACCCTCTCCTAGGATTCCTTGCAACATACCCCTACAGGGTGGTATATCCCACAGATAGGTGATTAGCCACAATGTATCAATGTCACACAAGCATACATCTCATCCAGTTGCATAAGCACAATTGAATTGGAAGGCTTTAAGGCAAGCCTGAGGTTCAATGGGCTGAGCAACTACATCACTCCTCCATTAGGCCTTAAAAGGCCACTCCTCCTGGACTGTTCCAGGACTCGTCTCTTCATTGCCCCACCATCCACCCCTCCTCCTCCTCCAGCGGCTTGTCTCTGTTACCCATGGGCTTATTCCTAAGCTACCTTTAGCCAAGGGAATCATTCCCGCTGTACCTATGAGGCGGGGAACCCTCTCCTAGGGTTCCTTGCATCGTATCCCTACAGGGTGGTATATCCCACAGATAGAGAGGTAAACAGCCACAATGTATCGAAGTCACACAAGCATACATCTCATCCAGTTGCGTAAACACAATTGAACAGGATTTTTTGGAGATTATGCCAAAGGACAGAAAGAGCATGGCTCATAGAAGATCTGTCAAAGCGCGTTCTGATTCTAGGGGTATCGAGAGAGATGTAGGAGTAGCTTCTCAGGGAGTAACTTCCAGAGGTACTAGTTAGCAGGAAATTGGAAATGAATTGGGGGAGCTTGTTAGTAAGTGATCTATAGGTTCAAGTAGCTGAGTTTTTTAGTTTTCTGGATTTCAGTGACTTCCAACCAAGCTGGGAATAGAAGGAGCAATGATAGGTAGAGTACAGTGCTCCAGTAATAAATCTTTAGTACTTGATACAGGGTGTCGAGCTTGGTTAATGCAGTGCTGGATCCATGACTATAAAGAAAGTCAGCATAGTCCAGGGGAGGGAGGAAAGTAGTTTGCATCAGTCTTGTTTTGGCATCCTGCGTTAGTTAAGTGTTTCAATCAAAAAAAGAGACCTAGTCTTTATTTAAACTTTTTTGACAGTACCACAATATGATCAGAGTAGGAAAGTTTGCAGTCACTCCAAAAGCCCAGGTATTTAAATCTGTCCACTAACTCCTGTGGTTCCCCCAGGAAGGCTGTGACTTGTGGTGTGACACCTAAGGAACAGTGGTTCATTGAGTTGACATGCATGGAAAAGAATATGGCTTTGGTTTTTTTTAGCATTTAACAGAAGTTTTAGGTGTAGGAGGTTTGCTGTAGCAAGTTAAATTCATGTTGCAGTTCCTTACAGGCGAGTTCAAGGGTGGGCCTGGTGATGTAGATTACGGTATCATCAGCAAAAAGGTGGACACTTGCAGAGTTGATATTATTGATATAAATTGCAAATAGTAATGGACCTAATATAGATCCCTGTGGTACACCTCTCTGAAGTGTTTTCAGAGGGGAGAGACCCCCTTCTGCCTTGACTTGCTGCTACCAGTCTATAAGGTAACAACAGAATCATCACAATGAAGTGGAATTGAGACCAATGTTAAGTAGTATGAGCAGTAGTAGCTCATGATCCACCATGTCAAATGCCTTGCTCAGGTCCAGAAATAAGGCACCCACATGGTTTTTAGAGTTGAGTGCTAGTTGCCAGTCATTGGTCACCTTGGCTAGGGCAGTCAGGCCGCACCTGGAATACTGTGTGCAGTTCTGGTGCCCAGTCCTGAAGAAGGATATCAAATTGTTGGGTGTACAGTGGAGGGTGACAAAGATGATCCAGGAACTAGAGGGATACTCCTATGAGGAGAGGTTGGGCGATCTGAACATGTATTCTCTGGTGGAGAGGAGGGTTAGGAGAGACATGATCAAAACCTTTAAATATCTAAAGGGGATAAACAAGACTAGTATAGAAGGATTTTTACAGATCAGAAGGGGGAGGGTCATGAGGGGGCACCCACTGAGACTGGAGGGGGGAATTCAGGAGGGAAGCCAGGAGACAGTATTTCACAGAGAGGGTGGTGGACAAGTGGAATACTCTGCCTAAGGAGGTAGTAGCCTATAGCATGATGGACAGCTTCAAGAGGGGATGGGACAGAGCGAGGGGGTTAATAATGAAGAGGAGAGGGATGGGTGGGGCAGCTGCATGGTGAAGGGCTAGCTGCACAGTTGAGCAGACTCGCTAGACTGAAGCCTGTATCTGCTACCATTTTCGTATGTTCATATGTAGTTACCATGCTATGATTTGGTCTAAATCTGGTCTGTATGCGGTTAAGCATATTAAATGATTCTAGGTGATTTCTTAGTTGTGAATTGAATATTTTTTCGAGTAATTTAGATAGGATGGGAAGGAGAGATATAGGTCTGTAGTTATTAAGGTCACTCGGATCACCTGACTTAAATAGCAGAATTACATGTGCTGTTTTCCACACCGATGGGAGGGCACCTTGCGCAAGGGACATGTTGAAGACATGAGTGATGGGCGCAATCAGAACATGATAACTTAGTTTTAGGATGAATGGATCAAGCTGATCAGTGCCTGCACTTTTTCTTGTATCAAGGCCCATTAAAAGATTTTCCACTTGTTTGAAAATGATAGGGCAGAATGAGAATTCTGCTTCTTGCATGGAGGCGCTTATTGTTGGACAGGCCGAGTCAGGGACAATGATCTGAAAGCGCAGTTTATTTGCAGGAGAGGCACTTTGTACTGTGTCCTAAAATGGCATGCCCATATCACAGCCATAATGAGAGCACTGACTAGGCCTGGGGAATTTCACATATGGAGGGACAGTATAAGACAGGGAGAGACAGGTGACCTTCACAGCATACGCATGCCTCTCTTAACTTGTCTTTGTCTGGCACTTTCTCTTGTGTTCAGAAACAGTATGTCCCAGACTGCAGCTACAGTGAAAGCATTGTGTCTCTGCCTGTCTGTCTCTCCCTTTCCGATAGAGCATTGCCCTAAGCTGATCTCTCCTTGCCTTTCTTTTCTGAAATGAAGAAATCACTTTACACTGATCCTCCCCGATGACGAATATGCCTTACAGGTGGTCCTCCTATAAGGAATAGTCTGGGCATGGGGGAATGTTCACACATTTCTCTTTTTACAGCTTTTCACATTTAGGTTGTATTAGAGTGTTTCAAGTTAGTTTAAATGCCAGGAAAACCCTTAGATTTTATCAGAAATAACCAAAACACTGCCAGCTTTTGAAGAGCTACACAGGCCCCAAACTACTCACCATTAACCAGGGCCTTTCACACAGAGCGTAAGCTGAAATTTCTTTGCCTTTCTTTGTGGTACTTAATTGCATTAGGTAGGGAAAACAGTATCACTTTAGGTAGGGAAAAGGGGCAGACAAGGTGGGCCACACGGTCCTTATCTTCCATCACCTTCTATGTTTCTTTGTTAAGTTTGTGTCCTTAACACATACATTGCATACTCGTTATTGATTTTGAAATGAGGAATTCACTGTATACTGATCCTCCTGTAAAGCTAATTCTGGAGATTTTCATGCATCATTTTTTACACATTTTTAAAAATTTAAGGTGGATTTTCTATGGTGTTTGAGTGTTCAAGTTCAAGTTTATTTTATATTTAGACAGGATGAGGCACTAGGCAAAGCCTGTTTTCAGGGCTGTCCTGTATAGTGTAAGTCGATACATAAATAAAGTTGCATACAAACAAGTTGATACATAAAATATATAAAGAGAGTCATTTAAAAATAAATGTTAATAACAATTACACAGAAAAGGATGCCATTCCAGAAATGCCTTCTTGAAACTAGGATAAGTGGGCATATTACGTAATTTGGGTGTGAGAAAGTTCCAATCAATTCAGCAATTTAATCAAAACACAAACATCCATATCTAGTTTCCATTCTGGGATTTTTGAGTGTTGTTAAATCATTTTACATACCACTAAAAGGCTCAGATTGCACCAGAAATCACCAACATAGTGCCAACTTATAGGGGCCTAGGTGGCCCCTGGGTCCCCAACCTATTTCCTACTCTTAGCCCCCCTAGGAAAAACAAAAAAAGCTGACTCCTATGGCTGGTAGGATACTGAGCTTGTGCCAGGCAGCCAGGGTAGCTTCCTCCAAATCTGTATGGGTGGGAGGGACTACCACCAAGAAAGCACCTTCAACCTCCAGAAAAATCAAACATATTCTTTTTGGAAGGATCTTCCTCCTTCATGGACAAATTCAGAGTCTCCAGGAGTTGTCTTATCAAAGCATGAAAGGTTGAATCCTCATGGAAGGGAAGAACTAAGCCTATACAGGACCATTTCCTCACCATCTGAAAATATAGTAGAGCCAACTATTCTCTAGCCCCAGAGGGTGGTGAGGATCATCCTGACCCTTCCCAAAATCATTTTCATCATTTAGGAGTTTAAGGTTCTACTTTTCATCTTCCTCTCCTCTAAGGGGGTTGGGGTGAAGTAGGTCATGGGGGCCCAGCTGGGAACACTGGAGGAGACATCTGGGAGACAACCTGAGGCAGAGAAAGCAGCAGTCTCTTTATCAAACTGAAAAGTTCTGCTAAATCTGCACAAGGGACAGCGACAATGGAAAGCATCCAAGACAGTTCTTGATGACACATCCCCAAAGTGCAAGTGGGACACTGTGATGCTTTTACAGTTTGATCCAAGCCTTTAGCAGGGTGGGGATCTGGACTAGTAGAGGATGAATCCAACCATTTTCTATTGGAGAGTGGGGGTCTAGAATGCAGATGCTCGACTGAGCATCATCAACTCACCAATGATGAACAGTCTGACTCTTGATGTCCCTGGTTGCTCTCCATCAATGACAGGGAAAACTCAGATCAGGTGAACTGTCTCATTGGTGACCATGATGCTGATTTACATGATGACTTTGCTTAATCTGTCACAGATGGTTGTCAGCATCAATGGATTCAGTGACTTGAAAGAAACAGCAGGAGCTTTGACAGTTTTTTCGAGGAGATTTTCCATTGCTTTACACCTGTATCACTATGATGCTTGGTTGAAATCCTGTCAGATGTTGCAGTTTTTCATGCGGTGGGCTAGACCCAAATAAAGTATGCATAGATCATGGTTGTCTTCATGATAAATCCCCTTTTCTGCAATGACAAATGACAAAAATGACTTTACTAGGGGATGACATACACTGGCACTGAACTTTTCTGAAGGGATGACTAACACAGAAAACACATTATTGGTGAAAATCAATGACAGAAAAATAAACTTCCACTGGTCCAACATACACTCTCTCAACAGTGGAAGGCAACTGGGGGCCACCCACATTATATGGGCAATGCCTTGAGTCAATGACATACAAATAGGCATGTTGATGTGGGCAGCTACACCTTACAAAAGCTTCCTGCGAGGTCCTGATGCCAATGTCTTACAGTTCAATGTATTATGGCTCTGTGTAGAAGCCGTCAAAGAAGATCTAAGGGTTGCAAAGAAAAGCAGAAAAAGGATTGTTCAAATGCAACATATATCAAGGGCAGATGGAAGTAAAAAGACAGACTGTCAGGAGTTTACTGCAATTTGAAACTCTTTTGTAACTGCTCAGCCCTGCTTCTCTAATATTCCCGCAGGATCTTCTTGAAAACTAGGCACTTTATCTAAATTAGACTATCCTGGAATGCACCAAAACTAATAATGTCATACTGTGAGCATTTGATTCTAGTGGTGTTTGAACCTGTGACTGCTTGGTTCCTATGATGATGAGAGTTCCCTTTGAAACGACATAGGTAGTCAGTAAAAAAAATGACAGAAAATGGTTAAACTGGAGGAGCTGGACAGTGTATACTTGGATAAAAAGTAATGATGCTGGACTGAACATGGGTAAAAGAGAGAGACAGACACACACACTCAAGTATACAGAGCAGACTAGGAAAACAGACCCATCTTTTCAGTGGAAAAACTGGATCTAATGATTTAAGGGAGCTGGTTGCAAGGCATGGGGGCTACATACCCAGTATAGTCCAGTAGACTAAGTCAGGTCAGGACTGAGATACTATATACAGGTTAAAACAGAGCTGGAAAGTCAACGCTGTGCTTATTCACTGTACCTCGAGTTTAAGGATATTAAAGAAAGGTTAGTCCCTGGTCCTTTCAATCCTTCACCAAGCACTAAATAATTTACAAAAAAAGAAGAAAGGGGAGGGCAAGACCATGACATCGCTGACAGTCACTTCTGACTTGGCTTTCTGTATGGGGTAAGTGGGGGAATTACGCTGTCCCAAAGATCAGTTGACTTTGCAGCAATTTGTTTAAAAAGGTCAGAATCTGTTGTTATGTAAATCCCACTGCAATCTTCCAGTGACAGAGATTACATGTTGTTGCATGATATCTGCCTGAAAACAGTGTTGCATTTGCTCGCTATAGCTGCCAAGCAAAGTTGGACATTAGCCCAGAAAATGGGAGCTAATGGCAAGTTGGGTAGAATGTTTAAGAAACATTGTAATCTGCAGTTTCAAAAGTAGCAGATGTCTAAAAAAAGCCAATTTAAAATGCTTGTTAATCTTCCTAAACCTTTTACTACATATCTTACATTAATTGTAAGTAACAAGGGAATGTTACTTTTAAAAAGAGGATTAATAAAGGTTAACATAGAAGTTTATGGCAAGCCGTTAGGGACATGATTCATAATCTCTGGCTGTATAGTAAAACACATATACTACACAGTGAAATACATATCATATAGTAAAATATATACATCATATAGTGAAATGCATACACAATGTAGTGAACCACATGCACTAACTATTGAAATGTATACACCATATAGTGAAATACATATACTGTATACTGAAATGCATATATCATATAGTGAAGCACATACGCTATATAGTGAAATGCTTACATTATATAGTGAAATACATACACTATCTACTGAAACCTACATATTGAGTACTGAAAATCCGCATACACTATATACTGAAACAAATGTACTATGTACTGAAACATATACACTACCTATTGAGATACATACACTACAAACTGAAACATCCACATCAACTATCTACTGAAACAAATACTCTATACATTGTAACACATACACTCCATATTAAAAACAATCTGCATACACTATATACTGAAACAAATACACTATATATTGAAATACATACACTATTAAAATACATACACTACACATTGAAAAAAGCACATTCACTGTCTACTGAAACAAATACACTATATATTGAAACGTTTACACTTTATATTGAAATACATACACTATATATTGAAATACACTGTGCATTGAAAAATCTGCATACACTATATAATGAAACAAATACACTATATATTAAACACTTACCCTCTCTATTGATAAATTTTGCATACTCTATATACTGAGAGAAATATATTACATACTGAAATACATACACAGTATATTTAAAAAAATACATACATTATATACTGAAACAAATACACTACATGGTGACACATATACACTATGTATTGAAATACATACACTGTAGACTGAAACAGTTGCATACACTATATACTGAAACAAATAAATTATATACTGAAATGGACTACATTCTGAAATTACCCCTCCCCCCGAATGGCCTGGCTTTGCACTCGTTTCCTGTTGCATTCAGGGAGCTGCTGGCATGATGAGAGGATGTCTAAAGCTACAGAGCAGCAGATAAACAAAACAGAGCTATCTCTTATTCTATTTCTTTGTTGGGTTTTACATCTTGTTTTGCTTGCAAACCTTTAATCAAATTTCAGAACATTGTGATGTGACAAGAAACTTTTAGAACTAATTTAAAATGCTGTTATTTATTCTTTTAAATAAAGTGTTGCCTTCATTTACTGTTAGACACATTTATATAGGAAGCTAATACTTCGGATATTCCTAACATACCACTCTCATACCATATAAACATAGGGGACTGCATGCATCTTTCCAAGTTAAATTTTTGAATGGATTTATGTGTAATTAAGTTGCTGGACCAACACAGTAATTATCTAAGCTGAATGCTTGGGAAGGGTACTGCAGGAGCTGTGAAAGTGTAAGCCAAATGCTTTCCTAGTTTGTACTCTGCTGAGTTAGTTTTGATTTAGTTTTTGTTTTTATTTGAATGAAATATATATATTTTGAAGCAATCGCTCAGGGCCCAATTCTTGTCAGGAGCTCAGCTGGCATATGCATAATTTGCACTTTCTGTTCTGAATAACTTCACTGTGATGCCTCACTGGTGGCACTCACAGCTCCTAACCTCCCCATTACATATCAGCAGAGTATTGCAAGGTGGACAGAGCTTTGCCAGGCACTTGGTCTCCACTAATAAACCTGCCCCAGTCTAGCCACATAGTGCATAGTTACGCTGTTTATATGGTATGACTGTGTTATTGAGTTTGAGATTCCCAAACTGTGTTTTATTTCTTTTTCCATTGAGATGTTTATCTTCTAGGTCACCCACTGACCCCCTTGTGCACTGGCCTGTCCATCCCCATCACCCAAAATCACAAGGACTTACCTGCTCTGAGATCTCCCATGGCCTCCCCATCCCCCCCCCCGTGATGGGGCCAGGAGGGAGAGGGCCATTCACAAGGAGACACATTCAGACAGGAGCAGAATCTGGTTAGTAGTGCAAAGCCTGTGGCAGGTTGGTGGATTATTTTGCCATTGGAGGTTTTCTACCTTTGGTTTATCCCCTGGTCAGTCAAGCATGCAATGATGCCAATCCAATTAAAGGCAAGTACTGCTTTGTGCCTGCCTGAGCCCTGCCCATTATGCCACTCTGATGCCCTGCCAGCATTCCTCCTAGATGGCTGTTAAAGAGCAGGGTGGTCAGACTCCCCCTCCCTGAGAGGACAGCAGTCCCCGAGATGCTCAATCATCTCTCCCGCCAGCTTACCCCTGTTTGACCAAGGTCCTCCCCCAAAACTGGGCCACTCGCATGGGAAGCAGTCCAGCTACCACCAAGGCATTAAGCCAGCTCACCAGACTGTATTTTTATAAGTAAATAAAAACATCACTCGGATGAAAGAAGAAATTGTATTTTAGCTACAGTTGTTCATATTTAAGACACATCACAATGTTTTGAAATTGGATAAAAGTTTTCCAAGGAAAATAACATAAAATAAAATATAAAGATACAGAATAAGATAATCCATTTTTGTTTACTTTCTCCATCTTAGGAGGCATTGGCAGGGGATATTTAGTTAATTAGGGCCCCATTTTCAGAAGGTTAGCAGAGTGCTAAACATCTAAGCACTGTGCCATGTAGGAGAACAGCATGGTTGAACAATTGCCATATATTTAGCAGCCCCCAATGCTAACCTGATCATGTGCATATGCATATGTACTACTAAAGCCTTGCAGATGAGGGATCCCCTCCTGCATACAGAGCACAGTGCTACATAAAAGGTTTTGAAAATGCTTAACAACTGAAATTGCAATACTGTTCACTGCTTCCAAAAATCCTGCCTTCATTTGAACACACAGTGGTGCATATTGTCACCCTACCCTGGTCACCATTCTGATGCTCCCAAGTAGTATACCAAAATGATCATTGGCATCTAAAGGTTCCACACCCCTGATCACAGTTTAAATGGCTCCAGTTATTATAGTAAAATGATCATTGGTGTCTAGTGCCCCCTGGCATACTAAGCTGAGAGCTAATTTCCAGATGCATCCTGGTAGAAGGAGAAATTAGGTAGCACAAAAGTTCAAAATACATAACATACATGGAGCAGAGTGGTACACAATTGCAAGTTACACTGGGAATAATAGATGCAAGATGTGAGAACTTGAGTGACAAGCAAACAATCGACAATGCATATACAATGCAGTCAGGAGCCACAAACATATGCTGGCAATTAAATACAGAGTAGTTTAAATCAACACTAGCTGTAAACATTTGTGCATAATGCCTAGAGTGGAAGCATAAAGTGCCAGATTATAGCTGTACCTAAATTGGAAATGAGTCATAGGAGAGCAAGAGGGAAAATTAGAACAAGTGCAGGAGAGAGAGGTGAGACCTCTGAAGTGGTTTGAAAGAATCCAGGGGAGGGAGATTGGTGAATGGCTGGGGCGAGGGAGTTCCAGATTTTAGGGAAGCAGTGGCTGAACGTGGCTTTGCCGATGGTTATGGAAACTGAAGGGACTGCTAGGGTTCGAATATTTCAGCTTCTGATGGTGTGGCTGTGAGGGGGCGGGATGGGAGAGATAGGAGGGTAGGGAAACAAACCAGATTTTCCCACAAAGCTGGCACAGTGTGCAGGGTGTCTGTCCACAAGAGAAGAAAAGGAGAGATTTATACATAGAACAGTGATGAGTCCAAGGAGGATAGTCGAGAGTGTAATGGCAGAAATAGTTGAAGAGTGTGTCCAGTCTGGCTAGTGACTGGAGCTGCGCTGTAGACCACATCACCATAGTCAAAGATTGGGAGGATCATTCTCTCGATAACAGCATGGTGTGCTGGAGGTGGGATACAGTCACAGTTCCTGTAAAGTGCATCAAATTGGGGTGCAGCTTTCTGACTACAGCATCCACTTGTTCAGAAAAGATTAGGTGCTGGTCTAGCTAGATACCATAGAAACATAGAAACATAGACTTTGACGGCAGATAAGGACCACTTGGCCCATCTAGTCTGCCCATTTCCCTACCTACAGGATAGGCCGCAGATCCTAGTTAACCAACAGCCTATTTCTTCCCACCCCCCACAAGAATTGCCTTATGTCTGTCCCATGCATTCTTGAATTCTCCCACAGTTTTAGACCCCACAACCTCCTCAGGAAGGCTGTTCCATGCATCCACTACCCTCTCCATGAAATAATACTTCCTCACATTGCCCCTGAACCGCCCCCATCTTTAAATTGTGTCCCCTTGTTCTTGCACGTCTCTTTTTCTGAAAGATGCTACCCTCTTGGACTTTGTTGATTCCACTGAGGTACTTAAACATTTCTATCATGTCCCCCTCTCCCTTCTTTCCTCAAGGGTATACATATTAAGCTCCTTTAGTCTCTCCTCATACGGCTTCTCTTGCAGACCCTGCACCATTTTAGTTTCCCTCCTCTGGACTGCCTCTATCCTGTCTATGTCCTTGCGGAGATGGGGTCTCCAGAACTGGATGCAGCACTCCAGATGGGGTCTCACCAACTGTCTGTACAGAGGGATAACAACTTCCTGTTTTCTGCTGGTGATGCCTCTCCCTATGCATCCCAGTATACCCCCAGCTCTCCCTACTGCCTTCTCACATTGCTTGCTAACCTTAAGGTACCAAGATAACTAAAGGTGGTAACATCCTCAGCAGGGGAGCCATCCAGGGTAAGGATAGTAGGAAGGGGAGGGAGCCTAGAGAGTCTGTGCCTTGTGCCAAAGGACATGGAGGCAGTCTTCTTGGCATTGAGGAAAAGCTGATTTGTGCACGGCCAGGGCTGAACTTGATTGAAGTCCAGCTGGAGTCTGTGGGCTTGCTGTGAAGAGGACTGTGTCATCCATGTACATGTGAATGGATGTAGACAAGCAAGAGGGGAGATCATTAAGAAAAATGGAGAAAAGTAGAGGACCTAAAACAGATCCTTGTGGGACCTAAGTGGATACAGGCAGGGAGGAGAGAAGGGGTCACTAATTTTGACTGCTTGGGACCTACCTATGTGGTAGGAGTGGAACAGCCAATGGCTAAGTTGGAGAGGCCTGGAGTTTGGTTAATAATTGGGGTGGGAGACAGGGTTGAATGCTTTGGCTAGATCGACGAAGATAGCAGAGGTGAATAGGCTGTGATCTATATCATTGTGGATGGATTTGGTGAGCCTGAGCAGGGAGATGGTGGTGGAGTGATTTTTGCAGAAGCCAGACTTGTATTGGGTGAAGGAAGAGGAGTCCAGAAAGGGAGAGAGCTGTGACAAGATAATTTGTTTCTGTATTTTGGAGGGAGGAGAGAAATGGGTCGGTAGCTTTTAGTAGCAGATGGGCCACCACCTTTTGGAGGAGGAGTAACAGAGGCAGTCTTCCAGTCAGCAGGAATGGAGGAGCAGAAAATGAGGTTAGGGAGGCCAGCCAATCGGGAGGAGATTGCAGAAGCAGAGAGATGGAGGAGCTTGCTATCCAGGCCATCTAGGCTCCTACCTTTGGAAGGATTAAGGGCAGGAAGGGTGTCGGTGATGGGAGGATGGAATTACTGGAGAGAAAAAAAACAATAGGGGGAAGGAAAGAGATGACAATCATGCAGGCTGGCAGGTGTGAGAGGGAGGTGATAAAAATGAATTGCACCTCTGTTGTGCTGAAGGAGGGGTTAGAGATAGGGGTGTCACCCACTTTGAGGACAGACAAAGGAGACTGAGTGGGAGGGGAGAAGAGACTGTGGCAGCCTTCCAAAATTTAGACAGGTAACCAATGTTGGTACTGAAGGTAGATGTAAAATACTCAGCTTTGGCAAGCCTTATTCCCTGGTACAGGTGTTGCAGAGGTGATGATACCTCTGGAAGCCATGTGGGATTGGTTACATTTATTTTCTGACCAGGCCAAATCATGCACTTGCAGGCAAGCTATGAGAGCGGCCATGATCTAGGGGAGGTGGGGTACCTTTTCTCATGTCCTGCTCTGGGGGGGTGGCAGTCCCATATTCCGAGGAATTTTGTTTTGAAATACATTAGCGTGGAGTCAGTGGAGCAGGCCAAAGAGCTAGGGAACCAATCAGAGCGGCTTAGGTCACGGTGCAAGGGGGTGAGGTCCAGGGATTTGAAGGAAAATATAAGCAGTATTTTGGTGGGGGTGCGGGGGCTTTAGTTGAATGACAGGCAGTAGAGGGTTGTGATTATGGTGTCAAATCAGAAGAGAGGGAGCTCATGAGCGGACTGCCACAGGGATCCATCCTGACTCTTGCCCTCTTCAATATGCTCATTAACAACGTTTGAGAATGAATCTGGGACTGTGTCTCTTTGAAGATGACACCAAGCTCATGGGAGGGTAGACAGTGACGGGGGAAGTAGGAAACTGCAGAGTGACATGTAAAGAGTAGGTAGGTGGCCTAAGGTTTGGCAGTTGAAATTCAATGCCAAAAAATGCAAGGTGATTCACTTACAGGACAAGAACCCCAGGACAGAGTACTGGATAGGAGAGGTAGAGCTGAGCACTACAGCTGAGGAAAGGGACCTAGTATTCATCATTAATGACTCCCTTAAATAATCAAGCTAGTATAGTGAGGCATCTAGTACGGCAAATAGGATACTAGGATGTGTCAGAGGGGGTTCTGATAGTAGAAGAAAAGAGGTTTACTGCCTCTTTATTGATCATTGTTGAGGCTGCACCTGGTATATTGTGCAGAGTTCTGAAGACCTCACCTCAGGAAAGATAAGAACAAAGGGAGATCAGGATGATTCAGAGCTGACAGGACAGATCATATGAGGATCTACTCAAGGCACTAAACATGTCTTCACTAGAGACCAGACGAGAGGAGTGATATGATAGAGACCTTCAAGTTCCTGTAAGGAATAAATAAGATGAATGGAGAAGAACTACTTACAATAGCATGAATAACAGTTCAAGGACATGGGGGCACAAGTAGAAACTGATGGGAGGGAGGTTCAAGAGGGATATTGAAAAGTTTTATTTTCCAGAAATAGTGGTGGAAATGTGTAATAGTCTGCCAACTGAGATGGCAGGCACCAAAACCATAAATGGTTTCAAGCATGGCTGTGACAAAGTGAAGGGTATAATGGTTACTCAGGCTGATAGTAGCAGGGAGGGAAACAGGGGAGTGGACAGTGAAGGCTAGTACCCTGTATGGACAGTAGGTTCAGAGGTTCAATAGGGGCAGACAGGATGTACCATTTTTATGTTTGCTTGCACACATGTGCAAGAAACATAGTGCCACCATACGAGTTTTCGTAGGTGTGCCTCCCCCGCTTCTAATGCCTGCTCCCCTTTTGCAGGCGTGGCTGCACTGCACCAGTGAATGTCTGAGCTGTCTATGACAGCCATTCAGATGCAGTGGCATAAAGTTGAAAGCGAAAAACCACTGCAATCAGCAGTTGTAACATGTATGCAAAGTGCCTACATTCTGCACTGCATCCTGAACGCACCTGTCATAGACAGCTCCCTTCAAGTTCCCTCCTCCCCAAACACTCAAGTAGCATGCTGGGAGCCCACCCCAGTGTGCTCATGCGCTCCCCCCCCAACGCACACAGTATGGCTGATGGGGGTGCCCAATCCCAGTCGCTGCCGCCCACAGACTTCTAGCTGCCACGCTGGGAGCCCACCCCAGCATGGCAAAAGTCAGAATGGTGATGGGGTGCCCAATCTCCCATCGGCTCCACTCAACACCCCCCCAAAAAAATTGATTTCCAGTTGCCATGCTTGGAGCCCACCCAGCACAGCAAACATCTGTATGGCTGACAGGGGTGCCCAATCCCCCATCGGCTCCACTGACCCCCCAAAAAAAACTTTCACCTGCCATACTGGGAGCCCACCCTAGCATGGCACAAGTCCTGCATCATCTTCCTAAAAAGAAAAAAAAAACTGAAAACAAAAAATGGTCCCTTGTTGATTGTCTTGCCCCCTTCCCCAACCTGTGCCCTTCCTTTGCGTATCCACCTCCCCACACACACACACCCCGACCCCATACTTACCTCCAGAGTCTAGCACGACGATCTTCAGTGGACTGGGAACAAATCTGCACTCTTCAAAGCCGACCACAAACTGAAGAAATGCTGGTAAGCTGTATAATGGCATAAATGGATTTTTTTCAACTTTGGTGCATATCTCGGCCATTTGGGGGAATTTTTCCACCAAATTTTCAACATGGGGTTTTTGGGGCCCCACCTCATGAACTCAGTCACTGTCATTTTGTTATTCAGTCCCGAAAGGTGATTTCGCAGTCAGCGCGTGGAACTACCTTTCGGGACCCAGTAATGAAACAAAGTGTCAGAATTCACGAGGTAGGCCCCCCAAAACCCTATGTTGAAAATTTGGTGAAAAAATTCCCCAAAATTACAGTTTTATGAGCGTGCGTTGCACAGTTTCTACACACGCTCGTAACTTCACAATTTTTTTATATTTTCACTCCAGATTTTCAACATTGCCATTTTACCACACCTCCTTATGAGCAATACAGCTATCATTTTTCATATCTTGCCCAAAATGTGTTTTTGCGCATGTAACACCCAATGGCATGGTCGGTGTGCAAAATCAATGTTAGGGACAGATTAAGAAAATCACAGTGACACTGTTCATGAGCGGAAGTCCCAAAATGCCTGCGTTGACAATCTGCTGTAAAATATCCCCAAACTAATTACATTATGGGTGTGTGTTGCACAGTTTCTACGCATGCTCATGATTTCACTTTTTTTATATTTCCACTCCAGATTTTCAACATTGCCATTTTTTACACCCCCCCCATGAACAGTACAGCTGTTATTTTTCACATCCTGTTCCAAATGCGTTTTTGCACCTGTACTGCCAAATGGCGTAGTCACTGTGCAAAATCAGCTTTCAGCTAACAAACTGATATTGCCACTGTTCATGAGGTGGGGGGTCACAAAAAAACCCTGTTGAAAATTTGGAGTGAAAATACCAATGAACGCCTGGGGCATTAGGGTTTCCGACTACAACGCCCCACCCTGTAGAGACTGACAGGCATCAGGAGTGTGACTTGGCCTGTAATGCTCATGCCATTCCACCCACACCCACACCCTGCAGCCAGTGACAGGCGTCGAGGTGTGCCTTGGACTCTTCGGCCCCAAAGTTCACCCCATTCTTCTATACTGCATCCATCTCACCATATTTTCTTATGGAATGGGATGAGCATAAGGCCCAAATACCCCAAGGCTTTGTGCCTTGGGGTCATCAGGCCTTATGATCACCCGATTCTATAATGAAATATGTTGAGATCTGTGCAGTATGAGAATGAGGTGAACTGAGCTGAAGAGTCCAAAACACACTGCTGATGCATATCACAGGCTGCAGGGTGATGGAATGGCGCACCACTACAGACTACAATCCAAAGTCACCCACCCCGATACCTGTCAGTCTCTACAGGGTGGGACATTATGGTTAGAAACCTCAATGCCCTGGGCGTTTGTTGGTATTTGCACTCCAAATTTTCAACATGGGCTTTTTGTGACCCCACCTCATGAAAGCTATTTGGGACCCCTGCTCATGAACAGTGGCACTGTGATTTTGTTAATGTGTCCTGAACGTTGATTTCCCACAGCAACTGTGGCATTATGCACCACATTTGCAGAACACATTTTGGGTAGGATGTGAAAAATGACAGCTCTACTGTTCATAAGGACGTGTGAAGAAATGGCAATGTTGGAAATCTGGAGTGAAAATATTAAAAGCTGCACAATGCACGTTAGTAACACAGTCATTTTGTGGAATTTGTTCACCAGATTTTCAACATAGGCATTTTGGGAGCCCATCTTATGAACAGTGGCACTGTCATTTCGTTACTCAGTCCCAAAAGGTGATTCTGCACAGTGACTGTGAAATCACCTTTCTGGACTGAACAATGAAATGACAGTGACTGAGTTCATGAGGTGGGGTCCTAAGAAATCCATGTTGAAAATCTGGAGGAAAAAGTTTCAAAATGGCTGAGATAGCCACCTAGTTGAACCCCCGCCATTGATGCCATTATACAGCTTACCAGCATTTCTTCAGTTTGCGGTCGGCTTTGAAGAGTGTAGACGTGCTCCTGCTGCACCGAAGATCACAGCACTGGACTCCAGTAGTAAGTATGGGGTGAGAGGTGTGTGTGGGGAGGTAGGGTGAACGAGGGAGAGTGCAGGTTGGGGGAAGGGACCCGATGGTGATGGACCATTTTCTTTGTTTCAGGTTATAATAAAAAAGAAAGAACACCGTGGACCATTTTCCTTTTTTTTTTTTACAGGTGTAAGGAAAATGTTGGGCACACTGGAGTGGTTCCCATTGTGTCGCATGAGTTTGCGGTGTGATGTTAGCCACACTGCAGTGGGCAGGGGCAGGAAAATGTTGATGCAATTGGCTTTTTGGGGGAGTGGGATAGCCCCAAAATGGCAACCACAGCCGAGACCAAGGTGGATGGGCAGATCCTCCAGGATGCAGCACCAGAAAAGGGGGAAAGAAAACCCCAGAGGAGGAGGAGGAGGCGGCTTCTCCTGGTGGGCGACTCAGTTGTCCAAGGAGTGAAGTTAGGGAAACCTAGCAGGAAGGACAGGGAGGTAAAGTGCATTTCAGAAGGCACCGCATGGTGGGATGAGAAGTGGATCAATAGAATTGCAAGGGTAATGGCAAGGAGAGAGGAACTGGATGTTATCGTCCACCTGGGGATGAAAGACCTGGCAGGAGGCAAAGTGGAAGTAGCTAGAATCCAAAAGGATTTCAGGAAGTTGGGGGAGCCTAAAGCAAGTAGAACACTTCAAGGAGGCAGTATAGCGCAGTGGTTTAAGGCTCTGAGCTGTAAACCTGGAGATATGGGTTTGAATCCCACAGTCCTCACTTGCATACTGTGTGACCCTGAGCAAGTCACTTAACTACCTTGTGCTCCCAGGTCACACCTGTAAACAAGCTTCAGCTTAGTGTGTCTCTTCTGGTAAAAAAAAAAAAAACACTCTACCTCCTTCTCAGAGGTGCCACCTGTCCATGGCAGGGGAAAGGCTAGGGCACTCCACATCCAGTAATTCAGCTCCTGGTTGAAGGAATGGTGTGAAAAGGAGGGTTATTGCTTCATGGGGGACTGGGGCCCCACCTGGATGGATGCGAGCCTGTATAAAGATAATGGCCTGCATCCATCAGGGAAGGTGACCCGAGTAAGAAGTATGAATGCTTCAGTGACAAGCATTTAAAATGGCTGGGGGAGGGGGGAGTCCGGAAGGACAGTTGACTTAGTATCACCCCCCTCCCCCCTAGACACAAATAAATAAAAAATAAAACATGCAGGAAAACGAGTTGAAGTCTGGGACATTGAGAGCAGGAGGAGAGTGGGAAGCAGTGAATTCTAGGCCACATGAGAAAGACAACTGGGGAGGGGAAGAAGCAGGAGAGCACCAGCAAGAGAAGGAGGGGGATAGGATACAAAACATGGAAGGCATGGTGACAAATGCCCACAGCTTGGGAAATAAAATCCCATACCTGGAGGCATTGACAGAAGAGGCAGACCTAGACATATTAGCAATAACTGAGACATGGTACACTGTTAATCATGGGACATTGATGTACCAGAGTATGCTCTGTTAAGGAGGGATGGGGGTTAAAAAGGAGGGAGTGTGGCCCTGTACATCGGAGAGGCTATAAAGGCAACAGAGGTGCAGAGTAGACAGGGGGAGACTAAGGCACTGTGGGTCACCCTTGAACCTGGCAAAGGCTCAGCAATATGAACGGGGGAAAGAAATGGACAGGGAGCTTGTGAATGAATACACAATATGGCAACAAAAGGTGAAGTCCTGCTGCTGGGGGATTTCAGTATGCCAGACGTGGCTTGGTCCACCCAAGCAGCTGCTTCAGCCAGAAGCAGAAGCATCCTGGATTTCCTACAGGGGGTAGGTCTCAGGCTGCTTGTGCTTGATCCAGAGAAAAAGTCATTCTTGACCTGATACTGACTAATGCGGACAGAGTGCAGATGTCTGTGTGGAGGGGCAACTGGGATCCAGTGACCACTACATAGTGTGGTTTAGCATGGGACCCAGGACCCAGCCCAGTCACATGAGGGCAAACATTTTGGATTTCAAGAAGGCAGACTTCACTGACATGGGGAGATGCACTAGAATAGCCTTCTTTGGAAGCTTGTAAAAGGGTGGCATTCAGGAGAAATGAAGAAGCACAGAAAAATGAGGATACAGAGGTGTATCAAGTAAAACAGAGGGTAGCAGGTAAGGTAATGAAGGGATCAACGGCTCAGACAGAAGAAAGCATAGCCAACTGGTATCAAAAGAAGACCAGACTTTCTTCAGGTACATAAGCAAGGATAGGAAGGCAAGGAGAGGGATTCTGAGGATAAGGATGACGACAAAGGGAGACTGCACAGAGGGGATCAGAAAAAAGTGTACATCCTTAATAGGTACTTCTACTGTTTTCACAGTGGAGAGAGACAGTGACAGTCCACCAAGGAGCAGCATGAACACTGGAGGGGGAAGTGGAGACAAGTCCATTTTCAAAGGAAAGAGAAGGGACTTCAAATTTTAGGGTGGACAAGGCCGTAGGACCGGATGAATACACACAAGGGTATGAAGGGAACTAGGCAGGAAGGTGCTTGCTGCACTACTCATGGGCTTATTCAACAACTCACTGGAAACAGGAGTGGTTCCAGAGGACTAGAGGAGAGCAGACATAGACCCATTTTGTAAGAGCGTCAGCAGGGAGGAGGCTAGCAAACATAGTCTGGTCTGTCTTACTTGAGTCATGGGGAAATTAATGGAATCCATACTAAAAGAGAGACTGTTACGAGTATCTTGAATCCAGTGAGCTGCAAGACCACAGGCAGCACAGATTCACAGGGGGAAGGTCATGCCAAATGAATCTGATAGATTTCTTTGACTGGATGACCAGGGAAATAGGTAAGGGGAGAGCAGTGGACATGAATGATCTGGAGTTCAGCTAGGAATTCAGCTCTGCGCCACACAGGAGGCTGATAAAGGAACTGAGCGGCCTAGGAGTGGGATCCAAAGTGGTTAATTGGGTTCAATGTGCCTGTGCAACTCGTTTTGTGCTTGTGTAACAGATAATCTTTGGCTGTTCACCTCTCTATCTGCGGGATATACCACCCTGTATGGGTATGAAGGGAAGGAACAAAGAGGAAGGTTCCACCCCTTGAGGTGCTGCAGGAGTGCTTCCCTTGGCTAAAGGTACCTTAGGATGAAGCCCATGGGAAACAGAGGTGTGCGACTGGAGGAGGAGGGATGGATGGAGGGGCAAGGAGAAAATGCGTGTGAGTGGAGTGAGGACAGCAGCCCTTAAATGGGCTGAATGGGGGTGTGCCCTGTTGCACCGCCCCTTGAACTACAGACAGTAGCTTCAATTAGTATAGTAGCTAGTTAATGTGGACAGAGGGGGTGGTTAATAGCACTCACTCTAATGATGAGAGAGTGACCAGTGGGGTACCACAGGGCTCAGTACTGGGGTCAGTCCTTTTAAACGTAGGGGATACTGCAGAACAACTGAAGGGAAGGTATGCCTTTTTGCAGATGATATCAAAATTTGCAATAAGTTGGGCAGCCAGGAGTGGTGGAGAGAATGATCAGGGATCTTGTGAATTTTGAGGAGTGGTAAAAGCATGGCAGTTGGATTCAATGCCTAAAAGTGCAAAATCATGCACCTAGAGCATAGGAACTCAAGAACTGAGTATAGGATGGGGGGGAGTGATTGACGGTCAATAAACAGGAAAGGGATCTTGGGGTTATTATGTCTGAGGACCTCAAGGTGACACTGTGACAAAGCAGTGGGTAGGGCTAGTGAAATGCTGGGGTGTGTAGGGTGGGTATCTCCATCAGGAGGATGGAGGTGGTGTTACCAGTCCCCACCTGGAGTGCGATGTAATTCTGGAGAATAAACCTCAGGAAGAACATAGACAGGGTGGAGGAAGTCCACAGGAAGGCAACTAGAATTGTGCAGGATTTACATGAGAAGCGCTAAGAGGAGAGACAGAGGAATCTCAGCATGTACACCCTAGAAAAGAAGAAAGAGAAAAGTGACATTATACAGGCATACAAGTATCTTACAGGAGTGAACAGGGTCCAGGGGAGTCTCTTTCAAATGTGAAAGAGTACCAGGACCAGGGGGACTGCAATGAAGCTGGGGGGGGGGGTCAAGAGAGATGTGAGAAAATATTGTTAGATGTCTGGAACAGATTGCCAGCTGAAGTGATGGAGGGTGAAACAGTAGGGGGCTTCAAGCATGTGTGGCGTAGATATAGTGGTATATTAGAGAAGAGGTGGGGAGGTGGGAGGGTCGATGGAGATCAGACAGCATGTGAAGAGGAAGATGAAGCAGGAAACATCTAGGCAGATTAGGTAGGCCAAACGGTTCTTTTCTGATGACAAATTCAGTGTGTCTGTGTTTCTATGTTTATGATCGCACACCTACTATAGAAACAACTTTTACTACAGTAGGCATCTGATTGTGAACGGTCATTCAATTGGTGGCTGCTATGGATGTGAGTGGAGGGTCTGTGCTGGTCGCCATACACCATAGGTTGGGGGCAAGTGGGGGCAGTTGTAGTGGTATTGGGTTATATTTATGGGGCAGGGGAATCACTCAACATCAAGGATGTGGTATGGAAGAATTACAGCTCTTGCCAGATTGCAAATTGGGGGACGTGGGGAACCCTGGTCTGGATATCAGGTAAATGGTACCAAGGAATTACTGATCTTATCAAGTGTCTGATTGGGGCACAGTTGATCAGTGGTGGGGAGTCTGCTGTCTGCTGGACACGTGGGACAGATGTTTTATTACACAGGCATGCAATTTGGGGGTGGGCACTGGACACCTGGCCAGTTATGCCATGTACCAGTGGAGGGATCAGGGCTAGTGGTAGCCTGACATGACCAGGTGTTGGGAGTGTAGGAATACACCGTCCATAACACCTGGTTTGGGGAACCAGTAACTAGTGTTGCACTAATGGATAGCTATACCTCCTCAAACCTCCCAGCATGCCGATGTGCCTATGTGCAAGGTGCTGTCGGCTGCTTTACTTAAGTGCACAAGGATGGATTAGGGCCATGTACAAATGGGCTAGTGACTTGGTAACCAAAGAATCATATGACCCTGTGCAGTACTATCCTGTTTTAGAGGTGCAAATTGGGATTAGCAAATTGATAACCTGTCTAACACTCACAAAAAAGCTTGAATATTTTGCCTTAGGGCTTTTTAAAACCATTATAAATGTTAAATGAACAAGGAAACACCCCAGAGTTGTGGTTGGTGATGATGCACCTTGGCCCCATGCTCACTGCCAGACCCTGCCCACCTGGATCCCAGTCCTCTGCGTGCCTCTTCTACCTGGATGATATTTGATGTCTTGAGCACCGGAAAGAGTGGCGGCCCTATGGGTAAGCCAGGGAGGTCATTCACCAGGCGGAGGTAGGCATTAGCGGAGCCTCAGGAGGGGACCCAGAGTGGGGGAGGGGGCAGGTTGGATGGGAGAGAACTGGGAATGACGCCTGAGAGAGGCCACATCTTCAGTGATCGGAGGAAAAAGTCGGTAAAAAAAAGAGAAAATATTTCCCAAACAGCATTCCCCCTTTTGATTTTAACCCAAATCACCTTTTGATAATTCAGCCACCAAACTACCTGACTATCTAAGTGCTGCAAGTATTACTAAACCCAAACCCACTGGTATCAGTTCAGAAAGATGCCCTGAATTTTGTCCCTGGGTACCTAAATGCCAAGCTGCAGGCCTGAGGTGCAGCTGGTCGGCCAGCGCTGACACACCCACCTGAACAAAACAACCCCCCACATGTTTCCCTTGATTGCTTTAAATCTTGAACTGGCTTTCTGCACCAGTGGATTTGAACACAGATAACTACATACAGTATATATATTCCCCAGCAGCAGGGAAATTCCTGCCCTCGCTCACAGCTCTGCTGTATTAGTCCTAGGATGGCACACATGATTGAAGTCCTGGGGTAGATGGATCAGCAAACGCAGAACCAGGCCTGATGCTTAACACTTGAAGGTGTAGAAGCTGCATCTTGAATCTTCAGTGTGACCCAAGGTCTTGCAGCCTGGCCCCCGGCCCACTGCAGGGCATCACACAAGACCCACCAGCCACAAGGGATCCAGACATGGGAGCATCCCCATGATCTGGCTCCCCCACAGGTCAGAGCACCCCAGCACCCCGGCACAAACCCACAATCCCTTGCCACCAGCAGCCCCACTTGATGGGGGTCAGCAAGCTCCCCACCTGGCACATTTAGGATGGATTCTTCAGATCATTTCCATTCTTTCCTCAATTACCTGCTATGGTGTGTAGTCAAGCAGTCTCAGCTACCGTCTCGAATATCAGGCTCGGTGGGGGGGGGGGGACTGTGCAGAGTCTGAAAATCCAGGGATTTAACACAACAGTCTCCTGTCTTGCTGCATCTCAGGAGCAGACTGCAGGCACCCACCCAGACATCACCCACTCATCCTCCTGCCCCTACTGTCTTCCAACTCCAACACAGTGGCCACTCTTGTGCTCTGGCTCACACACAAGTTCAGCAACTCTTTTTCAGAAATACATCAAGAAAGTCCCTTTTCTCACCATGCAAGTGCTAGTTGACTCCAGACAGAAGAGGCTCTCTTGTCAGCGTCTTAAAACCTGGGTTCAAAACCAGTTTTCATGTCCATTTTCTACAATCCAATTTCCTCTGCCAAAAAACAGTCCTTTAACCTTGTCTTTCCCTTTGCCTGTTGATGCCTTGTCATTGCCAGGGTCAGAGAGAACCTTTTACACTTTTTCTTTTTTATCGTCGAATGTTTTTTTCCGCCTTGCTGTGGAGCGAGTTGCGGAGGCATGCAGCCACCAGCTTGACCCGCCTGGAGGGCAGCAGGCTCACTCAGCTGATGGGGGGTCAGTACAGCTGTTCCTGACCTGCTGGGAAGCTCCCTATGCCTACCCAGCCGGGCCAAGACCGATCCCCCAGTGTGATTCCACAACAGACCTCCAGACAGGTCAAGCGTGGCCATCATGCTGCTCATTCATGCCCAGCCTTTTTCCTCCATTGCCCACTGGAGTGCAAACGTGCAATGATGTCCGAGCACAACACGCCAATGTCTGCCACACTCCCCCCATGTACATCAGCACTGATAGTGCTCCCCGGTCAACCTCAGGGGCCGCTACAGCACAGTGAGGTCCCTTCACCCTCCCCAGGGATAGGAGAGCAGTCTTACAGATGCTCAATCCTATCCCTCCCCTGCCGACCCGATGACCCTGGCTCATTCCCGAACATGGGTCGCTGGTGTAGCGCCTCAACCCTCAGCACCACCGGGCTGGCTTTTACACTTTTTCTTACTTCTCTCATCAAAAATCTTTGATCATCCGTGTCCCACCGATGTGGCGCAGATAAAACTGAAGAGGCTTTCTCCCCATCCTCTTCACACAAATCCATTTTCTTAATCCTTTTTCTCAGTCCATTTAACCTTTACTCTGAACAATTTCACCACTGTGGTACAATTTCTCTGGCAGCAACAGAATACTGCAGATCTCCCTCTCTGCAGAGCTGTCCGCAAATCTTTTCTCTCTAGATGGGTCTAGATGGGAAAGGTATAACGTCTACGGTGGACAGATAGCTGGCAGCCCCCCTCACAGCCCCTCAACCCCACCTTCTCCCTAGGGGCTGGAGATCCCCTCCCTGTGGAGGGGCTTCCACCAAACTAAACTTAGAAACCAAAGTTCTTTCCCTTTGGGAGCTTTCTGGCAGCTCACCATTGGCAGGAGCCACTATCAACCAAAATTTGCATGTACAAGGTTCCCGCGACACCTCACTGGTTGCTGAAAGAGGTGCCCAGATTGTCCCAGGTAATTTTCCCCAAGAGTCTTCACTGAAGTTCTCTTTAGCAGACTATTCCCTCTGATGGCCCAACACAAGATTTAGCATTTTTAGTTTTTTTCCGGCTGGTCGCTAACGCTGAAACTTGCTTTCCCCAGCACCAGACAGGCTGAGAAATATGTATAGTATGACAGCAGCAGGAATGAGAAATAAATGTTCTAGCTCTACCTGGATTAGATGAGTGGGGGACCACCAGACTACGAGGAATTATTTTTTATTGTGTCCAGGACTGACAGTGTATGTGTGGGTGGGGGTGGGTGGGGGTTGCTGGAAGGCTGCGTGTGTACAGTTAAGACAAGATTCTCAACATCATTAACTAGCACTAACCAGGCAGTGTCTTAGCACTTCCAGAAAGCATTTAATATACCTGTACACCTTATATGCATTAGAGTAACCCCCAGTTGTATGGGCACCTGGTTGAAGTTAGTAATCCTGTGCAAAAAAAAAATAGTGCCACACTAACAGGTTAGCACTGCACAGAAGAATGCTTTTTAAAACAGTACCAGCCATGCTTATCACAGCACAGTGCTAATCCTGTTACAGTGGTACGTGGGCCCCCATTTTCAGATTAGTGTTGTGCACTCCTTAGTGCTGCACCTGAGATAGCGCACAGCCACAGAAAGTGGTGGTAAATGGTGTTAGTCGGCGAGCGGCAAGGCGGCAGGTGGGTGGGGAGCTGCTGCCCGCCGCTGACCGGGGGGGGAGCGGGGTGGTGGGGCTCAGTGGGCAGATGGGGAAGGGGGTACCGCTAGTCCACCAGGGTTGTTTTGGAGTGGCATTATTTTCTATTGACGCCTGCGATTGGGCTGCAAGCAGTTCACTGGACCACCAGGGATATTCGATGATTGATTTCTTCTACATATGTCCGCGATCAGGCTGCAAGCGGTCCACTGGACCACCAGGGATATTCGACGATTGATTTCTTCTACATATGTCCGCGATCAGGCTGCAAGCAGTCCACTGGACCACCAGGGATATTGGACATTTAATATATTCTACATATGCCCGCGATCGGGCAGTGGGGCACTTTTCCGCGATGTGCAGGGGGCGTCGGTCCCCGACGGCTGCAGCCTGGTAGGGCGCCAGGCGCAAGTCGCCGGGGATCGGCGCACCTGCATGCAAATGTGAAGAGACGACATGCAATGGCCCCATTTGTGCCTTGCATGCATTAGTGCCCCATTTGCATGTGCACTTTGAATATCACGGTTGTTGCACCACCTAACGCAACGGAACTTGCGTTAGCACACCCCCCTGCTCCACTCTGGCCACTTGCACTGGTGCAGTGCCACTGCACCATGCACACTGCGGGTGGCCAGGGTGCAATATTCAGTGATGCTGTGCCATGGCACAGCTCCGTTGAATATCACCCTGTCAACGCCCCTGCGCAGCCAAGTTGCGTTATGCCCAGGTTTGCACCACAGCCTGGTGCAGTTTGAATATCCACGCCACTGTGTATGTATTTCAGTATGCAATATATTTCTCTCAGTATATAGAGTATGCAAAATTTTTCAATTGAGAGGGTGTTTTTAATATATAGTGTATTTGTTTCAGTATATAGTGTATGCAGATTTTTCAATGCATAGTTTGTTTCAATATATGATGTATGTATTTCAATGTAAAGTGTAAATGTTTCAATATATAGTGTATTTGTTTCATTAGACAGTGAATGTGCTTTTTTCAATGTGTAGTATATGTATTTCAATAGATAGTGTATGTATTTCAATATATAATGTATTTGTTTCAGTATATAGTATATGCATATTTTTTTCAGTATATAGTGTATGTGTTACGATGTCTAGAGTATGTGTTTCAGTAGATAGTTTATGTGGATGTTTCAGTCTGTAGTGTATGTATCTCAATAGATAGTGTATATATTTCAGTACATAGTACATTTGTTTCAGTATATAGTGCATGTGGATTTTCAGTACTCAGTATGTAGATTTCAGTAGATAGTGTATGTATTTCACTATATAATGTAAGCATTTCACTATATAGTGTATGTGTTTCATTATATGATATAGAGGATAATGTATGGGCCTCGGTGGTTAACCACACTATGCTAACTTGAGTGGTTCCTTGGCAACTTAGTAACCTCGAGCGAGCGCTCGAGGTTTCCGCGGTTGCAAAGGGAACCACGAGATGCTAGCATAGTGTGGTTGACCACCGAGGCCCATACATTGTCTTTTATAGTGTATGGGTATCGGGGTTTATCAAAAGAACTGTGCCTTACCTTGAAATTATGCCTCCCATACATGTTAGAGCTGAGTGAAAACAATGTCACAATGACCGGAGTAACTGATTATGTGATCTGCCACTTCCATTAGGCTGTGAAACGGTTGGTGATGTCGTCAGTCAGTTGAATGTGGCACATCTCAGGGCTCTAATCTGAGGAAACAAGGGGAAAAATGAAAACACAAAAAACAGACACGTAGCTGTTACAGAAAAAAAAAGTGTCAGTTCGTTTTTACCACAGACTCTTCAGCTGTTCAATGCCTGAATGAAAACTCACAGCTTCACAGATCGCTGCACAGCTTCATTCAGTGTTGTTAACCTATCGATGTGATGTAGCATCGATAGGTTAACAACACTGGGAACGGACGGACAATGGGTTAACCACCTTAGGAAATGATGATTTCCTAAGGTTAACAGCGTTCTACCATGCATTATATATGCATTTCAGTATACAGTATATGTATTTCACTATATGATGAATGTGTATGCATTTCAGTATATAATGTATATATTTCATTATAGGATATATGTATTTCACTGTGTAGTGTATGTATTTTACTATACAGCCAGAGATTATGATTTATGTCCCTAACAGCTTGCCGTAGAAGTTTGCAGGTGTCAATGTACATACTGTTGTTACTCTTACTATTGGCAATAGGCTAGGTATAAATGTATGGTTATGGCAATTTAAGAATATGTTGGAGCCCACTGCATATGTTTTGTACTGCACAGATTGAAAAACCAATACATTTTAAATTAAAAAAAAAAAGTCTGAGTCAGTTGCACGACTCATCTAACAACAAAGTAATCATTTAAATTGGAATGATCAATTTTAGATTAATACATGTGTATGAAAGATTATATGCAAAATACAATTCAGTGTTTCCAAGAAGACAAGTTAATGGAAGGGTAAATTAATGGAAACACTGCTAAAGGAAAGGATTGTGGAATATCTTCAATCCAATGGGTTACAGGATCCGAGGCAAGTCAAGTCAGACTTTATTTTTAAAAAGCATGTTTCAATTACCAAAGCACTTGTACATTATAAAACATAAATAATCACAGATAAAACATACAGATTAAAACAGGCAGTGCAATGATTTATCCTCTAAACAGTATCCGCAAATGCTAGATCAAATAAATAGGTTTTTGGTACAGACTTAAAAGTCTCAGTGGACAGGCACTCTCTAATCCGACGAGGTAAAGAATTCCACTGGGTCGGGGCCACAAACGAGACAGCTCTGGCCCCCAAAGTCTGTAGGCGAACCCTGGGAATCCCTAGCAATCCTTCGTCAGAGGAGCGGAGTGGGCAGAGGGGACAGTAGGGTCAAAGGAGGTCTTGCAGATAATGCAGTCCTTGTCCATGTAAGGCCTTATAGGTCAGCAAAGTGACCTTGAAGGTGATCCTCCACCACACAGGCAGCCAGTGCAGTTCACGAAGCACAGGTGAGACATGGCTAGATCTCGACAAACCTATCAGCAACCTGGCTGTCGCGTTCTGCACCAGCTGCAGGCAATGGATGTCTACACTTAGTAGCCCTTGATATAGAGCGTTGCAGTAGTTAAGCGCAAGGTCACAAAGGCAACACAGATTCATGGGAAGGGGCTCATGCCACACAAATCTGATAGTTTTTTTTGACTGGGTGGCCAAGCAGAATTAGATCAGGGTGGAGTGGTAGATATGGCCTACCTGGATTTCAGCAAGACTCTGACACTGTTCCACATAGGAGACTGGTAAGCAAGCTGAGTAGCTTGGGGGTAGGCAACAAGGTGGTAACCTGGATACAAAACTGGTTAGGGGATAGGACATAGAGGTTTGTGGTAAACGAAGTTCACTCCAAAGAAGGGAGTGTGACCAGTGGGGTACCTCAGGGTTCAGTGCTGGGATCGGTCCTCTTTAATGTCTATATTAGTGACATACCAGAGGAGCTGAAAGGGAAGATCTGCCTCTTTGCAGATGTTAACAAGATCTGCAACGGGGGGGGGCACTCCAGGGAGGGGCTGAAAGGATGGGCAGAGATCTGAAATAACTGGAGGAACAGTCAACGGTTGGTTTTAATGCAAAAAAAGTGCAAAATAATGTACCTAGACCATAGAAACCTGGGGGTGGAGTACAAAATAGGTGGAGTTATACTGACAATGACCAAGCAGGAGAGAGAACTGGGGTAATCATATTGGATGACCTAAAGGTGACCAGGCAATGTGACAAGGCAGTCAGGAAGGCTAGAGAGCACCATTGAGCAAGTGAGTCTGCAGCAAAAATAAAGGTAGAAAAAAACTGGCAGACTGGGTGGGCCAAGTGGCCCTTACCTGCTGTCAGATTCTGTTTCTATGTTCCTGAAATGAAAGAATAAGGATATTTCTTGAATGCAGACATGACAGTACTGTCCCCCTCTATTCTATAATTTTAGTCCCCATTATTTTGCATGAGTCCTTACAATTTTCTTTTTCTCTCTCTGTGTTCTTTTCTTTTAAAGGCTATGACTGTGGTTGGGTGGGGCAGGGGGTGACTTAAGTGCCCATGCGCAAGCATCCGTTGGATGTTCCTTTTCTTGCTGTCTTAGTTCAGCAGCGGCTCGATGACTGCCATGGCTGCCCTTAGTCCTGCTGTGGTTCTGGAGCGTTTTTCTTTTCATGAAGAAAACCTGCTACCTGTGAGATGTACACATTGATGGTGTGAACTGTAATAACCCCATTACAATGTCAAATTCTCAGACCTAACACCTGTTACCACTGATATGAAAAAAACTCCTTTTTGGTCTCTCCTTCTTCCTCAGGGAGATATGGGTATCAAAGGTTCAGAAGCTGATGGTGCTATTTTTAGGTCATCTGCGCTGAGTGACTTTCAGTTCCTCTATATTTCATACATTCCCATCGTGGGATAAATTTTTTTGTCAGCTTATGTCTTATTTAGCATGATATAAATACTTTACACAATGGTCTTAAAGCCAACACATTAGCTCTGTGCACTGCTTTACATATAGAACAGCCTATGGCCATTACAGAATGGTTTCCTGTTTAAATGTTTACTACAATTCAGGTTATTTATAGTATGCCCCAGAGGGAGGAGCAATGGGGGGGGGGGTCTTATATCTTCTCTGAAACAAGAATTTCTATGTTTGGAATGGTATCACATCATAGCACAGACTCATTTATAACATTATGTTTGGAATATAATTTTTTTTATGGAATGATCCCAATGCTCTTGTAAGGTGTAACAAATTTTATATTATCTTATCTGTTTACCTGGATGTTAGTTATACCCCCTTATCCATAAGTCAGATTGTTCAGACTAATCATTTTACCTGTTCCATTGGATGGATACACTCCTAATATGTGATATCTGACATGAGGTCTTTGTATCTTATTGTTTTCATTTGAATAATAATAAAATATAACTTAAAAAAAAAAAGATTCAGAAGCTGGCCGGCCCACCGGCACAGCGGCAAGACATCCACATGTGATGCCAACATCCCATGTTTGGGAACGGACCCAGGAGTCAGAAGGTTGGCCGGGGGGAGAAGGATCAAGTGCTGAGGAGTGGTTCTCCTTCTCTGGGGGGGGGGGCGGATGAGCACATGGTGTACCTGCGACCCCTGGTGGAGGCCAGAGGATCCATGCTGACCAGTGCCTAATTCTGTTGGAGGCAGGACCGATGTCAGGCTCATCCAGAGGATGTCATTGCACATCCCACCTTGAGGGTTTCCACAGCATTCACAAAAATTCCGGCCCCACCCATGATGCCCTGCTCCGTCTCAGTCTCCATTGCCCCCACTGTCTGCCAGGGGGGGATCAGCTCCCATAGCCCTACCCTTGGGGTAAGCCAGGGTTAAGTTTCCATGTGACCATTGGGGAGGTGCCCGCCTGGCGGCCCTGCCCGGGGGGGGCAAGCCTGGGCATGGTGGAGACGGTGTGCTGGGCAGGAGTGGAGTTGGGTCCGAGCCAAAAAAAAAAAAGGTTCAGAAGGTGCTGACTGGCATTACCCTGGAAAACAGTGCAGGTTCTGATGGCTTGGAACCCAGATGGCTAAACACTGCTGCTCTGCACATATCAGATCCCCTCACAAAAATCTTAATATGAGTACTACACCCACATCTTGTTAACTTTGTTTCCTTGTCAACAGACAGCTCCTTTCATGTATCTGTTGGGATACTTGTATTTGCTTTTGTTTATTTTCACTGTTCATACTAGTCCCTGTAACTATCCCGGGCTCTCTATTTTCTGGTAATTGAAATCTCATCGCCCCCAAGAGCTGCATTAGCATATGAGAACATGATGTGTCACACCCTTTAGACTCCACAGTGTGCTTGTCTGCTTACTTTAACAACATAAGTTGCAGCAAAGTGTAAAATACCACATTTACCTTCAATTAGCTTTGCAAACTGTCTTTGTTGTAAGTCTAATTTTCTTTTTTCCTTTAAACTGCATTGAGTCTGTGTTTTTCCAGAGAGTTTTTGTTCAGGTTATTTGTACTTTCAACATAGATATACATGGTGTAAATGGGTGCTGTGACATCATGTTCTCATATGCTAATGCAGTTCACAGGGACAATGAGATTTCAACAACCAGAAAATGGTGACTTCCATGATAGTTACAGTGGAAAAGCATGAACGGTGAAAATAAACTAAAGCAAACACATGCATCCCAACAGCTACATGAAAAGAGTAGTCTGTTGACAAGGGTACAACATTTACAAGATATGATGGTCCTTTAACCTCTCCCTCACATCTGGGATTGTCCCAGATGTATGGAAGTTTGCCATAGTTGTTCCTGTCTTCAAGACAGGTGGCCCCCAAATTTATGGACAACTATCGGTCGATAGCTGTTCTCTCTGTCCTGGCCAAGATCCTCAAGAAACTAATGGCCTCACAGCTCACTAACTACATAAGTAAATATAACATTCTGTCTGCAGCCCAACATGGGTTCAGAAAAGGTCACAGCACCACCTCATCTATAACTGTACTCACAAATCCGAATAGCCTGACCATGGACATTGGGCTATTAACCGGTGTGGTGTTCATTGGCCTCACAAAAGCATTTAACCTGGTTAATCACTAGTTACTCTGCTCTAAGTTGACTGCCCTTGGTGTCTCTCCTGCAGCAGTAAAGTTGCCCTTTAACCTCTTAAATAGCAAAATGAAAAAGGGACTGTTTTGTCTCAGCAGGCTTACCCGGTTACCAAAATTCAATTAATAAAAAATAAAATGCAGTAAGTCAAGTTAAAATTCCTCTGTTTCAGCCCTACTATAGCTGACATAAATATTGGGTTCCCTAAGGCTTGATAGTATAGGTCCCCCCAGTTTGAATTATTAACAAAAAAAAAGACATGACAGGGTGTGAGTAGTAGTATGATCATCACATGCTCAAGGGTGTAATGAGGCACAAGGCCGTAGACCAAGTGCCTTATTGTCCCTGGAAAGGCAGTGATCACACTACTACCCACACTCTGAAGTTTCTTATTTCATGTATCACATTACATTTTGTAAAACAAAAAGAAAGTCAGAAACACAAAAAATTAGTTTGTTGGACTGGTTCTGTAGGATCAAGTAGTACATTTCTTAACTATTTTGTTTTTGAATATTTTGACCCCAAATTTTCAACATAGTCTTAGGAACCCACCTCACAATTTTGGTGGGTGAAATTTTTCCAACTGGGTCAAAAAGGTGATTTCACTGTCACTCTATGAAATCACCTTCCACATCAGATTTTAAAAAAATTCAGCTACCCTGTTCATGAGGTGGGTAAAAAAAGGCCTTGTTGAAAATGTGGTGTTCAGATATTGAAAAATAGCAAAGTTAAGAGGGAACATTGAAACATTTCAGTGTTCACTCATAACTTGGTCATTTTTTCCACCAAATTTGCAACGTAGTCTTTTTATAATCCACCTCATGTACCTTGTAGGTGACATTTTTCAAATCCACCCCAAAAGGTGATTTTGTGAGTGACTGCAAAATCACCTTTTGGTGTGGATTTGAAAATGTCGTCTACCTTATTCATAAGGTGGGGTCCCAAAACAGCCATGTTGAAAATTTGGTGCAGAAATATTTTAAAAATGACAAAGTTATGAGTAAAAGTTCAGAATGCATTGAAAATACATTGATGACACTTACAGTACCTTGACCCCTCAGTTTGTAGTCATGCTTCAAGGAGGAGTGTCTTTATCAGTGAAAGTGGATCTACATTGAGGGCCCTCTGTAGGTGAGTGAAGGTGTGAGGGGTGGGTGTGGGGTGGTGGGTACTGAGTTGGGGGGTCAGGATAGGGTGGGGGGTTACAGATTAACCAGAGATTATTTTCTTTTCAGGGTAGAAATAAAAATAAGATCTTCAAGGTGCATTTTTCTTATTTTAAGAGGTACTGACACTGGGGATTCAGTACCCCAATGTCGTCCGTGTCTTCGGTGGCACTGGGGATGGGCACCCTGAAGTTGCCAGCTATGTGTGGGAGGTGGGTGGCTTCTTTTTCTGAAGGAGGAACACTATCTGTGATGGAACACTGGTGCTGTGTTTGTAAGTTTCAGTGTTGGCTGCTTCAGAAAAGGTAGCTTTGCCTGTGGGACTTGTGTCACATTGTTCTATTTTTGTTTTATTTTATAAAATGGGTTGGAAATTCCCTGCTTCCTGATAGGCTAAACAAGTTCTGAGACCCATGCCTAAATTCTCCACTGCTGTGGAGGTTAGAACAAGATAAACACTTGATGGACATCATGCATATGAAAACTAGACCTAGCACTATTACAACGGGAGACAATAAACAAATCTAAGCAAGCATCTTTAAAACAAATGACATTAAAAATATATTTTTTACCCAACAAATTTTTGAGATATGGAATAATCTACCATCAGAAATAGTGTATAGTGAAACAGTTAGCATATTTAAAATAGGTCAGACAGAGGTTGGGACTGAATTAATATTACTGCTAAGGTGGAGAGACAGCCTTTATGGACCATTGTGTCTTCTGCTGTCTCTAACATCCAAGTGAAAGTTCAAGCAGTGGGTTTTGGAATTTGGGCAACTGATATGCAGAATTCATGAGCCATTTCACTAATTTCTTATTTCCATCACAAAGGTGATTGCCACCTTTACTCGTGTATGACAACCTTCAACTAGGCCCTAAAAATAAATAAATAATTGAATGTTCTTTACGCTCATGAGCTCCTCCTTACACACATAAATCAGTTTAAAAAAAAAGTAGTATTCAGAGTTTCCATTGCTGGTATGTCTTTGATGACCATGAAAAGTCACCCTCCTATCCTTACCAGTTTGCCAGAGAACTCCTGTGCCATACCCTGCAACACATGAAATTGAGGTTCTGGTGCCACTTGAGGCCTGTGTGTGTCTCTTTGTATATGCCAGTGGAATTCTGCAGACTTTTGCATTCATGTATTCCATGTTACTCATCTATGTATGTGGGGAGGGAGGAGGAGGGGGGGAAGCATTCTAGTACTGGTTTACCACAGAGTTTTGAATTCTTGAATTCCATGGTAAACACTCACACAATGGGTTGAGTGTATAAAAAAAACAGTGACAGATAAGTGAAAAACATCTGTGGAGGGTCTATTTTACATTTTTTGCAATATTTTATTATATTTTGGGGGATTTTTGTTAATTTTTAAAGGTTGCCTATGGACCCATTTTATAAGCACAATAAGATACTTCAGGGCATTGGTTGTGCTGATTTTACCACACTTACAGGGCTGAAGACACTTGGCCTGCAGTCTCATGCCTCATTATACTCCTGGGAATATGGTAAAACCAGTACAATCAATGCCCTGTCATGTTTTATTGTTTATGTGCTACAATCTGGTGATTGCCAAGGAGTGTTACTGTTTTGTGACTGCCTTCGGTAAACTCTGCCGGTTCAAAAGTAACAGTTTGTGCATTACTCCTGTCCCTCGTGGCACTGCAGTGAACCTGGTCAGAGTGGGTCTGTGAAGAAGGCAAATCCCTTTCAGCTATTTTTTTTTTTGCAGGTGCAGTATGTGCTGTTCAAAATTAATGTTACAGTAGTACTAAAACTGCCATTAAAAAGTGTATTAAAGGTTGGTGAATTTTGAAAGTTGAGAAAGGCATGCCAGACATCACAGCTTTACATTTTAGCTCACTAAGTGGCAGAAAACAATGGTGGTGTCTGCAATCTGTTTTGGAATGTATAGCACAGGGATCCCGTGCCTATGTAAACTGGCATGCTAACTGGCACTAGTTTGTGCTCCTTGGCAGTAGTCTCATCTACAAAGAGGCACTAGCAAATCAGATTTAGAGTTTATTGTTTCCCATACGATAAACATTAATCATCTCCCTGCTGTAGCAAGTCAATGTAACACATTGTTCTATGCTGATGTCCTGGTCTTGTATCACAATGCTGCAGATGTTTCTGAGATTTCGTGGTACCTCTTGAATTAATTTGCTTTCATTCAACCATGGTTGACTGACAACAAGCTAATACTAATCCATAAAAAAACTAAGGCAATGTGGTTTTCCCTCCAAGCCTAAACTTTGATCAGGCACACCTTGCCTCTCTCTACTCTGTGCTGATGGTTTCCTTCTGGAAGAAGTAAGCAGCTCTAAATACTTGGGGATCACACTTAACCCCTCACTGCAATTCTCCCTTCATATTACACCAGTGTGTAAAACTCTCAACTCTAAAGTGAGGCTGGCCCACAGGGTTAAACATCACCACTCACCTAGCCATTGCACAAGGGGTCCTGCTGCCAGGTCTTACATATGGTCTGCTGGCCTACCTTGATGAAACAAAACAAAATAACTTTTCAAGTGGTATACTGTATAATACTATCTCCTGGCCACCACATAGCTTACCCACTACTTTATATTCTACACTGGGCTGGGCTGGCTGTTCCCAGTGTGTAAGTACTTTCAGGCTATGTTGTTTAGTGGACAAACTGCTTCAGTCTGGAACCTCAGTTGTGCTAACTGACCACCAGTATCATCCTGGCATCATCCCAGTGCATCTTACTTCCTGAGATCTATGGGATCTCCCCTTCTCCAAGAGCACAGATTTACCACAAAACTAGGTCAGCCTGCCTTTGCCTATTGTGTTCCTAAATCTTGGCACTCCCTGCCTTCTACTGTCAGGAACATTCCCAATCACCCATAGTTTTATATAGCCACAAAGGAATTGTTGCTCCTCTCAAGTTCTTGCACCTGTACAGAACTTGCACCTGATCATGTTCATAATTATACTACTGCTTTCTGTGGAGTGATCTAGTTCTCACTCTGCACTTATGTACTGCTACTTCCCCCACCTCCAGTATGCTGCTGTTGTGCTTATTAAGTACTTCTTTGAATTGTAATATTTAAATTTATCATGTATGCAACCCCCTCCAAAGGCAGGGCTTACTTTGAGCTCAAGGTGGGTCTACCTGCAATGCCTGCATCTTTGGTCTGGAACTGGTGCCAGAGGCCAGGTGAAGAGGAATCATTGTTTTCATTATTTCTAACTTAAGTTTCTTGTTGTCTGCCACCAATGAAAGAGATGTCTGTGCACCCAAAGACAGATCAGAGGAACCGTTAATGTTACCACCATGAACCTGACTACAAATTCAGCTAGCTAATGTGTTTAAACATTAAAGTATGCAGCAAACAGCAAAAGAAACGATGTGTATCAGCCACAAGTTCAACATACTGAATATAAACAAATGGATTTCACCATCTTGTTGATCTATGACCCCCACGATCAGCCAACTGGAATGCACGGGGTGCCTGGCAGGGACTAAAAGCACTCTGGGAGAAAAGCAGCAGAGTGCTTGGTGCCCTTTTCTAGCCTCATCAGGAGTCGAGCTAATGACTGACAGACCTTTTATACCTTTGACACACATCCTAGGTTTTCTTCCCACTAAACTGGATGCCTCATACCAAAATACAACCCTGGGAATAAGCCATGTTTAAAGATTTTGAATCTCTCAGGGAGGGGGAGGGTACCACTTGCCTGACTGAAATCATTTTCACTGTTTACAATTACGGACCTAGTTACTGACAGATGAGGTGCCCAAGGTAGTGGACACCCAGGTACATCTACTGGCAAGATCTGTCTGGGAAGCAGGGAACAAAACCACACCAAATGTCTACACTCCATAAATTACTAATGACCAATTTAGGAGAACAAGTTGTAGAGATCACTCAGAGGAAATGGAAGTCAGAAGGGGGAATAATACTTAAACAATGGGGTCTAATCTGACTGGGAAGATAAAAAACTGCTGCCTCTGCTTCATGGAGGGAGTTTAGATGGAAAATGGTAGCCAGAATCTTCATCACATCATCCAGGTCAAAGTGGTTTTTAATATCAACACGGATAGTTCAAGGAGCAATGTGGGGACTGTGGCACTACATACCATATATATTGGGAGTGTCTAGTTACAGCCCCATTCTGGAGTGAAGTGAGGAATGTCATTCAGGACATATAGCTTTCATCTCTTCCTGCTTTTCAGAATTTAGTATTTGGTCTCCCCCAGCAGGGGCATTAAAAAACTCTAAGAGATAACCATTCCTTATCCTAACAGCAGCCACAGGAAATGCCCTGACTTGAAGGTGGCTCACAAACCAGGCCCCAAACATACCTGATTGACTCTCTATATGTAACACGATTAGGGAGATGGAAGCTATCACAGCTTTGTTAAAGGTAAATAAAGATAAATTTAATTTTAGGTGGTTACCCTTTTTGGATTTCAGAGAAAACTGATACGGTACTCTGACCCTAGGCCAACTTCTGTAAACAGGAGAATTCTTTTATTGCTCCTTGTTAGTCAACAACACATCTACAATAACCTGAAAGGTGTCCATTAATTTATGTTTTATCTATGAAGCAAGCACCAACATTCACTGTCTCTCCTTGTATTCATTGCTGACTGTGTACTCATTGTATTGTTATGTAAAGTCTGTTATGTTACCTAATTTTTGTGACGTGGAACCATTGTAAATGAGTCTTTGACTCAAATGTATTTCTGATTCCTCAATAAATAAATAAATAAATAAACAAATTCAAGTACTGTTTAGTGTTTTTATAGTTTTACCTGTGTTTTAAGGTTGTTAATACATTGGTTCATGAATTTAATAAGATCACCAGATATCATGACAAATCAAAGACATCCAGACTGAGGATACAAATGGTCCATGTACCCTGTTTATTTTGTCAAATATGTTAATGCCTACAGTAACTATAATATGCAATAAACTAAGTTTAAAAAAATATATCCTTGATTGATTGATTGAAATTTGTTGATCGGGTGTGCTCACTGAGAGTAGTGTCCTTTTTTCGAGGGTGACCCAGAATTTATTACAGTGCAGTAACTTAAGTATACATACATGATCAAGATGTACAGAAAACAGATTAGTAATACAGTACTACACAAATATGATGTCAAAGAATAAGGACACATCCAGAGATAATTATACAGTAAGTTACATTACACAACATGTGAGCAAGTACAAGTTTCAGGGTTACAGTGCGAGTGTGAGCAGGGCTGGCCAATCAAACACTCACCCACTTAGATTGTTTGTTACTACAGAGAATTACAAGGTTAGGTAGAGGGAAGTGCAGAGTCATGAATTACGATTGCCCACAAGCAAATTTGCCTTGAGGGTAGTTCTGAAGGCAGCTATAGAAGAGCAGTTTCAGACCTCTAGCGGTAGGCTATCCCAGAGAGATGGCACAGAAATAGCAAAAGGCCTGTCACATGCACATATCCAAGCCCTTGGAACCTCTAACAGTAGACAGGTTAAGGACCTAAGTGCATTTTTTTCTGTGATTTGTGCTGGAGGATGCATGGAGACAGGGAGGGGCAGCAATTTTGAACATCTTAAAGGCTAGGCAGAGGACTGGATAGGTTAATCTTGCCTCAAGGGAGGGTCAGTTTAGGGAAATCAGCACATCACAGTGGTGGGCTCTGAGCTGTCCTTCTGCCATGAAATGCACCGCTTTGTGATATAATACCTGGAGTCTGCTTAGCTCAGAACCTTGGAGGGGTTGTAAAAGTGGAGCTCCATAGAGTAAAACAGGCAGCGGTGTTCCAGTGGCAATTGCCAGCTGTGTTTTGTTACTAAGGTACCCATTAAGTCTGTATAGCAGACCAATCTGATAACATTACAGCCTCGACATGAGGTTTAACTGTGAACTCCTAGTCAAGACGAACCCTAAAGTATTTCATAAAGTCAGTCACTTCCAGCTAAGTACCAGCCAGAGAGGGCAGCTGGAGTAAATTTTGTATTACTTTACCCAGGTGTCTGGAGCCAAGCAGCATGGCTTTTGTTTCCGTGATGTAAAGGACAAGCTTATTGTCTAATAGCCAGCCCTCCAATTTCCTAAAATCAGCATTTAGGTCAGAGTTTATCTGATTTACATCTGCTGGGCTTCTGTACAGTATGGCATCACCCATATACAGTTGAAGTTTAGCCCCCCCCCCACAACTGTTGGGCATGTCAGTCATAAACAGTGAAAACAACAATGGACCCAGCGTGGATCCTTGGAGTATACTGTAGATACTGGTATTAGGTAAGACCTACTTCCCTGCCATTTCACAAGCTGCATTCTCTCTGTAAGGTAATGCCTGAACCGGCTGCAAGCTAGGTGATCCAGACCAATATGTCTGAGTTTGGACAGCAGAAGCTCATAGTTTACAAGCTCAAATGCCTTGGTTAGGTCTGTGAAGAAGATGTGTTCAGTCACTAGCCCATGGTCCATAGTCCCACGTATTTCAGAAGTGATATCGACAAGAGCAGCATCCATTCTGTGATTTTTTTTTTCTAATACCATGCTGAGCATCAGAAAGTGAGTGATGCAGCTCCAAGTAGTCCTGGAGCTGGCTGTACACCAACTTCTCTTGAAAAGCAGCATGCTAAGAAGACATATGAGTCTATAGTTTTCAACCAGCCTCTAGCACCATCTTTATGAATGGGGACCACTAAGGCAGTTTTCCATTTGTAAGGAAAGGAGCCCAGTAGAAGGGATTTATTGAATAGGGTTTTTGAGAGGTGTGTAGCTATGATAGGAGCTGCCATTTTCAAAAACTTGGGTTCTAGTTTATCAAAGCCTGGTCACCTTTCTGGTCTGATTCTTCTTAGCTGTGCATGTACTTCCTGTTGAGTGATTAAACAGAAGTGAAATTGTGAAGAGTGATTGTTAGCATTAGTGGAATTGCTCAGATTCCCAGTTTTAGGTGCTAGATACCTGTCCAAATTAGTAAAGAAATTATTAAAAGCCTTAGCCGTGGTGAAAGGTTCAGATATCTCATTTCCCTCTACTGTAATGTCCTGTGCATTATCTTTGGAGTGTCTTTTCAGGAAACAGTTGATCTGTTTCCAAAAATTGGGAGGAAGGGGGTTCAGAAAGATTCTTAGACTGGAGATCCCTAATATATCTCCTTTTAGCATTTTTTAGATCCTGCTTACAGGAGTTTCTTACAGCCCGATGTTTCTGCCAGTCAGTAGCACCCCCTGAGATCTTATATTGACCCAAGCCTTACCTCTGTGTTCCATATTGCTCCTTAGGTTGTGATATAACCATTTTGGAGCAACTGTCTTTTACCTTATGCTGTTTTAAGGGGACATGCTTGCTAAGGACACTAAAGAAGTTGTTAATAAAGAAATCAAGAGCTAGGTCTACATTGGGCAGGTTGGTTAAGTCACTCCAGTGTTTTTTATTTATTTATTTAATTCTTCAGAAACAACCTTTGAGCAAGGTGCTCATTTACAAAGTTTCCATGTCAGAAAAAAAAGACAATTACATTGTTAGAAATCACAGAGACATAGACTCACAAATACACCGCCAACAGTGGTTAGTTAAGATGTTGTTACAATAATATTCCAGGAGTTCAGATTCTGACCTGGAATGGAAAAAGAGCAGCCAAGTACATAGGCATTGTCAAATGAAGCAGTTTCAGCTGATTAAAAAAAAGGAAGAGGGACCAGGGGAAAGGTGGGGACCTAAGTAAGGCCAGTTGGGGGGGTGGATAACCAGTACCAGGTAATTGAGGGGAGCAGACAGAGAGAGGGGAATAAGTAAGATGTAAAGAGCAGGAGAGATGTGGAGTGGGAGAGGTTAGAGTCTAGAGATAGGAAGGAGCATTGGTGAGGGCAAGGAGCAGAGGGCAGCTGGAGGGGGAATATTAGAGGGAATAAGTGCATTGATAGGCGGCAAATGTAGTTCCAAGATACAGTAGGAAAGAGGCATTGAGGTTTTCACACATACACCAGGAATTGTCAAGGTGTATGTGGAGAGACTGAGAGCAGAAGTTGGGAGGTCATGTTTCTTTCCTACAAGCACATGCGCTGGTTTTAACAAGGTGTTGTTTCATTTCAAGCTTGAAGGTTGTGAGGTTCCCAATATTGTGTAGTTTAGCCAGGACCTCATGCAACCAGAGAGGGGCCCTATAAGTGACCAAGCGTTGTCCAAGAGTGGTTCTTCTGAAAGGGACACTGGGTGAACTCTGAGCTTTGCTCCTTGTATCATAATGAGAGTGAGCCAGTTGGAGAATATTTAGAAAGCAGGGGTGTGTTTGGCCTAGCAGAGCTTTTTTCCTGAGGAGGCATATCTGGAACTTTATCCTGGTATTCAAGTTAAGCCAATTGGTTTGTTCTTACATAGCGCATGTGTGGGTAATGTTATATGCCCCTAGAGTAAGTCTGCTTGCCTTATTAAGGGCTGTAGCTACCCATTTGAGTGCCGTCTCAAAGGCTACACTGTATACTACCAAACCATAGTCTTATTATCGACAGAACTGAGCTGAAGACGGAGAGGCAGAGTACTGTAGGCATTAGGTATTGTCTGTGCCCATAAAGGATACCTAATCTGGTATTAATCGCGTTAATTACCAGGTCAATCTGCTGTGAGAAAGAGAGGGTATCATCTATCATGACCCCAAGGTACATGAATGAGTGGACTTGCTCGAGAGGGACTGCTTTATTGTTAGTGATGGCCAGAAGTGGGTTGATTTTCTTATGTTGGTGACTAGAGAGAAGCATAGTTTTTTTTTATAATTGAGTAGTAGTTGTGAGCTAAACCAGTCCTCAAGTTGGTGGAAGGTAGACTGTAGGTCATTTTGTAGTAAGTCAATATGGGAATTGCTGCTAACGATGACAGCATCATCAGCATACAGTATTATTTTGCTCTTCCAGGCCTCAGGAAGAGCATTCAGGAATAAACTGAAAAGCAGGGGGCCTAGGATTGACCCTTGAGGAACACCAAGTGTGACTTCTCTAGCGCCAGAGGTAGTCATTCCTATTTTGATGCTCTGTGATCTCTGTGACAGGCAGTCCTGAAACCAGTAGACTGGGTTGGTGGTCAACCCCAAGGTCAGTAATTGCTGTAACAGAAGGGAGTGGTTGACCATGTCGAAGGCCTTGATGAGATCAATAAAGACTGATCCCACCAGCTTACCACCATCCAGGGCCTTATGTACATAGTTGGTGAACTCTACCAAGGCAGAAGGCATGCTGTGGATCTTCTGGAAGCCAAGTTGTTGGTGGACATTGGAGACTGTATTTCTAGAGGTACTCCATGATCTGATCAGCCACAATCCTCTCTAATGCTTTTGATGGAGGGGGGGGAGTTGAGATGAGCCTGTAGTTGGCAGTGCAGGATCGGTCCCCACTTTTGAGCACAGGGGTCACCAGAACCAGCTTCCAGATTGAGGGGAATTTAGCCAAGGTGAGGGATTTATTAAAAATGTTTGAGATAGGGACTATAACTTCATCAAGATCAAGAATAACCAGTTTCATGTCAATTCTATCACAGCCAAGCTTTGTTTTGCCAAGAACCATTTTTACATAAGTTCTAGCCTCCTTGACAGTGATGCATTTGAAGTAGAAGTTTGGTTGTTTATTGTCAAATATTGGGATATTCAAGGAGCATTCAGTAGCCTTGAGGTACAGTTGTTGGGAGGGAGTATGGAGCTCAGATCTATAAAGGCTGTGTTGAAAGATTCAGTGATGGTGTAAGGGTAAAGTGTGGTGGTACCATTGATGTTAATTTTATTTATTTTTTTATTTAGTTGTTTAACCAGGAGTAGCACACTAAGCTGAAAGCTTTTTTACAGGAGCGACCTGGGAGCACAGGGAAGTTAAGTGACTTGCTCAGGGTCACACAGTATGCAAGTGGAAGCTGTGGGGTTCAAACCCAGGTCTGGTCTGCTGGATGTCACCAGGTTTGCAGCTCAGAGCCTTAAACCACTGCGCTATACTGCTTCCCAATCATAAGCATCATGGAATGTTTCCTGTCATCTTTCCCTAAGAGATCCTTTATGTTCTCCAAAAATCTCAGATAAGCTATTTAACCCATTCTTACTCATAGAGGCATATGGCATCAGAACCATCCATTACTTAAATTGACCAAAAATGGCCACACAAGATAGAATGAGTTAAGAAAGGCAGTTTCCTCAAACCCACGGAGGTCATGAGCCATTCAAATTTTAGGGGGGGGGTACAGGAATTGTTTTTCCAGATACAGAACACAGGAGAGTAGTGACTGAGGGCATATGGGAGTATTCCATTGGCTTTTATTCTATCTGGCCAACTAACAAATATCCAGTGAATAGTGAAGTGATTATCAGACTTAAAGCAGCAGTGCAACAAAAATGGGTTAGAATTTGACCCCACATTTTTTTCTTCTTAATTGGTGCCAGATGTCTTCCAGTTTATTTTGGTGGTAACATTTTCAGTTTTCTTTATCATTTAAGAATTTTATGAAAGTTCTAAAATAATTATTTCTCAAGAAAAAAGATGGCCGCCTCATTTTTGCATAGAAATAATATTGAGGACCTGAGGAGGGTAAGAGTCCAGACAAAAATTTAAATGTACAGTATACAGCACAGGAAGCATCCAGAAAACCCAAATCAACAGTTCTGCCAAATATTTTTCATAACCATTTTTAGGCTATTAATTAAGGCAGGGACAATTAATGGAGGTCTAATCTGGGAATCATTTAAGAAAGAGGTAAGGAGATAGCAATTACAATGTTAGCTGAGGCCATGGAGGATCAATTGAGTAGGAGTATACCTGGTAACCAACAGGCCAGTATTTGAAAGCCAAGGCACCGCTTTGTGTTGGCCATAGACTGAAATAGGGCAAGGCGTGATCACCAAGTCAATACATACAAATGTTACAATAAAACCAAGAGCCATAGCAAACCTCTTGGTGGACATTTTCAAATCTATTTTACACGCTGCAACCTGGTAGGGAGTAAGAATGGTGAAAGGTACTGTACCAACTGGATAGCCTTAAGGGGCAGTCACACTCCTTGTGGAAGCTGAATCAATTCTAGTGCAGGACAGCAAGAAACAGATTCAATAATCGGTAAACACCTAGCAGCATTCTGCCCCAGGTTCAGTACTAAATTAGTATCTAGGGCAAGGCTTGCATAAGCACACCATCTATGTGGGGTGCACTTTGAGCATCAGGTTAGGAGCAAGAGCAAAGCAAAAGTTAAACATTACATTCCAGCAAGTTGCACTATGTAAAGAGCTATGTGGATATTTAGAACAACCCTTCATGAGGACACTACCCATAGAGGGTGCACCTTGGGAACATGAGACAGCAAAACACAATTTGTACCATAACCTAGCAGTGCCCTTGCTCACCCCTTCAGAAACAAAAAAAAAACAGACAGTAAGGTGTAGCTAGTATATCTAAATCCTAGGGTAATGCATAATCTACTCATCCCCAAGATAGGGTGACACAAACAGTTGAGCAGAACAGACATACTATCAGATTGCAAAGCTTCAGTAACAAAAGTCATATGGCAGACTCGAATGTAGGCCATATAGTACCAATGTGGCCAGTTTGTGCTGTGAGCAACCGGTAGTCAGCAAGTCACTTTAACACATTGTGCACACAGTACCCCAATCCGAATCAGGGTTGATTACTCATGGTCCCTAGCTGCTGCAGTATGACTGGCTCCAGCTGCCTCTATGGCTGGCTGACTCACTGGCAGACTCTCAATGTCCTTTGTGCTCATCCTTAGTGTAAGGGCCACAAACAGGAGGGACACTTGTGAATACCTGGGTCAAGTATGCCCACCAAGCTTCCTGACTGGCTGGTGGACAGCAAAGCAAGTCCCAAGCTCCTCACCTGAGGATTGGCCTGACAGGATTGGCAGCCATTTAGAGGGGAGGGAATGAGATGACTGGACCCCCTCATGATCCCTGGGAGTGGGCAGGCTGGTGCTGGTCTGGGAAGAAGCTGATGATCCGTGAGAACTGTAGAAAAAGTGCTGGAGATTTAAAAGTCACAGTCCTGTCCAGCAGCTTCCTGATTGGCTGGTGGATGGCAATGCAAGTCCTGAGCTCTGAGCTTCAGGAGCGACCTGGTGGGATCAGTGTCAATTGGAGGAAAGGAGATGGCTGGACCCCTCATGACCCCTGGGAGCGGGCAGGCTGGCGCTGGTCTGGGAAGAAGCTGGTGGTCCATTAGAGCCATAGAAAAGGCGCTGGAGATTTAAAAGTCAAAGTCCCACCTACAGATCCTCCTGATTGGCTGGTGAACAGCAATGCAAGTCCTAAGCTCCTCATCTGAGATGTGACTGGGGGGGGGTCGGTAACCATTGGGGGGAGACAGAGAGAGTGAGATGGCTGGACTCCCTCACAAACCCTGGGAGCGGGCAGGGTGGCACTGGTCTGGGAAGAAGCTGGCAGTCCATGAAAAGTCATACAGTAGATTTGCTTTATTTTGACTTCTACAAGGCATTCGACTCAGTGCAAGGACATAGCTGGATGGGAAGTTGGTTGGACATGAGATAGGAGAGGGTAGTGGTAAACAATGTCAAATCCAGGGAAAGGGAGGTCACTAGTAATGTGCCATAGGGATCAATCCTGGGACCAGTCCTTTTCAATGTGTTTATAAGTGACACAGGAGAAGGAATTCAGGGCAAGATGTGGTGTCACTCACAGAAGATGACGCTAAGCTCTGTGATAGGGTAAAGAGGGAGGAGGGGTGAGGAAGTTGCAAAGGCAACTTCAAAGTTTAGAGCTGTGGTCCATGGTTTGGCAGTTGAAATTCAACACCAAAAAGTGCAAGGTGATGCACACAGAGAACAAGAGCACCAGTAGAGAGCACTGGATGGGAGGAGTTAAGCTGAACAATGCTTCTAAGGAAAGGGACCAAGGAGTTGATAAGTGACTCCCTTAAATAATCTAGCCAATGTAACAAGGTCTACAGTAAGGCAACCAGGATTTTAAGGTGTACTGGGAGGGGGTTTGATAGCAGGAGTAAAGAGGTATTCCTACTTCTCTATAGATCACAGGTGAGGCCACACCTGGAATACTGTGCCCAGTTCTGGAATCCTTGCTGAAGGAAAGACAAAGACAGGCTGGTTACAGCGTAGCACAGGGTAACCAAAATGATTCAGTGCCCAGCAGGGCAGAGCCTACTAGGATCAGCTTGGGGCACTGAACATGTACTAGCTGGAGGCCAGATGAGAGAGGGGTGATATGACTGAGACCTTCAAGTTCCTGAAAGGAAGAAACAAGGCAAACTGTGAGGAACTATTCAACAGGAATAGCAAATACAGAACATGGGGACATGAGTTGAAGCTGGGGGGGTGGAGGAGGAGATTCAAGAGAGACATGAGGAAGTTTTATTTTACAGAGAGAGTGTGATTAAGACATACAACAGCTTGTCGGCTGAGTTATTGGGTGCCAAAACCATACTAGTTTCAAGCACAGCTGGGACAAAGTAAAGGGCTTAGTACTTATTCAGTGGGTAGCAGTAAGGCTGAGAATATGAGTGGATAGTGGAGTCAAAAACCCCGTATAGACAAACAGCTCAGGGTAAGATAGGTTATTCCAATAAGACAAATCCTCAGCTCCTCTCGTGCATGTCAACTTGTAGTGAATAATCAATAGAAACAAAGAAGAACAATGGCACCGCAGGTATTACAAAGACAGAAAAAATGTAATCAGTGCATTGCATATGCACAGCTGCCCAGCAGTAACAGGCTTGCAACCTCAACTAGTTTCTCCTTATAACGTAATAAGATCTCCTCTTTGATTTTAATATCCGTCTCAATAGCAGGTTGCTGAGTAACATAATCCTTAATTACTGTTTGGATCAAGGCATCTGTGCCTAATTGTAGCCCTCTATTCCAATCTGCAACAAAGGATGGTCGATCTGTACCATAACCATGTGTGTTGAGGGCTCGTAACCCCCGAGGAGATCTGCCCACTTTCAAATAGGCTTCTAGAGACACCCAATTCCAATAGTGACATCTGCCCTTAGGAGTGGCCCTTTCAATTTGGATGAAGGCCAGGTCTATACTGATGTTAGTATTATTGTTTGATCCAGACTCCTCAATAAGATTTTCCGCAGTAGCAATACTTGGTTGTTCTTTAAACAAATCCGCTTCTCCCCTAGTAGCAAATACGGAAGTAGACGTAAGTCCTGTAACCTCCCCTAATTGAAACGCTGTGTAATTCTCTTGAGACATACCCAATGCAAGAGTTCTACTTTCCGGCTGATGTTTCAAATCTGGTCTAAAATGTGTTCTTTAAATATGTTTTTGTATTACAAATGTTCATTTAGGTTAACTGCTGATCTAATTCTGTGCTATTTATTGTATTATGATGCATTTTATATATCTTCACATTTTTGAGGTGTTGTCACTTTAATTGTAAGCTTTTTAGAGGTGTGGATTTTAGGTAGACCATCCTCCTGATGACGCATGGATAGTGCAAAACTAGTTCAAGTTGCAAGTCTGTTACTGCTGGGCGGCTGTGCATATGCAATGCACTAATTAAATTTTTGTCTATCTTTATAATACCTGCGGTGTCATTGTTCTTCTTTGTTTCTAAGATAGGTTATTACAGGAAGACTGAATGGATCAATTGTTTTTTTCTGCCATCATTGTCTATGTTTCTATGAAGAAAGCCTGTAGTTGGAGTTAGGATTCATAGGTGGCAAAAGGAGAGTTCTCGGTCTAATGTATGTTACTGACTCACAGGTAGTAAAGGAGAGCAAAGTTACTGGAAAATGAAATTAGAATGGAAATAACTATGGAGTCCATGGTTCTTATGTGGATTTCAACCTGATGTTGAATGGGAGGTGGAAAGTGCCCAAGAGAAAGCAGGTAAGAACTGCTTGTCATTTATAAATGGCTGTTCCTTGTGTATGCCAGGCATGGAACAAGGGGAAATGCAGTTTTTGATCTGCTACTTTGTGATGGGGATACCATGTCCAGAGCAGCAAAAGTTTGGGAGACAGTGGGTAAATGAAAATTAAGTACTCACTGTATTTGTTGATCTTCTAGAACATCTTCACCATTCAGTCACACTTATGGGTCTAAGCTGGAGGTGCTAGGACCCAGCTGGAATGAAGACAAGTTCAAGTTTGTTTTATTTAGGCTCACCTAAAAGGTATTGTCAAAGCACATAAAATATATCACCACATTCAATACCATTAATAAGTCCACAGCAATAAAAAGGAGAATAACAAAGACAATAGTTCTTCTCCGTAATGACAAATAGGATTTTCAAAAGTACCTGATCAACCAGGGCCTTTCTTATATTAAATAAATATTCAAAGCTATTGGTTTTCATGATTTGTTAATTAACAGCTTTTAGAACTCATGTGCAAAAGACAGGATGAAGAAAAGACACACCAATAATACAATACTATATTAGTTAAAGTTTCTTAGTGACATCATTATGAAAAATGCCAAGGCAAAATTGATTGCCCCCTCTTGAGAAGACAAGATCCAGACAAAATTATAATTGTAATTTAATAAATGTCTTTGTTGCATTAATAGAAGTATCCACTTTTTCCTTAAATTATGTAAAATAGGACAATCAAAAAGGATATTAAGCCTATAGAGGAGTATGCGAGACCACATTTACAGAAATTTTGCATATCAGTGTGCCAACCCTTGTGATCTGAAAAAATGTGAAATCTGAATTTTGCCAGATATTTCCTACGTTCCGACTTAAGACAGTAACAGAGATAACTTTCTGCCTTCCAGTCTGATTTAATTAATGCATACATATTCATTCCTTATTCTGGCCAAATCTAGTTGTATTTCAGTACCAAAAATATGTCTGTGAATATTATACAGTTTTTTCAACTCGAGTGTTCATGATATACTGACTGAATAAATCAGGACAGCCCATGCGGGTTATTATCTGGCTTAAGTTATACAGCCAACCTTGGTAACTTTTACCTGCCAATAAATTTGTACATATTTCTTAAAAAATCTGTTTGGGGAGTCTGTCGGGAGACATAGAAGCTAATTAAAAAAAATATTCAAAGACCTAATAAGTGCTTTCTTTTTTAAAGAAAGAGTTCCAGTTTCTGGCTGCAAATGTGCTGCTGGTGTATGATTCCCCACTCCTAACATGAATCTTAAACATTTGTTTGTAGAATTTCCACATTTTCTATCCTGATATGTGCTTCCCAAATCTTTGCTCTGTAAATTATATTAGTTTTAACTTTAGAATCAAAAATGGTTTTCATTGCCAAATAGACGTCCCTACCATATTTCAGTGCAAATCTTTTAATGCCTGCAAACTTTTTATTGGTTTTATGTTTACTGTAGGTCACGTGAATCCCTGCTTGTTGGAGGGGTGGGGATCAGAAGATTGGTAGCATCCTGGTTATTTTCTTGGACTTTGAAACCGAAATGAATTTATTGCTCGAGTGCACTTTGAATAAAATGAAGCACCTGTGTTTGGAAAACACCAGGTATGCTGTCTTTTTTCTTTTTTTTAAAACATTGAGTGATGGAGTGATAGCCTTCATGGAGTCACAGAAAATTAACCATGTTTTTGTCAGAGACCCAGGTTGTGGCGAGTGCTGGTATCCATTTTGTGCTTTTTTATGTTTAACTAGATCAAAGTGAAGATTCCAATTTAAATTGTTTGCTATAGTAAAACCCAGGTGCAGAATTTATAAGCTTTCACTATCTCAAGTTTTTTATCGTTAATATACCAAGAAAAATGATTAGATATTTTAGAAGAGAAAATTAGAACCTTAGTCTTATTAATGTTGACTGGTAGTTCCAGCTTTTCTAGCATCTGAGTAAAGATGTTTAAAGCACATTGTAATCTAAGTGAAGTATATGACAGCAGGACCACATCGTCCACATACAGAAGTAGAGGAATTCTGGTTTTCCATCATTTTTGGCATAAAACAATCTTTATATATTTCTGGATTTGCAATTGGATTAACGTACTTGTTAAAAAGAAAAGGGGACAAAATACAACCCTGGTGAACAGCATACTCAATTCTTACAGGTTTTTACAAGTGGCCTTCAGGACTAAATCTTATTTGAATGTCTGTATCACTGTGCAGAGCTTTTTAAGACTTCCAGCAGTCTAGGTTCAATATGATAATTCTCTCAAATTTTCCATAATATGTTTTTTGTTTACCAAGTCAAACGCTTGACTGAGATCAATAAATGCAGAATATTGTGTTTTTGTTAAAAATGTTGTATATTTATAACTCAGGTAATGGAGTGTTGCAATATGGTCTACTGTACAGTAGATCTCCAATGTCTGAAACCAGCTTGATATTCATAAAGGAGATGATTATCCCCATTCCCAGTCCTCAAGATGCTTCAAAATAAATCTGGTATAGATTTTCTGAGCTATACTAAGGAGAGTAATGGGCCTATAATTAATAGGATTGGACCTGCCACCCCCCCCCTTTGAATAATGGATAAAGTATTCCTAAGTTCCATTTGTCAGGAAAATATAAGGTTATGGTAATCATCGTAAAAATTACTACAAACAATTTTGCCCAGAAGCTAGCATTCACTTGAAAAAATTTGGCAGGTAGCAGATCAGCACCTGGTGCTTTATTTCTTTTCTGTTGCAAAATTAAAGGCTCTACCTCTGAAGGTTGAACCTAACACGGTGGTGGGCAATTCTTTCTCAGTTCACACATAGGGTGACTTCCGAGTAAATTCATTGCTATTAATTCAGTTGACACTACAAATTTTGTATACATTACTGAAATGCTGCAACCATTCTTGTTTTGTAATGTAAGATTATAAATTAGCTTTGTCAGATTTCATTCCATAGGCCACTAAAGTTCTTTTCAATTATGGCAGTGTTTAAATCCGTCACTGGGTCAGGCTAGCGCTGACAACAATAGCACAGTCAAGAGCCACGCTGCAAAAATAGTGTTTTCTGGGGAGCACACCACCGACGCAGGAGGGCTCTGCCACCTACACCCCCCAGACTTAAGGATTCCAACTCTGGGGGGAGCGGATCACTGGGCAAGTTACATTTCTGAGGCTGTGGAATACTGTTTCCACAGCCCCTTGAAAAAAAAAAAAACAAGTCCTGATGCAAATAAAATGAATGGAGACCAGGATTAGTGCCCTAGTCTCCAAAAGCACTGGCCAAACTAATCTATGCCCTAGCCCTCCACACCACAGGAGCAGCCCAGCCAGCCTCCCAGATTCAGGTGCTGTTGTGATGCACCAGCACCAAGGACAGGTGACCAGGGAAGCACTTACAGCTAGCACTGTAAAACCCCAATCGCTGTCCATGTGAATGTTTACCAGATTAGTGCCATATAGTGCAGCACTATTCTGGTAGCGCTCACTTGACAGGGTACCTTTAAATCTTGCCATAACTTTCCTGGAATAATTATTTCTTGTTTTTCAGAAGACTTCTATATTCATCTCTAACCAAACAAAATGACTTTCCATTATGTTCTGTCAGATCTGTAAGAAATACCTTTTATATTTTAGAGAGTAATTGCTTACTCTCCTTACATCCCCTGTCATACCAGTTTGTATTATTTGTTCTACCAGCCTTATTATTTCTAATGGTTAAACCTAAGTTATCCACCAAATGTTGAATTAAAGAGTTATATGCAGGTGGTATTTCTTCATGATTAAGTAGATTATGGGAGCAAAGTCTTTTGCAGCCTTTGAGGGGAGTGACATCAGTGCTGGCACCGCTCATGTTGCGGGTGTTGGCTGGCCATTAAGTGACACCAGTCCCCTCCCTTTCTCAATTATTTTTGCCAAGAGAGAAAATGTGTGAGAGAAAAGAGAGAGGGGCTACAGACTCCTAGACCAAAGAGATAGGAAAAAGATATAGGATATAAAAATATAAAAATAATAAAACAAGACTACCCACTTAGAGAACTAAGGGATGGGTCTAAGTGGCCCAGGGGTGTCAGGTGTAACAGCTAGAGCCTATTCCAGCCACCTGGACAATCGGAAGGTGGAGGGAAGAACAGTGGCCCTGGCATATAACTCTGGCTGGTACAGGAGAGATCCGGGGGAGGCTCTACAAGATTAGGATGGCAGAATGCTGATTTAGAGAGGTACTGTGCTTCAAGAGGACAAGAACTACAGGAATCAAAATCCAAGGAATAGATGGTAGGAGAGGTTGGATACAGTCCAGGTGCACAACTGCCATCTTCTTGACACTACAAGGAATGAGAAAGCGAAACAAAGAATGAAGGGAGAGTCCCAGCATCTAGATGTGGTAATAGCACACAACCCAACAGACTGAGCAGTACACAAGAAATACCCCCCCGAGCACCTCCCTCTCCTTGACACCAGAGGTGGAGGCTGCACCTTGTTGTGAGGCAAAGCTTCCGGTTGGCAGAGGCTGGAGACATCGGCAAGCTGGAGACTGAATATCACAGCAGCTCTAGGGGGAATCACTAGAGACTTCCTAGAAGGACAGGGAGGAGAGCTAGGAAGAAAAAAAAATACAAAAACATATCTTTTTGCTTTTTAATTTTTTTTTGATGAAAGAGGTGTATGGGACCTTGTGATGGACATGTGACCAAAGTAATGTATTAATTTATTTTTGTTAATCTCCTTTATAAATACAGTCATGCTTGTGTTGTAAGTTGTGCTATTTGCAAAAATGGGCACAAAACATGGTTTTGGATGTCACATGACCAAACAGGTCTTATGGGAAACATTGGCTAAAGTTGATCAGTGGAAGGCTCCCTCAGAAGCATTCAGCCACAGATTCTGTAAGGCAGATGGGCAAGTGCAATTTCAAATGCCTCAGTCAGCTTAAAAGGCAAGAAGCATGAGGTTACACTCCTTGGACATTCTTCAAAACAGAATCATAAAAGTGGACAGAGCAGGGGTGTGTGGAGTAAGCCAACTACCCTGAATTATGTCATCCATCCATACACACACCCATGGGGGGGCAGTGGAGGACTGTCACTCAAAGGGGTTGAGACCCCTCCCCACAAGAGTAAGAAATAAATTGAGGTGCTGTAAGAAAGCACTTTCTCTTGGATTTGGAACATCAGTGCACAGCAGCTTCATGAGCTGTGTGCAGAGAGGGAGATTGTCTATCAGGGCATGACAAAGGGTGCACTCATGGAAGCCCTGTTGGTGCATGACCCGCTGCAGGAGAAACAGATGGTCTCAGATGGGCATGGTCTAATACCTAGTAAGCAGGTGGTCGCTGAGGACAGTGACCCAGGTAGTGAGACTTGAGGTCACAGCAGCTGAGCAAAGGGGTCACCTTGTGGCACAAGCTGGGAGAGTTGTGTAGCCCAATCAACCTTAGCTTGAAATCCTGAAGGCAGAGCTTGCACTGAAGGATGCCAAAATGCAGAGGGCAAGGCTGGAGGCTGAAAGGGAGAAAATAAGGCTAGAGGTAGAGGAAAGAGAAAAGATTCACCAGCATGAGATCCTTATGTGAGAGAAAAGGGAAAAGATTTGCCAGCACGAGATCCTGATGCTATAGGAAAGAGAGAAGGAATGAGCTGAGTGAGACAGATAATGAGTCATGAGATTGAGATGGAAAAACTGCACCAGCAAACACCACAGCAAACCGTAAGTAATAGCAAAGGGGTTTCAACCCATGAAGCCACAATTACTTCTAAAATGTTTCCACAATACCGGGAAGGAGATGATCTGGATTGTTTTTAAAATCATTTGAGAAGGTTTGTGGGCAGATTAAATTAGACAAGGCTCCTTGGATGATCCACCTGACTCCATTGCTTACTGGCTGTGCTTTGCATGCATTTGCTCAGATGGATGATAATGATGACAGGGATTATAATGAAGTTAAAAGAATATTATTAAAACATTTTGAACTGACTCCTGAGGATTATAGATGGAAATTTAGAGAATTAAGAAAGGGCCCAGGAGACAATTATGTAGAACTGCATGTTCAAACGTCTGCTTATTTAGACCATTGGGTAGATGGGGCAAAGGCAAGGATTGTAGAGCAAATTAAAGATTTAATTGTAAGGGAATAGTTTCTTAAGATTGTACTTGATGACCTGCACATTTTGCTACTGGACTGGGCATGCAACTCTGCAAAGGAGGCAGCAGAAATTGCTGATCTGTATGTGGCCAGCAGACCACATTCACAGTGTAAGAACTATGGGGTAGGGTAGCACATGGTTTCAGGGGGATCCAGGGAGGGCAGCCTAAAGGAAACCAGCCTGCACCCAACCCCTAAACAGAACCCACTGGTTCTAAGAGAAACAAGGAGCCAAAGGCAAAGGAATGCTGTATATGCCAGAAGGTTGGACATCTATCCTATGACTGCCCTAAAAACAGGAGTAAAGGGCAAAAGCCTGGGGGAGGGGGTGACCAAGACAGTACAATGCAGTTGGTAAACTGTGCACACACTGTAGTGCCACCAAACTCCACCAAGCATATGCACCCTAGTCTAGTCAATGGGACAGTAATACTGGGATTGAGGGACACTGGTGCCTCCATCTCCATGGTAAGGCACTCCTTAAGGAAAGGATAGTGCAACACCTGGAATCCATAGGGGCACAAGATCCAAGACAGCATGGGTTTACAAAAGGAAGGTCCTGTCAAAGTAATCTCATAGATTTCTTTGACTGGGTAACCAGAGTGGTGGACCAAGGGGGAGCAGTTGATGTCACCTACCTTGACTTCAGCAAAGCTTTCGATACTGTTCCACATAGAAGATTGATAAATAAGCTGGGTAGGCTCGGGTGGGTCAGAAGTTGGTCAACTGGGTGGCAAACTGATTGACGGGCAGAAAACAGAGTGGTGGTAAATGGTATACAGTCAGAAGAGATGCAAGTCACAAGGGGGTACCTCAGAGATCAGTCCTGGGGCCAGTCCTCTTCACCTATCTTCATTAGTGACATTGCAGATGGACTACAGGGTAAGGCTTGTCTGTTTGCAGATGACACCAAGATCTGCAACAGAGTAGATGATCCAGATGGGTAAGCAGAATGAGAAGAGATCTGTATAAACTAGCAAAATGGTCGGAAGAGTGGCAACTGGGATTTAATGCAAAGAAGTGCAAGATCATGCACATAGGGAAGAGAAACCCTGAAGCCACCTATAGGCTGGGAGGGGAGTTGCTGACAGTCACAAAGGAAGAAAGAGACTTGGGCATCATCATCATCACCGATGACCTGAAATCATCCAAGCAGACCTCTAAAGCTGTAGTCAAGGCTAGGTGGATGTTAGGGTGTATTAGTAGGGGTATCACAAGTCATAAGAGGGAGATAATCCCTCTTTACAAGATACTGGTTAGGCCTCAACTGGAGTACTACATGCAGTGCTGGAGGCCACACCTTCACAAGGACATTAACCAAATTGAGGCAGTCCAGAGAAGGGCATCCAAAATGATGCAGGGACTGCATCAGAAGACATATGAGGACAGATTAATGGAGCTCAATATGCATACCCTAGAGCAAAGGAGAGAGAGAGATGATATGATTGAAACATTCAAACACCTTAAGGGCATTAACAAGGTGAAAGAGTCTAACATGTTTCAATATAAGAAAAATAGCAGGACAAGAGGACACAGCATGAGATTAGAAGGAGGTCGATCAAGAGGTAATGTGAGGAAGTTCTTTTTCACAGAAAGGGTGGTGGATGCATGGAACGGCCTACCTCAGGAAGTGGTGGCTATGAATACAGTGCAGGGCATCAAACAGGCATGGGATAGGCATAAGGGAGCAATACAGATAAGTATGAATAGATAGGCCACTGACAGAGTAAAGGCCGATGGCACATTTATAAGGTAAAAAAAGAAATGGGCAGACTGGATGGGCCTTGCAGTCCTTATCTGCCGTCAACTTCTATGTTTCTATGTTTCTATCTGATCCAGGTGGAGCAGATTCTGCTGGGGCAATTCTCCAAGATTCAGGGAATCACAGGTCCAGTGGTCCAAGTGCCAATGGCTTGGGTCTTCCTGAGCTGGGAGGGTGGCCATGGGGTACAGGAGTGGGAGTTGTACCTGATCTCCCTGTGGATGTGATTATAGGGAATGATTTTGACCACAAGAAAAAAACTGGTATGTGTTACTATCTGTAGCCAGGCAAAAGGGCAAGCTTCTGAGGGTGAGAAGGGGGTGACACAGCCTGTGCAGACCCATCCCTCAGCAGCTGAGGAAGTGGCTAATGAGGGTGAAGGGCGAGCTAGGAGTAGCAGCCCTAAGCCCCAGCTGCAAGCAGAGGAGGTTACCACCAGGGGCAGCTTTCCTCCTGATGGGGAACTAGGGAGGGTCAGATGGGAGGAGCTTGGCAGGGCACAGTGAGCTGATCCTACCCTCCAAAAAATGAGAGAGATAGCAGATAGTGGTGAGGTCTTTCAAGGGAGTAAAAAGTCAGTTTATTAGGAGAATGGCCTGTTGTACACAGAGGGTATACCACAGAGGGAGCTAGAGGGAGAGGTACTCCAGCAGCTGATTGTCCCTCAGGGCTACCGAGAGCAGCTTCTGGCCCTGGCTCATGACATTCCTTTTTCAGGCCACCTAGGTATTAACCACACAAAAAAGTGGCTTGCCAACAATTTCTTTCGGCCAAGCATGTACACAGACTGTCAGACTTGTCCACAGTGCCAACAGGTTGGAAAGATCAGGGACAAGGCTAAGGCAGCTTTGGTGCCCCTGCCTATTATCGATGAACCCTTTAAGAGGGTAGCCGTGGACACAGTGGGGCCTCTAAGTATCCTAAGATGCATGGGCAAATGATACATACTGGTTGTGGTGGACTACACAACCAGGTACCCTGAGGCGGTGGCAATGTCCTCCATTGAGGCAGAAAAGGTGGCTGATGAGTTCTTGGGAATCTTTAGCTGAGTGTGATTCCCCCAGGAGCTTTGTCAGACCAGGGGATGAATTTCATGTCATCCTTAATGGCCAGTTTGTGGGAAAAGTGTGAGGTGAAACAACTCCGTACTTTGCCCTATCACCCTGGGAGAAATGGCCTGGTTGAGTGGTCCAATGGGACTCTTAAGACTATGCTCAGGGCATTTGCTGACCAGCACAAAAGGGAGTAGGACAAATATTTGCCCCACCTCCTGTTTGCATACAGGGAAGTCCAACAGGAATCCACAGGGTCCTCACCCTTCGAGCTCCTGTTTGGCCACAGGGTGAGGGGGCCCCTAGATTTAGTCAGGGATGAATGGGAAGGTAACCATGCCACTGAAGGGGAGTCTGTTGTGGAATGTGTCCTAAATTTCAGGGCCAGGCTTAAGGAGCTTATGGGTCTCGTCCAGGAGCACTTAGCCACTGCACAAGCAACAGAAAGCCTAGTACAACTGTGGGGCCAGAGCCTGGAAGTATGTAGTCAGACAGTGAGTGATGGTACTTGTCCCAATCTGACACAAAAAACTGCAGGCAGCATGGGAGAGCCCATTCTCCATAATCAGGAAGCTGAGTGATGTTAACTATATAGCAGGGCTTTCTGACAGAAGGCGCAGGCAGAGGGTATATCATGTGAACATGATGAAGCCCTACTATGATAGGAAAGAAATGATCCTCACCATGTACAGTGTGCCAGAGGAGGGGAACGAGGTTGATCCCCTGGTGGACCTCCTCAGGGAAACCCGGAAGGGATCCTCAGTGAATAACCTCACCCTCTCAGGGCAGCTGACACCCGCCCAGGCCAAGGAGATGACAAGGGTGCTGCAAGAATTTGGGGAGATGTTCACTGGGAATCCAGAGTACACCACAATGGCTGAACACCACATGGACACTGGGCCCCATGTTCTGCTGAAGCAGTCCCCCTACAGGGCATCCGAGAGGGTTAAGAAGACCATGCTGGAGGAACTCAGGGAGATGTTGGCCCTTAGAGTGATCCAGGAGTCCAGTAGCCCCTGGGCTTCGCCTGTAGTCCTGATCCCCAAGAAGGATGGTACCACATGATTCTGTGTCAGCTACTGGAGGCTCAACAGCTGTATGGAGTCTAATGCCTACCCCATGCCCAGAATGGATGAGGCCTTAGAACAGCTGGGGGGAGACCAGTTCCTGACCACAATAGACCTGATGAAGGGCTACTGGAAGGTGTCATTAACCCCCGCAGCCAGGAAAAGGTCTGCTTTCATTACCCCATATGGATTATTCAAATTCAGAGTAATGCCATTTGAGATGAAGAATGCACCTGCAACCTTCCAGAGGCTTGTAGATCGCATCCTGGCTGGGGCAGGTGAATAGACACTTGCTTACATGAATAACATCGTCATTTACATCCAGACATAGTAGGATAATGTCAGGCACGTGAGGGAGGTGTTCCACAGAATGAAGGCTGCAGAACTGACAGTTAAGGTGGGAAAAATGTCAAGTAGGCATGGCGGAAGTGTCCTACCTTGGGAACCAGGTGGGCAGTGGATGCATCCATCTAGAGGCAGTGAAGGTTGATGCCATCCAGGCCTGGCCAACTGCAGCCACAAAGAAACAGGTAAAGGCATTTCTGGGAACAGCCAGGTACTACAGGAGGTTTGTCCCTCACTACAGTGATGTGGCCTAGTCTCTGACAGATCTGACGAAAAAGATAACGCCTGAAAAAGTTCTCTGGACAGAGGACTGTGAGTCTACCTTCCGACAGTTAAAGGAGGCATCATGCGGGTCACCCATGCTTGCTAGCCCCAATTATGTCTGGAAGTTCACAGTACATGTGGATGCCTCAGACCATGGGCTGGGTGCCATCCTGAGCCAAGTTAAACTGCAGGGGGAGGAGCACCCCATAGTGTATCTGAGCCAAAAGCTTCTTCCCAGGGAACAGTCATATGCCACAGTGGAGAGGGAATGTCTGGGGATAGTGTGTGCCCTTCAAAAGCTGCAGCCGTATCTGTACAGGAGGGAGTTCATTGTGGTCACAGATCATAACCCCTTGACATGGCTCCATAGGACAAGTGGGCAAAACACAAAGTTATTGCACTGGAGTTTGGTACGACAGTCATAAAATATAAAAATTCAGCATCAAAATGGGGTGCAGAATGCCAATGCAGATGGACTGTTGAGACAGTGGTGAGTGCATGACATGTTCCTGTAAGAATTCCATAGGCCCTACATGAACAGCAGTGTCTCTTGGGGGTCACCCAAAAGAGACATGCATTCATTTCGGGGATGTGATGGACATTTGACCAGAGTAATGTATTAATTTCCTTTGTAAATATAGTCATGCTTGTGTTGTAAGTTGTGCTAGTTGCAACAATGGGCAAAAAAAACATGGCTTCTGATGTCACATGACCAAACAGGTCTTATGAGAAACATTGGCTAAAGTTGATCAGGGGAATGCTCCCTGGGGAACATTCAGCCACATATTCTGTAAGGCAGATGGGAGAGTGCCAGTTTGAATGCCTCAGTCAGTTTAAAAGGCAAGAAGCATTGGGTTAAACACCTTGGACATTCTTCAAAACAGAATCATAAAAGTGGACAGAGCAGCAGGGGAGTAGAGTGAGCTAGCTGGCCTGAATGATGTCATCCATCCACACACACACACACACACACACCCATTTGGGGGGGGCAGTGGAGGACTGTCACTCAAAAGGGTTGAGACCCCTCCCCACAGGAGTAAGAAATAAATTGAGGTGCTGTATGAAAGCACTTTCTCTTGGACTTGGAACATCAGAAACCCTAGAGCCCATCTGATAAAAGACAGCTTAGGGAATAGTGTTTTCTTCAGACAGCAGGTAAATGAATAGGTTTTAAAAGTGAGAATAGCTCAGATTCTTCTATCTGCAACCTGTCTGGTGTAACTTCATTTATGTTCATTTCTAGTACGGTGAACTGTAATTCTTTTGTCTGACTGTACATAAATCCTGTTGTAAATACTTGTAGCCTTCTAGTAAAGCATCTATTTTTATAAAATCAGTGACTTTTATTTAAAAAGGTAATTCTACTGTTTCTGCTGGACTCTGTTTGCAATCTGTCTCTAAAGGGACACTCTACCCACAATTATTGAGTTTGATCTTCCTGACCTTGTGCAAAGGTGGAAGTAAGAAGCAGGTTTCCCTGGGTCCTGTTGGTAAAAACACATGGTGGTGGCAGTGAACTTGAAGTCCCTGGTGAGGGATTTTCGTCACAGACCTTCATTCCTTTTTCATTTTTTTTTTTTAAGACAAGGGGGTAAAACAAATAGCTGGAAGGGGCAAGGGGGCCAACTCCAACTGTAGGAGAAAAGAACCAACTCTCCAGAAGGGACCGAGCCCTTAGGGAGTGGCAGTAAGGTGAATATGCACAGCATCATAGGGTGAGCTGCCCAGAGTCCCTAGCTCTTATTTGAGCAGGGGATGGTGGGTGGGTGTGTGACTGAATGGTGAAAATATTGTGGAAGATCAACAATTATGGTGAGTACATAATTTTTTACATTTTCCAAGAATCAATCATCACCATTTAGTGCCACTTATGAGTCAGAGTACCAAGCTTTCCCCAAAATAGGGGAGGAGTTGGCTCACCCCAAGGAAAAAAAAATGATCCCTCAGTCCTCTGGTTGGGGATGACCACTGGAGATCAAGGACTCCTCACAGGTCCAGCAGGACCCGAGACTGGTTAAGGGCAGGCAGAGGCCCCCGTGGCCTGGGGGCATGCCCTGACAACTCACACCTGACCCTACAGGAGAAAAAGCGAGTCCCCTTGAAATGTGAGTTGAGCACACTACACTGGGCCAGTTGTGCCAGCTGGGAGAGGTAAAGCCATGCAATCCACCAAATGCAGACTGCTGTTCCCACCAGCATGGAAGCTATCTCGCTGACACTGTATAATGCTCTTGCTTGGTTCCTCGGCTGCCCCAGGTTATGGGCAGAAAAGTGAATGTCCTGCCTGGTTTACTCGCAATCCAGCATTGATATCAAGACCTTACTCAGTGTTGCCCAAAGGCACTTGCCATAAGCTGCCTGATGCGCAGAAATGCACACAATAGTGTATGCCTCCACAAAAACTCTCCTGCCCCAGTATCAATCTCCACAGAGTCAGCATCAGAGGCATTGTGCACCAGGTGCCTAAAGTCCTGTGTGGTCTGCAGCACCGGAATCCCTAAGGTGGGGTGCGGGATAGCACTGGAGACCCCAGTGGAGTGCAAAATCTGCACTGGAAGTCCCGGGGTGCTGGCAAAAGGACAAAGAGATGGAGCCAGATATGCCTGGATGCCTCCATAAATGGCAAATGGTTGGGGCCAAGAAGGGATGACAGAAGAATCACTGCTGAAATCCCCCTGGAAGGACAGTGTCAGGGCAGCAGTAGTGCAAACTACAAAAGGATGTAAATTCAGCTCCTGTATCATCTCCAACAGGAGTCACTGATGCAGGGAGTGCTCAGCATCAGAGGAAAGGTGCACTAAAAATCCTCTTCCTTATTTATTTATTTTTTTTCCTTAAAGGAGAAAGTAGGAGAGGAGGAGCTGGATCCAGGTAATGGCGGTGCTGGACTCTCAGGCCTGAAAACAGCTTGGTCTGCCTTGAGGTTTTAATGGTGAAACACACCAGCCATCTACCTGAACTGATCCCAGATCATGGGTCCCAAGGAACCTGAAATACCTGGAAGTGCAGGGGAGGGGGGGGAGGAAGAGGAGGAGGATCATGGATGACTAGGCCAGGTCTGCTATGAGGGCTGCAGGAATGCTCAGGAGACCTTGCACAGAGGGAGTGTCTGGCAAAGTCACCCAACTGTGACAGAACAACTTTAGTGGACTGATTCAGATGGTGCCCTTGGTTGGAACCCCCAGGTGAGGAAAGCAGAGCTGGATTGGGCCCACTGGGTAGCCCCAGTTCCCACCAGTGAGAAGACCAGATGGTTCTTGAGAGAAACTAGGCCCCTGGCTAGCTATGTGACCCCTGTCAGACTTACCACCACCTCTGGACAAGAGGTGAGCCACAGGCTCAGTGCCCTGTTTCGACTCCTCATCAGGAGGACTGACCCTTCCCTGGGCCAGCCCAGTCCCTAGGTCAGAGACACCTCAAGAGCCATTCCCAGTCCCAGTACTGTGAGATGGACTGAAACCAGAACCAGCACCACAAACAGCACCAGAATCAGACCCAGCACCAGGAATGGTACTGGAACCTGAATCAGCACCACGAATGGTGCCAGAAAGGGTCTGGTCACCAACCTCCATGTCAGCCTGAAGATCAGCTCCAGAAGTGACTCCCAACCCCAAGTCAGGCTTGGAACCAGGCCCAGGAAGGCCTCCAACCTCACCGGCTCCATCCCCAGGCTCAAGATCAGTGTCATCATCCTCCCCAGACCACCAGGGTGCTCAGGGGAAGAGATAACAATGACCTTAGGGTCTGAGACATGGCCAGTTCTGAAACCCTGCTCTCTTCTGGCACCATGAGTAGCGCCAGTAGGGGGCCTAGTCTTGCAGCCAGTGCTGCCCAACTCACTGGTACTGGTCTTAGTACCAGAAGATGGGGTGGCACCAAAGTGCAGCGCCAGGGTGCCCACTGGTGTAGACCAATCATATAGCTTTGGCCTCACCACTGGGGGCATCTGCTTCCCAGAAGGGCCACTGTACCAGGAAACATACGAACATATGAATCTGCCAGCAGAAACAGGCCTTACGGTCTATCAAGTTAGTCTGCTCAAATGCGCAGCTAGCACCTTTATATTGCAGCTGTCCCCCCTTCACCTTCCCCCGCACCCTGTCCCACGCCCTTTTAAACTGCCCACTGTGCTACAGGAACCCACCTCCTCGGGTAGTGTTCCATTTCTCCACCACCCTCTCTGTAACAAAATGCCTCCTCATCTCTCTCTCTGATATCTTCCACCCTCCAACCTGAGACCATGCCCTCTGGTGTCCCTTCCTCTCCTCAGCTTAAATATCCCTTCTGTGCCAGATTGTTAATCCCCTTCAAATATTTGAAGGTCTCAATCATAACCCCCCCGATTCCTCCTCTCCTCCAAGGTGTACATATTCAGCTCAGTCGGCCTGTCCTCATAGATTTTGCCCTCCAGCCCCTGGATCATCTTAGTTGCCCTATGCTGCACCCCCTCCAGTAATCTGATATCCTTCTTCAGAATAGGAATGCCAGAACTTTACGAAGTACTCCAAATGTGGCCTGACTGGTGACCTGTACAGAGGCAGGATCACATCCCTATTTCTGGATGAGATTCCTCTCGCAATACACCCCAGCATCTTGTTGGCCTTAGCTGCCACCTGCCTGCACTGAGCTGAGTTGTTCATGCTACCCATTATGATCACCCCTAGGTCCTTCTCCTCCTCTGTGACCTCTATCTGAACCCCTCCCAATTGGTAGCTCCTCCCTGGGTTCCTTGCTCTGAAGTGCATAACCTTGCACTTCTTCAAATTGAAGCTCAATTGCCACTTTTCCAACCACTCCTTCAGTTTGATCAGGTCCTCCTGTAGCCCCTACCACCCTCTATGTCATCCACCACTGCTCAGCCAGTCCCCCACAGAGAACTGATTATCCACCAGACCCCCACAGGGCCTCCAATTTCTCGGAGAGGTGAGCATGGCCTGGATTTCCTCAGTACATGTACAGTAGTACTGGGAAGAGGCTCATGGGAAGAGCACAAGGACCTTACCTTGTTGTCCCTGGTGTGATATCTGCCTCTGAAGGTGGGATGATTATGGCCCCACTTCAACGTGTGCTTCTCAAGGGTGCAGTAGTCCATGAAGATGCAGACATTGCACCAGTCCATGTCATGGTCAGCGCCTATAGAGGCACAGCAGTCATCATGTCGGTCCTGGATGCCAATAAGACCTGCACAGAAGCACCGGCACATGGGGAATGCCATTGTTCTTCTTCTTGGCCCTCTTGTGCTCCTCAGAACCTAATAAGATTACTCAGGTGGGGGGAAATAAATACTGAAAATCAGCCAGTTAAGAGCTTGGCACCAGACTGAGCATTAAAACAAAAAATGGCACCGAGAACATGGTGCTGAGGAATAACTGCATTGAGCTAAGGCAGCGACAACTGAGGAAATTGTGAATCACTGTATTAATTTAGGTGAAGCTTCCCCCTCTTAACTTAGTTTTAATCATATTATGATCATTGAGCTTCCAAGAATCAATCTTCACCATTCAGTCCCACGTATGGGTCTAAGCCAGAGGTGCTAGGAGCCAGTAAGAGCTAAGTGTTTTGTAGCATTGGATGGGGCTGACATTGGTGCTGGTGCCACACACAAGGCAGACATAGTGACATCGCACTTGTAGGTTGGCCAGTAATGGACACTGACCCCCTCTTTTCCACAGTTGTTCTTCCGCTGAGTGCACACCGTGGGAGGCTGAGTCATTAAAACTGCTTCACAACTTCCTCAGTTATTGCTGCCTTAGCTCTGCAGCCAGAACAAAGAGCTGCAAATTAAAAGGGGGGGTCTGCCTTCACTCCCAGGGTAGTATGTATACTTCCATATTTTGGTATAGCTGTTAATAAAATGCTTACACTGTAACTGTGTCTCTGAGACATCATTTCCCACCAAGAACAAATCCATGATATGGGATTTGCATAGAGATCACACAAATTTACAACACTAAATTTCAGGGGATTTTGATAAGCTGAGGGCGTTGGTTGCAGCTATCTTGATGACTACACTGAGTGAGAGTGCTAATGCCAAGTGGGTGGCTCTGAAGAAAAATATAGTGGAAGCAGTAACTAGATATGCCCAAATGTGTAAAAAGGGCAAAGGGGCTAGGCTAAGGCCAAATAAGAGAAAGTTAAGGGGAAAAATGGTGTATAAGTGGAAAGGTTCTGGTGAAAGAATGATGACATTATAGAAGGAATGCTGATTCATAACTGTCCAGACAATGGCTGGCTTGGAAGACAGGGTTGCACAGGGGATCAAAGGAAAGAAATCATGTTTTTAAAACATAAGAAACATGAGTCAGAGGGAGAAACCCTTGAGTGAGGCAAGAGTAAAATCAGAAGCCTTGAATAACTACTTTGCATCTGTGTTCAGCCAGGGGTTGCAGTGGAAGTTGTGGGAGAAATGCAGGTCAAACAGGAGGTAATACTGATCACACCCAAATTAGCTGGCAAGTATCTTAAGGGTGTGAATCTGGGAAAATGCCAGGCTCTTGATGGTACACACCTGAGGGTAATGGAGTTAAATGGGATTCTGGCTGGCCACTTATTGATATCTTCAGCATGCCTTCAGACAGGGACAGTACCAAAGGACAGGAAAACAGTCAATACAATCCTCTTATTCAAGGAGGCAATACCAGACCCAGGTAAAAAAACAGTTACGTGAGAACTTACCATAACAGTAGCTCTTCAAGAGAAGCTCCTTCATTAGGCCACACCTTTGGAAGTGTGGTCCTAGCGCTGATGGCTTACAGTTCCAAAAGTGTGGCCTAACGGAGGAGATATCCTTGAAGAAGATCTACAGACCTGTGAGTCTTACCTCATTGCTTGGCAATGTTTGAGCCAATCATAAAAGATATGGTGGTCCAGAACATGCATAAAAATGGGTACAACATGGTTTCCCAAAAAGTAGATTTTGCCAAACCAACCTGATTGAATTCTTCAAGGAGTTACTATAACTAGGGAGATTGACAGAGGTCAGGCAGTGAATGTAATCTTCCTAGACTTTACCAATGCCTTAGAGTACCATATGGAACACAAATGTACAGGAAGTAGGTATCAAATTGGTTGAGCATTAGGAAGCAGAGTGGTGGTGGTGAATGGTCACCATTCAAAGTGGACTGACGTGCCTAGTGAATCTCCCAGGAGTTAGTACTGGGCCCACTGCTCTTTAAATAGCAACTCTGTATTAAAATAAATAATTAAAAAAAAAACAACTTAATGTTAGATACCCATCAATTATGTTTTAACTTTATTATTTTCGAGTTTGCTATTTTTTTTACTTTCCCATGCTGTTGGTCATAGAATCATAGAAATGTGATGGCAGAAAAGGACCTCTCTGGCCCATTGAGTCTGCCCCTCCCCCCCAACTCATCACCTATGTCAATGGACATCCACCTCCACCCACTGAGCAACCCCCTATGTCTGTCCCATTCCCTCTTGAATCTCTACACAGTTTCAGCCCCCACCACCTCTTCAGCTAGTTTGTTCTAGGACTCCACCACCCTCTTCATGGTCTACTAAATATTGTAGATAATGCAGTACTTATTTCACTGGGTCATGCACTGTGAGGTAAACAGGGAAGAGGCAAATGTTTTCAGATGTTTTCTGTACAGACTTTTTTAAAAGGACTACCAAGATGTACTATAAATCTTGGAAACGAATATCGAAAATGAAAAAAATATTATCTTGTAAATTGTGACAGCTGAAACATCATATTTATGAAACACATGCTGAAGTACACAGTTGCTCTTTAATATATCATATTTATTATAGATTGAGGGAGCACGCCTGACCAATCAGAGCACTCCTTTCTTCTGTGCGAGAGACACTCTTATTCTGTAGAGTGTCTCATGTGCAGCTGCTCTGGAAATGTGCACATTCTGGTAAGATTTAAAAAAAAATGTAATATTTTACTGATTGAGCTCGATCAATAATATATTAATACTACCGCCAAGACCACTCTTATGGTTGTAACAGTGGTCTCACTTACTTACATTAAGGTATCACAACTGCTCACTTTCAGTTTGCAGTTCTTATACCTTAAGAATGAGTGCGAGACCACTTTTACAACCATAAGAGTGGTCTTGGAGGCAGTATTAATGTCAGCGGTGGGCTGCTGAGATTTGCAAATAGTACCAGAGTAATTTGAGGTCAGCAGGGACTCTAGGTCCATCATGTGCTCCCTGTTGTGCTTTACAAGCAGAGATGAAATAAATATGCTGGGCAAACCTGTACCAATTTATAAGAATTCCCTATACACTCTACTACCTTGGTTACCTTGTAAGTCCCTTGGTAAGCAGAACTTTGTCTGGGCTTGAAGTCCTGTAATATCTTCATTTCCACTATCTCTCCTGGTAGGCTGATGACACTTAATTGGCAAGAAAAAAGGGCAGCAGAGGAGAAGAATGTAATCTAGGTGGACCTGCACACATTAGGGCCTAGGCTAAGAAATTAGGTCTTAGATTTAATATAGGAAATGCAGGGCTTGGGGCGAGGAATCCGAGTCACACCTACACCCTGAATGGTGCAACAGTGGACAGTTTAAATGAGCAAAATGTTCTAAATGTAATTGAGGACAGTAAGCTGAAGCTAGACAGTGTGCTTCCCCAGTCAAGAAAACAAATGCAATTCTCTAAAATCTCTTTGCTATGAGTATACTTCCCATTTGTCCATGCACCTGATCTCCCCTGCATCTCTCTTCTTCCCCCTATGCACCACCTTCTACACCTCTGGCCCCCATTGTTAGTGGTTCTAGGTTTTGCTCCCCCTGCTCATTATTTGGGTTTTAACCCAGGCCTGTTTTCTCCATGTTCCAGTGCTTGCCGCACCTCTCCATTTTTTTCCCCTTTCTTTTCCATACAGCTGTTTGAACACCAAACCATAACTTACTCCTTCCTTTGGATACTCTTACTTGCAGCCTTCCAGCCCTTTTAGAGAATACTTTTAAAATGTTCCAGTGGTATCTTCAAGTCATCAAATCCGGTATTTTCATTGTAAGGTCTTTTAAGACTACTTCTACCATTGAGTAGGTTAATTTCATTCCTTCAACAGTAACTCCTTGTTTTGCAGGCAAAACCATTGTAGTTTACAGCCTTTTGCCCATAATAGTTCTAAGAAAGTTTAATTTTTTTTCATTCAAGATTTCTCTCTCTGCTGTCTCTCTCTCTCTCTCTCGTGCTGTCACCACACTCAGTTGTCCTACCTACTGATAACCTATAATTAACAAAATTTGGGCATATTATTAGTTAAATTAATTTTCAACTGCTGCTAGCTTTAGTTTAACAATATTTTATGTAACTGGAACTTATTGCATTGTTAGCTATTATCACTGTGATTTATGTTTTTATTTACTATGCTTTTCTTGGCAGGGCCTCCATCAAGTTCTGCCCTGGTCACAGCCCCGGACTTCCACCTACCATTCTTTTTTACCGTCACTCTCCCGGTCATCCCGGTTTTTCCCCGAGGCGGCAAGGACTGGTCCCCTGTAACCAGTAACTAATTGGAACAGCCAGCGGACGGAGGCTAATTGAAGCCCGGAGGCTTCCATGAGAAGGAGGCCCCACCTGTAATTTTTACCCTGTAAGCAGGAGGGACATCTGTGTTGACCGGCGTCCACCCCGCCCCTGGATTCTAACTGGTGTTGGTGCATAGTGGAGCATCCAGCCTCCGCCGGGTGTCGCCACTGCACCAAACACTCAGCCCCCCAGGAGAAGGAGACCAGTCCTGGGACGCTCAATCCTTCTCCCCCGGCCAGCCCTCCGACAACCCGGATCCGTTTCCGAACCTGGGTCGCCGGCGTCGCAAGCGGAATCACTGTGATTTTTAACTGCTGCTAGCCTCTGCCTAACAAAGATGTTTCAATGCACTAGTTTTTAATTACTATTACAACTGCTGCTAGCCCTATGTTCTGTTTGTTGAATTGTTAGCTATAATTATACTGTATTTACTTAACCTTAGATAAGCCCTGCAATCTGTACTGTAATGGTTTTAAATTGCCATTAATTTTCCTGTTTTTGCCTATCTCCCCATTAGCTCTGCTTCCACTTCTCTCTCCTTATACTCTATTCACTGCACTCTCCTCCTGCTCCCCCTGCACCGCCCAATGACTGCCATTTGCCTTGGCTTTGACCAGCCATTGCATTAACCTTGGCACCAGGGTTGTAATCTCCCCTCCCTCCAACCTTTCTCTCAGACCTAAATCCATTTAGCATCTTTTTTGTTAATCACTCTCCCCTTTTGTGCTGCCCAACCTCTCTCTACTGCTGCTTTGTCCTCCCAGCCTATTATTTACCGTGTGCTTTCCCTTCCTTTCCAGACCTCAGCCCCAAGTGGCTGTTTCAGTCACAGAAGCAGCCTCGGCCAATTCACAGGTCAGCTGCATCCTTCTGCAGCGACCATCCGCACAGTGCTCCAGATCTATGGCTCTCTCCACTTCTCTTCACCCCAACATCACTCCCAGCTGAAGCCAGCGGAGCTCAACCACTTCGGCCTCCCAGACTTTTCTCAGTAGGTATGGAGCTTGGATGGCTTTTAAACCATGAATATGACTGGACACCTTTCAGGGAAGCAAGCTGCCTTTTGGCGGCCACATTGCTAATTGAATTTTTCTGACTAAAGGTGCCCGCTGTAACAAGGTGCCATTTCTCTCTCCTGTGCTGTCGCCACACTCGATTGTTGGCCACCTCCCCAACTTTTATTAAATAGTCGTGCCCAAGGCATGCCCCCCTTCACATTTCACATTGGTAATCTCAACCCATGGTGTCATTCAAACCTAGAGGTGCCATCTATAAATCTATTGTGCTACTTAAAGGGGCTGCTCTCACTAACCTAGCCCCAAAAAACTTTAAGCCTACAAAAATGTTCCCACCTGAGGCCCTAGCGCTGATTACTGCCCTACTACTCTTTTTCTTGTGCTCCATGGACCTCAGTCTCTACTCTCATGCACCAGATGACTCAGCTCTATGTAGCTTGACACCCACCCCATATAGCAGGGTAACACTACCATATGGAAACTGCTTCCACTTTTTAACCCCAGTACCGCCCATTGTCAGTCCTAGGTAGTCTATGTTACACTGCCCTGAGTGGCTTTATCCCCTTGCACTCTTCTCAGGGATCTTCAATACGTATGCATGACTTATATCCTCCCACGACAGGAGCAGGGGAAGCACTCAAAGCTTTAAACAACTAAAGGAATATCTTGATTGCCTAGTGTTACTGCTACTACTGTTATCTGGGAATATCCACCCTAACCCAGGCCATGCCCCAACTCGGTGCAAGGGTTAGCTGATATTTGGTTCAATAACACAACCCAGATATCCTATCTGTGGTTGAGACTTGGCTGTCCCCAAAAGTAAAGGATGCAGCTATCTCAATCCCTGGATACACCGTCTACAGGACTGATCGGATCTCCAAATGAGGGGGTGATTGCACTATCCACATCAGGGATAGCCTCCAGGCTCACACCCTCACACTACTGGATATGGGCGATAATATGCAAGCCATAGCACTAAAATTGCATCTTGGGAAGTTTAATAAAACTATGACTGTTCTCACAGTATACATCCCTCCAGGACAGAAAGCCCCTGGTTTTGACTCACTTATGAAATGCTTCAGTGAGCTCAATCTCAAAAACGAAACTGTGCTACTGGGAGACTTTAATGCCAACTGGCTCACTCCAACTGCTAGACCATATACAGATGCCATCACAGCTGTAAATTTCACCCAACTAGTCGCTTCGAGCACTAGGACCAACTATAAGACTGGTACCCCCACCCTGCTGGACTGGGTCCTGTCCAACTGACCAGAGCACATCTTCCAGACCACGGTCCTTCCGGATGCCTACAGTGAATACTCACCTGTTCTGTTCAGCTGGCACAGATATCGTCCACCCTCTGATCCTGTTTTTCCATCTCAGAAATGTCTTCCAGGATAAAGTCCCTTGATCTGCTCTGGACCTCCCCACTTTGATACATGCCTTAGTTACTTCAAGGCTTGACTACTGTAATGTGCTCTACCTCAGGGTTGTGGGAGGATCTCTTCGCAGACTGAAGCTAGTGCAGAACATGGCTGCCCGGTTTTTTACTGGGCAGCCAAAGTTCTATCATATTACACCTGTGTTGCATGAGCTGCACTGGTTGCCGGTCAGGTGGAGGATCCTGTTTAAGGTGGGTCTTCTCACCTACAAGGCCCTACATGGCCAGGGCCCTGGTTATCTGTTACACCTTCTTGTACCTGCTCTCTTGGTTTGCCCCCTCCATTCCTCCTGTGGGGGCCCCCTGGCGATTCCCAGGACGAGGTTGAAATCAGCCGGTGACAGGGAGTTTAGTGTTGCCACCCTCGTCCTGTGGAATCTGATGACCCTTGGGGTTAAGGGGGGCCCTACACTGGAGGTATTCAAAGCCCAGATGAAAGCCCTCGTATTCATCCAGGCCTTTTTGGATTAAGCTGTCCATTTAGACTTTCAATTACAGCTACTGGTAATTTGATGGTTAGCTTTTATTTATGGGGAATATTTTTATATGGGTTACTTATTCTTATGTTTATATATTTTTCTTTTTGTTTTTTATTGATCTTGCTTTTACTGTGTGTTCATTTATTTGTACGGCACCCACAGCCTCCAGGATTGGGCATCTTTTTAAGTAAATTTTGCCTTTTCTTGCCTTGCCTAGTCTAATAACTTCACCAAACCCCCAGCCTGAACAATCACAAATTAGGTCCTTAGGCCTGGGCACCATGAAATGCTAAAAGCAGATCTCAGACAACAGAACTGGGACAATGTCTACTCCACCAAGTTTGTTGATGTGACACTCAATCAATTCATCCAACTATTTAATGGTGTGTGCGATCAGCATACACCTTTTAAGACGCGGAAAGTCAAAGGCCGTAGTAACCCATGGTGCTCTCCTGACCTCCTTGAGCAAATGAAAATCAGGCATCACCTATGACGACGTGCTTGTACCTCTGCCAAACAGGCTGACATCAAAGGTACAAAAAAGCACACAACGACTGCACTAGGGCTATATGCTTGGCAAAAGATAACTACTTCAAGGAAGCCCCAAAATGCACCTGGAGGGATGGCAGGAATTTTTGGGCCAACCTCAGTGAAGTCACAGGGAAAGAACTGAAGGTGGCACTGACAATGCTCAGTATTGATGGTGTTCCCACCACAGATCATAGCACTACAGCAAACTCTTTTAATAATGCCTTCACTGACCTCAGTGTTGTACTCCCTTCTGAATTATTCCTCCCTGCTCCCACACCCCTGACTAACAGCTCTGTTAACCAGCCAAGCTCTCACTCACCCTTCCACTTCAGAGTTATCACCACAGGTGAAGCTAGGAGATACCTCCAAAAGCTCCTAGGCAAGACACAATCAAGTGGTGACTCCCTCGACCTTAAATTTGTAAGGCTCACCCTTTTTTTTTTTTTTACCTTTTCTTTATACTCCTTCCTCTCTCACAGTAGCCCCTCTCTTCGGGGAACCAATGCGTCCTTTGTCAGAGCTCCCCCAAAGTTCACCAGCCCATATGAATGCCCCACTCCTGAACTCTGAGACTCTGGATAACCCCCATGGCTGGGGTGGAGGAGTCCCCTTATCTCCCCCAGACCTGTAGCTGAGTATGCACCTTGTTCTGTCCTCTTCGGGTTCCTCTGAATACTGGTACTGGGACCCATCTACCGGCGCCACTGTGGGGGTGTTTCCTGGCTTTCTCCCACCCCTTGTGGTGTCAGCGCACTGGGAGCGCCAATGAGACAAAGGCATGGTGAGATGTGCCTTTGCTATGGCCCTCGACTGACGTCCACCCCTCCCAATGTGTCTTGCTGCCTCTGACTGCACATTCCATCCGAGTTCCCCAAGGTGGCAATATCACAGTGAGGTCTGCAGCCCTCCCCACCCAGGGAAGGAGAGCAGCCATTGGGTGCTCAATCCTTCTCTTCCCCTGCCGACCTCCAGCGGCCCGTGCTCATTCCCAAAAATGGGTCGCCGGCATAGCACGAAGTAAGGCATCCAGCGCCTCAGCGCCACTGGGCCGACTGTGTAGAGCACACCCTTGGCAACAATCTTCAACCTCTAACGCCTCACTATGTCTCTCCCAATACCCACTCCAATGGAAAGCTACCCTAGTGACACCCGTGTATAAGAGCAGAGACAGAGCACTACGGGAAAATTACAGACCCATCTCAATTCTCCCGCCACTATCCAAGGCTCTAGGAAAAATGGTTGCGTACCAACTAACTGAAAACTTGGACAAGTATAACCTTCAATGTCCACAGGAACATGGTTTTTGGAGAGCATAGTACCACAAGCGCCCTACTAGAGTTCACAGGGCACATCCATAACTCTCTTGATAATGGAGCCCTAACTGGGGTAACGTTTATAGATTTGTTGAAAGCTTTCAACACAGTAAACCATGTCCTGCTGCTTGAAGAGCTGGCATCTATTGGACTACTGCAGGATGTAGTTCGATGGTTCAAAAGCTACCTCACTAATCAGTCACAACAGGTGAAGATAGCTAGAACGGTGTCTAACAGTAGACCTGTCCTTTCTGGGGTGCCCCAGGGCTCAATCCTGGGGCCCCTACTGTTTGGGCTGTTCCTTAATCAACTTCCCTCTGCCAGTCACTGCCCTGTTCAGCTCTATGCGGATGATGCAGTACTCTTCGCAAGAGACAAGGACCCTCAGTCGCTCGAGCGTCCCTCCATGATAATTTCTTGGTAATTAAGAATTGGTTCAAGGACCGCAAACTTGTAGTGAATTACAAGAAAACCAAGATCACGATGTTCCACAGCCCACAAAACAGACAAAGAAATTTCCCTCTCGGTACAAAAAATAAGACAGGGGCTCTGCCAGAACTTGTTCCCAGTTTAAAATACCTGGGAGTCACCCTGGACAGTACCATGTCATTCGCCACTCACATAGACATTACAGCCAAGGTGATCAATAGCCACATTGCTCTGTTCTACAGACACAGGAGGAGCCTTACATCCAGTGTGCTCAACCTGGCAATACGTAACTCTGTAGTGTCATTAGTGAACTACAGTCTCGTTGGTTATAGGACATGCCTAACTTAGTCATTAAATCAGGATCGTTTGATAATTTGTGCACTGTGCAGGTCTCCCCTTTTTCTCCGCTGTTCCAGGGAGTATAAGTTGAGTTCAGACAACCTTTCATCATAGTTTTTATTATGCATATTGGTTACCATTTTGGTGACTCTGCGCTGCACCCCCTCCAGTCTGTTTACATTCCTCTTGAGATATGGACTCCATAAGGGTGAACAGTAATCCACATGTGGTATAACAATGACCTTGCAGAGTGGCAGGATACATCCCTTATCCCTTGAGGTAAAGGACCTCTTTTATGTTACCTACAAGTCTGTTTACTCGATTAATGCCATGGTTACAGTGACTTTGGAATGATGAATCAGATTTTATAATAATCCCTAAGTCTTTTCCTCAAATACTGATTTTAGGACATGCCCATTTAAATTAAACTGATTATATGGATTTGTAGCTCCTAGATGCATTATAACACATTTGCTATTGTTATATGTCATATTATTCTGCACTGCCTCAAGTATTTTTACATCATTTGTGAGGTTTAAGATGTCTTCCTCTGTATTTACTTTAGCTGCTAGTTTAGTATCATCTGCAAATTTGATTGCAAAACTATTAATGTTGATGGTCAGATCAGATATAAAGATGGAAAATAACACTGGGCTCAATACTGATCCCTGAGGTACACCATTGATAACTATACTAGATTTGGACATATGTCCTCCTGGCTGAACTTTCTCCCGTTTCACTAGTTCTTTCCCTAAGGCCCACTGGGTACTTACTCTCTCCTCCAATTGCATCTCTTCCTGATCTCTTCACTACTGTTGCCCCTCTATTCATCCTACTGTTCTACACCTTAGTACAGTATCACAGATCTTTGTAGGACTGCTGCTATTCTGATTGTACATATAGGTTTATTTAATGCATATGCAGTTTTCACCATTTTACTGTTATTTTTACTGTCTGTTCATTTATTGTATTAACTCTGACGTGAAACCTACGAAGTGAGCTTGTTCTCAATGGTTTGCCTAGATCACAATAAATAAATTAATACATTTCCCCTGGTAGATCATGATATACTGCAATGTTAGCTCCCATTAGCCGGACTCTTTTTTTTTTCTTAGACCTGTGTCATTAAAGTTTTTACCTAGTGAGTTCATCAATTTAACCACAACAAGCCTGGGGGGCGTTATCCTCCAGCCTCTGATGCAAGGCCCTATGTAGTCTGTCCACCTCTATTTACACCTCAGCTGGGTCTAGATCCAATTAAGTAAGCATTAACCCGCGACAGAGGAGAGCTCTACTAGGGGATTAATGCCTGGTTGGGGTGCACAAGGCCACAGGCTGAGTGCTTCCAACCACACACCAGGCACTGATCCCCTAGTAGAGCCCGACTCTGGAGTGGATTAATGCTCTTGTAGCATGGGCAATGTGCAGATGACTTGTGTTATATTGTTATCTGTGATATATTACACAGACACACTTTGATTCCTTCACAAAATATGGTTTTAAATGAAATGCATAGTACTTTTTCCTCACAACCACATTTATTCATAGTGGTGTTTTTTCTTAACACAAAACATGTTTGATGGAGAGCACAGACAATGATTACTGTGATCGTTTTCTTTTTTAAAACTACATGTACAAAAGTTTATATTTTTAATCTGTTGTCTGCTTTACTCGATGTCTGCTACTTCTGATGAGATGGATTCCCATCTCATTTGCATATTTTCATGCTGTCGCCAATCTATGATTTGCACTGGTCTAATCATCCTCAATTGCTGATCTTGCTTCAATTCTTACAAGATTTCTGCTGTGCTACACTACTGCTAATATGTAAGCATTAAACACTGCTGTTATATTTGTTAATTCCACTTATCTCTCTTCCGTGAGCAGGGCATGCTTGATCTTCCTGTGCTGGGTGGCTCCGTCATTCCTGCGTTTTTCTGCGCCTTACACTATCCGCGTTGGTATGACAATGGCTATCGAGTGCGTGGGTGCGAACTAATCTTTATTTAAGGGATTGCACAGCACCTAGCTACATCCATCGGCTGTCTATGTCCCTGCTTCGGTTCTGTTGCACTCGGGGCTGTGGGGACGGGGAGCAGACCCCCGTGACCTGCTCACCATCTGTAAGTGGCCGATCGTGGCATGCAAGGTGAACTGTCAGAAAGTTGGAAACACAGAGGAGGCAGTCAATGTTCTGTTTATGGACATGATGAAAGAAAATTAACATGGACCGCCTAGTCCTGTAACAAAGTATTGGTTGGTAAGTGGGACCACGATACAGCAAATGCGCAAGGGTGAGTCAGTGGCATTGGTGTCTGGATTTCTTATGTGGAGCACCACAGTACTGCTGTAATGTACAACAGCAAGAGGGCATTACTAGGACTTCTGAGTCTTCAAAGGTAGACACTGGCACTCTGTGTTCTGTACTGTACAAGTGTTTTTTTGCTGTGGTTTGTTTCAGGTACTACAGGACAGGGTATTATTATATGCAACCCTTCCTTGATAGTGGCAGTGACAGATATTGCAGGAGCGGGCAGTACTAGTGAATTAATACCCGCTCCATTTCTGTCACATGCTGCACTTGGACAAATCACTATCTTTTATTTCACAGCTCATTAATTACCATGTTACAAGCAACATCGATTTTCTTATACGTTTCTCTTAGTGTACTGTTGGAATCCCAGGACCCTGGGACTCCCACTATTCTCATGTTTTTCTTTCTGGCATGTAATTCATAACCCAGGAGTTTTTCCTGAAATTATTTCTGTTGCATTTCCATATATTTTATTAGCCTTATTTAAGGAATTTGCTGCTCTTCCAAATCAATGAATTGTTTCTGGGAAGTTTCTACGTGCTGTTTAAGAGTTTGGTTTTCAGCAACCAGCATTTCAACTGTTTGATGGAGACTGTTAACCATTTGCTCTAATTCCATTAGCCTAGATAGTTTAGCATCCATTGACTGGATCTTGTCAAAAATCATACATGCCCAGTTTAGCATTTCTGGCATTTCATTATATGAATTATCATTTGCATGCTCTTTATCAAAGTTTCCAGACCTATATGAGCAGCCTCCCAGCCCTGTCTACTGCTCCTCCCGCTGTCATAGTCAGGACAGATTCACACAGAAGGGGGCCTGAGAGAGCCAATGACAGTTATTCAGGTGGCTCGTGATGCATGAGATTTTCTTTTGACTTTCTTCCTTATTTCTTTCTCACCCACCTATGGCATGGGCAGTAGCAAACCTCTGGCTTATGCACACAAATAGCATCTTGCAGGGAGAAGCAAGCTCCTGGCCTTTCCTCGCAAGTATCACTGGAACCCAGTGCTAACCCTTCACAGCTGAGATGCACTGCCAAGCTGCTCAGTGACAGTCTGCCCCGGCGTGGCTCCTAGAGTCTGCTTCTGAACATGGGTTGCCAGCATGGTAGGGTGACACGCTCCCGCTGAGCCACCAAGCAGCCAGAGACTTCACCTTTAGACTACTGAGTTCTGTATTATTGCTTTCCACAAATACATTAGTTTTATTCTTGCATAATTTGTGCAGTTTCATCTTAGTTTGCATTTTAGCACAATATCCTTTACATATTTTTTAAATTTTTCAGTGTAAATCTTTTTCAGAATTTTCAGTAAACGCTTTTTCTCACCTTCTTGCACATGCATTTCCTATTATAATACTCCCATATCTTGCCTTTTTCAATGCCTGGGTCAACAACGAACTGTCACAATTTGAACAAGATTTCCTCCAGTTGATGGTATCACTGGGCCTTGCACAAGTCATTACTACTGCACCCACCAACACAGTCATGCCTTAGGCCTAGTATTCTCACTGCGGCTCAAAATTGGCAACTTCGAGATTGATCCAGTCAGTTGGTTGGATCACTGCACAGTCACTCCTCGCTCGCCTCCCCATTGTCTCTCCCTCTGTGGAAACGCCCGCTGACAGGGTTGTCCACAGCAGGACTCAGGCAGCACTGGACATCTCAGGTGTAATGGCTGTATGTGGGACAGGATTGGAGGAGGTGGTGGTAGCCTGTAAGAAAATACTACTCACCATAATGTTGTTTCTTCTTAAGGGATCACTCACTATGTTTACACTTTATGCAGACATCTTGGCTGAAAGTGATGCCCCAGAGAGAGAACCTATACACATTTTTGAATTTGGAATGTAGGTTCAAACTTCTGCATCCATGCCCCACTCTGGCGTTGCACAGATCTACTTCCAAGCCAGAGTGGAGCAGTGGCTAGTGAAACTACCTAAAAGGCTATAAAAAATTATTTAGAAAAATATTTATAGAATTTCTAAAACACCAAATAACTTAAAGAAGACTTGTGAAATGTTACTACATAAACAATAACAACAAACTTACAACTTAGTGAAGAAAGGAGGATAACTAGGTGGGCACCGAGGGTTCGGGCACTGGGACCGGTCCTCTTTAATTTCTTTATAGGTGACATTTGAGAGCACCCGGAAGGAAAATTATGCTCTTTGTAGATGACACAAAGATCTGCAACAGGGTTGATACACATGGTGGGGTGGAAAGGATGAAAGGGCTTGGCAAGGTTGGAGGAATGGTCAAATATATGGCAGCTCAGATTCAATGCAAAGAAGTACAAGGTAATGCATCTGGGAAACAAAACCCAGGGGAAGAGTACACAATGGGGTGAGATATAACAACAAAAGTCAAAAAGACCTAGGAGTAATTGTAACAGATGACCTAAAGGTGGGCAAGCAATGTGAAAAGACAGCAAGGAGGGCTGGGGGATACTGGGATGAATAGGGAGAGGCATCAACAGTAGAAAGCAGAAAGTTGTTATCCCTCTGTACAGACAGTTGGTGAGATCCCATCTAGAGTACTGCGTGCAATTCTGGAGACCCCATCTCTGCAAAGACATAGACAGAGTGGAGGCTGTTCAGAGGAGGGCAACCAAACGTGCAGGGTCTGCACCAGAAGACATATGAGGAGAGACTAAAGCAGCTTAATATGTATACCCTTGAGGAAAGGAGGAGGGGGGGACATGATAGAAACTTTCAAGTAGCTAAAGGAATTAACAAAGTACAAGAGGGGAGTATCTTTCAGAAAAGAGATGTGCAAGAACAAGGGGCACAATTTGAAGATAGAGGGGGACGGCTCAGAGGTAATGTTAGAAAGTATTTTTCACAGAGAGAGTTGTGGATGCATGGAACAGCCTTCCTGAGGAGGTTATGGAGTTGGGAACAGTAGGAAAATTCAAGAATGCATGGGACAGAAATAGAGGATTGTGTATGAGCAAGATATACAACAAGGCAGTTGTGATTGAGAGGTTGCGAGGTAACCAAAGACCTCGAGAGCACAGCTCGAGAGGTCTGTTACCACGGAAACCTCGAGATCTCACAACTGCCTTGTTTGTGTATGGTTGCTCATACACAATCTTTTATAGTATGTGGGCAACCATAAGCAGCACTCCATGATCTTCCAAACAAGTCTATCAGAAAAAATAAGACTTACTTCGGAATCTGTAGCCACATGCTTAATTCTGCATCACCGTGGGCCACCCAATTGCGCATGCGGGAATACATTCGATCTTGTTGTGCTGTCCCGGTGCCATACTCGGTGCAGCACAACAAGATCGTGATGCACCGAGTAGAGCACAACAACGCTGTTCCAGGCATGGATTTCCATGTGGAACAGCATTCCACCATACACTATAAGGCAATTCTAGTGGGGGGGTAGGAGGAAGTAAGCTGTTGATTAACTAGAATCTGCAGCTTATCCATCAGGTAAGGAAATGGGCAGACTGGGTGGGCCAAGCGGTTTTTATCTGCCGTCAAATTCTGTATTTCTATGTTTCTATGTAACTGAAGGAACTGCACTAGTAATGCTCAAACAACCTCAATGAAAAAAGAACCAATTCTTATGTGAACCTATTTCAGGTTCTGGAAGTGGGAGGTAGGGAGTGTAAACATAGTAATGGTTCCTTAAGAAGAAACAACATTACTACTGTGAGTATTTTTTCTTCTATCCCCAGGAATCACTCACTTAATGTTTACACTTTATGCAGTCTCAGTAGCAGTATCTTGGAAGGATAGGTCCAGAACCTAATAAGGAAAATAGTTCTGCAATAGAGCAGTCTCAAAGCTGGCCTCCCTTTTGGACTGTGTGTCCAAATAGTAGTTTTGTGAAGGTGTGTACTGTTTTTCTGGGTAGCTGCTTTGCTAATGTCTAACAATGGATGCTCCTTTGAGGATGCCACAGAGGCAGAGGTACCCCTTTTGGAGTGTGCCCTTAAGCCTCTTGGTGACATTTTTCCATCTTTTTCATAGCAGAATTGAATGCAGGAGACAATCCAGTGAGAGACATATCTCTCTGTAGCTGGTTTGTCTTTACCAGCCTCATCATAGATAAGAAAAAGCTGGGTACTTTGGGATCTGACATCTTTTTTCTGGACCACATAGATAGATGGGACTTGCTTTAGGCATAGGCTGTGCAAGTTTTCCTCACCTGGACTGGAATCAATCAATCAATCAATCAATAAAAATCTTTATTTTGCCAGGTGGAACATCATTGAGACAAGCTCATTTACAAGATGGACCTGGGGCAAAACAATTGCCAATAGGGTTAAGATATCACGGGTTGAGTGAACGTACATAACAATTACATAGTAATAATAACAACATAATAACATATAATCATTGCAAGTGACAAGATATGTGCACCAGAACATAGCAATAGGTTCAACAGATAGTGCCATTTAAACACAATTGCATGGATACAGCTATATGGACGTAAGATAATGAGCTAAAGTTTATACAGTAAACATCTTTGGAGGAGTCAGAGAGCAGGAGTGGCAGTCCCTCTAACGTCAAAGTGCGAAGAAGATTGAGATGTAAGATTCCTTTGATAAGTACTGTAGGCATGGCCTGGCAAGTGGGATGGGAAGGGGAGGGTACAGGGAGTGGGGATGGAAGGTCAGCCGAGATAGGAGAGAGTTGGGCATGATGGCCTAGGGAGGAGGGACTGTTCGAAGATCGAACATGACATGCCACAGGCAATGGTTGGGGTTTAAGTCCAATATATGAAGCAGACAGATCATGATGTTGGGACCTTGATTTAGACAATGACAGAAGGGAGGACTCAAATGACCAGGCAATGGTTGAGGTTTAAGTCCAGAATTTAAAGCAGTAACAAATCGTGATGTTAAGGCCTTGACTTGAAACAGTGACAGACCTTGAAGAAGGTCCTCAGGAACAAGGATTTAAAGAGGAAGAATGTGACGGGAAGTGAGCCTTAAGGTTTTCTGGATCTTATTCCAGAGTGTAGGAAGCTTGACGCTTATTGAGGCTCTACCAAAGCGTGTTTTAACTTTGGGGATAGCCACAGATAAGATGGTAAGACTTCTGAGAGAATAGGCACTAGGGATGCAGGGAGTTAGGCAGCTTGTGAGGTATTGAGGTATTTTATGAGTGATTGCCTTATATGTTCATAGAATAGCATTCTTTTGCCTCCTGAAGCTAAGAAAGCTCCAGCCTACAGAAGAACAGAGGATGCAGTGGTGCATGTCATAAGGGCACCCAAAATGAAACTAAGAGTTCTGTGGTATAGGATATCAGGCTTGAAGAGAGCTGGGCTAGTGCTATGGCCATATAGGAAGTCCGTGATAGTCTAGAGAGGCAAGAAGGTAGCTTAGACTAGGAGTTTTCTAGCCTCCTGAATTAGTGAATGCTTGATCCTGAAGAAAATACCGAGCCTTTGATGTAGTTTCTTAGAGAGTTCATCAACGTGATCAATGAAGGACAATTTGTAGTCATTCCAGACCCCAGGTATTTGAATTGTTCCACAAACTCCAGGGTTTCTCCCAAAAGGGTGCTTATGTGAGGAACCTTATCTGGTTTTTTTTTTTTGAGATGAGGGGCCAGTGGAGAGAAAATCATGGCCTTAGTTTTTTTGGCATTGAGCAGGAGTTTCAAGTTGAGTAGATTTTTTTTTTAGAGGCTGTCGAAATCATTCTGGAGATCCAAAATGGCTTGATTCAGAGTTGATCTGTCAATGTATAGCACTGTATCATCAGCGAAGAGATGGATACTAGATGACTTTAGGCCAGTGTCAATTTGATTAATACAAATGGCAAACAGAAGTGGACCAAGTATGAATCCTTGGGGGACACCTCTAAGGAGTATTTTTTTTGGCGATAGGTCTCCTTCAGCCTTGACCTGCTTCTCTCTGTCCACAAGATAGTTTGTGAACCAACTTCGGGCCAGGTTGTCCACCCCAACTTTCTTCAGGTTCACCAGGAGTAAATCATGGTCCTCCGTGTCGAAAGCCTTGCTAAGGTCCAGAAACAAGGCGCATATGTATTGTTCGTTATCAAGTGCGGACTGCCTGTCATTTATAACCTTAGCAAGGGCAATGGAGGTACTATGCATGGGACAGAAACCGTATTGAATCGGGTTTAGTAGATTAAAACTTTCCAGATGAGATCTGAGCTGTTCAATTACTACCTTCGCCAATAGTTTTGACAAGGCCAGGAGCAAGGAGATTGGGTGGTAATTATTTAGGTCATAGGGGTCCCCTGATTTGAATAGAGGGATGACATGAGCCATCTTCCAGACCTTGGGGAGGGAGCCCCGATTGAGAGACAAATTGAAAAGGTGGATAATAGGGGGAGCCAAAATATAGTAGGCCAACTTCAGGAAGAGAGGCTCAATCATATCCACGCCTGCACTTTTCTTAGTATCAAGTTGAAGAAGGAGATCCTCAACCTGTTTGACGGTAACTGGACAGAAAGAGAAAGAGTGGTAAGGTCAATAGATTCTGGATCATGGCAATCAGATGACTAAGGAACTGTGTGCTGATGACATTTGTTCGGGAGGTATCAAAAACCATCCCTGCTGTGGCAAAGTGATTGTTAAGGAGGTCAAGGATCTCATTTTTATCTGTAGTGTGGGTACCACCAGTCGAAATTTTGTGGGGAAGCGTGCCAGCGCTGTTATGGACTTCTACCTCCCTTAAAGTTTTCCAAAACTTAGCAGCAGAGTTAGTAGATGCATTAATCTCAGAGCGGAAATAACTAGACTTCGCAGCTCTGATAGTTTTTATGCAGAATTCCTTGCGGTTCAGAAAGCAGACACCAGTCTGTGGATCTGGATAGAGTACAGGAGGGTCACTGACTGATACAGGTGGAATTCAGATACCACCTTAGGAAGAAAATTTGTGTTGATTCTAAAAACTACTTTATCCCTGAGGGTGACTGTGTAATTTGTTCTGTGCAGAGGGCTTGCACTTAACTCACCCTCCTAGCTGAGGTCATTGCAACCAGGAATGTGTTTTTCACGTGACATACTTCTGGTCAGCAGTTTCCACAGCTCAAAGGGACCTCCATAAGCTGGGTAAGACATATGATGAGGTGCCAGGGTGGGTCCTCACTGGTGGGTACAAGTGGCTTAGGCCTTGTGAGGCCAAAGACAGTTCCTTGTCAACTGATATGTATGTTGATACTGGTGCTAATTGCACCTTTAAAGTTGAAGGCTGCAGGCCTCATGACTGTAGGTGTACTAAGTATTGCAGAATTATAGGCAACCGTGCATCTACTGGGTTTATTTTCTTGGGAGCACTCCAGTAAGAAAACATTTTCCATTCAGAGGAATAAGCATTCCTGGTAGCGGGTTTCCTTGAAACTTTAAGTACTTCAGGACTTCTTCTGAGAGGTCCAATCCATAAAATTCCAACTTCTCAAAAACCATGCCCTCAGGCACAGGGTTCTGGGATTAGGGAATGTTATTCCACCCTAGGACAAAGTCAACAGATTGTGGCTGGATGGCAGGGTGATTGGATTCTTGTCAGACTGGACATGGGGCATAAGTACCAGGCCTCTCTGGCCCAGTCTGGAACTATCATGATCATTGTTGCAGCTTCCCTCCTGAGTTTCAGAAGTACTTTCTGAATGAGTGGAAATGATGGGAAGGCATATGGAACTTCCCTGTCCAGCCCAGTATGAGGGCGCCCTCTGGGACTGTTCCACTGGCTGGGGGTCTATAACAAAACTGTGACAGCCAACAGTTCTCACAAGGCCGCAAAACAGGTCTATATTGGGAGTGCCTCATCTGCTGAACACTGTGTCCAGAACCTGCAGGTTTAAGTCCCATTTGTGATTCCCTGGCTGATTCTGCTTAGGGAATCTGCCAGGACATTGTCTTTACCTAGCAGATACACTGCACATATTATTGCTTCTAAGGAATGTGTTAGCTCCCAGATACTCATTGCCTCTACACACTTTTGAGTATCTTGTTCCTCTTGCTTGTTTATGTAGTACATTGTTGTGGTGTTGTCTGTCCTGATTTGGATAGTCTGACCCTGTAGCTGGCAGGAGAAAGATTGTATTGCAAGAAGTACTGCTCCTGAGCTCCAGGATGTTTGCATGTTCTAGTGACTCTTGTGGGTTCCATGTGCCACTCATTGTGAGGTGCTGTGGATGAGCGCCCCACCCCAGGAGGGAGGCATCCTTGCTGAAGGAAGGGAAGGGAATGCCCTCTCTGAAGTCGCTTTTTTCACCACTGTAATGATTCCACTAGTGCTTTTGTCACTAGCACTAGCTTTAAAAGTGGATCCCATCTTTGAGACCAGTTGTCCCTTACGTGGCACTGGGTATCTTTCATTTGGAACGTGGCCCATGGAACCACAGCTTTGGATGCAGCCATGTGATCTAGTAACTGTATAGGTCTCTTGAAGATCTTGGCTGACCTGCTATTAAAGACTCTGCTGTTGCTATCAAAGCTGTAACTCTGGTTTGCAGAAGGAAACCTTTCCCCTGCAGGGTGTTTAGATAGGAAAATTACGTACCTACCGTAATTCTTGATCTTCTTGGACGAGTCTCCACCACTCATTCACACTAGTGGGACTAGCGCCTGAGGCACTAAGACCCATCGGGAGCAAACTTTTTGCTGGAGGGTCGGCGCGAGAGACGCCGCCGCGAGACATGGCGCCGCGAGCAGCGGCTCGAGCTGCAATGACCATCTCAGCCAGACGCACCCTCCAACCGCCTCAGTACCTTTACCAAGGAGGTGCAGCTAACTAACGTAAGAGTAAACCTAAGATTAAAACGGACATAAGATAGTCCGTATGACCCGTGTAAGAAGGGTCAGCAAAGAAGTCCTCACGCCTAAAGATTTGAGGAAGTGAAGACCAATACAGCGGTGAGCTCGGGGATGGAGGTGGGAGTGTGAATGAGTGGTGGACTCGTCCAAGAAGATCAAGAATTACGTAGGTACTGCACTTTCCTATCTTCCTGACATAAGTCTCCACCACTCATTCACACTAGTGGGAGAGTACTGTCGATAATCCCCAAAAGGGCGTGCAGGAGACAGAGCTCACGATTCTAAGATAGAAGCCCATTAAGGACAGTTCTGCCAATGCGGAATGTCGCCAGCATGAACATCCAGTGCATAGTGCTTAACGAAGGTGCGTAATTGAGCTCCAGGTGGCGGCGCTGCATATCTTGCAATTGAAACATTGCGAATTTCCGCTAGGGATGCCGCGACCGCCCTAGTAGAGTGAGCGTACACTCTACCTTCTAATTTAACTTGAGCCATGGAATAGCAATGACAAAGGCATGCCACTAACCATGAAGAGATGCATCTAATAGCGACAGGTTGACCCAGCCGGGTGTCGCTGAAAGAAACGAACAGTTGCTGAGTCTTGCGAACATCCTTGGTTCTATCTAAATAGAACCGCAAGGCTCTCTTAACATCCAAGGAATGAAGAGCCTGTTCCCTTCATTTTGGAAATTAGCTAAGACTGGAAGTACCAGAGGTTGGTTTAGATGGAATTCTGACACAACCTTGGGAAGAAATTTAGGTGAGTACAGAGAACTACCTTGTCTTTATGGAATACAGTATACGGAGGGTCCGTAACCAGGGCATGTATCTCAGAGACCCAAGTGGCTGAGGTAATGGCCACCAGGAAGGCAGTCTTCCAGGTAAGAAATTTTAGCTCACAGGTAGCTAAGGGTTCGAAAGGCTTCCGAGTGAGCATGTCCAGCACCAGGTTAATGTCCCAGGCTGCAACTGGACGCTTAACAGGGGGTCTGGTATGGAGAATCCCCTTAAGAAATCTCTTCACCATAGGCAACTGAGCCAGAGTTAAGGAAGAAACCGCTCATGGAACGCTGAGATGGCACTAAGGTGAACTTTAACTGTGGAGTACTGAAGACCTAAGTTTGACAGGTCCAAAAGATACTCCGAACCTTGCCAGGAGGACAGGAAAAGGGATTCCAAGAGGATTTTGCACACCAGAGAGAAAACGCTTCCATTTGGAAGCGCACGCTGGGTGGCTGGCTTCCGAGCAGCCAGAAGGATGTCTGAGACTCTACGAGACGTTGAACCAATTCACTTCTATCTCTTCAGGAGCCAAGCATGAAGGTGAAGTGATTTCAGGTTGGGATGGACCAATCGAACCCTGAGTCAAAAGACTGATTTGCAAAGGAAGTGGTCTCGGAGAGGCTGCCAACATACTGTTGAGTAGAGGAAACCATAGTTGCGAGGCCAGGAAGGAGCAATGAGAATCATCTTGGTTCCCTGAGACTCGAACTTGAGGAGTACTTCTGATTAGAGGAAGCGTGGAAAGGCGAAGAAAGCGCTTTGTCCATCAGAGCCTGAACGCATCCTGACAGAAAATGCAAGGCCCTGGATTTCTGGAGCAGAAGAGAGGCAGTTTATGCTGAGTGGGGATGCAAAAGGTCCAGGTCTGGAGTCCCCACTCTTTGAACAGGGACCGAGCTACGGCTGGATCGAGAGACCACTGTGAGGGTCTGCCTCCGTTCTGCTGGAGGTGATCTGCTAGGTCGCTTTGTATACCTGGCAGATAAACCGCTTGAATCAGAGACTTGTGCTCCAAGCACCACTCCCACACCCTCATTGCTTCCCTGCAAAGGGATAAGAATGAGCACCGCTTTCTTGTTGATGTAATACATCACTGCTTTGTTGTCCGTTTGAAGGAGAATGTTCTTGTGACAAAGGACATCCTTCAGAGCTCGGATTGCATAGAGGACCGCTCTCATCTCCAGGACATTTATGTAGAGATGAGTTTCGAACTGAGTCCATACACCTTGAGTGTGGAGGGAGAGACAGTGAGCTCCCCATCCCATTAGCGATGCGTCTGTGGTGATGGAGATCTGATGATCCGGGGGAGCAAAGGGAATCCTTCCAGGAGATTGCTCTCTTGAGACCACCAGGTGAGAGACCTTCAAGGGCTCCGCCACCTTGATGGGATAAGACTGGGGGTGAGAGGTCGGGGACCACTGAGTGGAGAGCATCCATTGGGTGGTTCTCATGTGCAGTCGGCCAGAGGGACAGTGAAGACCGAGGACGCCATGAGACCCAACATGCATTGCATCGAGAGCTGTAACTCGATTGGTTCTCCTGATGTAACGGGCCATTCAAGGATGTCGAGTCTTCTGTTCTCTGGAAGGAAAGCCTTCGCTGAAGAGGTGTCTAGAAGCGTCCCTATGAAAAGGAGCTCTGGGAGGGTTGCAGTTGAGATTTTTCAAATTCAGCAGAACTCCCATGGACGTGAGAAGACGAGAAGTCGCTTGCACGGCTTCCAAAGTCCCTTAACGGAAGGGCTTGCAGAAGCCAATCGTCCAGGTAGGGAAACACTGAGTCCCACTTTCCTGAGATGCGCCCGCGAACTGCACAACACTTTGTAAAAACTCTCGCGCCGAGGATAGCCCAAAGGGCAGGACTCTGAACTGATAATGCTGACCCAAAGCTACAAACCTGAGGAACTTAGTGTGGGTGGTGGATGGGGATATGCTGGTAAGCATCCTGCATATCCAGAGAGGCCAGCCAGTCGTTGATGCAGCAAGGGTAACAGGGTACCTAGGGAAATCATCTTGAATTTCCTCCTGGGAGGAATTTGTTTAACTTTCTGAGGTCTAGAATGGGGCGATCCCCAGATTTCGGAACCAGAAAGTAATGGAGTAGAACCCTGTGTTTCGTAGATGCGGGGCACCAGTTCTATTGCTCTGTTGTTCAGAAGGCCCTGGATCTCCGCGGGAGGAGGTTCTGACTGAGAGGCCGACAACCTGGGTTGTCGCCTGGGAGGACATTCGGGGGTTTCAAGAAATTGAGAGAATAACCCTCGCGAATTATCCGAAGGACCCATTTGTCCGAGGTTATGGACTTCCACTGGTTGTAGAAGTACATCAGACGACCTCCCAACGGAGGAGAAAGTTCCACCTCGGGCAGAGTGGATGGAACTTGGGCCAACGACTCATAAGGTAACGCTGGGAGCTTTAGGCCCCTGCGCTTTCTGCTGCGTCTTCTTTTGAGGTTGGGCAGGTTGGCTTTTATGGAAGCTTCCCCTGCCTCTGCCTCGAAAGGACTGACGACTATGAAACTGACGTCTGTTCACATGCCCCCGAGAGGGGGCAGGCGGAGGTCTGGCCAACTTAATGGCCGATCTAGTCTTCTGAGTGGCCTCTAAGGCTTGCTCCACCTGAGGGCCAAAAAGAAAGGAGCCATCAAGGCAGTGCCATCACCTGCTGCTGAGCATCATTCGTGAAGCCAGAAGTACGCAGCCAGGAATGGCGCCGAGTACAAATCCCTGCAGCTGCTGAGCGAGAAGCAGTGTCGAAAGCGTCCATGGCGGCTTTGACCTGTTGGTTATTGGACTCAATACCTCTAATAATGGTCAGAAGCAGCTCTGACTTGGAATCCGAATCTGGAAGAGCTTCAACCATTCTTTTCATAGAGTGCCACAGGATATACTCATACTGAGAAAAATAGCCTTGATAACTGGCAATACGCATACTTAGAGTGGAGGCAGCAAAGACTCTCTTACCTAATGTATCAATCTTACGAGACTCTTTGTTAATAGGTCGAGCTGTAGTAGTTTGAGGAAGAACGACTTTGTCATTCTCTGCCAGGACTACAATAGGATCCGCAAGGCTTGGGATGCCAAAATGGGACGATCCTTGGAGCTGAATACTCTTATCAATGGATTTAGCCACTGAGGGAATAAGAGCAGGATTATTCCATACCATTTGAGACAGCGCCTCGAAGGAAGGCTGGATCGAGGAGTCAAACAGTAGGGATCTCCGAGCATGAAGATACTGGAGTCTTAATATCTTCCCAGGATCGATGTCTGTAGTCTGGAGAGAAAGAGTGGATCCCAGGTTCTTCAACAGAGACTTAAAGGACAGGTCCTCGACCACAGGCTCTGTAGCAAAGAAAGATCCTGTTTCCTCCACTTCATCACCCAACCGAAGGTCTGGGTCAGGCTCAAGATCATCTCCTGATGGTCCAGAAAGGACTGTTTGGACAGGAAAGGAGTGAAAATTAGGAGAGGAGGAAATAGCAGAAAAACAAGGAGAGTCCCCAAGGGCTGCTGGCGCCGAGACGGCAAAACGGGTTGAAGACGGAATGGGGGAGGCGATGGCGCCAAGAGGCACGCTGCCTTACGCGCGCCCGGCGGCGGTGGACGACAATGCGCACAGCTGCTGACGACACAGTGCATGGTGCCGCGGACGACGCCACAAACGGGTACCGACGACGACGCCATTGAATGGCGCCGTGGACGACGCCAGGATCGGCGCCGCAAACGGCACTGCAGATGACGCCGCGAACGGCACCGCCCTATCCAACGGCACCACCAGCGGCGCCGTGAGACCCCGCGGCGCCGCAAGACCCAGCGGCACCGAAAACCGCGCCGACAAGCCAACAGACCCTGCCGAAGGCGCCGGAAAAGCCCCAGGAACCTGGAAAGCTAGAGAAGGAAAAAAACCAGGAGATAAGGGCATCGGTGAGGCCCCGCGCGCGCAGCCATGTGAGGGGGAAACACTAGAGCACGGAGTCGCTGGCACCAAGAAGGTGCCACGCGACAGGAAGGTGCAACCGCCCTACCTGATCGCCGGAGGGCCCGAGGGCCCGAGGCAACCGAGCCAGGCAGAAGAACCAACCTCTGGGCCATTGCTCCATAAGAGCGGCCCACTGATGAAACTGCTCATCTGGAGTCCTACCTATAGGGAGGACTCCGATGTCGAGGCGACGATTACGGAGTTGGCGACTCCGAAGAAGGAGACGGCAACTAGCACGATAACCGGCGTCGTGCAGCGGACATACCAGAGAGCGACCTCGAGTGATGCCTTCTTTTGGACCTGTGGGCGAAGAAGAGCTCGAGGCCGAACGGGTGCCGGTGAATGCGACCGCTTATTTTTATGCCGCGGGGACCGCCATCCCCGGCATCGGACTGACCGTTGTCGGAACCCCGCTGAGGAGAAGAAGGCTGACCGCACCAGCCCGGCTGACTGAACAGTTTATACCAAGTCTCCTACCGTCACCTGACCTGCTCATGGTCGACCTCGTCCCAGTAGGCCGAGACTTCTTCAAGTAAAATTTAATATTAGAAAAATTTAACTTGAAAATAGAATAAAATTGCGATACTACTTATCGTGATAAAGTTACAAAAAACAAACTGAAAACTATGCGCTTAGTTTGAAGTTTGACTTCCGACAGGCAGCGGCGTGCTACTGAAGCGCACTGACGGCGGGAAAAAAGGAACTGAGGCGGTTGGAGGGTCATCGCTGAGATGGTCATTACCGCTCGAGCCGCTGCTCGCGGCGCCATGTCTCGCGGCGCCGTCTCTCGCGCCGACCCTCCAGCAAAATGTTTGCTCCCGATGGGTCTTAGTGCCTCCGGCGCTAGTCCCACTAGTGTGAATGAGTGGTGGAGACTTATGTCCAGGAAGATCTGCTCCTATAAGTCCAGTATTTGAACAGGGTCTAGCTGGGATTTTACAGGTTTATCAAGAATCTCAGGTTCTCCAAGGTGTTTTTTACCAACTGAACTGACCACATTGACTCTTGTTCTGTTTTTCATGAGACTACCCAGTCATTCAGCTGAGGTAAGGGAAAACCACCATGCCTTGTTTTCTCAGATGTGCTGCCACCACAGCCAGGCACTTTGTGAAAAACTCTGGATCTGAGACAAGACCAAATTTTAGAGTTGTGAATTGGATTGGCAGTTCCCCAGCTTAAATCTGAGGTACTTTCTGGGAAACTGACTGGGATATGAAAATGGGCATCTTTCAGATCAAGGGATACCAGCCAATGACCTTTCAGCAAAGATGGTATCACTGTTCTTAGTGTGACCGTCTCAAATTTTTATTTTTTTCAAATGATTGTTTAGTAACCTGAGGTCTAAAATGGGCATCAGTCCCCATTTTTCTTGTGGGTCAGGAAGTATCTTAAGAATAGGCCCCTGCCCCACTGAGAGGCAGGGATGTTTTCTATAGCTTTTGATATAGGTTCTCCTGCTCCCCCCACACACCTAGCACCCTCTCCCTCTGCCTCCAACCTAGTCACCTCCCTCAGATCCCTACTGCTATACTGATATTATGCTCTCCTTCTGCACACTGCATTTGGACTCCTTCCCTTCACCCCTTTTTTTTCTTTAGCACTTAGCAACGCTCCAAACAATCTCTTGTTTGCTGACAACTGACTGGTTTCACCATTGGGCACTGTAAATTGTCTGTTTTCCTGTGACCTGTACCCTGTTTGATATATAATCCTGTTTGTTTACCTTTGTATGTCTGCAATCCTTTGTATAATTTCACCTACCTGTTGTACTGAAATGTCCTGACCTGGAACATATGTAAAGAGCTCTGAGCTCAAATGGTTTTCTGAGTACTGAAATAAATAAATAAATATTAACAGTTTTTTTCACTTCCAGTTCAAGCAGACCTTTTCTCTGTGAGAGTGAGCTGAAAAATGTCTGTTTCTGCAGGGGTGGAAAATGTTTGAACTGCAGACACAACTCCTGGCCCACTACTTCCAGTACCCACTTGTCTGTGGTAATGTTTACCCATTCCTGAAAGTAGTGTGACAATCTTACTCCCACTGGTAATGGTTGGGCGACCTGGTCAAAATGGTAAGGGGCTTTGTTTTGGTTTGGGTTTAGGCATTGCAGCTGCAGCATTGTGTCTGGACATACTGTCCCCCCTTCCCCTATAGTAACCTCTTTGTAACTGGTACTCATAAAGATTGTAAGAGACACAGGCTCTTGGAAGTATCACTTGCCTCTGCCTTCCTTCCGTATGACCTGTAGGAGGTACAGGCCTTTTCCTTCTCATTGTTACTTTTGAAAGTGGCTTTGTATTGATCCACTTTTTATGTTGGCCTGTTTTGTCACCAAATAATGAATCTCCATCAAAGGAGAAATCCATGGCATTGTTTTGAGTATCCTGGGAAAAATGATAGTTCTCAGCCAGGAGAACCTTCCTAAGGACACTGTATGAGCCAAAACTCTGGCAACAGTGTGATGCGTGTTACCACAGTGTGGAAATTATATTTTACGGCCTACAGAGCTGGTCTTGCTGTAGCAGTCAGATTATTGCCACACCATCCACTGATCTTTCTACCAGTGCAGAGCTGTGTTTCATAGTGATTTCAAGTACTGTGCTATGTGCTGAATAAGTTGCCTGCCTGGTATGCAGGGAAGCTGTTGAATAAATCTTTTGCCATAGTATTACATTTTTTAAGAGTTGTTTTCAGGGGGCTGCACAGATAGAGTAATATTTGCTCTCTCACTAGCAGCAGCCTGGACTACCCATGATGATAAGAATGGGCATACAGATACTATATACAGATATCGTGTTTGACGTATTTCTTCTGTCACTCAACTGTATTATACTTTTTTGTTCCCTTGCTCCTTTCCCCCGGGTCACACCTGGAGACGAGCCTTGGCTCAGCGTGCCTTTCCTGGGCACCAAATGTTTAAATAAAAAAAAAAATTAAAATATTCCACCCCCTGCTTGTCCACGTGATATTTTTTTCTCAGTTTGTTTTGTTGATGGCTGCAGCTATGACTTTTACTATGACCTTTTTAAGTAATTTATGTATGGGAAGAACATCCTTCTTGGTGGAGCTACTCCCAGCATGTCCATAAAATCAGCAACCTCTTCATCATCCTGTTTCTAATGGGGGGATGTTGAGGGAATCAATCATTTGTCTGATAAATGAGGGAAAAGATGAGTAATCCTCAATTTGCATTGGAGGAGGTTTGAAATCTTGATCAGGTTTGCCCTCTAACTCGATGAGATCACCTTCCTTCTCTTCTGAAGGCAGAAAGGCTGCAGCCTGAGCCAGGGAGGGGATGGGGGGGTGGCAGGTATCTTTTTGAAAGTTCCCACAGTGATGGAGGACTTCAGGTGACGTCATGCTAGGTGAATGACGTTAGTCACATCACGCTCCCCATATCCTGGAACAGAAACCCTAAGTAACAGCAATTTAAACTGTAAATTTTATAAAAATAACTAGTGAGGGTGAAGCCAGAATGCGTAGATGGGGAATGAGTGACTTTCAGCCAGAGGAGCCCCGAAACAGAGGACAGTTCGAGGCAGAATCCGAGAGTGAGGATTCCCAGGCCTCCAGCACATCTAGGTGCGGCCACGCCAAAATGGGGAAACTGGACCTAGTACCATTACAGAAACAAATGGCCCTAATACTCACAGAGATCTGTGACTTCAGAAAAGAAATGCACCTTACAACAGTGACACTGAGAACCATATTGAAAAAGTAGAGGAAAGTATGCAGGAGCATCTCATCTCCTCTGATCAGTGGATAGATAAAACAGAACAAGCAATATTACAGCTTCACAACATGATGCAAGCACTGCAGGACCAGGCTGATGATGCGGAGAGCCACAATTGCCATAATAATATCCACATCTCGGGGGTACCGGAGGGATCTGAGGGCACCGCAATGATTCTGTTTGTTCAACAACTGCTCCAATCCTCCCTTCAGCTCCCTGAGGCCCTCAACCTAGAAGTTGAGTGAGCCCACAGGACTTTGGGACCCAAGCCAGCAGCGGGAGCTAGGCCCTGCACCATTCTCATGAAATTCTTATGTTTTCAGGAGAAGGAAAACATTTTACATACTGCTTGGAAAATGGAATTATAAACTGGCAAGAACAGAGATTTTATTTTTAAAATGATTATGTTCCAGAGGTGATGGCCCAGAGAAAACATACCTACCAGTTATGAAGAAGACTCATGGTGGCAGATCTCTGCTTTTGCACCCCATATACCCTGCCAAAATGATGGTCTTTTTCTGGATGGTCCACAAACACTTGAGACAGTGGCAGTGGTTGCAGCATTGCTAGGTTGGAGGAAGACAGAGGCCCCACAAGTTCAACAATAGCAGCAGAGGAGCATGCTGGCTGGGAAACTTTCACAGCGACTTTGGCAGCAGAGGCAGAATGATGCAAGGCGCCAGCAGGGAGCTGAGTCACTCCAAAGAACTGTGGAAGAACTATGCAGGTAGCAGCAGTCCCAAGAGAAGAAACAACAACAATCCCAGGCTAAAGCAGATGCCTGAACCTTCAGAAACACATGAAGAGTGAACCTGAGGAGACGTTCTAATGGATTTATGGGAACTTCTCACCCCGTCCTCCCATGATACTTTACCCTCAAAGAGGAAACATCTCAGCAAGGCCCAGGAGGCCTAACTTAACAACAGCACCTCCTCTGATGCAGTAGCGGACTCCCAGAGAGGAGGGTAGGGGCAGATGCTCTCATTCTCAGGATCTCCATATAAACTGGAATATAATAACTGACTTGTCAAGGACCCAGAGTTGATTACTAAAGCTCAGACATTCTCCTCCTTCCCTATCCCACAACCTCGTAAAATAGGAGTAGACAATTGACCCCTGGATGAAAGGGGGTCTCTAAGGAGAACAGTGGCCACAATGAAGTTTTAGGAAGGCTATACCAAATTACAAACAATTCAAAACAGTCGGCTGTTGTGGCCACGATCACCTCCCTGTGACCTGAAGGCAGGGGCTGTTTTACACCATGCAGGCAGCCCGGATGCAAGTGATCACGTTGCTCCCCTCTTCTCCCTCCCTCCCCTATTTTTTACTTTCTTGTATTTTGAGCACTGGGGGAGGGGGATATGCATGTTGGCCACTGGGCACTTCAACCTAAATGGCTGAGGGATCTTAAAACAGCAAGCGGGCATCTTTACATAACAGCTCCTGGTTAAAAAGTTTTGAGCTGTGTAGCTGACTACAGAAAATTGATTGTTATACAATTTAAAGAAACACAGTGCCTAACAATTTTCTCTTCTATTGATATTCCTATCCTTGGTAACTGCAACTTAAGTGGCTGAATCTCAGATGTGGTGAAAAGAAAGCGACAGACACTGCGGGCCCCTCTTCCCCCCTGAAACAGCAGACCTGGCTCCTCCACTCTTTTGATTCAATAGGTAACGTGTAACTACAGCTAAAAGATAATTGGGTGCAGAAGGACTGAGGGTGGGGGATGGTTTGGGGGAGGAGGACTTGAGGGATGGAAGACTGTCTCTTTTTCTTGGGCGGGACTGGATGACTGAGATGTGATTTACATAGTTGCTGCCAAAGGGGTGGTCTGAGAGGGGTTGGAGGTCTTGGTTGAGTGGCTGGTGACTGGGAACCCAGGAAGGCACACCGTCAGAAAGACCTTGATAGGACCTGCTGGATGGGAATCACAGTGTGACTTTCTGGGAACAACCCCAATAAGTGCAAAGCACAGTGATACCTGACAAGAAGGCCCCACAGTAGTGGTAGAAATGTGGGGTGGGTTTCAGGAGCCACTTGGAGGCCAGGTGACAGTCTGCTGGAAGGTGCCTTTCCTCCGGATTTGTGTAGTGGGGAGGGCGGGAGGATGGAAGTACAGATTAAAAGAGGTAATAAAGGATAAAGACCAGGGACACTGGTTTACGGGATTGAGAAAGGGCAAATTCCATTTTGCACATTGTAAAAAATGATACTGTCACCAGTGTCTGCTAAGCCAAAATCCAGTTTTACCGGTGTTTGGTTTTGTGTACTTTATTTAACAATTTTTAACTCTGCTAACATGCATTTAAGCAGTTTTGACCTCCACTATTGCACTTCCTTCCACCCTTGTACCAATTTAAAGTTATTTTAGGTACAAAATATGATGGCAGCAACAGCACTACAGCCCCCATCCCTGATGTGTGATGGAAACAGCAGGAAGGCCCCCGTCCCTCTGGTGCAATGGCAGCACCAACAACACTACAGACCCATCCCTCTGGTGTGATGGCAGCAGCAACAACACTGTGTCCCCCCTCCCTCAGGTGTGATGGAAGCAGCAGCACTGCGGTCCCTATCCATTAGGTGTGATGGCAGCAGTACCACATTCCACATTCCTCAGGTGTGATGGCAGTATCACACTATGGCCCCCATCCTCTGGTGGACAGCAGCAGTACAACATTTCCCATCCACCAGTGGTTATGGCAGAAGCACTCACGGCCCCGCCTCTCAGGTGTGATGGCAGTAGCAATAATGCAGTCCACATCCCTCAGGGATGATGGCAGTAGTGACAGCACTATGATCCCTTTCTTCAACACCCACACCCCACATGCACAAGTAACAAATTACTTAGTCTCTTTGCTTGTTAGAACTCAGATGTGAATTAATCTGAACCACCACCACTACTAAGGTGGACCACATTTATTTTTCCTATCATTTAACTGCTTGAATTGGATTTCTGCCTGTGACACCACCGACCAGGGTTTGGGAACAGGTTTGGGTGTTGGAGGACCGGCCGGGAAGGGTGAAGGCTTGAGTGTCCAACGACCACTCGCCTTCTCCTGTGAGGGAGGGTATATTCACAGTTCAGCATTTGCTGGCCCCAGGTGGAGGCTGGAGGCATGGCAACACATTGGCCCTCATTGCAGAAGAGAACGTGATGGATGTCAGCTTATGCCTTAACATCATGTGGCCTGTCATGCTCCCACAAAATGGAAAACACCTGCTGGCCTCCCAGGATGGCTTCTGGTCCCTCCATAAGCATGAAGCCCCAGACACATGCATCTGTTCTGACCCCTGCCATGCCTGGGATATACAGGAAGCTCTTTAGGGTGATTGTCTTCCCTTGTTAGCCTCCCACAGGGGTAGGGGCCCACCGATGAAGGGTTACTTTGGGTTACCTGGTAGCATGGCCATAAGGGGCAGTGGATGATGGTGGTGGGGACTCAGCAGCAGAGGTAGGGGAACTTGGCAGGGCTGAAGGAGTGGATGGCCAGGGGGTAAGAGGAACAAAAAAAAAAAAACTGCCTGAATTTGCTTCTTTGAAATAATGTCTTCACCTAAAAAATAAAATTCACAAGTGATTAGTGGAGGACCTTCTAATGCATCTCACAAACATGTGGATTCCTTTTTTTCCCTTGGTCTCCATGAAAAGGGTGTCTCTTAGTTTTCATGTCTGAGCTCAGATGTGAATTAAGCACCATTCTACCCACCAGCATCATACAGCCCCTGGGGTCTTACCTTCCGTGTGTCACTGAATGTGCTTTCCATTCCACTGGCCAAGCATAAGTACACTTAAACACGTAACATTTGCTTTTTATTAAAGCAGTCTGTCAGAAAACATTTTGTTGTCACAGAGACTGACACAACAGGTGGGAGAGAAGGTGCAAATGATGAAATGGGCAGACTAGGTGGGCCATCAAAGTCTATGTTTCTATCCCATTCACCTAAATAAGTAGTAAGGCAGCTTGTTCCTTGTGAACATACTTTCATTCAGACTAATTTTCAGTCAAACAACTGAGGGTTTTGGATGGCCCTGCTGATTATAAACTTGAATAAACTAGTTGGTAACAGTGATCCTGTGCTTAGCAATCTATATCCTAGAAGTTCATATGCAAAAAATACAATAAAAACCTGACTAAAGTCTGAAAAACAAGCTTATAAAACACAAAATGTATCTGAACATTTATATTTATCTATACAACATCATTGCAGCCCGTGTATAACTCGGATAAATTACATGGTACCCTGACTACTGTATGATGTAGTAAACATATATTGGTATTTTTTTATATATTTTTTTGTAAACTGGGTAAACCTACTAGGCAAAACTGCCTGTTTTCAGAGGTGACCCAGGAGCACTGTAGAGGTTAAGTGCCTTGCTCAGAGTCACACAGTATGCAAGTGGAGGTTGTGGAATCAAACCCAAGTCTTCTAAATGTACTCAGTTCGATCACTGTTTGTTACTCTAACCACTAGGCTATACTGCCAGCCATAACACCCATATATAATGTTTTAATATATGATTTCAATAATAGAGCACAGTACCTACAGTGCAAATTATGAACACTGAACACTTTGCAACATTTTACTAAAACTATTATTTCCTCTCCATCTGCTTATGTTTTCTTACACCAAAGTGGGTGTATAGTTGACAGAGCACTGTAAATAGCCTGAGGTTGCACTACTGCTTGCAATGCCAGGGACTCGGATCAGAAGTGAATTCCTGCTAAAGGTCTGGCCAGGGAGTAGGATCGAGCACTTGGGGGCTGCTCTCGCCCTCTAGAAACAGTGGCCTGCAGGTCCTGCTGCTTTACTGTCACCTGGGTGACCACAGGTGGTGGTGCAATGAGACTGCAGAGCAAATCGGGAAGAGAAGAAGCTAGCCAGGATCTGGAGTAGTGGCATGTCTCTATTTGCCCTACTTCCTTGGATCCCCTCGAGTGTTGGTGCCCTCAGGAACAGAGACCAAAATACCAGTAACAATCACCCCACATCGGCTGCTGGTAGAAGGGACCCAGCTGCCCCAGACTTCATAACCAGTTTCCATGAGGGACCCACTGGGCTACCCGACACACATTAAAGGACTGTGGAGGAGTGACCTGGGGCCCTCTCCCTTCCCACCTGGGGGTACAACCTAGGCAGGATGGGGGCAGGCTCACAGGAGCTCCTGAGCATTACCTGGGGTGAAGCTAGGGGATACCCAGCCTAGGGATCTCTGAAAAGTGGAGACTGACGCTGTGAGAAGGGGGCATAGAAAGAGAAAATAAAAACATTTAAAAATATGCTAAAATCTTAGGGATTCTGTGCAGAGAAATGCAATTTCCGTGAGGCACCGGTACAAGAATTCAAAATCCGGAAACCAAGCAGGATTCCTGGTATTTTACCGTGTTACCGTAAAACAGAAACCATTGTCCCTGATAAAGACTAGAATGCTACAAGTACTGCAGAACAAGAATATGCCAACCGGTCATTGAGCTGCAGACCCCTTCCGCAGTAAAAGGGACAGCTCCCATGGGGTGGGAGGTCCCATGTGTAGACTACCAAGAAACTAGAATACCAATCGAGGTTGGGCGCTGCTCAGGCCCCCCCCATCATTTCTTCTTCTGCCCACTATCTCCTGTGTAGTTTGGATTTGCCTCGGTCATTGGGAGGGGAGACCACGAGGGAAGATTCTCATCTTCAGTTGGGATTCAGAGAAGTACAGGCACACTAAGTGACAAGGCCTTGGAAATAAAGGGAAACAGGCTGGTACCACTATCGATGGGAAAGGATCCTATAACCCAGAACACAAAGCAATGGGGCCTGATGGGATTCACCCAAGAATTCTAAAAGAACTAAGAGTAGAATTAGTGACACCACTGACTACTCTCTTTAACAAATCATGGAAAGATGGGGTGGTACCTGAGGACTGGAGGAGGGTGGATGTGATTCCTCTTCACAAAAGTGGGAGCAGGACAGAGGCAAGAAACTACAGACCAGTTAGTTTGACCTCAGTGGTAGGGAAAATGATAGAATCACTTCTGAAGGAAAGAATTGTTGAGTACCTAGAAGCCAGTGGGGCACAGGACCCAAGGCAGCATGGATTCACGATGGGAAGGTCGTGTCAGACGAATCTAATAGATTTCTTTGACTGGGTGACCAAAGTAGTAGACCAGGGAGGGGCTGTGGACATGGCCTACCTAGATTTTAGCAAGACATTTGATACAGTCCAACACAAAAGATTAATACACAAGTTAGCCAGCCTTGGAGTGGGTCCCAAGATGGTAGCCTGGATAAAAAATTGGCTAGACAACAGGACGCAAAGGGTAGTAGTAAATGGAGTCCACAGTGAAGAAAGGAGGGTTACTAGCGGGTGACCGCAGGGTTCAGTACTGGGACCGGTTATTGCAGTTACCATTTTGGTGACTCTGCGCTGCACCCCTCCAGTCTGTTTACATTCCTCTTGAGATATGGACTCCATAAGGGTGAACAGTAATCCACATGTGGTATAACAATGACCTTGCAGAGTGGCAGGATACATCCCTTATCCCTTGAGGTAAAGGACCTCTTTTATGTTACCTACAAGTCTGTTTACTCGATTAATGCCATGGTTACAGTGACTTTGGAATGATGAATCAGATTTTATAATAATCCCTAAGTCTTTTTCCTCAAATACTGATTTTAGGACATGCCCATTTAAATTAAACTGATTATATGGATTTGTAGCTCCTAGATGCATTATAACACATTTGCTATTGTTATATGTCATATTATTCTGCACTGCCTCAAGTATTTTTACATCATTTGTGAGGTTTAAGATGTCTTCCTCTGTATTTACTTTAGCTGCTAGTTTAGTATCATCTGCAAATTTGATTGCAAAACTATTAATGTTGATGGTCAGATCAGATATAAAGATGGAAAATAACACTGGGCTCAATACTGATCCCTGAGGTACACCATTGATAACTATACTAGATTTGGACATATGTCCTCCTGGCTGAACTTTCTCCGCTTCACTAGTTCTTTCCTAAGGCCCACTGTGTACTTACTCTCCTCCAATTGCATCTCTTCCTGATCTCTTCACTACTGTTGCCCTCTATTCATCCTACTGTTCTACACCTTAGTACAGTATCACAGATCTTTGTAGGACTGCTGCTATTCTGATTGTACATATAGGTTTATTTAATGCATATGCAGTTTTCACCATTTTACTGTTATTTTTACTGTCTGTTCATTTATTGTATTAACTCTGACGTGAAACCTACGAAGTGAGCTTGTTCTCAATGGTTTGCCTAGATCACAATAAATAAATTAATACATTTCCCCTGGTAGATCATGATATACTGCAATGTTAGCTCCCATTAGCCGGACTCTTTTTTTTTTCTTATAGACCTGTGTCATTAAAGTTTCTTTACCTAGTGAGTTCATCAATTTAACCACAACAAGCCTGGGGGGGGAGCGTTATCCTCCAGCCTCTGATGCAAGGCCCTATGTAGTCTGTCCACCTCTATTTACACCTCAGCTGGGTCTAGATCCAATTAAGTAAGCATTAACCCGCGACAGAGGAGAGCTCTACTAGGGGATTAATGCCTGGTTGGGGTGCACAAGGCCACAGGCTGAGTGCTTCCAACCACACACCAGGCACTGATCCCCTAGTAGAGCCCGACTCTGGAGTGGATTAATGCTCTTGTAGCATGGGCAATGTGCAGATGACTTGTGTTATATTGTTATCTGTGATATATTACACAGACACACTTTGATTCCTTCACAAAATATGGTTTTAAATAAGAAATGCATAGTACTTTTTTTCCTCACAACCACATTTATTCATATAGTGGTGTTTTTTTCTTAACACAAAAACATGTTTCTGATGGAGAGCACAGACAATGATTACTGTGATCGTTGCCTTTTTTTTTTAAAACTACATGTACAAAAGTTTATATTTTTAATCTGTTGTCTGCTTTACTCGATGTCTGCTACTTCTGATGAGATGGATTCCCATCTCATTTGCATATTTTCATGCTGTCGCCAATCTATGATTTGCACTGGTCTAATCATCCTCAATTGCTGATCTTGCTTCAATTCTTACAAGATTTCTGCTGTGCTACACTACTAATATGTAAGCATTAAACACTGCTATTATATTTGTTAATTCCACTTATCTCTCTTCCGTGAGCAGGGCATGCTTGATCTTCCCTGTGCTGGGTGGCTCCGTCATTTCCTGCGTTTTTCTAAGCCTTACACTATCCGCGTTGGTATGACAATGGCTATCGAGTGCGTGGGTGCGAACTAATCTTTATTTAAGGGATTGCACAGCACCTAGCTACATCCATCGGCTGTCTATGTCCCTGCTTCGGTTCTGTTGCACTCGGGGCTGTGGGGCCGGGGAGCAGACCCCCGTGACCTGCTCACCATCTGTAAGTGGCCGATCGTGCATGCAAGGTGAACTGTCCAGAAAGTTGGAAAACACAGAGGAGGCAGTCAATGTTCTGTTTATGGACATGATGAAAGAAAATTAACATGGACCGCCTAGTCCTGTAACAAAGTATTGGTTGGTAAGTGGGACCACGATACAGCAAATGGCGCAAGGGTGAGTCAGTGGCATTGGTGTCTGGGATTTCTTATGTGGAGCACCACAGTACTGCTGTAATGTACAACAGCAAGAGGGCATTACTAGGACTTCTGAGTCTTCAAAGGTAGACACTGGCACTCTGTGTTCTGTACTGTACAAGTGTTTTTTTGCTGTGGTTTGTTTCAGGTACTACAGGACAGGGTATTATTATATGCAACCCTTCCTTGATAGTGGCAGTGACAGATATTGCAGGAGCGGGCAGTACTAGTGAATTAATACCCGCCCATTTCTGTCACATGCTGCACTTGGACAAATCACTATCTTTTATTTCACAGCTCATTAATTACCATGTTACAAGCAACATCGATTTTCTTATCGTTTCTCTTAGTGTACTATTGGAATCCCAGGACCCTGGGACTCCCACTATTCTCATGTTTTTCTTTCTGGCATGTAATTCATAACCCAGGAGTTTTTCCTGAAATTATTTCTGTTGCATTTCCATATATTTTATTAGCCTTATTTAAGGAATTTGCTGCTCTTCCAAATCAATGAATTGTTTCTGGGAAGTTTCTACGTGCTGTTTAAGAGTTTGGTTTTCAGCAACCAGCATTTCAACTGTTTGATGGAGACTGTTAACCATTTGCTCTAATTCCATTAGCCTAGATAGTTTAGCATCCATTGACTGGATCTTGTCAAAAATCATACATGCCCAGTTTAGCATTTCTGGCATTTCATTATATGAATTATCATTTGCATGCTCTTTATCAAAGTTTCCAGACCTATATGAGCAGCCTCCCAGCCCTGTCTCTGCCTCTCCGCTGTCATAGTCAGGACAGATTCACACAGAAGGGGGCCTGAGAGAGCCAATGACAGTTATTCAGGTGGCTCGTGATGCATGAGATTTTCTTTTGACTTTCTTCCTTATTTCTTTCTCACCCACCTATGGCATGGGCAGTAGCAAACCTCTGGCTTATGCACACAAATAGCATCTTGCAGGGAGAAGCAAGCTCCCTGGCCTTTCCTGCAAGTATCACTGGAACCCAGTGCTAACCCTTCACAGCTGAGATGCACTGCCAAGCTGCTCAGTGACAGTCTGCCCCGGCGTGGCTCCTAGAGTCTGCTTCTGAACATGGGTTGCCAGCATGGTAGGGTGACACGGTGCCGCTGAGCCACCAAGCAGCCAGAGACTTCACCTTTAGACTACTGAGTTCTGTATTATTGCTTTCCACAAATACATTAGTTTTATTCTTGCATAATTTGTGCAGTTTCATCTTAGTTTGCATTTTAGCACAATATCTTTACATATTTTTAAATTTTCAGTGTAAATCTTTTCAGAATTTTCAGTAAACGCTTTTCTCACCTTCTTGCACATGCATTTCCTATTATAATACTCCATATCTTGCCTTTTTCAATGCCTGGGTCAACAACGAACTGTCTAATTTGAACAAGATTTCCTCCAGTTGATGGTATCACTGGGCCTTGCACAAGTCATTACTACTGCACCCACCAACACAGTCATGCCTTAGGCCTAGTATTCTCACTGCGGCTCAAAATTGGCAACTTCGAGATTGATCCAGTCAGTTGGTTGGATCACTGCACAGTCAAATTCTCGTTCGCCCCCCCATTGTCTCTCCTCTGTGGAAACGGCCCGCTGACAGGGTTGTCCACAGCAGGACTCCAGGCAGCACTGGACATCTCAGGTGTAATGGCTGTATGTGGGACAGGATTGGAGGAGGTGGTGGTAGCCTGTAAGAAAATACTACTCACCATAATGTTGTTTCTTCTTAAGGGATCACTCACTATGTTTACACTTTATGCAGACATCTTGGCTGAAAGTGATGCCCCAGAGAGAGAACCTATACACATTTTTGAATTTGGAATGTAGGTTCAAACTCTGCATCCATGCCCCACTCTGGCCGTTGCACAGATCTACTTCCAAGCCAGAGTGGAGCAGTGGCTAGTGAAACTACCTAAAAGGCTATAAAAAAATTATTTAGAAAAATATTTATAGAATTTCTAAAACACCAAATAACTTAAAGAAGACTTGTGAAATGTTACTACATAAACAATAACAACAAACTTACAACTTAGTGAAGAAAGGAGGATAACTAGTGGGGTACCGTAGGGTTCGGTACTGGGACCGGTCCTCTTTAATTTCTTTATAGGTGACATTGGAGAGCACCCGGAAGGAAAATTATGCCTCTTTGTAGATGACACAAAGATCTGCAACAGGGTTGATACACATGGTGGGGTGGAAAGGATGAAAAGGGGCTTGGCAAGGTTGGAGGAATGGTCAAATATATGGCAGCTCAGATTCAATGCAAAGAAGTACAAGGTAATGCATCTGGGAAACAAAAACCCAGGGGAAGAGTACACAATGGGGGGTGAGATAATAACAACAAAAGTCAAAAAAGACCTAGGAGTAATTGTAACAGATGACCTAAAGGTGGGCAAGCAATGTGAAAAGACAGCAAGGAGGGCTGGGGGATACTGGGATGAATAGGGAGAGGCATCAACAGTAGAAAGCAGAAAGTTGTTATCCCTCTGTACAGACAGTTGGTGAGATCCCATCTAGAGTACTGCGTGCAATTCTGGAGACCCATCTCTGCAAAGACATAGACAGAGTGGAGGCTGTTCAGAGGAGGGCACCAAACGTGCAGGGTCTGCACCAGAAGACATATGAGGAGAGACTAAAGCAGCTTAATATGTATACCCTTGAGGAAAGGAGGAGGGGGGACATGATAGAAACTTTCAAGTAGCTAAAGGGAATTAACAAAGTACAAGAGGGGAGTATCTTTCAGAAAAAGAGATGTGCAAGAACAAGGGGGCACAATTTGAAGATAGAGGGGGGACGGCTCAGAGGTAATGTTAGAAAGTATTTTTTCACAGAGAGAGTTGTGGATGCATGGAACAGCCTTCCTGAGGAGGTTATGGAGTTGGGAACAGTAGGAAAATTCAAGAATGCATGGGACAGAAATAGAGGATTGTGTATGAGCAAGCATATACAACAAGGCAGTTGTGATTGAGAGGTTGCCGAGGTAACCAAAGACCTCGAGAGCACAGCTCGAGAGGTCTGTTACCACGGAAACCTCGAGATCTCACAACTGCCTTGTTTGTGTATGGTTGCTCATACACAATCTTTTATAGTATGTGGGCAACCATAAGCAGCACTCCATGATCTTCCAAACAAGTCTATCAGAAAAATAAGACTTACTTGGAATCTGTAGCCACATGCTTAATTCTGCATCACCGTGGGCCACCCAATTGCGCATGCGGAATACATTCGATCTTGTTGTGCTGTACCGGTGCCATACTCGGTGCAGCACAACAAGATCGTGATGCACCGAGTAGAGCACAACAACGCTGTTCCAGGCATGGATTTCCATGTGGAACAGCATTCCACCATACACTATAAGGCAATTCTAGTGGGGGGGTAGGAGGAAGTAAGCTGTTGATTAACTAGAATCTGCAGCTTATCCATCAGGTAAGGAAATGGGCAGACTGGGTGGGCCAAGCGGTTTTTATCTGCCGTCAAATTCTGTATTTCTATGTTTCTATGTAACTGAAGGAACTGCACTAGTAATGCTCAAACAACCTCAATGAAAAAAAGAACCAATTCTTATGTGAACCTATTTCAGGTTCTGGAAGTGGGGCAGGGGTAGGGAGTGTAAACATAGCGAATGGTTCCTTAAGAAGAAACAACATTACTACTGTGAGTATTTTTTCTTCTATCCCCAGGAATCACTCACTTAATGTTTACACTTTATGCAGTCTCAGTAGCAGTATCTTGGAAGGATAGGTCCAGAACCTAATAAGGAAAATAGTTCTGCAATAGAGCAGTCTCAAAGCTGGCCTCCCTTTTGGACTGTGTGTCCAAATAGTAGTTTTTGTGAAGGTGTGTACTGTTTTCTGGGTAGCTGCTTTGCTAATGTCTAACAATGGGATGCCCTTTGAGGATGCCACAGAGGCAGAGGTACCCCTTTTGGAGTGTGCCCTTAAGCCTCTTGGTGACATTTTTCCATCTTTTTCATAGCAGAATTGAATGCAGGAGACAATCCAGTGAGAGACATATCTCTCTGTAGCTGGTTTGTCTTTACCAGCCTCATCATAGATAAGAAAAAGCTGGGTACTTTGGGATCTGACATCTTTTTTCTGGACCACATAGATAGATGGGACTTGCTTTAGGCATAGGCTGTGCAAGTTTTCCTCACCTGGACTGGAATCAATCAATCAATCAATCAATAAAAATCTTTATTTTGCCAGGTGGAACATCATTGAGACAAGCTCATTTACAAGATGGACCTGGGGCAAAACAATTGCCAATAGGGTTAAGATATCACGGGTTGAGTGAACGTACATAACAATTACATAGTAATAATAACAACATAATAACATATAATCATTGCAAGTGACAAGATATGTGCACCAGAACATAGCAATAGGTTCAACAGGAGATAGTGCCATTTAAACACAATTGCATGGATACAGCTATATGGACGTAAGATAATGAGCTAAAGTTTATACAGTAAACATCTTTGGAGGAGTCAGAGAGAGCAGGAGTGGCAGTCCCTCTAACGTCAAAGTGCGAAGAAGATTGAGATGTAAGATTCCTTTGATAAGTACTGTAGGCATGGCCTGGCAAGTGGGATGGGAAGGGGAGGGTACAGGAAGTGGGGATGGAAGGTCAGCCGAGATAGGAGAGAGTTGGGCATGATGGCCTAGGGAGGAGGGACTGTTCGAAGATCGAACATGACATGCCACAGGCAATGGTTGGGGTTTAAGTCCAATATATGAAGCAGACAGATCATGATGTTGGGACCTTGATTTAGACAATGACAGAAGGGAGGACTCAAATGACGCCTCAGGCAATGGTTGAGGTTTAAGTCCAGAATTTAAAGCAGTAACAAATCGTGATGTTAAGGCCTTGACTTGAAACAGTGACAGACCTTGAAGAAGGTCCTCAGGAACAAGGATTTAAAGAGGAAGAATGTGACGGGAAGTGAGCCTTAAGGTTTTCTGGATCTTATTCCAGAGTGTAGGAAGCTTGACGCTTATTGAGGCTCTACCAAAGCGTGTTTTAACTTTGGGGATAGCCACAGATAAGATGGTAAGACTTCTGAGAGAATAGGCACTAGGGATGCAGGGAGTTAGGCAGCTTGTGAGGTATTGAGGTATTTTATGAGTGATTGCCTTATATGTTCATAGAATAGCATTCTTTTGCCTCCTGAAGCTAAGAAAGCTCCAGCCTACAGAAGAACAGAGGATGCAGTGGTGCATGTCATAAGGGGCACCCAAAATGAAACTAAGAGTTCTGTGGTATAGGATATCAGGCTTGAAGAGAGCTGGGCTAGTGCTATGGCCATATAGGAAGTCCGTATAGTCTAGGAGAGGCAAGAAGGTAGCTTAGACTAGGAGTTTTCTAGCCTCCTGAATTAGTGAATGCTTGATCCTGAAGAAAATACCGAGCCTTTGATGTAGTTTCTTAGAGAGTTCATCAACGTGATCAATGAAGGACAATTTGTAGTCATTCCAGACCCCCAGGTATTTGAATTTTTCCACAAACTCCAAGGTTTCTCCCAAAAGGGTGCTTATGTGAGGAACCTTATCTGGTTTTTTTTTTTTTGAGATGAGGGGCCAGTGGAGAGAAAATCATGGCCTTAGTTTTTTTGGCATTGAGCAGGAGTTTCAAGTTGAGTAGATTTTTTTTTTAGAGGCTGTCGAAATCATTCTGGAGATCCAAAATGGCTTGATTCAGAGTTGATCTGTCAATGTATAGCACTGTATCATCAGCGAAGAGATGGATACTAGATGACTTTAGGCCAGTGTCAATTTGATTAATACAAATGGCAAACAGAAGTGGACCAAGTATGAATCCTTGGGGGACACCTCTAAGGAGTATTTTTTTTGGCGATAGGTCTCCTTCAGCCTTGACCTGCTTCTCTCTGTCCACAAGATAGTTTGTGAACCAACTTCGGGCCAGGTTGTCCACCCAACTTTCTTCAGGTTCACCAGGAGTAAATCATGGTCCTCCGTGTCGAAGCCTTGCTAAGGTCCAGAAACAAGGCGCATATGTATTGTTCGTTATCAAGTGCGGACTGCCTGTCATTTATAACCTTAGCAAGGGCAATGGAGGTACTATGCATGGGACAGAAACCGTATTGAATCGGGTTTAGTAGATTAAAACTTTCCAGATGAGATCTGAGCTGTTCAATTACTACTTCGCCAATAGTTTTGACAAGGCCAGGAGCAAGGAGATTGGGTGGTAATTATTTAGGTCATAGGGGTCCCCTGATTTGAATAGAGGGATGACATGAGCCATCTTCCAGACCTTGGGGAGGGAGCCCCGATTGAGAGACAAATTGAAAAGGTGGATAATAGGGGGAGCCAAAATATAGTAGGCCAACTTCAGGAAGAGAGGCTCAATCATATCCACGCCTGCACTTTTCTTAGTATCAAGTTGAAGAAGGAGATCCTCAACCTGTTTGACGGTAACTGGACAGAAAGAGAAAGAGTGGTAAGGTCAATAGATTCTGGATCATGGCAATCAGATGACTAAGGAACTGTGTGTTGATGACATTTGTTCGAGGTATCAAAACCATCCTGCTGTGGCAAAGTGATTGTTAAGGAGGTCAAGGATCTCATTTTTATCTGTAGTGTGGGTACCACCAGTCGAAATTTTGTGGGGAAGCTGCCAGCTGTTATGGACTTCTACCTCCCTAAAGTTTCCAAAACTTAGCAGCAGAGTTAGTAGATGCATTAATCTCAGAGCGGAAATAACTAGACTTCGCAGCTCTGATAGTTTTATGCAGAATTTCTCGGTTCAGAAAGCAGACACCAGTCTGTGGATCTGGATAGAGTACAGGAGGGTCACTGACTGATACAGGTGGAATTCAGATACCACCTTAGGAAGAAAATTTGTGTTGATTCTAAAAACTACTTTATCCCTGAGGGTGACTGTGTAATTTGTTCTGTGCAGAGGGCTTGCACTTAACTCACCCTCCTAGCTGAGGTCATTGCAACCAGGAATGTGTTTTTTCACGTGACATACTTCTGGTCAGCAGTTTCCACAGCTCAAAGGGAGCCTCCATAAGCTGGGTAAGACATATGATGAGGTGCCAGGGTGGGTCCCTCACTGGTGGGTACAAGTGGCTTAGGCCTTGTGAGGCCAAAGACAGTTCCTTGTCAACTGATATGTATGTTGATACTGGTGCTAATTGCACCTTTAAAGTTGAAGGCTGCAGGCCTACTGACTGTAGGTGTACTAAGTATTGCAGAATTATAGGCAACCGTGCATCTACTGGGTTTATTTTCTTGGGAGCACTCCAGTAAGAAAACATTTTCCATTCAGAGGAATAAGCATTCCTGGTAGCGGTTTCTTGAAACTTTAAGTACTTCAGGACTTCTTCTGAGAGGTCCAATCCATAAAATTCCAACTTCTCAAAACCATGCCCTCAGGCACAGGGTTCTGGGATTAGGGAATGTTATTCCACCCTAGGACAAAGTCAACAGATTGTGGCTGGATGGCAGGGTGATTGGATTCTTGTCAGACTGGACATGGGGCATAAGTACCAGGCCTCTCTGGCCCAGTCTGGAACTATCATGATCATTGTTGCAGCTTCCCTCCTGAGTTTCAGAAGTACTTTCTGAATGAGTGGAAATGATGGGAAGGCATATGGAAACTTCCCTGTCCAGCCCAGTATGAGGGCGTCCTCTGGGACTGTTCCACTGGCTGGGGGTCTATAACAAAACTGTGACAGCCAACAGTTCTCACAAGGCCGCAAACAGGTCTATATTGGGAGTGCCTCATCTGCTGAACACTGTGTCCAGAACCTGCAGGTTTAAGTCCCATTTGTGATTCCCCTGGCTGATTCTGCTTAGGGAATCTGCCAGGACATTGTCTTTACCTAGCAGATACACTGCACATATTATTGCTTCTAAGGAATGTGTTAGCTCCCAGATACTCATTGCCTCTACACACTTTTGAGTATCTTGTTCCTCTTTGCTTGTTTATGTAGTACATTGTTGTGGTGTTGTCTGTCCTGATTTGGATAGTCTGACCCTGTAGCTGGCAGGAGAAAGATTGTATTGCAAGAAGTACTGCTCCTGAGCTCCAGGATGTTTGCATGTTCTAGTGACTCTTGTGGGTTCCATGTGCCACTCATTGTGAGGTGCTGTGGATGAGCGCCCCACCCCAGGAGGGAGGCATCCTTGCTGAAGGAAGGAAGGGAATGCCCTCTGAAGTCGCTTTTCACCACTGTAATGATTCCACTAGTGCTTTTGTCACTAGCACTAGCTTTAAAAGTGGATCCCATCTTTGAGACCAGTTGTCCCTACGTGGCACTGGGTATCTTTCATTTGGAACGTGGCCCATGGAACCACAGCTTTGGATGCAGCCATGTGATCTAGTAACTGTATAGGTCTCTTGAAGATCTTGGCTGACCTGCTATTAAAGACTCTGCTGTTGCTATCAAAGCTGTAACTCTGGTTTGCAGAAGGAAACCTTTCCCCTGCAGGGTGTTTAGATAGGAAAATTACGTACTCTACCGTAATTCTTGATCTTCTTGGACGAAGTCTCCACCACTCATTCACTAGTGGGACTAGGCGCTGGAGGCACTAAGACCCATCGGGAGCAAACTTTGCTGGAGAATTACAGTAGCGAGAGGCGGCGCCCATGAGACATGGCGCCCATGAGCAGCCGGCTTTCAGCTGCAATGACCATCTCAGCCAGACGCGACCCTCCAACCGCCTCAGTACCTTTTACCAAGGAGGTGCAGCGCAACTAACGAAAGAGTAAACCTAAGATTAAAACGGACATAAGATAGTCCGTATGACCCGTGTAAGAAGGGTCAGCAAAGAAGTCCTCACGGCCTAAAGATTTGAGGAAGTGAAGACCAATACAGCGGTGAGCTCGGGGATGGAGGGTAGGGAATGAGTGGTGGAGACTCGTCCAAGAAGATCAAGAATTACGTAGGTACTACTTTCCCTATCTTCCTGACATAAGTCTCCACCACTCATTCACACTAGTGGGAGAGCAATGTCGATAATCCCCAAAAGGGCGTGCAGGAGACAGAGCTCACGATCTAAGATAGAAGCCCATTAAGGACAGTTCTGTCAATGCTGAATGTCGCCTAGCATGAACATCCAGTGCATAGTGCTTAACGAAGGTGCGTAATTGAGCTCCAGGTGGCGGCGCTGCATATCTGCAATTGAAACATTGCGAATTTCCGCTAGGGATGCCACGACCGCTCTAGTAGAGTGAGCGACACTCTACCTTCTAATTTAACTTGAGCCATGGAATAGCAATGACAAAGGCATGCCACTAACCATGAAGAGATGCATCTATTAGCGACAGGTTGACCCAGCCGGTGTCGCTGAAAGAAACGAACAGTTGCTGAGTCTTATGAACATCCTTGGTTCTATCTAAATAGAACCGCAAGGCTCTCTTAACATCCAAGGAATGAAGAGCCTGCTCCCTTCATTTTGGAAATTAGCTAAGTAAGCGGAAGTACCAGAGGTTGGTTTAGATGGAATTCTGACACAACCTTGGGAAGAAATTTAGGTGAGTACAGAGAACTACCTTGTCTTTATGGAATACAGTATACGGAGGGTCCGTAATCAGGGCATGTATCTCAGAGACCCTGAGTGGCTGAGGTAATGGCCACCAGGAAGGCAGTCTTCCAGGTAAGAAATTTAGCTCACAGGTAGCTAAGGGTTCAAAGGCTTCCGAGTGAGCATGTCCAGCACCAGGTTAATGTCCCAGGCTGCAACTGGACGCTAACAGGGGTCTGGTATGGAGAATCCCCTTAAGAAATCTCTTCACCATAGGCAACTGAGCCAGAGTTAAGGAAGAAACCGGCTCATGGAACGCTGAGATGGCACTAAGGTGAACTTTAACTGTGGAGTACTGAAGACCTAAGTTTGACAGGTCCAAAAGATACTCCAGAACCTTGCCAGGAGGACAGGAAAAGGGATTCCAAGAGGATTTTGCACACCAGAGAGAAAAACGTTTCCATTTGGAAGCGTACGTTTTTCTGGTGGCTGGCTTCCGAGCAGCCAGAAGGATGTCTGAGACTCTACGAGACGTTGAACCAATTCACTTCTATCTCTTCAGGAGCCAAGCATGAAGGTGAAGTGATTTCAGGTTGGATGGACCAATCAACCCTGAGTCAAAAGACTGATTTGCAAAGGAAGTGGTCTCGGAGAGGCTGCCAACATACTGTTGAGTAGAGGAAACCATAGTTGCGAGGCCAGGAAGGAGCAATGAGAATCATCTTGGTTCCCTGAGACTCGAACTTGAGGGAGTACTCTCTGATTAGAGGAAGCGTGTGGAAGGCGAAGAAAGCTGCTTTGTCCACCAGAGCCTGAACGCATCCTGACAGAAAATGCAAGGCCCTGGTTTCTGGAGCAGAAGAGAGGCAGTTTTATGCTGAGTGGGGATGCAAAAGGTCCAGGTCTGAGTCCCCACTCTTTGAACAGGGACCGAGCTACGGCTGGATCGAGAGACCACTGTGAGGGTCTGCCTCGTTCTGCTGAGGTGATCTGCTAGGTCGCTTTGTATACCTGGCAGATAAACCGCTTGAATCAGAGACTTGTGCTCCAAGCACCACTCCCACACCCTCATTGCTTCCCTGCAAAGGGGATAAGAATGAGCACCGCCTTGCTTGTTGATGTAATACATCACTGCTTTGTTGTCCGTTTGAAGGAGAATGTTCTTGTGACAAAGGACATCCTTCAGAGCTCGGATTGCATAGAGGACCGCTCTCATCTCCAGGACATTTATGTAGAGATGAGTTTCGAACTGAGTCCATACACCTTGAGTGTGGAGGGAGTGACAGTGAGCTCCCCATCCCATTAGCGATGCGTCTGTGGTGATGGAGATCTGATGATCCGGGGGAGCAAAGGGGAATCCTTCCAGGAGATTGCTCTCTTGAGACCACCAGGTGAGAGACCTTCGAAGGGGCTCCGTCACCTTGATGGGATAAGACTGGGGGTGAGAGGTCGGGGACCACTGAGTGGAGAGCATCCATTGGGTGGTTCTCATGTGCAGTCGGCCAGAGGGACAGTGAAGACCGAGGACGCCATGAGACCCAACATGCATTGCATCGAGAGAGCTGTAACCGATTGGTTCTCCTGATGTAACGGGCCATTCAAGGATGTCGAGTCTTCTGTTCTCTGGAAGGAAAGCCTCGCTGAAGAGGTGTCTAGAAGCCGCCCCTATGAAAAGGAGCCTCTGGGAGGGTTGCAGTTGAGATTTTTTCAAATTCAGCAGAACTCCATGGACGTGAGAAGACGAGAAGTCGCTTGCACGGCTTCCAAAGTCCCTTGAACGGAAGGGCTTGCAGAAGCCAATCGTCCAGGTAGGGAAACACTGAGCCCCACTTTCCTGAGATGCGCCCGCGAACTGCACAACACTTTGTAAAAACTCGCGCCGAGGATAGCCCAAAGGGCAGGACTCTGAACTGATAATGCTGACCCAAAGCTACAAACCTGAGGAACTTGATGTGGGTCGGGTGGATGGGGATATGCTGGTAAGCATCCTGCATATCCAGAGAGGCCAGCCAGTCGTGTGATGCAGCAAGGGTAACAGGGTACCTAGGGAAATCATCTTGAATTTCTCCTGGGAGGAATTTGTTTAACTTTCTGAGGTCTAGAATGGGGCGATCCCCCAGATTTCTTTGGAACCAGAAAGTAATGGAGTAGAACCCTGTGTTTCGAGATGCGGGGCACCAGTTCTATTGCTCTGTTGTTCAGAAGGCCCTGGATCTCCGCGGTGAGGAGGTTCTGACTGAGAGGCCGACAACCTGGGTTGTCGCCTGGGAGGACAATCCGGGGTTTCCAAGAAATTGAGAGAATAACCCTCGCGAATTATCCGAAGGACCCATTTGTCCGGAGTTATGGACTTCCACTGGTTGTAGAAGTACATCAGACGACCTCCCACCCGAGGAGAAAGTTCCACCTCGGGCAGAGTGGATGGAACTTGGGCCAACGACTCATAAGGTAACGCTGGGAGCTTTAGGCCCCTGCGCTTTCTGCTGCGTCTTCTTTTGAGGTTGGGCAGGTTGGCTTTTATGGAAGCTTCCCCTGCCTCTGCCTCGAAAGGACTGACGACTATGAAACTGACGTCTGTTCACATGCCCCCGAGAGGGGGCAGGCGGAGGTCTGGCCAACTTAATGGCCGATCTAGTCTTCTGAGTGGCCTCTAAGGCTTGCTCCACCTGAGGGCCAAAAAGAAAGGAGCCATCAAAAGGCAGTGCCATCACCTGCTGCTGAGCATCATTCGTGAAGCCAGAAGTACGCAGCCAGGAATGGCGCCGAGTACAAATCCCTGCAGCTGCTGAGCGAGAAGCAGTGTCGAAAGCGTCCATGGCGGCTTTGACCTGTTGGTTATTGGACTCAATACCTCTAATAATGGTCAGAAGCAGCTCTGACTTGGAATCCGAATCTGGAAGAGCTTCAACCATTCTTTTCATAGAGTGCCACAGGATATACTCATACTGAGAAAAATAGCCTTGATAACTGGCAATACGATACTTAGAGTGGAGGCAGCAAGACTCTCTTACCTAATGTATCAATCTTACGAGACTCTTTGTTAATAGGTCGAGCTGTAGTAGTTTGAGGAAGAACGACCTTGTCATTCTCTGCCAGGACTACAATAGGATCCGCAAGGCTTGGGATGCCAAAATGGGACGATCCTTGGGAGCTGAATACTCTTATCAATGGATTTAGCCACTGAGGGAATAAGAGCAGGATTATTCCATACCATTTGAGACAGCGCCTGAAGGAAGGCTGGATCGGAGGAGTCAAATCCGTAGGGATCTCCGCATAGAAGATACTGGAGTCTTAATATCTTCCCAGGATCGATGTCTGTAGTCTGGAGAGAAAGAGTGGATCCCAGGTTCTTCAACAGAGACTTAAAGGACAGGTCCTCACCACAGGCTCTGTAGCAAAGAAAGATCCTGTTTCTCCACTTCATCACCCAACCGAAGGTCTGGGTCAGGCTCAAGATCATCTCCTGATGGTCCAGAAAGGACTGTTTGGACAGGAAAGGAGTGAAAATTAGGAGAGGAGGAAATAGCAGAAAAACAAGGAGAGTCCCTGCGGCTGCTGGCGCGACGGCAAAACGGGTTGAAGACGGAATGGAGGAGGCGATGGCGCCAAGAGGCATGCTGCCTCACTGGCGCCCGGCGGCGCCGTGGACGACAATGCGCGACAGCTGCTGACGACACAGTGCATGGTGCCGCGGACGACGCCACAAACGGGTACCGACGACGACGCTATTCATCGGCGCCGGTGGACGACGCCAGGATCGGGCGCCGCAAACGGTACTGCAGATGACGCCCGAACGGCACCGCCTATCCAACGGCATCACCAGCGCGCCAGGAGACTCGCGCGCCTGCAAGACCCAGCGGCACCGAAACGCGCCGACAAGCCAACAGACCCTGCCGGCGCCGGAAAAGCCCCAGGAACCTGGAAAGCTAGAGAAGGAAAAACCAGGAGATAAGGGCATCGGTGAGGCCCCGCGCCCGCAGCCATGTGAGGGGGAAACACTGGTAACGGAGTCGCTGGCACCAAGAAGGTGCCACGCGATCAGGAAGGTGCAACCGCCTACCTGATCGCCGGAGGGCCCGAGGGCTCCGAGGCAACCGAGCCAGGCAGAAGAACCAACCTCTGAGCCCATTGCTCCATAAGAGCGGCCCACTGATGAAACTGCTCATCTGGAGTCCTACCTATAGGGGAGGGACTCCGAGGTCGAGGACGACGACATCGGAAGTTGCGCAGCATTCAAGAAGGAGACCGCAACCAGCAACGATAACCGAGCGCCGACACGCAGACATACCAGAGAGCGACCCCGAGTGATGCCTTCTTTTGGACCTGTGGGCCGGAGAAGAGCTCGAGGCCGAAACGGGTGCCGGTGAATGCGATCGCTTATTTTTATGCCGGCGGGGACCGCCCATCTCCGGCATCGGACTGACCGTTGTCGGAACCCCGCTGAGGAGAAGAAGGCTGACCGCACCAGCCCGCTGACTGAACAGTTTCATACTAAGTCTCCCTACCGCCACCTGACCTGCTCATGGTCGACTCCGTCCAGTAGGCCGAGACTTCTTCAAGTAAAATTTAATATTAGAAAAATTTAACGAAAATAGAATAAAATTAAGCGATACTACTTATCGTGATAAAGTTACAAAAAAACAAACTGAAAACTATGCGCTAGTTTGAAGTTTGACTCCCGACAGGCGAGCGACGTCGTCACTGAAGCGCACTCGACGGCGGGAAAAAAGGAACTGAGGCGGTTGGAGGGTCATCGCTGAGATGGTCATTACCGCCGAGGCCGCTGCCTCAAGCGCCATGTCTCGGCGGCGCCTGCCTCTCGCTACTTACTTCCAGCAAAATGTTTGCTCCGGCGGGTCTTAGTGCCTCCGGCGCTAGTCCCACTAGTGTGAATGAGTGGTGGAGACTTATGTCCAGGAAGATCTGCTCCTATAAGTCCAGTATTTGAACAGGGTCTAGCTGGGATTTACAGGTTTATCAAGAATCAGGTTCTCCAAGGTGTTTTTTACCAACTGAACTGACCACATTGACTCTTGTTCTGTTTTTCATGAGACTACCCAGTCATTCAGCTGAGGTAAGGGAAAACCACCATGCCTTGTTTTCTCAGATGTGCTGCCACCACAGCCAGGCACTTTGTGAAAAACTCTGGATCTGAGACAAGACCAAATTTTAGAGTTGTGAATTGGATTGGCAGTTCCCCAGCTTAAATCTGAGGTACTTTCTGGGAAACTGACTGGGATATGAAAATGGGCATCTTTCAGATCAAGGGATACCAGCCAATGACCTTTCAGCAAAGATGGTATCACTGTTCTTAGTGTGACCGTCTCAAATTTTTATTTTTTTCAAATGATTGTTTAGTAACCTGAGGTCTAAAATGGGCATCAGTCCCATTTTTCTTGTGGGTCAGGAAGTATCTTAAGAATAGGCCCTGCCCCACTGAGAGGCAGGGATGTTTTCTATAGCTTTTGATATAGGTTCTCCTGCTCCCCCACACCTAGCACCTCTCCTCTGCCTCCAACCTAGTCACCTCCTCAGATCCCTACTGCTATACTGATATTATGCTCTCCTTCTGCACACTGCATTTGACTCTCCCTTCACCCTTTTTTCTTTAGCACTTAGCAACGCTCCAAACAATCTCTTGTTTGCTGACAACTGACTGGTTTCACCATTGGGCACTGTAAATTGTCTGTTTTCCTGTGACCTGTACCCTGTTTGATATATAATCCTGTTTGTTTACCTTTGTATGTCTGCAATCCTTTGTATAATTTCACCTACCTGTTGTACTGAAATGTCCTGACCTGGAACATATGTAAAGAGCTCTGAGCTCAAATGGTTTTCTGAGTACTGAAATAAATAAATAAATATTAACAGTTTTTTCACTTCCAGTTCAAGCAGACCTTTTCTCTGTGAGAGTGAGCTGAAAATGTCTGTTTCTGCAGGGTGGAAAATGTTTGAACTGCAGACACACTCTGGCCCACTACTTCCAGTACCCACTTGTCTGTGGTAATGTTTACCCATTCCTGAAAGTAGTGTGACAATCTTACTCCCACTGGTAATGGTTGGGCGACCTGGTCAAAATGGTAAGGGGCTTTGTTTTGGTTTGGGTTTAGGCATTGCAGCTGCAGCATTGTGTCTGGACATACTGTCCCCCCTTCCCCTATAGTAACCTCTTTGTAACTGGTACTCATAAAGATTGTAAGAGACACAGGCTCTTGGGAAGTATCACTTGCCTCTGCCTTCCCTTCCGTATGACCTGTAGGAGGTACAGGCCTTTTCCTTCTCATTGTTACTTTTGAAAGTGGCTTTGTATTGATCCACTTTTTTTTATGTTGGCCTGTTTTGTCACCAAATAATGAATCTCCATCAAAGGAGAAATCCATGGCATTGTTTTGAGTATCCTGGGAAAAATGATAGTTCTCAGCCAGGAGAACCTTCCTAAGGACACTGTATGAGCCAAAACTCTGGCAACAGTGTGATGCGTGTTACCACAGTGTGGAAATTATATTTTACGCCCAGAGCTGGTCTTGCTGTAGCAGTCAGATTATTGCCACACCATCCACTGATCTTTCTACCAGTGCAGAGCTGTGTTTCAGGTGATTTCAAGTACTGTGCTATGTGCTGAATAAGTTGCCTGCCTGGTATGCAGGGAAGCTGTTGAATAAATCTTTTGCCATAGTATTACATTTTTTAAGAGTTGTTTTCAGGGGCCTGCACAGATAGAGTAATATTTGCTCTCTCACTAGCAGCAGCCTGGACTACCCATGATGATAAGAATGGGCATACAGATACTATATACAGATATCGTGTTTGACGTATTTCTTCTGTCACTCAACTGTATTATACTTTTTTGTTCCCTTGCTCCTTTCCCCGGGTCAACACCTGAAGGCAGAGCCTTGGCTCAGCGTGCCTTTCCTGGGCACCAAATGTTTAAATAAAAAAAAAAATTAAAATATTCCACCCCCTGCTTGTCCACGTGATATTTTTTTCTCAGTTTGTTTTGTTGATGGCTGCAGCTATGACTTTTACTATGACCTTTTTTAAGTAATTTATGTATGGGAAGTAACATCCTTCTTGGTGGAGCTACTCCCAGCATGTCCATAAAATCAGCAACCTCTTCATCATCCTGTTTCTAATGGGGGGATGTTGAGGGAATCAATCATTTGTCTGATAAATGAGGGAAAAGATGAGTAATCCTCAATTTGCATTGGAGGAGGTTTGAAATCTTGATCAGGTTTGCCCTCTAACTCGATGAGATCACCTTCCTTCTCTTCTGAAGGCAGAAAGGCTGCAGCCTGAGCCAGGAGGGATGGGGGTGGCAGGTATCTTTTGAAAGTTCCACAGTGATGGAGGACTTAGGTGACGCCATGCTAGGTGAATGACGTTAGTCACATCACGCTCCCCATATCCTGGAACAGAAACCCTAAGTAACAGCAATTTAAACTGTAAATTTTATAAAAATAACTAGTGAGGGTGAAGCCAGAATGCGATGGGGAATGAGTGACTTAGCCAGAGGAGCCCTCAAACAGAGGACAGTTCGAGGCAGAATCCGAGAGTGAGGATTCTCAGGCCTCCAGCACATCTAGGTGCTGCCACGCCAAAATGGGGAAACTGGACCTAGTACCATTACAGAAACAAATGGCCCTAATACTCACAGAGATCTGTGACTTCAGAAAAGAAATGCACCTTACAACAGTGACACTGAGAACCATATTGAAAAAGTAGAGGAAAGTATGCAGGAGCATCTCATCTCCTCTGATCAGTGGATAGATAAAACAGAACAAGCAATATTACAGCTTCACAACATGATGCAAGCACTGCAGGACCAGGCTGATGATGCGAGAGCCACAATTGCCATAATAATATCCACATCTCGGGGTACCGGAGGGATCTGAGGGCACCGCAATGATTCTGTTTGTTCAACAACTGCTCCAATCCTCCCTTCAGCTCCCTGAGGCCCTCAACCTAGAAGTTGAGTGAGCCCACAGGACTTTGGGACCCAAGCCAGCAGCGGGAGCTAGGCCCTGCACCATTCTCATGAAATTCTTATGTTTTCAGGAGAAGGAAAACATTTTACATACTGCTTGGAAAATGGGAATTATAAACTGGCAAGAACAGAGATTTTATTTTTAAAATGATTATGTTCCAGAGGTGATGGCCCAGAGAAAAACATACCTACCAGTTATGAAGACTCTGCGGGTGGCAGATCTCTGCTTTTGCACCCCATATACCCTGCCAAAATGATGGTCTTTTTTCTGGATGGTCCACAAACACTTGAGACAGTGGCAGTGGTTGCAGCATTGCTAGGTTGGAGGAAGACAGAGGCCCCACAAGTTCAACAATAGCAGCAGAGGAGCATGCTGGCTGGGAAACTTTCACAGCGACTTTGGCAGCAGAGGCAGAATGATGCAAGGCGCCAGCAGGGAGCTGAGTCACTCCAAAGAACTGTGGAAGAACTATGCAGGTAGCAGCAGTCCCAAGAGAAGAAACAACAACAATCCCAGGCTAAAGCAGATGCCTGAACCTTCAGAAACACATGAAGAGTGAACCTGAGGAGACGTTCTAATGGATTTATGGGAACTTCTCACCCCGTCCTCCCATGATACTTTACCCTCAAAGAGGAAACATCTCAGCAAGGCCCAGGAGGCCTAACTTAACAACAGCACCTCCTCTGATGCAGTAGCGGACTCCCAGAGAGGAGGGTAGGGGGCAGAGATGCTCTCATTCTCAGGATCTCCATATAAACTGGAATATAATAACTGACTTGTCAAGGACCCAGAGTTGATTACTAAAGCTCAGACATTCTCCCTCCTTCCCTATCCCACAACCTCGTAAAATAGGAGTAGACAATTGACCCCCTGGATGAAAGGGGGGTCTCTACGGAGAACAGTGGCCACAATGAAGTTTTAGGGAAGGCCATACCAAATTACAAACAATTCAAAACAGTCGGCTGTTGTGGCCACGATCACCTCCCTGTGACCTGAAGGCAGGGGCTGTTTTACACCATGCAGGCAGCCCGGATGCAAGTGATCACGTTGTTCTCTTCCTCCCTCCCTATTTTTACTTTCTTGTATTTTGAGCACTGGGGGAGGGGGATATGCATGTTGGCCACTGGGCACTTCAACCTAAATGGCTGAGGGATCTTAAACAGCAAGCTGGCATCTTTACATAACAGCTCCTGGTTAAAAGTTTTGAGCTGTGTAGCTGACTACAGAAAATTGATTGTTATACAATTTAAAGAAACACAGTGCCTAACAATTTTCTCTTCTATTGATATTCCTATCCTTGGTAACTGCAACTTAAGTGGCTGAATCTCCAGATGTGGTGAAAAGCGACCAGACACTTGGGCTCTTCCCCTGAAACAGCAGACCTGGCTCCTCCACTCTTTTGATTCAATAGGTAACGTGTAACTACAGCTAAAAGATAATTGGGTGCAGAAGGACTGAGGGTGGGGGATGGTTTGGGGAGGAGGACTTGAGGGATGGAAGACTGTCTCTTTTTCTTGGGCGGGACTGGATGACTGAGATGTGATTTACATAGTTGCTGCCAAAGGGGTGGTCTGAGAGGGGTTGGAGGTCTTGGTTGAGTGGCTGGTGACTGGGAACCCAGGAAGGCACACCGTCAGAAAGACCTTGATAGGACCTGCTGGATGGGAATCACAGTGTGACTTTCTGGGAACAACCCCAATAAGTGCAAAGCACAGTGATACCTGACAAGAAGGCCCCACAGTAGTGGTAGAAATGTGGGGTGGGTTTCAGGGAGCCACTTGGAGGCCAGGTGACAGTCTGCTGGAAGGTGCCTTTCCTCCGGATTTGTGTAGTGGGGGGAGGGGCGAGGATGGAAGTACAGATTAAAAGAGGTAATAAAGGATAAAGACCAGGGACACTGGTTTACCGGGATTGAGAAAGGGCAAATTCCATTTTGCACATTGTAAAAAATGATACTGTCACCAGTGTCTGCTAAGCCAAAATCCAGTTTTACCGGTGTTTGGTTTTGTGTACTTTATTTAACAATTTTTAACTCTGCTAACATGCATTTAAGCAGTTTTGACCTCCACTATTGCACTTCCTTCCACCCTTGTACCAATTTAAAGTTATTTTAGGTACAAAATATGATGGCAGCAACAGCACTACAGCCCCCATCCCTGATGTGTGATGGAAACAGCAGGAAGGCCCCCGTCCCTCTGGTGCAATGGCAGCACCAACAACACTACAGACCCATCCCTCTGGTGTGATGGCAGCAGCAACAACACTGTGTCCCCCCTCCCTCAGGTGTGATGGAAGCAGCAGCACTGCGGTCCCTATCCATTAGGTGTGATGGCAGCAGTACCACATTCCACATTCCTCAGGTGTGATGGCAGTATCAGCACTATGGCCCCCATCCCTCTGGTGGACAGCAGCAGTACAACATTTCCCATCCACCAGTGGTTATGGCAGAAGCACTACGGCCCCGCCTCTCAGGTGTGATGGCAGTAGCAACAATGCAGTCCACATCCCTCAGGGATGATGGCAGTAGTGACAGCACTATGATCCCTTTCTTCAACACCCACACCCCACATGCACAAGTAAAATTACTTAGTCTCTTTGCTTGTTAGAACTCAGATGTGAATTAATCTGAACCACCACCACTACTAAGGTGGACCACATTTATTTTTCCTATCATTTAACTGCTTGAATTGGATTTCTGCCTGTGACACCACCGACCAGGGTTTGGGAACAGGTTTGGGTGTTGGAGGACTGTCGAGGGTGAAGGCTTGAGTGTCCAACGACCACTCGCCTTCTCCTGTGAGGGAGGGTATATTCACAGTTCAGCATTTGCTGGCCCCAGGTGGAGGCTGGAGGCATGGCAACACATTGGCCCTCATTGCAGAAGAGAACGTGATGGATGTCAGCTTATGCCTTAACATCATGTGGCCTGTCATGCTCCCACAAAAATGGAAAAACACCTGCTGGCCTCCCAGAGGATGGCTTCTGGTCCCTCCATAAGCATGAAGCCCCAGACACATGCATCTGTTCTGACCCCTGCCATGCCTGGGATATACAGGAAGCTCTTTAGGGTGATTGTCTTCCCTTGTTAGCCTCCCACAGGGGTAGGGGCCCACCGATGAAGGGTTACTTTGGGTTACCTGGTAGCATGGCCATAAGGGGCAGTGGATGATGGTGGTGGGGACTCAGCAGCAGAGGTAGGGGAACTTGGCAGGGCTGAAGGAGTGATGGCCAGGGGTAAGAGGAACAAAAAAAAAAACTGCCTGAATTTGCTTCTTTGAAATAATGTCTTCACCTAAAAATAAAATTCACAAGTGATTAGTGGAGGACCTTCTAATGCATCTCACAAACATGTGGATTCCTTTTTCCCTTGGTCTCCATGAAAAGGGTGTCTCTTAGTTTTCATGTCTGAGCTCAGATGTGAATTAAGCACCATTCTACCCACCAGCATCATACAGCCCCTGGGGTCTTACCTTCCGTGTCACTGAATGTGCTTTCCATTCCACTGGCCAAGCATAAGTACACTTAAACACGTAACATTTGCTTTTTATTAAAGCAGTCTGTCAGAAAACTTTTTGTTGTCACAGAGACTGACACAACAGGTGGGAGAGAAGGTGCAAATGATGAAATGGGCAGACTAGGTGGGCCATCAAAGTCTATGTTTCTATCCCATTCACCTAAATAAGTAGTAAGGCAGCTTGTTCCTTGTGAACATACTTTCATTCAGACTAATTTTCAGTCAAACAACTGAGGGTTTTGATGGCCCTGCTGATTATAAACTTGAATAAACTAGTTGGTAACAGTGATCCTGTGCTTACAATCTATATCCTAGAAGTTCATATGCAAAAAATACAATAAAAACCTGACTAAAGTCTAAAAACAAGCTTATAAAACACAAAATGTATCTGAACATTTATATTTATCTATACAACATCATTGCAGCCCGTGTATAACTCGGATAAATTACATGGTACCCTGACTACTGTATGATGTAGTAAACATATATTGGTATTTTTTTATATATTTTTTTGTAAACTGGGTAAACCTACTAGGCAAAACTGCCTGTTTTCAGAGGTGACCCAGGAGCACTGTAGAGGTTAAGTGCCTTGCTCAGAGTCACACAGTATGCAAGTGGAGGTTGTGGGAATCAAACCCAAGTCTTCTAAATGTACTCAGTTCGATCACTGTTTGTTACTCTAACCACTAGGCTATACTGCCAGCCATAACACCCATATATAATGTTTTAATATATGATTTCAATAATAGAGCACAGTACCTACAGTGCAAATTATGAACACTGAACACTTTGCAACATTTTACTAAAACTATTATTTCCCTCTCCATCTGCTTATGTTTTCTTACACCAAAGTGGGTGTATAGTTGACAGAGCACTGTAAATAGCCTGAGGTTGCACTACTGCTTGCAATGCCAGGGACTCGGGATCAGAAGTGAATTCCCGTTGCTAAAGGTCTGGCCAGGGGAGTAGGATCGAGCACTTGGGGGGCTGCTCTCGTCCTCTAGAAACAGTGGCCTGCAGGTCCTGCTGCTTTACTGTCACCTGGGTGACCACAGGTGGTGGTGCAATGAGACTGCAGAGCAAATCGGGAAGAGAAGAAGCTAGCCAGGATCTGGAGTAGTGGCATGTCTCTATTTGCCCTACTTCCTTGGATCCCCTCGAGTGTTGGTGCCCTCAGGAACAGAGACCAAAATACCAGTAACAATCACCCCACATCGGCTGCTGGTAGAAGGGACCCAGCTGCCCCAGACTTCATAACCAGTTTCCATGAGGGACCCACTGGGCTACCCGACACACATTAAAGGACTGTGGAGGAGTGACCTGGGGCCCTCTCCCTTCCCACCTGGGGGTACAACCTAGGCAGGATGGGGGCAGGCTCACAGGAGCTCCTGAGCATTACCTGGGGTGAAGCTAGGGGATACCCAGCCTAGGGATCTCTGAAAAGTGGAGACTGACGCTGTGAGAAGGGGGCATAGAAAGAGAAAATAAAAACATTTAAAAATATGCTGAAATCTTAGGGATTCTGTGCAGAGAAATGCAATTTCCGTGAGGCACCGGTACAAGAATTCAAAATCCACAAACCAAGCAGGATTCCGTGATTTTACCGTGTTACCGTAAAACAGAAAACCATTGTCCCTGATAAAGACTAGAATGCTACAAGTACTGCAGAACAAGAATATGCCAACCGGTCATTGAGCTGCAGACCCCCTTCCGGCAGTAAAAGGGACAGCTCCCATGGGGTGGGAGGTCCCATGTGTAGACTACCAAGAAACTAGAATACCAATCGAGGTTGGGCGCCGCTAAGGCCCCCCCCATCATTTCTTCTTCTGCCCACTATCTCCTGTGTAGTTTGGATTTGCCTCGGTCATTGGGAGGGAGACCACGAGGAAGATTCTCATCTTCAGTTGGGATTCAGAGAAGTACAGGCACACTAAGTGACAAGGCCTTGGAAATAAAGGGAAACAGGCTGGTACCACTATCGATGGGAAAGGATCCTATAACCCAGAACACAAAGCAATGGGGCCTGATGGGATTCACCCAAGAATTCTAAAAGAACTAAGAGTAGAATTAGTGACACCACTGACTACTCTCTTTAACAAATCATGGAAAGATGGGGTGGTACCTGAGGACTGGAGGAGGGTGGATGTGATTCCTCTTCACAAAAGTGGGAGCAGGACAGAGGCAAGAAACTACAGACCAGTTAGTTTGACCTCAGTGGTAGGGAAAATGATAGAATCACTTCTGAAGGAAAGAATTGTTGAGTACCTAAGAAGCCAGTGGGGCCAGGGACCCAAGGCAGCATGGATTACGATGGGAAGGTCGGTGAGCGAATCTAATAGATTTCTTTGACTGGGTGACCAAAGTAGTAGACCAGGAGGGGCTGTGACATGGCCTACCTAGATTTTAGCAAGACATTTGATACAGTCCAACACAAAAGATTAATACACAAGTTAGCCAGCCTTGGAGTGGGTCCCAAGATGGTAGCCTGGATAAAAATTGGCTAGACAACAGGACGCAAAGGTAGTAGTAAATGGAGTCCACAGTGAAGAAAGGAGGTTACTAGCGGGTACCGAGGGTTCAGTACTGGGACCGTCCTTTTAATGTCTTTATAAGTGACATTGCAGAGGAACTGAAGGAAAGTATGTCTCTTTGCAGACGACGCAAAGATCTGCAACAGGGTTGATACACAAGATGGAGCGGAAAGGATGAGAAGGGACTTGGCAAGGTTGGAGGAATGGTCAAATGTATGGCAGCATAGATTCAATGCAAAGAAGTGCAAGGTAATGCACCTGGGAAACAAAAACCTAGGGGAAGAGTACACAATGGGGGGTGAGATACTGACAACAGTAAAAATGGAAAGGGACCTGGAGGTAATTATATCAGATGACCGAAAGGTGGGCAAGCAATGTGAGAAGGCAGTAAGGAAGGCTGGGGGGATACTGGGATGCATAGGGAGAGGCATCAATAGTAGAAAACAGGAAGTTGTTATCCCTCTGTACAGTTGGTGAGACCCCCACCTGGAGTACTGTGTGCAGTTCTGAAGACCCCATCTCCGCAAAGACATAGACAGAGTGGAGGCTGTCCAGAGGAGAGCAACCAAAATGGTGCAGGGTCTGCACCAGAAGACATACGAAGAAAGACTGAAGGAGCTTAAGATGTATACCCTTGAGGAAAGAAGGGAGAGAGGGGACATGATAGAAACTTTTAAGTACCTCAAGGGAACCAACAAAGTCCAAGAGGTAGCATTTTTCAGAAAAAGAGATGTGCAAGAACATGGGGACACAATTTGAAGATAGAGGGGGGATGGGCTCAGAGGTAATGTGAGAAAGTATTTTTTCACGGAGAGGTTTGTGGATGCATGGAACAGCCTCACTGAGGAGGCCGTGGAGAACAGTGGGGGAATTCAAGAATGCATGGGACAGACATAAGGCAGTCCTACTGGGGGGTAGGAGGAAGTAAGCGGTTGGTTAACTAGGATCTGCAGCTTATCTGTTAGGTAGGAAAATGGGCAGACTAGGTGGGCCAAGTGATCCTTATCTGCCATCAAATTCTGTGTTTCTATGTTTCTAACAGGTTTCCAGGGTCTGGGAAGACAATGACGACTTCCTCCCCACACCTCTTCCTGTACCCATACCCACCCACAACACATATTAAATGCCAGGAGGCCCCTCCATTGAAGATGTTCCTCCACACAGGGTGGTTGCCCTGCCATCTGGGTCTAACCTAAGATCAAGCATCTTGAAGTACAACAGGTTTCTCTCAGAATATTAGGAGCCCAGTTGGCCCTTGGATGTCTGAGTTTGCAGTTATGTTTTAAAGTTGTAATGGCAATTAGAGATCCCGTTAAGGGAAATGTGTTACAGTTAGAAGTTCAAATGTTAGAGGTTATAAGGTACGATGAGAGTTTATAAATGTCAGCATGTACCAAACCAGAGAAAGGTGAATGTGGTGGTGGGGGCACTGGAGGTGGGGCGGGGGTTCAGACAGCCTGCAAGGTGGCCCTGCTTACTCCAAACAGGGAGAATGACTAAACTACCAACACAATTATTCTCCCTTAATGTAAATGGTCTCTCCACCCCAATCAGAAGATCCAGGATTATGTCCTACCTAAAAAAAAAGACTAAGGTCAAAATAATTTACCTGCAGGAGACTCACCTGTCCAGCTTGGAGCACTACAAACTCATGAAATTTGGTTATAGCTCAGTATACTCCTCCTCGTTCAGCAACAGGAGTAAGTGAGGGGTGGCAATATTGATCCCACATACTACGGCATTCCAACTTACTCATGGGAAGACCCGGAAGGTCGACTGATAATAGTGCAAGGCACTTTAAACCAGACGGAGATAACCCTAGCAAATACTGCCTCCCAGTTCAAAGACCTCATCCCTGAGACCCCTATTAGACAGAATAATTCAACAAACGAGATGTTCCAATGCTATGAGGGGATTTTAACATAGCACCAATCCCAAGCTGGAATTCGTCCAATCCAAACCCAAGTAAACAAATGCTAGTACAAAAATTCTTTAAAAGATTCCTGAGGGAGGTGGGATGGGTCGATGTCTGACATCACATACACCCCCACACCAGAAACTACACACACTACTCAGCAGTGCATAAAACCTATCCATACATAGATCAATGCTACACACAGGTGGAGAGCCTACAATATCTTTGAGATAGCAGCATCAGGGATATTCTCCACTCAGAACATGCACCAGTAGTCAGCTTTTAAAACTTGGGCCTACAATGTAGGAATACTTTCTGGCACCTAAACCTGTATTACTTAGGGTCCCCACAGTTTAAGAAACATGTGACTGATTGTACTGAGGACTTTCAAAATAATAACCCCCCAAACGACACGAACCCAGCATATACTGGGATACCCTGAAGGCAGTCCTGTGGGGGACTATAATTCAATATACAGCAGCAAAAGTTAGGAAACGTAGAGAATGCCAGCAGCAGCTGGAGGAGACCCTGCATTTCCTCCAGATGGCTCATAAGCAAGGAGATCACTCAGTCATGGAACAATTAAAAGAAACCAAAACAGAACTGGACACATTAATTAAGCACAAAACAGAAATTGCCCTGACCTTCCTCAGACACAAATACTACGAGGTGGAGGCCAGGGCCACCTGCCTCCTGGCCTAACAGATTTGCAGTCAGAGGTGAGCGGCAACTATAATAGCTCTAACGTATCCCAGTACAGGCCAAAACATCAACCTGGATGATCCAGGGAAATTACAGACCAGTCAGTCTGACCTCCATTGTGGTCAAGCTCATGAAGACCATACTAAAGGAAAGGTTGATGGAATATCTAGACGAAAGTACAGTTACGTAAGAACTTACTGTAACAGTAGATCGTCAAGAACAGCTCTTGCAGCAGGTTACACCATTAGGACTGAAGCCGGCAGGTGCCAGGACCCCACGGAAATTTTCTAGCTAGTAGTATTCAGTGGGGACCGCCCCCGACATCAGGCATAGTACATAAGGGGGCGGTCCTCCAGAATCCCCAGTTCTCCCGCCGGAGACTCCCGGCCGCTGGATGACATCAGAAGAGGAGACTGAGGATCTGCCATCAAATGGCAGTCAGAAAGATGCTGAGACATCCGATCCTAGGAGAAGGATGTTGGAACTAGAACCTACCTCCAGTGGGGATGGTGGGAGGGAAAGTACCTGCTGCAAGAGCTGTTCTCAAAGATCTACTGTTACGGTAAGTTCTTACTGTACTATCTTACTTCGAGAAACAGCTCTTGCAGCAGGTTACACCATTAGGACTGATTCCCAAGCAATAATGGAAATCCCACACCATTGGGAGGAGGGAAGGTAGAAATCCTTCATGGAACCTAAGCCTAGGACAGAAGTCCTTGAAGGACTGCTAGACCAAAACCTGCTCTCCCTATGCAATATCCAGGCTATAATGCCAGATGAAAGTGTGCATGGAGCTCCAAGTAGCTGCAGCACAGATGGCCGAGGTGGACACATTCTTAAGGGCCGCAAAGGAGGTAGCCACCCCTCTTATGGAATGACCCTTAACCGCACCCAGTAAGGGTTTGTTGCGCTTCTGATAACAGAACGTGATACACTGAATGAGCCACCTGGACAGCGACTGTTTAGAAACAGGAGCTCCCATCATCCTCTGGGCAAACGAAATAAAAAGCTGGTCCGATTTTCGGTGGTGTTTGGTTCAGGTCAGGTAGTATCGGAGACACCTATGCACATCCAGGGTGTGCAACAGAGCCTCTCCTCGATTCAAATAGTTGGGAAAGTACACTGGTAGATCGATGTCCTGATTAAGGGTGAGAGCTGAGACCACCTTAGGCAGAAATTTGGGATTAGTCCGTAGGGATACCGTCTTGGTGAAAAACCAAATAAGGCTCTTTGCACATGAGTGCATGGAGTTCAGAAATTCTTCTGGCCGAGGTAACGGCAACTGAAAATAACGTCTTCCAAGTGAGAAGATGTAGCTCGCAATCCGCGGCTGGTTCAAAGGGTGGCAGCGTAAGCTGCTCCAGGAAAAAGGGTAGGTCCCATGGCGGAATTGGATCCTTAATCGGAGGTCTAAGGTGGAGAATACCTCTCAGGAAGGCTCGTGCCGTGTCCAACTGAGATATGGTGCATTGGCCTATAGGATAATGATAGGCTGTTATGGCACAGAGGCGTACTTTGATTGAGGAGTAGGCCAAGCCTGTCTGAAAAAGAGACAAGAGGCAGTCCAAGACCGACTTTTCTGGACAGTCTAGAGGCGAAAACCCCCGCGCTTGAGCCCATAGGCAAAAACGGTGCCATTTCATGGCGTAAGTAGCATGAGTGGCCGGTTTTCTCACGGCCACCAGAACGTCAGCTACCTCTTGCGAGACCCCATGTCACAAAATGGCTATGTCTCTAGGAGCCAAGCATGCAGGCTCAGAGAACGAAGGTCCAGATGGATCAAGGAGCCCTCCTCCTGAGACAACAAGTAAGAGCTGATTGGCAGAGGCACCGGAGGTTCCTGGGATAGCTGATGTAGTAGAGGGAACCAGATCTGCCTGGGCCAGAATGGCGCAATGAGTATCAGCGTCGCTTGCTCTCTGCGAAGTTTCAGAAGAACCCTCTGGATCAATGGAAAGGAGGAAAAGGCATAGAGAAATCTGCCCATCCAGGAGAGGAACAACGCGTCTCATCAGAATACACCAGGCCCTGGATCTAGTGAGCAAAAATTGGGCAGTTTTGCGTTGGATGGGGACGCAAAAAGGTCTAACTCTGGTGTACCCCATCTGTGAAACAGATCCTCTACTACCTTCTGGAGTAGTTCCCACTTGTGGACTCTGGCCTGAGAGTGGCTCAGGCCGTCTGCAATGATGGTGTCCACTCCTGGGACATGAACAGCAATGAGGTTTGCGCCGTGTTGCAAAGCCCAATCCCACACCCTCATAGCCTCCCTGCAAAGTGGGTAGGAATGGGTGCCTCCTTGTTTGTTGAGGTAATACATCACCGTGGAATTGTCTGTTTGTAACAGAAGGGTACCCGGTGGAATCTCTGACTGGAAGGCCTGCAGGGGGTAAAGAACTGCTCTCATTTCCAGGATATTTATGTGGAGATGAGTCTCTTGGGCAGTCCACAGGCCCTGAGACCAGACACCGTTGAGGTGTGCTCCCCATCCGAGCCCTGGGGTGTCTGTGGAGAGTGTCACAATCGGAGACGGCGCAATGAAGGGGACCCCTGCAGATAGATTCTTCGGATCTAGCCACCATTGCCAATCCCGGATTACGGTCTTCCTGATCCAGATTGGAAGCTGCAAATGGTCTTGCTTTTGATCCCATTGGACCCGTAACATGCACTGGGTGACCCGCATGTGGAGACGAGCAAGCAGGACTGTTGCAATGGCCGCATCCATGTGTGCGAGCAGGCAAAGGACCAATCTGGCAGGAACGGTCTTCTTTGCCGAAATGTCCCTGATGAGGGATCTGATGTGTTCTGCTCTGTCCTGGGGAAGAAAAGCTTTCCCCTGGACGGTGTCCAGAACTGCACCTATGAACTGCAGAGTCTGTGACGGAACCAGGCGTGACTTCTCTTGATCGATCATGATGCCCAGTGTCTCGAACAGAGACTGAGTGTAATGGATGGCGGACATCAAGGCCTCCCAAGAGGGCGCCATGATAAGCCAGTCATCCAGGTAGGGGAACACATAGTGGCCTTGTCTCCCCAGAGTCGCCCCTACGACCGCCATACACTTCGTGAATACCCGAGGTGCCGATGACAGTCCGAAGGGGAGGGCTCGGAACTGATAATGGTGGCCCTGGAACACGAAGCGCAGAAACTTCCTGTGCGCATGAGCAATGTGTATATGCAGGTAAGCATCCTGCATGTCCAAAGACGCTAGAAAGGTACCCTGCTTGAGCATGGGAATCAGACCTGGGAGGGTCACCATGCGGAAGCGTTTGTACAGGACCGACTCGTTGAGGTTGCTGAGGTCCAGCATCAGACAGAGGTCCCCTGTTTTCTTGAGAACCAGAAAGAAGTGAGAATAATACCCTGCACTCCTCTGGTTCCGTGGTACGTGCTCTATCACTTCTTTTCCCAGGAGCGCGAGCAGCTCCTGCTGTATGAGCAGGGCGTGCTGACCCGTGTAACGGGAAAGCTGGGGAGGTCTTGCCAGTGGGTGGTCAAGAAATTCTATAAAGTGACCTTTCTTGACCAACTGGAGGATCCATCGGTCGGTGGTAATCGGCTGCCACCCTAAAAAGTGGCGAGCGATGCGACCCCCGACCTTTTGTGCCCACTGATTCAGAGGAGGGCGGGGGCCAGGAAGGAGTCATGTTCTGGCAGCACTGGTCCCTGCAGGCTGGGCCAGTTTAGTGTAGCGTTGAGCTCTGCCTGGGGATGGCTTAGCCTGGGCTTTCCGCTGAAAGGTGCCCCTCTTTGTTGCTAGCCAGAACGTGGCTCCTGCCTTTGTTGCTGGCTGTGAAAATGGCTCTGGTTCCTACGAAAGGAACCGGGCCTGGGTCTGTACATGGCCTGTGCAGGCCTGACTGCCTTCCCGGCATTCTGGAGTTTGGTGATAACCTTCTCCGAGGGTTCACCCAAGAGTACTTTGCCATTGTAGGGGACGTCAAGAATGTTCTTCTGTACGTTCGGGGTGAAGCAGGAGACACGGAGCCAAGAGTGTCACCGGAGACAGATGCCTGAAGCTGCAGCTCTGGTGGTCAAGTCTGCAGAATCGTATGCAACTCGTAGTACTTGGGTACCCACATCAGAACCTGTGTGGAGAAGGTTTAGGAGGTCTGCCTTCTGATCGCCATCAGGAAGCTTATCAACCAGGTCCTGGCCCTGTTCCCCATAGGGCGTTCTGAAACTGTACCATGTGAGTTAGGTAGTTCAGGGACCTGATGGAGCATGTAGCAGCTGCATACATGCATCTCCCCAGGGCATCCAGTTGTTTGGATTCCCAGTCCGGTGGCTGTGTACTCATGTGTTGCGGTCTTTGGGACCGGTCATGTGAGGCTGTAATGACCAGGGAGTCTGCCAAAGGTTGTTGAGCCAAGTACTGGCCCTCTCTCTGAGCCTTGTACAGGTGGTCAGCCTTCTTCGGCACCGCAGGAGTAGAGTGCGGATGCTTCCACGCAGCCTTGGTGATGTCCGCAAAGGTGTCCACCAAGGGTGGCAATACCACAGGATTTGGGTCTTTCTGCCAAAGATAATGGGCAAGGCACTGTCTTTCGGGGTCGAGGTCTTCAGCGTCCCATCTCATGTTGTCCTGGATGTACCTCATGATCTCAGAGAAAGAGGGATCATTCAGAGGAGACCTGGGCAGATCATGTGGGTCAGGTGATGGAATGCTGAGTGGAGAAGGAGATCTGGAGTAATCTGAGGTATCTGATCTGGAGTCCTCCCCTGACGGAGTATACCGCTGACGTCTGGGTCGCTTGGGGCTGGGAGCCCCTGATGGAGATCATGAGGGAGGCCTTCTCCGATCCTTGGATCTACCTCTGGGAGGTGGGGTCTGCTCCTTAGGGGTTGGTGGTCATCCTGCTGGCCCCTGTGGTGGAGGAGAGGGTGTAGGAGGTGAAGGAGGAGGAGGAGGTGGAGGAGGTTTTACAGGGACCACATCCTTTTTGATGGTGTCCCACCAGAAAGTAAAGAGGTCCTTTACTTCTTGCAGGTTCATGCCCGACAACGGGCCTGGCACCGGTGGTCTGTCGCCGGGGTCGGGCGTCAGGTCTGCTGGTGTCTCCGGGTTGGGTGAAGGTTCCCTCAGGAGCCTGGCATCCTCAGTGTCACTGGCCTGGTCTTTGGGCAACATCGTGTCCTCCTCCTCCGTTGAGTCCCTCTGACCGGTGTCCACCAGCGACTGGGGGGGCGGTCTTCAGCTCCGGTGAATGCGAGGCCAACGTCGGTTGCTTGGCCATCTTCGGGTCCGGCGAACACCCAGCTGGCGTCTGGTGCCTGGCTGGTGTCTGTGGCTCCAGTGAATGCCTAGCCAACTTGGTATGCTTGGCCGACATCGGGTCCAACGTCCACTTTAGGGATGTCAGGTCTTTAGTCATCCTGTGTGGTGGATCCGGACCTCTGGGAGGCTGGGAGACTGACCTGGAGTTGGGGTCCCGATGTTGGGTCGATGAGGAAGACTTGTGGCATTCTGAAGACTTGGAAGAGGCCCGAGAGGGAGTAGAGGAAGCCGAAGGCCTTGAAGTCTTGATGGGCTGGAGAGTCGAAGAGCTGCCTGAGCTCAGATTTTGACCGGAGGGGGCTGAGAACGAGCCCTGGAGGGAGAGCAGTCTCACCTGTTGAAGCCTAAGCTACGAGTCCGAGTCCGTTCGGGATCTGGAACTTGCTTTCTCCCGGTGTTTATCCCAGTGTTTATGGGCCTTGGAAGAAGAATCGCCCCTGGAGGAAGGTTCTTGTTCCATCCTACTAAGTCTTTCTTCCAGCAGATGTTTGAAGTGCCTTCTGACGGCAGATCCTGGCAGTGTTGAACTTGACAGAAAGTGCAGGCCTTGGTGTCGTGGTCCGGGCCTGAGCACCGCACACAGGAGGAATGAGGATCCTTAAAATGGATCTGTTTTCCGCAGACACACTTGGAAAGGTGTCTCTCGATTGAAGGAGTTGGAGAGGACATCAGTTTGGAGAAACTCTTGAAGTTCTAAGTCATGCGCTAGGTAGAGACTGAGAGGCTGATGCTGGCGAGTCGATGGTGGGAAAAGAACTGGGGATTCTGGGGGACCGCCCCTTTATGTACTATGCGTGACGTCGGGGGCGGTCCCCACTGAATACTGCTAGCTATAAAATTTCCGTGGGGTCCTGGCGCCTGCTGGCTTCAGTCCTAATGGTGTAACCTGCTGCAAGAGCTGTTTCTTGAAGTAAGATCATGGTCTCCAGGATGAGAGGCAGTATGGGTTCATGGGGGAGGATCATGTCAAACAAATCTGATTGACTTATTTGACTGTGCCACTAAGACAGTAGACAGGGGCCAAGCGGTAGACATCCTCTATCTTGATTTCAGCAATGCCTTTGATTCTGTGCCCCACAAAAGGTTGATCAGGAAGTTGGTGGATCTTGGAGTTGGGAAAAGATGGTCAGTTGGGTGGAAAACTGGCAAAGAGACAGAACTCAGAGGGCAGTGGTAGGAGGAGAGTTATCTGGCACCAGAGAGGTAACCAGTGGGGTCCCACAGGGCTCTGTTCTGGGGCTGGTGTTGTTCAATGTCTTCTCAATGACATTGGGGATGGCATTAAAGACAAAATGTGCCTATTCGCAGAGGACACCAAGCTCTGTGGGAGAGTGGACACAGCCAAAGGGATACGGGACCTTCAGAAAGATCTGGAAAGGCTGGGGATGTAGTCCAGGATCTGGCAGCTTGGCTTCAATGCCAAGAAATGCAAAGTTATACATATTGCAGCCAAGAATCCCAGGACAGAGTATTACCTGGATGGAGTCCGAGTATCTGCATCAGAGGAGGAGAAGGACCTGGGAGGGGTGATCACTAGTTACCTGAAGCACTCCATGCAAAGCAAGAAAGCAGCAGCAAAGGCAAACAAGATGCTGGGATGCATATCTAGGGGGATCAGTAGTAGGAGAGAGGAGGTTATACTGCCCTTGTACAGGTCACTGGTAAGGCCACATCTAGAGTATGGAGTTCAGTACTGGTACCCACACCTCAAAAAGGACATTAACCTGCTGGAGAAGGTACAGAGGAGGGCTACAAAGATGATAGCTGGTCAGCAGGGCAAAGCATATGAGGAGAGGTTGAGGGCACTGAACGTACTCCATGGAAGACAGGAGAGAGAGAGAGAGAGAGAGAGAGAGAGAGGAGACATGATTGGGACATTCAAGTACTTGAAAGGGATAAATAAGGTTGATAAGGAGAGTCTCTTTAAGCTGATTGGCAACCATATCACAAGGGGGCACAGTCTTAAGCTGGAGGGTGGGAGGTTTAAGAGGGAGGTCAGGAAGCACTTCTTCACAGAGAGGGTGGCAGACACTTGGAATGCGCTGCCGTAAGAGGTCATATTGTTGAAGATAGTGGGCAGCTTTAAGAGGGTCTGGGATAGGCATAGGGGGAAGGTAAGAATCATGGGTAGGGAGGATGGGAGGAGTGGGGATGGAGGGCAGGGATATTAGCTCAAACTGTGGACCCCAAATATGAGCAGACTTGATAGACCAAAATGGCCTTCTTCTGCTGGCTTCTTCATATGGTATGTTCGTATGAAACAGCCTCAGGGTTCAGCACCTATTATGCAACACTGTACACCCCAGACAGGACAGTAAGAAAAAATTACTCAACGTAGTAATATTGTTTCTTCCAAGGTGTCCTTTAGCATCAGTAACAGTAAGCTGGCTAGGTTGAGCTGCCTCAGAAGTAGAGATTATGGTAATGAGTTATAGGAATTAACCAATCAGAAGTGAGTTAGAGGGTGTGTTGAGTGGAGCTTGCCCAGAGGGCACCAACATTTTTTCAAAGCTATGATGGGAACATGCCCATATGAAGACTGTCCTAACAGGCTTTAAAAACTATGTAAAGTATGAAAAACTAGAAAAGTAACAAGATGAAACAGAACTTTGCTTTAAATGCAGTCAAAAGCTAAAGCCAATTTTGAAAACCACAGGAAGCAGAGTCATCTTCAGTTAGGTCACTAGGGGAGGAAGGTTGGGAGGTTACTGATGCTAAAGGACACCTTGGAAGAAACAATATTACTATGGTGAATAATTTTTTTTTCTCATCCCAGGAGTCCTTTAGCAGCAGTAACAGTAGCAGACTACAAAGCAATGCAGCTGGGAGGTGGGTATAGAACCTACTTAGGGAAGAGGCTCTGCAGGAGCGCACTGCCAAATTTGGCATCAGATCTAGACTGGACATCCAGGCAGTAATGCTTTGTGAATGTTTGTACGGTTTTCCAGATGCTGCTTTGCAGACATCAAGTAAGGGAATATCCCTTGCAGCTGCCACTGTGGCAGCAGTGCCCCTAGTGGAATGGGCCCTAAGGCCTTAAGGAGGCTGTTTAATTGCCTTGTCATAGCAAAACTGAATGCATGAGACTATCCAACGGGAGATAGTTCTCTTGGTGGCTGGTTTTCCTCTGCCTACCTCACCACAGGTGAGGAAAAGTTGTGTAGTCGAGTCCCTGAATTGCTTGGTTTGCTCCACGAAGTAAGACAGGGCTTTTTTAACATCCAGACTATGAAGCTTGCACTCCCCTGGAGTGGATTTGTCAGTGAAAAATACAGGAAGGGTAATGGACTGATTAAGGAGGTGGAATTCAGAGACCACCTTAGGGAGAACTTTTCTGTTTGTTCGGAGGACTACTTTGTCCCTGTGAGGGATGAAGTAGTTTGGCTCAGTGCAGAGTGCCTGAAGTTCTGAAATCTTTCTGGCAGAAGTGATGGCTACTAAGAAAACTGTCTTCCAGGTGACATATTTCAAATGGGCCGTGGGCTCAAATGGAGGCACCATGAGCTTAGCAATGCAGAGATTGAGGTCCCAAGGAGGAACTGATTCTTGTATTGGGGTTGAAGAGGAAGCAGACCTTTAAAAAACTTCTTGAAAATAGGCTGTGAAATAACTGATTTGTCCTTTCCAGTGGAAAAGTATGCTGAAATAGCAGCCAAGTGCATCTTAAGGGATGAGGCTTTGAGGCCTGTAGGTGTACCAAATAATCCAAAAGGCTGGGGGGGGTGGTGGTGGTGAAGCTTTCAAAGGATTTATTTGTATACCTTTACACCAAAAGAAGAACCTTTTCCACTTGGCTGCATAAGCTTTCTTAGTACTTGGTTTTTTGGCCATGAGCAGAATCTTCAGGACCTGCTCTGAATATTGGGCATCTGGGAAATCTCAGCTCCTCAAGAACCAAACTTTGAGGTGAAGAGACTCCAGATTGGGGTAGGTTACCCCCATCTGTGGAAGAGTTAGGAGAGTGTGATTCAGGGGAAGTTGAATACGCTTCTTGTGAGACATGGCTAGCAAGTGAGGATACCAAGGTTGTCTTGGCCAGTCCTGGGCTACTAGAATCATAGTTGCTGAGTGATCGCTCAGCTTCAGCAACCCTCTGTGAATCAGAAGGAAATCATAGCGAAATTTCCCTGCCCAATCCAGAGTTAGAGCATCTGCTGGAAGAGTGCCCAGTGCTGTGGGGCTGCAGCAGTACAGAGAAAGCTGATGGATCAGGTGGGATGCAAACAGATCTAATTCTGGAGTGCCCCACCTCCTGAACACTGACCAGAATCTGCTTGTTCAGAGTCCATTAGTCGTGGCCTTGGCTGATGTGGCTCAAGGCAAGGGTGTTGTCTTTGCCTGGAAGGTGTATGGCTGAGAGGCTTATGTTCAATGAGTAGGCCATGGACCAGATTTTCATGGCCTCTGTGCAGAGCACAGTCAACCTTGTGCCACCCTGTTTGTTTATGTAGAACATGGCAGTGGTGTCTGTTCTGATCTGCACTGTGTGGCCTTTGCATTTTGGGGCAAAGGCCTTTAAGGCTAAGTACACAGCCCGGAGTTCCAGAAGATCGATGTGGCTTGCAGATTCTTTGGTTGTCCAGATGGGCTCCCCAGACCAGGAGGGAAGTATCTGTAGTCCGAGTTTTTGTGGGACATGACAGCTGGAAAGGAACCCCTACCGAGAAGTTGCGTTTTTCTTTCCACCAGTCCAAAGCTTGAAGCAGTGTCCTGGTAAATGGTACCAGTTTTGGCAGGGAATGCCTTTTTTGGAACCAATGTGCTCGCAAATAGTACTGAACGTCCCTCATTTGGAACCTTACACCAGGGATGATGGCTGCCATGGAGGCCATATGTCCTAAAAGCCTTAGGAAATGTCTGGCTGGCCTTGAGTAAATAAGTTCACCACTGACAGTAAACTCTGAATTCTGTCTGCTGGCAGAAGACCTTGCACCTCTGGGTGTTGAGTTCTGCTCCTATGAAATGTAGGAGTTGTGTTTGTTCCAACTGGGACTTCTTTTTCTTGATGAGAAACCCCAGGGTGTGCAAGATGTGTCTTGTGAAGCTGAGAGCCTCTCTGACTTGATGAGGGGTCTTGCCCACCAGTAGCCAGTCATCCACATATGGGAAGACTGATATGCCCGGTTTCTTCAGATGAGCTGCCACCACTACCAAGCACTTGATGAATACTCTGGGGGCTGAGGTGGGGCCAAATGGCATGACCATGAAATGGTAGTGTGTCTGAATCTCAGGAACTTCCTGTGGGACTCCCTTACTGGTATGTGAAAGTAGGCGTCCTTCAGGCCCAGGGAGGCTAGCCAGTCTCCTTGTTGAGAGAATGAATCATGGTTGAGAGAGTAACCATTTTTAATTTTTTATTTCAGTAAGTGCCTGTTCAAGTACCTGAGGTGAAGGATAGGTTGCCACTCCTCATTTTTCTTTAGTGTAAGGAAGTTTCTGGAGTAGAGGCTTTTTCCCCACTGCAAAAAAGGAACTCTCTCCACTACTTTTGCAGACAGCAATGTCTTGACCTCCAGCTCTAACAGTAACTTTTCTGCTGGGAGTTAGAGATTGTGACATTCTGGGATCTCGAAGGGGTGGGAACTTTTTGAACTGAACAGACAGGCCCTCACCCACTACCTCCAGTACCCATTTGTCTGTGGTAATGCGAGTCCACTGTTGGAAGTACTGGGAGAGCCTTCCCCCTACTGGAGAAGGGCAGGTGACCTGGTTGTTGGAGTCAGGGTTTGAAATTCTAAATCTTTATTGCTTTTATAAGAAAATACAAACCACAACAAAACAATACATATCAACTATAATGAAAGGCATCAGGAAAAATTAACTACCCTCACCCACCCCCAGTATCCCCCCATCCCCCCAGATCCTCCCAATCCTGGAAGGTGCCCTAAGGAGTTATGAAGGCAGATGTTCAGGTTATAAGGTGGACATAGGGAGTCACCAACTGCACCCATTAAAGCAGATACAGAGCTTAAAGTTTGCCCCACTTTATATTAAACAGCTGGAGCCTATTACAAGAGCTTGCAAGAAGGCATTCAGTCCTGAAACATGTGGAAATATCATTCAACCATTCATTATAAGATATGGTTAATTGATCCATCCAATGCTTAAGCACCAGTTTCTTAACTACCATGGAAATTAGCGCCATGTGGTATCTATGTTCTTTGATCCTTATGTTAGTGTATGTACCTAAAATACAAACCTCCTCAGTAAAAAGATCACAGAGACCCAGTGTGGGATCTAGTCTAGATTGAATCGCATGCCAAAAGGGGGCAACCTTATCACAATACGAAAAAAATGTACAGTAAGTTCTCTTCTGCAGTACCACATCTAGTGCTGACAGGGCTAGAAGAATGCCCTATCTTGGCTAATTTGACAGGAGTATAATATAAATTGTTCAAAATATGATATTGGGTAAGTCGAAACTTATCTTGGAAATTGCAGATATAGAGATTTTGCCATACCTCAGCCCAATCAATGATTACTTCGGGTAGGAAGGAGGCCCAGACTTTAGAGCCGGGTAAGGGGTCAGGATAACTGATGGACAAGAGAGAGGCGTATAAAAGGGATAAACAATGGGGTTTAGCGGACAGGTCCTGAACATTCTCTAGAAAAGTTTGTAACTTAGAGAGTTGGGGATAAGTGCCAAAAACCCGGCCAAGTAAGTGTCGCAGTTGAAAGATTTTGAAAATGTGTGTAGGAGGAAGGTTATATTTCTTTAAGATGTCTGAAGAAGGGAGAAGGGAAATAGGGGAGTAAAAGTTTGCTACTATGGCATTCCGTAACAGGGGCAACCAATTAGGGGAAATATACGAGCCGCCAATCTTAAGAGTGGGGTTAAGAACCAGAGGTTGAGCGAAGTCCTGTCGCTGGGATATTTTGTGGAAGGAGCAACACTGAGATAGCACCCTGACAGAAACTCCCAGGACTGAGTGACGAAGTGGATCAGGTAAAGTTTTCCATGGAAGATAATAAATGGCAGAAGAATGTAAGTGGTGTTGTTTTAAAAGTGAAGTTTCAAGTAACAACCAGATAGGAGAGTAATCCTCTACTGGGTTAGAACTCCATCTGCCAAGCTTAGCAAGATGGGTAGCCCAATAATAGAAAAGTAAATTGGGAAGACGAAGACCACCAAATTCTCTAGGCAGATTCAATTTAATGAAAGAGCGTCTAGGTTGTTTATGCAACCAAATAAAGCCAGAAATAATGGAGTGGATGTTCTGGAAGAATGACAAGGAGAGCCAGATATTCAACATAAGTAGTGGATACAAAAATCTAGGGAGTACATTCAGCTTTATGATGTTAATATGGCCCCTCGAGTCAGGGTTTGGACTGAGCAGCAGGGGCAGGAGTGGAGGCAGCTCTCCTCTGTCCTCTCCTGCCTCTTCCCCTGATAAAGCCTATAGTTTGGGAGTAGTCCATAGGCATAAGCATGGGGTAAAATGCCCTTGGATAGTAGCCTCTGCTTCCCTTATACTGGGCCTTTTGGAAGTTGAAGCCTCCTCTTTGGAAGCATTACTCTGATAGGTGGTTTTATATTCTTCCACCTTCTTCATGTAAGCTTCCGTCCTGTTTTCGAAGAGAATTATTTTCACAGGGAAAATCCACTGCTTTGGTTTGAGTATCCTGTGAAAAATTTGTGGTTCTCAGCCACGCAAAACGTCTCAAAGAAATGGTCTGGGCCATAGCCCTAGAGGCAGTATTATGATTGTCCACAGCCATGTGGAACTGATACTTGGTTGCCTCGAGCAGTCTTCACTGTTTCTGTAATGTCCTGCACCATCTCATCTGAGTTCTGGTGCAGGATGGCTAGGACTGAATTCCAGAGAGCTGTTTGGTATTTGGCAGCATATGCCATGTAAATAGACAGGCAAAAGAGCAAAGAGGCTATATTAAATGATTTCTTAGTCATCCAGTCTAGTTTTCTGGACTCCTTTTCAGGTGGCTGTGAAGAAAGTGGTACTTCGGCTTTATTACAAGCCACAGCCAGTACCACCCCTTTGTGACTAAGGTACACAGAGAGGAAATCAGCATCAGTTCTGGCTAGCTGATACTTTCTGTCAATATTTTTATCTACTCCAGGAGCAGAAGTAGGATTCTGGGAGCAGTTTCATTGTAGCCTTTTTAAGAGATTTGTAAATGGGCAGAACAATCTTTTTTGGAGAGGGAAGACCCATCATTTCTCTATACTCTTCATTCTCATCTTCCTCAGTGGTCTCCTGGGTTGGAAGGTCCAGAGTGTCTACCGTGTGTTGTAAAAAGTGAAGAGAATTACCAAACTCCTGGTTAGGGGATGCATCAGGTTCTAGAGGCTGGCCCTCTGCCTCATCATCTTCATCCCCATAGTCAGGCCCATAAGAGAGAGCAGGACTGTGAGGGTTAACTGAGGTAGAAGGGGTACTGAAAATGGTGCCTATGCTTTGAATAGTTTGATAAAGATGGCAAGCCTTAGCCATTTCTTTGGCAGAGGGCAAATCTTTATATACAAATGGTGTCGGACATCTGATGAACGATGTCTGGCACCATTTGTATGCAGATTATATAATTTTGTATCTTGAAGGGAAATCTGTGGGCTATATACAGGAAAAATTACAGAAATGTTTCAATATACAACAAATATATTTTTCAGAACATGGTTTGGTTTTAAATTCACAAAAGTCACAGGTAATGTTTTCAAATAAAAAAAAAGTATCTGTGGATTTGGATATTAGGACATTGGATGGGTGTAGCCTGGCCTCTGTGGATCGTTATAAATACTTGGGAGTCTGGTTGGACTCTCACTGTAGTTGGGATTTTTCATATTGATAACTTGATACAAAAATTGTGTAAAAAGTTGGGGGTATTGTACAAGCATAGAAATTGTCTTTCATTTTATGTCAGGTTAAAGATTGTGAATTCAATGATAATTACGCATATCGATTATGGTGATGTCATATATAGCGGGGCGACTAGGAGCAATTTAGAAAAGCTTGATGTTATTTATAATAGATATGTGCATTTTGTTTTGGATGCACCTCGGAAAACACATCATTGCATCCTTGGCAGAACAGTGAAATATGCATGTGCAAGGGTTAACTTATCGCTGTTACTGTAAAAAAAAAAGTTCCAGGATATCTAGTGGAGTTTCTGGAGGAATGGAATGTTAAGGTAGGTTTGAGATCTGAAGAGGAAGTAAAATTTAGGGTACCACTTATGAGAACAGTGAAGGGCCAACATTGTTATGTATATGAAGGTCCAAAATTGTGGAATTCATTGTCAGGTCACTTGAGGTCAAGTATAAATAAAATATCTTGGAATGAAATAAAATCATGGCTTGTAAAGGAAGCAATGTCTTTAAAAATTTGCTGTACTTGAGATGTCTGTATATATGGCTTATTGTTGTAATTATTATTTGTTTTTTCTTTTTCTGGCCATATATGTATTGTGTCTGATGTATGTATAATGTGTGTATTTGTATGTATTTAAAATGAAACTGTTTTTGCACTGTAGGACCCCATCGTAAATTAGCTGATGCTAAATTCTGTTTCTGATATCAGAAATAAACTTTTTACTACTACTTTTTCCAACTCTATTTGTTTTTCTTTATGAGTTGCTAGCATCTCCCTTTGTCTTTCCGTGGAAGGGGCAGTGATATGTTTCTCTTTACATTTCTTGTTGGCAAGCACTGAGTCAGTAATCTGCTCTCCATGTCTCTTTTTTTGGCTGGTCATCATTATTTTTATCAGACTTATTCTCAGTAGAGTCCCTAGGGGACTTACCTTTGGGTTGTTGTTGAGAGGAGGACCTCTCCAGTAGTTTCTGTAGACGGGGAAGCAGACTGAGAAGCCATACTTTCTATTCTTTTGGCTCTTTTTAATGGTTTTTGAACAAAATTTAGAACAAAGTTCATAATAATGATCTGGACCTCAACACTGTAAACACAAATCATGGCTGTCTGCTTTAGCCACTATTGTGTAGCACTGTAAGCAACTTTTAAAACCTGTAGGTCCAGTCCTTTTCTTTGGTCTTTCTGACATGCCAGTTCATAAAAAAAAAAAAAGACAACTTTAAAATGATGTTCCCAAATAGGGAAAGAGACCTTTAGTGGTCGGCTCCCTCGTGGTGAAAAAAATGTGAACTGAAGAGGTGAAAACTTGTAAAAAGGAAAAACAGTGGATTCCCAGAAAAAAAAGGGAACTTTTTTTTAACACTATTTTTTCCTTCTCCCCCTACTCTAGGAGCCCCGCTTCCTTGGGAGTCACCAATGGTGCCTTCCCCACTCCCCTTCAGCCTACCTGATCCTGGGGGTGATCTCCCATGGAGCCATGGATATAGCCCCAGGCGGGTATGAGGTGGGCCCCAGCACCCCGAGATCCTTCCTGTCTTGTTGGGCACCCAAAGGTTGGACAGGCAGGTGGGAGTCACGAGGTTGCACGAGTGCTCCATCTCCCCAGCACTCCGAGAGTGATTTTTTCCCCATTTCTGTGGGTGTGATGTGTGTCCAGACATCAAGGTGTGAGCACCATCTGTCATGCCCCAACCCCTCTGAACAGCTCAGGCACTTGTTGTGCCTCTGGCCTCCACCAGAGGTCAGCCAAGCATTGAGTCTCAATCCCCTCCTGAAGGCAAGCAGTGCCCTGGATGCTCAAGCCTCCTCCCCCTGGGTGGCCCTCCGTCTCCTGGGTTTGTTCCTGAACCCAGGTCGATGGTGTCACGAGCGGTAGGGCTACCGCTGCGCCGGCATCACTACTAACTTTTTAAAATATAAAGAAATAAGGAACAGTTGTTTTTATGTAGATGAGTTATAAAAAAAAACAAACCTCAGAAAATAAGTGGGAACCAAGGGAGGAACCGCAGAAATAGGGGAAAAAAATGCAGTTCCCCAGAACAGAAGGGAACCACGAAAAAAACTAAAGAAAATGCCAAAAAATTTATAAATATTCACAAACTCAGCATAAAAATGAAGATCAAAGAAATTTTGTTAGAAATTCTCTTCAGCCAAGAGTGAGACAGCACCTCAAAGGCAGTTTTGTTCAGTAGGGCAGAAAAAAAAATTCTGGTGCCCTCTGGGCACGTTCCACTCAGCACACCCTCCAACTCTCTTCTGATTGGAAGGGAAGGAAGTCCTTAAACAGGGGATGGCTGACTACATACAAGAAAGGTGGGGTTTAAACTTGTAGGGGAAGGGATAAGGGAGGGGCTGACCAGAAGCCCTCCCCTCAGATGAGGGGAGTAGCCTTCAAGCCCAAGGGGGGAGGAAACAGACTGGAGGTGGAGGTTTCAGGAGGAGCAGGGGAGGATGGATGTATAAGGAATCTGGGTGAGGTTAGACAAAAAGGATCAGGAGATAAGGGTGGGGTTAGTGTTAGTAAATGCCAGGAGTTTGGGAAACAAGTTGCCAGAGTTCCAGGCCATGCTGTTCGAGGTGGATGTGGCGGCAGTCACGGAAACGTACAACAAAACCATGACTGGGACCTAAATGTACGGGGTACACTATGCTTAGGAAGGATAGAAAGGAGGGCAGAGGGGTGGAGTGGCTATGTTCATTAGAGATGACATAGAAATTGCTATGGTAGAAGAGGCAGAGGGAAACGTGGAGGCCTTATGGGTCACCTTACGATCCCCAGCAGGAGATAAGGTCAAGCTGGGTGTAGCATATAGGCCCCCAGGATGAGTGATGTTCTAGAGGATGATTTGCTGGACAACATCATTGCCCAGTGTGGTCTAAAAAGGGAAGGAGTGGTGTTGATGGGGGACCTTATTGCCAGGCACCAACTGGGAACCATGTCCTCTTAAGGTGGCCAAGGAGCAGAGGCTGCTGGATGGCTTCCAGGATGTGTTCTTAACACAGCATGTGATGGAGCCCACAAGGGGGGCATGTCCTGGATGTGGTTCTGGCAGATGGGGATCTGGTAAGGGACATGGTTGTACAGGACCCCTGACTGGGAGTGACCACAATACTGTCTGGTTTCAAATAGCATTGGGGGAGTGGGGTGAGATCTAGGACACTGGCAGTGGACTTCAGGGGAGACTTTATGGGCATGGGAAATATTCTCAAGGATCACTTGAAGGGATTACCTCAACAACAAGTGTGGAAAGGAGATGGGAGGTCATAAACGGGACTTCATGAGGCAGTCAGATCTGCGCTAAGTTGAAACGTAAGGGAGCAAGGTCACATAAACCATGCTGGTGGTCCAGTGAGGTCCAGGTAGCAGTCAGAGAAAAGAAGGCGGCTTACAAAATATAAAACAACAAGAGGGATAGGGATAAGGAAATGTACTAGCTTGCATCTAGAAAAGTCACCCGTATGGTGAGGGGAGCAAAGTCCAGTAAAGAGCATCGGCTGGCACAGGGGATACATGGAGGGGAAAAGGGGTTCTTCCGGTACATTGGGGAGCGGAGAAAAACTAAGGGCCATCTCAGCAGATTGAGATCAGAAGGAGGGTGGGTGAAGAGGCGAGGGACCAGGCAGAGGTATTTAACAGTACTTTGCCTCTGTGTTCACTAGGGAGGGATGGGATATCTACAAAGCAAGGCACAAGGGGATAGAAGTGGCAGGGGTGGGATCAGGGGGCAGCAGAAATGGAGCAAAAGGGAGGGAAAGGTACCCCAGGGGTGTCACATCTGGATAAGGAATAAAAGACCAGTAAGGTGGAGGGGACGGATGATGCCATCCCCACCAAAGGGTGTGTGTTTGCCCTCAAGGCCCTAAAGAAAGACAAATCTCCTGGGCGGATGGCATTCATCCAGTACTATGGGTGTGGGACATACTGGCTGCACCTGGGCGGAGCTTTTCAACAGGTCACTTGAGACAGGAGGGTACCTAGGATTGGCGAGAGCACATGTGGTACCAATCCATAAAGGGGTCGAAGGAAGTACCAGGAAACTATAGACCCATCAGTTTAACCTCGTGGTGGGAAAATTAATGGAGAGTATACTAAAGGAATGATTGGGGTTTACTTGGAGGAGGTGGGAGGTCTGGATAGTCGGCAGCATGGGTTTGTGCCAGGTAGATCATGTCAACCAACCTTGTGGAGTTCTATGAATGGGTAACATCAGAACTGGATAGGGTAAGCCTGTGGATGTATTATTCTTGGACTTCAGCAAGGCGTTGACTCTGTCCCCCACAATGGTCTGGTGGAGAAACTGATGGGGTTAGGAGAGCCCCTTTGATGGTCAGATGGATTGAAAACTGGATAGCTGGACGCACTCAGAGAGTAGTGGTCTGTGGGGAGCTCTCGAACCCTACAGAGGTTGGTAGTGGGGTACCACAGGGCTCAGTCCTGGTCCAATCCTGTTTAATGCATACATATCAGACATCAGGGATGGTATAGGGTGTGAAATGAGTCTCTTTGGATGACTCCAAGATGGGAGCAGTAGTGAGGGAGAAGAGGGAGGTTGGCCCTGCAAGGGACCTGGACACCCTGGAAAGCTGGGCTCACACATGGAAATTAAATTTCATATCACCAAGTGCAAGGTGTTGCATCTTGGTCGGGAAACCCTAAACACAGGTACACCCTGGGAGGAGGTGCTGGAAGCCTCAACAGGGGAAAAAGACCTGGGGTCATGGTGGATACATGTATGAATAACACTGAGCAGTGCAGGAGAGCAGCTAGCAAGGCAAACAGGATGTTGGGATGCATCGCAAGGGGATCACCTCAGGAGCAAGGAAGTGATTCTGCCACTGTACAATGGACTGTAGACACACCTTGAGTACTGTGTACAGTACTGGAGACCACACTTGAAGAGGGACATACAGCTCCTGGAGAGGGTACAGAGGAGGGCAACAAAGATGATCGAGGCTAGGGATTTGACTTACGAGGACAGACTTGAGGAGCTCTGCCTGTTTTCATTGGAGGAGAGGAGAGACAGGGGACATGGATTGAGGTCTCCTGGCACCTCAAGGGAATAAATAGGTAAACATGGAGGGATCTTTAGACTAAAGCAGGGAGGCATCACCAGAGGGCATGGTTTGAAGTTGGAAGGTGGAAGGGTGAGGGGAAAAGAGGAGGAGGTTTTTCACTGAGAGGGTGGTGGACCCTTGGAATGCTCTGCCTGGTGAGCTGGTTCAGAGATCCACAGTGGAGAGCTTTAAGAGAGGGTGGGACAGACACAGAAAGTGGATGTATCAGATGATGGCCTGTCCCGGGGGGGTGGGGATGGATGATAGGGGTTTCTGGAGCACAAGGGATGGGAGGGTCTCGGCACCCAACTAAGGATCTAGGTTCGAGCAGACTTGATAGACCATAAGGCCTAATCTGCTGGCAAATAGTATGTTAGTATGATTGGCCAATTCCTACAGCTCATTACCATAATCTCCACCTTTGAGGCAGTTCAACCTAGCCAGTTTACTCAGGGTCAGATTAACAAACTGTGGTGCCCTGGGCAATTTTGAATTGAGGGGCCACCTGTGACCTAACCAATAGGTTGCAGCGGCACCTGAAAGCTGACCGGTTTTCGATGCCTTAAGATGCATTTGGAGGGATTTCCAGCTATTCCGAATGCCTCTACTGGGGTGGAAATAGAAGGTTATTGTTTAGCCCCTTGAAAAGAGTTTGATATTTCGCAAAAGTTCAAGGACCTTGAACTTTGCAAAGGGGATCAACTTTTTAAGGGGCTAAATATGCAGCCTCCCCCCCCCCCAATTGTTTAACTAGGTGAGACACACTAAGCTGAAAGATTTTTTTACAGGTGCAACCTGGGAGCACAGGGAAGTTAAGTGACTTGCTCAGGGTCACACAGTATATACAAGTGGGGGCTGTGGGATTCAAACCCAGGTCTCCAGATTTGCAGCTCAGAGCCTTAAACCACTGCGCTATACTGCCTTGCCACCTGTACTCCTAAACCCCCCAGTCAAATAAAAGCCATGCCTGAAAAGCAAGGACCTGGCTGTCCTCTCCCCACATCTTGTGTGGCACATAAAAGAGATGGGAAAGGCACTCTGACTGTTGACACCACTACACTCTCCATGCCCAGTTTCAGTGCCGCAAACTTTGGGTCCCCTTCCCCAGTTAGGAAAGATCCAGCAGGCTCTCTTCCTGGCTGGCCAACTGAGGAGGGGCCAGTATGGGATAGTACACACAGGAAAGGCATTGCATATTGGAGGCAGTGTTAGCTTCATTAGATATGGACCCATATAAATTCTGTTCCATCCATGAGAACTCAGATCCCATACCTAACTTTTCAGACTTGACTTTCATTTGAGTGGGGGGGTTTAGTGGTACAGTTGACAATGCTGCATATTTTACCCCTTCCCACCTTAAAAAAGAGAGAGTTGGATTCCCCGCGGCAAAACATTCAAGGACCTATGGGTGCTCAATTCTTCCTCACTCCTGCCGACCCCTGAGCAACACCTGAGTCCATTCCCAAACTCTGGTCGCTGGTGTGGCGCGAGGTGTGGTGTCCAGCACATCAACACTCCATGCTACCAGGCCGGTTATCAAAAACTGTTTTGAGGAGGAAACACACATCATAAAATCAATTTAAGAAGGTTGCACAGATTGTGAATGGTCTGTTAAGAACCATTAAAAAAAATCTTATTTCCAGGAGCGATCAGTGTATATAACATCTTTACAGAACTTATTAGACCTCACTTGGATTTTGGTTCTCCTTTTTGGTCTCCATTTTTCAAATGTGATATAAATCTAGTGGAGGATGTCCAGAGATGAGTAGCTAGACTGATTCAAATACTCAGAAACCTAACAAAGGAAGAGAGATTAAGGGAGATTGGTCTTTTCTGCCTGGAGGATAAAAGACTGAGGGCAATGTACTGTTACTATTTAATATACTTCATAGCCCTGCACTCTTGTCGCAGTGCAATACTGCCTTTTGTGAAAGGTCATTTATTCTGAGATGACAGAACAACTCATGCTATCAAAAGCTAATACTAACAAAAAGAATAGCTATTTAGCTATTTTACTATTAGGGCATCTAGAGCTTGGAACATGCTCCCACAATATTTGGTAGCTGTAACAACTTTCAGCAAATTTAAGACATGTTGACGGGTTCTTAATATCCTCATCTAGGGTAAAATGATGTACCCACTAGGGTGGGAGACAGTCTTCTTCTATCTTACTGAAACGGAGTAAAAAGCCTTACTGAACTCTAGGTTGGCCATGTCCATTGCTCCACCCTGATCTATTGCCTTGGTCATCCAGTCAAAGAAATCTATCAGATTCGTTTGACAAGACCTCTGCTCCATGAATCCATGCTACCTCAGGTCTTGTAACCCACTGGCTTTAAGATATTCCACAATCCTTTCTATCAGCAGTGCCTCCATTAACTTTCCCACCACCGAAGTCAGGCTGACTGACCTATAATTGCCAGTTTCTTCCCTGCTACCACTTTTGTGAAGTGGGATTACATCTGCCCTCCTCCAGTCCTATAGAACCACTCCTGTTTCCCAGTGAGCTGTTAAACAAAACTGTCAGAGGTGCAGCCAGTACCTCCCTGAGCTCCCTCAATACCTATGGATACACCCCATCTGACCCATTGCTTTGAACATGAATCCCATGAATTGGGTTACTTGTCTTTTCCCCCCTTCTGTCTAGTTTTCAGATGCACTTGTCTACTTCTCCTCATAATTTATCCTCTCGATTATTCTGTGTACTTCATGATGTCTGTTAATGCTGGTCACACTTGAAAAAGGGCAGTGTTGCTCAATGTGCTTTCCAGGGTAAACAATAAAAATTAAATGAACACTTTCAGATTAGGGAGTCCCTTCAGGTCACTCTCCTTTGAAAATGGACTAGTGTCCACCTCCTTCCAATGCTCCTGTTACTTATGGCCCCTCTTCTCCTTCCTCTGTGAACACTGAACAAAAGTATTTGTTCACGATGTCTCCTTTTCTGGTCCCCCTTTGTAGTCTCTCCTTCCCTTTTTAATCTTACAATCCCATCTTCCTCTTCTTACATACCACAAGAAAAAAAAATGTGTCCCCTTTGTCAAAGCCTGGGCTATTCTTTCTTCAGTTTGCACCATTTTATTCCTTACTGCTCTCCCTGCTTCCCTGATACACCTCCCTATCCTCCTCCACCTGTGTCTCTTTATACCTTTGGAATGCAACCCTTTGAGCCTTTACCTTTTCCATCTCTTTGGGGAACCATAGTTGTATTTTCCTCTTGCTTTTGCTCACTTGCTTGATGCAGAGGTTTGTTGCCTTCCCTATAGCCTTTTCTAGCTTCACCCAGTGTTCCTGCACCCCACTCAGGTCATTCCTCCCAGCAGGTCTTCCCTGAGGCATTCACTCAGCTTTTTAAATCTGCCTTCCTGAAGGCCAGGATCATCACCCTTGTGTGGTTCGGTTCCGCAGTCATCCTTATAATGAACCACTCGGTGCGGTGATCGCTGTTCCTCAGATGGTCTCCTACTTGAACGTCTGCAACACTGTCCATGTTAGTGAGTGTGAGGTCCAGTATTGCCCCATCACGAGTGAGTTCACTGACCATTTGCCAGAGGAATGCCCTGTAGGGAGTCCAAGATGTCCCTGCTTCTAGCTGAAGCCGCAGCTGGGAGGTTCAAATCTACATCCGGCAGACTGAAGTCCCACACCAGCAGCACCTCCCCTTTTTCTACCATCTTGCCAATAACTTCCACCAGTAATTTAGTTAACTCCTCTTCATGTGCTGGAGGTCTGTAGATCACACAAGTGCGAACAGAGGCTACATTCCCTGTCACTAGGGTGACCCACAGTAGATGTGCTTCCCCCCCACACTCCTTGCATCTCTGTTGCTTTTATGCCTTCCCTCACATATAGCATCACACTCACTCCTTTCCTTCCCACCCTCTCCCTCCTGAACAGAGTACAGGCTGGTATGGACATGTTCCAGTCATCGTTTTCAGTGCACCATGATTCAGTAGTGGCCACAATAGCTAGGTGAGCTTCTGCCATGACGGCCTCTAGGTCCAGAATCATGCATCATAGACTTCTAGCACACATGGCCTTCAGATTTTACCACTCTGCATGTTACCTCCTTTCATTTTTGCCCTCTCTCCTTCCCCCTCTCATTAATGCTTCCATTCCCACCCCTCTTCATTTCTACTGCCCTGCTTCCTTTATTAATTTCCACCCTGGGGGATTCCATTCCCCTCAGGTCTTCCCTTTCTACTTTAGCCTGTGGGAGAGGGGCAGTTACTGCCACCCTGATTTCTTCCGCCACCTCCCTTGACTAGTTTAAATGTTCATCTATTAACATCTAAACTATCCACTGAGGACTATGGTTTCCCTCCTGGATCGATGCAGACCATCTACCCTGTGAAAGCCCTTATCTGTCCAGGTGTATCCTCAATTCCCAGTGTAGCAGAGTCCCTCCTCTCTGCACCATTTCTTCAACCATGAGTTGAAGGTTTTGGTGCGGAGATCACTCTCCTCTCCCTGGGCAGACATGCAGCACCACAGTGAAAGCCACTGAGCATGCTACCTAAGACCCCTCCCCATCTCCTTAAACTCCCCCTGCACCATCCCTAGCAAGGTTATTAGTCCCCAGATGGACAATGACATCCAGCTCTGCCTCGCATCCTGCTGTCCTAGCAATCCTCTGGATCTGCTTCCCATCTCTCTCTGGGCCATCATGCCATACAGGCAGCTAACCTCCCTCCTCCTATTCCAAAATCTATCCCCTCACAATACAGTCCTACACCAGAAGCTGCTTCCTCACCCTCGGTGGTTATCTTCCTCCTTCTTTGGAGTCTCCACTCTGCAGATCCCTCACATTCTCCCTGGCCGTTACCATGGGTGCCTCCTCCTGGCAGTCCTGCCTTGCCAAAGCAGAGTAGGAATTTCATAGTGGTACTGGCTGCGGAATGTGCCTCTGATCTGCCACCCTACCCTTCCAGAGCCCACCGTGGTCCAGCTGTTCCTTCTCTCTAGCATCCTCTGGGGTAAAGGTGTCAGACATGGAGGCCCCTGGGTGGAGGAAGAGGTTCCCAGAATCACAGCCAACTTGGCCTGAAGTCTAGTGACCTCCTCCCTCAACCCAGAGATGCACGCATATAGGGCAGCAGCACAGTCTCCAGAAGGTCTCTCCGAGAACTGCCGCCCACAGCCACTGCACTGCACCACTCCTAGCATTCCCAGCTTCTAAACTCGAAGTGTTACCTGGAAATACTTATGCACCTTTACCCCCGATACTGTGTTCCTAGCTTCCCCTTCTTTTGTGTGCCTGATACTGTGTTCCTAGCTTCCTCCTTTTTTGTGTGTGTACCTGTGTGTTGCTACTTGTGTTTTCCTATACCAGGTGTACCTCCCTTATACCATTACCCTAGACAGGTTTTGCTCCTATTCCTAGTTCAGGCCTACCTTTTACCTTCTGCCCTTTCCAACAGCGAATGCAAGAACAACTTACCTTAGTCAACCGCTTCTCCACTTCCTTCTGTTGGCGTCTGCCAATGTCGAAGATACCAATCTTATACCTGTTCCACTGACTTGCTTTCCTCTTTCAGACAACCTGATATCTAAACCATCTTTACCAAGTCTTTCTGATGGCTGTGCAGCTTTATCTTTTTCCCAGTCACCTTTTGCATTATTTGCTGTTGTACATGGAAAAATGGACCCTTCAGATGTGTGTGTTCCACCATCGGTGGGACCACCCTCTGAGCCTTTTTTAATTACTTTTAGGTGACACACAGGCAAACTGAAAAGGCATGCTTCCTTTTTTTTAAAAAAACTTTTACCCTTTGAAATGAGTTTTTTGGGCAACAAATATGACAGGACTTACAATTTATAAAGTCACGTTTTGGACCTAAATACTTTAAACAAAGTGCACGACACTCCGCCCTTGCCTGAAGCTGAAAATGTGTACAATTTTTTAATGGTCCACAAGCTTTCTCTGACATACCAATTAGAGAGAACCTTGTAATAATTAAAATGATTCCCAAAAAGCAATGTAATACAAGAGCCCAACAGCGCAAAAAAAAAAAAAACAGCTCTTGTACTGAAGAAACTGTGCCTAATGTCAAAACAGTGGCTCCTGTAACAGGAACCAATTAAGCTGAAAGGGCACAGACAGAAACAGAAAGTAAAAAGGGTCCATTCTCTGTAAACTGGATAGCTAAAAAGAATAAACCACTAAATTTATCAAAAAGAAAGCCCAAAAAATAGCCACAGTAGCCAAGCAGGACATTCTCCAGTTCCTGGGAATCAAACGGGAACCAGAGAAACCATGATTTACAGAAAACTGGGAATCAAATGGGAAACTGAGAAAATCTCAATTTACAGAAAGCCCTATCTGAACACAAAGTAAGCACGAAAAAAAAAAAAAGACCAAAGTTCATGGTTTGATACAACTACAAAAAAAAAAAACCTGAATGGAGACCCAGTCATTATTGGAGTTCACTACAGGGTGATTACTCTCTTCAGGAGGAGAAATAGATCTAAGCAACAGCCAGAGTGGAGCATGGATACAAGGTTTGAACCTACATTCTAAATTCTAAAATTTGCATAGGTTCTATTTCTGGGGCATCACTCAGCTGAGATGACTGCATAAAGTGTAAACATTAAGTGATTCCTAGGATTAGAACAGGATTGTTGCCTCAGCCCTCGATACTGCCACACCGGTTTGTATACAACCCAGGTCTTCTCACTTAGGATCCCTCTGGTTTGATGGGTAGCTTAGGGAGACAAAGGCTATGGGTCACAGCATTGTTGGTGGAAGTCAGTGACAAACTGGCCCTGAGAACTCACTACATAGAAACATAGACAATGATGGCAGAAAAAGACCAGGGTCCTACCTCTCCCCATCCATCCCCCTATTCTCCTCCCAGTGTCTGCTGCACTGAGCCGCCACTAGAATATACAAGGCAATAGTACTACTACTATGGTGAGTATCAGAGGACAATAGATTGCAGTGGGGAGGAACAGACTAGCTCAGCATTTCCATACTGTGGACTGGTGGTTACATCCTGTCTGTCTCCAACCAGTAAAGGCATTTTCATTGACCCAGTGTGAAAAGTTTGCTCAGTTCATCAACAGGGTGTCCTCACTTAGATCCTCAGGGAATGGCAGAGTTGGACAGCAGGGAGGAGGCACCTTCCAGGGGAGACTGGAAGACTTCACCCCCCAGAGAGGGAGGAGGAGAATGAGAGGACGTTACCAAGACAAAAGTGGAAGGGGGAGAAACAGGAAGAGGAGGGGCAGAACACAAGGTTGTCTGTAGTATCCTTGGATGCAAGGAGCTTAGTAAACAAGGTGGCAGAGTTCCAGGCAATGATGGCGGAGTGGGAGGTAGATGTTGCCATCTCAGATACCTGGGCCACCCAATACCATGACTGGGATCTCATGATCCCAGGATAAGGTGTTCCAGAGGGACTGGGAGGGGGAAGGGGTGGATAAGTATGTCAGAGAGGGGATACTGCATCCCAGGGAGGAAGGGGATGAGGGGAGGCCAGATGCCATAAGGGCACTGCTCCAAAGCCCTAAAGGTAAGAAGCTCAGGATGGGGGTGGTGTACAGGCCACCCTCACAGAGCAAGGTGGTGGACAGGTAGCTGGGGGAGCAAATCAAGAAGGTCAGTGGCAAAGGGAATACAGTTATAGTGGGAGACTTCTACCTACTTGGGGTTGACTGGCAGACAATAACTACAGTACACGCCAGGGAACAGGTGCTGCTGGAGGCTATCCAAGACAGTTACCTAGTGCAAGGGGTGATGGATCCTACTAGGGAAGGGACCATACTGGACTTGGTGCTAACAAATGGAGACCAAGTCCAAGATGTGGTAGTACAGGACCCTCTGGCAGGAAGTGACCACCACTCAGTACGGTTCCTCCTCAACACAAGGAGGTAGTCAGCTAAAACCAGGACAAGAGTGTTGGATTTCAGGAAGGCAGATTCTACCAGAATGGGCAGCATCCTAGTGGGGTATTTAGCTGAAATTAACCCAGGGATGGATGCTTAACAGAACTGGGCAATCATTAGGAGGGGGCTAAATGAGGCCATGGACGGTTGTGCCAAATTAAGCAGTCCAGGTCAAAAAAAAAAAATCTAACTGGCTCAGCAAGGAGGTGGAGGGGAAGGTGAGCAAAAAAAGACTGGCCTTCATTAAGTTCAAAAAATCTGGGCATGAGGCGGCAAGAGAAGTGTTCACAAAGGCATCTAGGGAGGTGACCAGGTCAGTCAGGGCAGCCAAGGAGCTGAAGTTGGCTCAGGGTATCAGAGAGTGGGAAAAGAGGTTCTTTAAATACATAGGGGAGAAGAGGAGTTGTAGGGATGACATTGTTAGAATCAAGAGAGGGAGAATGGGCAGAACAAGGGGAAGATCAGGCAGAGGCACTCAATGTGAATTTCTGCTCGGTGTTCACAAAAGAAAGGGATGGCCAAATACCGCAGGGGAAAGGGGGCAAGGGTGGAATGGGGGCAGAGATAATAGATGGGGTCATCCAAGAGGACAGAGTTCTGAAGGGCCTTAAAGTCTTGCGGGTGGACAAGGCACCAGGACCGGACGGCGTACACCCAAGGGTCCTGAAGGAACTAGCAGAGGTGTTGGCAGGCCCTCTGATGGACCTGCACAAGACCTCCTTGGAGACAGGGAATGTACCCAGGGACTGGAGGATGGCTCACGTGGTGTCCCTTCACAAGAGTGGACCCAAGGACCAACCGGGTAACTACAGACCAGTGAGCTTGACTTCCATAGTAGGGAAGTTGATGGAGACCATTCTGAAGGAGAGGTTGATAACCTTTCTCAATAACAATGGCCTGCAGGACGAGAGACAGCATGAGTTTGTCATGGGTTAGATCTTGTCAAACTAAACTGATAGACTTCTTCGACTGGGTCACTAGGGCGGTTGACGAAGGCCATGCTGTGGATGTCCTGTATCTGGACTTCAGCAAGGCTTTCGACTCAGTGCCACACAGGAGGTTAATGAGCAAGCTGAGGGACAAATGGGCAGGAGAAAAACTGGTGGGGTGGGTTGAGAGCCGGCTGCAGGGTAGACAACAGAGGGTAGTTGTAAGGGGGGAGACATCCAAGCCATGGCCAGTAATGAGTGGGGTACTGCAGGGTTCAGTGCTGGGCCCTATTTTGTTCAATGTATTCATTGGAGACATTGCAGAGGGGGTCAAGAGTAAGATCAGCCTGTTCAAGGATAACACTAAGATTTGTGCAAAAGTGGACAATGAGGAAGAGAGGCAGGCACTCAGAGAGGATCTAGCTAAACTTGAACACTAGTCTAGGGAGTGGCAGTTGACATTTAACGCTAAGAAATGCAAGGCCATGCACCTTGGAGCCAGAAATCCCAGAACAGCTACTGGCTAGAGGGAGTGCGGGTAATGGCTTCAGAGGAGGAAAGGAACCTGGTGGTAATAGTTACAGGAGACATGAATGTATCAGCACAGTGTAGGAGGGCAGCAGCAAGGGCAAACAGGATGCTGGGGTGCACTGCCAGAGGGATCACCTCCCGAAAGGGAGAAGTCATCCAGCCATTGTATAGATTACTGATGAGACCACACTTGGGAGTACTGTGTACAGCACTGGTGCCCATAAATCAAAAAGGATGCGAGATTACTGGAGGGGGTGCAGCGTAGGACTATAAAAATGATCATGGGATTAGGGGAGTTGCCGTACAAGGAAAGGTTGGAGCAGCTCAACATGTACTCGCTGGAAGACAGAAGGATAAGAGGGGACATGATAGAGACCTTTAAGTACTTGAAAGGCATAAACAAAGTCAGGGAGGGAGGATTGTTCTGTTTAAAGGGGGGAAGGGTCATTAGTGGGTACAGTCTGAAGTGAAAAGGTTTAGGAGGGAGATGAGGAGGTACTACTTCACAGAGAAAGTGGTGGTGGGTTGAAACGCACTGCCAGAGGAGGTAATCGCTCAAAGTACAGTGGATAGCTTTAATTTGGGTTGGGACAGAGTCAACGGAAGGGTTAGTACAGACAAGAACACAAAGAGGGGGAAGGACCGAGAAAGAGGATGAAGGGAGGGGTTTGGGTGGGGGTGAGGCAGCTATAGTGATATGAAACTAAGAGCTGCACAATTGGGCAGACTTGATAGTCCTATGGGCCTTTTTCTGCCAGCAATTTTGTATGTTCGTATGCAACCCCAACTGGGCTGCTGTGGCCCAGCAATGGGAAGCAGATTGTCAAAAGGAGCACTCCTCCTCTCCAGGGCGAGTTTCGGCTGGTTAATGGTGGAGGAGGTATGTGAGGTGATTTCTGAGCTGCGGCCCACTTACTGTGAACTGACCCCAGGTCCAACATGCCTCCTAGTGAGTTGTGTGGGATTTCTGGGCCTAGTGTTTGTCAAGATAGCCCAGTGTTCCCTTTTGGAGGGGTAATTCCCAAGAGCACTGAAGGATGCACTGGTGAGACCCCTTCTTAAAATTTAAAAAACAGCACTGGACCTAGACAGCTTGGCAAATTATAGCTCTGTCTCTAACCTTCCCTTTTTAGGAAAAGTTATCGAGAAGCTAGTGGCTTTGCAACTTTAGATCCACCTCATGGCCTTTAACATCTATGAGCTGCTCCAGTCTAATTAAGGAGTACAGAAACTGTGTTGATCAGGGTGCACAATGACATCCTCAGGGCTAGAGACAAGGGGGAATAGTCAGTTCTCATTCTACTCTATATCTCATCAGCATACAGCACTGAGGACCACAGGTTGTTGCTGGATCACATTAGGGAATATTGTGGACTCGCTGGTAAGGTCATCAGCTGGGTCAAGTCCTCCCTCAGTGGCAGTATGCAGAGGGTGTCGATGGGGAGTTTTTCCTCACTCCCAACGTTCCTGCTCTGTGGCATAGTCCAGGGCTCAGTCCTCTCACCTGTTTGCAGTGTACAAGCTGCCCCTGGGTGATACCATCAGACATTACTTTTCACTGCTATGCAAAGGACAGCCACCTGTATCTGTCATTTGCATCCAGGAAGCCTGATGCGGTCGATGTATTGAATTCATGCCTGTCCGAGATCCAGAACTGGATGTCCTTTAGCTGGCTGCGGCTCAACCTGGACAAGATGGAGGTATGACTGAGCTTGGTCAACAGCAGGGTGTGGAGGCCAGGCGTAGAAGCCTGGCCTGGAGCTTGATTCTTCCAGTCTGCAAGCCTCTGCTAAGATGAAGAATCAGGGCATCATTATGGATGAAAAACTGACACCCGAGGCTTAGGTGTCATCTACAGTCCAGAATGGCTTTTAACATCTTCAAATCATCTCCTGGATTAGGGCTTTGACCCCACCAGAAGACCTGTCCTCACTGATACATGCCTTTGTGACTTCCAGGCTCGACTACTGAAGTGCTTTTCGCGAAGGATGTTAGTGGAAGGGTCTTACGATGCCTGAAGCAGGTGCAGAACACAGCGATCAGGTTACTGGCAGCCTTTGAGGTCATTTCATGTGCCCCCGGTCCTGCATGACCTACACTGGCTGCTGGTGAACTGGCCAATTTCCTTCACGGTTGGCTTGCTGATCTATACAGCCCTATAATGACTGGGCCTGGGTTAACTGAATGAGTTCCTGTCCCCTTACTGCCCAGCTTGCACTCTCTGCTCTTCTTAGGGGAGTCCCCTAGCGGTTCCAAGGGCCAGGCTCAAGATATCAGGGGATTGCACATTTCAAGGAGGCTGGTCCAGCCCTATGAAACTCACTCCCCAGATCTTCCCCCATGTACATTTTATGCTCCTAATCACCCTTGGCACACCATCTGTCCAGTACCCCCAGTCCCGTCACCCAGTTTCTCTGGGACTTACCTTACATGCCAATGGCTCAGTTACTGAACTGTGGCACTATGCCCACTGGTGATGCGGGACCTGCAAGGGCCTGGACTTCATCCTGTGGCCAGAGTTTTTTTTCTCCTCTCCTTAGTTAAGTTCCCCTCGGGGTCAGACTGTGCAATGGTGAGGCAGACAAGCTCCGCCTCCATGGAGACATCCCAACACACCTAGATATGGTCCGTCTCTAACATGCCCAGACCTGCACTGCCACTCTGATACCTCAAGGTGGCAGTATTGCAGCATGTCACAAAACCCCGAGGGAGGAGAGCTGTCCTTCAGACACTCCATCCTCCCTCCTCCGGCCAGCCCCCAAGCGACCCAGATCTGTTCCCAAAGCCGGATCGCCAGTGTGGCAGGAGGTAAGATGCCAGCGCCTCAGCTCTCCATGTCACTGGGCCAGCTCAATACCTAGATCTTTGAGGGAGGCTCCCTCAGTGGAGGCCTTTAAGGGGGCCTAAAGACCTACCTGTTCAGGCAAGCTTCTGACTGGAATTAACCCCACTGATTTAGTTTTAGCTACTTGCTGACTGATCTGCACATTTTTAAGCTATATGTATTTATTGACAGTGTTTGAATTTTAGGTTTTTATGTTGTACAACCTTAACAAGCCTGGGGTTTGGCACTTAAAAAAAAAAAAAAACACAACAAAACATAACTATTACCTATTTTGTACTTATTTAAGGAAGTTCCCTGGTGTTTCAACAAACGCGTGTCAAATTCATAATTTTTTGCCCAGTACATGGTGGTGCTCTATGCATTCATAATCAGCAATAAAAACATGGGTTAACTTGCTTATTTTTGAGTTACACGGTGAGACCTATTCCCTCTTTATGGGAAAAATCCATAAGGGGTCAAATTGTTTCATACTGCTATAGCATCATTGTTTTAGGTGTCAAGGTGGGTGTAAAACAAAAAGTGAAACAAGGATACATCATTTGACATGACGGTTGCTTAATTTTCTTCCATAGATGTAAAAATTAATAGTATATTACCAATAAGATGACACCCTCTTGAACTAAAAGTGCCAGAAATGTGGGAAATATTTAAGTTTTCATGCATAAAACCATCAAAATCCATGTCATTTTCATAAAACATTTTTGACAGAAGCAGAATGTGGTTGTGAATGCAGCAAAAGAAAAAATATATAGAGGTCACCATGCTGCTTTTGGTTATATCTGCTTTTGAAGTTGCAGTTTCACAGCTGGTCAGCTCACAACAAAAATAATTAAAAATCTCAATGAAAAATAAACCTTGCCAGAAATCTAGTCAAACAATTCAAAAGTACATGCAGAATGACAACAATTATAATAGAATAACCAAAGACAGAAAGACATTTATGTAAATTGCCTTGAATGATGCCGCCAGTTGCAACTGTGGGAGCAAATTTCTTTGCTGTCATCCTGTACATATTTGTAGCTGGACATGACATAACAGGATAAATCGTTATTCTAATAATACTTTCATATATTTAAGACTGTACTTGGCCAGTAAACAGCCTTGAAAAGGTTTTCAGCGATGCTTGGAATATGGGAATTTGCATCACCAGGAAACATCCTTAAGTCTGTTACTGTCTACTGAATTTCATACACCTTCTGTACCTTATTTCCATTCTTGCCTCATCCTCTTCCCCAGAACACATCTGGAAATTAACTGCTCACAGCTCCGTATGCTGTTATAGTGAAAATCATTCATAAATGAATACAGGAGAACTTTCTTCAGTACAAGGCCTTGGTTCAAGCACACTTGGGGTACGGCATCCAGTTCTGGTCATCAGAGTACAGAAAGGACACTGAAGAGATCGAGAGGATCCAGCACAGGTCACCAAACTAATGAGTAGAGCTGCTTTATCAGGTGAGATTGGATATATAGTCCTCAACTTATTCCACCACGAAAAGAAAAAGACTACGAGGGGTCAGGATCATGGTTTTCAGAATATTAAAGAGGAGAATATAAAGGTGTTTGATCTGGCGAATGCTAGCACAACTAAACGGAAGGCACTAAAAGGAAATACTAGAAATAATTATATGTATTTTACATATGGGGGTTCACAAGTGAAACAGCCTACCCAATTAAGCTGTGCAAGTTAGAACTGTGCAGGCTTCAAAACAGGACTGAGCAGATTTCTTAGAGAAAATGGCACTGGTGGTTACACTAAATGAGTAGGGGTAACATTCCAGCTGATAAACTTGGGTTTATGTCCATGCTGAAATAGGGCCCAGTCACTGCTGTATGGCAGGAGGGGCATACACGATGGACTGCAAATCCCTCCTCATCACAGTACTACAGTATCTTGTTGTAACTATTGTTTCCTCACACATGGTGCTGTAATTTTACTTGATTTGACTACAATGATGCAGTTAATGTTTTAGTTTCCTACTTGTTTTAGACAGTAATACAAATTGCTACTTTAGTTCCGAGTACAAAACTGCACTTGAATGAGCACATCTGTTTGGACTGTAGAGACTGAAACCTTGGTGTGAGTAAACTGCTTTTTAGTTAAATAAAAAAAAATGCTTATTTTCATTCATTCTTGGATATTAAGATGATAAATTAATGGAGTCACACACAATTCTCAGGAAAATTCCTCCTTTTTCAGGAGTTTAAACTTTTTCTAACTGCTTGATTGTACTAAGTGTTTACAACCTTGTGCCTTCATTATACAGAACAATTACCAACAAAAAGGACACAAGACAAAAGGAGCATAATGTTTAAACATCTCAGTTTCTAACCTAAAAATTCAGAGAAGTGCTTAGTCTGACATTACACATAGAGGACGGAAGTTGTTTTAAACTACAGTAAAGTAGTGCCCAGCTGTCATTCATTATAGTTTAATAGGCCTCTTTCTGCTACTGTCAACATCATAACAGTTCTGCAGTTAACATACACAATACAAATAAAACCTGTACTTTTATTTAAAAGCTTGTAACATTCACACAGTTTAGCAAAATGCTGAAAGAAAGACTTTTTAAAGAATCAAAAAATGAAACTCTGACAAGAAAGAGGCAATAGGTCCCCCTAGTGGATAAAATCAGGAAAAAAAGAAAAAAATCATTGTGGAAAAAAAGGGGGTATTTTCAGCAGCAATTGTTCAAGAAAACTACTTTCTGCTGTGTATTTATTAATAGTTTAATTAGGTTTGCAGTTTTCCAAATGTTAGCCAGCTGATGTGAAGGCAAACAGGAACCAGTATATTAAACCACTGATGAGCTGTTTAGGACAGGAACCATGTTTCATATTAAATGCTTATCTGAAAAGGTATAGCCAAGCAATTCCAATTATTTGGTTGCTACGCTATTTATGTGTTAAAAAGGAAAGCACACACTAAAACTGTCACTGTCGAAAATAGAAGATATTTATGGCATTTAAAAATGAACAGAAAAATGCAGTGTAAGCTAGATTTTATGTACAGTAAATGCAACAAAATCAGAAACATAAATCTAGCCCCATCTACAATGCATCTTAGTAACTGCATAACACAACTTTAATCAGAACACAGTTATTTTAAAAGCTTTTTTCGTTTACAATTTGTGTCTCTTTCAATGTAACTAATCATTAATTACATGCAACAGGGTAATTACACTGCAGTTACCTGTTTACTGCATGCAACTACATTGCAGTTGGAATGCAGTTACAGCGTAGTTACACTGTAACTACAGTACAGTTTACTGACACATAGTGTAACTTTTTTTTCCCTAACCAGCTACAGTTAAAATACAATACTGATGCATCACAACATAAAACCAACATTTTGTATTTGGTCCTCCATTTCAGAAAAAATATACGCTGCCTTTCCCTTTCTGCACATGTGAAGTCCCAGTGTTCAGAAATGGCAAACATCAGCAGCAGCAATTCATTTTGAGTCTTGCAGCAGTCCTCTTCTTGTCACCTTAAGTGTCACCAGTCATGATGGCTATAAACTCTTCCTGGTTTACTGGAAGAAGCAGTACACAATTAACTCAAAAGTGAAAAAACACTAATAGTTTTAAAACTGTGTACTAACAAAAAATGGTTTTAGCATTCCATTTTGACTGCAAGCATGGATATAAGCCATTAAATCCATTTCTGACCAATGCTAGGGCTCTCAAGAGATGGTTAATCCCCCCCCCCCATTTTATTCTGTGTGTTACATTCAGACAAGATTTGGGGCAACAGGACTATGTTTCCATGAATATAACCTCAATGCCGACATGTGGCCTTGTCATAACAATGCAAGCAGTCAGTGACAGCCCCCTCAAAAAAAAAAAAAGATTATGCTGAATCTACCCTACAACATGTTAATGCTACACAGTAGGGCAACACATTCAAATTAGATTTGTAGTTAAATATCTTCTGGAGCTTACTTTAATGAAATGCTAGCACTCATCTGCACCACTCATACGTAATGCTTTACAAATTCAAGAAAAAGCCAACCGGTAATAATGTTTTACACTTTACTGATCATATCAGCATTAAGTATATGAGCATTATTCAAATGATTCTGAGAATAATGAAATACATGTATTTAAACACGACCCACACATTTAAAGAGGAACAGTCATCACTAAGGGTCGAACACCCAAGTGTAGGGCTGGTCCCACTTTACATTTTGTGTGGAAAAGCATTTTTTTTTATTACCATTTTCTATAGTACAGTAGATTGTGTCAAACTAATTTTGCTTACTTCTAGGCTGACATGTTCAGCAACTACAAATTCCAGAATTCTCTGTAGCTGACATCAGAGCAGTACTGCAGCAGTGGAAGATTCAATAGCCTGCAGTGCATGTTAGAGATTTTATAAGTTCTGATCATACTGTATGTCTGCCAGTCCCCACGTTCTCCCATGGCTAAGTGCAGTCCTTTGTGACTGTACTTAGCCACAGGAGGAAGTGGGACCAACAAACAAAAGACCAGTGCTTATATAAACACTAACATGCACTGCAGGTTACTGAATCACCCACTGTTGCAGTCCTGCTCTGATGTCATCAGCAAGGGATTCAAGGATTTGTAGTTACAGAAAATGCCAAACTGAAAGTAATCAAAATTAGTCTGGTACAATCTACTATACTAAAATATACAGTAAGTGAAAAACAAATGTTTTTGCACATGCAGTGAATTGGTTGTGGAGCTCTTAATGCTAACTGTTCTCTTTAAACATTTATTTTCTTTAAATGTAATTAAACACAGGCATCTGTATGTATTAACCAAGCTACCACTTCTAAATTAGCCAACTGTACTGTGATATGAGGATTCTGTTTTCATTATTTTAAAATGCACAGTAAAAACATGCTCCTCATAGAGCACCTTTCTTGGTGCTGAAAAAACACCCCTATCTCACTGAGTAGCTCCTATACGACGTTAGCCAAGTTTTCCAAATAGCCCCCAAGGGCAGGGAACAGATCATAATTTGCCCATAGGAGGCTGGCCACACAATCCCTTTCTACTTCCTGATTCTCTGATCTGCCTCTGTGTTCTGATGTTATGTGACATCTTTGTAGGGAAAGCGTGGGGCTGCGCTCCATTCACCTGAACGAAGCGTCTTTGTCAAAGGTGATTTCCCAATTTTAAATTGGAATTTGGTACTGACTGATGCCAGGATTCAACTAACAGGGCACCTGTTAGTTGAACATAACAGTCCACAACACATCGGGCTGCGAATTGAGTGGTGCTGGGCCAGTGCACAAGAGAGGGGCAGCCAGAAAAAATTATCATAGTAATCTTGTTTCTTCCAAAGGAATCTTATTGTATTCTGACAAATGCAGTATGGTCTCACAATAGGACTACCCCAGAGCCGTTAATTGAACCTATGCAAATAGTGGAATGCTAGGCTCGAGCTCAGTTTTCAAACCACTGTCCCTGGTTGTACTTCTGCAGCCATCAGATTCTTACGGAGCATGCAAAAGAACAAACTAACTAAACTATCCTAAAAAAACCAAAAACAACACAGGTTACTCACCTGTAACAGTAGTTCTAGGAGCAGTATATGTTGTTCATCCACACTTTCTGGCAGTTGCCTTTCCCTTTAAGACTTGCCGGAAACATCCTCAAGCTGGCTCCTCCCACCCACCCAGGTGGTAACTCCCTCGGCTCTGCCTCATGATGCCAGATCTCGCCCGCTGGAAGCAGAGTGTGTGCACCGAAGCTGGGGAGGTCAGGTGGGTCCATGTGGATGCACAATATATACCACTCCTAGAACTACTGTTACAGGTGAGTAACCTGTGTTTCTAGGGACATGGATATGTTGTTCTCTCCACACTTTCTGGCAGACTCCTAGCAGTTCTTTGGGAGGAGGAAGGCAGGGCGCACATCCCCTACTTGGGGAACAGAGACTGGAGAACTGAGGCCCCAAAACTAGCATCCCAGCGTGACTCGAGGTCAATGTGGTAATGGGAAATGAAGGTGTGTGCTGACTTCCTGCTAGCAGCCCTGCAGATTTCCTGGATAGGGACATCCCTAGAAGCAGCCACCATCGCAGCAGTATGGCAGGTGGAATGAGCCCTTTGCCCTCTGGGAGGTTCCCTACCCGCCAGCCTATAGCAGAGATCAATGCAGGAAGTGATCCACCTCCCAATCGTCTGCTTGGCTGCAGGTCTGCCAGGTGTGACTTCAGTGTAGGTGACAAACCTCTTCTCGAACTCCAGCCGTGCACTCTTTGTAATAACCAAGCGCTCGCCTCGGGTCCAGAGTATGGAGCCTTTGTTCGGCCTCCAAGATGCTATTTGGCAAGAACATCAGAAGAGTCATCACCTGGTTCAGGTGAAACTCTGACACAACCTTCGGGAGGAACTTCGGGTTGGGGCGCAGGACAACCTTGTCCATGAGGAAGACCAGGGAAGGAGACTCCACCAAGAGCATCTGAAGCTCACTGATCCTTCTGGCTGACAAGACAGCCACCAGGAAGGTGATCTTTCACAGCAGATGAGACATGTCACACCTGTGCATCGGTTCGCATGGCTTGCCTATGAGCTTTGCCAAAATCAGCAACAAGTTCCACGGCAGTGATGGTTCACACACCAGAAGGGAAATGTGGTCAAGGCCTTTGAAAAAACACCAGACCACCATCTCCTGTGCCACCAACTGCTAACCAGCCTGTGCCCAGTAAGCAGAGATGGCTGCCAGGTGCACCTTAAGGGTCGTTGAACAAAGTCCCCCTTGGGAGAGAGATCACAGGTAGTCCAAAATGCTAGCCACTAGACAGGTTGAAGGATCCAACTGCTTACCCTGACACCAAATGGAAAATCTCTTCCATTTGAAGGCATAGCATTTTCTGGTCTATTCCTTTCTAGACGCCTCCATGACAGTGAGGACATCTTTGGAGAGACCCAAAGCCTGGAACTCTAGCCGCCCAGGAACCAGGCTGTAAGGTGCAGGGATTGAAGGTCTGGGTGGAGAAACGTCTCCTGATTGATTGAGAGCAGGTCCGGTCATATGGGAAGACACCTCGAAAGCCTATTGCTGAGGTTGAGGAGATTGGGGTACCAAAACTGGTGAGGCCAGTCCGGAGCCACCAGTATCACCTGTGCCTTGTCCCTACTGACCTTGATTAACACCTTGTGGATTAAGGGAAGTGGAGGGAAGGCATAGAAGAGGCCTGGGGTCCAAGGCCTCAGGAATGCATCCCCCTGCAGCATCCCCCAACGGGGTGGGGCACAAAACAGCCTCAGCTTTGTGTGCTCGCTGGAGGCGAACAGGTCCATCTGAGGGGTGCACCACTGGGAGAAACAGACTGTGAACTACCTCCGGATCGAAGGACCACTCATGAGATGCCTCGCCCACCCGGCTGTGGGCGTCTGCTAGCTGATTGGAGTCTCCTGCTACATGGATGGCTAGGAGATCCACCTCCAGGCTGCGCACAAGAGTCCAAATGCAGAGGACTTCCTTGCATAGGGGCAGGGAGTGCGTTCCACCTTGTTTGTTAAGGTAGTACATGGTCGTATTATCTGTCTGGACTTGGACCATATGACCCTGAACAAACGGAGTGAAGGCAGTTAGCACCAGCCGAACTGCTTGGAGCTCCAGCAGGTTGATGTGGCATCGGGACTCCTGGGAGGTCCAGAGCCCGTGGACTCTGTTACCCAAGATGGGCACCTCAGCCAGTGAGAAAGGCATCGATCATCAGGATGACCATCGGCTAGGGGCGGACAAATGGGATCCCTTCCTGCAGATGCTCTGGGACAAGCCACCACTGAAGGGCACTGCATATCCTCTGGGTCACAGTGACCAGCTGGTCGAAGTGACCTTTGTGCTGAGACCACTGGCTGGCCAGCTCCCACTGCAGGGAGCGCACATGCCAACAGGCCCATCAGACCACGCTGGTGCAGGCTGCCGTGTAACCCAGAAGGCACAGGAAGTCCCGGGCAGGGCGCAAGTGCCTAACCAGAAATGATTAGGCAACGGAAGACAGAACCTCCATCCTGTCCACTGGGAGCCAGGCTCTGGCACAGTAAGAGTCAAGCTCTGCCCTGATGAAGCTGATCACCTGTGAGGGCAAGAGTTCCGACTTGGCCTCGTTGACCTGGAGGCCAAGGTCGATGCAGGGCTGGAGGGCCAGGTCCCTGGAATGCTCCACCTCCTGCATGGAGGAATCTGCTATCAGCCAGTCATCTAGGTAGGGGCACACCCCGACTCCTCAGTGCCTCAGGTAAGCTGCTACCACTGCTATGCATTTGGTGAAGACCCTGGGAGCCGAGAAGAGTCCGAAAGGCATGGCTTGGAACTCGTAAAGGGTTCCCTCTGCTCAGAAGCGGAGAAACCTTCGGTGGGATGGATGGATCGGGACGTGAAAGAATGTGTCCTGAAGATCTAGAGAGCAAAACCACATGTCTTGCTCCAGAGATGGTATGATCTGAGACAGAGTTACCATCCTGAAGGTGTGGGACCTGAGGAATTTGTTCAGGTCATGCAGAACTAGAATGGGGCGTCGCCCCATCTGCCTTGGCACCAGGAAGTACCTGGAGACAAATCCTGGGTGTTCCGGAGGATCCACAACTCTGACCATGACCTCCCTGTGGAGGAGCTGGGCTATGTCATCTTGAAGAGCCGACCGAGTGTCTGCGGATACCAAGTCCTCCCATGGGGCGTGGGCTCGGCTTGGAGGGTATCGCTCGAATTCCAGAGGCAGCCCCTGACCGACCACTTCCAGAACCTACCTGTCCATGGTGACAGTGGGCCAGGTGGAAAGGAAGTGGCGGAGCTGGCCCCCCACAGTAGGACCCAGGGGAGGCGTGGCGGGCATGAGGGTGGCAGCCCCCATCCCGTCAAAGAGCAGGATTGGTGGAGGAAGATCCGGATGAGGAGCCACCGGGTCCCTTCCCTCCGGGCCTTCGGACCACCGAGGCTACAGACTCGGCCTGAGGTCGCCAGGACTGAGTCTGCTGGCCAGACTGATGCTGGGCTGGTTTTGCCACAGGAATAGAGGGCCAAAAGGGCTTGCACTTCTGCTGCTTAGAGCCTCTGGAGTCCTTCTGGGTGGATGTGACAGAGTCAAGGGTGGCAATGGACTTTTCAATGCACTAGAGGTGACCCTCCACAGCAGACCCAAACAAGTCAGTGCCTAAGAAAGTTACATCCACCAGCTAGTGCTGGGTGTCTGCCGTGAAGGTCGAGATCCGCTGCCAAGCCCTGCGGTGCATGGCAACCGTGGCCGCCACTGAATGGGCACAGAAATCTCTGATGTCCAGGGCCGTCTGAAGTTGCTGTTTGGCCACAGCATGACCCTGGTCCCAGACCTGCTTGACTGTAGTCTGGAGGTTCACAGGAAGATGAGGAATCACCTCATCTAGAGAGCCCAGAAGGGCATGGGAGAAGTGTGCCATCACAATGGTCGAGCTTGCCTGGCAGAGGCCGAGCGAGGAGGCAGCATAGACCTTTTTAGCCGAGTGGTCCAATTTCTTGGGACTCTATCTGGCGGTCCATCAACATCCCTGGTATTGCCAGAGTGCCTGAACCCGGAGTCGGCCACCAACCCCTCAGCCGAGGGATGCGCCATCCGGGCTGAGGGCGCAGGGCAAGAGGCAGAGCACTGCCAGAGCTCCAAGGTAGGGCAGATGATGGCCTTTGCCAATGGGAAAGCCTCCATCAGAGAGTCTCCTTTATCCAAAATTTCTGTAAGGGGATAGTGGGCCTGTTTTTGAACGGGCTCCAGTTTCATCCCCATGGACTCGAAAAGGAGGAGGAGAATGCCCATGAATGAAGTAGGGCCTTCTTCCGTCAACAGATCCCTCATCGACTCCATATCAGGTGGATGGGAGTGCAGAGAGGAATCCTCGGACTCCGAGGAGTTCGTGTAAAGCACCCGACCACCTGAGTGGCTCTCGACCTGCTGTAGACAGTCAGGTGTGAGCGTGACCAACAGCCAATGTGGAAGCCCCTTAGCTGACCGAGACTCCTTCAACAGAACCCGGTCGATGGCTGCTTGGGTGGCAGCTCCACCATGATCGGTGGAGAAGCCAGCTTCAGCTGAGATAAAATGGTCTGGACCGGCTCCACTGGGGGAGAAACAGTGTCGACCAGCCCCAGCGGAGGGGCATCAGCCTCTCTGGCAACAGCCAGGTGATGGCCGGGGTGGTAGCCGGTGTCAACTTCAGCCCGGTCAGCATTTAACTGTTGCCACATAAGGTCTTCATAGCGTCGATGCAAGTTGCGCCGAAACCTCTACTCACCCAAGGAGGACAAGGATGAACAACGGTGACGTCACTTCCCATGGTGCAGAGAACGAGGCCACTAATGTCGGCGGGACCTGCTTGACCCAGAGGAGGTAGAAGACTAAGACCTCGGCAATTGGTGGTGCAGACAGGGGGCCTCAGAGGGAGCCGGGGAGATCCGCGACTCCTCCTGATCTTGGTCCGTGACCGGAGGGGCCGACTCAGCTGGCTGGGATGCCTCTTCAGTGGTCACTGGCAGGACTGGGGTCCTGAAAAGAGTTGTTGGCCTCTTCAGATGACAACCGGTCGACACGGTCGAGAAAAATCTCAGCTGCGTCGGCTGGCGTCTCTGCTGACTGGCCCGATGGGCTTTCCGTGAAGCCAGCGGCCACAGCCGCAGTTTTGACCGAAGTCAAAACCGAATATTCCTGAGAGCAGGAATGCTCCTGGTCCCAGGATTGATGATGATGAGTCTTCTCTCTATCCTTCTTGGACACCTTCTTGCGTGAGCGGGAACACTGCAATTCGGTTGGTTGGGAGGGACTGGCACAGCTCCTTGAAGGAGGCCGAATAAGTGGAGCCCATCTGGAGTGGAAAGAAGGCAAAGGCTGAAGAGGAATGAGTGGCGGCCTGGGCTGAGAGGTAAGCAAAGACAGCTGCAAGGTGTACTTTAAGGGTAGATGGTCCGAGTCCAAGGGAATGGAGGTGTGTCAGATAGTCTAGGATGACTGGCGGACCCGCCCGGTTGTAGTCTATATCCTTTTCCTGACACTAGATGGAAAACCTTTTTCACTTAGATGTGTAGGTCTTCCTGGTAGAGGGTTTTCTAGAAACCCTGAGAACTGCCAAAACCTCTTCAGAAAGATGCAAGTTCGCATACTCGAAGTCCCCAAGAGCCAGGCCTTGAGCCTGAGGGACAGGAGACTGGGGTAAAGGATCCTGCCCCCAAGAAGAGGTCAGTAGGTTGTGCCTCCTGGGGAGGCCAATTGGTCTGGCTACTGACAGAGACAGGAGGAGTGAGTACCAATGCTGTCTGACCCAATCTGGGGCAATGAAAATCATTGTTGCTGGTTGAGTCCTGATCTTGTTCAACACCCTCAGTAACAAGGGGAATGGGAGGGAAGGCATACAGAAACTTCCCTGTCTAGTCCAGCAGTAGTGCATCCAATGGCACTGTGCCCACCAAAGGAGGCCTGCAACAGAACTGTGAAAGCTGGTGGTTGTCTGAGGCTGCAAAGAGGTCCACTTCTAGAATGCCCCACCTCCTGAAAACAACATGCAGAACCTGCCTGTGAGTGACCATTCGTGATGATTCTGACTGACCCTGCTGAGAGCATCTGCTAGGACACTGTCCTTTCCAGGTAGATGGACTGCTAAGAGAGAGAGATTCGGAGGGAGTAAGCTGAACTCCAGATTCTCATGACCTCTGAGCATAGTGGGGTTGACACTGTGCCTCTTTGTTTGTTTATATAGTACATGGTGGTTGTGTTGTCTGTCCTGACCTGTACCACTTTGCCCTGCAGCATCATGGCAAAGGACTGTAAGCCCAACAAAACCGCCCTGAGTTCCAACAGGTTTATGTGCAACAGTGACTCCTGTTTGAGCCATGTACCGTGTGCAGTGTGTTCCCCCAAGTGAGCACCCCACCGTAGTCGGGAGGCGTCTGTCGTTAGAATTAGTGAAATGGGTTGCTGCAAGAATGGCACACCTTGCCTGAGCTTGTCCCATTCCTGCCACCACTGTAGTGCTTGAAGGAAAGTTCCTGTAACTGGCACTAGCTTTGACAGTTCCTTTTCTGGGACCAATGGTTTCTGCGGTGAAACTGAATGTCTCTCATTTGGAACCTGGACCCTGTTGCTGCTGATGCCGCCATGTGCCCCAGCAGCTGTAAGAAGTGCCTTGCTGGCCTGGGAATGTGCAGCTGGAAGGAAATGGCTGGCTGTATCAGGTTGTCCGCTCTTCCCTGAGGAAGGAATGCCTTTCCTTGTGAGGTATCCAACTCTGCTCCTATAAACTCCAGAAGCTGGACTTGTTCCAGCACTGACTTTTTTTGATTCACCAGGAACCCTAGTGACTGCAGAGTATACTGTGTGACTACCAGAGCATCCTTGATCTGCTGAAGTGATTGATCTACAACTAGCCAGTCGTTCATGTAGGAGAATACCATTATCCCTTTTCTCCTTAGATATGCCACAACCACTGCCCAGCACTTTGTGAACACCATTGGGGCAGAAGTCAGGCCGAAGAACAGAGCCCTGAACTGATAATGACCTGATGGCAGTCTGAACCTGAGGTACTTTCTGTGGGATTGTCTGATGGGGATGTGAAAGCAAGCATCCTTTAGCTCCAGAGATGCCAACCAGTCTCCTTGCCTTAATGGGAGAATGGTTGCCAGGGTCACCATTTTGAACTTTGGCTTTGTCAAATGCCTGTTTAAGTGTCTGAGATCCAATATGGGTCACCACTCCCCAGTTTTCTTTACTGTGAGGAAGTGTCTTGAGTACAGGCCTTTTCCCCATTATGCTAGAGGAACAGGTTCTCTTGCCCTTTGTGATAGAAGGTTGGTTACTTCCTCCTCCAACAGAGCTGTTTCTGATGAGGTGGCAGGTCTGAAAAACCTTGTCCTCAGCCTGGGCATAACCTTGAAGATGAAAGCAAGACCCAGGCCTACTACCTCCAGGACCCACTTCTCTGTGGTGATGATCTGCCAAGCCTGGAGGTAGTGGGCCAGCCTGCCCTCTACTGGAGATGGGGGGGTGACCCTGACAGGCACATCAGAGGTTCTGTTTTGCCTGTGCAGCAGGCTGTGGGCTGGGGTCAGTATGACCACTGCCCCTTCCTCTAAAATACCCTCTGCTGCTGCTGACAGGCTGGGAAAGCTGGAGGCTGGAAAAAGGGTCTGTATTGGGTTCTACCCCTACCACCTCTACTCTGGTGTTTGTGGGGTGTGGACGCTTTTTCCTTAGCAGCTGCACTTTGTAAGCCCTGACTAGATCACATTTTTTTCCATGTAGCTCTGTTTGCTCCCAAACAGAGATGTGGGCTCACAAGGAAATTCCTAGGCTTTTGTCTGGGTATCCTGGGTCAGATTAGTAGTCCTGAGCCAAGCAAACCTCCTCAGAGACGCTGAAGTTGCCATCTGCCTAGCTGCAGTGTCACTGGCATCCACTGCCATCTAAAACTGATACTTGGAAGCCTCTATGCCTTGTTTGGCAGCCTATGTCAGATCAGATGCCATGGGGCAGGAACAGCCTTAGCAATCTCCAATACAGTGTTCTAAAGATTATTCTGGTATCTGGAAACAGGCCATACAGGAAGACAGCCTAATAGCCAGGAAAGACCCCAGATAAACCTTCTTGGCCATAGAATCCCTTTTTCTGGAGTCCTTCTTAGGATGATGTGATGCCAGTGGTATGTCTGCTTTGTCACATGCAGCAGCCTGCACCACCCGTACATGGCTGGGATGTCCAAAAAGGAATTCAGCTCCTCCCTTGGCCACCCAGTACTTCTTGTCAAGCTTCTTGTCCACCGGAGGAACAGAAGTGGGTATCTGCAAAATTTTTGTGACTTGCTTCTTAAAGGACTTGTGGATGGGCAGTAGCAACTTCTTAACTGCTGGTACATCTATAATTTCCATATAATCTGGCTCATCCTCCTTCTCCTCAGCCGATTTCTGAATGGAGAGGTCCAGAGTTTGCGCCACTTGTTTCATGAAGACAAAATGGGAGGTGTAATCCTCAGATCCCTTGTCAGGGGAATCAGGACATTGAGGATCAGGAGAAACATAGAAACATAGACTTTGACGGCAGATAAGGACTGCTAGGCCCATCTAGTCTGCCCATTTCCCTACCTACAGGATAGGCCGCAGATCCTATTTAACCAACAGCCTATATCTTCCTGCCCCCCACAAGAATTGCCTTATGTCTGTCCCATGCATTCTTGAATTCTCCCACAGTTTTAGACTCCACAACTTCCTCAGGAAGGCTATTCCATGCATCCACTACCCTCTCTGTGAAATAATGCTTCCTCACATTGCCCCTGAACCGCCTCCTTCTATCTTTAAATTGTGTCCCTTGTTCTTGCAAGTCTCTTTTTCTGAAAGATGCTACCTCTTGGACTTTGTTGATTCCCTTGAGGTACTTGAAAGTTTCTATCATGTCCCCCTCTCCCTTCTTTTCTCAGGGTATACATATTAAGCTCCTTTAGTCTCTCCTCCACGGGCTTCTCTTGCAGACCCTGCACCATTTTAGTTGCCCTCCTCTGGACTGCCTCTATCCTGTCTATGTCCTTGCGGAGATGGGGTCTCCAGAACTGGACACAGTATTCCAGATGGGGTCTCACCAACTGTCTTGTACAGAGGGATAACAACTTCCTGTTTTCTGCTGCTGATGCCTCTCCCTATACATCCCAGTATACCCCCGGCCCTCCATACTGCCTTCTCACATTGCTTGCTAACCTTAAGGTCATCTGATATGATTACCCCCAGGTCCTTTCCTGTTTTTGTTGTTGTTACTACCTCCCCACCCATTGTGTATTCTTCCCTGGGTTCTTGTTTCCAGGTGCATTATTTTGCACTTTTTGCATTGAATCCTAGCTGCCATACGTCTGACCATTCCTCCAACCTTGCCAAGTCCTTTTCATCCTTTCCAGCCTCCTTGTGTATCAACCCTGTTGCAGATCTTTGTGTCATCTGCAAAAGGCATACTTTTCCTTCCAGTCCCTCTGCAATGCCACTGATGAAGACATTAAACAGGACTGGACCCAATATGAACCCTGCGGTACCCCACTAGTAACCCTTTCTTCAAGAGGGACTCCATTTACAATTACCTTCTGTGTCCTTTTGTCCAGCCAATGTTTTACTTAGGCTACCACCCGGGACCCACTCCCAGGCTGGTTAATTTGACTAATAATCTTTTGTGTGGGACTGTGTCAAATGCCTTGTAAAGTCTAGGTAGGCCATGTCCACAGCCCCTCCTGGTCTACTACTTTGGTCACCCAGTCAAAGAAATCTATTAGATCTGCTGACATGACCTTCCCGCTGTGAACCCATGCTGCCTTGGATCCTGTGCTCCACTGACCTCTAGGTACTCAACTATTCTTTCCTTCAGAAGCGACTCCATCACTTTCCCTACCACAGAGGTCAGACTGACAGGTCTGTAGTTTCCTGCCTCTGTCTTGGTCCCACTTTGTGAAGGGAATCACATCTGCCTTCCTCCAGTCCTCGGTACCACCATCCTCCCATGATTTATTAAAAGAGTAGCCAGTGGTTTCACTAGTTCCTTGCTTAATTCTTTTAGAATTCTGGGTGAATTCCATCAGGACCATTGCTTTGTCCACCTTCAGTTTTAGGAGTTCTGCAGAACCCTTTCTTCTGTGAAAGGACTGGGATCGACCCCCATATCAAGAGTGCTTCTGTTAATTGGATTAGGCACTTCCCTCCTCTTTTGTGAATACTGAGCAGAAATATTCGTTCAGTAGTCCTGCTTTTCACTGTCCCTCTGCCTACCCACCGCTCATTCTATTCAGCCTCACTATCCTCCCTTTGTCTTTCTACGCGCTGATGTACCTATCAAAGGTTTTATCCCCTTCTTAACTGAGTTGGCTATCTTTTTCCTCAGTTTGGGCCTTTGCTATTCTGACTTCCCTCCCTGCTTCTTTCTGCCTTAACTGGTACAGCTCTCTGTCCTGCTCCTTCTGTGTTTCCTTATACTTCTGGAATGCTATCTTTTCTTCCTGACTTTCACAGCCACCTCTCTTGAGAACCATAGTGGCTTTTTCTTTCGTTTTGATTTGTTTATTTGCTTCACACAAAGACTTGTTGCCTCTGTGATGGCAGTTTTGATGATTCCCCATTGTTGCTCCACCTCCTTCTAGCCTGTTTGCTAGTGCTTTCTGAGGCACTCTCCCATCTTGCCAAAGTCAGCCCTCCTAAAGTCCAGTACCCTCACTTTTGTATGGCTTGACTCTGTAGTTGAGTTTAACGTGAACCACACTGTTTGATGGTCACTTGTCCCCAGATGGCAACCCACTTCTAGATCTGAGATCCTCTCACTGCCCCCTTTCTGGTCATCTGGTTCAGGGGGTTCCCCATAGTCCTGATCCTCCTCCTCTTCTTTCTCCTCATCCTCATCATAGTATTCCAGACCTTGTTCAAAGGAACCAGGAACCGAAGAGGAACCTGAAGTTGGAACCTGTGTGAGATGAGGGTCTGGTCACGCAACCAGAACCAGGATGTCGGATTGTAGCGACTGTATTATTCTGATAGTGTTAGCAATCTCTACAGTGGTGGGAACCAACAATTTTGTTGGTTGCGGTTCCTGCACTAAGTGTTTTTCCTTCTTTTTTATTTTGGTTGTGGTAGCTGGTTCAGTGGCTGGTTCAGCAACTCGCTTCTTCCCTGAGGAAGTTTTGCCCTCATCAGAAGGCTGTTGCTTTGGTTCCTTAGGCTTATCTTTGCTGTGAGGAGGAGTCAGTTTATCCGAGGCAGGGTCAGCAGCCTTATCGGACATTTCTTCCCTCAGTCAGTTAAGTCGCCTATCAAGCGTCAACTGGGGAAAATTCTTACAGATCTCACAGTCTGCTTTCAGGTGGTCAAACCCTAGGCAGACAACACAAACTAAATAAGGGTCTGCTTTAGAAAATGGTTCCCTGCATTCGGTACAATGCTGGAAACCTGTTTCTTGGGCATCTGAGACATACTAATAAACCCTAAAAACAGGTTTCGGTAGATTTAAAACCCACACTCTAAGAAGTGAGTTGTCTGGAAATTTTAGAAAAAAAAATTTTTTTGTCGGGTCAGTGACCAAAACAACCACCAAGGGTTAGCCCAGAAAAACAATGCCCAAGAAAACTGGTCACCAGAGAAATCAAATTTAAATAAAAATACTGAATTTACTTTCAACAGTGACAAAGAAATTCCAGTTCCTTCCAGGTTGGAAAAAAAAAAAAATGGCAAGGAACCGAGAGACTTATCTAAAACACACTAAATCTAAGCTAGTCTACGTAGAACCGAAGACAGTGCTTCAGAAAACAAAATAAATAAATGGTAACTTAGAAAACCGATGAAAACAAATCTCTTCAAAAAAAGTGAAGGAGAGCTCTCCAGAGACGTCTTACTGAGGCAAGCGGAGTAAAGAATCTGACGGTTGCAGGAAGTACAACTAGGAACAGTGCCACCACTACCGCCAGGCACTTCATAAAAACCTGCGGTGCCGAGGACAGATCAAAGGGAAGGGCCGTGAGTTGGTAATGCTCCCCCTGAAAGGTGAATTGGAGGTAGCGGTGATGGGCCTGAAAGATTGGGATATGCAGATGAGCATCTTGCATATCCGGACTGCAGAGCCACTGCCCCTCGTGCAGAAGGGGCAGCATTCGAAACCGCTTGTACTCTATGTACAGGTTTCGAGCACTAAGGTGCAAAATGGGACGCAAGTCTCCCGTCTTTTTGGATAGCAGGAAGAAGTGGGAATAACACCCCTTTCCTACTTGGCTGGATGGAACAGACTCTATTACTCCCTTTCGTAACAGTGCCTCAATTTCCTCTCTTAGCAGAGGGATGTGTGCCTTTGGGTAGTGGGACACTGATAGGGGCCTGTCTGGAGGTTTTTCCAGAAACTCCAGGGTGTGGCTCTGTTTCACCAACTGAAGTACCCATGAGTTGGTGGTTACTGCCCGACACCCTGGCAGATGACTGGCGAACCTTCTGCCCACTGGCTCCTCCGAGGGACAAGGAGGAGGGAGGGCGGACCGTGAGTCAAGCGAGGGAAGGGGGGTTAGGGAGAGCTGCACTGGAGGTTCTTTGGGCCTTTGGAAGAGGGGCGGCTGTGGCTGATTGAGCCCGCGTTTGGGCTGCCGTCTGGCCATCTGCTGCTGGTTCGTCTGCCGCTTTGCTTGGCAACAAAAAGGCTTTTTGGCCTGCAACTTAGGGTGGTATATAGTGTAGACCGACCCAAAGGCCTTGCCCTTATCCTGAAGGCTGGTGATGATGTCCTGGACATCACCCCTGAAGAGGACTGAACCCTGAAGGAGCATCCGGATGGCCACCTGCACATCGGAGCCAGACCAGATACCCTCAACCAGGAGAATCTCCTAAGGCTAACCGCTGTAGCGGCACCCCTGGTGAAGAAGTCCACCGCATCATAGGTGGCCCTAAATGAATGCCTGCATGCCACTTTGACGGACCTAATGGAGTCTGCCAAAATGGATTTTGACTCAGAGTCAGCGCCTCAATTGCCGTCTCCAGCTGGGTAAAAAGAGATTTTTTTGTAGACCAACATATGGGCAATATGAGAATAAAATTTCCTTCCAAATTGGTCCAGCTGTCTCGACTCCTTGTCAAGAGGAGAGCTGCTCATATACCTTGGCTTGGGCGACCTATCACGGGCCGCTGCAATGACCACAGAGTTCGCCTTAGGATGGATGCTAAGGTGGTCCTTCCCTTCTGGTATCCAGTACGTCCGGTCAGCCTTTCTGGCTACCACCGGTATTGAGGAAGGCATCATCCAGACAGTGGATGCCAGGTCATAGTGTGATTCCAACCAGGGGGTAGTGAGAACAGGAGCTGCCTCCTGCATGTCCAAATGTTCCGCTAGCTTTTGGTGCTTAGGGTCCTGAGCATTGGACTTCCAGTCATAGACCTCTGCTATTTTCCTGAGCAGGTCTGTAAAAGAGGGGTCCTCAGGTGGGGATTTTGGAGACTCCTTAGGTCCAGGTTCCTCCGTGGGAGAAGTCTCGAACCCTGACACCGCTGAGGAACGGGAGTCGGAATCTGACTCCGGATCTGAGTCAGAGGACCGGACGTCAGGCCGGGAAGGTTCTCGGGTGTCAGGAGGCGCTCTGTCCTGCGTCCACCCTGACAAAGGCTCTTTCTGAGGGCCCAGCGTCAGATGACATGTGTCTGGCACAGGGGAAGCCTAGGTGGCTGATCACCGAACTCCGGGGACCTCCCTAGGGTGACGGCTATCCAGCTCTGACACAAGCTGGGCCTTGGTCTCAGTCCACCAGGACTGTAGGATAGCCCGAAAATCCATCGGAGTCCGTGGAGGAGTCTGAGGTAGAGGGGGCTGGTAGACCGGTGGGTAACTCGCAGGAAAACCAGCGTTGGGCAGCCAGGCATATGAAAAGAGTGCGCCAGGTACCCTGGCTGAGGATAAGCGGGCAAATACCCCGGCATATGGAATCCAGATGGTGGGTAGCTTGATGTAGTGTACATTGGGAAATGCGGCGTCAGGTATCCCGATGGGGGTAACCTGACAAAGGACCCCATGAGAGCCGGCCATCCTGACGGAGGGCTCTGGGATGCCCCCAAACCCGACCTCTAAAGACCCAGAAGAACCGGGTCAGATGTCGGACTGGCTGATGTTGGAGTTGGTATCTCCGTCAGAAAATCCAGCAGCAGGTACCCCTGAGGGTTAACTGTGACATCCAACGTTAGCTCCAAGGGTGAGCTGGGAAAAGTGCCACCTGGTGGATGCCCCTGATCCTCTGCCCCTCTCCGGTCTGGGGAGTGTGCGGAGGGAGCTCTTCCACAGGGGAGGAGGGTTGGGGGGACCCAACTGGGGACAGCTGTGGCAAATCCGGCAACTGGGAATCATTGGGGCCCTTGCTGGACCCTGACGCCAGATTGTTCGGGTGGACGTCAGTTAAACTGACCACCGATTTATCTGCCGGGGTGGTCGGACAGACGTTGGATGAGACAACACCCCACTTATCGACCAATGCTGGTCAGGCCCTGGAGCCTGACGATACAGCTTGGGCCAGGTGCGCGTTGGAAGGCCCGACGAGCGACATACCAGCCCTGCCAGGCACCTTAGAAATGCTGGTGGAAAGGGGCCTAAGAGCAGTGGAGGCCTTGGATAGATCCAAGGCACCCACGGTCACAGTTACCAGTGGCGGCTGGGGGTCCAAGGACTGCTCCTGAGGTGGGGCAGGCTTGGCCGCAGCAGCCAACTTCCCAGAGAAGGATGACCTGTCCTGGTCCTGATGCTTCTCTTTTTCCTTCTTCTTCTTGTGCCTGGAGGAATCGGGAGGAGAGGAGGAAGTGCTATGGAGTTTTTTTAAGTTATTTTTCCATCGAGGCCATTCTTTGAGTATATGGGCCTCGAGGGCTTGCTGGCGTCGCTTCTGTGTAGCCTGGTTGAAGCTGGAACAGGCCTCACAGTCCTTGACCTTGTGTTCTGGGCCTAGGCAGAAGAGGCAGAGAGTATAGGAGTCTTTGTGCGGGAGCTGCACACCACATGAAGCACACTTATTTTTATGCTCGATAGTAGATGACAACATGCACAAAAACTAAAAAATACTGATTATTTGTAAAGAAAAAATGGATACTCATCCGAAAGGTGGTCAGACTGCAGCGTACGATCTCTGCAAGGTCCGATGCGTACAGGCTGACAGCGGGAAAGAACTGGAAGGCAGGCATTGGGACCGCCCACTATATAGGGTCATGCTGACGTCCATCACGTGACGTCAGGTGGGCGGTCCCCCATCAGACACTGCTAGCTAAAGTTTCCGTGATCCTGATGCCAGGGGGCGCAGTCCTCAAGGTAATTACCTACTGCAAGTGCCCTCTCGAAGTAAGATCGTAAGTTCTACAGACGGGCCTACGCCTCGCCACCAATTTAAAAAACTCTTACCCCTTTAAGTGGGACAGACCCTCAATTAATTACCTGGAAATCTGCCTCCCACATGATTTGACTGCCCTACATTCACAGAATTACCCCTCCCCCTTAGTTGGAGGAATACAAGAAGATCTCAAAAAATGGCAGCCGCTACTTCTCCCGTTAATAAACAGGATCCACAGCTGGCCCAGTGGCATGGAGGTTTGAGGCACTGTGCCTTACCTCCTGCCACGTCAGCGGCTCGTGTTTGTGGTGTGAGTGGGTTGCTGGGTTCGACTGGGGAGGGACAGTGGCTTGGTAGTTCCGCTGAACGACTGCCCCCAAGGGGGGGTCTGAGGGCAGAATGAGTCTGAAACGCCAATGAAGGGAGGGTGCTGCGGGACTCTGCAGCATGTGTACGCCTCCATGTATACGCACTGATGTGTCACACCCCAGCAATGGGGGGGGAGGGGAACAGGTGGAAAACACCCTTGACGGTGGGATGAAGGTCGACCCTCCCCACAGGCTCGGCACTGGTTGCCAGGCACATGTGGAAAAGGAAAAGAATGGCGAAGGTAGGCCCCAGAGAAGCCGGGGGAATGCGGAGAATGATGACAATCAGATAGGGGCCGCCAGGGAGAACAGGAGATAAAAGTACACACACACACACACACACACACACACACACACACACACACACACACTTAAAAACACAGGATCCATGTCATATAGATGAACTTCCTTCCTACGTACCTGCATTATTATCAGACCTTACCCCTAATGCCCTCAACTATTCTGTGACTATACTGCTAAAAGTGCTAAAATTTGCCTGTTGTATTCCTTTCATCTCCTCTGCTCTAGCCTCTCAAATCTCTTCTCCTTAGCTCCAATCCCCCCCCCCACACACACTCACTACCTTACACTCTGCTTAATCTCTCCCACTCCTCCTCCTGACCTCACCTAAACTGCATTTTCTTTTGTTATTCATGGTTCTGGCACCAAGATACAGACACCCATTTACTGCTTCCTTTGGTTTCAAACTCCCCCTCCCCTCTCTCTGTTACTAGTCCCACCCACCACTTAACCAGCGGCTGATCCTCCGGCCATTTAAAGTTTCTAATTCTCTCCCTTTACCCTCCACAGAAACATGCTCTGGACTGGCTCCCTCCTCCAGACCTGCGGCTATGGCTTGCTCCTTGGAGCCACCAGTCGTACTCGGCCTCCCACGGTAGAAAAAAATCAGGTACGCCCACTGTTGCTCTTCTTGCCTAGTCAGATCCAAAGCCCTGCTTCCCACTGGCTAATTTCCCTTGGAAACCGCTGGACTGCCATTGGTTAGCGTGCCTTCTTCAAGCGGGACATTTGGACACTGGCCCTTGCAAGCACCTTGGGCTGTTCTCAGACTGGCTTTTGCTATTTTCAAGCTGTGCCTGACCAGCATTTAGCTGGTTAGCCAGCCTACCTAGTACTGCTTAACCTCTTTATATTTGGATCTGCATGTTTCCAGACTATGTAGGTAAATGTGGATGTTTCCAAACTATTATGGGTAAATGTGTTTTATGCAGGGTACTGTATTTTATTTCTGGTTGTGGGGAAACTGCTTGTGGGTTGCTGTGTTAAATTGCTGTGGGTTTAAACTGTGCAGTTTCTGCTCATGTGCCAATACTCTGTGACTATATTGCTCAAAGTGCTACAATTTGTCTATTGTATTCCTTTCATCCCCTCTGCTCTAGCCTCTCAAATCTCTTCTCCTTAGCTCAAGTTCCCCACCACACTCACTGCATGGCACTCTGCTTAATCTCCCCCTTCCCTACCTCACCTAAAGTAGTTACGTAAGAACTTACCGTAACAGTAGATCTTCGAGAGTAGCTCTTGCAGCAGGTAATGACAATTAGGACCAATGCCACCTGGTGGCGAAATCACGGCAAAACTCTTCAAGCATTACCCATGTGAGGACCGCCCACCCAATGTCGGCTCCACCCCCGATGTCTCCTGTAGTTTATAGGCGATGGCAGTCGCCACGTGTGCCAGTTCTTGCACGCCGAGAAAACATCAGGACTCGCCTAAGGTGAAATACGGATAAAAAGGTGTTCAAAAGCCTCCATAAAGGCATGAACTAGCTGGCCATATGCAGAGGGGCCTACTCTTCGGGGGAAGGAGGGCGGGAAAGTATACCTGCAGCAAGAGCTACTCTCAAAGATCTACTGTTACGGTAAGTTCTTATGTAACTGTATTATCTTACTTCAACAGTAAGCTCTTGCAGCAGGTAATGACAATTAGGACTTCTTTTCAAGCAGTATAAAACTCAAGACAACTACTTGGGAGGGAGGAAGAAGAGACAGGGACAGAGAGCAGGAAGGAATCCCTCACGAGATCAGGCCCTGCAAAAGAGCAAGGTTGAAGCCTGCTCTGCATCTGGAGGCTATGTCCAAACTGTAGTGCCCGACAAATGTATGCACAGAGTGCCAGGTGGCAGCGGCGCAAATATCTGCTGTTGAGACCTTCTTAAGGGCGCAAAGGAGATGGCTATCGGCCTAGTGAAGTGTCCCTTCACGGAAGGGGCTTGTTATGCTTCCGGCAGCAGAAGGTGATGCAGTGCACCAACCAGTGCGACAAGGTTTGCTTGGAGACCAGGTGTCCTAAGGACCGGGGCGCAAAGGACAAAAATAACTGGTCCGACTTCCTGCGCTCCTTGGTCCTGGATAGGTAGAAGCGCAAGGTATGATGGACATGCAGAGTGTGAAGAAGAGCCTCCCCTTTATTTGAATAATTTGGAAAATAAACAGGGAGCTGCACCACCTGGTTCAGGGTCATCTCGGACACCACCTTAGGCAAAAATGTGGGGTTAGTGCGCAAGTCTACCCTGTCTTAGTGAAAAATTAAGTAAGGCTCCTTACACATAAAGGCCTGAAGCTCAGAAATCCGCTGAGCAGAAGTAACGGCAACTAAAAATAACATCTTCCAAGAAAGGAAGAGCTCACACTCTGAGGCTGGCTCGAAGGGGGGGGGGTGTGGGAGGGTGAGCTTCTCCAACACATAAAGCAGGTCCCAAGGAGGAACAGGGTCCCAGATTGGGGGGGTCTGATATGGAAGATACCACTAAGGAAGGTCTTGGACACCTCCAATTGAGCCACTGTTTTTCCCTGAATAGGGGCGTGACAGGCAGATTTAGTGGCCAGGTGTACTTTAATGGAGCTGTAGCTTAATCCCAACTCTGAAAGGGACAGCAGGTATTCCAATAATGAGTTGACCGGACAGACTAATGGATCCAACTGCCTCGCTATGTCCCATAAGCAGAACCTCTTCCATTTCATGGCGTAAGTAACTCTCATGGAGGTCTTCCATGCCTCCACCAGGACTTTGGCCACCTCATCAGGGACCCCAAACCTAATCTTTGTTAGGTCCTGAGGACTCTCTGCAAGAGCGGAAAGCTAGGAAAGGTATAGAGAAACCTCCCTTCCCAAGAGAAGGACAATGCGTCTTGCCAAAAAGCACCAGGCTCATGATCTAGCGAGCAGAAAATGAAAATTACGTACCTACCGTAATTCTTGATCTTCTCTTGTATCTTCACCATTCATTACTGCTTGGGTTAGTGCCGGAGGCGCGCACTCGCTACGGGAGATTTTTATTTGAGTCAGCTCCAACGGGCTGGCCTCTGAGAGCTGCATGCGCCACGCCATGCGTGAGGGGTGGCCGTTAGGGTGCTGTAGACTCCTCCTCCATCTCAGTTCTGGTAGCCGGAGAGGCGAAATAAAGGGTAAAAGAAAAAAATGAGAGCGAGGCAAGAGAGCCGAGGGACAGAAAAAGGAAAGGATATAAACTGAAAAAGGAATAAGCCGGTAGAGGACAAATAGAAGAGAGAGAGAATACCTACCCTAAGGGACCGAAGGGCCTCCCTTCTGGGGCGGCTCCAAGGGAGGAACAGATAAAGAGGAGAAGAAGAAGAATAGGAAGAGGAAGAGGAAGAAGAAGAAGAAAGGATGCTGAGAGGGGAGAACACTGCCCATAGATACACTGGTTGAGAGGTTTATAAGCTCGGAACCAAAAACAAGGGAGCAAGAATCCCTCCTGATAGGACTGAGAGAAGGTTCAACTGAACCGCTTGTATAGATTGGACACAAAGGGCAGATTCTCTAACTTCTCATCATCCCAACCCCCTACACTCTAGCTGAGAGCTCACAGACTGCCCAGGCAGGAAATCTGTTCCGGAAGGAGAGCGCCCAACTGTGAGGGGGATAAGCCCCTTAGCACCTTGTTAAGTGCTAACACCGAAATGTGTGGGTAGGGGTTAAGCCCTACAAAAGGCAGCTTTGTATGAAGGATAGAGTGGGAACTCAATCGGACTCCCTGAAGGCAAGGCAAGAACAACAGCTCAAGGTTAAAGAAGTGCAGAAGCACCACACAGAAGAAGCTGACAATATTAATTAATACCTGCCAGAGGGAACCTGAAACTTGGGGCCGAGCCATAGAGGGACGGTCTCGTCAGCTGTAAACTGAACAACATGGCTAAGAAGCCAAGAGGTCACCCTTAGGGGTAATCAGAAAGAGTTCCCTCAGGATAGAATAAGTCCTACTTGTTCCCCTCTACCTTGAGGAAAAAGGATCCATCCAGAGAAGAACGGAAATCAGGATAGTTTTTTTTTTTTGACATAAAGGCCAAAGAGGAAGGGAGAGGAATGAGAAGGAAGGGGGAGACGCCGCAGTAGGAGGCCACTGAGGGAAAGGTGGGAGGGTATCAGTAATGAATGGTGAAGATACAAGAGAAGATCAAGAATTGTGGTAGTTACGTAATTTTCATATCTTCCCTTGTCAATCTTCACCATTCATTACTGCTTGGGTGAGTACCAAGCTCCCCCCCACCCCCAAGGGGTTGGGATAATAGAAACCCTGAGGGAACAAGACCCCCAGCCTCCTGCTGGTGGGGAACAGGAGGGGAAGACCCTGGGCTAATCAGATGAGAAGCCTATGGCGGAGGAGAGCTAAGAGGTGTCCCCCGGGAACGGGGGACGGAGGAAGCCCCTGCAGAAGTCTCCTAGCCCTGGAGGAAAAAAGACAGGTCCCCTGGAAAGCGGAGCAAATCACCCTACGCCGGGCCAGGGGTGACAACCTTCATAGACAAAGCCATGCCGTCCGTCTAATACAGATCGCTGTCCTTGCAAGCCTGGAAACCACCTCACTGGTGTCGTAAGATGCCCTTGCTCAGTGTCTTGCTAGCTCCAGGCCTATAGCAGAGAGGGCAATAGCTTGTCTGGATTGCTCTGTATCAGGCATTGATGCTAAGACTTGGGAGAGCATCGACCATAAATGCCTACTGTAGGCAGCATGGTGAGCCTGATGTGATGCAATGCATAACACTGCATGAGAGGAAGAGAACACTCTTCGCCCCCACCGGTCAAATTGTAGGGAATCTGAGTCCGGTGGATGGTCGTGCGCCAGGCAGCGGTGCCCCGAAGGAGTTTCTAGATATGCCAATCCCGAAGGCGGGTTGGGAAGAGTACCTAGAGACTCCAATGGGGCACAATACCTTCTTCTGCAGTCTGCCGGGGCTGGAGATGGGGCGGCTGGTGACTGCCAGGAACGGATAGACGCCTCCTGGAAGGGAATAGGCCAGGATAGTATCACCAAATGCTGGGCACTGAATTCACTGAGGAATTCACGCGTCTCCTGTTCGGTATTGTCTCACCTAACAAAAGAGATGCGAAGATCCCTCACCATCCTTGAAAGGAATCACTGATATTCAGTGAAATCAGCATCGGAGGAGAGATGAGTAGTGGGTTCCTCTCCCGAGGAGGAGGAGGGAGACGAGCATGATTGAGTGCTCGAATGTCCAGAGGACTCCTGCGGCGGTGGGGATAGGCGAAACACCTGCTCATGCATATATCTAACGTATGAAAGGAAGGCCACCGCACAGCCTCTGAACGTCTCCCAGGATAACAGGCCCATAGGACCGACATGGCCTGGGAGAAGGGGGGGGGGTGGCTGCAGAGGAATGGGAGAGGGACACCTACGGCGAGGCAACTGTCCTCTGCTGAGGCCCTGAAATCCGGAAAACGAGCCTGAGCTGGCGGGATCCCGGACAACAAACCAGGTCGCAGAATGGAACCCTGGGGATGCGAAGCCTGGAAGAGCCTAGTAGGGGATCCTCCCCAGTGACGAACCTGGGGATGCGCGGGTCCAGAAGGGCAGCCCACAGCAACGCCACCAGAAGGGTCCCTGGAGCTCGAGAGGGAAAGATGGGGCCCGGTGCTACGGCTCCTACCCGCACCCCGAGGGGTGGCAGGTGAAGACCGAGGTGCCTCAACCCAGTCTCTCAACCCCCCGGACTCTGAGAACGCCCTCCTCCTCGACCTCAGCAACACCCCCACTCCGAGGAGGTGCAGCAGCACTGGGATCGGCCTCCGCCTCCACGCTATCCCCCTCCAGGGACCCCAGACCACCCCCAGCCTGGGAGGCCTCAGGAGAGGACAGCAGAGGAGACAGAGGAATAGGTGCGCTGGGCCGCCTAGCACCTCATCTCACTGGAGACCCTGACTCCGAAGAGTCAGGGTGCCAGGACGGGTCCACATCCGAATCATCCTCCGAGGAGGAGGATGAGACCAGCTGGACCTCAATACTAGCCACCCCAGAGTTCTCCAGCGAAACAGCACCGCGAATGGCGCCGGTGTCAGCAGCGGCACTGGACGATCTCGGACCACCCACAACGCCCAAACCCGGCCCAGACTCCCCAACGACGCCAGTCAGACCCGTGGCACCGCGCTCAGTGCCAGGACCCGACTCGGCGCCGCTAGGAGAGCGGACTGGGACCATGCACCACGGGCACCACCGGTAGCCAACACGCAGCACAACGGCACCGGCCAATCACCAGTGCCGCGAGCTGCACCGGGATCCAAGCAGTGCCAGAAGGCGCGCCCAGGGTTCACTGATGCCGGGCCCAGCAGACCTGGCCTCGACACTGGGGGGAGCCTGCACCTCCAAAGAGGTGACTGCCGAGGCGGTGTCTCCACCGCAGCCCCAGGAGGGACCCCAGTGTTCCTCCGACACCGCAAAAGAGGCCTCCTCTTTGGCAAGAGAAGATGAAGAGGCTTCCTCCTCTCCAGACCATACAGGCCTGAGAGGGGACCCGGAGGAAGGGTCTAGAGACCTTACCTAGGAATCCCTGGAGCGGCGCTGTCCCCGAAAGTCGGCGGAGCCTTGCTGATCTTGAACGCGCGGACTTCCAGGACACGATGGTCCATCGAGAAACAGGCGTCGCATGCATCCATATTATGGTTGGGTCTCAGGCAGAGAAGGCAAACATCATGCCGGAAAAATGCCAGCCACAGGAGCACCGACGCATAGGGGCACGGCCCGCCTTAGACTTGCGTTTTGCCCCCAAACCTGACATGATGCGAAACAATTAAGGCAAAAAACAGAACAGCTCTCGGCGGCGTCGAATATAATAGAAAAAACAGAACAGACTTACCAGTTGACGATGTCGAGAAAAGAAATGGGATGAAGGAGAAGTCTGTGAAGACAGCATCGACAATGACAGCTAGGCCTAGTGACGTACTAACTAAACTCTTCTGCACAGCAGGTGCAGGGTGCAGCCTCGATGGCATGAGAAACAGAACTGAGATAGAGGAGGAGTCTGCGGCACCTAACAGCAGCCCCTCACGCATGACGCAGTGAGTCGCTCTTGGGGGCGGCGCCGTTGGAGCCAACTCAAAAAAAAAAAAAAAATCTCCCGTAGTGGGTGCGTGCCTCCGGCACTAACCCAAGCAGTAATAAATGGTGAAGATTGACAAGGGAAGATCTGGGCAGTTTTGCATTGGATCGAGACATGAAAAGGTCCCCCACCTGTCGAATAACTCGTTCGCTACGGACTTTAGGGGAGACCATTCGTGTGCCTGGGATCTCGATCGGCTGAGAGCATCTGCCAATTTGTTCTGAAACCCCGGAACATGAATGGCGGAAATGGTCAGGTGGTGGGCAATGGCTTAATCCCAGACCCTCATGGCCTCCCGACAGAGAGGATAGGAGTGGGTACCTCCTTGCTTGTTGAGGTAAAAAAAACACCGAGGTATTGTCTGTCTGGACCCGGAGATGGCCCGGAAGAATCACTGAGACCAGTGCCTGCAGTGCATAAAGGACTGACCTCACCTAGAGAACGCTGATGTGTAGGTGCTCCTCTGTTGGGAACCAGGACCCATCCTTGCGTACTGTATTCCCTAAATGCACGCGCCCCATCCCACGGTGGAAGCATATGTGGACAGACTCTGGGAAGGAGGACCGAGTTGAAGGGGAACTCCTTACATTAACTTGTTGGACAACATCCACCAATAAAGCTCTCGATGGACTGGCTCCGTGATTGTGACTCTCACATTGAAGTCATCCAGCCTCTGGTCCCACTGGACCTTAAGGGTCCACTGGATCATTCTCATATGCAATCCTGAGAAGGGAACAGAGACTATGGCCACAGCCATGTGTCCCAGGAGGCTCAGCAGAAGCCTGGTGGGCATGCACAAGGCTGAAGAGATTTGAGCAGCTAGAGCCCTGATGTGCACCACCCGGTCCACTGGAAGGAACACTCTTCCTAGAGATGTGTCCAGCAAAGCTCCTATGAACTGTAAGCTCTGCGCTGGAACCAGGAAGAACTTTCCGGGATTGACTGTAACCCCTAAGTGACGACACAGGGTGAGGGTGTCCCGGATAGTCTCCCGAAGGCAGTCCCTGGAGGGAGCCATAAGGAGCCAATCATTCAGATAGGGAAACACGAAGTGACTCTGTCTGAAGTGCTGCAGCTACCACCGACAGGCACTTTGTGAAGACTCTTGGAGCCGAGGAGAGACCAAAGGGAAGAATTTGAAACTGGAAGTGCTCCCCTTCGAACCTGAACCTCAGGAAACGCCTGTGGGCCTTGGTGATCCAGGTATGCAGATAGGCATCCTGCATGTCCAGCGCCGCTAACCAGTCTCCTCTGAAAATCAAAGGAAGGAGGCTGGGAAGGGACACCATCTCGAATTTTCTGTACGAGACCCACTGGTTCAAGTTGCTGAGGTCCAAAATGGGCCTTAGGTCTCCGGACTTCTTCGGGAGTAGGAAGAAGTGGGAGTAAAAGCTCTTCTTGGTCAACAGAGCCCGAATCTCCTGCCGGATTTGGTCTCTGTGTCCCCTCAGGTGGTGGGATTGGGAAGGTGTTCTGTCCGGGGAGGAATGACCTCAAACTCGATAAGAGTGCCCGAACTCCATGAGTTCGATGACCACCAGTCAGAGGTCACTTCTCGCTAGGCTTGAGGGTAGAGAGAAAAGTGACCTCCCACCTGCTCTCCCCACCGAGTGTCACAGAGAGGAGGTCCACCTAGATAGTCGGGCATTGGGTGGGGGGTGGGGCAGGTTTAGCCTGTCATGGGCAGAGGCTGAAGAACCCTTGGGTCTCCATACGACCAAAGCCTCCACGCAGATTCTGTGGTTGAAAGTGGGGCTGCTGAGGCCGATGTTCCCAGTGGCCATGAAAATGGGACCGACTCTATTGTCCCTGTTTCAGGCAGTACATGGACTACACGGTTTGGACAGCCTTACCGGAGTCCTGTAGTTTGGCAATTATCCACTCCGACTCTTTGCCGAAGAGTACAGGGCCTCTGATGGGGGCGTCCAGAATGTGCAACTGAACATCTGGGGCGAACCCAGATACCCGGAGTGACACTGGAGACAAGATGCCTGGAGCGGTCGCCCTACCTACAGTGTCCGTAGAGTCATACATGGACAGTAGTACGTGCATACCTACGTCCAAGCCTGTCTGCAGCAACTTTGCAAGTTCTGCCTTTTGCGGGCAGTCAGACATAGCTTACAGAATGTCCAGTCCCTGTTCTCAGAGGGCATTCTGGAACTGAACCATGTGGGTCAGGAAGTTGAGACTCCTGATACTGCAAGTGGCAGAAGTGTACACCTTACGGCCCAAGGAATCCAGCTGCTTGGACTCCCTGTTGGGCGGCTGGGTGCTCAAGTGTTTGGGCTTCTGCGACCGGTCGTGAGCAGCCAAAATCACCACTCAATCTACTGCTGGTTGTTTGGCTAGAAAGGGGTGGTTCTAAGGCACCCGGTAAAGATGATGGGCCTTTTTCGGGGTCACAGAGGAACAGTGTGGGTGCCACCAGGTAGCCTGAGTGACATCCACGAAGGTGTCAACCATGGGGGGAATGACCACGGGTTTGGGGTCTTTCTGGTGGAGGTACTTGGCCAACCGCAAGTGCTCCGGGTCAAGGGCCTCCGTATCCCACCCCATGTTCTCCTTGATATGGTGCATGACCTCCATAAAACTGGGGTCATCCAGAGGCGACTTTGGTTGGTCCTCTGCGTCCGCGGGCAAGGACTCCTCGTCAGAGGTGGGAAGAGAAGATTCAGAAGATTCATAAGGATCTGAAGATGAGGGTGAGGGCGAGTACTGCCGTCTTGGCTTATGTCGGTGCCGGTCCGGGGAGCTAAGAGGGGAGGGGCTCCTGGACTGTGCGCACCTATGCCTCCTCTTCCTCTAATGTTTCCTGGGGCTACCAGGCGGAGGGGGTGACTCAGTGTCGCCAATAGGTGGCTGAGGGACCACCTTGTCCTGCAGGATGGGTGCCCGGTTCCGGCTGAGGAGGAGTAGGTTTGGGTACCAGGTCCACCTTAACTGTCTCCCACCAATGGGAGAAGAGCTCCAGTCCTTAACTTGTGTCAGATTAAGTCTGGGAGACCCAGGATCTGGCGTCGGTGCCCCAGGGCCGGCGCCGGTACTGGTAGGGGCCGGTGTCAGCAGAAGGGGTGATGAAGGAGCCCCTGGCAGGGCATCGCCAGGCCCGGCGACAGCAGGCGGACCAGCGGACGGTCCCCTGATGACTATCCGTCGTTGGCTGGAGCCGCTGGCATTGGGAGTAGTTTAGCCAGCTGCGGCAGAGTGAAGGGGCATCATCAGACTGGCGACGGTCTGGTGGCGACGCCTTGGGGTAGACGCCAGAGGGCCATCGGCCGGGGAGGCCGGTCCGAAGGCAGTCTGGAAGTCTTCTCCAACGGATGCCGGTCTAATGCCAGAAGCTGATGGCGGTCACAGGACTTATGCTTTGGGGGCAAGGAAGAAGAGCGCCCCAAAGATGGCCTGGAGGCCTTTTTCCCATTCTGGGAGACGGCAACGGAGACGGAGGCCAAGCGGGATGGCTTATCTGGGTTAGAGGATCTCCCCAGAGAGGGCGGGGGGAGGTTGGACCTTGATGAGCTGCAAAGTGGCAGACGATCCGGAAGACTTGGAGGCAGAGTCGGCCACAGGAGTGGTAGACTTAAGGGTCGTCAGACGGGACACCTGCCCGAAAGAGCCTGATCTAGAGGCCACATGAGAGCTAGAGGACCGGGACCTCAAGTGGGATCTCTCCCTGTGTCTCTCCTGGTGCTTTTCTTTGTGATGCTTCTTTTTTGAAGAGGAATGAATGGGTGACTCTCCCCCGGAGGAAGTCTCCTGCTGCACAGTGGCCAACTGGCGCTGGGCAAGGAATGCCTGAAGCGACTTTTGGCACCGAATGTGGGTCCTTCTATTGAAGGCCTGGCAATGGGAGCAGGCGCCAGCATTGTGGTCGGGACCTAGGCAGTGAAGGCAGGAGGAATGGCCATCCTTCGAGGGGACCTGGCACCCGCAGGAGCACTTGTTGAGGTGCTCTGATGGTGGAGTTGACATGCAGAGAATTAAGCGGAAAACTTGCGAAAAACTGAGAAGATTCTCTCCATGAAGCGGCGGATTACGATGGTTTAGCCATGAGCCAAACTAACGCGTGCGGCGGCAGGAAAGAACTGGCGCATGTGGGGACCGCCGTCGCCTATATACTACAGGGGACGTTGGGGGTGGAGCCAACATCGGGTGGGAGGTCCCCACATGGGTACTGCTAGAAGAGTTTTGCCGTGATTCTGCTGCCAGGTGGCGTCGGTCCTAATTGGCATTACCTACTGCAAGAGCTTACTCTCGAAGTAAGATATTGCATTTTCTTTTGCTATTCAGGCTTCTGGCACCTAGATACAGACACCCATTTACTGCTCCCTTTTGTTTCCAAATTCCCCTTCCCTCTCTCTGTTACTAGTCCCACCCACCACTTAAAGTTTGTAATTCTCTCTCTCCCTTTTCCCTCCACAGAAACTTGTCCTTGACCAGTCTCCCTCCTCCAGACCTGCGGCCATGGCTCGCTCCTTGGAGCCACCAGCTGTACTCTGCCTCCCACTGCAGAGAAAATCATGTACTGTACAAGCCCACTGTTGCTCTTCCTGCCTACTCGGATCCAAAGCCCGACTTCCCACTGGCTAATTTCCCCTGGAAACTGCTGGACTGCCACTGGTTAGCGTCCCTTCCTCAAGTGGGACATTTGGACACTGGCCCTTGCAAGCACCTTGGCTGTTCACTGACTGGCTTTTGCTATTTTCAAGCTGTGCCCTGACCTGCTTTTAGCTGGCTAGCCAGCCTACCCTGTACTGCTTAACCTCCTTATATCTGGATCTGCATGTTTCCAAACTATATGGGTAAATGTTCATGTTTCCAAACTATTATGAGTAAATGTGTTTTATGCAGTGTACTGTACTTTTATTTCTGCTCGTGGAGAAACTGCTTGTCGGTTGCTGTGTTAAACTGCTGTGGGTTTATGCTGCACTGTTTCTGCTCGTGTGCCAATATTCTGTGACTATACTGCTAAAAGTGCTAAGATTTGCCGGCTGTATTCCTTTTATCCCCTCTGCTCTAGCCTCTCAAAATCTCTTCTCCATAGCTCTAATTCCCCTCCCCCCACACTCACTACCTTGCACTCTGCTTAATCTCTCCCCCCTCCTCCTCACCACCTCAACTAAATTGCATTTTCTTTTGCTATTCAGGGTTCTGGCACCTAGATACAGACACCCATTTACTGCTCCTTTTGTTTCCAAATTCCCCATCCCCTCTCTCTGTTACTAGTCCCACCCACCACTTAACCAGTGGCTGATCATCCGGCCACTTAAAGTTTCTAATTCTCTCCCTTTTCCCTCCACAAAAACATGCCCTTGACTGGGCTCCCTCCTCCAGACCTGCGGCTGTGGCTCACTCCTTGGAGCCACCAGCCGTACTCAAGTCTCCCGCGGCAGAGAAAATCAAGTACGCCCGCTGTTGCTCTTCTTGTCCATTTTCCCCATTAGCAAGTTATATTGTACTACCACTAGAGGGACACAATCTTTAAAGTGATTCCTGCCTGTTGTTCATATAGATACCTCTCGTTTGCTCTATTTAAGCATCTGTTAAATAAAAACAATTAGACCTAGCACCCTTCGCCTTGCTCCTCCCATCTTTTTTTCTTACCCCTACTTGCAGAATTGCTGCTCTTAAATAGAGATCAGATTGTTACACATATCATTACCTGCAACATGAAACTCCTTCTCTCCTCTCCCCCCTTTCTCTACTCCTAGTACTTTCCCTAACCCCTCTGATTGGTCTCTACTTGCAAATGCCGAATAACTCGCCTTCTACACTCTCCTATCTCCAATCCCCTACTTACATCCTCGCTATCACTCCCTCCCCACCCTTGGAACTATAGTCATATTCGCCCTCTATCCCTCATGCTTCATTATTAACTGTCCCACCCTTCTTTGCTGCTCTTCATCTCCTGCTCCCCTACTCCCATGTGCACTACCCTCCCAGTTTCACTGGTTCCTCAACACCTAACTCTAAATGCCCCAAGCTTCACTTCCTCATCTTAGCTCTACTCTTGCTCTCCTGCGGAGATATCCACCCCAACCCTGGTCCGTCTGCATCTCATGCCCTGAATGCTCCATTATGTACCGCGGCCCCGTCTATTGCTCCCGCTGTCCTCTCAAGGGTTTCAAGATCCTTCATCTAAATATACATAGTTTGTTGCAAAAAAAAAAAAAAATATTGACCTTCTACAAACCATGGTGGCCACTCTAAAACCTGACATACTAATTATCACAGAAACTTGGCTACTCCCTCCTGAGACAAGACCAAGCAGGTAGAGGTGGTGGTACGTTTCTTGCCTACCTCCGATATTCTATTTATTCATCCACTAGCCCAGCTTCCCACAATGCACTAGCTATTCATGTAACTCTGCCCTTCACCCTCCCCATCTTTATAGCCGGCATTTACTGTCACCCAAATGTCCAGCCCTCTATTGCTCTAGACCTCATAACCTCCATCGCAGCCCTTTCTCGCTCTGGTGAACTACACATCTTAGGTGACCTAAACTTAAACTGATTGTCTCCCAAGACATCCAAAATATGTAATGATCTTGGAGCCCTGAACCTCTCAATTGATTTTGGAACCCACCCGCCCCAACCATAAGACACAAAATCACTCCCTGATCGACTGGGCTCTTACCACCCAGCAGCAGAGTAATTAGCTCTGGCATTCTCCCAGATACTATCAGTGACCACAACCCAATATTCGTTGCCAGGAAAATCCATAGACCAAAATCCCCGCATAAAACCTTGTAACTTCGCTCCTTCAAATCCCTAGACCTTGAACCTCTCCTGCACAACCTATTTCTCTCTGACTGGTCTCCTTTAGTCTCTTCCCTCTCAGTTGATAAGGCTCTAGCCTACTTCAAAGAAATATTTCTTGTAAAGTGGAACACCTTTGCCCCTCTCAAACAAATCAGGGTTGGGGTAACCACCTACCGTGGATTACTCCAGAATTCTTGGCCTGTCTTAGGGCCAGAGATCATGCCTAGAAGCGCCACAATTCCACCCAGCTTCCTAGCAACCTCACGGACTACTGTAAGCTCCGAAACGCCTGTACTGGGGCAACAAGGCTAGCTAAATCAGATTACTTCCAAAATGCTTTCCTGGGGGGCACTGTTGAGCCAGAGTAATATGGCTGCTAACTGATAACGCTCTACAATATGATCTGATAAACTGGCAATACCACTTAGTTTTTTTGGAATAACTGTAATCTAGAAAGTACAGGGGAAGAAACCAGAGATCAACTAGACAAATTTGGGAAATCCCCAGAAAGATCAGCCCTAGGGCTCTGCAGCTAGAATGAAAAATGTCTCAACGGCTCCAACAACTAGATCAGCACATGGCTGGGCTGAAGATCTTCCGACCAAGCCTGGGGAAGAAACACTGCAGACGATCGACCTGAAAATCAAAAGGCTTATCAGCACAGTTGCTGGACTGCCAGATAAATTTGACGGCCTGACAAACCATGCAACTACACTGGACAGCACAGTGGAGGCAAGTCAAACAAGTTCAGTGGAGAACTCCAACAAAGCAGACACAATGGGAGCGGATTTGAGGTGATCAGAGAGAGTAATCACCTCAAATCCAGATTGGGGACGCTTGAAAATCAAATCAGAGCCGCCAATATTCGTATTCTTGGAGCGCCTGAAGGCTCGGAGAGGAACCACCTAATAATTTTTCTTCAACGATAGCTTACCCAACAGCTAGGAGAGGAGGTGTCCCACAAACTCCGAGCATCCCAAAAAGCATACAGGATAACCCCCAGTGGCCGTCTGGTGGATTTGGAAGCTCCTTGGACAACAGTCTTGATTACTGACGGCATGGACACCCGAGACTATCTCCTGCCAGTAGTGAGAGAAAAAGGGACTCTTCTGCTCGACGGGCAGCAAATTCGCCTACACCTGGATATCAGCTATGCCACGAGACAAAAACGAAAAAAAGATTTGATGGGGTATGAGCGATGCTGCAGGAGGCCCATATCTCGCAAGGTATCATTTTCTGGCCTGCTTGAGGATCATCCACGAGGGAAGAATCTACTTGTTTTTAGACCCGGCTGAAGCCCTGAAATGGGGCCAGAAAGACACACGTATGGAGTGAGCGGAGACCATTCGGGAGGACTGCACTTCAGAAGACGAGGAGACTTAAGGAATCGGGGATTATTAAACTGTCTTCAATGCTAGCAGACAGGCGGGTGATCACTCATTTACTGGACAATCTGTAAGGTTTAAAGAATGTTTTGAAATAAATAATTAGACATTTTGGTCCAAAACTGGTGAAATGTTCACCTAGATAGATTGTTGTGAGCCTCTGCTGTTCCAGGAGGACTATTATCTCAAGATCTTGTTCAAAACATTTTTCTATCTAGATGTTTTCTAGTGTTGTAACATAAGTTATTTCAAGTAACAGTTTGGGGCATCAGCGGGGCCTGAATTCATGTTGTATAAAAATCAAAATGAGATTCCCCGGTTTTATTAAGGATTGCATTGTTAAAGAGTGGCATACATGGAGACATAGTATTATTAAGAAAGGTGCTAAAAGTCAGAAAATTTACATACTGAATAGCACTTTTAGTGCACAACTCAGGTATGGCATGGCTTAGTACCTACCTCTTCGGAGGTGGAGAAGACTTTGAACTATTAAAACTTTATTGGTATCTTAAACCATGCAGCTCATGGGCTTCGTAAACAGCATAAAGTGAAATTAAACATGGAATTGCTGAATGGGTATTCCCCTTAATGACATATCAAAGTATAAAATGAAAAAAATGTGTGTATAAAGAGAAGTGGTGTCCTTACTTTTTTTTTTTTTTTTAAACTATCTAAAGTCTTGTGCTTGGATCATAAACTGAATGTTGTTTTATTGTAAAACAATAAAGTTTAAAAAAAAAAATGCTTTCCCTCAATAACATAAATTCCCCTTCCAAGTCCTGGAAGGTGGTTTGTGCCCTCTTACCCCTCAGTCCACCCCTTCCCCAGTGCTAAAGGTAAATGGCAATCTTGTAGCTGACTCCCATGCTGTAGCTGCGGAATTTAACTCCTGTGCAATCGAACTCCTGAAGTTCCTCCCTAATTACTCCTCCCCTCAAATGTCACGGCTGCCTCTCATTTCCTCCAAAAACAAAAACAAAAAAAAAAAACACTCCACTTCCTATTCCCCATACCCCTCCGTCTCCCCCACCAATACTCCAAATCCCTCCTCACCATCAACCCCTCAAAAGGATCTTCCCCAGATGACCTTGACCCTAAACTCCTCTCTCTCTCTCAGCCCCAGCCATTGCCTACCCACTCTCCTTAATCTTAAATCTCTCCTCTGCAACCTCCGATGTCACTACCCTCATGGAAGCACACAGTGGTCCTCCCCCTACCTAAAGGTGGAGACCCCCTCATCCCCTGGCAACTATCGCTCTATCTCGCTACTCCCTACCTTAGCCAAACTACAAGAACATCTAGTCCTCTCTCAACTCGCCTCCTTTCTATCTGATACCTCCTTCTTCACCCTGTTCTAATCTGGTTTCAGGAAAAAAAACACTCTACCATCACCTTCCTACTTCGGCTCACTGACTCCACCCTTTCCAGGATGGACAATGGCCAAATCACTTCAGACATATTTGTCGACTTTGTCAAGGCTTTTGACACCGTTTCCCACTCCCTTCTCCTAGGTTCTCTCTCATCTGCTGGTCTAACCCCTTCTGCCACTAACTGGTTTAAGGCCTACCTTACTGGTAGAATCCAGTCAGTTAAGATCGCAGATGCCATCTTGCCACCCCTCCCAATCTCCACTGGCATCCCTCAGAGCTCCGTGCTTGGTCCCCTTCTGTTCTCCATCTTCCTTAACTACCTGCCATCTGTCTGCTCCCCCTCCTCTGCCATACACATGTACGCTGATGATACTGTCTTGTATGCATCTGGCTCATGCTCAGCTGAGGTTACACCCAGCTTGCAGCACAACTTCAACAAGGTCCAGCTCTGGTCTGCAAACCATCAATTATTCCTCAGTGCCAAGCAGACAGTCTCCATGACCTTTGGCACAAGGCAGAGACTCTCTAGGCTTCCCCACCTGCCCCCTTTCTGCACTCTTGATGGGACTTTACTGGAGGACACTTCGTCCTTCAGACACCTTGGGGTTTGGTTAGACCAACACCTCAACTTCTCTGGACACACTGATGCCATCCAGAAAAAAACTGTGCCCCAAGCTTGGTGCCTTGTTCAGGAACTGCATTTGTATCCTTCCTGCAGTGAAGCATAAGCTTGTCCAGAAGATGATCCTCCCCATTTTTGACTACTGTGACATAGTCTATGGTGCTGATCCTAAGTCCTCCCTGACCAGATTGAACACTCTCTTCAACTCCTTCTGCCACTTTGCCCTTGATGCTCCCTCTCGCACCCACCACTGTGACCTCTATCGAGCCCTTTCCTTCCCCTCCCTTAAAAACAGACACCTCTCACACTGCACTAAATCCATTGCTAAACACTGGCTGAGTAAACTCCCTTCCTACCTCTCTCTCTCCCCTCCTTTTCACTCCCTCAGATCTACCGACACTTGCATGCTAATTGTCCCCTGCCACTACACCCTCTCCAACCAGTCTGGGTATTCTCACCGTTTCCCTAAAATATGGAACTCTCTACCTCCCCAAATCCGACACTCCTCCTCCCTCTATTCCATCAACACCGCCCTCTCCAACTATCTTGCATCTAACTGTTCCTGTCATGACACACCTTCATTTCCTTCATCTTGCTCCTTGCAGTTCGTCCCCCTTCAGAGTTTACCCAGTGCCTCTACCAGCTCTACTGACCCCAGCCCCTCCTAGGTGCTAGTTCTCATACTTTTCTCCCTTCCTCTACTCTCTTCCCCCCCTTTTTCCCTAGCCTTCACACTCCCCTTGCAGGGTTCTCAGCATCCTGAAGTGATCCTATAGTGCCTAGGCTTACCACCTTTTCTTTCCCCATCTACCTACCCTTGGCCTTCCAGGTCCCCTTGCAGGGTTTCCAGCATCCTGGAGGGTTCCTTGGATCAGGCCTCATCCCCTCCCAGGTGTTATTTATCATTCCCTCCCTCCCACTATCCCTCTATAATTACAACGCCTAACCGTAAGAGGGTTTACAACTGCCTGAACTTCCCTGTCCCCTTGCAGGGTTCACTGCATCTTCAAGGGTTCTCTTTTTGGGTCAGGCCTAATTTCTCCATCTAGATGTTAATCACACTTACTCCCCCTCTCTCTCTCTCCCTCCCTTACCTGTCCCCTTGCAGGGTTCCCCGCATCCTGAAAGGGTCTCTCTGGGACACGACTCTGCACTATCTGTCATCTTGTCCGTTCTCTCCTGCACCTCTTATTTCACGCTAGCACTTGTTCACTTATTACCACTACACTTGTTAATTGCTCTCACGAATTACATATGTATGCAACACTGTTTGTAACAACTGCATTAATTAATTGTATGCTATGTTGATCTATGTAACTTGAATGTAAAATGACTCATCCCTATTGTACCCCTTCCCCCAGGTTACACTGGGAGACGAGTAACCTGTTGCTCAGAGTGCCTTTCTGCTGAAACATTTCAATAAATAAATAAAAAACTAGAATTCCAAAAATAGAATAACTCAATCTCTAGATTTATATGGAAGGGAGAGCAACCCTGAACAAGTCTAAAAAAAATTCAACTACCCGAACAAAACGGAGGTCTTGTCCCACTCTAAACTATTTATATGCAAAAGTGGCACAATTAAGGCATGAACTACAGTGGATACAGCCATCGCCGACACCGCTATGGGTGACACTGGAGAAAGCCAAAGGCGAATAAACTAGGGGATAAATTGATAAGTGCTCTAGCTTGAGACTCCACCCTTCTCCTGGCTCAGTGGGACCATAAATTCAAAATGTTGACTAGACGAGGCCTTACATATGTATATCAGTTCTACGCAGACTGTATTTTTAAGGCCTTTGAATAATTACAAAATGAATTTAGCCTAGACAGAACTGAACACTATAGATTTCTACAAATCAGATGGCATCTGGAATAACGAACAGGATTAAAAGTTGACGTGCAGGCAGTTCTGCCTACCTTCCTTTTGTTATCACAGGTTGCTATGGAATCAGCCCTGCCCCACTTTACATCCTGATGCTATCAAGCCCTCGTAGCGGGACCCCTACCACCACAGAAATTCACTTGGGAAACTGTACTAAGCATTGAAATTTCAGATGCGGCATGGACTAAGATTTGGCAACGGCAGCATAAGGTGATGAATTCATAACTATGGAGTGAGTATGGGTGGAAAATCATCAGCAGATACTTTTGCACCCCACAGATTACTGCTAAATACAATACCACACATGATGTCTCCTGACGCCAGAAATGAAAACATTACTTACCATAGTAATCTTGTTTCTTCTAAGGGAATCTTACTATATTCTGACAACTGCAGTATGGTCTCACTATAGGACTGCCCCGGAGTCGAAATGGTTAATAGAACTTATGCTAATAGTGGAATGTTAGGCTCGAGCTCGGTTTTCAAATCACTGTCTCTGGTTGCACTTTCTGCAACCGTCAGATTCTTACGAAGCATGAAGAAGCTAATACTAACTAACCAAACTAAGTTTACTACCCCTAAATACCCCTATTAGGGGAACAGAAACTCCAACAACAGGAGGCATCTCTAAGACTCAAGTCAACAGATGCCAACAAACTAAGAGGTACCCACAGGTTTCCAACATCAGTGACACAGGAGTGATAAGAGCTCTGTAGGTCCTAGCAGGGGAGGAAGGGTGGGAGCTCAGAATACAGTAAGATTCCCTTAGAAGAAACAAGATTACCATGGTAAGTAATGTTTTCTTCAAACCCCAGGAAATCTTACTGTATTCTGACAACCGCAGACTACCCAAGCAGTGCCTGTGGAGGCGGGCAGAGGACCTATTTTAGAAACAGGCTCTGCAGAACTGCTGTGCCAAACCTAACATCACTTCTGACCTGGGAGGAGGTCAGCAGATTGTGCCTTCTGGGTAGGCTAACTGGCTTGGCTAACGACAGGGACACGACTAGGGAATACCATGGTTGCCTGGCCCAATCCGGGGCAATGAGGACCATTGTGGCTGGCTGGGACCTGATCTTGTTCAGAACTCTCAGTAATAATGGGAAGGGAGGGAAGGCATACAAGAACTTCCCTGTCCAATTCAGGATCAGTGCATCCAGCGGTACTGTGCCCTTCAGTGGAGGTCTGCAGCAGTACAGAGGGAGCTGGTAGTTGTCTGAGGAAGCAAAGAGGTCTACCTCTGGAGTGCCCCACCTTCTGAACACCAACTGTAGTACTTGCTTGTTTAGGGCCCATCCGTCATGGTTCTGATTTATTCTGCTTAGTGCATCTGCCAGCACATTGTCCTTCCCTGGAAGGTGGACTGCTGACAGCACAATGTTTAGGGACTAGGCCAGGGTCCATATTCTCACAGCTTCTGTACACAGGGGTGTGGACCTTGTGCCTCCTTGTTTGCTGATGTAGTACACTGTGGTCATGTCTGTCCTGACCTAGACCACTTTTCCCTGCAGCATATTGGTGAATGCCTGAAGTGCCAGGAGCACTGCCCTGAGCTCCAGCAGGCTGATATGCAGTAATGACTCCTGTTTGAGCCATGTACTGTGGACAGTATGCTCCTCTAGATGTGCTCCCCACCCTAGAAGGGATGCATCTGTAGTGAGCACCAGAGATGGTTGCTCTTGTAGGAATGGGACCCCTTGTCTGAGGTTTCCCAAATCCTGCCACCACTGGAGCGCCTGCACGAATGTTTGAGTGACTGGAACCAACTTTGACAATGTGTCCTTTTTTTGGTGCCAGTAATGCTTGAGGTGATATTGAATATCCCTCATCTGAAATCTTGTTCCTGACACTGTGGCAGTTGAGGCTGCCATGTGGCCAAACAACTGAAGAAAATGTCTGGCGGCCTGAGACTGTGAGGTTTGAAAGAACCTACCAGCTGCCTGAGAGTGTCTGCCCTCAGCTGAGGAAGTAAAGCCCTTCCTCTGACTGAATCCAATTCTGCTCCTATAAATTCCAGGAGCTGTACTGGTTGCAGTACTGACTTCTACTGGTTTATCAAGAAACCAAAGGACTGTAACAGTTCCTGTGTTAAGGCCAGAGGCTGCTTGACCTGTTGGGGAGACTGTCCCACTAAGAGCCAGTCATCCAGGTATGGGAAGACTGCCACTTCCTGCCTCCGCAGGTGTGCCACACCTACTGCCAAGCATTTTGTGAACACCCTTGGGGCAGAGATAAGGCCAAAAGGCATAGCTCTGAACTGATAATGGCCTGATGGAAGCCAGAACCTCAGGAACTTTCTGTGAGAGTGCCTTATGAGGATATGGAAATAAGCATCTTTTAGATCCAGAGATGCCAACCAATCCCCTTGCCTTAAAGTTGGCAGAATCGTTTTTAAGGTGACCATTTTGAATTTTGGTTTCAGTAAATGCCTGTTTAGGTACCTGAGATCCAATGTGGGTCTCCACTCCCCTGTTGTTTTGGTTGTGAGGAAGTATCTTGAGTAAAGGCCCTTTCCTTTCTGTAAGAGAGGAACTGGCTCCACTGCTCCTAGTGAAAGCAGATTTAACACCTCCTTTTCCAGCAAAAATGTCTCTGGGGAGGGAGGGAGGAAGGTTGAAAAACTCTTGCCCTCAGTCTTGGTCTGATTCTGAAACTGAATGCAAGGCCCTGATCCACTACCTCCAGGACCCGCCGATCTGTAGTGATGGATTGCCATTCCTGGAGATAGTGGGTCAGCCTGCCCCCTACTGGTCCTGGGGAGGTGACCCGGCAGATCCCTCAGGGTGTCTGCTTAGTCTGAGGTGCTGACTGGATGCTGGGGCTAGTACGGTTAGTGCCTCTCCTGCCTCTGAAATAACCTCTTTGCTGTTGGTAATGTGGATATGCCTGAGACTGGAAGAATGGCCTGTAAGGTCTGCCCCATGACCCCTAGCATGCTGCTTTTGTGGGGTAGGAGCCTTCTCCTTAGCAGCAGCACTTTGATATGCTGTTTTGTATTCATCCATTTTCCTCATGTAAGCCTCAGTCTGCTGTCCAGAGACGAAGGCTCACATGGGAAGTCCATGGCCTTGGACTGAGTGTCTTGGGTCAGACTGGTAGTCCTGAGCCAAGCAAATCTTCTCAATGACACTGAGGAAGCCATCTGTCTGGCTGCAGTATCATTGCTATCCACAGCCATTCTGAGCTGGACTTTGGAAGCCTCTATCCCTCTCTTGGCAGCTTCCTCCAGGTCTGTAGCCATTTGTGTTGGCACTGACTTAGTAATCTGTAGGACAGTGTCCCAGAGTGTTCTTTGAAATCTGCCAACATAGGCCATGCATGAAGCCTGCCTAATTACCGGTGAGGAACTCAGATATATCTTTTTTGCAACAGAATCCAGCTTTCTGGAATCCTTGTCAGGAGGATGGGATGCCAGAGGAATACCTCCTTTATCACAGGCTGCTGCCTGTACCACACCCTCATGGCTAGGGTGGCCAAACAGAAACTCTGCCCCACCCTAAGCCACCCAATATTTCTTATCCACCTTTCTATCAACTAGTGGAACAGAAGTAGGGGTATGCAGGATTTTCATCACCTGCTTTTTCAAGAACTTATGGATGGGGAGCAAAACCCTTTTTAGAGCCTGAAAATCCATCATGTCCCTGTAGTCCTGTTCCTCCTCCTCATCGGTTGATTCCTGTCTGGGGAGGTCCAGGGACAAAGCCAACTGTTTCACAAATTTGAAATGAGAGGTAAAGTCCTCGGTTCCCTCATCAGAGGAGTCAGGACAATGAGGATCCGGTGAAACGTCCGGGTCAATGGGTTCACCGTAGTCCTCATCCTCAAAATCATCAGCATCATCATCATAATAATCCTCATCGAAAGTGTCCACCTCTGGTTCCAATGAACTGGGAACCAGTCGAACTTGAGGCATCCAAACGCGGTCACTTTTGAACCTGTACCAGTGTTACCGGTTGAAGCGACTGAATTATTTTGATAGCGTTAGCCATTTCCTCAGCAGTTGGAACCGGAGTACTCTGCTGCAGTTCAACCGCTGAATGCGTTTCTTTTCTCTTCCCTGCAGCTGCCGGGTTAGCGGCTGGGTCAACAGGTTTCTTTTTGGTAGAAGAACCGTCACCCTTGTCAGAGTGCTGATCATCCGGGTCTTTTTGAACAGAAATCGGTTTGTCTGCAGCCGGTTCAGCAGCCTTTTCAGACATCCTTTCCTGCAGTCGTTTCAAACGCCTATCAAGCGTCGACTGAGGGAAATTTTTACAGATCTCGCAGTTCCCTTTGAGGTGGTCAAACCCCAAGCAAAACACACACATAATATGAGGATCTGCTTTTGCGAACAGTTCCCCACACGCTGTACACTGTTGGAAACCTGTGGGGCCCGTTCACTTCTTGGTCTGGGATATTGATCGTTTTTTTAAAACAAAGTAAAACCGAGAATTACCCCGGTAGGTTCAAACTTAAGTAAAAACCGTTTTACCGAACGGTAACAGTAGTTTAAATTTAAACAAATATAGAAATTGACCTCTGTTCCTTCTCGGTTGGAAAAACCGAAGAAGAACCGAAAGACTTACCCAAAAACTACACTAATCTAACTAATTTTACCTGTGAACCAAGGACAGTGCTTCAAAAACCGAAAAAATAAAACGGACTTTAAAATTAAACCTCGAAATTCTTTCTTCAGTTAAAGTGATGGAGAGCTCTCCAGAGATGTCTTACTGAGGCAAGCGGAGTAAGAATCTGATGGTTGTAGGAAGTGCAACCAGGGACAGTGATTTGAAAACCGAGCTGGAGCTTAACATTCCACTATCAGTATAGGTTAAACATAGAATTTGATGGCAGATAAGGACCGCTTGGCCCACCTAGTCTGCCCATTTCCCTACCTAACAGATAAGCTGCAGAGCCTAGTTAACCAACAGCCTACTTCCTCCTACCCCCACTAGAATTGCCTTATGTCTGTCCCATGCAATCTTGAATTCCCCCACTGTTTTTGACTCTACGACCTCCTCAGGAAGGCTGTTCCATGTATCCACAACCCTCTCTGTGAAATACTCTCACATTATCTCTGACGCCCCCCTATCTTCAAATTGTGCCCCTTGATTTTGCATCTCTTTTTCTGAAAGATGCTACCCTCTTGGACTTTGTTGATTCCCTTGAGGTATTTGAAAGTTTCTATCATGTCCCCCCTTCCTCCTTTCCTCGAGGCTATACATCTTTAGTTCCTTTAGTCTTTCTTCATATGTCTTCTGACGCAGACCCTACACCATTTTGGTTGCCCTCCTCTGGACAGCCTCCACCCTATGTCTTTGTGGAGATGGGGTCTCCAGAACTGTACACAGTACTCCAGGCGTGGTCTTACCAACTGTCTGTACAGAGGGCCAACAACTTCCTGTTTTCTACTGGTGATGCCTCTCCCTGTGCATCCCAGTATCCCCTCAGCCCTCCTTACTGCCTTCTCACATTGCTGGCCCACCTTTAGGTCATCTGATATGACTACCCCCAGGTCCCTTTCCATTTTTGTTGTCAGTATCTCACCCCCCATTGTGTACTCTTCCCCTGGGTTTTTGTTTCCCAGGTGCATTACTTTGCACTTTTTTGCACTGAATCTAAGCTGCCATACATTTGACCATTCCTCCAACCTTGCCAAGTCCCTTCTCATCCTTTCCACCCCACCTCACCTTGTGTATCAACCCTGTTGCAGATCTTTGTGTCATCTGCAAAGAGACATACTTTCCCTTCCAGTCCCTCTGCAGTGTCACTTATAAAGGCATTAAAATGGACCGGTCCCAGTACTGAACCCTGCGGTACCCCACTAGTAACCCTCCTTTCTTCACTGTGGACTCCATTTACTATTATCCACTGTGTCCTGTTGTCCAACCAATGTTTTACCCAGGCTACCACCCTAGGACCCACTCCCAGGCTGGCTAATTTGTTTATTAATCTTTTATGCGGACTGTGTCAAATGCTCATAAAGTCTAGGTAGGCCATGTCCACAGCCCTTCCCTGGTCTACTGCTTTGGTCACCCAGTCAAAGAAATCTATTAGATTTGTCTGACACGACCTTCCCGCTGTGAATCCATGCTGCCTTAAGTTCTGTGCCCCACTGTCCTCTAGGTACTCAACAATTCTTTCCTTCAAAAGTGATTCCATCATTTTCCCTACCACTGAGGTCAAACTGACAGGTCTGTAGTTTCCTGCCTCTGTCTTGCTCCCACTTTTGTGAAGGGGAATCACATCCACCCTCCTCCAGTCCTCAGGTACCATCCCATCCTCCCATGATTTATTAAAAAGGGTAGTCAGTGGTGTTACTAGTTCTTCCTTAGTTCTTTTAAAATTCTGGGTGAATCCCATCAGGCCCCATTGCTTTATCCACCTTCAGTTTTGAGAGTTCTTTCAGAACCCTTTCTTCTGTGAAAGGACTAATATCACCCCATCCAGAGTGCTTCTATTGACCGGATTAGGTATTTCCCCCTGCTTTTCCACTGTGAGTACTGAGCAGAAGTATTCATTCAGTATCCCTGCTTTTTCACTGTCGCTCTCTGCCCAACCACCTTCCTCTTTGTTCAGCCTCAGTATCCCTGCCTTAGTCTTTCTTTGCTCCCTAATGTACCTATAAAAGGGTTTATCCCCCTTCTTAACTGAGTTGGCTATCTTTTCCTTGGTTTGGGCCTTTGCTACTCTGACTGCCTTACCCGCTTCCTTCTGCTTTAACTGGTACAGTTCTCTGTCCTGCTCCTTCTGTGTTTCCTTATACTTCCTGAATGCTATCTTTTTTTTTCCCTTACCTTCCCCGCTACTTCTTTTGATAACCATAGTGTTTTTTTCTTTAGTTTTGATTTGTTTATTTGCTTCACAGAAAGACTTGTTGCCTCTGTGATGGCGGTTTTGATGATTCCCCATTGTTGCTCCACCCCACCTTCTTGCCTGTTTGCTAGTGCTTTTCTGTGGCACTCTCCCATTTTGACAAAATCAGCCCTCCTGAAGTCCAGTACCTTCACTTTTGTGTGGCTTGACTCTACAGCTAAGTTTATCGTGAACCACACTGTTTGGTGGCCGCTTGTTCCCAGATGGCTACCCACTTCAAGATCAGAGATCCTCTCTCCATCCCCATTTGAGAGTACCAGGTCTAAGATTGCTCTCTCCCGAGTGGGTTCCAAAACTAGCTGTCTGAGGCATGTCCCCTGTAGGGCATCGAGAATGGCCCTGCTCTTGGATGTGGCTGCAGCAAAGGTGCTCCAGTCAACATCTGGCATATTCAGGTCCCCCATCAGCAATATTTCCCCTTTCTCTGCCATCCAAGGATGCCTTCTATCATTCCTTGTCCATTTCCTCCCTGAGATGGGGTCTGTATACAACCCCATGCGGATTGTGAGCCATTTCCAGTCTCCAGGGTGATCCACAGTGCCTCCTCTCCTCCCTGCTTACCCTTTAGTTCTGTTGCTTTTATCCCTTCCCTTACATAGAGAGCTACTTCTCCTCCTCTTCTTCCTTCCCTGTCCCTCCTGTAGATTGTGTACCCTGGTATGTTGACATCCCAGTCATGGTTCTCTGTGTACCATGTTTCTGTGACTGCCACAATATCCAGGCATCCCTCTTCCATCTATTAGCCATTTCGGCTCCAGGGCAGTCCTATGGTGAGACCATACTGCAGTTGTCAGAATACAGTAAGATTTCCTGGAGTTTGAAGTGGCCATGATGTGGCTACTAACACTCACATCATTTGGTCCTGCCCCAAGTTGACCCTTTATTGGCAGGCTGTAGAAGTGACTATACAAGGAATAATTCCAGCTATTGGCCCTCTTACCACAGCTATGGCCTTCCTTCTACAATACCCTCTCAGCATAAAAAACAAACATATTTATATCCTTGGAATCCTACTAGCAGCAGCGAAGAAAGCCATTACTCAACTATGGTTAAAGCCTACCCCTCTACAACCCACTCAATGGGAGGACATAATACTGCATACAAGATGGAGACAATGACAGTACAGCTTCAGAATGGACTTCCCTTAATGCAAACCAGAAGGTATACTTGGCTCATCCATATTATGACAACAATATTAGATACAGTACCATAAACCAGCTGCTCCCAACTATGTTAACTAGAACTCCATAAAAGTTACCAACCGGACTGGACAGTCCAAGCACAGACTTCATTACTACTTGATTCTAGAGCTCATATCACTATCAGTGTAGTGCCCACCTCTTCTAGTAAACTAATCATTCATAAAAATATATAATGTATTATTACCTTATGTACACGATGGCCTCTTTGAAAATAATTCAGAAGTTGTAATTGACATTAGGCATAACACAAAAAAAAGTTTAAATAAAATTTAAGTGTTAAAAAAAAAGAAAGGCACTGCTTAGAGAGATAGGGACACTCCCCACACAGAGGGTGAACAAAACAAAATGCGAGGACTTTCTGCAGTCTTTCGTGCAGTCCAAGTAGGAGCGTTCGGCTCTACGGACATTGAGAAAATGCAGTATAACTTCTACATTCTGAGGGGGAGGAAAAAAAAAAAAAAAAACAAGAAGGTAGATAGTTTGATTTATCTTCCAAGAATCAATCTTTACCACTGATTCCCAGGTATGGGTCAGAGTACCACGCTCAGAGAAAGCCCCCTGGACTAGGAAGGCTGGAGCTCAGGGCTCACTCAGGATAGTAACCATTCAGAATTGTCCTGCAAAAAGTGGCATGCTGCCTGGCATGGACATCAAAGGCATAGTGCTTGGTAAAAGTGTGCATGGTGCTCCAAGCTGCAGCTTTGCAAATTTCACCAACAGGCACAGAGTGGATTTCTGCCAGGGGAGTGGCAACTGCTCTGGTGGACAGGACACATAACTTGCCCTCCAGTTTAACTTGAGGCACAGCATAGCTGTGGTGAAGGCAGTTTACAATTCAGACAGAAATGCACTTGATTGTAACTAGCTGCCCTTGTGATTAGGGTAGAAAGATACAAAGAGCTGTTTAGACTGTTTGAAGTCCTTAATCCTGTCCAGGTAAAATCTAGGGACCCTCTTAACATCCGGTAAGTGGAGAGTCCATTCTCCCTCATTCTGGAACTTGGCAAAGTAGGTAGTCAGAATTACAGCCTGATTAAGATGGAACTCTGGATACTGTCTTAGGTAAAAACTTGGAGTGTGTGCAGAGAACTACTTTATCTTTATAACAAAACAAACAAACAAACCAAAAAAAAAAAAACAGTATATGTAGGACCTCTGACCAAGCATGGATTTTGGATACTCTGCATGCAGAGGTGAAAGCTACCAAAATGCTGCTTTCCATGTTAGAAACGTCACAAGACACAACAGGCTTGAAGGGCCTGCGAGTGAGCATATCTAGCATAAGGTTAATATTGCAGGGAGCCACTGGCTTCCTGATGGGAGGCCTTATGTGCAGAATACCCCTGAGGGACCTCTTACACTGGCAGCTGTGCCAATGCGATGGTGCCTACAGGTTTGCAGTATGCTGATGTACAACATAGGTGGACCTTAAATGTGTAATACTGTGGGTCGGCATCAGAAAAGTCCAATAATGGTTTTGGAGCACTAGATGGAAAAACGTATCCACTTGGCTATGTATGTCTTCCTTGTGGAAGGGTTATATGTACTCAAAAGAATTTCAGAGACCCTCTGAAATACCTTAAACCTGTTCATGTATTCCAGAGACCCTCCGAAATACCCTGAACATGTTCACATCTATTTCTTCAGGAGCCAGGCCTGAAGGTGATGGGAGTGGAAGTTGGGATGGACTTCTTGACAGTGGGGTCAGAAAGTCCATCCAGAATGGCAGAAACCTGTTTGCTGAATGAAGGTCAATTCAACTGAGGAAGTCATATCTGTAGAAGCCAGCAGTGGGCCACTAGGATCATCTTACCGCTGTGTGCCTAGAACTTGAACCACACTTTCTGGATGAGAGGGACTGGCAGGAATGCATACAGAAATAGATTTTGCCATGGTAGTCTGAATGCATGCTGACAGAAAACACGATATCCTTGATTTCTGCAGCAGAATCAAGACAGTTTAGCATTGTGTGGGGATGCAAAAAGGTCCATGCCTGTGATGCTCCACTCGTAATCGGCGATCTCACGACCTCTGGTGCAAGAGAACATTCAGAAGGATCTGCCTCTGTTCAACTTAACTTGTCTGTCAAAGTGTTCTGAATTCCTGGGCACGATCCCCTGCTCCAGGCACCACTCTCATACTCTCATTGCCTTCCTGCAGAGAAGGTAAGAGTGTGCTCTTCCTTGCTTGCTGATCTAGTATATGACAGACAGACAGACTTCTTGTCTGTCAGGAGGAGAACTGTCTTTTGGCCGACCACGTCCACTAGGGCTATCAGACCATATAGAAATGCTCGCATCTCAAGCACAATGATGTGGAGATGTGTTTCTGATGGGTCCCAGACACGAGTCTGAAGGCCCTGGCAGTGGCTCCCACCCCAACAGGGAGGCATCCATGGTGAGACTCACTGCTGGTTCCAGTGGGGAGAAGGGAAAGCCATGGAGGAGGTTGTCCTCCACTGGCCACCATGTCAGGGACCTCACAAAGGTTTGGTCATCTAAATGGGATAGTTTTGAAGGTGTGATGCCTGTGATCATTGTGCACTGAGGAACCACTGGGTTGTCCTGATATGTAGCTGCTCCAGAGGCACTGTGAACACTGAGGAGGCTATTAGGCCCAGCATGCATTGCTTGGAATGGGGCTGCACAGTCTTGCAAGCCATGATGTAACATGCCATCTGCAAGACTGCTAGTACAGTGCTGTCTGGGAGGAAGGCCTGAGCCCGGGCCGTATCCAAGACGACTCTATGAATAGTAGTTCCTGGGAGGGTTCCAGCAGAGACTTCGAAAGGTCCAACAGAACTCCCACTATCATTAAAAACTGAGAGGCAGTGGCTACTGCCTGCTCTGTCTCCTGTCTGGACCATCTTGAGATTAGCCAACCTTCCAGATATGGGAAGACTTGGAGTCCTACCTTTCTGAGGTGGCAGAGTATAGCAAAGCAGTTTGTAAAGACTCATGGTGCAGAGGAAAACCCAAAGGTTAGGACTCATGGCACAGAGGAAAACCCAAAGGCTAGGACTTTGAACTGGGAGTCCCTTCACATGGAAGTGAGGGCATCTACAGTGGCTGGGATACACCAGCATGCCACAAAAGTACTGATTATTGTGAAAAAAGAAACGTCCCCTACCCCTCTGTGGGTATGAGGGAGGTGGCCTGGAGGTCTTAAGAGAAATCCTAATTACATTAGGCTCTTTAAAACAGACAGCTCCACCTGTTGTCCAGACAGATAAGTGCCATCGAAGGGCACATTCCTGATCTGTTGCTGGAAGTCTTGGGTGGAGCCAATAGTTCGCAGCCAGGAGTACTGCCTGACGCAAATACCTGCAGTCACAAAGTGAGAGCTGTTGCATCAAAGGCATCCAGAGAGGCTTTAAGCTGATGGCTGTTGGATTCAATACCTTGTTTAATAGCAAGCAATGTTTTGTTTTGCCTCTGTGTCTGGAAGGGTCTCTGCCAGAAACACAGACCCACTAGCCCATGGTGTCCATGTTGTGTGACTGCTTGTTACTGGGGTGTGCTGTGACCTCCTTGGGCATTACGGCTTTGTCATTCTCAGCCAAAATAACAATGGCATCTGCTACTGACAGAGAAATACGGAGGGTTAACTTTAGGTGCAGCACATTTCTTGTCCACCTGTTTTGGGATAGCTGCCACATTCGCAGGCATCCTCCAAGCAACCTCTGAGAGCGTCTCAAGGGCTGGCTGAATGGGAGGAACTAAGGAGGCTGGGATCATACGTACTTTCAGAAACTCCAGTTGGAGGCACATAGCCTTGTCTACGGCTGCAGTCTAGAAATTCAATGTGGAACACATATTTCTCAGCAGAGCCTGAAAGAAGAGGTTCTCTTGAAGAACAGTCACAGGAAATGGGTCTGAGTTCTCTGGATCACAGCACAAGTCGTCCTTCCCACCATCAGAGAGCATAAAGTCTGGATCCGAATCATCCTCTTCTGCATCCCCTCATTTGGAAGGCAGTAGAGGAGATGTGGGCTGAAGAGCTGACAGCATGGGATGCAGCCATGGCCACACTGGTCCAGACCCCTAGAGTCTGGGTAACAATATCAAGGGCAGTGCCCCGAATGTCACTGTGAGGGGTGCCCTCAATAACGTCGCGTGTGGCACCCCGGATGATGCCGTAGCCTGGATGTCCCTAGAAGGAATGGTCCCAATGCTGCAGGCTCATGCAGCATCACAACAGCACTGAGGCAGGCCTCAAAGGACCCTACCCCAGTGCCTTACGCAGCATCGCATGGGGCAGATGACCCACTGAGATGACCATAAGTGGCACTGTGGCAGCCCTCATCCCGGAGTGGACAGAGGTGGCACCACAAGTGGGACAGACATTGGCAGTGCTGCTTGCAGCACTAGCCCAGAGGCTGGTTATGTGGCTGGCCACAAGCCTAAGTCAAGCGGCACTGCAGACAGTGCCAGCCCAATCATCCCCAGGGGTCAGGAGCCAGCACTGGAAACGGTGCTGTGTGACTTATACACTGCACCCACTGCTCCACAAAAACTGCCCCAATGGCCAAATTTCCCACCGGTGTTCCCTATAATGGACAGAGAGAGGCTCCGGGATTGAGACACCAACCTCACAGGCCCCGGCACCCCCCGGTGTCAGTGGCAACAACGTTGGGGAACCTAGGTCTATACAGTAGATTGTTTCACAACAGAATCACCAGAGGATGACCCTGATTGGTTCTTCCCCTTTTGCAAGTACAGTTTGAGGCCGAATGGTGCAAAGACCCAGAAGCTGTGCATATGCAGGATCTGGAACATTCATTTGTGACTCTGGGAGGACCATCCATCCCACCATGTGTCCGGATACCCACTGAATGTGCACCTGCCCAGAGAGAGGTGATGACCAGACACAGCCCTGTTGCTGCAGCAACTAGCCTTTTCAGACTTCTTACCTTCTCTCAGGGTCATCAGCCGTTGAGGTCGGGTTTGAGAGAAAACTGAGATTTTTGTGTGTTTAATTAAAGTGACACAAAAATAAACACTAGCTGAAGAACTGAATGCGGTTGTCGTGTAGATGGTGAAGTTCTGTCCCCCCACATGTGCACTTGATAGTGGGGGAAAAAAGGAACTGAGGCAGTTGGGGGCTGGTGCCACTGTATACTAGTGGGTGCATGGAACAGCGTGCAATGCCTAACCATGTCACCGGCCCCCAGAAAAGTTCTAGCTCTTATTGGGCTCTAGCTCCTCTGGAACAGACCCACAAGTTGGAATCAATGGTTAATATTAATTCTTGAAAGATCAAGGTACAGAGGATCCACAACTAAGGCCTGCAGCTCAGAAATTCCTCGAGCAAAGGTGATCACCATCAGAAAAGAAAAAAACTAATTCTATCAGACTTACAGTAGCTATTTTTCTCTTAGCTCAAATGTTACCAAGGGGAATTACAGCTGCCAACAGCTGCCTAAAAGCGTGCAATTCATTTAAGTCAACTGTATCTTCTTACTTGACTTACATTCCATTATTTTAACATATAAAGGGGTTCTGGTCTCATCATTTGGCTGAATCATGTTCAGCCTGACCAATGGCAGAAAGGTGACCCAGTGACCCCCTCATCGGTCAGGAGTCTACATTCCCCAATGGCCACCTGTGAGCCTCTTATGGGCCAGAGCACACTATATAAAAGATGGAGTCAGAGAGTGGTTTCCACACAAGAAAGAGAGAAAACAGTGGGAGCTCAACTCAGATTGACACGTTAAAATTTAAAATTAAAAAATGAGGCCAGATAGTGATTTCCACATAGGAAAGAGAAAAAGTAGTGGGACCTCAGCTCATACTGGCATGTTAAAAATTTGAAATGTAGATTCCTGACCAGTAAGGGGGTCACCTTGTCGCCGGTGGTCAAGCTGATCGTGATTTGGCCAAATGATAAGATCAAGAACTTCTTTAAAAGTTAAAACGATGGAATAAAAACCAAGTAAGAAAACTGAACTGACTTGAATGAACTGCAGGCTTTCAGGTAACTTGGTGGTGGTGGTGGGGGGGGCACAACTGTCTGATCTCCTTTTCAGTTATTCAGATTTTAATGTCTTGTACCCATTATTGTCTACCTGTGAAACCCCTGACCCGATTTCTCATGTGTCTGTGTAACTCCTGCCCGCTTAGTACTCTGTGTTGTGTTGTCATTGGACGCTTGTGAAAACGGGCAGTTTTGCTCACATGCCTTTGCAGTATAAAAATTAAAAATGAAAATGAAATGAGATTTTAATCTATAGCCAAACACTCATCAGAAGAAAGCACTGCGTAGCAAACAACAATAACTCAAACATTTTTTCCTGGAAGAAGAAACCAATTCTAGTGAAGAAAGCAGAACCGTAAACAGGGTGCTCAGTGACAAAAACTTGGGAGCTCGGAGAAAGTCACAGCACACCTACCACACAAAATGATGCCACTTTCACTACGGCCAGTTCCAAAGTTTATTACACACCACAAGGAGCTCTGCCTATTCAGGCCAGGACACAGAAATCCACAGTATAGCTTCTAACGTTTCACCAAATCATTGGCCTTGGCGAAGATAGTGTTGCCCAGAATACACACCCTTTAAATAGCCCTAATTGGCTACTATCACATGACAACATTTAAAGTGCCAGCAGTGCTACACTACATACAAATCCCTCTAATACAAAAATTCCATTAAAAATGCTGTAATAATTGAGTGCAGAACACCACAAAATTAAAAGCTCACTTATTTCCTTATTCAGACAAACTTATCCTTCTATCTCAATTACTAACTTTGCATACTATTTCATTTTATTTTAGTATGTACCATTGCACCTGGAAAATGATTTCCTTTCATTTTAAATAAATTCTATAAAATCCTCATAAAGGGCATTATTTAGAAAAAGAAGTGCAATGCTCTTTATTATGAAAAACAGAAAAAAAGTGAGCTCTAAGGGCAAGATTCCTATAGAAAGGAATAACTGTATAGAAAGAATATACCTATCTCTCCTAACTTTTCTATTTATTTTGTGTGGTAGGTGTGCCGTGACTGTTCTCCAAGCTCCAAGAAACCGATTCTATAGGGCAACATAAATTGATTAGTCAAACTCCTGTTCCAAGCCAAGTAATACATCTAAATATTGAATCATTTGTGTGCCAAATCACTGAAATATATTGTATGTTAAATTAGCCAGCCCTTTTATATATTTTATTTTATGCTGCATTTTCTCAATTTCTTCACTGTATTTACTTGTGTAGGGACTCCACAGTTGACTGACAATCTAGATGAGGATGTATGTATGATCTACAGATAGGAAGCACAATTACTCTACTATGTTTTTTTAGAGACCACCATATCTTATTAACTCTGGAAATGAGTGTTGTGCACTGTGTATGAAAAACTTAAAGAGCAGGTTTTCACTTCAAAATCCCGATTCTGTAGCTTACCCTCTGGTTTAAATATCCTTGTATGTGCAGCATTTATTTGTTTAATACATTTCTAGTATTATCACGCGAAAAAAACTGCACAGAGACCCACAGCCAAAATGCCTGTACTTCCTGACTAGTAGGCATGCCCCAAAGCTCACACGTTATGTGATGTCAGTCCTAGAACAGCTCGGGGGCGTGCCTCACAGGCTATAATGGGGCCGGTTTTGGCATTCGTTTTTAAACACTTGTATGTGCCGATTTTGGGAAGAGAAAGTCACCGCTCAACTAACAAGGTCCTTGAGATGAACAGAGAGAATATCATTAGGCCCAGCACTGATCTCTGTGGCACCCTACTGGTGACACTCCAACTAGTGGAGTGAGAGCTGTTTATTGATACTACTTGTGTTCTGTTATTTAACCACTGCAAGACCAAGTTTATTATGTTATTGTTAATATTAGGTTGTGTCATTTTGTCTATAGTTGCCCAATAGGGTACAGTATCGAATGCCTTTCAAAAATCAATGTAAATCATATCCACAGGCATGCTGATATCAAGAGCTTTACTGATTTTTTTCAGAGAAACATAGTAAATTGGTTAGGCATGATCTTTCCAATTTAAACCCATGCTGAGAAGTGTTTTCCCTGTTTGAATTATTACTTATGCTGTTTTATTCTACCTGATAATATGTTTACCATCATTTTTCCTGGAACAGAGGTCAAACTTATAGGACGATAGGTCTGTATATCCGACTTATTTCCCTTTCTGAATATGAGGATTTCCTCACCTATTTTCCAGTCACATGGTACTTGTCCATTCTTTGCAGGTTTGTTGTATTGTATAACTAAGGGTATTAGTATACTTTTGCCAAATAACTTTAACATAGAAACATAGAAGTTGACGGCAGATAAGGACTGGATGGCCCATCCAGTCTGCCCATTCCTTTTTCTACTTTATTAATAGGCCATCAGCCTTTGCACAGTCAATGGCCTATCTATTCATACTCATCTGTATTGCTCCCTTACGCCTATCCCATGCCTGCTTGAAGCCCTGCACTGTATTCATATCCACCACTTCCTGAGGTAGGCCGTTCCATGCATCTACCACCCTTTCTGTGAAAAAGAACTTCCTCACATTACCCCTTAATCGGCCTCCCTCTAATCGCATGCTGTGTCCTCTTGTCCTATTATTTTTATATTGAAACATGTTAGACTCTCACCTTGTTAATGCCCTTAAGGTGTCTGAATGTTTCAATCATATCACCTCTCTGTCCTTTGCTCTAGGGTATACATAGTACAGATTTTATCAGGACCTGGGGAAAATTAGTGTAATAAGCATGCGCTTCGCAGCTCTGCCCATTAGTGCTATTTAAAGAGCAGGTATTCAATCTGAGTCTATTTCCTACCATGAATGCTGTCATTTATTCAATAAATATTGGCTATAAGAAGGATGTGTATGGTCTGATTTTTTTTCTATGTGCTCACCTTCTAAAGTTCTACCCATAATCATAGGTCATACCACATGCTGGAAGACTGGATCCTCACTGGTATGGAGAAAATCTATTTGCCAAAACGTACTGCCAGCCCGAGTATGTGTGATGTCAGATCATTGAGAAAACAGACTTGGCTGCATGAGACGCACCCTACTGTGGCTACACAGTTTTCAGAATAGTGTCAAGTACACACACGTTCTTGTTTCTGAATGAATGACTGACAAGCTGTCATGTCAGTCGGTCACCACACACAGCAGCGTGAAGCTTGAATCGTCCTGGGTGTTCAGTGCAATGGCAATTGTTCACTGACATTTTAGGTGTAAGAGTTAAGAGTTAAAACCAGAATGTTAACCACAAACAGATAGGCTGGGGCGGTGGGGGGGCAGAGGAAGGGCAGCAGACTCAGCCACCAGGCAAGGGAGACCACCAGCTACCCCCCACAGACAGGCAGGCAGGAAGAGGAGAAGCAAAAGGCAAAAAGGGGAAGGATTAGGGAAGAGGGTATAGGCAAGCAGGGGAAGAACTCTCAGTGGAGGGTGGTCTCACTGAACGCAAGAAGCCTTGGCAATAAGACAGTAGAACTGTATTCCAGAGTCAGCAGAAGGTGCTCCCTGGATGGGACCACTAGGAGCCAATCGTCCAGGTAAGGGAAAACATAGAATTTCTGTGTCGGACAGCAGCTGCTACCACTGCCAGGCACTTGGTAAAAACCTTAGGAGATGAGGACAAACCAAAAGGGAGAGCCCAGAATTGGAAGCAGCGTTCATTTAAGATGTTTATTTATGTGGGACACTGACCCACTGGGTATAAAAAGTAAGGGTCAAATGAAAAAATAATGGGTCATATTGTTCAACCGAGCCCAGATTCATAAAACAGCTGTTTAAAACCTCTATAACAATGAGCAGGTTGTCCCCAAGGTAGAAGAAAAAGTGGGTCAAAATTAAAAACTGTGTGTCAATTGTTCCAATCCCCTACCCAAAAATCAACCCTGTGGAAGTGAGCTCTCTGGAAGTGAAAGCGCAGCAAGTGCTTGTGAGATGTGCATATCTTGATGTGAAGATAACCCATACTGCATGTCCAGGGAATAGATTCAGTCCCCCTTTATGTAACAGGGGGAGGAGGCCCTGCACTGTGGCCATTCTGAATTTCTTGTACTGAATGGACAGATTGAGACTGCTGAGGTCCAGGATTGGCCTGAGGTCTCCCATGTGCTTGGGGACAAGGAAAAAAATGATAGTAGTAATCCTGTCCCTGTTGTGAGATGGGGACTGGCTGTATAGCCCTTTTTCGAAGAAGGTTGTGGATTTCCTCCCAGATCAGGGGTACGTGATGGGGCAGGTAGTGGGACAGAGAGAAGGAGTGGTTTGGAGGCCATTCCAGGAACTCCAGAGTGACTGTTTGATTAACTGAAATACCCAGCTGTCTAATGTGATCTCCCTCCACTTGGGCAGATGGAGGGAGACATCGACATCCTATCATCACCTCCTGCCCTGCCTGAGAGAGGGGGTTGGGCAAGAAGTCAGGAGGGGAGTGGACGCGGGGGGGGGGGCCTACTGGTCCCCCTCTAGGGATTTTGCTAGCGGTTGGGGTAGGCAGAGCATGAGCTGTAGTCTTCCGTTTCCCCAGGGTTGTGGCCAGCTGCCAGGCTTTGCGGGGAGGCTGATGATGAAAGGGCTGCTTCTGAGCAGTCCTGGTCTGGGTATGATAAAGGGAGTGGAACGATCTAATGGCCCTCCATGAGGTCTGAAGCTTAGTGAGGATGTACTCCACATCGCCCCTGAACAGCAGGGAGCCCCTGAAAGGGGCATGCAGGATGTACTGCTGTACATCTTGCGCAAACCCTGAGACCCTGAGCCAGGAATACCAGCGAAGGCAGATGCCGGTGGCTGCAGCTCTAGCCAATGCATTCACCAATGGTAGGCATCTCTAACCCATGGATTACACCCTTTCTTCTGCACCTTATGGCCACTCGTGACTGCCTTTGGCAAGTGGCACAAGCCACTGGCAAACCTAGGGACTGGCAATGCTATAAGGCCACCAGAAATAATTGCACCTGGGCCATCCAGCAGGCAAAGGCCACATACTACCAAGGCATATTTGCTAGCTCCTGGGATAATAGTAAAACATTTGGGGGCAATATTAAAAACCTTATGGGTAAGTCCAATCAGTCCCCTCTCATCTTACTCAGTTCTAATGGGGTCACCGTTCAAGACCCGAGCGAAATTGCTAACATTTTCAATACTTCATTCACCAACCTCAGTGCAGTCCCCCCCCCCCCCAATTTCTTTGATGAGCCATCTGCTGAGGATACTGCCTGTAATTTATTTAAAAGGTTTACCAGGAAGGCATATTGAGTGATGTAATGCTCGATTCCAGATGCAACCTGGGGGTGGGGGGTAGTGAAGTATATACAATATAATAACAATGGAATATACAATACAATAAATTGCATACCGAGAGCACAATGGGTACAGTAGCTATGAGCAGCAAGTAGAGGAATACAGCAGTATGTCCAAACGCAGAGGAATATACAATATGATATACACAGAATACACAAAATATACATTAGAATTTCATACCAAGAGCACAATAGGTACAGATAACTATGAGCAGCAAGCAGAGGACAATCACAATCACAGTACTAAGCTGAGGGTAGAGGTCTGTGAGCGCTTAGTAAGGCACCAGAGTACTACACAATAAGTGGTCAGAATATTGGAGAAGTGGGTGACACCTGGCCCCCCAACAGTGCTGGATGCATGTGCAGGTGGAGGAGAAATGAGTCTTTGTGACAGGGTACAGTAGACTAGGACCCTGTCCCATTTGTTTTGGAGAAAGTATTAAATGCAAGGATCTGTATTCTTTCCTCTTCTGTCCCTTCTCCGTCTGGTTGCGCAACCATATTTTCCTGTGAGACTTCAGACTTGATCACCCTGAACAGTCTCACAATTCTTTGCCTCTCTCTGTTTTCTCTTGCTGTCCATTTTTCCTCCCTTACATATCTATATCTGCTAATATAAAATATATGAGAATCAATGTATGGAAATGTAGCTGATATTGGGATCTCTTTTGTTTGGAAGATGTGTAGTGTTGCTGTTGAAATGTATATTAAATTGTAGAAAGCTAGAGGTTACTTGGGTGCAAATGCCTGATCCTTTTGCAAAGGCTGGAGGGGCTTCAGGAAGCTCACTGTTATAGCATATCCTGCCTGAAATTAACGAGAACAGAACATTTTTGTTTTGCAAGAACAGGATGCTTGCTAAGGATGGGGGTTGAAAAGCCTTATAAAATAGCTAAGCTGCAATTGCAGAGGGAGAGAGGTTTTTTTTTTTGTTTTGGAAGAACAAGAGAGATTTTTACCAGAAAGATTTTATTTTGCTTCCGTACATAGTTATTCTGAACAGATTTTATTTTATGTTACTGCAACAACAAATAAACTGTTTTGTGGAATTTTACAACTGCTCCCGAGTTTTCTCTATGCTTCCTGACCTGTGCCTCGACGACAGTCTTGGGAGAGAGCTGAGATGCTGTGTGTTGGCAGTGTGCCGAATGTCTACCGGCAAGGAGTTCCATAATTTAGACATGGGGCAATAGTACCTCCCCTCCAAACGCTCCCCAGTTCTTCTTCAGTTCAGTCTCCCCTTCTGACGCCAGGAAACAACCTGTGAAGGTGCTTGATGAGTCAAGGCAGAGCTCTGACATCCTTGACCTCAAACTGCTTCTCCTCTCCATTGATGCAATCCTGGCCCCACTCACCTGGATCCTAAATCTGTCCCTACGCTTTGGTCAATTTCCTTCTGTCTGGAAACTGCAGTTGTGACTCCAATCCACAAGAGTGCTGACAGAGCAAATCATGCCAACTACCATCCCATTTCAATTTTACCACCCCTCTTGAAAGCCCTTGAACACTTAGTGGCCAAACAGCTAATTGAATATGTATCAGCTCATGGCATTCAATGCCCTCAGCAACATGGGTTTAGGAAAGATCATAGCACTACCACCGCCCTCCTCACCTACACAGACTATATCCATAAAGCGCTCGACCGTGGTCACCTTGTAGGGTCTATATTATATATTGACCCTACCTTCCCTAGGACTCTCCAGCGACATTACCTCCTGGTTCAGAAGTTATCTAGGAGGCAAAACCCAAAGTGTAAAAATCTTAGACTCAGTCTCAAGTAGCCGCCCTGTGCAATCCGGTGTTCCACAGGGATCAATCCTTGGTCCCCTACTATTTAGCCTCTACCTCAATACTCTTCCCCTAGCTTGTCCTTGTAAACCTTCTCCTGTATGCAGACGATGTTGTGATTTACACCAGCCAGCCTGATCCTACACCCCTTACCAGTGACTTGCAACGTAGCTTTACCTCCATTGAAGCCTGGCTTGCTAAGCATAGATAAATTATGAATTATAAAAAGACCAAAGAGATGGTCTTTGCTGGGACTCATAACAAGTTTAAAAGATCCCAACTACCCACCTTCAACAATATTGGTACACATCTTGAGCAGGTAACTAGTTTTAAATACCTGGGCATCACCCTAGACAATACTCTCTCCTATCAAGCACACATTAACAACATCTCCAAAACTGCTAATATCAGGCTAGGCCTCCTTTATATAGACATCAGCACTGTATGACCCAAGAGGCACCATGCCTTGCAGTGACTAGTTCCATACTGTCCATCATTGATTATGATATTGTATTTTATGGTGCTGCCACCACCACTGCCCTCAGAAGGTTAGGAGTTACTCTTAAAGCCTGCAGGTTAGTTACTGGTGCTAGAAGGGACACACATACCTGTGACCTATACGCACAGTCCAATTGGCTCAGCTTCTAGAGCAGACTCTCCTATTACTCCAGTCTTACTGCCAAAAAGATCTCTTTAGGGTTAGCCCCCCTGTCTACCCAGCAGCTCCTCAACAGGGCCCACACTAACACGCGCTGCAAGAGAAGCGCACCCAACCTAACTTTTCAGGTACCTTTATGCTGGACATATCAAGGACAAAGAGCAATTAAGTACAGAGCATCTAGCTTGTTTAACAACCTCCACGCACACCTTCAATCTACTCCCAAAATTGGTTCTTTCAAAAACTGTCTTCAACAGCACCTAGCCAACCACAGCACATGTGACTGCTCCACTTAACCCTGGTGACCCTCTGCTTATAGCTGTCCTACAATTTTAATGACAACGCCCTATTGGGCTGCTATTCTGTGTCACCACTGAGTCTACGGTCATCTGCAACGTTTCCCACACTATAACCTGGAAAATCACCACTATTATCCCCAGTCTAAAGTCAACCTCCTCGGACTACTCTCTTCTTTTCTTCCTCCACCTATTGGCCTGTTATATCTTGTAACTCATCACTACTCTAGTTTGCTTCTAACTGGCTTTCTCTGCCTGTATACCTGCCCTCCATCAACTTCTGGTTACCTTTTTAACCCTAGCACTTAATATCAGTATTATTATGTATTGTATGCACTAGGTTTATTGTACCTAACCCAGCCTGCTTATCTGTAACCAATGTACTCGTGCCTCTCACTCCCACCTCTGTATAATTCCTTGTTGACGTGCAGCCTTTGTAAAAGAGCTCCAGGCTCAAAGGTCTTAATTCTGAGATTCAATAAATAAAAAAAGAAGGTGGTCACCGACGTCGGAGGCTGCTTTGAGGTTGTCCTGCAATTCCTTCTTGGAAGCTCCCTCTGGGAGGGAAAGTACAGACTCCTGGACCTTGTCCCACAGGGAATTCTGGTATTGCAGCATGTGGCCAAGGTAGTTGAGGGCCCGGATGGCCAGAGTGAAAGAAGCAAACATCTGTTTTCCAAAAAGGTCCAAACAGCGGGACTCCTGGTCTGGGGGAAGGAAGCGGAGGTGCTTTGGCCATCTGGAGCAGTCATTTGTGGTACTGATGATCACAGAGTCTGCCTGAGCTTGTTTCCCCAAAAAAGGCCTGCCCTCCGGGGCATGGTGAAGTCTGTCTGCCTTACGAGACATGGCCAGGAGGAGAAGGGTCCAACGCCAGGCCGCCATGATCATATCCTCATAAACATCAATAAGCGGGGGGTTCCACCAACAGTGGGGCATCAGGCTTGCATAGGTAAATGGCCAACAGCCTACGCTCAGAGTCCTTCTCCTCAGAGCTGAAGCCCATCGCAGCCTGGATGTGACGTATGACCGATGAGGAGTGGTTGTCTGGTGGGGGTGACTGTGGAATGTCCTTAGGTGTGAAGACTCCTTCGGAAGACCCAGAGGAGGGAGAGGGAGCCCGAAGATTCATTCCCATCATATTGTGCACCCTCATCCCCAGAACCAGGGAAGAAATGAAAATTACGTACCTACCGTAATTCCTGATCTTCTCTTGTATCTTCACCATTCATTACTTCCTGGGTGTTGGCAGGACGCACTCCAGCAGGAGCTTTTTTTTTTTTTTAAGTTTGCCTAACGGCTACCCTCGAGAGTGCGTCATGCGTCATGCGCAAGGCGGCCGTTAGTAGCGACAGACCCTCCTCCAACTCAGTTCTGTGAGCCGGAGGCAAAAGTGAGAGTAGAGAATATAGATGTGAGAGGCAAGATAGCCGAGGATAGCAAAGCAAGGAAGAATGAACTGAAAAGGAATAAGCCGATGGAGGAAGGACAGAGGAGATAAAGTATCCTAGCCTAGGACTGCAGGGCCTCCTTACCTGGGCGACTCTAGGAGGAGAGAGATAAAGAAGGAGATGAGAAAATAGAAGAAGAAGAAGAAAGGGAGAGAGATGGGATGTTGAAGGGACCAGAATGCCCAGAGCATAGTTAGCTTAGAGCTGAAGGCTCGACTAAGAGGAAGCAAGAATCCCGAGATAGAGAGCTGAAGAGAAGGTTCACCAAACCCGCTAGACAGACTCAGGAGGCATAGTCCTTATCCTCAACATGCCATTTTTTGATACCCCTCGGGTTCCTGGCGCGACAGGCCTAGAATCGAGGACACCGAGGAGGAAAGGAACCCCAGACAGCAGGAGAGTGCTGCTCTGGGACTTAGAAAGGAAAATGTAAGCCTTTCAGGCGTTTTAAGCATAGAAATGGGACTCAGACAGACTGGCAAGGCTTAGGCTGGCGGATTGGATATGGTCAGCACAGCTCTTCTGTAAAATTGTCCAGGAGGACACTTAAAAGGAGAAACCAAATTGCAAACTAGCGAGAAGGAGATTACCTTCTCATTTCCCTCTTGTTTGTTTTCCTTTTTTTGTTTTTTTACAGAAGAAATTTGAGGTTAGTTGCATGACCCCAAAACCAAGGTGCCTATAGCAGTTGAAAAGAGTTCTCAGCATTTTTCCTTCTTTTTTTTTTTTTAAAAGAAAAAAGGAACAGGCGATGCCGTTCCTCTGCTCTGCAGGCAAGAATGGGGGGTTTGATTCCAGGGCAATATCTGGAACACGGATTGCAGGATCAACTGAATAGCCTGAACCAGGCCAAAACCCCAGAGATATCTTGTCAGGATAACGGCAAGAGATAGTTGTGCAGTCTGATGGCAATGCAATCCACAGATGGCCCACGAATCTTAGAGTAATTAATTTTTCTGGAAAATTAGAACCCCCCAAAGAAGGATTTTTTTTTTTTTAAATTAAGCAATTTTCCTAGTTTTAAGAAAAAATTTTTTTTTTGGCAGAGAGAGGAAGGAGACGGGAGGTGGAGAAGCCACAGGAAGAGGCCACTGAGGGGATGGTGGGCGGGAGTAATGAATGGTGAAGATACAAGAGAAGATCAGGAATTACGGTAGGTATGTAATTTTCATATCTTCCCTTGTCAATCTTCACCATTCATTACTTCCTGAGTGATACTAAGCTCCTCTTCCCTGGAGGGAAGAGGTAATACCCTGAGGGAACAAGACCCCCAGCCTTCTGCTGGTGAGAAAACAGAAGGAAGAAGACACTGCATTCAGAAAGCCTAAGTGGGAGAAGAGCTGGAGGTGCCTCCCGAAGCGAGGAGCGGAGGGAGCCCCTGTAAAGTCTCCTAGCTCTGGAGAAAAAGACAGGTCCCCGGAGGCGGAGGCAGATACCCCTACGCCGGGCCAGGGGTGACAACCTGGAAAGACGAAGCCATGCCGTCCGCCTGATGCAGATCGCTGTCCCAGCAAGCCTGGAAGCCACCTCATTGGCGTCATAAGATGCCCTTGCTTGGTGTCTTGCCAGCTCCAGGCCTACCATGGAGAGGGCAATGGCTTGTCTGGTTTGCTCCGTGTCAGGCATAGATGCCAGCAGCTGGGACATCATCGACCACAAATGCCGGTTATAGGCAGCGTGGTGAGCCTGATGTGATGCAATACATGCACTCGCACAAGAAGAAGAGAACACTCTTCGCCCCCAACGGTCGAACTGGAGAGAGTCCGAATCCGGTGGGCGGTCGTGCGCCAGGCAACGGCGCCCAGAAGAAGTATCCAGGTATACCAAACCTGAGGACGGGTTGGGAAGGGAACCTAGAGACTCAGAGGGGGCACAATACCTACGCTGGCAGTCCGCCGGGGCTGGGGAAGAAGCGGCAGGGAACTGCCAGGACCGGATAGACGCCTCCTGGAAGGGGATAGGCCAGGAAGGTACCACCAGATGCTGGGCACTGAATTCACCAAGGAATTCACGCGTCTCCCGTTCGGTATTGTCTCTCCGAACATAGGAAATCCGGAGATCCCTCACCATCCTCGAGAGGAAACGCTGATATTCTGTGAAATCAGCATCGGAGGACAGATGAGCAGGGGGTTCCTCTCCCTCAGAGGAGGGAGACGAGGATGATGGGGAGCTGGAATGCTCAGAGGATTCCTGCGGCGGTGGGGAGAGTCGAAAGACCCGCTCATGCATGTATCTAACATATGAGGGGAAGGCCGCTGCAGAACCTCTGAACTGCTCCCAGGATAACGGACCCGTAGGACCGACATGGCCCGGGAGCGGGGGTGGTGAAGGCAGAGAGATGGGAGAGGGGCACCTGCAGGGAGGCAACTGCTCTCTGCGAGGGCTCTGGAATCCGGGGAAAGGAGCCCTAGTAGGAGGGATCCCGGATATCAAACCAGGCCGCAGAACGGAACTCTGGGGAAGCGGAGCCTGGAAGAGCCCTGGGAGAAACTCCCCTCTGACGGCCCGGGACTGCATGGATCAGAGGGCAGTCCGCTCGCCCGCGGAGGACACCCTAGAACCCTGGGGAGGGACGGGGCTCTGCACTCTGACTCCTGGCCACCCCCCCCTGAGGTGGCCAAAGAAGACTGGGCAGCAGGCCGCCTGCCCTCAACCACGGATTCAGGAGAGGCCCTCCTCCTCGACTGCAGCGTCCCCTGTCCCTGAGGAGGCAACAGCACCCGGGGTAGCAGTCACCGAGCCTCCAGAGGGGAGCCTCCCCACGTCACCCGTCTGCCCCGGGACTCTCCGCCACCCCAGCAGAGGAACCCTCAGGAGGCAGCAGTAAGGGGACAGAGGAGGCCGCTGCGCCGCCTGGTACCCCTAGCCACTGAGGACCCAGATCCCGAAGAATGGGGTGCCAGGATGGAATCCCACATCTGAGTCATCGTCCTCCGAGGAAGGGCCGAGACCAGCAGGACCTCGATGCTGGCCACCCAGGGGTCCCGAGGCCCTGCGGGGCGTGAGCGCCCGGTACCAAAGGCGCGCCGCCATCCGCACCGGCAGCAGGAAGGCCTAACCCCACACCCCAGGCTCCGGCGCCCCGGCACCGCCGGGAAGGGAAACCAGCAGCGCCGCCAGAAGCCAGGCGGCACTGTCGGACGCCATGTCCACAACACCGCGAATGAGCGCAGAGGCCAGCGGCACCGCCAGCGGCGCAACCTCACCGCGCGCTTGACGGCCGGGATCGCCGGCGCGCGCCAGCAGGTGCCGCCCGATCTCAGCGCCGCCAAGCGGCGCGCGGGAGCGCCCGCTTGATCACCGGCACATGACGGTGCGGGATCAACGGAGCGACGGCGGCGTCGAGGTCACGCAAGCAGACCCAAAGCCAAGGGCCTCGACACGGGGAGCCTGCACCTCGAAAAAGGAGTGACTGCGGCGGTGTCAGCGCGCTGCCCGGGAGGGCTCTGACGCTCCCACACACACGGAAGGGCCTCCTCCTCGGCAAGATAGGATGAAACCCCCTCCTCCTCGGACCGTATAGGCCGGGAGGGGACCAGAGGAAGGGCCTAAGATCTCGCCGAGATTCCATGGCTGACGCCGTCCAAGTCGGCGGGGCCTTGCCGGGCAGGCAGTGGACTTGAGGCGCGGCAGATCCATCGAGAAACAGGCGTCGACGAATCCATATCATGGTTGGGTCCCAGGCAAGAAGGCAAAGCGTCATGCCGGTCGAGACGGAGAAATGCCGACCACAGGAGCACCGGCGCATAGAGGAGCGCCCGTCTTGAAGAATGCTTAGCTCCAGAACCGGACATAATGAAACCAGCGAGACTAAAACACAGTAGGAAATACACCCGGCGGAGAAAGAAGAAAAGAACAGTCTTACCGTATCGATTGTCGAGTGTCAGGAAAAGCAATTCGAAACTGCTACAACTACCAGGCGCTACGCGTGGACAGGTGCTGCCTCGGCCAGCGGGAGAAACAGAACTGAGTTGGAGGAGGAGTGGGTCGCTACTAACGCCGCCCCTCGCGCATGATGTCACTCGAGGGCGGTGCGTTAGGCAAACTTAAAAAAAAAAAAAAAGTCCGTGGCGGGTGCGCACCTCCGGCTAACACCCAGGAAGTAATGAATGGTGAAGATTGACAACGGAAGATCAGGTCTGGGTGGTATTCATCCCCTTCACCAGCCGGGTCAATAGGGAAAAAAGCCGGCCTAGGCATCTGGGGTGGGGGCATTGGGGGTGGGTAGGAGACATAGACTCGTGGCAGGTCCTGTGGTGGAGGTGGCGGGGCCGGCATCTGTACCCGAGAACGCAAGACTCTTCAAAGGGAGGACACCAGGCCCTGAATATCCACCATGACTGGAGTAGGGAGAGGGAAGCCAGGATAAGGCCCCATCGGAGCCGGGTGATCGTAGGCCAATGAGGGCCTGCAGCAGAGCAGGAGACATCAGGGCTGGCGAAAAGTGAGCCCTACTTGAGGTAGGCTGAGGTCTAGGAGCCAGCGAGAAGCCCATCTCCAGAGGGGGTGCAGACTGATGTGAGGTGTCTGAAGCCAGAGAAGGAGGTGGGTGATGGAAGGGGTGACAAAGGTGTCCCTGCATCTGTGGAACCCCCGTCGGCAGAAGGACCACCAACAGGGCTGCTCTGCTGTATACCTGAGGAAGTGATGGGCCTTAGCAACAGGGGCCTGATGGGCTGGGAGCATCCCTGGCTTGATGCTCCTTCACCAGTAACTGAGATAGTGGAGGGAGGAGGAAGGAAAAAAATTACTCACCTTAGTAATGTTGTTTCTTCTAATGGAGTCTTGCTATATTATGACATATGCAGTGAGTCCCAACCTTCGAACTGCTCCGGAGGTGAAAGAGTTAACTTTCCATGCCAGGCATGGAACGCTGAGCTTGAGCTCAGTTGAAAACTCTGTCTGTTGTTCCTCAAACTCAAACTTGTCAGATCTTTACGAGCTAAACTGACTAAGGTCCTGTGTGGAAGCTGTAAACCTACACTAGCCAACTGGCTACTAGATATAAGAACACATTTTTTGGTCCCAAAACAAAGACTCAAGTCAGGAGACCCAAAAAATGAAAAAGACAACACCCAGTCACCCCAAAAAAGGAGGGGTGAAAATAACAAGGTGGGCATCTACTAAGTGCCAACACTGCACTGCCCACCCACATCTGAAAAACAGAGGTTCTGAGAGGGGCAGACAGGGGGGGAGGTCATAATATAGCAAGATTCCATTAGAAGAAACAACATTACTAAAGTGAGTAATTTTTTCTTCAAACAACATGAAGTCTTGCTATATTACGACATATGTAGACTACACAGCAGTAACTCCATGGAGGAGGAACAGAACCTACTTAGGAAATAGGCTCTGAAGCACAGCTGTGCCAAACCAAGCATCACTCCTTGCCTGGATGTCCAGGGAGTAATGCTTGTTAAAAGTGTGAATTGTTTTCCAGGTAGCTGCTTAACAAATCTCCAGAATGGGGATGTTCCTGGCAGCAGCCAGGGAAGCAGCTGTACCTCTGGTAGAGTGAGCCCTCAGGCCTGAGGGAGGAACCTTACCCAGCTTTTCACAACAGAATTGGATACAAGAGACAATCCACCTGGCAATGGATCTTTTAGTGGCAGGTTTCCCTTTACCAATCTCACAAGTGAGGAACTTTTGGAGGGAGTCAAACCTGTGACCCTTGGTACGCTCTATGTAGTAACTAAGCGCTCTCTTCACATCTGAGCTGTGCAGCCTCCTCTCGCCAGAGGAGGAATGGTCAGTTGAGTACACTGGACGAGATATAGATTGATTAAGGTGGAAATCTGAAACCACCTTAGGCAAGAACTTCCTGTTAGTCCTGAGGACCACCTTATCTCTATGAAAGGAGATAAAATCAGGCTCCACTGACAAAGCCTGTAATTCACTTATGCGTCTGGCAGAAGTGATGGCTACCAGAAACACAGTCTTCCAAGTCAAGTACTTAAGCTCTGCTGAAGACAAGGGCTCAAAGGGAGGTTGCATAAGCTGAGCAATGCAAACATTAAGATCCCAGGCAGGGGCAGGGTCCCTGAATGGAGGGTTGGTGTGAAGCAATCCCTTAAAAAACTTAGAGAATACAGCATGAGCTGAAAGAGAAGAGGGTTTACCTGCTGAAATAAAAGCAGACACAGCTGCTAAATGTACCTTTAGGGTAGCTGGTCTCAGCACAAAAGTGTTTAAATGGACCATATAATCCAGGACTGTGGGTAAATCAGCAGATTCTGGGGAAATATGCTTCCCATAGCAGCATATGGAAAACCTCTTCCATTTGGAATTATAGGTAGCCCTGGTGGAAGGTTTCCTAGAAGCTTTCAATATATCCATTACACCTTGGGAGAGGTGTACATCAGCAAACTCTAACTCTTCAAGAGCCAGGCCTTGAGATAGAGAGATCTGAGGTTCGGGTACCAAACCCTCCCCTGAGCACAGGTTAACAGGTTGTGTTTCCTGGGAAGACACAGGGGAAGATGGACTGCTAAGGACAGTAGGAGTGGATACCAGGGCTGTCAGGATCATCTTGCAGGATTGAGATCTGATTTTGACTAACACTTTGAACAGGAGAGGGAAGGGGGGGAAGCATAGAGAAACCTCCCTTCCCAATTGAGAACTAGGGCATCCAGAGGGACTGAGCCCAACACTGGGGGCCTGCAGCAAAAAAGGGGAAGTTAGTGATTGCCTGGGGCTGCAAAAAGATCTATCTGTGGGGTGCCCCATCTGGCAAAAATTACCTCCAGAACCAGGGGGTCCAGTGACCATTCGTGATGGCCCTGGGAAATCCTGCTGAGAGCATCTGTCAGGACATTGTCCTTGCCTGGGAGGTGAACTGCCGTGAGGGGGTGTTCGGGAGTAAGTCAGAGACCACAACTTCATTGCTTGATTCGAGCAGGACAGAGTGCCCCTTGCTTGTTGATGTACCACATTGTGGTGGTGTTGTCTGTTCTGACCTGTACAACCTTGTTCTTAACAGATTTGGAAAAAACTTGAAGTGCTAGAAAAACTGCTCCGAGTTCCAACAGATTGATGTGGAGCAGAGATTCCTGAGGGGACCACAATCCCTGGGTAGTGAGGTCGCCCATGTGAGCTCCCCACCCCAAGAGGGATGCATCTGTAATAAGGATTAAGGAGTGAGACTGAGTGACAAGGGAACCCCTGTCTCAGATTGCTCTGATCCTGCCACCACTGTGGGCTTGAATCAGGGTTCGAGTTACTGGGATCAATTTGGTTAGAGGGTCCTTCCTTTGAGACCAGAAGGCTCTCAAATGGAACTGGATGTCCCTCATTTGAAATCTTGCTCCTGCACTACTGCTGTGGAAGCAGCCATGTGCCCCAGGAGCTGTAGAAATGCCTTGCTGGTCGAGAGACCTGCAGGGTGAATGAGGAGGCCAGAGAGACCAGGGTCCTTGCCCTGTCCAAAGGAAGGAAGGCTCTGGCTTTCTCTGTGTTCAGCTCTGCGCCTATGAAGGTGAGGAGCTGGACAGGCTCTAGAACTGACTTTGAAAGGTTCAGAAGGAAACCTAAGGAGGTGAGCAGTTGCTGAGTTATCTGCAGCTGTAACTTGACTTGGTCTGGGGACTGGCCTACTATGAGCCAGTCGTCCAGGTAAGGAAAAATGGCAATTGTTTGCCTTCTTAGGGCAGCAACTGCTACTGCCAGGCATTTTGTGAATACCCTTGGAGCAGAGGTAAGGCCAAAGGGCATTGCTCTGAACTGGTAATGGCCTGAGGGCAGCTCGAACCTGAGGTACTTTCGATGGGAGCTTCTGATGAGAATACGGAAGTAGGCATCCTTGAGGTCCAGGGATGCTAGCCATCCCCTGGCCTTAGAGAGGTAGAATAATTCCCAGAGTCACCATTTTGAATTTTGGTTTTAAAAGGTGCTTGTTTAAATATCTGAGATCCAGGATGGGCGCCATTCTCCTGTCTTTTTGGGGTAGGAAGTACCTGGAGTACAACCCTTTGCCCTGGTGTAGGGGTGGAACCCTTTCCACAGCTCTGAGAGCCAGGAGGGAAGAGACCTCTGCCTCTAGGGCAAGTGCCTCTGGAGGATTTGCAGGTGGAAAGGATCTGGTTCTCATCTTTGGGAATTTTTTGAAGCTGAGAACCAGTCCCTGGCTTACTACTTCCAGGACCCACTTGTCTGATGTCAGAGACTTCCAGTCCTGGACAAAGTAAGCCAGCCTGCCCCCTACAGGTAGCTGAGAATCGGCCCTGGCAACCCCATCAAGGTGCCTGCTTGGCAGGGGCTTTGGGCTGAGGGGTGGAGGCAAGCCTGCTTGTACCCGTCTGCCTCTCCCTCTAAAGAACCCCCTCTGGGCGTAAGCAGAAGAGGAGGCTTGGGCTTGGTCAAAAGGCCTATGAAAAGGCTTGCCCCTGCCCCTGGGGTGCTGCCTCTGAGGAGTGGCCTGCCTTTCTTTGGCCTGTGCACTCCTATAGGTGGTCCTATATTCATCCATTTTCTTCATGTAATTCTCTGCTCCCCAAACAGAGAATTACCCACAACAGGAAAATCCATGGCCTTAGTCTGGGTATCCTGTGACAAGCTAGTACATCTGAGCCAAGCCATTCTACGAAGTGCCACAGATGTAGCCATGACTCTTGATGACACATCATTAGAGTCCACTGCAGCATGGAACTGCACCTTGGATGCCTCAATACCATCAGCAGCCACCTGCTCCAGCTCCTTGGCAAGCTGGCCAGGGACCTGTTTTGCTAGAGCCATAACAGTATCCCATCTGGATTTCTGATATCTAACAACATAAGCCATATAATTTGCCTGTCTGAGTCCCAAGGATGCTGCCATGTACTGTTTCTTTGCCATGGCATCAATCCTCCTGGAGTCCTTGTCAGGGGGGTGTGAGGCCAAGGGAATATTTGCCTTGTCACAGGCTGCAGCCTGCACTACCCCAACATGACTGCATTGTTGTGTAAGGAACTCCGTGTCAGAGCCTGACAATGTGTACCTCTTGTCCATTCTCTTATCCTCAGGAGGTATAGTGTGAGGAGTTTTTAGAATTTTAACTGTCTGTTTTCCAAAAGATTTATGCAAAGGAATAGACAGTCTCCTAGACTCTGGGATATCCATCATTTCCACATAGTCAGGCTCTTCTTGATCATCCACAGCTTCCTCCATAGGGAGCTGGAGGGTTTCAGCCACTTTTTTATAAAACATAAAATAAGAAGGGGACTCAGAAAGCCTAGGAGGAGACACTCCTGAAGGTCTGTCTGGGGAGATAGGCACATCCAGACGTTCAAATCCACATTCACTCTCCTCATACTCCTCTTCCCCCTCCTCCGGTTCATAATATTCCTCTAAATCATACTCTTGAACCGGTGGAACCAGTCGAACCGTACGCTTACCTGATGGTGCTGGTTCGGTCGGAACCGGGGAAAGCGACTGGACAATTTTAATCGCACTCTAAATGACAGATTAATATATTTTAAACAACCTGATCGGTTCAAACCGAACCGATAAATTGTTTACAAGTTCCACACAGAATAGAAATTAATGTAAAACCTATCTAGTACTCTCAATACCACAGACAGATTCTGAACCGACCGGTTGCGGTTTAAATTCAGTCGAAAACTGAGAAAAACAATACTTTAACCGACAAAATGAACCGAGCAGAAGGACAAATCTCCGGAGCGACTGTTCAGTGAGTCGGAGTAAAGAATCTGATGGTTTGAGTTTGAAGAACAACAGACAGAGTTTCAACCGAGCTCGAGCTCAGCGTTCCATGCCTGGCATGGAAAGTTAACTCTTTCACCTCCGGAGCAATTCGAAGGTTGGGACTTACTGCATATGTCATAATATAGCAAGACTTCATGTTGTTTGAAAAAACGTTTTCCACGACAGAAGACGCAGCTCGCAATCTGCGGCAGGTTCAAAAGGTGGCAGCGTAGGCTGCTCCAGGACGAAAGGTACGTCCCAAGGAGGGACAGGATCCCTCATGGGTGGCCTAAGGTGGAGCACCCCTCTTAAGAAGGCACGGGACGTATCCAACTTTGCCACCGTGTGTTAGCCTACCGGGGCATGGTAGGCTGAGATTGCACAAAGGTGCACATTGATCGAGGAGTAAGCCAACCCCGATTGAAAAAGGGAGAGCAGGTATTCCAGAATTAATTTCTCTGAACAGTCTAAAGGGGAGAAGCCGCGCGCTTGAGACCACAGGCAAAACCTACGCCATTTCATGGCGTATGTAGCGTGTGTTGCCGGTTTTCTGGCGGAAGAAAGTACTTCCGCCACCTTTTGCGAGACCCCGTGTCGCAAAATGGCTATGTCTCTAGGAGCCAAGCGTGCAGGTTCAGTGAATGTAAGTCCGGGTGGAATAGTGAACCCTCCTCCTGAGACAGCAGATGGGAGCTGATTGGCAAAGGAAGCAGAGGTTCCTGGGACAGGTGACTCAGAAGCGGGAACCAAATTTGTCTGGGCCAAAAAGGCGCTATCAAAATCAGCGTCACGTGCTCCCTGCGAAGTTTGAGAAGGACTCTCTGGATCAACGGGAAGGGAGGAAAGGCATAGAGGAATCTGCCCGCCCAGGAGAGGGACAAGGCGTCTCTCCAGAAAACACCAGGCCCTGGATCTAGCAAGCAACAATTGGGCAGTTTTGCGTTGGATGGGGACGCGAACAAATCCAATTCTGGAGTGCACCATCTGTGAAACAGATCCTCTGCCACCTCCTGTAGAAGTTCCCACTCGTGGACTCTGGCCTGGGAATGACTCAGGCTGTCTGCGACGGTACTGTCCACTCCGGGAACGTGAACTGCAATGAGGTTTGCGCCGTGTCGTATTACCCATTACCACACTCTCATGGCCTCCCTGCAGAGGGGGTAGGAGTGTGTGCCTCCTTGTTTGTTGAGGCAATACATCACCACTGTATTGTCTGTTTGTAACAGGAGAGTACTCGGTGGAATGTCCGACTGGAAGGCTTGCAGGGCATAAAGGACCGCTCTCATTTCTAATATGTTGATATGGAGATGAGCTTCCTGAGTAGTCCATGTTCCCTGAGATTTCACCCCATTCAAGTGTGCTCCCCACCCCAGCCCTGAGGCATCTGTGGAGAGTGTTATCACCGGGGACGGCGCTGTGAATGGAACCCCCACAGAGAGGGTTCCTGGATCTAGCCACCATTGCCAGTCCCGAACCACGGCCTTTGTGATTCTGACTGGCTGCTGCAGATGGTCTTGCCTTTGGTCCCATTGCACTCTGAGCATCCACTGGGTTACCCGCATGTGGAGCCTTGCCATCGGGACTGTTGGAATGGCCGCAGCCATGTGTCCGAGCAGGCAAAGGACTAATCTGGCTGGGACGGTCTTCTTTGCTGATAGGTCCCTTATGAGGGATCGGATGCGTTCCGCCCTGTTTTCGGGAAGAAAAGCTTTCCCTTGGGTGGTGTCCAGAACTGCCCCTATGAATTGCAGTTTCTGGGACGGTACCAGGAAAGACCTGTCATAGTTGATTAGGATACCCAGAGACTGAAAAAGGATCTGGGTGTGCTGGATAACTATCAACAGTGCCTCCTTGGAGGAGGCCATGAGAAGTCAATCGTCGAGGTACGGGAACACATAGTGGCCCTGTCTCCTCAGAGATGCTGCCACGACTTCCATGCACTTGGTAAAGACCCTGGGGGCTGATGACAGCCCGAAAGGGAGCGCTCGGACGATAGTGGTGGCGAGAAACTCGAAGCGCAGGAACCTCCTGTGCGCTTGAGCGATGGGGATGTGCAGGTGAGCGTCCTGCATGTCCAGGGACACCAAGAATGCGTCCTTCTTCAGCATGGGGATTAGGCCCAGGAAGGTCACCATGCAGAAGCGTTTGTAGGCGACCGACATATTGAGGTCGCTTAGGTCCAAGATTGGACGGAGGTCCCCTGATTTCTTTGGAACCAGGAAGAAGTAGGAATAATATCCTGCTCCTCTCTGGTTCTCTGGGACGTGCTCCAAAGCTTTTTTCTGCAGCAGCGCGAGCACTTCCTGCCTGATGAGCAGGGTGTGCTGACCCGAGTAATGGGAAAGCAGAGGAGGCCTTGTGGGTGGCTTGTCTAAGAATTCTATATAGTGGCTTTTTTTGACCAACTGTAGCACCCACCTGTCGGTGGTGTTCGACTGCTACCCTGGCAGGTGGTCTGCGATGCGACCCCCAACCTTTATTTCCCGTTGATCTTGAGGGGCGGGGGCCAGGAAGGAGTCATGCTGTGGCGGCAGAGGGTCCTGCAGGTTGGGCCGACTTGGTAGGATGTTGGCCTCTACCTGAGGATGACTTGCCCTGGGCTTTCCGGGTGAAGGAGCCCCTCTGTTGCAGGCCAGAATGAGGCTGTTGCCTCTGAGTCCGGCTGTGAAAATGACTCTGGTTCCTACGAAAGGAACTGAGTCTAGATCTGTACATGGCATGGACAGATCTAATGGCCTTCCCAGCTTCCTACAGTTTGATGATGACCCTCTCAGATGCCTCACCAAACAAAACTTCGCAGTGAAAGGGGGCGTCCAGAATGTTCTTCTGGACGTCCGGGGTGAATCCGGAGACACGGAGCCATGAGTGTCTCTGGAGGCATACGCCTGAGGCTGCCGCTCTGGCTGAGGAGTCCGCGGAATCGTACACGGCTCGGAACACCTGGGCCCCCACGTCTGAACCCATGCGGAGGAGCTGGAGAAGTTCCTCCTTTTGCCCACCATCTGGCAATTTTTCTACCAGATCTTGTCCCTGTTCCCACAGAGCGTTCTGAAATTGAACCATGTGGGTAAGGTAGTTCAGGGACCTGATGGCGCAGGTCGCAGCTGCGTAAGTGCGCCTACCCAGCGCGTCCAGTTGCTTGGACTCCGGGTCCGGTGGCTGTGTGCTCAAATGTTGCGGTCTCTGGGACCGGTCATGAGAGGCTGTGATGACCAGGGAGTCGGCCAGAGGATGATTAGCCAAGTACTGGTCCTCCCTTGGGGCCTTGTAGAGGCGGTCAGCCTTCTTCCGCATCGCCGGGAGCGAATGTGGACGTTTCCACGCTGCCTTGGTGGCGATCCACAAGGTGTCCACCAAGGGTGGTACCACCACAGGCTTAGGATCTTTCTGCCAAGATAACGAGCTAGGCGTAGCCTTTCGGGGTCGAGTTCTTCTGCGTCCCACCCCATGTTCTCCTGGATATGTCTCATGATCTCAGAGAATGAGGGGTCGTCCGGAGGAGACCTAGGAAGTTCACGTGGGTCCGGAGAGGGGACGCTGATGGGAGAAGGAGATCTGGAGCCATCCAAGATGTCCGATCTGGAGTCCTCCGTAGACGGTGAGTAGCGGCGTCTTCTGGATCTCTTGGGGCTGGGTGACCCAGAAGAGGATCTGGACGGAGGCCTTCTCTTGTCTGCAGGTCTGCCCCTAGGAGGTCCGGCTGGCTCCTGGGGGGCGGGAAGGTGCTCGGCCTGCTGCCCCATTGGGTGAAGGAGGGGGTGCTGGGGCCGGTGGTGCCGCAGGTGCGGGAGGAGGGTGCGTGGTGACCACATCCTTTTTGATGGTGTCCACCAGAAAGTGAATACTCCTTCACTTCCGAAATGTTAGAGGCGGCAGGCTCCCTGGGGTCTCAGTTCTGGGGAGGCTCCCGTGGGAGCTCGGCAGGTCCGGGGTCACCCGCCTGGTCCTCGGGCTGAGTGGACTCCTCCTCTGTCAACGCCCCCTGGCCGATGTCGGTAGGCAGCGGTGGGGTTCTTCTAGCTGCGGTGTCGGACGTCGGTCCCCCGGACGGCGTCCTAGGAGGTGAGTGCCTGACCGGCGATGGGTGTCAGACTGTGGTTGGTTCCCGGGGTCTGAGATTTGGCCGACATCGGATGAGCCAATGTCGGGTCCGACGTCCTCTTCAGAGAGGTCAGCTCCTTAGTCTTACGTTGAGGGGGAGGCGGCAGGGAAACTGACCGGACATTGGGGGCCCAAGTGCCGCTTGTGGTGATCCCCTAACCTAGACGAGGCCTTGGAGGAAGATGAAGGCCTAGAGGTCTTAGCAGGCCGCAGGATAGAAGAACCCCTGGCAGACTTGACCATGACTTGGGGAGGCCGAGAGCGGGCCCGAGATGGAGAACGGTCGGACCTGGAGCTAGAGCTGCGGGAGTCAGAGGCCCTAGAAGGGGATCTAGGTCACACCTTCTCCCTGTGCTTCTCATGGTGCCTGCGGGATTTTTCCGAGAATTCCCCCTTGGAGGAAGGTTCCATGGCCTTGAGCTTCTCTTCTAAAAGGTAAGCCTGGAGAGCCTTCTGTCGGCGGATCCGGGACCGGCCGTTGAAGCCCTGACAAAAAGAACAAGCCTGGGTGTCGTGGTCTGGGCCCAGGCACAATGCGGGTCTTTGAATGGAATCTGTTTCCCACAGGCGCACTTGGACGAATGGCCCTCCACGGAAGTTGGGGAGGACATCAGACAGAGGAATAAATCTGGAGAAAGAGATTCTTGAAGAAATTCTTGAAGAAGAAATGGTTTGAACGAATTTCCTGATCGTCGCGTGCTAGATACTGACCGAAGGGTCGAGACACGCAAGTCGACGGCGGGAAAGAACTGGGGATTCTGGCGGGACCGCCTCCTTATGTACTACGCCTGACGTCGGGGGCAGGACCGATGTCGGAGGCGGTCCCCGCTGAAGACTGCTAGCTAGAAGATTTCCGTGGGGTCCTGACGCCTGCCTGCTTCAGTCCTAATGGTGTAACCTGCTGCAAGAGCTGTACCTCGAAGATCATCTACCATTTGCCCTGAGGTAGGTGAGGCATTGGTAGGACTCAGGGCCAACTCCATGGTGGAAGTAGACCCCGATGCGACCGTGCACGAGTGTGGTGACTGCCAGCAGTGAGACGAAGACTGGGAACAGTGCCTCTCTTTGTCCTGGTGCTTGTGCATCCCGCTATGTTTGTCACGGGGCTTGGCTGGAGCCGAACCAGAGGACTGGGCGTGGGAGGCCGAAGTCTGGGCCTGGGAGGCCGGAGAAGATAACACCTGCAGCTCCTGCTCCACTGAGGTGACCTTTAGCTTGAGTAAGTGCCCTTTGCGGGTCTGTTGACGGTGGTGCTGAGTAGTAGCGTTGAACCTCTGGCAGAACTCACAAGACGAGATGTCGTGGTCTGGGCCTAGGCAGAAAAGGCAAGCTGCATGACCGTCCTCCTTGGGAATTTGCTGGCCACAGGCACACTTGTTTCAATGCTCTGACATTCAATGAGGAAAAAGAAGAAGACACAAAGGGCCAGAGAAAACCATCGAAAGATGGGAGAAAAACTAAGGTGAGAAAAATAAAAAAGGCGCAAAAATGGAGACTGAAGCAGCAGCGGTTTCCTTGCAGATTCAATGTGACTTGGTCGACGGCAGGAAAGAACTGGGGAGAATACGGGGGGCTGCCCACCTATATAGGGTAGCTGACATCAAAGAGTGACGTCGGAGGTGGGCGGCCATCTCTGGTAGACTGCTAGCTAAAAAGTTTCTGTGTGGTCTTAGTGCTTGATGGCAGAGACCTACATATGATGGCTTGCAGCAAGAAAGCCCCCCAAAGTAAGATCTATTATTCTAAGGGACAAGAAAAGTCAGGGAAGAATAAGAAAATAAACAGCAAAATATTATCAGCGAACTTCACACTTCATATGAGATATGTGAATCTGAAAACATTATCACGTAGTGCAGCTTTAAAGCAGTAACCCACTTCTAGTTTTTTCCTGCTCTTTTATATTTATTACATATGCAACAGTTTGCCAGTAATTAATCTAACTCTTTAAGAATACTGTTCGCTAATCAAAATGCTCCATTTCCAACTGGCGTTTAAGCAGTAAGATATGATCAGAAACTCATTCTATTTGAGATAGCCATTTTGAATCAGACACAGCACAGAACGTTTCAACTTCTATTTACGTTCCTGGAGGGAATGAACAGTCTACCGACCACCTCCTTGTGGGAGATGCCTTATTATTCTACATCGTACAAAACAATTGAGAAAAAAAATGATTGAAGTCCCTTTTAAGGAAACTACAAAACAATGTGGCATGTACTAGGATGCAAACCCCAGCCTTCTGCTTACATACTGCTATAGAGATCAAATATAGTTCCAATGCACTAGAACTACACTTGACAGAATTGCACTTCATGTGAAATAGAGGTAAAGTCTCTTTGTATGAAGTAGGCAGGGACATACCTTATATACTGTATTTAAGACACACAGAATGTTCTTGACAGGAAAAGCTCACTGGTACCTTTCTGCGCACCGTAAACAGCTGCCAACACTGATAATACTGGGACAGTGCACTGGAAACTGATAAATTGGAGAACTCACAATGCCACTGTTATTTTTCTTTCAGCTTTTGATAATTAGCTTATTGACAACAGCACAATCATTTAGCCAGGGTCTTTGTTTCTTCCATTTTCTGGCTAGCCTCTGCAGTGCACCCACTCATGCCTACAAAAACAGCAGCAATGGATACTGGTAACCGAAATCTGAGAACTGCTGTTGTATACAGCAAACAACTTAACTCATCCGCTCTTAGGTGGCCATTTTTTTTAAGGTTAAGCAATAGAATTTTCTAACTCTGAAATCTGCTACCAGAGTGGAAGTGTTCATAACAGTGAAATTGACAGCCCAGTGGACCAGTGAGTATTACAGCTGTCCGATATTCATAGAATCATAACGGCAGAAAAGGACCGACAGGCCCACCTAGTCTGCCCATTTGTCTAGCTACCTGCTAGGACATGTCCCCCCCCCCCAAGCAATCCCTTGTGTCTGTCCCATGCCCTTTTGAAGCCTTCCACTGTTGCTTCTCCAACCAACTCCTCCGGGAGCCTATTCCACTTATCCATCACCCTCTCTGTGAAACAGTACTTCCTAATGTTACCCTTGAACTGTCCCCCCTCAATCTGTAACCCATGCCCCCTCGTCCTCGGATTCCCTTTCAGCTGGAAGATGCTTCCCACTGGCACCCAGTTTATACTCTTAAGGTACTTGAAGGTCTCAATCATGCTCCCCCCCTCCCCCGCTCCCTCCTCTGTTTCAGTGTTCCTAGCAGTACATGTTCAATTATCCCAACCTTTTCTCATAGGACAGGTGGCTGAGCCCCTTAACCATCTTTGTTGCCCTCCTCTGAACTCGCTCCAGCCTCCCCACATCCTTTTTTAGGTATGGCCTCCAGAACTGGACCCCATACTCCAAATGAGGTCTGATTACATGGGTGTTACAAGAGTACCATGACCTCCTTTTTTCTACTGGTAATCACCCTTCTGATGCAGCCCAGCATTCTGCTGCCCCTAGCCAATGCTCCCTCTTAGTGCCTTTCCACCTTCAGGTCCCTTGATAGAGTGATGCCTAGATCCCGTTCCTATTCTGTTACTTCCAGGTTTCGGCCCCCCATGCAGTACCCTGCTCTCTGGTTCCTGTATCCAAGATGCATGATCTTACACTTGTCCGTGTTGAAAGAAACCTGCCACCTTCTTGACCATGCCTCAAGCCTCCCCAGATCTCTCCGTATTCTTTCTACCCCTTCCGGAGTGTCACCTTATTGCAGACTTCAATATCGTCTACAAACCGACTCACACCCCCAAGGCCCTTCACGATGTCCCCTACGAATGGATTGAACAGTGGGGGCCCTTACATCGACCCCTGAGGGACCCCACTGCTGATCATGCCCTCTCCAGATGCCACCCCATTTATAATGATCCTCTGTCTCCTGCCCTCAGCCAGTTTTCCGTCCATTTAACCACGTTCTGCCCCAGCCCCAGGCAAGACAGCTTATACAACATTCTCCTGTGTGGCACAGACTCAAATGCCTTCTTGAAATCCAGATGATAAGCGACATCTACTGCCCTCCCCTGATCCAGTTCCTTGGTGACCATGTCAAAAAACTCTATCAAATTTGTTTGACAGGATCTACCCCAGGTAAAGTCATGTTGCCTTGGATTCATCTGGCTGCTTACCTCTAGGTAGCTGGTGATCCTGACTTTCATTAGTTTCTCCATGAGCTTGCCCACCACCGATGTCAAGCTCACGGGCCTCTCAATTCCACCTCCTCCCTCCCTTCCACCTTGTACAGAGGGGCAACTGACGGCAACGGCGACGTTTACCTCCAGTTCTCAGTACCACTCAGACTCCAGGGACCTGTTGAAGAGTGTAGTCAAGGGTGCCGCCAGTATATCTTTAAGTTCCTTCAACACCCTTGGGTGCACCCCATCTGGCCCTATCGCTTTGTCCACCTTCATGCAACCTAGTTCTCCTAGAGTCTCCTCCACCCAAAATGGACTTGTATCCACTCCTCCCTTCCCTGGCTTCTCCTGCTCTGCTGCCTACCCTTTCTTCCTCCCTAGTGAACGCTAAGCAAACATAGTTGTTTAATAGTTCTGCCTTCTCTCTGTCCCCTTGTATTAGCTCATCCTCGTTTGTTTTTAGCTGGAGTATTTCCTTCCTGGTCTTCCTCCTTTCATTGACATACCTAAAAAACGTTCTATCCCCTTTTTGGACCTCGCTAGCTATGCTCTCCTATGTCCATGCCTTTGCCCTCCTTATTTCTACCACTGCTTCTCTCTGGCTCACCTTGTACCTTTCCCAGTCCTCGTCAGCTTATTTTATCTTGAACGTCTTAAAGGCTTTATTCTTTGCCCTGACCTTCTCTGCTACAACCCTATTAAACCACAGGGGTTTCCTCCTCCTATTTTTGCTTGATCTCTTGGCACATAGGTCCATGGCCTCCACAATAGCTTCTTTTATCCTCTCCCACATGTCCTTCACATCTGTTAACTCCTCCACCCCTCCAGAGCCCTCTCCACTGCTTCCCCCATTCTCCTGAAATCTGCCCTCTTAAAATCAAGCACCCTCAACTTAGACCTTACAGTATATCATGTTATACTGACATGATGGCCTGTACAGCAGAATAAAGCAAAAGGGTGGGATAATGCGTTGCAGGGATTTTAAATGACATCAATACATACTGTTTCAGTAATTCAACAGACACATACCAGCACTATAGCCCCCATATAACTAGAAGATATATCTGTGTTGTGGAAGCAGCTCAGATGAGAAACCCTGAAAGAAACTGAGATGACATACGGCTGTAACTACCTAATGACAGATGCAGGGCATGCTTACTACCTGTAATATGGTTACAAATTTGAAAGCCACCATCTTTGCTTTCTTAATGCCCGAGATGTATCAAGCCCTAAAACACACACTGCCTATTGCTTCAGAAAATCAAGAAGAAAAAATTACTCACCTTAGTAATCTTGTTTCTTCCAATGTATTCTTCCATATTCATAACTTTCTGCAGTTAGCCTGCTCAGTAGAACTGCCCGGAGAATAGAACTATATGCTAATAATGGAACCATTGGCACGCAAAACATTCAAACTGCTGCCCTCATCTGCTGTACATTCCATCAACGTCTCCGATTTCTAGGAAGCCCACAAGGCAATCTTAATAAGTGACTCAAGCTCAAAAAAACTGCTTGATATACACAAAACTGTCCTATACTGACCCTACCACTGATACTAATGATTATAGAATCAGGCGTACCTGAAACACCCAGAATCACCTGGGAAAAATAAAGGTAAGTATGAAAAAACAACCCCACAGGATTAAAATAAGTGTGCCTGTGTTTGGGACTGTCAATTAAGAAGACCATTCAGAGGCTCTGGTTCTAGAAGGGGAGGAAGGGAGGGAGAGTTATGAATATGGAAGAATACATTGGAAGAAACAAGATTACTAAGGTGAGTAATTTTTTCTTCTAACCCAATGTATTATTCTCATATTCCTAACTCTCTGCAGACTCCAAAGCAGTACCTTTGGAGGTCGGCAGAGAACCTATTTAGGAAAGAGGCTCTGTAGGACTGCTGTGCCAAACCTGGCATCACTTCTGGACTACAAGTCCAAACTATAATGTTTAGTAAAGGTGTGTACTGACCTCCAGGTAGCTGCTTTACAGATCTCCAGCAAGGGAATATCTCTAGAAGCTGCTATAGAAGCAGCAGTGTCCCTGGTGGAGTGGGCCCTGAGGCCTGCTGGGGCCTGTTTTCCAAATTTCGTATAACAAAACTGAATGCACTGAACTATCCAGCGAGAGATTGATCTCTTAGAGGCAGGAGTGCCCTTTCCCACATCCCCGTAAGTGAGAAAAAGTTGCTGTTTATCAGCTCTCTGATCCTTGGTACGAGTTAGATAATAACTCAGTGCTCTTTTAACATACAGACTGTGGAACCTGCGCTCTCCTAACTGGCATGTTCTGTGAAAAAGACTGGCAGTGTAATGGACTGTTTCAAGTGGAAATCAGAAACCACCTTAGGGAGAAAGCTTCTGTTAGTATGAAGTACTACTTTATTATTATGAAAGAATAAATAATCCTTTTCCACACACAGTGCTTGCAACTCACTTATTCTTCTAGCAGAAGTGATTGCTACCGAAAACACAGTTTTCCATGTGACATATTGTAAATGCGCTGATGACATATGCTCGAATGTAGGTTTCATGAACTGAGTAATGCAAATATTCAGATCCCATACTGGGACTGGTTCATTAACAGGAGGATGCAAGTGGGCTAATCCTTTAAATAATTTTTTGAAAATAGGGTTAGATGCAAGGGAAACAGTTTTCCCTGCTGAGATAAAAGCTGAAACAGATGCCAAGTGCACCTTCAGGGATGTATGTTTGAGGCCTTGAGAGTGCAATTCAGTAAGATATTCCAATAACAGTGGAATTTCTGCCAGAGAAGGAGAAACATGTTCAGCATCACACCAGACAGAAAACCTTTTTCCATTCTGCATTATAGGTTTTCTTAGTAGGTTTTCTATATCCTTTTAGGGTATCCAGAACAGCCTGGGAAAGCTGCAAATTTGCAAACTCCAAGTTCTCAAGAGCCAGGCCTTGAGTCTGAGAGACCTGAGGTTCGGGTACAGGATCTTCCCTTGGTGAGAAGTTAAAAGGTTGTGCCTCCTGGGTAGGAGGATTGGTGTGGACACCGACATTGACAGCAGAAGGGGATACCATGACTGTCTGGCTCAGTCTGGTGCTATCAGAATCATGGATGCAGGCTGTGACCAGAGTTTGAGTAGCACTCTGAAAATGAGAGGGAAGGGAGGAAAGGCATATAGGTGCTTTCCTGACCAGTCCAAGGCCACAGCATCCAGGGGAATTGTGCCAGACTGGTGGCCTGCAACAGAATAGGGGTAACATGTGATTCTCGTGAGAGGCAAAGAGATCTATCTCTGGAGTGCCCCATCGTCTGAACACTGAGTCCAGTACTTGTCTGTTCAGAGACCATTCGTGATGTGCCTGGTTGATCCTGCTTAAAGCATCTGCCAGGGTATTGTCCTTGCCTGGTACATAAATAGCTTGCAAGGAAGCTTTCTGAGAGTAAGCAAGTTCCCAAATTTTCATGGTCTCTGTGCACAGGGGGTCTGACCTTGTCCCCCTTGCTTGTTTATGTAAAACATTGTAGTGGTGCTGTCTGTTCTGACCTGCAGCACCTTGCCTTGTATTAACTGGGAAAAACTTTTAGAGCCAGAAACACTGCTCTGAGCTCCAGCAGGTTCATGTGAAGAAAAGACTCCATGCTTGACCAAATGCCATGGGTAGTATGCTCTCCTATATGAGCACCCCATCCTAACAGAGAAGCATCTGTTGTAAGGATGACTGCAGGATTTTCCCTTTGGAAGGGAACTCCTGTCCTTAGATTGTGGATATCTGTCCACCACTGCAGGGACTGGATCACTGACCTTGTTACAGGGATCAGTTTTGACATATGGTCTCTTCTTTGGCACCAGTGTGTCTGTAGATGAAACTGTATGTTTTTCATTCGAAGTCTTGCTCCCAAGACCACTCCTGTTGCTGCAGCCATATGTCCCAGTATTTGCAAGTATCTTCTTGCAGGACATGGCTTTCCCAATTCGAATGAGGCAATCAGTTTCACTATGGACTGAACTCTTGTCCTCTGGAAGAAAAGCTCTTCCCTTTATGGTATTCGGTTCTGCTCCTATGAAATGCAGAACCTGAACCGGTGTGAGGATGAACTTTTCCTGGTTCAGCAGGAAACCCAGAGACTGCAACAAATCTTTTGTTATTTCCAGGTGTATTTGCACCTGCTGAAATGACTTTCCCACTATTAGTCAGTTGTCGAGATAGGGAAAAACTGTAATTCCTAGTTTTTGTAGGAATGCCACTACCACTGCCAGGCATTTTGTGAATACCCTTGGTGCTGAGGTTAGACCAAAGGGCAGGGCTGAGAACTGGTAATGACCTGAAGGAAGTCTGAACCTGAGATATTTTCTGTGAGACTCCCTTATGGGGATGTGGAAATAACCATCTTTTAAGTCTAGAGATGCCAGCCAATCTCTCTGCTGAATAACAGGTAAAATTAAAGGCAGGGTCACCATCCTGAAATTTGGCTTTGCCAGATTTGTTCAGATGCATTAGGTCCAGTATAGGCCGCCACTCCCAATTTTTCTTTTTGGTAAGAAAATACCGGGAGTAAAACCCTCTGCCTCTCTGAAAGGTAGGTACCTGCTCCACAACTTTCATGCTGAGCAGGGTTTAAACCTCCTTTTCTAGGCGCTGTTCTTCGATAAGGGAGGCTGGCTTGAATAGCCTTGACTTCAGAGGAGGGAAGGACTTGAAACTCAGGGAGAGTCCCTGGCTCACTACTTCTAATACCCACTTGTCTGTGGTTATGGGCAGCCAGGCCTGAAAGAAGTGAGCCAATCTGCCCCTTACCGGTGTAGGGGAGGCGACCTTGGCAAAGGAGTCAGAGATTTTGCTTAGGTGGGGCCTGAGCCTAGGTGGATTGGGATCCCCTCCTGCCTCTGGTCCTATAATACCCAGTCTGCTGTAGGTATGGCTGCAGCTGTGAAACAGCTTGAGGCTGACAGAAGGGCCTGCCATAAGACCTTCCTCTATCTCCCCTTCCATAAGGCCTATAAGAAGTACAAGGCCCATCCGTGGATGAATTATTCTTATAGGTAGTTTTGTATTCATCCACCTTTTTCATATACTCTACAGTCTGTTTGCCAAAGAAAGAATGATCCTGAACAGGGAAATACATGGCCTTAGCCTGGGTATCCTATGTTAGATTTGTAGCCCTTAGCCAAGCAAACCTTCTCAGGGCTACAGTCAGAGCCATAATCCTAGCAGCATTATCACTGGTATCTGCTGCCATCTGGAACTGGTATTTGGATGCTTCCAGTCCAAATCTGGCTGTTTCTGCTAGGTCATCAGAGATAGGAGAGGGAACATTCTCTGACATGGCCAAAACAGACTGCCACAGTGTCTTCTGATACTGTGCAGCGTAGGCCTGGTAATTAGCTTGTCTGACCCCCAGAGAGGCAGCTAAATACCCCTTCTTTGACATACTATCCATTTTCCTTAAATCCTTCTCAGGAGGATGAGAGGATAAAGGAAACCTCGCCTTCTCACAGGCTGCCTGCTGGACTATACCCTGATGATCAGAGTGAGAATAGAGGAAGTCAGCCTCTTTCTTGTCCAGTTGGTACTTCTTGTCAGCCTTCTTGTCCAAAGGTGTGACAGAGTTAGGGTTCTGCAGGATTGCAAATAAATCCTTCTTGAAGAATTTATTAGGCAGAAAAATTTTCTTAGTGGGTGTTAACCCCATCATTTCCATATATTCTGCCTCCTCCTCATCTTCTATGACCTCGGTGATAGCCAGGTCAAGGGCATCTACTATTTTCCTCACAAAGGAAAAGTGAGAGGAAAAATCCTCAGGCCTAGAAGGAGAGCCAAATTCCTGCTCAGGGGAGATTTCCGGTTCAATGGACTCATCTTCATCTTGCTCTGGTAAATCATACTCCCCAGTATCCGTCTCCTGAGACTGGGGGTCTGAGCAGGGAGTAAGCTCCTGAACCCTTGGAGGAGGAGGGGTTGGAGAAGGTATAAACCCCTGAATTGCCTCAATGACTTTGATAGCCCTGGCAATTTCCTCAGCAGTAGGCAGACTGTGAGGCACAGAAAAATCCCCTGTAGGTTTAGCCTGGGGTTCAACGTGCTTGGTCTTCTTTGATTTTTTTTGGAGGGGACCAGAGAGTCAGCCGGCCCACTTAGTCTCTTTAAAGAGGTAGATTCACCCTTATCAGGCGTGGTAAAAGAAGAAACTGCGGTTTCACCAGCTGATTTGGAAGGTGTTGGCTGGTTACAGCCTGAAACACTCCCTAACTTCTTGTTCAACCTCTCCATTCTTTTTTCCACAGTTTTCTGTGGGAAAGATTTTCAAATTTCACAGTCAGAATTTAAATGATCAGTTCCCAGACAGAAAACACAACTGTCATGGTTGTCTGCCTTGGCAAACACTTCCCCACACTTCACACAGTTTTTAAAACCTGGGGGACCAGTCTTTTTCTTAGGTTTTTCAGAGTGCTCCATTTTCAGGAGAAAAACCTTAACTGTAAAGATTTCCTTTTTTTTTTTGCGGTCTGTTCAGGAACCGATTAGGCACCAAAAGAACCGATAATTTTTTAGAATTCGGAACTGGGTCAGCGGTTCTCGGAACGATACAACAGTTCACAGTAACGGATTAGTGGTTATAAAGAAACCGGGTTAGTGGTTTAAATCAACACATAAAACTCAACACAGTAATAAATATTTAAGATGAAAATAAAGAAATTAAAGCGGAAAAAGTCCGCAACTAATAATTAACTACTTGGTTCCTCAACGGTTATACTGAACCGCAAGGAACCGAGAAATAAACGCTAAATCTACTGAACTAAAACAAATTAGATGTTTGAATAAAATTAAACAATAATGAAGGCAGCAGAAAGAAAGTTATGTATAATTAAAAGGATCATACTTCACAATAGCCAACAATGACCTGAGGAATCTCCTGGGTGTCTAGACTTGTGAGGACGGGTAAGAAATCTGAGACGTTGATGGAATGTACAGCAGAAGAGGGCAGCAGTTTGAATATTTCACGTGCCAATGATTCCATCATTAGCATATTAGTTCCATTCTCTGGGCAGTTCTACTGAGCAGGCTAACTGCAGAGAGTTAGGAATATGAGAAGAGTACATGGGGTTGGAAGACGCATTTTTCTTGCTGTCTGAGTGGCTGAGGGTGTGGCAAGCACCCTGCAGCCCCTACGCTTATCCCAGTAGGTTTGTCTTGCATTTGGCAAACAAACATAAGAAATAAAGTAAACACAGAATATTGGACTACAAGAAAAAAAAATTACCACAGTAATCTTGTTTCTTTCAGGGGATCCCTCAGTATGCTTAACTAATGCAGTTAGCCTCCTGTGTTGAACTGCCTCGTCAGAGAAGAAAAAATTACTCACCTTAGTAATGTTGTTTCTTCTAATGGAGTCTTGCTATATTATGACAGATGCAGTTTGTCCCACCATTAGAACTGCTCCAGGTGAAAGAGTTAACTTCCATGCAGTGCATGGAACTTAGAAAGTGACTCAGTTAGAAAGCTCTGTTAGGGTGGTTTCAAACCGAAACCGTCAGATCTTCTGAGCAAAACTCACTAAGGCTCTGTGTGGAAGCTGTAACCTACACTAGCCAACTGGCTACTAAAATATTCACACATTTTCCTGGTCCCAACAAGACTCAAGTCAGGGGACCAGAAAAATAAGATAAAATAACTAAATAAAACACAACACCCAAACATAAAAGGGGGCATCAATAAGTGCCAACAGTGGACTGCCCACCCCATACCCGAAGTAGTAGTTCTGAGAGGGGCAGGCTGGGGGGGAGGTCATAATATAGCAAGACTCCATTAGAAGAAACACCATTACTAAGGTGAGTAATTTTTTCTTCAAACAACATGAAGTCTTGCTATATTATGACAGATGCAGACTACACAGCAGTATCCTCCATGGAGGTGGGACAGAACCTACTTAGGGAATAGGCTTGAAGCACTGGCTGTGTTAAACCGAGCATCCCTCCTGGCCTGGATATCCAGGGAGTAATGCTTGGTGAAAGTGTGTACTGTTTTCCAAGTAGCTGCTTGACATATCTCCAAGATAGGGATGTCTCCTAGCAGCAGCTAGAGATGCAGCTGTACCTCTGGTAGAGTGAGCCCTCAGGCCTGAGGGGAACCTTACCCAGTTTTGATAGCAAAACTGGATACAAGAGACGATCCACCTGGCAATGGATCTCTTAGTGGCAGGTCTCCTTTCCCAACCTCACCATAAGTGAGAAGTAGTTGGAGGAGTCAAACCTGTGACCCTTAGTACGCTCTATGTAGTAACAGGGCCTCTTAACATCTAAGCTGTGCAGCCTCCTCTCACCAGAGGAGGAATGGTCAGTGAAGAACACTGGAAGTGAAATAGATTGGTTAAGGTGGAAATCCGAAACCACCTTAGGCAAAAACTTCCTGTTAGTCCTGAGGACTACCTTATCCCTGTGAAAGGAAATAAAGTCAGTCTCCACTGATAAAGCCTGTAACTCACTTATGCGCCTGGCAGAAGTGATGGCTACTAGAAATACAGTTTTCCAAGTCAAATACTTAAGCTCTGCCGAAGACAGAGGCTCAAAGGGGGGTTGCATCAGCTGAGCAATGCAAACATTAAGATCCCAAGCAGGGGCAGGATCCCTGAATGGAGGACTGGTGTGAAGCAATCCCTTAAAAAACTTGGAAAATACAGGGTGAGCAGAAAGAGAAGAGGGCTTCCCTGCTGAAATGAAAGCAGAGACAGCTGCCAAATGCACTTTCAGGGTAGCTGGTCTCAGTCCCAAAGAATTAAGATGGACCATATAATCCAATACAGTGGGTAAATCAGCAGATTCCGGGGAAATATGCCTCCCAGAACACCATATGGAAAACCTTTTCCACTTGGGAGTTATAGGTAGCCCTGGTGGAAGGCTTCCTAGCAGCTTTCAAGATTTCGAGAACACTTTGAGAAAGTTGAAGATCAGCAAACTCTAACTGCTCAAGAGCCAGGCCTTGAGGTTGAGGGATTTGAGATTCAGATACCAAACTCTCCCCTGAGCACAGGTTAACAGATTGTGGTTCCTGGGGAGACACAGGGGAAGATGGACTGCTAAGGACAGAAGGAGTGGGTACCAGGGCTGCCTGGCCCAGTCTGGAGCAATCAGGATCATCTTGCAGGGCTGAAACCTGATTCTGACTAGCACCTTGAACAGGAGAGGGAAGGGGGGAAAGGCATAGAGAAACTTCCCTTCCCAATCGAGGAGAAAGGCATCCAGGGGGACTGAGCCCAACACTGGGGGCCTGCAACAAAAAAGGGGAAGTTGATGATTGTCTGGGGCTGCAAAAAGATCTATCTGAGGAGTGCCCCATCTGGCAAAAACTATCCCCAGTACTAGGGGATCCAGTGACCATTCCTGATGGCCCTGGGAAATCCTGCTGAGAGCATCTGCCAGGACATTGTCCTTGCCTGGGAGGTGAATTGCTATGAGGGAAGTGTTCAGGGAATAAGCCAGAGACCACAACTTCATCGCCTCGGTGCACAAGGCCGGAAGACCGAGTGCCCCCTTGTTTGTTGATGTACCACATTGTAGTGGTGTTGTCTGTTCTGACCTGTACCACCTTGTTCTGAACAGATGCAGAAAAAACCTGACGTGCTAGAAAAACAGCTCTGAGTTCCAACAGGTTGATGTGGAGCAGAGATTCCTGAGTGGACCATAACCCCTGCGTGGAGAGGTCACCCATGTGAGCTCCCCATCCCAAGAGGGACGCATCTGTAGTAAAGGTCAAGGAGTGGGACAGAGGGATGAAAGGCACCCCTTGTCTCAGATTGCTCTGATCCTGCCACCACTGAAGGGCCTGGATCAGGGTTCGAGTCACTGGGATTAACTTGGATAGGGGATCTCTTCTTTGAGACCAGAAAGCTCTCAAATGGAACTGAATGTCCCTCATCTGAAATCTTGCTCCTTGCACTACAGCTGTGGAAGCAGCCATGTGTCCTAGGAGCTGCAGGAAATGCCTTGCTGGTCGAGAGACCTGCAGAGTGAAGGACGAGGCCAGGGCCACCAAGGTCCTTACCCTTTCCAGGGGAAAGAAGGCTCTGGTCTGCTTTGTGTCCAGTTCTGCGCCTATAAAGGTGAGTACCTGGACAGGTTCCAAAACTGACTTTGGAAGATTGAGAAGAAAGCCCAGAGAGGTAAGCAGCTGCTGGGTAACTAGCAGGTGTGATTTGACCTGGTCTGGAGACTGACCCACAATGAGCCAGTCGACCAGGTAGGGAAAAATGGCAATCTTTTGCCTTCTTAGATGAGCAACTGCTACTGCCAGACATTTGTGAACACCCTTGGGGCAGAGGTAAGGCCGGAGGGCATTGCTCTGAACTGATAATGGCCTGAGGGCAGTTCGAATCTGAGGTACTTTCAATGGGAGCTTCTGATAAGAACATGGAAGTAGGCATCCTTGAGGTCCAGGGAAGCTAGCCAGTCCCCTGGCCTTAGGGAGGGTAAGATCATTCCGAGCGTCACCATTTTGAATTTTGGTTTTAAAAGGTGCTTGTTCAGATCTCTTAGATCCAGGATAGGCCGCCACTCTCCTGTCTTTTTTGGGGTAAGGAAGTACCTGGAGTACAGACCCTTGCCCTGGTGTAGGGGAGAAACCCTTCTACAGCTCTGAGAGCCAGGAGGTTGAGACTTCTGTTTCAAAGCAAGAGTCTCTAAAGGGTTTGCAGGTGGAAAGATCTAGCTCTCATCTTTGGAAATTTTTGAAGCTGAGAACCAGACCCTGGCTCACTACTTCCAGGACCCACCTGTCTGATGTTAAAGACTCCCAGTCCTGGGCCAGTAAGCCAGCCTGCCCCTAGGTAATGGAGAGCCGACCTGGGCATCCCATTAGGGTGCTTGTTTGGCAGGCCTTTAGGCTGAGGGTGGGAGCAGGCCTGCTTGCACCCGTCTGCCTCTCCTCTGAGAAACCCCTCTGAGCATAGGCTGAAGAGGAGGCCTGGGTCAGGTAAAAAGGCCTGTGAAAAGGCCTGCCCCTACCCCTGGGGGGCTGCCTCTGAGGAGTGGCTTGCCGTTCCTTGGCTTGTGCACTCCTATAAGTGGTTCTATATTCATCCATTTTCTTCATATAATTCTCTGTCTGCTCCCCAAACAGAGAACTTCCCACCACAGGAAAATCCATAGCCTTAGACTGGGTATCCTGTGACAAAGTAGTACACCTGAGCCAGGCCAATCTACGAAAAGCCACAGATGTAGCCATGACTCCAGAGGATACATCATTAGAATCCACTGCAGCATGGAATTGCACCTTAGATGCCTCAATACCATCAACAGACACCTGCTCCAGCTCCTTTGCAAGCTGGCCAGGGACCTGTTTGGCTAAGGCCATGACAGTATCCCATCTAGATTTCTGGTATCTTGCAACATAAGCCATATAGTTTGCTTGTCTGAGTCCCAAAGATGCTGCCATGTATTGTTTTTTGGCCATGGCATCAATCTTCCTGGAGTCCTTGTCAGGAGGATGTGAAGCCAGGGGAATATTAGCTTTATCACAGGCTGCAGCCTGAACTACCCCAACATGACTGCATTGCTGTGAAAGAAAATCTGTATCAGGACCTGACAAAGTGTACCTCCTGTCCATCTTTTTATCTACAGGAGGCACAGAAGAAAAAATTACTCACCTTAGTAATTGCTTTTCTTCTCATGGAGTCTTGCTATATTAGGACTTAATGCAGTTAGCCTCTGCCTCTGAACTGCCCGGAGAGGAAACAGTTAACTCCAGAGTGATCTGGAGTTCCACAGCAGTGAGGCTGTTCAAAACTCTATCTGGCCAGTTTCAAATGGAGCTGCCAGGTTCTTCTGAAGCTAAGCTAACATAGCAAGTCTGTGTGAAAAGCTCTTACACTAGCCATTGGCTACCTACCAGTAGTAGAACAAAAAACACAACAACAATCACAGAATAATGACAATATTACCTATTATTGTTAGGATCACCCCTGACAACACTAATAGGCCCCTCTCCCCAAAGACTCAAGTCAGAGAGGACCATCTACCCATAACAAAAACAGAATTACCTAGTTCCCTAACCCAAATGAACAAGGGAACCAGAGAACTAAATGGCAGTGCTTGCACTAATTCGCCAACCCCGTACCCAAGTAGGAATTCTGAGAGGGGTAGGAGGGGGGGTTGTCCTAATATAGCAAGACTCCATGAGAAGAAAAGCAATTACTAAGGTGAGTAATTTTTTCTTCAAACACCATAAAGTCTTGCTATAATTAGGACTTAATGCAGATTATACAGCAGTACCTCCAAGGAGGAGGGCCAGAACCTACTTAGGGAATAGGCTCTGAAGCACAGCTGTGCCAAAACGAGCATCTCTCCTGGACTGGACGTCCAGGGAATAATGCTTGGTGAAGGTGTGGACTGTCTTCAGGTAGCAGCGGCAAATTTCCAAAATGGGAATATCTCTAGCAGCAGCTAGAGATGCAGCTGTACCCTGGTGGAATGAGCCCCTCAGTCCTGAGGAGGTTCTCTACCTAGTTTTTGGTAACAGAACTGGATACAAGAGACAATCCACCTCGATTGTCCTCTTAGTAAGCAGGTCTCCCTTAGCCTTCTCTCCAAAGGTAAGGGAAGAGTTGGAGGAATCGAGACCTATGACCCTTAGTGCGTTTCCAAATAGTAGCTTAGGGCTCTTTTGGCGTCCAAACTGTGCAGTCTCCTCTCCCCTGAGGAGGAATGCTCAGTGAAAAATACTGGAAGAGAGATGGATTGGTTGAGATGAAAATCTGAAACCACTTTAGGTAAAAACTTTCTGTTAGTCCTGAGGACTACCTTATCTCTGTGGAAAGAAATAAAATCCTTTTCCACTGACAAGGCTTGTAATTCACTTATACGCCTAGCAGAAGTAAAGCCACTAGAAAAACAGTCTTCCAAGTTAAAAACTTGAGATCTACCGAAGACAGAGGCTCAAAGGGGATTGCATTAGCTGAGCAATGCAAACATTCAGGTCCAGGCTGGAGCTGGTTCGAAAAGGGAGGTTAGTGTAGTAAGCCCTTAAAAACTTGGAAAACACAGGGTGAGAGGAGAGAGAAACAGGTTTCCCTGCAGAAACAAAAACAGAAACAGCTGCTAGATGAACCTTCAAAGTAGCTGGTTTGAGGCCTAGGGAATTTAGATGGACCAAATAGTCCAATAAAATGGCCAAGTGAGCAGATTCTGGTACAATCTGCTTCTCAGAACACCAGAAGGAAAACCTCTTCCACTTGGAGTTGTAAGTGGCCCTAGTGGAAGGTTTCCTAGAAGCCTTCAAAATATCCAGGACACCTTGAGAAAGGTGTAAATCAGCAAATTCTAACTCCTCAAGAACCAGGCCTTGAGGTGGAGGGAATTGAGGTCCGGATACCACACTCTCCCCTGTGCACAGGTCAGCAGGTCGTGGGTCCTGGGCAAGCTCAGGGAAGGGTGGACTGACAGGGATAGAAGGAGTGTACCAGGGCTGCCTGGCCCAGTCTGGAGCAATCAGAATCACTTTGCAGGGCTGAGTTCTGATTTTTACTAGTACCCTGAAGAGGAGAGGGAAGAGGGGAAAGGCATACAAGAACTTCCCTTTTCAATCCAACTGAAAGGCGTCCAGGGGGACTGATCCCAGCACTGGAGGCCTGCAACAAAACAGAGGAAGTTGGTGGTTGTCTGGGGCTGCGAAAAGATCTATCTGAGGGTGCCCCATCTGGCAAGACTGACCCCAGCACCAGAGGATTCAGGGCCCATTCGTGATGGCCCTGAGAAATCCTACTGAGGGCATCCATGGGACATTGTCCTTCCCTGGGAGGTGAACCGCTATCAGAGGAGGTGTTCAGGAGTAGGCCAGAGACCACAACTTCATTGCTTGGTGCACAAGGCAGAAGACAGAGTGCCCCTTGCTTGTTGATGTACCACATTGTTGTGGTGTTGTCTGTCTGACTTGAACTACGTTGTTCTGGACAGTAGCTGAAAAAGCCTGGAGAGCTAAGAGAACAGCTCTGAGTTCCAAAGATTGATGTGGAGCAGAGATTCCTGAGGGGACCACACTCCCTGAGTGGAAAGGTCGCCCAAGTGAGCCCCCCACCCTAACAGGGAGGCATCCGTGGTGAGGGTGAGGAATGAAGAAGCGAGGTAAGAAAGGGACCCCCTGAGTTAGATTGCTCGATCCTGCCACCACTGAAGGGCCAGGATCAGGGTTTTGGTCACTGGGACTAATTTGGTAGGGGTCCTTCCTTTGAGACCAGTAGGACCTCAAGTGGAACTGGATGTCCCTCATCTGAAATCTTGCTCCCTGCACGACAGCTGTGGAAGCAGCCATGTGCCCTAGGAGTTGCAGAAAGTGCCTTGGTCGAGACCATCGCAGGGTAAAGGAGGATGCCAGGGCAATGATTCTGTCCACTCTTTCCGAGGGGAGAAATGCCCTGGCCGACTTTGTGTTCAATTCTGCACCTATGAAAGTCAGTACCTGAACTGGTTCCAGAACTGACTTTGGAAAATTCAGCAGGAATCCCAGAGAAGTGAGAAGCTGCTGGGTGACTTGCAAGTGGGATTTTACCTGATCTGGAGACTGACCCACTATGAGCCAGTCGTCCAGGTAGGGAAACACAACAACCCCTTGCCTTCTTAAATGAGCCACTACCACAGCTAGACATTTTGTGAAAACCCTTGGAGCAGAGGTGAGGCCAAAGGGCATTGCTCTGAACTGGTAGTGTCCAGAGGGCAGTTCAACCTGAGGTACTTTGCGTGAGAAGGCCTGATCAAGATATGAAAACAGGCATCCTTGAGGTCCAGGGAAGCTAGCCAGTCCCCTGGCCTTAGGGAAGGCAAAATCATTGCCAGAGTTAACATTTTGAACTTTGGTTTCAAAAGATGCTGGTTCAGGAATCTTAAATCTAGGATGGGCCGCCATTCTCCTGTCTTTTTTGGGGTAAGGAAGTATCTCAAGTACAGCCCCTTGCCCTGATGGCAAGGAGGAACCCTTTCCACTGCTTTGCAGTCTAGAAGAGAAGAAACCTCTGCTTCCAAAGCAAGGGCTTCTGAAGGATTTGCAGGAGGAAAAAGTCTGGCTCTCATCTTTGGGAACTGCTTGAAGCTGAGAACCAGACCTTGACTTACCACCTCCAGAACCCATTTGTCCGAAGTTAGGGACAACCAGTTCTGGCTGAAGTAAGCCAACCTGCCCCCAACCGGTACAGGAGAATCGGCCCTGGACACCCCGTCAGGGTGCCTGCTTGGCAGCAGCTTTAGGCTGAGGAGAGGAGAGGGTCTGCCTGTGCCCGTCCTACCTCTGCCTCTGAAAAACCTCTGTGCAAAGGCTGAAGAGGCCTGAACTTGATAAAAGGCCTGTGGTAAGGCCTGCCCCTCCCTGGGGGCATGCCTTTGTGGAGTGGCATGCCTTTCCGTAGCGGGCACTTTTGTAGGTAGTTCTGTATTCATCCATCTTTTTCATGTAATTTTCTGTTTGATCCCCAAACAGAGAATTTCCTACCACAGGAAAATCTATAGCCTTTGACTGAGTATCTTGGGACAGATTAGTGCATCTGAGCCATGCCAACCTACGGAGAGCTACAGAAGTGGCCATGACCCTACAGGAAACATCATTAACATCAACAGCAGTATGAAATTGAACTTTAGAGGCTTCAATGCCATCAGCAGCCACTTGTTCCAACTCACTAGCCAGCTGGCCCTGGGCCTGCTTGGCCAACTGCAATATAGTGTCCCATCTAGATTTCTGATACCTAGCCACATAAGCCATATAATTGGCCTGTCTGAGCCTAGCAAGCTGCCATATATTGTTTTTGCCATGGCATCAATCTTCCTGGAATCCTTATCAGAAGGATGTGAGGCCAGGGGAATATTAGCCTTGTCACAGGCTGCAGCTTGAACAACACCTACATGACTACACTGGTCAGAGAGGAAGTCTGTATCAGGGCCTGATAAAGTATACCTTCTGTCCATTTTTTATATCTACAGGAGGGACAGAGTGAGGATTTTTTAAAATCTTTGTTGTTTGCTTCCTAAATGACTTGTGCAAAGGAATAGACAACCTTCTAGACTCTGGAATATCCATCATTTCTACATAATCAGGCTCCTCTTGCTCATCCACAGCCTCCTCTAAAAGGAGCTGGAGGGTTTCTGCCACCTTTTATAAAACCTAAAATGAGAAGGGACTCAGACAGCAAAGGGAGATTCTAAGGTCTGTCTGGAGAAATGTAGGCTCAATGGGCACGTCCAGACCTTCGAAGTCACAAATGCACTGATCAACTTCCTCCTCCCCCTCCTCTGGTTCATAAAAATCCTCAACATAATAATCCTGAACCACTGGACCTGAACGAGCCACCCTTTTCCCAACTATAGGGGGTTCGACAAGTCCCTGAGACAAAGACTGAACAATCTGTATGGCTTTTGCTATCTCTGCAGCAGTTGGAGAGACAATTTTGGACTCCAGACCTGCTGATTTCTTTGTCTTTTTTACTGGGACTGGTTCCTCTGAACCAACCTTTCTTTTGCCAGGAAGTCTGCCCTGGTCAGAGGGCACTCCCTCTGGTCGGTGGGTGCTGGACCGGGCTGGCCATCGGGTCAGCGGACTTTTGGCCTCTCGTTCCCTGAGCCGGCCCAATCTCTTTTCCAGGGTGGCTGCAGGGAAATTTTTACACACCTGGCAGTCTGACAGGAGGTGGTCAGCCCCCAGACAATAGACACAAGTGGTGTGTGGGTCAGCCTTGGCAAAGGCTTCCCCACAGACATCACAGTGTTGAAACCCAGTGGGCCCGGATTTTCTTTTGGGTTTCTCAGACATAGTGCCAGCCTAACCAAAAAACTTGCCCTTTAAACGGCCGTGCCAGGCAAGACACCCTTATCGGTTCCTAACCGTGTCACGGGTATTTGAAAAAACCAAGATAATGCTAGGTTTTTTTAGAACCGATAAGAACCGGGAACCGCACTTCTAAAAGCCCATTCAATGAATAAATTCGTTATTTTAAGCAAACCAATCGGTTCAGACTGAACCGATAATGAATTTCCACACAGACTTAAACACTTGTACTTACGGTTTACCAGATAGAGCTTTTAAACACTTGTACTTACGGTTTACCAGATAGAGCTTTTGACCGAAAATGCAGTAAAATAACACTTTTGCCGGTTCAAATGAACCGAATAAACTCGCTTGAACCTCGAAATGAACCGAGCTGAAGGAGCTGATCTCCGGAGCGACTGTTCAATGAAAGCGGAGTAAAGAATCTGGCAGTTTCATTTGAAACTGGCCAGATAGAGCTTTGAACAGCGCCCTAGCGCTGTGGAACTCCAGATCACTCTGGAGTTAACTGTTTCCTCTCCGGGGCAGTTCAGAGGCAGAGGCTAACTGCATTAAGTCCTAATTATAGCAAGACTTCATGGTGTTTGAATTAGGAGCTTTTAAAATTTTTATTGTTTGTTTCCTAAAAGATTTATGTAAAGGGATGGACAATCTCCTGGACTCTGGGATATCCATCATCTCTACATAGTCAGGCTCCTCTTGCTCATCCAAAGCCTCCTCTAAAGGAAGCTGGAGGGTCTCAGCAACTTTTTTATAAAAAAAATGAAAAGGGACTCAGCAAGCCTAGGGGAGATTCACCTAAAGGTCTGTCTGGGGAGATGTCCGGTTCAATGGGTACATCAGACTTTCAAAGTCACATTCACACTGATCATAATCATCCTCCCCTCCTCTGGTTCATAAAACTCTTCTATATCATATTCTTGAACGGTGGAACCGACCGAACCGACCTTTTGCCAGATAGTGGCGGTTTGGAGGGAACCGGGGACAGTGACTGGACAATCTGTATTGCCCTGGCTATCTCTGCAGCAGTTGGAGAAGGGATTTTGGACTTCACACCTGCTGACTTTCTAGTTCTCTTTGCTGGAACTGGCTCCTCAGAGTCAGCTTTACGTTTGCCCGAGGAAGTCTGGCCCTGGTCAGAGGGCACTCCCTCCGGTTCGGCTGGCACCGAACTGGGCTGGCCATCCGGGTCAGCGGACTTTTTGGCCTCTCGTTCCCTGAGCCTACCAACTCTCTTATCTAGGGTGGCTGCAGGGAAATTCTTGCAAATCTGGCAGTCTGCATTGAGGTGGTCAAACCCCAGACAATAAACACATGTGGTGTGTGGGTCAGCCTTGGCAAAGGCTTCCCCACAGACACTACAGTGTTGAAACCCAGTGGGCCGGTTTTCTTTTGGGTTTCTCAGACATAATGCCAGCCTAACCAAAAACTTGCCCTTTGATGGCAGTACCAGGCAAGACACCCTTATCGGTTCCCAACAAGCCTCTGAGTACGTGGAAAAACCGTAATGAAATCCATTTTTTAGAACCGATAAGAACCGGAACGCACTCTAACAAGCCTTAAAGGCTTCAAAACAAAGTTTAAATACAATTCGATCGGTTCAAACCGAACCGATAAACATTTACAAGTTCCACAGAAACCTATCTATTACTTACAATACCATAGACAGAGCTTGAACCGATTGGTTTGCGGTTAAAATAAATAATATAGCGGTTGAATTTACGAGAAAGAGCGCTTTAAACCGAGGAAATGAACCGAGCAGCAGGAGGAATCTCGGGCGACTGTTCAGTGAGATGGAGTAAAGAATCTGACGGTTTCGGTTTGAAACCACCCTAACAGAGCTTCTCTAACTGAGCTCGCGCTCTAAGTTCCATGCACTGCATGGAAGTTAACTCTTTCACCTCCGGAGCAGTTCTAATGGTGGGACAAACTGCATCTGTCATAATATAGCAAGACTTCATGTTGTTTGAATGGAATGCATGTAAATGATGGAACTCTCATTGGCTCCTGCCAATTTCAAACTGCTGCATTCTGAAATGCTCAGATTCACTGTGATGCTTAACAGAGTGAAGACACCCTAACTGGCCTGTGGGAGCTGTAAGCTACTTAATACTATTCCCATCTTAACAAATCACCAAAAAGTATGCTTCCTATAAGAAGGGACAAAGAATTACAACAAACTGGTTTAAAAAAAATGTCCAACCATTAACCAGAACAAATATCAGAACAGATAACGACCAGCAGGGATGCATAATAAAGGATCTCTTTTTCCTGATTCTAGAAGGGGAGGCAGGGTGGGAGCTGTAAGCATGCTTAGGGATCCCCTGGAAGAAACAAGATTACTATGGTAAGCAATTCTTTCTTGAAACCCCAGGAATCCCTCAGTATGCTTAACTAATGCAGACTACCAAGCAGTACCTTTGGAGGTAGGGTACAGAACCTATTTAGGGAAAAGGTTCTGCAGAACTGCTGTGCCCAATCTGGCATCACTTCTGGACTGTATGTCCAAGCAGCAGAGCTTGGTGAACGTGTGAACAGTATTCCATGTAGTTGCTTTGAAAATTTCAAGTAGGGGTATGTCCCTTGCTGCAGCAACTGATGCAGCTGTACCCCTGGTAGAATGTGCCCTGAGGCCCAGAGGGGTCTATTTACCAACTTTACTGTAACAGAACTATATGCAGGCGACTATCCAACATGCAATGGTTCTCCTGGAAGCTGGTTTACCCTTACACACTTCCCTATAAGTGAGGAACAACTAGGTATACTCTGGCCTGAAGGCCTTGGTCCTGTCAAGGTAGTGGCGGAGTGCCCTCTTGACATCCAGGCTATGCTATTTCCACTCATCTGAGTTGGCAGTGAAAAAGACTAGCAGTGTAATGGACTGATTCAGATGAAAATCTGAAACCACCTTAGGAAGGAAATTCCCATTTGTCCTGAGCACCACCTTAACCCTATGAAAGGAAATGTAGTTCAGATCTGTGCACAGGGCCTGTAGCTCATTTACTCGCCTAGCCGAAGTAATGGCTACCAGGAAAACAGCCTTCCAGTGACATACTTCAAGTCTGCCATTGCCATAGGCCTTAGGTTCCATAAGTCTGGCAATACAAATGTTCAGGTGCCAAGCCAGAACTGACTCCCTAAGGGGAGGGTGAATGAGACCTTTAAAAAACTTTCTGAAGACAGGGTGAGATGCCACATACCTGTCTACCAGCAGAAATGTATGCTGACATTGCAGCTAGGTGCACTTTCAGGGTATAAGGCCTAAGGCCCAGAGAATGCAAATGGGTCAGGTAGTCCAAAAGGACAGATAACCCAGCCCCAGAAGGTTTGATACCAGTGCATCCACACAAGATAGAAAATCTCTTCCATTTGGAAGCATAGGTTTTCCTGGTTGAGGGTTTCCGAGAACCCTTAAGGACATTCAGTACCTCTTCAGAGAGGTGTAGACTGGCAAACTCTAAGTCTTCAAGAGCCAATCCCGCAGGTGTAGAGACTTGAGACTGGGATACAGGATCCTGCACTGCGAGGATGTCAGTAGATTGTGCCTCTGAGGGAGGTGAATTGGCTAGGCTAGCAGTAGGGAGTACTAAGGCTGTCTCACTCAATCTGAAGCTACCAGGATCACTGTTGCTGGTTGTGTCCTGAGCTTTATCAGAACTCTGAGCAACAGAGGAAAGGGAGGAAAGGCATAAAGAAATCTGCCTGACCAATCCAATGCTAGGGCATTCACTGGCACAGTCCCCCAGGCTGGAGGCCTGCAGCAGAACTGTGGCAGCTGGTGGAGGTGAAGACATCTATCTCTGGTGTGCCCCACCTTCTGAACACCGACTGCAGCACTTGTGTATTCATGAACCACTCGTGGTGGTTCTGGCTGATCCTGCTGAGAGAGCTTGCTAGAATGTTGTGTTTTCCTGGAAGATGAATGGCGGACAGAGACACCTGCAGGGAGCTGGCCAGGTTCCAGACCTTCACGGCCTCTGTGCACAGTAAGGTCGACTTGGTGCCTCCCTGTTTGTTGATGTAATACACAGTGATAGTGTTGTCTGTTCTGACCTGCATTACCTTGCTCTTGAGTGGAGATGCAAATGACTGAAGAGCCAGGTAAACTGCCCTGATCTCTAACAGGTTGATGTGCAGAAGTGATTCGGTGGGGGGGGTAACTATGTACCGTTGGCAGTGAGATCAAGCATGTGTGCCCCCCATCCCAAAAGAGAGGCATCTGTGGTAAGCATCACTGATGGATTTTCCATCTGAAAGGGAATTCCCTCTCTGAGGTTCTCTCTGTATAACCACCACTGCAGGGCCTGTAATAGGGTTTTTGTGACCGGTACTGTACCAGCTTGGCTAGAGGATTCCTCCATTGAGCCCGGTGAGCCCTTACGTAGAACTGGATGTCTCTCATTCGGAACCTTGAACCTGGCACCACTGCTTTGGCTGCTGCCATGTGGCCCAAAAGCTGCAGGAAGTGCGTTGCTGGCCTGGGTCTGTTTAGTTTGAAGGATCCTGCCAGCTCCAGGATACTGTTTACCCTGTCCTGGGGAAAGAATGTCCTTCCTTGCGGGGTGTCCAGCTCTGCCACTATAAAGTCCAGGACCTGTACAGTTTCCACTTGAGACTTCTGGGCATTTATCAGGGATTCCAGAGTGCTCTTAGTGAGAGCAAGGGTGTCTCTGGTGTGCTGGGGGGACTATCCTATGACTAGCCAGTCATCGAGGTAAGGGAATACTGTGACCCCTTGCCTTCTCAGGGAAGCTATCACTATGGCTAGGCATTTTATGAATGCCCTGGGGCCGAGGTTAGACCGAAGGGCATGGCTTCAAACTGGTAGTGACCTGAGGGAAGTCTGAACCTTTGGTATGTTCTGTGGCTGGGTCGGATTGGGATGTAAAAATAGGTGTCCTTGAGATCCAGGGATGCCAGCCAGTCCCCCACTGGAAAGTTGGGAATATCATAGCCAAAGTGATCATTCTGAACTTTGGTTTTGTGACATGCTTGCTCAGGAGTCAGATCTAAGACGGGCTGCCAGTCCCCATTCTTCTGTGTGAGGAAGTACCTGGAGTAGAAGCCTTTGCCCCTCTGGGACTGGGGAACAGGCTCCGCTGCTCTGATGAGCAGAAGGTTGGCAACTTCTGATTCCAGCAAAGTCCTTTCTGCTGGGGTTGCTGGGGGGAAAAAACTTCTGCTTCTCAGCTTGGGGAGTGCTTTGACGTTTAGGGACAGGCCCTGGCTCACTACTTCCAAGATCCACTTGTCTGTCGTGATGGTATGCCATGCTTGGAGAAAGTGAGCCAGCCATTCACCTACTGTCAGAGGACCTGGGGTTCTGTTTTTGCTGGGCCTTAGCCTGAGGTGCTGGCTTGGACCTCCTCATGGTCCTTCTGCCTCTACCTCTGAAGTACCTGCTGGTCTGTTGGTAGTCTGGCAGTGCCTGGGCCTGGAAAAAAGGCCTGGAGTAGGATTCCCTACCTCTGCCTTCCCTAGTCTGGGATCTGTTGGAAGTGGAGGATCTGTCCCTGGCAGAATTACTCCTGTAAGTGGTTTTGTACTCTTCCAGTTTTTTCATGTAGGTCTCTGTTTTATCCCTGAAGAGAGTTACTCTAGCAGGGGAAATACATGGCCTTAGTTTGGGTATCCTGGATAGGTTTGGAGCCCTAAGTCAGGCAAACCTTCTCACAGACACTGTGAGGGCCATAAGCCTGGCATCAGTGTCACTGGCATCCACTGCATAGGAAACTTATATTTTGTGGCATCCAGGGCTGTTCTGGCTGTCTCAGCCAGGTCCACTACCATCTCCCCAGTGATCTTAGCTGTCATAGCAAGTACAGTAGACCAAAGGGTATTCTGGTACTGGGCTGCATAGGCGATATAGTTAGCCTGCCTGACCAGAAGGGAGGCTGCCAGGAATCCCTTCTTTCCCATGGCATCAATCTTCCTGGAGTCCTTATCAGGAGCAGCCTGTACCACCCTCTCATGGTCAGGACGTGTAAATAAAAAAGTCAGCATTTGATCAATCGAGCTGATACTTTTTGTCCACTTTTCTGTCTACCCCTGGAACCGAAGTGGGGGTTTGCAGAATTTTTAACACAACCTTCCTAAGGGATTTATGGATAGGCAGTAGGAGTCTCTTAGTGGGGGTGAGACCCATCATGTCCAAGAAGTCCGCTTCCTCTTCATCCTCTACCGTCTCTTGGATGAAAAGACTGAAGGTGTCAAACATTTGCCTCACAAAAGAATTGTGAGATGAATAATCCTCTGGTCCCTGGGGAGGGGAACCGAAGTCCTGCTCCGGGGAAACTTCGGGCTTGATGGGTTCTCCCTCCTCCTCCTCTGGTTCTTCATATAGGTATGCTGGCTCCCGAGTGTGGAACCAAGGGACTGAAATCCTGGAGGGCCTGTAAGATTTGTAAGGCCTTCGCAATGTCCTTAGCCAAGGGCATTGTCGACCTGTCTGCTGAGAGCTCCTCTGCTTTTTCAGCAGGAGGTGCAGCGACATTTTTTTCTTTGTGCTTGCTTTTAGCAGGAACCGGTTCTATAACCTGTTCCACTGGCCTCTTGGACTTAGAGGAATCATATGAACATACGAAGAATGCCAGCAAATACAGGCCTGATGGTCTACCTAGTCTGCTCGAGGGTCTGTTACACTGCAGCTGCCCCCCCACCCGCATATCCAATTTCAAGCCCATACTAGCTGTTACCCCTCCCCCAGTGCCTCATTGGCGACCTTCCCCCTGACTTTGTCCCATCCACCCTTAAAACTGCCCACCATCTTCAAGGATACCACCTTCTCAGGCAGTGCGTTCCATCCATTCTCCACTCTATCCGTGAAATAGTGCTTTCTCATTTCCCTTCTGAATCTACCACCCTCCAGCTTTAGATTGTACCGCCTAGTGTCCCTCCCTCTCCTTAATCTTAACATTCCCTATGTACCATCTTTATTTATGCCTTTCATATACTTGAAGATCATGTCCCTTCTACCCCTCCGTTCCTCCAGGGGGTACATGTTGAGCTCTCTCAGTCTCTCCTCATAGGGTCTGTCCTCCATACCGAGGATCATTCTGGTTACGCTGTGTTGGACCCCCTCCAGCAATTTAACATCTTTCTTTATGTAGTTGCACCCAGAACTGCACGCAGTACTCCAGGTGCAGCCTCAACAATGACCTGTACAGTGGCAGGATGACCTCCCCTCTCCTTGACCAGGATCAGGTGTGTCAGTGGATTTTGGGTCCATTGGTTCATTACTTTTTTCTTTTTTTGAGAAGGAAGCCTCATCAGTGGGCTTAGAAGGAGAGGAAGGGGTAGCCATTTCGTCAAGCTTTTTAATCCTCTTTCTCGAGAGTTTTAGGACAAAAGGTTTTACAGATGTCACAATTAGCAAAACTGTGACTAGTTCCCAGACAAACAATGCCTATCAGTTTTGGCCACTATTTGTCTACAACCAATAACATTTTTAAAACCAGTAGGTCCTGTCTTTTTTTCTGCCTAGGCATCTCCGACATGAGTGTCAGGCACTGCAGGAAACAATTCAAAAAGAAACAATGGTAAATGTAAATAGAAAAGTACTGTTACTTAAGAACTTACTGTAACAGCAGATCTTCGAGAGAGGCTCTTGCAGTAGGTATTAACCGAGCCGTCAGGCACTAGAACCACAGGAAAACTTTAGCTAGCAGTGTCTGGCAGGGGACTGCCCATCCATCACCTGACGGACGTCAGCATGACACTATATAGTGGGTGGTCTCCACACCTGCCCTCCAGAAACCTAAGAAGGTGCGATAGGAACAGGTTCTGGCCAGAGCCGACAGGGCTGTGAAGCGCTACCAAGTGACGAAAGTTACAGATGTGCGTAGAAATTCTTCAACGCCCAGGTGTAACTTGGCCATATGTTGGAGGTGGTGATCCTGATTTTCAACATGGTGTTTTATGGACCCCTCCTCATGAACAGTGCCAGTGTCATTTTGTTCAATTGTCCCGAAAGGTGTTCTGTACCACAGGGGCGAAAACACAGTTCAGGCAGGTTGTGGAAAATGACAGCTGTACAGTTGTGAAGGAGGTGTACAAAAATGGTTATTTTAAAAATATAAAGTGAAAATATAAAAAATTTGCGATGTTAGGAGTGCGTGGAGAAACTGTGCAGCGCACACTCGTAACGCAGTCAAGTTTTGGAATTGTTTCACCAAATTTTCAACATGGCCTTTGTTGGACCCCTTCTCATGAACAGTGGCAGTGTCATTTTGTTTAATTTTCCCAAAAGGTGATTGTGCAGAGCAAATGCGCTATTCTACACCACAGGTGCAAAAACATGTATCAGGCAAGTTGTGGAAAATGACAGCTGTAGTGCTGTGGAGGAGGTGTGCAAAAATGGCAATGTTAAAAATGTGGAGTGAGAATATGAAAAGTTAGGGCGTGTGTAGAAACTACGCAATGCACGCTTATAGCATGATCTATTTTGAATTTTTTTCGCAAATTTTGCAACATAGGCGTTTTGGGACCCCACCTCATGAACAGTGGCACTGTCATTTTGTGAATCGGTCCCGAAAGGTGATTCCGTGCAGTGACCACGAAATCACCTTCCGGGACTGAGTAACAAAATGACAGTGACAGTGTTCACGAGGAGGGCCCCCAAGAAGCCCATGTTGAAAATTTGGAGTAAAAATTCAAAAATGCCTGAGATATCAGCATAAGTTGAAAATCTCATTGAATGGTTGTATAGCACGCTTACCTTTAATTCTTCAGTTCGCGGTTGGGCTTTGAGGGTGCAGGCGTGTCCGGTCCAGAGAAGATGACGCCAACCTCCAGAGGTAAGCAAGGGGTGGGGAGTGTGAGGAGGTGGTTGCGCAGTGGGGGGAAGAGACCGCAGCGACAGCGAGGGACTGTTTTCAATTTTGCAGCATAGGAAGCGAAACAAAACAATTCAGCACACTGGGATGGGCACCCAGTGTGCCACACGAATGCCAACATGGGGACTGAGCACCCCATGTCAGGCATAACGTGGGAAGGGGGTACCAGACAGAAAGATACTGATGAGGGACCATTTTCTAATTTTTAGACAACAAAACAATTTTGCACACTAGGGTGGGCTCCCAGTGTTGCGATATCGCGACTTGGGGAGGGGGGCACAACATTTCAGCACACTGGGGTGGGCTCCCAGTGTCCCATATGAATGCCAACATGGGGATTGGGCACCCCATGTCGGGCATAATGTGGGAAGGGGGCACCAGACACAAAGATACTGACGAGGGACTGTTTTCTAATTTATAGACAAAAGAACAATTTCACACACTGGGGTGGGCTCCCAGGGTTGCGATATCACGACTTGGGAAGGGGGCACAAAATACAGAAGGGCATTGTGCCATTCGCAACATGCTGGCACCACTGCACTGCGCATGACTCAGCGCATGTGCACGACTCATGCGCATGCGTACTGCACACATCGGAATGCGGAAGTAACAGCCAAAATAGTGCGGCTGTTATTCCGTACAATGATCGTGGCGGAGGGCTTTCCGCTCCGTTGGGCTTTGGGAAGGATACTTCCAAGAGTTCAATGGAAGAGGTTGTGAGATCGGCTGTTTTCAGAGCTAGAAAGCTCTCACAAAACTACTGTAGGCTCCGCGCACAGCTCTAAAAAGGAGTGGGCTCCTGGAGCCAAAAAAAAAGGCTAGAAAGAAGTAGCTGCAGAAGCAGGGGGAAGGTAGGCGGGAAAAAGGTACCTACTGCAAGAACCTCTCTTGAAGACCTACTGTTACAGTAAGTTCTTACGCAACTGTACTATCTTACTTCGAGAGGGCTCTTGCAGTAGGTGCTAACCAACAGGACTGAGTCCCAAGCAGTGAAAGTCAGACAAAGCCTGAAGCACGGGAGGCAGAAAAGGTCTGCAGTAGGTACCAGGTTAAGCCAGGAGGCCCTGAAGGACGGCTAGTCTGAAGCCTGCCTTGTGCCTAGAAGCAATGTCCAGACTGTAGTGTTTAGTAAATGTGTGGACAGAGCTCCAAGTGGCTACCGCACAAATGTCCATGGCAGAAACATTCCTGAAACAAGCAGTAGATGCAGCCATGCCTCTGGTTGAATGGCCCTTGACTTCCCCTGGAAGGAGCTTGTAATACTTCTGATAACAAAACAAAATGTAGTTTGCTAACCATTTGGATAAGCATTGTTTGGAAACTGCCACGCCCTTTCTTTTGAGCACAAAAGAAACAAAAAGCTGATCCTTTTTACGGACTCACCTCGTCCGGTTCGTGTGTCAACACAAGGTTCTGTGCACATCTAGAGTGTGCAGAATGGCCTCCCCTTGACTGGAATGCTAAGGATAATACACTGGCAAGTGTATGGTCTGATTTAAAGTAAACTCAGACATCACCTTTGGTAAAAAATGAAAATTACGTACCTACCGTAATTCTTGATCTTCTCTTGTATCTTCACCATTCATTACTGCTTGGTTTGTGCGGGGCGCTTTCATTACAAATTTTTTGGAGTCGGCTCCAGCGCGCTGCCCTGAGGCATGCGCTGCGTCATCGCGATGGGCGGTCATTAAGTGCTGCAGACTCCTCCTCAATCTCAGTTCAGCCGGAGAGGCGAAAACAAAGGGTAAGGAAAAAGGAGAGTGAGGCAAGAGAGCCGAGGTACAGAAAAAGGAAAGGATATAAACTGAAAAAGGAATAAGCCAGTAGAGGACAGAAAGAAAGAGAGAGAATGCCTACCCTAAGAAGAAGAAGAAGAAGAAGAAGAGGAAGAAGAGGAAGAGGAAGAGGAAGAGGAAGAGGAAGAGGAAGAGGAAGAAGAAGAAGAAGGAAACAAGGGATGTTGAGAGGGGATAAACACTGCCCATAGATGTATTGGTTGAGAGGCTTATAAGCTCGGAACCAAATACAAGGGAGCAAGAATCCCTCCTAATAGAACTGAGAGAAGGTTCAACTGAACCGCTTGTACGGATTGAACACAAAGGGCAGATTCTCTAACCTCCCGTCATCCCAACCCCCTACACTCTAGCTGAGAGCTCACAGACTGCCCAGGCAGAAAATCTGTTACGGAAAGAGAGCGCCCAACTAGGAAGGGGAATAAGCCCCTTAGCACCTTGTTAAGTGCTAACAGAGAAGTGTGTGGGAAGGGGGTAAGCCCTACAGAAGGCAGCTTTGTATAAAAGGATAGAGTGGGAACTCAATCGGACTCCCTGAAGGCAAGGCAAGAACAACAGCTCAAAGTAAATGAAGTGCCAGAAGCACCAACCAGAAGAAGCTGACAAAATTAATTAATACCTGTCAAAGGGAACCTGAAAATTGGGGCCGAGCCATAGAGGCACGGTCTCTTCAGCTGTGAACTGAACAACATGGCTAAGAAGCCAAGAGGTCACCCCTAGGGGCAATCAGAAAGAGTTCCCTCAGGATAGAATAAATCCTACTCGTTCCCCTTTACCTTGAGGAAAAAGGATCCGTCCAGAGAAGAACAGAAAATCAGGATAGTTTGTTGTTGTTTTTTTGGCTTAAAGGCCAATGAGGAAGGGAAAGTAACGAGTAGGGAGGGGAAGACGCCACAGTAGGAGGCCACTGAGGGGAAGGTGGGCAGGTATCAGTAATGAATGGTGAAGATACAAGAGAGATCAAGAATTACGGTAGGTACATAATTTTCATATCTTCCCTTGTCAATCTTCACCATTCATTACTGCTTTGGTGAGTACCAAGCTCCCCCCCCCCCGGATAATATAAACCCTGAGGGAACAAGACCCTCAGCCTCCTGCTGGTGGGAAACAGAAGGAGAAGACCCTGGGCTAATCAGACGAGAAGCCTATGGTGGAGGAGAGCTGGGAGGTGTCCCCCGGGGATGGGAAGACGGAGGAAGCCCCTGCAGAAGCCTCCTAGCCCTGGAGGAAAAAGGACGAGTCCCCCGGAAAGCGGAGCGAATCACCCTACGCCGGGCCAGGGGTGATAACCTTGATAGACGAAGCCATGCCGTCCGTCTAATACAGATCGCTGTTCCTGCAAGCCTGGAAGCCACCTCATTGGCGTCGTAAGATGCCCTTGCTTGGTGTCTTGCCAGCTCCAGGCCTATAGCACAGAGGGCAATGGCCTGTCTAGATTGCTCCGAATCAGGCACTGATGCTAGAAGCTGGGATAGCATCGACCATAAATGCCTATTGTCGGCAGCATGGTGCGCCTGATGTAAGGCAATGCACAGCATCGCACGAGAAGAAGAGAACACCCTTCTCCCCCACCGGTCAAACTGTAAGGAATCTGAATCCGGTGGGCGGTCGTGCACCAGGCGGCAGCGCCCGGGAGTTTCTAGGAATGCCAATCCCGAAGGCAGGTTAGGAAGAGAACCTAGAGACTCCAATGGGGCACAATACCTTCTCCTGCAGTCTGCCGGGGCTTGGTTATGGCTGGCGACTGCCAGGAACAGATAGACGCCTCCTGGAAGGGAACAGGCCAGGACAGTACCACCAAATGCTGGGCACTGAATTCACTGAGGAATTCACACGTCTCCTGTTCGGTATTGTCTCACCTAACAAATGCGATACGAAGATCCCTCACCATCCTCGAAAGGAATCGCTGATGTTCAGTGAAATCAGCATCGGAGGAGACATGAGCAGTGGGTTCCTCTCCTTCCGAGGAGGGAGACGAGGATGATGGAGAGCTCAAATGTCCAGAGGACTCCTGCGGCGGTGTGGATAGGCGAAACACCCGCTCATGCATATATCTAACGTATGAGGGGAAGGCCGCCGCAGAGCCTCTGAACATCTCCCAGGATAACAGGCCCATAGGACCGACATGGCCTGGAAGAGAGGGAGTGGCTGCAGAGGAATGGGAGAGGGACACCTACGACGAGGCAACTGTCCTCTGCTAAGGCTCTGAAATCCAGAAAAAGGAGCCTGAGCTGGCGGGATCCCGGACAACAAATCAGGTCGCAGAACGGAACCCTGGGGATGTGAAGTCTGGAAGAGCCTAGTAGGGGATCCTCCCCTGTGACGAACCTGGGGCTGCATGGGTCCAGAAGGGCAGCCCACAGCAATGCCACCAGAGGGGTCCCTGGAGCCTGAGAGGGAAAGATGAGGCCCAGCGCTACGGCTCCTACCCGCACCCCGAGGGGTGGCAGGTAAAGACCGAGGCGCCTCATCCCGGTCTCTCAACCCCCCGGACTCTGAGAACGCCCTCCTCCTCGACCCCAGCGACAACCCATCCCGAGCAGGTGCAGCAGCACCGGGATCGGCAGCTACCGCAACCCCCTCAAGAGGATGAGCCCTTCCCCCCACCTCCACGCCATCCCCCTCCAGGGACCCCAGACCACCCCCAGCCTGGGAGGCCTCAGGAGAGGATAGTAGAGGAGACAGAGGAATAGGCGCGCTGGGTTGCCTAGCACGTCATCTCACTGGAGACCCTGACTCCGAAGAGTCAGGGTGCCAGGATGGGTCCACGTCCGAATCAACTGAGGAGGAGGAGGAAGAGACCAGCTGGACCTCAATACTGGCCACCCCAGGGGTCCAGAGAAATGGCACCGTGAATGGCGCTGGTGCCACCAGCGACGCCGGACAATCTCTGACCACCCGCAATGCCCAAACCCGGCCCTGACTCTCCAACGGCGCCGGTCAGACCCACGGCACCGCCCTTGGTGCCGGGACCTGACTTGGCACCGCTAGAAGAGTCGACCAGGCCCAAGGCACCGCGGGCAGCGCAGAGAGCCAACATGGCGCTGCAAACGGCACCAGGATCTGGAGCGGCGCTGGAAGGCGGCGTCGAGGGTCCACCGATGCCGGGTCCAGCAGACCTGGGCCTCGACACTGGGGGAGTTGCACCTCCAAAGATGTGACTGCCAAGGCGGTGTCTCCACCACGGCCCCGGGAGGGACCACGGCGCTCCTCCGACACAGCGAAAGAGGCCTCCTCCTCAGCAAGAGTAGAAGATGAGGAGGCCTCCTCCTCTCCAGACCGTATAGACCTGGGAGGGGACCCGGAGGAAGGGTCTAGAGATCTTACCTGGGAAGCCCTGGAGCGATGCCGTCCCCCGAAAGTCGGCGGAGCCTTGCCGATCTTGAACGTGCGGACTTCTAGGATCTAGGACGCGACGGTCCATCGAGAAATAGGCGTCGCACAAATCCATATCATGGTTGGGTCCCAGGCAGCGAAGGCAAACATCATGCCGGTCCGTGACAGAAAAATGCCGGCGACAGGAGCACCGACGCATAGGGGCACGGCCCACCTTCGACTTACATTTGGCTCCTGAACCTGACATGATGAGAAATAAACAGAAAAACACAGCAAAAAGATCCCAGCACCGTAAGAAAAAAACAGAACGGTCTTACCGACTAATAACTTCAACAGCGTCGGGATGAGCAGAAAACGGAGAAGGAGGAGTCGCAAGTAGGCCTCTGACGCAGCTGTAAATCTCGCACGCGGAGCAGGTGCAGCCGCGACGGCGGGAGAAACAGAACTGAAATGGAGGAGAAGTCTGCTGCACCTAACGGCTGTCCCTCGCGCATGACGCAGCACGTCGCTCTCAGGGGCGGCGCCGTTGGAGCCAACTCCAAAACAAAAAAAAAAAAACCTTCTATAGGGGGGCGTGCCTCTGGCACAACCCAAGCAGTAATGAATGATGAAGATTGACAAGGGAAGATCTTAGGATTTGTACACAGAGCCACCCAGTCTCTGTGGAAAATCAAACAAGGCTCCTTACACATCAGAGTCTGAAGCTCGGAAATCCTTCGAGCAGAAGTAATGGCAACTAAAAAGAGTGCTTCCCAGGAAAGGTAGCTCAGGTCACAACTTGCGGCCGGTTCAAAGGGAGGCAAGGCGAGTTTCTAGAGGATGAAGTTCAAATCCCACAGAGAAACAGGGTTCCTGACCAGGGGTTTCAGATGGAGAATTCCTTTCAGAAAGGTTTTGGAAACTTCCAACTGAGCCAGAGTTTTGCCATCCACTGGAGAGTGGTAGGCAGAAATGGCAGACAAGTGGACCCTGAGAGAAGAGTAACTAAGGCTAAGGTCAGAGAGGTGCAGTAGGTACTCCATGACCTGTGGGACAGGGTAAGAGAAAGGGTCCAAACACTTGTTGGATGCCCGAATGGAGAACGTCTTCCATTTCATAGCACATGTGGTTCTTGTGGACTGCTTTTGGGCCTCCATAAGGACTTGAGCCACTCTGGAAGAGACCCCAAAGCATGCAACAGGTATGTCAGCAGGTGCCACGCATGAAGGTGAAGGAACTTGAGGCCCGGATGGACCAGCTGGCCCTGGTCCTGAGTCAGCAGATTCTGGCAGAGGGGTAGGGGAACCGGAGGTTCCACTCAACTGCTGAAGCACAGGAAACCACACTTGGCAAGGCCAATAAGGGGCTATGAGGATCATGTGGGCTCCTTCTTGCTGTAGTTTCAGAAGCACTCTCTGCATCAGTAGAAAGGGAGGGATGGCGTACAAGAACCATCCTGTCCAGCAGAGACAATGCGTCTTGCCAGAAAACACCACACCCAGGAACGAGCGAGCAGAAACTGGGTAGTTTTGTTTGCGTTGTATGGGGAGGCAAGCATATCGAGATCTGGGCAACCCCACTGATCGAAGATGCCTTCGACGGACTGCCTCTGTTCCCACTTGTGTGCCCTTGCCTGAGTGCGCTGAGGGTGTCCGCCAGGACGTGCACTGCTGTGAGCTGCAGGCTGCGCTGTATCATCCAGTGCCACACGCGCATCGCTTCCCTGCACAGTGGATATGACCGCGCACCTCCGGGTTTGTTCAGGTACCAGACCATGCACATGTTGTCTGTCTGTATCAGTAGGGGCCCAGGGAGGAGTAGGTGCTGAAAATCCTGAAAAGCGAATAGTACAGCCTGCATCTCTTGCACACTGATGTGCAGAGATGGCTCCTGCTGAGACCAGGTTCCCTGTGGTCACACAGATGGGAGCCCCAGCCCTGATCGGAAGGAAGCATCTGTTGTCAGGGTCTGAGCCAGTGGGAGTGTCTGAAAAGAAAAAATTACTTGCCATAGAAATGTTGTTTCTTCTAATGGAGTCTTGCTGTATTCTGACAAATGCAGTATGACCGACCGGTTCAGCTGCCCCTGAGAACAAAGACTTAACCTCTATGCAAATGCACAGAACGTTAAGCTCAAGCTCGGTTTTTAAACCACCTTACTCGGTACATACTAGTAACTGATCAGATTCTTACGAAGCTAACATATAGTAAAAGGAAAAAACTATGTTCTAACCCTTTAAAGCCACCAGGGGCAATACAACACAAAAAGGGCAAAAAATGAAGGCTCAAACCGCTGATGCCCAAGAAATGAAAATTACGTACCTACCGTAATTCTTGATCTTCTCTTGTATCTTCACCATTCAGTACTTACTGGGTGTAAGCCGGAGGCGCGCACTCGTCACGGGAGCTTTTTTTTTTTAAGTTTGCCTAACGGCACCGCCCTCGAGAGTGACGCTACATGGGCCATAAGGGGCGGCCATCAGTAGCGATCGACCTCCTCCAACTCAGTTCTGTGAGCCGGAGAGGCAAAAGCAAAGCAGAAAATATAGATAGCGAGGCAAGATAGCCAGGGATAGCAAAGCAAGGAAGAATGAACTGAAAAGGAATAAGCCGATGGAGGAAGGACAGAGGAGATAAGAGTATCCCTAGCCTAGGGACTGCAGGGCCTCCTTACCTGGGCGACTCTAGGAGGAGAGATATGAAGGAAATGAGAAAATAGAAGAAGAAGAAGAAGAGAAGAGAGAGATGGGATGTTGAAGGGACCAGGATGCCCAACGAGCATAGTTAGCTTACAGCCAAAGGCTCGATTAACAGGGAAGCAAGAATCCCCGGAGATAGAGCTGAAGAGAAGGTTCACCAAACCCGCTAGACAGACTCAGGAGGGCATAGTCCTTATCCTCAACATGCCATTGTTGTTGATACGCCTCGGGTTCCTGGCATGAAGGCCTAGAATTTGAGGACACCCGAGGAGGAGAATGAACCCAGGCAGCAGGAGAGTGCTGCTCTGGGACTTAGAAAAGGAAAATGTAAGCCTTTCAGGCGTTTTAAGTATAGAAATGGGACTCAGACAGACTGGCCAAGGCAGGCCTAAGGCTTGGGCTGGCTGGGATTGGATATGGTCAGCACTGCTCTTCTGTAAAAAATTGTCCGGGAGGACACTTAAAAGGAGAAACCAATATACAAACTAGCGAGAAGGGTAGCCTACCCTCTCATTTCCCCTCTTTTTTTCTTTTTTACAAATAAAAATTTTGCAGGCTAGTTGCATGACCCCAATACCAAGATGCCTATAGCAGTCGGAGAGAGTTCCCTCAGCATTTTTTTTTTTTTTTGGAAAAATTAAGCAATTTTTCCTACATTTTAAGGATTTTTTTTTTTTGCAGAGAGAGGAAGGAGGCGGAGGTGGAGAAGCCACAGGAAGAGGCCACTGAGGGATGGAGGCGGAGGGTAATGAATGGTGAAGATACAAGAGAAGATCAAGAATTACGTAGGTACGTAATTTTCATATCTTCCCTTGTCAATCTTCACCATTCATTACTTCCTGGTGAGTACTAAGCTCCTCTTCCCCGGAGGGGAAGAGGCCACACCCTGAAGGAACAAGACCCCAGCCTCTGCTGGTGAGAAACAGAAGGAGAAGACCCTGGCTTATTCAGAAAGCCTAAGTGGGAGAAGAGCTAGGAGGTGCCTCCCGAGGACGAGGAGACGGAGGGAGCCCCTGTAAAAGTCTCCTAGCTCTAGAAGAGAAAAGACGGGTCCCCCGGAAGGCGGAGCGAATCACCCTAAGCCGGGCCAGGGGTGACAACCTAGAAAGACGAAGCCATGCCGTCCGCCTGATGCAGATCGCTGTCCCCGCAAGCCTGGAAGCCACCTCATTGGCGTCATAAGATGCCCTTGCTTGGTGTCTTGCCAGCTCCAGGCCTACCGTGGAGAGGGCAACGGCTTGTCTGGTTTGCTCCGTGTCAGGCATTGATGCCAGCAGCTGGGACATCATCGACCACAAATGCCGGTTGTAGGCAGTGTGGTGAGCCTGATGTGATGCAATAGAGGCACTCACGCGAGAAGAAGAGAACACTCTTCGCCCCCAACGGTCGAACTGGAGAGAGTCCGGATCCAGTGGGCAGTCATGCGCCAGGCAACGGCGCCCAGAAGGAGTATCCAGGTAAACCAAACCAGAGGTCGGGTTGGGAAGGGAACCTAGAGACTCAGAGGGGGCACAATACCTACGCTGGCAGTCGGCCGGGGCTGGAGAAGAAGCGGCAGGGGACTGCCAGGACCGGATAGACGCCTCCTGGAAGGGGATAGGCCAGGAAGGTACCACCAAATGCTGGGCACTGAATTCACCAAGGAATTCACGTCTCCCGTTCGGTATTGTCTCCAACATAGGAAATCCGAAGATCCCTCACCATCCTCGAGAGGAAACGCTGATATTCAGTGAAATCAGCATCGGAGGACAGATGAGCAGGGGGTTCCTCTCCCTCAGAGGAGGGAGACGAGGATGATGGGGAGCTGGAATGTCCAGAGGATTCCTGCGGCGGTGGGGAGAGTCGAAAGACCCGCTCATGCATGTATCTAACATATGAGGGGAAGGCCGCCGCAGAACCTCTGAACTGCTCCCAGGATAACGGACCCGTAGGACCGACATGGCCCGGGAGCGGGGGTGGTGAAGGCAGAGAGATGGGAGAGGGGCACCTCCGAGGAGGCAACTGCTCTCTGCGAGGACTCTGGAATCCGGGGAAAGGAGCCCTAGTAGGAGGGATCCTGGATATCAGACCAGGCCGCAGAACAGAACTCTGGGGAAGCGGAGCCTGGAAGAGCCCTGGGGGAGAAACTCCCCTGTGACGACGCCGGGACTGCATGGATCCAGAAGGGCAGTCCATACAAACGCCGCCGGAGGACAACCTAGAACCCTGAGGGGAGGAGCAGGGCTCTGCACTACGGCTCCTGGCCACCCCCCCTGGGGTGGCCAAAGAAGGCCGAGCAGCAGGCCGCCTGCGCCTCAACCCCTCGGACTCCGAGAAGGCCCTCCTCCTCGACCGCAGCGCCCCCCTGTCCCCAGAGGGGGCAACAGCACCGGGGTAGCTGTCACGGGCCTCCAGAGAGGGAGCCTCCCTCCATCATCCCCGTCCTGCCCCGGGACTCGGCCACCCCAGCCGAGGAACCCTCAGGAGACGACGGTAGGGGGACAGAGGGAGGGGCCCGCCGCGCCGCCTGGTACCCCTAGCCACCGAGGACCCAGATTCCGGAAGAATGGGTGCCAGGATGGGTCCACATCTGAGTCATCGCCTCCGAGGAGGACGAGACCAGCAGGACCTCAATGCTGGCCACCCCAGGGGTCCCCGAGGCCACGGGGCCGCGAACGGCCCCGGTACCAAGGGAGACGCCGCTCGCCCCCCCACGCTGGTAGCAGTTAGGCCTAACTCCATACCCCCAGCGGCTCTGCCCTGATCACCGGCGCCGCGAACGGCGCTGGGATCCAAAACAGCACCGGGAACGGCGCCGCTTCGATCACCGGCACCGGGAACAGCGCCGGGATCCGAAACGGCGCCGCGAGGCGGAGTCGAGGGTCCACCCGAGCCGGGCCCAAAAGCCAAGGGCCTAGACACGGGGGGAGCCTGCACTTCCGAAGAGGTGACTGCCGAGGCGGTGTCAGCGTTGCGGCCCCGGGAGGGGCTACGACGCTCCCCCAACACCGCGGAAGGGGCCTCCTCCTCGGCAAGATAGGACGAGGAGACCCCCCCCTCCTCCTCGACCGTATAGGCCCGGAGGGGACCCGAGGAAGGCTAAAGATCTCGCCCGAGATTCCGCGAAGCGACGCCGTCCCGAAAGTCGCCGGGCCTTGCCGAGCTTGAACGCAGACTTCGAGGACGCCGACGGTCCATCGAGAAACAGGCGCCGCACGAATCCATATCATGGTTGGATCCCAGGCAACGAAGGCAAACGTCATGCCGGTCCGAGACGGAGAAATGCCGGCCACAGGAGCACCAACGCATAGGGGCACGGCCCGTCTTCGAAAGGCGCTTAGCTCCAGAACCGGACATAACGCGAAACCAACGAGACTAAAAACACAGTAGGAAACACACCCGGCGCCGAAAGATAGAAAAGAACACAGTCTTACCGTATCGACATCGAGTGCGACAGAAAACGGAGTTGGTACACTACGCAGTACAGAAAAACACTGAATCGCTCCCGCGGACAGGTGCTGCCTCGACGGCGGGAGAAACAGAACTGAGTTGGAGGAGGAGTCGGTCGCTACTAACGGCCGCCCCTCACGCATGACGTCACTCTCGAGGGCGGTGCCGTTAGGCAAACTTTAAAATTAAAAAAAAAAAAGCTCCCGTGACGGGTGCGCGCCTCCGGCTTACACCCAGGAAGTAATGAATGGTGAAGATTGACAAGGGAAGATCAATACCTTACCCACATGTGGGTAAACCAAGTCTGAAGTCAGAGCCAGCCTAAAGATCCCCTAGGTTCTGTAGGGGAGGCTGGAAGGGATGTCAGAATACTGTAAGACTCCATTAGAAGAAACAACATTACTATGGTAAGTAATTTTTTCTTCAAATAACATGAAGTCTTGCTGTATTCTGACTAATGCAGACTACCAAGCAGTGCCCCTTGGGAGGTGGGCACAGAGCCTACTTAGGAAATAGGGTCTGTAACACTGCTGTGCCAAATCTGACATCACTCCTTGCCTGAGTATCGAGGCAGCAGTGCTTAGTGAATGTGTGAACAGTCTTCCAGGTGGCTGCTTTACAGATTTCTAGCAGGGGAATATCCCTGGCTGCTGCACTGAGGCTGCAGTACCCCTAGTGGAATGGGCCCTCAAACCTGAAGGGCCGTCCTTTCCCAACTTGCCATAGCAGAACTGTATCCAAGCCACAATCCATCTGGCTATGGTCCTTTTTGTGGCTGGCTTACCTTTACCCACTTCCCCATAGGTAAGGAACAACTGGTTGGAGCCCTGCATGTGTTCCTTTGTCCTATCCATATAGTAGCTGATAGCCCTTTCTACATCCAGGCTATGTAACCTGCGTTCACCTGAACTGGAATGGTCTGAGGAAAACAGGGAGGGTAATGGACTGATTGAGATGGAAGTCAGAGACTACCTTAGGGAGAAATGTCCTGTTAGTCTGAAGGACAATCTTATCCCTATGAGGGGTCATGTAATTGTGTTCCACAGACAAAGCTTGGAGCTCACTAATTCTTCTGGCAGAAGTGATAGCTACCAAAAACACTGTCTTCCAAGTCAGGAATTTAAGCTCTGCTGAAGATATGGGTTCAAAGGGGGGCTGCATAAGCTGGCCTATGCAGATATTGAGATCCCAAGCTGGGGTGGGTTCTCTGTGAGGAGGGTAAAGATGAGAGAGCCCCTTAAAGAATTTCTTGAATACAGGGTGAGCAGCAAGGGAAGGGCCCTACCCTGCAGACAAGTATGCAGAGACCGCTGCCAAATGCGCCTTTAGGGTAGAAGGTTGCAAATGGAGGGATTGCAAATGCACCAGGTAATCCAGAAGAACTGGAAGCCCAGCCTGTTGGGGATCCAACGCCTTGTAAGAACACCAAATGGAGAATCTTCTCCACTTAGAAGAATAAGTCTTTCTAGACACCCTCAAGATGTCCAGGACACTCTGAGAGAGATGCAGGCCTGCATACTCTAATTCTTCAACAGCCAAGCCTTGAGGCGAAGGGACTGTAGATTGGGGTAGAGGATTCTCCCATGAGATGATGTCAGCAGGTTGTGCCTCCTGGGAAGAGGAATGGGGCTGGCCACTGACAGAGACAGAAGCATTGGATACCATGGTTGCCTGGCCCAATCTGGGGCTATGAGAATCATGGTCACAGGCTGAGACCTCAACTTCACTAGTACCCTGAGAATCAGAGGAAAGGCATACAGAAACCTGTTTGTCCAGTCCAGCAGCAGGGCCTCCAGAGGCACTGATCCCCAAACAGGAGGCCTGCAGCAATACAGAGGCAACTGATGGTTGTCTGGGGCTGCAAAGAGGTCTATCTCTGGAACCCCCCACCTCCGGAGCACTGTCAGGAGGACTTATCTTTTGAGGGTCCATTCATGATGGCCCCGACTTGCTGAGAGCATCTGCAAGGACACTGTCCTTCCCTGGTAGGTGAACTGCTGACAGGGAAACCTCCAGGGAGTAGGACTAAGACCAAATTTTCATCGACTCCGTGCAGAGGAGGGAGGACCTTGTTCCCCCCTACTTATTGATTTAGTACATTGTGGTGGTGTTGTCGGCCCTGACCTGAACCACCTGTCCCTTGAGATGAATGGCAAATGCCTGAATAGCTAGGAACACTGCTCTAAGCTCCAGGAGGTTGATGTGCGACAGGGACTCCTGAGACAGCCAAGTTCCATGAGCTGTGTGCTCCCCCAGATGTGCCCCCCACCCCAAGAGGGAGGCATCTGTGGTCAGTACTAGGAAGGGTACTTCTGGAAGGAAGGGAACTCCCACCCTGAGATTGTCCAGCTCCTGCCACCACTGGAGGGCTTGCAGGAAAGTGGATGATACTGGAATGGGTTTGGACGAGAGTCCCTTTTCTGGGACCAGAAGAAAAAATGACTCACCTTAGTAATGTTGTTTCTTCTAATGGAGACTTCCTGTATTCTGACTATATGCAGTTAGCCCCAACACTTGAACTGCCCCGGAGAGTAAAGAGTTAACTCTATGCAGAAGCATAGAATGTTGAGCTCGAGCTCGGTTTTCAAACCTCTGTCTCTAGCTCTCTGAAGTGTAACCATCAGATTATTATGAGCACTAACTAATCAAATTAACAGGTGGAAATTGTTTCAAACCTTTCTGTTAGCCAAATGGCCACCACAAATTGTTTTTAGAGTCAAAAGACTCAAGTCGAGAACCCCAAAAAGAAAGTTAAAGATGAGATAAAGACAAATTAGGTAGTGAAATTAAAACATTAATAATACTAATAAACCCTTAAGACAGAGCATGCCAAGTACACCTCTGGGGTGCAGCACTGTGTCTGCCCACCCACATCCCAAAACTACTAGGTTCCAGGAGCGGAGGCAGGGATGGAGGTCAGAACACAGAAAGACTCCATTAGAAGAAACAACATTACTAAGGCGAGTAATTTTTTCTTCAAACTACATAAAGTCTTGCTGTATTCTGACTATATGCAGACTACGAAGCAGTATCCCCCAGGAGGAGGGAGTCACAGAACCTATTTTGGGAACAAGTTCTGCAGCACAGCCGTGCCAAACCTAGCATCACTTCTAGACTGAATGTCCAGACAGTAATGTTTGCTAAATGTGTGAACAGTTTTCCAGGTGGCTGCTTTACAGATTTCCACTAAAGGTATATCTAGCTGCTGTGAGCGAAGCAGCTGTACCTCTGGTAGAATGAGCCCTCAGGCCTGAGGGAGGTTCCTTCCCAAGCTTCGAATAGCAGAACTGGATACACGAGACAATCCACCTGGCAACAGTTCTCTTGGTGGCTGGTTTGCCCTTTCCCACCTCTCCGTAAGTGAGAAATAACTGAGAACAACCATTCCCACAGGCCTTAGTATGCTCCACATAATAACTAAGGGCCCTCTTTACATCAAGACTGTGTAATCTTCTCTCCCCAGAGGAAGAATGGTCAGTGAAAAATACAGGTAATGACAGATTGGTTCAGATGAAAGTCTGACACTACCTTGGGAAGAAACTTTCTGTTAGTTCGAAGGACCACCTTATCCCTGTGAAATGAAAGGAAATCGGGTTCCACTGATAAAGCCTGTAACTCACTGATTCTCCTGGCAGAGGTAATAGCTACCAGGAATACAGTTTTCCATGTCGAGTATTTCAGCTCTGCTGAAGATAGAGGCTCAAAAGGGGGCTGCATAAGCTGTGCTATATAGATATTCAGATCCCAAGAAGGGGTAGAGTCTCAAAAGGGAGGATTAACATGTAGCAAACCTTTGAAAAACTTCTTGAAGACTGGATGAGAGACTAGGGAAAGTACAGTTACGTAAGAACTTACCGTAACAGTAGATCTTCGAGAACAGCTCTTGCAGCAGGTTACACCATTAGGACTGAAGCCGTCAGGCGCCAGGAGCTACGGAAATTTTCTAGCTAGCAGTCTTCAGCGAGGACCTCCCTCCACGTCGGTCCCGCCCCGATGTCAGGCGTAGTATATAAGGAGGCGGTCCCCCCACAATCCCCAGTTCTCCTGCCGGAGACTCCCGGCCGCTGGATGACATCAGAAGGGGAGACCGAGGATCTGCCATCAGATAGCCAAGACTAAGACGAATTGTCCCATCTCGTAAGATGGATGTTTGGCTATGACCTACCTCCACAAGAAGGGGGATGGTGGGCGGAAAGGTACCTGCTGCAAGAGCTGTTCTCGAAGATCTACTGTTACAGTAAGTTCTTACGTAACTGTACTATCTTACTTCGAGATACAGCTCTTGCAGCAGGTTACACCATTAGGACCGATTCCCAAGCAATAGCGGCAATCGTATGCCACCAGGAGGAGGAAAGACAGGGATCACAACCCCGCTCGAGCCTAAGACAGAAGTCCCTGGAGGACGGCTAGGCCGAAATCTGCCCTCCGCCTTGAAGTGATATCCAGGCTGTAATGCCTAATAAAGGTATGCACCGAGCTCCAGGTGGCTGCAGCACAAATAGCTGAAGTGGAGACATTCTTCAGCGCTGCAAAGGAAGTGGCCACTCCTCTGGTAGAATGAACCTTGACCACACCTGTGAACATCAAGGGTGTGAAGCAGTGCTTCTCCTCGACTGGTGTACCTGGGAAAGTACACTGGTAAGTCGATATATTGATTAAGGGTGAGGGCTGAGACCACCTTAGGCAGAAACTTAGGATTTGTCCTCAGGGATACCCTATCCTGATGGAAAATTAAATAAGGCTCTTTGCACATGAGTGCATGCAATTTGGAGATTCTTCTTGCCGAAGTAACTGCAACTAAAAACAACGTTTTCCACGACAGAAAACGTAGCTCTCAATCCGCGGCTGGTTCGAAATCGAAAGGTGGCAGCGTAAGCTGCTTCAGGACAAAGATCAAGTCCCAGGGAGGAACCGGATCCCTGATAGGTGGCCTAAGGTAGAGGACTCCCCTTAAAAAGGCGCGAGTAGTGTCCAATTGGGCCACCATCTGATGGCCTACGGGGGCATGATAAGCCGAAATTGCACAGAGATGCACTTTGATCGAGGAGTAAGCTAATCCGGACTGAAAAAGTGAAAGCAGGTATTCCAGAAGAAAAAATTACTCATCTTAGTAATGTTGTTTCTTCTAATGGAGTCTTACTATATTATAGACATTAGCAGTTTGATCCAGCTCTAGAACTGCCCCGGAGTGAAATGGTTAAAACCATTCCAAAATAGAATTTTGGCACGAGAGCAGCTCTATCTGTGTTATTTCAAACTTGAACTGTCAGATCTTTACGAGCCAAACTCAATAAGGTCTGTGTGGAAGCTGTAACCTACACTAACCAAATGGCTACCTAAATAATAACAACCATTGATGGTCCCAACACCCAAGACTCAAGTCAGGGGACCAGAAATACTAACACCATTCTAATAATATGAAAATGGAACACAAGTATAATAAAACACACACGCACGTGCACATACACACCCCAAAGTCCCAAAGGGACAAAATGCTAACAGGACATAAGTAGTGCCCACACTAAGTTGCCCGCACCCCACCAAGTAGAGGTTCTGAGAGGGGCAGGTTGGGAGGTCTATAATATAGCAAGACTCCATTAGAAGAAACAACATTACTAAGGTGAGTAATTTTTCTTCAAACAACATGAAGTCTTGCTATATTATAGACATTAGCAGAATACACAGCAGTACCTCCATGGAGGAGGGACAGAACCTACTAGGGAACAGGCTCTGAAGAACAGCTGTGCCAAACGAGCATCTCTCCTGGCCTGGACATCCAGGGAGTAATGCTTGAGTAAAAGTGTCACCGCTTTCCAAGTAGCAGCCTGGCAAATCTCTAATAAAGGGATATCTCCTTGGCGGCAGCTAGAGACGCAGCTGTACCCCTGGTAGAATGAGCCCCTCAAAGCCGGGGAGGGGGGCTCTGCCTACTTGATAACAAAATTGATATAAGAGACAATCCACCTGGCTATTGATCTCTTAGTGGCAGGTTTGCCTTTCCCAACTTCACCATAGGTAAGGAAAAGTTGGAGGAATTCAACCTGTGACCTTTGGTACACTCTATATAATAACTAAGAGCTCTCTTAACATCCAGGCTGTGCAACCTCCTCTCACCCGAAGAGGAGTGATCAGTGAAAATACTGGAAGGGAGATAGATTGATTAAGATGGAAATCTGAAACCACCTTAGGCAAAAACTTCCTATTAGTCCTAAGGACTACCTTATCCTGTGAAAGAAATAAAGTCCGTCTCCACTGACAAGGCTTGCAATTCACTTATGTGTCTGGCAGAAGTGATAGCCACTAGAAAAACAGTTTTCCAAGTTAGGTACTTAAGCTCTGCAGAAGACAGAGGTTCAAAAGGGGTTTGCATTAACTGGGCAATGCAAACATTAAGGTCCCAAGCAGGGGCCGGTTCCCGAAAGGGAGGATTAGTATGGAGTAATCCCTTAAAAAACTTGGAAAACACAGGATGAGAGGAAAGAGGGGATGACTTTCCTGCTGACACAAAGCAGACAGCTGCCAAATGAACTCTCAGGGTAGCTGGTCTGAGACCCAAGGAATTAAGATGTACCATGTAATCTAACAAAATGGGCAATTCAGCAGATTCTGGAAATATTTTCTAGCACACCAAATGGAAAACCTTTTCCATTTAGAACTATAAGTAGCCCTAGTGGAAGGCTTTCTGGAAGCCCCTAGGATCTCAAGAACACCCTGAGAGAGGTGTAAATCAGCAAACTCTAACTCCTCAAGAGCCAGGCCTTGAGGTTGAGGGATTGAGGTCCGGATACCAAACCCTTCCTGGGCACAAGTCAACAGATTGTGATTCCTGGGGAGGCACAGGGGAAGATGGACTGTCAGAGACAGAAGGAGTGGGTACCAGGGCTGCCTGGCCCAATCCGGGGCAATCAGAATCACCCTGCAAGGCTGAGATCTGATTTTGACTAGTACTTTGAATAGGAGAGGAAAGGGGAAAGCATAGAGGAACTTCCTCCCAATCCAGAAGAAGGGCATCCAGGGGAACTGAGCCCAGCACTGGAGGCCTGCAACAGAACAGAGGAAGTTTGTGATTGTCTGGGGCTGCAAAAAGATCTATCTGAGGGATGCCCCACCTGGCAAAAACTATCCCCAGCACTTGAGGATCCAGGAACCATTCGTGATGGCCCTGGGAAATCCTGCTGAGGGCATCCGCTAGGACATTGTCCTTCCCTGGAAGATGAACTGCTATGAGGGAAGTGTTCAGGGAATAGGCCAGAGACCACAACTTCATTGCCTCGGTGCACAAGGCCGAAGACCGAGTGCCCCGTTTGTTGATTTACCACATTGTTGTGGTGTTGTCTGTTCTGACTTGTATTACCTTGTCGTGGACAGATGCAGAAAAAGCTTGAAGAGCTAAAAAGACAGTTCTGAGTTCCAGCAAATTTATGTGGAGCAGAGATTCCTGGGGGGACCAAACTCCCTGAGTGGAAAGGTCGCCCATGTGGGCTCCCCAACCCAGAAGGGAAGCATCTGTAGTGAGAGTCAAGTCGTGAGAAGGGGAAATGAAGGGACCCCGGCTCTTAAGTTGCTCTGATCCTGCCACCACTGGAGAGCTAGGATCAAGGTTAAGTCACTGGGACCAACTTGGAAAGGGGTCTCTTCTCTGAGACCAAAAGGTTCTCAAGTGAAACTGAATGTCTCTCATCTGAAATCTGGCTCCCTGCACAACAGCTGTGGATGCAGCCATGTGCCCCAGGAGCTGCAGAAAGTGTCTTGCTGGTTAGAGACCTGCCAGAGTGAAGAAGAGGCCAGAGCCACTAAAATTCCTTACGCTTTCTGGGGAAGAAAGGCTCTGGCTAGCTTTTGTGCCCAATTCTGCCCCTAAAAGGTGAGATACCTGGACTGGTTCCAGAACCGACTTTGGTAGGTTTAGCAGAAAACCCAGGGAGGTGAGAAGCTGCTGGGTGACCTGCAGGTGAAATTTTACCTGTTCTGGGGACTGGCCACAATGAGCCAGTCGTCTAGATAGGGAAAACAGCAATCCTCTGCCTCCTTAAGTGGGCCACTGCCACTGCTAGACACTTTGGAGAATACCCTTGGAGCAGAGGTAAGGCCCGAAGAGCATTGCTCTGAACTGGTAATGACCTGAGGGCAGTTTGAATCTGAGGTACTTTGATGGGATCTTCTGATTGGGACATGGAAATAGGTATCCCTTGAGGTCCAGGGAGGCTAGCCAGTCCCCTGGCCTTAGGGAAGGTAAAATCATTGCCAGAGTTACCATTTGAACTTTGGTTTCAGAAGATGCTTGTTCAGATATCTGAGATCTAAAATGGGCATCATTCTCCTGTCTTTTGGGGTAAGGAAGTATCTGAATACAGACCCCTGCCCTGATGCAGGAGGAACCCTTTCTACTGCTCTGAGAGCTAACAGAGATGAGACCTCTGTTTCCAGGCGAGGGTCTCTGAAGCACTTGCAGGTAGAAAAGTCTGCTTCTCAACTTGGGAAACTTTTTGAAGCCGAGAACCAGACCCTGGCTTACTACTTCCAGAACCCACTTGTCTGAGGTTAAAGAAGCCCAATTCTGACTGAAGTAAGCCAGCCTGCCCCCCACTGGTACAGGAGAATCAGCCCATGGCACCCCATCAGGGTGCCTGTTTCGCAGGAGCTTTAGGCTGGGGGGTGGGAGCAGGTATGCCCACCCCTCGTCTGCCCCTGCCTCTGAAGAAGCCCCTCTGAGCATAGGCAGAGGAGGCCTGAGTCTGGTAGAAAGGCCTGTGAAAAGGCCTACCCCTACGCCTGGGGGCATGCCTTTGAGGAGTGGCTTGCGGCTCTTAGCCTGGGCACTCTTGTAAGCAGTCCTATATTCATCCATCTTCTTCATGTAATTCTCTGTCTGCTCTCCAAACAGAGAATTTCCCACCACAGGAAAATCCATAGCCTTAGTCTGGGTATCCTGTGACAAACTAGTACACCTGAGCCAGGCCAACCTACGAAAAGCTACAGATGTGGCCATGACCCTAGAGGAAACATCATTAACATCCACAGCAGCATGAAACTGAACCTTAGAGGCTTCAATGCCATCAGCAGCCACCTGTTCCAACTCACTAGCCAGCTGGCCATGGGCCTGCTTGCAATTGCATAACAGTATCCCATCTAGATTTCTGATACCTAGCTACATAAGCCATATAATTTGCTTGCCTGAGTCCCAGAGAGGCTGCCATATACTGTTTTTTGCCATGGCATCAATCTTCCTGGAATCCTTGTCAGGAGGATGTGAAGCCAAGGGAATATTAGCTTTATCACAGGCAGCAGCCTGAACTACCCCTACATGACTGCATTGCTGAGAAAGGAATTCTGTATCAGGGCCTGACAATGTATACCTTCTGTCCATCTTTTTATCTACAGGAGGCACAGAATTAGGAGCTTTTAAAATTTTAATTGTTTGTTTCTAAAAGACTTATGTAAAGGAATAGACAATCTCCTAGACTCTGGAATATCCATCATTTCTACAAAATCAGGCTCCTCTTGCTCATCCACAGCCTCTTCTAAAGGAAGCTGGAGGGTTTCAGCAACTTTTTTTTATAAAACATAAAATGAGATGGGGACTCAGACAGCATAGGGAGAGATGTCCGGTTCAATGGGCACACGCAGACCGTCCCAGCCACATTCATACTGTTCATAATCCTCCTCCAGTTCATAAAATTCCTCAATATCATAATCCTGAACCACTGGGACCGGATGAACCGACCTTTTACCAGATAGTGGTGGTTTGGACGGACCCTGAGACAGTGACTGGACAATCTGTATGGCTTTTGCTATCTCTGCAGCAGTTGGAGAAGGAATTTTGGACTCCAGACCTGCTGATTTTCTTGTTTTCTTTACTGGAATTGGTTCCTCAGAAGCAGCTTTTCTTTTGCCCGAGGAAGTCTGGCCCTGGTCAGAGGGTACTCCCTCTGGTTCGGTTGGCACCGAACGGTCTGGCCATCCGGGTCAGCGGACTTTTTGGCCTCTCGTTCCCTGAGCCTGCCCAATCTTTTTTCCAGGGTGGCTGCAGGGAAATTCTTACATACCTGGCAGTCTGACTGGAGGTGGTCAAACCCCAGACAATAAACACATGTGGTATGTGGGTCAGCCTTGGCAAAGACTTCCCACAGACATCCACAGTGTTAAAACCCAGTGGGCCGGTTTTCTTTGGGTTTCTCAGACATAATGCCAGCCTAACCATAAACTTGCCTTTTAACGGCAGTGCCAGGCAAGACACTTATCGGTTCCTAACCGTGTCATGGTATTGGAAAAACGAATAAATCCGCTTTTTTAGAACCGATAAGAACCGGAACCGACTCTAAAATAGTAACTTTTAGTTTTAAATGAGTTTTAAATCCACTGATCGGTTCAAAACCGAACCGATAACTTACAAGTTCCACACAGACAAAACCTTCATTTACTTACGGTTACCACAGATAGAGCTTGAACCGAGCGGTTTTGCGGTTAAAATAAAACTATTCTCGGTTAAATCAACCGAGAAAACACTTTAAAACCAAGAAATGAACCGAGCAGAAGGAGAAATCTCGGAGCGACTGTTCACTGAGGTGGAGTAAAGAATCTGACAGTTCAAGTTTGAAATGACACAGATAGAGCTGCTCGTCTCAAAATTCTATTTTGGAATGGTTTTAACCATTTCACTCCGGGGCAGTTCTAGAGCTGGATCAAACTGCTAATGTCTATAATATAGCAAGACTTCATGTTGTTTGAATAAGATTTGTGCCATGCCGTACTACCCACTCCCACACTCTCATGGCCTCCCTGCAAAGGAGGTAGGAGTGAGTGCCTCCTTGTTTGTTGAGCTAATACATCACCGCAGTATTGTCTGTTTGCAACAGGAGAGTACTCTGTGGGATCTCCGACTGGAAGGCTTGCAGGGCGTAAAGGACTGCCCTCATCTCCAAAATGTTGATGTGGAGATGAGATTCCTGGACTGTCCATGTGCCCTGAGACCTCACCCCGTTCAAGTGGGCTCCCCACCCGAGTCCTGAGGCGTCTGTGGAGAGAGTTACCATCGGAGACGGCGCTGTGAAGGGAACCCCCGGAGAGGTTTCCCAGGTCTAGCCACCATTGCCAGTCCCGAACCACAGCCTTCGTGATTCGAACTGGCTGCTGCAGATGGTCTTGCCTTTGGTCCTACTGCACCCTTAACATCCACTGGGTTACCCGCATGTGGAGTCTTGCCATCGGGACTGTTGGAATGGCCGCAGCCATGTGTCCGAGCAGGCGAAGGACCATTCTGGCCGGGACGGTCTTCTTCACTGACAGGTCCCTTATGAGGGATTGAATGTGTTTCGCTCTGTCCGTGGGAAGAAAGGTTTTTCCCCTTGACGGTGTCCAGAACTGCTCCTATAAACTGCAGTTTCTGGGACGGTACCAGAAGAGACTTCTCGTAGTTGATGAGGATACCCAGTGACTGAAAGGCTGTGATGACCAGGGAATCGGCCAGAGGATGGTTCGCCAGGTACTAGTCCTCCCTTGGGGCCTTGTACAGGCGGTCAGCCTTCTTCGGCACTGCTGGAGTCGAATGTGGACGCTTCCACGCGGCCTTGGTGGCCCGTCCATGAGAGGTGTCCACCAAGGGTGGCACTACCACAGGCTTTGGATCTTTCTGCCAAAGGTAGCGGCAAGGCGTTGTCTCTGGGGTCTAGTTCTTCGCGTCCCACCCCATGTTCTCCTGGATATGCCTCATGATTTGACTAGAGGGGTCATCTGGAGAAGACCTGGGAAGGTCCTGGGTCGGAGAAGGGACGCTGATGGAGAAGGAGATCTGGAGCGCCCGAGGTGTCAGATTTGGAATCCTCCGCTGACGAGGTATACCGACACCGTCTGGGTATCTTAGGGCTGGGGGACCCTGAAGTGGATCTTGAAGGAGGCCTTCTCCTATCCGAAGACCTGCCCCTAGGAGGGGGTGTTGGCTCCTTGGGGGTCGATGACCTTCCTACTGACCCCCTGGGTGGGAGTGGGGGTGCAGGCGTTGAAGGGGTAGCCGGCGTAGGAGGAGGGTGTTCGGTGACCACATCCTTCTTGATGGTGTCCCACCAGAAGGTGAAGAGCTCCTTTACCTCTGTCAGATTCAAGCCTGACGACAGGCCGGGAACAAGTGGTCTGTCGCCGAGGTCGGACGTCGGGTCCCCAGGGGTCTCCCGCTCTGGGGAGGGTTCCCATGGGATCTCGATGGTTCCGGAGTCGCCCGCCTGGTCCTCGGGCTGAGTAGTATCCTCCTTCTCCGACGCCTTCCACCACGGTGGCATGGTGAGTGTCCTCCCTCTGCAATGGCTGATGTTGGTCCCCGGTCGGCGTCCTCCAGACTGACTGGCGACGGGTGTCTAACTGTAGCCGGCTCCTGGAGTGCCTATGGTGCTTGGCCGACATCTGGTGGACCGACTTCCGCTTCAGTGAAGTCAGTTCCTTAGTCTTGCGCTGGGGTGGGTCCGGCCCACGCGGCGGCTGGGAGACTGACCTGATGTCGGAGTCTGGACGACAGGAGGAAGACTTGTGGCGCTCCCCAGACCTGGACGAGGCCTTGGAAGGAGTGGATGAAGCCGAGGGCCTGGAGGTCTTGATAGGCTGCAGGGAGGAGGAACCACTGGACGATCTAACCTGAACCGGGAGAGGCTGAGAGCAAGCCCTGGAGGGAGAGCGGTCTGACCTCGAGCCGGAGCTGCGGGAGTCCGAGGCCCTGGAAGGGGATCTGGGCCTTTCCTTCTCCCGGTGTTTTTCCCGGTGTCTATGGGTCTTCCCTGACGACTCCCCCTGGAGGAAGGTTCCTTATCCATGGCTTTGAGTTTTTCCTTGAGAAGAAAAGCCTGAAGAGCCTTCTGGTGGCGGATCCTGGTACGACTACTGAAGCCCTGACAGAAGGAGCAGGCCTGGGTATCATGGTCGGGGCCCAGGCAACGCACACAGGCAGAGTGAGGATCTTTGAAGGGGATCTGTTTGCCGCAGGCACACTTCGATGGGTGACCTTCCAAAGAGGTGTTTGGAGAGGACATCAGATGAATCCAATATCTAAAAGAGAAGAAAGAACGTTGAAGTTCCTAGTCATCGCACGCTAGAAAGTGACCGAGAGGACGATGCTGCGATGTCCACGGTGGGAAAAGAACTGGGGATTGTGGTGGGACCACCTCCTTATGTACTACGCCTGACGTTGGGGGCAGGACTGACGTCGGAGGCGGTCCCCGCTGAAGACTGCTAGCTAGAAAATTTCCGTGGGGTCCTGGCGCCTGACAGCTTCAGTCCTAATGGTGTAACCAGCTGCAAGAGCTGTATCTCGAAGTAAGATCAGCCCTTACCAGCGAAAAGAAAGGCAGACACAGCTGCCAAATGTACCTTGAGAGTAGTAGGCTGGAGGACTAGGCTATTAAGATGCACCAGATAGTCCAGTACAGTAGCAATGTCAGCCAACTCTGGCTAAACAGGTTTCTGGGAACACCAAAAACCAAATCTTTTCCATTTGGAGTTGTAAGTCTTTCTGGTCTCAGGTTTCCTGCTAACCTTTAGAATGTCCAAGACTGACTGAGAAAGGTTTAGACTTGCATATTCTAACTCTTCAAGAGCCAGGCCTTGAGCCTGACAGCCTGAAGACTGGGGTTCAGGATCCTCCCTTGGGGGGATGTCAGAAGACTGAACTGCCTGGGAAGATACAGAAGCATTGTCACTGACAGTGACAGTAGTAGAGGATACCAAGACTGTCTGGCCCAGTCTGGTGCCACCAGAATCACCCTGCAAGGCTGAGATCTGATTTTGATCAGGACCTTGAATATCAATGGGAAAGGAGGAAATGCATACAGGAACCTGTTTGTCCAATCCAATAGTAGAGCATCCTGATGAACACAGCCTAGGAGAGGAGCTCTGCAGCAGAAGAGAGGGAGTTGATGATTGTCCGGGGTTGCAAAGAGAGCTATCTCTGGAGTACCCCACCTCTTGAAGATGACCTGAAGGATCAGAGGATTCAGAGTCCATTCGTGATGACCCTGAGAAATTCTGCTGACAGCATCTGCTAAAATGTTGTCCTTCCCTGGGAGGTGCACAGCCACCAGGGAAGCCTGAAGGGAATAAGCCAGAGACCATATCTTCATGGCCTCTGTGCACAAGGCCAAGGACCGAGTGCCTCCCTGCTTGTTGATGTACCACATGGTTGTGGTATTGTCTGTCCTGATTTGTACGACATTCCCCTGAACCACGGTTGAGAATGTCTGCAGTGCTAGAAAGACAGCTCTCAATTCTAGAAAATTTATGTGAAGAAGAGACTCCTGGTGAGACCAGATTCCCTGAGCTGTAAGCTGATCCAGGTGAACCCCCCAGCCTAGGAGAGAGGCGTCTGTGGTGAGAATCACTGAAGGAGCCTGACTGATGAATGGAACACCTTGCCGAAGATTGTCCTCCTCCAGCCACCACTGGAGTGCCTGAACTAGAGTTTGAGACACTGGAACCAATTTGGAGAGAGGGTCCTTTTTCTGAGACCAGTAAGATCTGAGAAGAAACTGAATATCTCATCTGAAACCTTGCTCCCTGGACCACAGCTGTGGATGCTGCCATGTGGCCCAGTAACTGTAGAAAATGTCTGGCTGGACGAGAAACTAGAGGATGAAAAGAGGAAGCCAGAATGACTAGAGACCGGACTCTTGAAAGAGGAAGGAACGCTCTTGCCTGGGTAGTGTCTATGTCCACCCCTATAAAAGTGAGCAGCTGAGTTGGTTCCAGAACCGCTTTTCTAGGTATAGAATGAAACCCAAGGACTCCAGGAGCCTTTGGGTGACCTCTAAGGCTGACTTGGTCTGAGGACTGACCTACTAGAAGCCAGTTGTCCAGATATGGGAACAGAAGGATACCTTGTCTCCCGAGGAATGCCACCACTACTGCCAGGCACTTGGTGAACACCCTTGGAGCAGATGTTAGGCCGAAAGGCATGGCCCTGAACTGATAATGGCCTGAGGGCAATTCGAACCTGAGGTACTTACTGTGGGAATGTCTGATGGGTGTATGGAAATAGGCAACCTTGAGATCCAGGGAGGCCAGCCAGTCTCCTGGTCTCAGAGAGGGAAGAATTACTCCCAGAGGCACTATTTTGAACTTTGGTTTTGTTACGTGTTTGTTGAGGTACCTTAGATCTAGGATGGATCACCACTCCCGTCTTTTTTGGGGTAAGGAAGTACCTGGAATAAAGTCCTTTGCCCCTGTGACAAAGAGGTATCTTCTCTACTGCTCGCAGGAGCAGAGGAGAGGAGACTTCTGCCTCTAAGGCCTTTGTCTCCAAGGGGGAGAGGGGGCTGAAAGATCTTGCTCTCATTTTTGGGAACCTTTTGAAACTGAGAACAAGTCCCTGGCTCACTACTTCCAGGACCCATTTATCTCAAGTAACAGACTCCCAGGCCTGGAAGTAGTGAGCCAGCCTGCTCTCTACAAGAATTGGGGAGGTGACCCTGACACCTCTGGGTGTCTATTTGGCAGAAGGCTTGGACTGAGTGGATGCTGGGGTTCTGGTTATCCCTCGTCTGCCTCTTCCACTGAAGAACCCCCTCTGCTGGAATGAAGAGGAAGCCTGGGCTTGGTAAAAAGGCCTGCGAAAATGCCTGCCCCTGCCAGCCCTAAGCTGCTGCTTCTGAGGAGTGACCTGCTTCTCTTTTGCTGCAGCACTCCTGTAGGTGGTCCTGTACTCATCCATCTTCTTCATGTAAGCCTCTGTCTGTTCCCCAAAAAGAGAGTTACCAGCAACAGGAAAATCTATAGCCTTAGTCTGGGTATCCTGTGACAAGCTGATACATCCGAGCCAAGACAATCTCCTCAAGGAGGCAGATGTAGCCATAACCCTGGAATGTACATAATTCGAGTCAACAGCAGCATGAAATTGGACTTTGGATGCCTCAATACCATCTGCAGCCACCTTCTCCAGCTCCTTGGCTAGCTGGGAAGGGGCACTCTTAGCCAGTTCCAGAACCATATCTCACCTCGATTTCTGGTACCTTGCTGTATATGCCATGTAATTAGCTTGTCTGAGTCCCAAAGATGATGCCAACTACTGCTTCTTGGCCATGGCATCCACTTTTCTAGAATCCTTATCTGGCGGGTGGGATGCCGAGGAATATTAGCCTTGTCACAGGCTGCAGCCTGTACTACTCCAACATGGCTGCAATAAGTCGTAAGGAATTCTGTTCCAGGACCTGACGACGTACATCTCCTGTCCATCTTTTTATCCACAGGAGGTATAGAAGTTGGAAACTGCAAGATTTTTTGTGTCCGTTTCCCTAAGGATATATGTAGAGGGATAGACACTCTTCGACTCTGGGACATCCATCATTTCTATGAAGTCAGGTTCCTCTTGATCCTGTTCAGCTTCCTCAACAGGGAACTGAAGAGTATCAGCCACTTTCTTGTAAAACAAAAAATGGGAGGGGGACTCACTGGAAGGCCAGTCTGGGGAGATGTCAGGCTCTACTGGCTCATCTAGGCCTTCATCTTCCTCTTCATCATACACTTCTTCTCCATCCCAATCGCCCTCATAGAAAGCTTCTGGATCAATGTCAGAAGCGACCATGTCTGACCGAACTGAACCTCTGTGAACCATTGCTGGTTTGGTCAGAACCGGGTAAAGCGACTGTACAGTAGTGATCGCTTTTGCAATCTCCTCAGCAGTCGGACCATGGGAAGCCGGATCCGAACCGGCTGATTTATGTTTTCTTTTACTAGGAACCGATTCCACAGAATCGGCTCTTCTTTTGCAAGAGAAGGTATCGCCCAGGTCAGTGGGCACCTCCTCAGGTTCGGTAGCAACCAAACCGGGCTGGCCATCAGGGTCAGCGGGCTTCTTGGCCTCTCTCTCTCCCTCAGCCTACTCAAACGTTTTTCCAGAGTGGCTTTGGGAAAGTTTTTAGAAATCTGGCAGTCTTCCCTAAGGTGGTCAAGCCCCAGACAGTAAACACAGACGAGGTGAGGGTCAGCCTTACACTCGGTACAGTGCTGAAACCCAGTGGGGCCGGTTTTCTTTTTGGGTTTGTCAGACATGTCAAAAACTAAAACAGTTACCCTTACCAGCTTTTATGCCAGGCAACTAAAAACTGATCGGTTCCAACCGTGTCACAGGTGTGTTAAAATAAATCCAGAAAAATCGGATTTTTTTTTTTTTAGGAACTGATGAGTACCAGAAACCACAGTAAAATTTCTGAACAGAACTCAAATATAATGGGTTTCGGTTCTAAACCGGACTGACCGGAGAAGAACCAAGGGCAAAACAATTTCCACAAGAAACACCAAAATTATAACAAAATTACCTACTACTACCACTTACTGTTACCGAGACAGAGGTAGGAAGACCGAAAATAAAGAATCGGTTAGACAAAACCGACTGATTTAAACTATACCGAACCGAAGTGGAGGAGGGATGTCCGGAGCGACTTCACAGTTAGGCGGAGTAAAAAATCTGACGGTTACACTTCAGAATGCTAGAGACAGAGTTTTGAAAACCGAGCTCAAGCTCAATGTTCTATGCTTCTGCATAGAGTTAACTCTTTACTCTCCGGGGCAGTTCAAGTGCTGGGGATAACTGCATATAGTCAGAATACAGCAAGATTTCATGTTGTTTGAAGGACCAACTGAATGACCCTCATCTGAAACCTTGCCCCTGGGACCATAGCAGCAGTGGATGCCATGTGGTCCAGGAGTTGTAGAAAATGCCTTGCTGGGTGAGGAACTCCGAGCTGAAAGGAATATGCCAACTGTATGAGTGCCTGAGCCCTTCCTAGTGGCAGGAAGACCCTTGCCCTGACTGGGTCCGGCTCTGCCCCCATGAAGTCCAAGATTTGAACAGGGGTCAGCACCGACTTTTTCAGGTTTATTAGGAACCCCAGAGATTGGAAGGTCCCTTGAGCGAGTCCCAATGACTGTTGAACCTGTAGACAGGACTGGCCTACTAGGAGCCAGTCATCCAGATAGGGATAAACCAAAACCCCCTGCCATCTGTGAAATGTCACCACCACTGCTAGGCATTTTGTAAACACCCTTGGGGCAGAGGTCAACCCGAAAGGCATGGCCCTGAACTGGTAGCGGCCTGAAGGTAATCTGAACCTGAGGTACCTTCTGTGAGATTTTCTGATAGGCATGTGGAAGTAGGCATCCTTGAGGTCCAGGGATGCCAACCAGTCTCCTTTTCTCAGAATGGGTAATATTGTAGCCAGATTTGTCATTCTGAACTTTGGCTTTGCCAGATGCCTGTTTAGGTATCGGAGATCCAGAATGGGCTGCCACTCCCCATTCTTCTTTAAGGCAAGGAAGTACGTTGAGTACAACCCCTTTCCCCTGTGTAGTAGTGGCACTGGTTCTACTGCCCTTGAGAGCAGAAGAGTGGAGACCTCTGCCTCTAGCAGAGCTGTTTGAGGGAGGGCAAGGCCTTAGGGGTCTTGCCCCCAATCTGGGGAAGGATTTGAAATTGAGGGCAAGACCCTGACCCACTATCTCCAGGATCCACCTATCTGAGGCGATGGCTTGACAAGTATGAAGACAGTGGGTCAGCCTTTTCTCCCTACAGGGGTAGGGGAGGCAGCCCGAGCAGACTTCTCAGGGTGTCTGCTTCGCAGGAGTGGAGGGAAGTGGGATGGGAGCTGCACGGCCTGCACCCCTCCTTCCACGACTCCTGAAGAACCCTCTGGGTTGCTGAGATGAAGGGAAAGCCATAGCCTGATGGAAGGGCCTAGGGTAAGGTCTGCCCCTGCCCCCTCTGTCTAGTCCAGCAGCAGGGCTAAGGGTGGAACTAGCAGAGCACAGGAGAGGTTCCAGAAGACTGAAGAAGGGCTCATGTGATCCCGCTCCACAAGAGTGGTAGCAGGGAGGAGGCAGGGGACTGACTGGTCTGTAGTTGTTGTAGCTGTTGATACTGTTCCACATAGAAGACTGATTAATAAGCTGGGTAAGTGCACTAGACAAATCCTGCCTATTTTCAGGCACGACCTGTGGGAGGGGGATACAGATGAATGCCAACTGCCTTTGAACCAGATGAAACTGTTGGCACTATTTTTAGCGAATGAGGGAAATTTGGCCAGGACACCGGGGAAATTCCCCTACTCTTTTTCGTTAAGTGCCATGGGATCTTTAACATCCACCTGAACTACCACCAATCCAGGCAGAATGGGACCTCGGTTTAACGTCTCATCCGAAAGATGGAGGGTTTGCAGATGACACCAAGATCTGCAACAGAGTAGATGATCCAGATGGGATGGGCAGAATGAAAAGAGATCTGGATAAACTAGCAAAATGGTCGAAAGAGTGGCAACTGGGGTTTAATGCAAAGAAGTGCAAGATCATGCACATAGGGAAGAGAAACCCTGAAGCCACCTATAGGCTGGTAGGGGAGTTGCTGGCAGTCACAAGGGAAGATAGAGACTTGGGCATCATCATCACCATCACTGATGACCTGAAATCATCCAAGCGGACCACTAAAGCAGTATGTAAGGCTAGGGGGATGTTGGGATGTATTAGTAGGGGTATCACAAGTCGGAAGAGGGAGGTAATAATCCCTCTTTACAAGACACTGGGTAGCCCCATCTGGAGTACTGTGTACAGTACTGGAGGCCACACCTTCACAAGGATGTTAAACAAATTGAGGCAGTTCAGAGAAGGGCAACTAAAATGATGCAGGGACTATATCAGAAAACATATGAGGACAGATTAACGGAGCTCAATATGTATACCCTAGAGCAAAGGAGGGAGAGAAGTGATATGATCAAAACATTCAAACACCTTAAGGGCATTAACAAGGTGAAAGAGTCTAACATGTTTCAATATAAGAAAAATAGCAGGACAAGAGGACACAGCATGAGATTAGAGGGAGGCTGATTAAGGGGTAATATAAGGGAGTTCTTTTTCACAGAAAGGGTGGTGGATGCATGGAACGGCCTACCTCAGGAAGTGGTGGATATGAATACAGTGCAGGGCTTCAAACAGGCATGGACAGGCATAAGGAAGCAATACAGATGAGTATGAATAGATAGGCCATTGACAGAGCAAAGGCCGATGGCACATTCATAAGGTAGAAAAAAGAAACAGGCAGACATTGGATGTGCCTTGTGGTCCTTATCTGCCGTCAACTTCTATGTTTCTGTTGTTTCTGTGGGGTGGCTGCTCTCTCTTTAGTAGCACTCTTGTATGCCCCCCTATAATCGTTCATCTTTTTCATCTATGTTTCTGTCTGTTGCCCAAACAGTGAGTTCTGAGTCAGGGGAAAGTCCAAAGCATTGTTCTGGGTATCCTAGGAGAGGTTGGTGCATCTTAACCAGGAGAACCGCCTGCGGGAAATGGTAGAAGCCATAGCCCTGGAGGCTGCATCATTTACATCCACAGCCATATGGAACTGTGCCTTAGATGCCTGAATTTCCTTGTTAATCTCCTAAAGGTCAGCTGCCAACTCAGGAGAAGCTTTCTGGGCTAACTGCTGCACAGATTCCCAGAGTGCCTACTGGTATCTGGAGGCATAGGCCATGTGAGAGGCCTGCTTTATACCCAGGGAGGAAGCCAAATATGTATTTTTGGCTAGTGAGTCAATTCTCCAGAAGTCCTTGTCCGGAGGATGGGAAGCCAGGGGAAAGTACAGTTACGTAAGAACTTACCGTAACAGTAGATCTTCGAGAACAACTCTTGCAGCAGGTAACACCATTAGGACTGAAGCCAGCAGGCGTCAGGACCCCACGGAATTCTGCTAGCTAGCTATCTTCAGCGGGGACCGCCCCCGACGACGGTCCCGCCTCCGACGTCAGGCGTAGTACATAAGGGGGCGGTCCCGCCAGATTCCCCAGTTCTCCCGCCGGAGACTTCCGGCCACAGGCGATATCAGAAGGGGAGACCGAGGATCCACCATCAGAAGGTAAAAGGGCGTAAGCCCCTGCCGAAGGCCCGAAAGCCATGCCCTCCAAGGGGAAGGTGGAGAGGTAGCCTGCAAGAGCTGTTCTCAAGATCTACTGTTACGGTAATTCTTACGTAACTGTACACTATCTTACTGAGATACAGCTCATGCAGCAGGTAACACCATTAGGACCGATTTCCAAGCAATAACGCTTGTAAGCATTCTGGGAGGAGGAAACTAGAAAAGTTCATATCAAGTCCTGACTCTAGGACAGGAGACCCTGTAGCATGGCCAGGCCGAAACCAGCTCTTCGCCGTGAAGCAATGTCCAGGCTATAATGCCTGATAAAAGTATGCACAGAGCTCCAAGTGGCTGCAGCACAGATGGCAGAGGAGGAGACGTTACGAAGTGCTGCAAAGGAGGTAGCCACCCCTCTAGTGGAATGGCCCCAGACTGTACCCGGAAGGGGTTTCTGCTTTGTATCATAGCAGTATGATATACACTGGACAAGCCAGTGAGAAAGGGACTGCTTCGATACTGGTTGGCCCATCATCCTGTCAGCGAAAGAAATGAAAAGTTGCTCAGACTTGTGAAGCTGTTTAGTCCTGTTCAAGTAATACCTAAGACAGCGGTGAACATCCAGGGTGTGGAGCAGCGCTTCTCCTCTATTAGCATATTTAGGGAAATATACAGGCAAGTCAATGTCCTGATTGAGAGTGAGTGCAGAGACCACCTTAGGCAAGAACTTAGGATTCGTCCTCAGGGACACTTTGTCCTGGTGGAAAATCAAATAAGGTTCCTTACACATGAGAGCGTGAAGCTCGGAAATTCTCCTTGCTGACGTAACAGCAACTAAAAATAACGTTTTCCATGACAGGAAACTCAGCTCGCAATCAGCAGCAGGTTCAAAAGGGGAAGAGTGAGTTGTTCCAGGACAAAGAGTAAATCCCATGGAGGAACAGGGTCCTTAATGGGTGGCCTAAGGTGTAACACCCCTCTCAGAAAATCTCGAGAGGCGTTAAGTTGCGCCACTGTGCGCTGTCCCACCGGGAAGTGGTAAACAGAAATGGCACAGATGTGCACCTTAATAGAGGAGTAGGCGAGACCGGAATGGAAAAGGGAGAGCAGGTATTCTAACACCGCTTTCACCGGGCAACCTAAAGGGGAAAGGCAGCGTGCTTGCGACCACAGGCAAAAACGGCGCCATTTCATGGCGTATGTCGCATGCGTTGCCGGCTTTCTGGCCGCGGAAAGGACTTCCGCCACCTCTTGCGAGACCCCGTGTTGCAAAATGGCTATGTCTCTAGGAGCCAAGCATGCAGGTTCAGTGAGCGTAAGTCCGGGTGGACTAGAGAACCTTCCTCCTGAGACAAGAGATGGGAGCTGAAAGGCAACGGAATTGGAGGTTCCCGGGACAGCTGCGTTAGCAAGGGGAACCAGATCTGTCTGGGCCAGAATGGGGCTACCAGGATCATTGTTGCATGCTCCCTCGTCAGTTTGAGAAGAACTCTCTGGATCAACGGGAAGGGAGGGAAAGCGTAGAGGAATCTGTCCGCCCAGGAGAGGGACAACGCGTCTCGCCAGAAAACACCAGGCCCTGGATCTAGCAAGCAAAAATTGGGCAGTTTTGCGTTGGATGGGGAAGCGAATAGGTCCAGTTCTGGAGTGCCCCATCGAAGAAACATATCCCACTCATGGACTCTGGCCTGGGAACGACTCAGGCCGTCTGCGATTGTATTGTCCACTCCGGGAACGTGAACTGCAATCAGGCTCGCGCCGTGTCGAATTACCCAATCCCACACTCTCATCGCTTCCCTGCAAAGGGGGTAAGAGTGTGCACCTCCTTGTTTGTTGAGGTAATACATCACCGCCGTATTGTCTGTTTGGAGCAAGAGAGTACTTGGCGGGATCTCTAACTGAAAGGCCTGCAGGGCATAAAGGACCGCCCTCATCTCCAGAATGTTGATGTGGAGATGAGCTTCTTGAGGGGTCCACGTTCCCTGGGACCTCACCCCGTTCAGGTGTGCTCCCCACCCCAGCCCTGAGGCGTCTGTGGAGAGGATTACCTCCAGGAACGGCGCTGTAAATGGGACACCTGCAGAAAGCGTCCCTGGGTCTAGCCACCATTGCCAATCTTGAATCACAGCATTCATGATCCTGATCGGATGCTGCATGTGGTCTTGCCTTTGGTCCCACTGCACCTTGAGCATCCACTGAGTTACCCGCATGTGGAGCCTTGCCAAAGGGACGGTCGGAATGGCCGCAGCCATGTGTCCGAACAGACGAAGGACCAGCCTGGCAGGGACAGTCTTCTTGCCGAGATCACTGATGAGGATCTGATGCATTCGCTCTGTCGTCTGGAAGAAATGCTCTCCTGAACGGTGTCCAGAACTGCGCCTATGAACTGCAGCTTCTACGACGGTGCAGGAAGACTTCTCGTAATTGATTATGATGCCCAGAGACCGAAACAGTGTCTGGGTGCTCTGGATAGCCATCAACAATGCCTCTCTGGAGGCGGCCAAGAGAAGCCAATCGTCCAAGTACAGAAACACGTAGTGGCCCTGTCTCCTTAGAGACGCTGCCACGACTGCCATGCATTTGGTAAAGACCCTGGGGGCCGATGACAGTCCGAATGGGAGAGCTCGGAACTGGAAGTGGTGGCCGAGGAACTCGAAGTGCAGGAACCTCCTGTGCGCTTGAGCTACGGGTATGTGCAGGTATGCGTCCTGCATGTCCAGGGACGCTAAGAAGGCGTCCTTCTTTAGCATGGGAATAAGACCCTGCAAGGACACCATGCAAAACAGTTTGTAGGCGACCGACATATTGAGGTTGCTGAGGTTCAGGATTGGACGGAGGTCCCCTGTTTTCTTCGGAACCAGAAAGAAGTGGGAATAGTATCCGTACCCTCTCTGGTTCTCTGGAACATACTCTACCGCTTCCTTTTGCAGGAGCGCAAGTATTTCTTGCCTGATAAGCAATTTGTGCTGACCAGTAACGGAGAGCAGAGGAGGCCTCGAGGGTGGCTTGTTCATGATTCTATAAAGTGGCCTTTTCGACTAACTGAAGAACCCACCTGTCAGTGGTTATGGACTGCCAGCCTGGCAGGAAATTCATATCGACCCCGACCTTGATATCCCATTGATCCTGAGGCGGGGTCAGAAAAGAGTCAGGCTGTGGCGGCGGAGGGCCAGCAGGCTGAGCCAGTTTACTGGGACGCTGACCTTGGGCCCAGGGGCTGTCTTCCTGGGCTCTGCGGAACCCGAGCCCCTCTGCTGTGGACGAAAAGGGACTGTTGTCTGTGTCCGTCCATGAAAACGGCTTCGGTTTCTACGAAGGAACTAAGCTCAGTCGTACAATGCCTGGACCGACCTCACAGCCTTCCCGGCCTCTTGGAGCTTGATGAGAACCTTCTCAGAGGGTGCACCAAAGAGAACTTCTCCTTCGAAAGGTTCCATGATGTTTTTCTGGACATCTGGGGTAAATCCGGAGACACGGAGCCATGAGAGCCTCCGGAGGCTGCCGCTCTGGCCGAGGAGTCCGCGGAATCGTACGCGGCTCGCAGCACCTGGGTTCCCACGTCCGAACCCGTATGGAGGAGCTGTAACATCTCCTCCTTCTGCTTACCTTCTGGCAATTTCTCCGCCAGATCCAGGCCCTGTTCCCACAAGGCATTTTGGAACTGTACCATGTGGGTCAAGTAGTTCAGGGACCTGATGGCGCAAGTAGCAGAAGCATATGTGCGCCTGCCCATAGCGTCCAGCTGTTTGGACTCTGGGTCCGGTGGCAGGGTGCTCAAATGTTGCGGTCTCTGGGACCGGTCATGAGAGGCTGTTATGACCAGAGAGTCGGCCAGAGGATGTTGAGCCAAGTACTGGTCCTCCTTAGGGGGAAGTCTCCTTTTATCAGGTCTCCCCCTTGGAGGGTCTTCGGCATCGCCGGGAGCGAGTGTGGACGCTTCCACGCTGCCTTGGTGACGTTCACAAAAGTGTCCACCAAGGGTGGTACCACCACAGGCTTGGGATCCTTCTGCCGAAGACACCTAGCAAGGAGTAGTCTCTCGGGGTCTAATTCTTCCGCATCCCATCCCATGTTCTCTTGGATATGTCTCATGATTTCGGAGAACGATGGGTCATCTGGAGGAGATCTAAGAAGCTCACGTGGGTCCGGAGAGGGGATGTGAAGAGGATAGGGGGATCTGGATCCTGTTGAGAACTCCAATCCCATAACCTCCGTCGAAGGCAAACGACGGCGTCTTCTGGGTCTCTTAGGACTGGGTGACCCTGAAGAAGATCTAGACGGAAGTCTCCTTTTATCAGGTCTCCCCCTTGGAGGGTCTGTAGGCTCCTGGGGGGGAGGTACTCGGCCTGCAGCCCCGGATGGGGAAGGGGGCGCATTAGCTGGAGGAGTCGCAGGTGGTGGAGGAGGAGGAGGAGGAGGCAGTGTGGGAACCATATCCCTTTTGATGGTATCCCACCAGTGAGAAAAGAGCTCCTTAACCTCTGGAAGGGAAAGGCCCGACGACGGACCGGGCACCAGTGGCCGGTCGTTGGGTTCCGGCGTCGGCTCCTCAGGGGCCTCAGGGTGTGGAGAGGGCTCCCTGGGAGGTGTGACAGGACCGGGTTCGCCCGTCTGGTCCTCGGGCTGCGTCAACTCCTCCTCTGTGATAGTCTCCTGACTGACGTCGGTAGGAGGTGTCGGGGTCCTCTTCTCTACACATACGGGTACGGATGTCGGCCCTCCTGCCGACGACCGAGAGGGCGAAGGCCTGACCGGCGACGGGCGTCTGGCGGTCGACGTCTCCTGGGACCTGTGATGGGTGGCCGACGTCGGACGGGCTGACGCTGGGTCCGGCATCTTCAGAGAGGTGAGCTCCTTGGTCTTTCTCTGGGGAGGAGGAGGCAAGGAGACAGACCTGACGTCTGGTTCGGAATGGCGGGAACCCGACTTGTGATGATGGTGACGGTCCCCAGACCTAACCAGGGCTTTGGAGGAAGACGATGAAGAGGGCCTGGAGGTCTTGGCCTGTGAAGAGGAAGAGGAGCCCGAAGGTTTCTTCACCGCAGCAGGGGGAGGCTGAGAACGGGCCCGGGAGGGCGAACGGTTGGACCGGGAGCCGGAACTACGGGAGTCAGAGGCCCTAGATGGGGACTTGGAAGGAACCCTCTCCCTGTGCTTCTCAGTGTTTCCGGGCCTGTTCTGCTGAATCCCCCTTGGAGGTGTCCATGGCCTTAATCTTCTCCTCGAGCAGGAACGCCTGCAGAGCCTTCTGGCGACGGATCCGGGTCCGGCTGTTGAACCTCTGGCAGAAAGTGCAGGACCGGGTGTCGTGGTCTGGGCCTAGGCACCGGACGCAGGCTGAATGCGGATCCTTAAACGGGATTTGCTTCCCACAGGCGCACTTCGAGGGATGGCCTTCAGCGGAGGTTGGAGAGGACATCAGACAGCAACTGAGCCGTAGAAAATAATGTTTTCCCGAAGGAAGAACTTGACCGTGCGTCGTGCGCTTAGAAACGAACCGAAGGGTCGAGACATGCAAGTCGACGGTGGGAAAGAACTGGGAAATCTGGCGGGACCGCCCCCTTATGTACTACGCCTGACGTCGGAGGCGGGACCGACGTCGGGGGCGGTCCCCGCTGAAGATAGCTAGCTAGAAGAATTCCGTGGGGTCCTGAAGCCTGCCGGCTTCAGTCCTAATGGTGTTACCTGCTGCAAGAGCTGTATCTTGAAGTAAGATCACCAGCCTTCTCACAGGCTTCAGTCTGTACAACCCCCATATGGCTGCAATGGGAAGATAAAAACTCGGTTCCATTGCCAGCCAGAGCATACTTCCTGTCCATCTTTTTGTCCAAAGGAGGGACAGAGAAGGGAGACTGCAGGACCTTAAGGGTTTGTCTTTTTAAAGACTTGTGTATGGGGATGAAGAGATCCTGAGAAGCAGCAGGGAGGTCCATCACCTCTCTGTAATCTTCCTCCTCATCCTCATCCTGTCTAGTTTTCTGGACAGGGAGTTGCAGGGTCTCTGCCACCTGCCTCATGAAGGCAAAATGGGATGTGGCTTCAGAGGGGGCCCTAGGAGGAGACTCATACTGAGGATGCTCAGGGGAAACGTCCGGTTCAATCGGTTCCCCTTCATCCTCATCTTCCTCATACTCATACTCCGATACATAATACTCCTCAGGGTCTAAGGTACCAGAAGGAGCTGAACCGGCAGTGACCTGAATCGGTGACTGCCCAACCAGTCTCTGAGCCGGTCCACCGAAACCGGGCTGCAGGGACTGAACAATTCTTATAGCCTTGGCAATCTCATCTGCGGCTGGAACCGAAACCGGTTTGCGTGGTTCCGAACTGGATTTTTTTTTTTATTTCTTAGGTGGGGCGGTATCCAGGATTGAATCCGACCACCTTCTGGAGGACGAAGGTTTGCCCGATCCAAAGGATCCGAGACCAGCTCAGCCGGTTCGGCTGAACCGGACCTGACATCTAGGGCCAATTTTTCCATCCTTTCCTTTAACTTACCCAGTCTCCTGTCGAGGGCAGATTGAGGAAAGTTTTTGCAAATGTCCTAATCTGCTTGCAGGTGATCAAAATCCAAGCAGCAGAGACAAATTAAGTGTGAGTTGGCCTTAGCAAACTGTTCACCACACTTGGTGCAACACTGAAACCCAGTGGGACCGATTTTTCTCTTGGGTTTCAGTAACATACCCCTTAATTTAACGCTTAACCCAGAGGCTCAGTTAGGCCAGTTAAGATATGCCCAAACACAATTTAATTATCCGAAATGGCTTAGTCAGGCCCGGATAAAACACAAATGTACTTACCCCTGGTGGCTTAGTCAGGCCAGGTAAAGAGAAGAACGAGACCTGATGACCGGCGGTTTAGTGCTCATAGAAGAAACCACGAAAAAAAGTACAGTTACGTAAGAACTTACCGTAACAGTAGATATTCGAGAGAGGCTCTTGCAGTAGGTAATTACATAGGACTGACCTCGCCCCAGCAGCAGGACCCCATGGAAAAATTTCTAGCTAGTGTCCTGGCGGGACCGCTCTACGCCAGGTGACCGCGCCACACGACGCCGGTATAAAGGGGCGGTCCCAGACGCCCGCTCCAGTTCTTTCCTGCCACAGGCCCGGACGAGAGAGAAGCAGATATTTCCCTCGATGGAAAAGGAGCTGAGAAAGCCTAGGGGGATGGAGGGCGGGAAGGTATTACCTATTGCAAGAGCCTCTCTCGAAGATCTACTGTTACGGTAAGTTCTTACGTAACTGTACTATCTTACTTCGAGAGGGCTCTTGCAGTAGGTAATTACATATAGGACAGAATCCCAAGCAGTCTGGAACAAATGAAAAGGCACCGGGAGGAGGAACTACTCTAAAAAGTAGCAAATAATCTAGCAGGTCTCAAGAAAGGAGGTCTTGCAAGACAGCTAACCCGAAGCCTGCTCTACGGCGAGAGGCAATGTCCAAACTGTAGTGTTCAGTGAAGGTATGGACAGAAGTCCAAGTGGCGGCAGCACAGATGTCTGCCACAGACACGTTCTTGAAACAAGCTGCCGAGGCGGCAACTCCACGAGTGGAGTGGCCTCTGACTTGACCCGGGAGGGTCTTGTACTTGTCATAACAGAAAGTGATGCAATGGGCCAACCATTGTGATAGGCATTGCTTAGAAACAGCATTGCCTTCTCTTTTGTGAGCAAAGGAGACGAACAACTGATCAGGCTTTCTGAGATCCTTTGTCCTATCGGTGTAGTATTTCAGAATCCTGTGAACGTCCATGGTATGGAGCAGGTATTCTCCCTGATTGGAGTACTGAGTGAAGAAAGCAGGTAATTCAATAGACTGATTCAAGGTAGATTCAGCTACCACCTTCGGAAGGAACTTAGGATTCGTGCGAAGAGCTACTCGTTCTTTGTGAAAAATCAAATAAGGGATTTTGCACATCAGGGCCTGGAGCTCGGAAATTCTACGAGCAGAAGTAATGGCCACCAAGAAGAGCGTCTTCCACGATAAAAACTTCAAGTCTGCGGAAGCCACAGGCTCAAAGGGAGGAAGGGTAAGTTTCTCGAGGACAAAGTTTAAGTCCCAAGGGGAGCTGGGGTCTGGACAGGGGGCCTGAGATGAAGGACCCCTCTAAGGAAAGTTTTGGAGACCTCCAGCTGGGCAAAAGCCTTATCAGCGAAAGGGACATGGTAGGCTGAGATAGACACCACATGGACTTTCAAAGAGGAGTGACTGAGACCCAGGTCGAAAAGATGACGCATGTACTCAAGCAGAATGGTCGCAGGACAGGAGAAGGGCTCCACGTTCCTGGACGCAGCCCAGATAGAAAATCTCTGCCGTTTTATGGCGTAGGTGGACCTAGTGGAGGGTTTTCTAGCCTCCACCAGAATCTCGGCCACCTTAGGAGAGACGCCAAAACGAGATTGAGCTAGGTCTGCAGGAGCCATGCATGAAGTTGAAGGACTTGAGTCCCGGATGGACCAAGGACCCCTGATCCTGGGTCAGCAATCCTGGAGATAAAGGAAGAGGAAGAGGAGGAACCTCTGAGTATTGTTGTAGAAGAGAGAACCAGATTTGCCTGGGCCAAAAAGGTAGATCAGAATCATTCTCGCTCCTTCCAAAGCAAGCTTCTGCAGCACACGAGGTATCAAAGGAATTGGAGGAAAAGCATAGACGAATCTGTCCTTCCAGCTTAGAGATAGAGCGTCGCTCCAGAAAGCATCTCGCTCTGGAGCGAGCGAGCAAAAGATTGGAAGCTTTGCATTTTGGGAGGAGGCGAACAGGTCTATCTGAGGAATCCCCCAAATCTGGAAGATGCTTTTTAGAACTTTTTCGACCAACTCCCACGTGGTGGTAGAGCCGATTTGAGGTACTTAGTCTGTCTGCCAGACATTGTCGACCCCGAACGTGGATCGCCGTGAGGTGAAGGTTGTGAAGCCGCTGCCCAGTCCCAAACCTCATCGCTCACTGCACAGCCGGTAGGACAGAGTTCCTCCTGCTTGTTGATGTACCACACCACGCATGTTGTCCGCTTGGACAGCTAGGTGACCGAAGGATGTATTGGTGAAGGCCTGGAGAGCATAGCACTGTTAGAAGCTCGAGCACGCTGATGTGAGGACGTCTCCCGCCTTGGCCCATAGGCCCTGGGTTCGTGAAGACCCAGATGGGCCCCCAACCTTCGCCTGAAGCGTCCGTGGTCAGAGTCTAATCGGGGGGAGGATGAAAAAGGGGACCCCCCGGAATAGGTTCTCTCGAACCATCCACCATTGCAAGTCTCTTGCCATCGGCGAGGAGATCAGGACCAGATGATCTAGGTCGTCTACCCATTGATCCCACTGAGAACGGAGAGTCCACAGAGAGATTCTCATGTGGAGGCGTGCGCGTGGAACCGTCGGGATGGCCGCCGCCATAAGCCCCAGTAGACGGAGCACCGACCTCACCGGAAGCCTCCTGTGTTCCGACAGGAGGGAAATCTGGGACTGGAGGGAGGCCCCCCTGTCCGGAGGCAGGAAGGCCTTGCACAATGTCGTGTCAAGTATTGCCCCGATGAACTGGAGCCTCTGTGAAGGATCCAGGTGAGACTTGGAATGGTTGATGGCAATACCCAGGGCAGTGAAAACTTGCTGGGTGAGGGAGAGAAAATGCAGAAGCTCCTCCTTGGACGGGGCCGCCAGGAGCCAGTCGTCCAGGTAGGGAAAAACCTGAGCTCCCAAAGAACGCAGGTGGGCCGCTACCACCGCCAGGCATTTGGTAAAGACTCGGGGAGCCGAGGAAAGACCAAATGGGAGCGCCCAGAATTGGTAGTGGTCCCCCTGGAACGCAAACCTGAGGTACTTTCGGTGCGAAGGGCGAATGGGGATGTGCAGGTACGCATCCTGCTATATCCAGTGCACAAAGTCATTGGCCCGGCCAAGGAGGGCAAGAGGGTTTGAAGGAGAGCATCCTGAACCTCTTGTATTCCACATATAGGTTCAGGAGCTGAGATCGAGAATGGGTCTGAGATCTCAGTCTTCTTTGGTAACGAGGAAGAAATGGAATAGTAACCGTCCCGTGGAGTTGAGGGGAACGGTTCTATAGCCTGTTTCGCAAGGAAGTAGAGATTTCTCCTGACCAAAGGAAGATGGTCCCTTGAGTAAGAGGAGTTCAGAGGGGGTGACGGAGGTTTCTGTAGAAACTCTATGGAGTGCCCCTCTGCTATGATCTGAAGCACCCATGAATCCGTAGTTATCCTCTCCCAACCCAGAAGTTGGAGGGAGAACCTCCCTCCTACCGGTTCCTCCAGGGTGTCCGGAGGCAGTGGGAGAGGGAAGGAGTCAGGTGGTATGAGGCAGCGCTGCAGCTGGGGCACCCGTTGCTTTTTTGGGCGGCGGGGGCCTGGCAGCTGTGGGGCCCCGCGTTTAGTGGCCCGCCTTCCCTGAGGTTTCGCTTGAGGCAGCTGCGCCTGCGAAAGGGACGGCGCCGTGGAGGATGGGGACGGTACATTGAATCAACAGATTTAAGGGCCGTCCCCTTCTCCTGCAAATCAGTGATGATGTCCTTGACATCACCCCCGAAAAGCACAGAACCCCTGAAAGGTGCTTCTTGGATCGCTGACTGCACCCCCGGGACCAGACCTGACACATGGAGCCATGCATGACGCCGAAGACTTACGGCGAACGCAGAGCTCCGTCCTGTGGTGTCCACTACATTGTAGGTCGTCCTCAAAATATGACGACTGGCCGAACGAGCAGAACAGACCAGGTCGGCTAACTCCTGCTTGACTTGGGAATCAGGCAAAGAGTCAATCTTAGATTCCACTTGGGTAAGGACAGCCTTCTCGTAATCCCCCATATTTGCTATATAATTCAGGGCCCTAATCCCTAGTGTGGAAGAAGCGTAGATCTTCCTTCCATACTGACCCAGAAGGCGGGATTCCTTATCTGGGGAAGACAAGCTCTAGTGCTTCGGGTGTGCTGACCGGCTGTGAGCGGCGCTAATCACAACCGAGTCTGCACGGGGGTGAGAGTCTAAGAAGTCTATACCCTCCGGAGCCTGGTATAGCCTGTTCGACTTCCTAGGAAGTGGGGCTAAAGCCGACGGTTGCTTCCAAATAGTGGAAACAAGGTGGGCGTGAGGCTCGATCCAGGGTGGCACAAGAATAGGAGCCATAAGGGGCAAGTCCAGATATTAGGCGAGTTTAACCCGTTGAGGATCTGGCTCTAAGGAATGCCACTGATGGACTTCCTGGATCTTCCTGAGCAACTCCGTGAAGGAAGGATCCTCCGGAGGAGACTTCGGAGGAGTCCTCGGCCGGAGCTTGGACGGAGAGCGTGGCTCATCGTCTTTCTCGGAACAGCCATCGGAAGCTTCTGAGGAGTCCGAGAGAGAAGAGGAAGAAGAATCTGAAGCAGAGTAAGACTCCCTAGCTCGTCTAAGGGGAGAAACGGGTTCCTTGGGGGTAATCCCAGAACGCGTATCCAGCCCCTCTCTGGATCCCGAGGGCAAAGCCCGGGAATCCGGAGGTGGAGAGGGAGTGTGCCGCCTGGGGCATACGGGAGCCGGGGGTGGCACCATCGCTGTAAGACGGCTCTCGACTTCCTTGGTGAGCTGAGCCTTGGCCTCAGCCCACCAGGAGGCAAGAGTCTCCTGAAGATCCACCGGCAGCCTAAGGGGCGGTGGAGGAGGAGAAGGGGGATAGTTGTACGGAGGAAATCCGAAGGGAGAGTATCCGTAACCCGGCTGCGGATAAACCGGTGCAGGGTACTGCGGCGTCGGGTACTGTGGCGCAGGACACTGCGGACCTGGAAAACCCGGCGTCGGATAGGACGGCAGATACCCAGGCACTGAAGGAGCTGCCGGAGCAGATGGTCCAGCCGGGTACTCCATGGGCGGATCAACCGGGATAGGCCCGTGGGGTGGAGGGCCCGATGGAAGCGGAATATCCCCCGCCGGCGTCGGAGGGGCAGGTGTCGGAACCGGCGTCGGCGGGGCCGGTGTCGGGGCCAGCGTCGGAGGAGCCGGCGCCGGGGCCAGCGTCAGGGAAGCCAACGTCAGATCCGGCTCTTCAAGAAGAGGATCGGATGGTAGCCCAGGATCCCGAGTCTCGTCTGGGGATGGAGAGGAAAAATCCCCGGGGTCGGGCAGGGGGGACTGGGGCTCCCCTGACAGCAGCGAAGGCTGCGGGGAGCCTGGTACGACAGACGAAGCAGGGTCTGCCGTAGGCTCCGACGTGTGGCTTAGTGGCCGAATCCCGGCGGACGCCAGAGGAGCCGGCATCCGACTCCGGGGGTCCCTCGTTGGAGACTGGCCGAGGAAGAGAAGAGGCCCGGTCCGAGGGGAACACTGCCGTGCGCCGCCCTGAAGGGTTGAGCATCTTAGCGGCCTTCTCCCGGCGTATGTTGGAGGAGACGACATCCGGCTTAAGGGAGGTGCCCACACCAGTAGGCCGCAAGCCTGCGGTGGTACTGGGGGCTGGAGCCTCCTTTTGCCCGAGGCACCAGGCGGGCTCGAACGTGGAACCCGACGAGGCGGCCAACGCCCCCAAAGCCTTGGAGGCTGCCGTCGGGCGATCCCCCGGAGGGGATGTTACCTTGCCCACGACTCCGGCCGGAGTTGCGGAGGAGGAGGCCTTCTCCTGGTGCCTTTCCTTGTCCCACTTCTTGTGCCCTTCAGGGGAGGTCAACGCCTCCCGAAGTTTCTTGACTCCTTCTCCATCATAGGCATCTTCTTTTTGGGAGATGAGCTTCAAGGACTGCTGGCGTCGTCTGCGGGTGGCCGCGTTGAAGCGAAGGCAGTGCGGACACTTGTCGACCGCGTGGTCGGGGCCTAGGCAGAAAAGGCAGAGGGAGTGACCGTCTTTGAGAGGCAGTTGGGCGCCCCACGAGTTGCACTTATTCTTTGAAGGGGACAACATATACCGAAGTTCACCTGATGATAGAAGTATAAAATACAATACTGAAAACTTTTTCGGAAAAACCGACGAAGTAACAGGACTGAGCGATAAGAACTTAACCGCGAGGCGCTGCATGAGCCGACGGCGGGAAAGAACTGGAAGGCGGGCGTCTGGGACCGCCCCTTTATACCGACGTCGTGTGACGCCAGTCACCTGACGTGGGGGCGGTCCTGCCAGGGACTGCTAGCTAGAAATACTCCTGGGAGTCCTGCCGCCGCCGGGCATCAGTCCTACATGTAATTACCTACTGCAAGAGCCCTCTTGAAGTAAGATCTTGGTTTAGTCAGGAACCTGCACTGGTACCCTTAAACAAGAGAAAAAACTAACTTTTAAAAGAAAAAATGCTGTTCGGTTTCCTCTCGGTCGTGGAACCGATCAGAAACTGAACCACCTACCCAACCAGTAACACTATCGCTATACCAAGGACGGAGGTTTGAAGAACACTGAAAACAAATAATAATGGACGGTAAAACCGATGATTTTTACTCTATTTAACCGAGAAGAAGACGAGCAATCTCTGAGGAGTCTTCGCTGGCAGGCGGAGTAAAGAATCTGATCAGTTACTAGAATGTACCGAGGATGGTGGTTTGAAAACTGAGCTCAATGTTCTATGCATCTGCACAGAGGTTAACTCTTTGTTCTCCGGGGCAGCTGAACTGGTCAATCATACTGCATTAGTCAGAATACAGCAAGATTTCATGTTGTTCGAAGGAACTCCTCTGGTGAGACTGGACAGATCTTGCCACCACAGGAGGTCCTGACGCATGGGTCTGGACACCAGAATCCTGTGACCCAGGTCATCTGATTTCTGGTCCCATTTGACCCTGAAGGGTCCACTGTGTGATCTGCATGTGAAGCCTGCCTAGGGGGACAGTGGGAATAGCCACTGCCATCAGGCACAGAAGGCATAAGCCCGAATGGGCCATGGTCCATTGGCTGGTTGCCACTTGGATGGCCTGCTGACACAAGGTTTCTGGTTCAAAGGGAGGAAAGCCTGACTCAGAGAAGTATCCAGCACCGCCCCAATAAATTGGAGCCATTGTAAAGGAACAAGGTGGGATTTGGGGTAATTCACTGTGATCCCCACTTGCCTGAATAGATTTAGAATAGTAGTCAGGGAGGCTACCAGGCTGTCCCTCGGCAGTGCAGACAGAAGCCAGTCGTCGAGGTATGGGAACACATATTCCCTGGCAGCATAAAGCCACCCCCACCACCACTAGGCACTTGGTAAACACTCTGGGTGCCGAGGAGAGGCCAACGGGGAGCGCTCTGAACTGGAAATGTTCCCCCTGGAAGGTAAAGCGTAGGAAGCGGCAGTGGGAGGAAAAATGCCATTTTCATTTCATTTATTTTTTATTCTTGTATGCCCGATGAGCAAATTGCCTGTTTTCACAGGTGATAAGAGGGAATATGCATATCCAGAGCTCAAAGCCAATGATCCTGGTGCAGAAGAGGCAGCAGACCCGGTAGGGTCAGCATGCAAAACCTCTTGTACTCTACGTACAGGTTTAGCGTGCTGAGGTCCAGGACTGGACGGAGGTCTCCTGTCTTTTTGGGGACCAGAAAGAAATGGGAGTAATATCCTTTTCCTTCCTGGGTCCAAGGAACAAGCTCTATAGCTAATTTTGTCAGAAGAGCCTGGATCTCTTCCCTTATGAAGGGAATGTGGCCTTTTGGGTAGTGAGAGAGACTTGAAGGATGTCTTGGAGGTCTCTCAGCGAATTCGATGGTGTGACCTTGAGCGATGAGCTGAAGGACCCACGTCTCCGTAGAGATCGCCTCCCACCTGACCAGGCGGTTGGCAAATCTGCCCCCTACTGGTCCCTCTGGGACTGGTGGCAGAGGCTGGGAGCCCTGCCACAAGTCAGGAGGTGGAGGGGGTGTGGGGACGCGCGGCCCCAGCAGTCCTTTGGGACTTGGCTGGAGGAGTGGGTCCTACCAACAGGGCCAGATGTGCATTCTGACGTCGGGCTGGCTGTTGCCCAGTCTGGTGCAGCTGATGGTGACGAAAAGGCTGTTTTGGCTTGGTGTTAAGGCGGTTCATAGACTGGGCAGAGCACAGTGCCTTGCCCCGTCCTAGACCTCTTAGATTATATCCTTGACGTCGCCTCCAAAAAGGACAGGTCCTCTGAAAGGAGTGTCCTGGATGGCAGACTGGACATCTTGGGCCAATCTGGATAACAGCAGCCAGGGGTACTGGCACATGCCAACAGCTGTGGCGGTACTCTGGGTAGAGGTGTCTACCTCATCATAGGTAGCTCTAAGGGAATGATGGCAGGAGATTTCTGCTGTCCTGACCATCTGGGAAATTTTGGTTTTAGCCTCGCAATCGGACAAAGCCTCAAATTCTGACTTCAACTGTCCCAAGATAGATTTCTGGTACAAAATCATGTGTGCCAGATAATTCAAAGCTCTGAGTGCCAGAGTGGTGGAGGAATAAACCTTGCATCCTAACGGGTCTATCTGCTGTGACTCCTTGTCAGTAGGAGAGGTGTTTATGTGTTCAGGCTTTGCCATATGGTCATGGGCTGCATTAATGACTGAGTCCGCCTTTTTTTTTTTTTTTAAATCACAACATTATTTTACCACCTCCGTGGACCTGGCAGGGGCTATGAACCCCCTCAGAGGGGTATGTCCTCTGGCCCATTGGGGCCATCATGGGTCCTGCCAGGTCCCGGTATATTCCTCCATTTCTTTTCTCCCCTGTGCCTGTGCAATGGGTGCAGCAGCTGTCCCCACCTCCGCGGAGGCAGCCAAGCACCCTGGGTGCAGACTGAACCCCTTCTTGCTGTGCTGATGCGCGCCTTCTCCGAGGAAGAAGAAGAGAGTCCTCTGGATGCTCAATCCTTACCTCCCCAGCAGACCCCGAATGACCAGAGTCAGTTCCCGATCTAGAGTCGCTGTGTCGCGTCCAGTGCCTCAACCCTCAGTGCCACCGGGCCGGCTACAGAGTCTGCTTTTGGGTGAGAACTAAGGTGGTCTTAACCCTCGGGGGCTCGGTACAGTCTATCAGCTTTCTTGGCGACTGCAGCCACCGACTAAGGTTGCTGCCAGACTGTGGAGGCCAGGTCCTCATGTGGTCCGATCCACGGAGAAATGAGCAGAGGGAACAGTTCTGGCATATCCAGGTGTTACGCCAACCTCTTGCGTTGGGGATCCTGGTCTTCCGTTTTCCACCCATTTGCCTCCTGTATCTTCCGGAGTCTCTCTGTAAAAGATGGGTCCTTTGAAGGGGACTTGAGAGTCTTTGGCTTTTGGATACTCTGGATAGGGGGTCTAAAATTCTGAGGCAAAGGAGTCGGCAGAGTCAGAGTCCAACAACAGGATTCTGTCTGGAGACAGAGCCTGTGGAAACAGAAGCTCCTGCAGGGAGACCACAAGACCCCTGCCAATACCAGCTACCGCGGCAGGATGTGAGGTCTGTCCCGAGCTAGAGGGGCAATACTCCATTGGGGAAAGTGATCTTGGAGTGGGGTCCAAGCGGGCTGGTGTGGAAACGGTGACCGGTTGCTGCTGGTTCAGTTCCGAGATCAACGGTGTCTTTGTTACTGACCAAAAAGACTGTAAAATGCCTCCTAAAATCCACCTGAGGCTGAGGTGGTGGAGGAGGGGGCTGACAGATGGGCGGGCAGCCTTGGAAGGTAAACCCTGGCATTGTATAGCCCGGCGTCAGGTAATGATAGCCCGGCGTCCACTAGGACAAATAGCCAGGCATCAGATAACCTGGTGTTGGGTACCCTGGCATCAGATACCCTGGAGAAGGGTAGTGAGGAGCAGGGAAGCCTAGCATTGGAAGGCCCGGTGAAGGGCTCGCCAGCAGAGTCAAGGGACCTGCCGGAGGCCCCAACAGCGGGTAACCCACCGTAGGACCTGATGGAGGAGACGAAGGTCCTACTGGGGGCCCTGAAGGACCTGACGGGAGCCCTGATGGAGGGTTTTGAAGGGCCTATTAATGTCAGGTCTGGCACCAGAACGTACAGAGGTTCCAGCTGCCAGCCCTATGGGCCCCCCACCCCGAGGGTCTCACCGGAGTCAGGGATTGGGAAGCTGGCCCAAATGGGGGAGCCTGTAATGCTTCTCTTTGTCCTTCTTATGGGAGTCCGAAGACAAAGACCCCCATGGAGAGAAGGATGATCCCAGCAGCTTCTGCAGCTCCATCTCCATGGAAGCCATCCTTAGTTTTAGCATGTGGGCTTCCAGGGCCTATTGGTGGCATTTCCGTGTGGGCTGATTAAAATTCTGACAGGCCTCACAGTCCTCGGTCTTCTGCTCTGGTCCTAGGCAGATGAGGCAGAGGGAATGGCCATCCTTGTGAGGGAGCTGAGTACTACAGGAACTGTACTTGTTCTTATGCAACTCAGAAGGCTGAGAAGACATGCATGAAAAAGGTAATACTTTTCAAAGATTTATAGAAAGAAATAAAAAGCAATGAAATACTCATCCGAAAATGCACTCGACTGAAGCAGCATTCTCCGCGAGGTCCGACATGCGCAGGTTGACGGCGGGAAAGAACTGGAGGGCAGGTGTGGGAACTGCCCACTATGTAGTGTCACGCTGACGTCCATCACATGATATCTGGTGGTCAGTCCCCCACCAGACACTGCTAGCTAAAGTTTTCCATATGGTCCTAGAGCCTGATGTCTCTAGTCCTAATGGTTAGTACCTACTGCAAGAGCCCTCTTGAAGAAAGATCAATCGGTTCCCTGACAGGAATTTAAACAGGAGAACCAACGAAAATCCTCGATTACTGACAGGAAAAGGAACCGCATGAAATACTTAAAAAGTTAGAAATAAACAGTGCTACAGATTTAGGAGAGGAACAGAGGTCCTAGTATGATAATATATAAAAAATGTGGCCAAAAAACAAAACCCACCACAGAAACTGCGGTTCCCCACAGTCCCCTGAAACTGTGAAGGACCACTAAAAAAAAAAAAAACATTAAAACTAAACTAACTATACCTGAATAGGGGCAGCAATCATGAGAAAAAGTAATGAAATGGTAATAAGAGACATAGGGCTTGAAGCCCAGTAGCATCACTTCTGTGTCATCCCGGTACTAGAGATATTAGGTAATAAAGGCAGAAAAAAAGGGGAAACAGGAAAACTGATCAAGTCACTGAAAGTCTCTGAAAAATACATGGAGTACCATTCTTCAGCAGCCAAAAATCATCATTCAGATGTGAAGTAAGAGTATGCAGTCATGTGGGCAATTTGCTTTCTTGAATGTTCTGGACTGTCCCAGCATATGCACCAGTACCACAGCAAAGGTGTGGCTGCATATGAATCTGTGCTGCCAGAATACAGATTTAACCATTAAAATACATTTCCCAGGCTGGCCCGGTGGCGCTGAGGGCTGAGGTGCTGGACACCTTACCTCGCGCTATGCCAGGACCCGTGTTTGGGAATGAGCACGGGCCACTAGGGGTTGAGCATCCGATGGGACTGCTCTCCCTCTTCGGAGGCTGGGGGACAGTGCGCTGCTGCTGTAGAGAGGGGGGGCATGATGGGGCAGGCGCCAGGAGAAGCATGTGCGCGTGCTCCTTCCATTGGAGTCATTGCACGCCCCTCATGCAAGGGCAAAAATGGAGGAAAAACTGGTCCCAGTCGCGCAGGATTATGCATCCAGCCATCACAGGCCCGACCCTGAATGGCGCTACCCGAACTGAATCCTGTCCAGGTGCGTAGAGTGGGAGGGGTGCTCCTCGCCGCCCTGCCACAGGGGGTAATCCGTGGGGGAAGAGGGGTAGTGGCCTGATCTCAGGGGATAGGGCTGGAAGGGTGGATGAGGACAGTAGCCAACTGGGACCCGGGGGGAGAAATAAATTGTGGGGGGAACAAAAAATAAAAATTTCCCAAAATGAAAATGACGTACTCACCATAAATTCTTGATCTTCCTGAATATCTTCACCATTCATGACTGTTGCGTCTTGCCCAGATTTGCAGGACCTTCTCAGGAGTGTTACCTTTAAGAATTTAGGAGTGTGGGAGCCAATGTCTAAGACAGCACCGCTCACAAGGCAGATGTACTAAGTGGCGCTCGTGGACTGGCCAGTAACTAACGCCGGCTCCCCCTCCTCTTCAGTTCTGCCCAGCCGGAGAGGAAGAAAGAGTTAGAAGATAGTGAATGGCGGGGGCAAGGGAGCCCAAGGGACAGAAGAAGGAAATGGAGATAGGCAAATAAATAAAAACACGACTGAGGTAAGAGAAGCAGGGTATGGAATGAGAGACTTGAGTTGGTCTAGGAAGGGAGAGAGGGAAAGGAAGGAAGGAATCCTGTATCCCTGTGAGAAAGAAAGGCTGAATAAGAAGACACTAGGGTTAGTCTCCTCAGTTGAGGAACTAATAAGAAAGGAGACTCAAAGGGAGGAGAACCACTGCGACCACTCTGTAGAGTAGGCTGGGTCCACACTCCCCTACCGATGGCTGCCATAATATTGATTATAAGTCTCCCCCAACCCCCCTTTTTTTAAACAAAATGAAGGGATAAAAAAGGTATTTCCTGCAGGAAAGGCAGAAACGCCCTGAAGTGGCAGTGGGGACCAAGAAGAAGGTAAAGGGGGGAGATGTGAGGACCAACACATAGTAGTCAAGCTGGTGGCAGGGGTTCTGCAGCATAGCAGGAGGAAGGAGAATGATGCCCGTAGGAACCAGAGGGGATACGGGATGTGAGAAAGGCAATAATATGTATGTAAATGTATGCAAATGTAAATTATGATGTACTGTATTGTGCATATTATTGTATTAAGTATCAGGCGTGGCTGAAAAGAAAAAATTACTCACCTTAGTAATGCTGTTTCTTCTAATGGAGTCTTGCTATATTCTGACATATGCAGTGAGTCCCAACCTTCGAACTGCCCCGGAGATGAAAGAGTTAACTTTCCATGCCAGGCATGGAATGCTGAGCTCGAGCTCGGTTGAGACTCTGTCTGTTGTTCTTCAAACTCAAACCAACAGATCTTTACCAGCCAAACTCACCAAGGTCCTGTGTGGAAGCTGTAAACCTACACTAGCCAACTGGCTACTAAATATAAACACATTTTGGGTCCCAAACAAAGACTCAAGTCAGGAGACCCAAAATGAAAACACACACCAACTCACCCCAAGAAAAGAAGGGTGAAAACAAAAAGGTGGGTACCTACTAAGTGCTAACACTGCACTGCCCACCCATCCCAAAAAACAGAGGTTCTGAGAAGAGGGCAGGCAGGGGGAGGTCAGAATATAGCAAGACTCCATTAGAAGAAACAACATTACTAAGGTGAGCAATTTTTCTTCAAACAACATGAAGTCTTGCTATATTCTACATATCTGAGACTACAAAGCAGTACCTCCATGGAGGAGGGACAGAACCTACTTAGAAATAGGCTCTGAAGCACAGCTGTGTTAGAACCGAGCATCACTCCTAGCCTGGATGTCCAGGGAGTAATGCTTGGTAAAAGTGTGAACTGTTTTCCAGTAGCTGCTTGACATATCTCTAGAATAGGGATGTCCCTGGCAGCAGCCAGGAAGCAGCTGCACCTCTGTAGAGTGAGCCCTCAGGCCTGAGGGAGGAACCTTACCCAGTTTTTCATAGCAAAATTGGATACAAGAGACAATCCACCTGGCAATGGATCTTTTAGTGGCAGGTTTCCCTTTACCAACCTCACCATAAGGGAGGAACAGTTGGAGGGAGTCAAACCTGTGACCCTTGGTACGCTCTATGTAGTAACTAAGGGCTCTTTTCACATCTAAACTGTGCAGCCTCCTCTCGCCAGAGGAGGAATGGTCAGTGAAGTACACTGGAAGAGACACAGATTGATTAAGGTGGAAATCTGAAACCACCTTAGGCAAGAACTTCCTGTTAGTCCTGAGACCACCTTATCTCTATGAAAGGAGATAAAATCAGGCTCCACTGACAAAGCTTGTAATTCACTTATGCGCCTGGCAGAAGTGATGGCTACCAGAAACACAGTCTTCCAAGTCAAGTACTTAAGCTCTGCTGAAGATAAAGGCTCAAAAGGGGGTTGCATAAGCTGAGCAATGCAAACATTGAGGTCCCAGGCAGGGGCAGGGTCCCTGAATGGAGGGTTGGTGTGAAGCAATCCCTTGAAAAACTTGGAGAATACAGGGTGAGCTGTAAGAGAAGAGGGCTTACCTGCTGAGATAAAAGCAGACACAGCTGCCAGATGCACTTTCAGTGTAGCTGGTCTCGGCTCAAAGCTATTTAAGTGGACTATATAATCAAGGACTGTGGGCAGATCAGCAGATTCTGGGGAAATATGCTTCCCAGAGCACCATATGCAAAATCTTTTCCATTCTGAATTATAAGTAGCCCTGGTGGAAGGTTTTCTAGAAGCCTTCAGGATAGTCATTACACCTTGGGAGAGGTGTAAATCAGCAAACTCTAACTCTTCAAGAGCCAGGCCTTGAGATTGAGAGATTTGAGGTTCGGTACCAAACCCTCCCTAAGCACAGGTTAACAGGTTGTAATTCCTGGGAGACACAGGGAAGATGGACTGCGAGAGATAGGAGTGGATACCAGGGCTGTCTGGCCCAGTCTGGAGCAATCAGGATCATCTTGCAGGGTTGAGATCTGATTTTGACTAGCACTTTGAACAGGAGAGGGAAGGGGGAAAAAGCATAGAGAAACTTCCCTTCCCAATTGAGAACTAAGGCATCCAGAGGGACTGAGCCAACACTGGGGGCCTGCAGCAAAAAAGGGGAAGTTGGTGATTGTCTGGGGCTGCAAAATGATCTATCTGCGGCGTGCCCCATCTGGAAAATATCACCTCCAAGACCAGGGGGTCCAGTGACCATTCATGATGGCCCTGGGAAATCCTGCTGAGAGCATTTGCCAGGACACTGTCCTTGCCTGGGAGGTGAACTGCCGTGAGGGAGGTGTTCAAGGAGTAAGCCAGAGACCACAACTTCATTGCTTCGGTGCACAAGGCCGTAGACAGAATGCCTCCTTGCTTGTTGATGTACCACATTGTGGTGGTGTTGTCTGTTCTGACCTATACCACTTTGTTCTGAACAGATTTGGAAAAAGTTTGAAGTGCTAGAAATACTGCTCTGAGTTCCAACAGATTGATATGGAGCAGAGAGCTGGTGGCAAGGGTTCTGCAGCATAGCAGGAGGAAGGAGAATGATGCCCGTAGGAACCAGGGGACCACAACCCCTGGGTGGTGAGGTCGCCCATGTGAGCCCCCCACCCCAAGAGGGAGGCATCTGTAGTAAGGATTAAAGAGTGAGACTGAGTGACAAAGGGAACCCCTCGTCTCAGATTGTTCTGATCCTGTCACCACTGTAGGGCCTGGATCAGGGTTCAAGTTACTGGGATCAATTTGGTCAGAGGGTCCTTCCTTTGAGACCAAAAGGCTCTCAAATGGAACTGAATGTCCCTCATGTGAAATCTTGCTCCCTGCACTACTGCTGTAGAAGCAGCCATGTGCCCCAGGAGCTGTAGAAAATGCCTTGCTGGTCGAGACACCAGCAGGGTGAATGAGGAGGCCAGAGAGACCAGGGTTCTTGCCCTGTCCAGGGGAAGGAAGGCTTTGGCATTTACTGTGTCTAGCTCTGCACCTATGAAGGTGAGGAGCTGGACAGGCTCTAGAAACTGACTTTGGAAGATTTAAAAGGAAACCCAAAGAAGTGAGCAGTTGCTGAGTTATCTGTAAGTGTAACTTGTCTTGGTCTGGGGACTGGCCTACTATGAGCCAGTCGTCCAGGTAAGGGAAGATGGCAATCTTCTGCTTTCTTAGAAAAGCAACTACTACTGCCAGGCATTTTGTGAATACCCTTGGAGCAGAAGTGAGGCCAAAGGGCATTGCTCTGAACTGATAATGGCCTGAGGGCAGCTCGAACCTGAGGTACTTCGATGGGAGCTGGCGAGAATATGGAAGTAGGCATCCTTGAGGTCCAGGGACACTAGCCAGTCCCTGGCCTTAGAGAGGGTAGAATAATTCCCAGAGTCACCATTTTGAATTTTAGTTTTAAAAGGTGCTTGTTTAAGTATCTGAGATCCAGGATGGGCCGCCATTCTCCTGTCTTTTTTGGGGTAAGGAAGTACCTGGAGTACAACCCTTTGCCCTGGTGTAGGGGTGGAACCCTTTCCACAGCTCTGAGAGCTAGGAGGGAGGAGACCTCTGCCTCTAGGGCAAGTGCCTCTGATGGATTTGCAGGTGGAAAGGATCTGGTTCTCATCTTTGGAAACTTTTTGAAGCTGAGAACCAGTCCCTGGCTTACTACTTCCAGGACCCATTTGTCTGATGTCAGAGACTCCCAGTCCTGGACAAAGTAAGCCAGCCTGCCCCCTAAAGGTAGCTGAGAATCGGCCCTGGCAACCCCATCAGGGTGCCTGTTTGGCAGGGGCTTTGGGCTGAGGGGTGGAAGCAGGTCTGCTTGTACCCCGTCTGCCTCTCCCTCTAAAGAACCCCCTCTTGGCATAAGCAGAAGAGGAGGCCTGGGCCTGGTAAAAAGGCCTATGAAAAGGCCTGCCCCTGGGAAGCTGCCTTTGAGGAGTGGCCTGCCTTTCCTTGGCCTGTGCACTCCTATAGGTGGTCCTATACCCATCCATTTTCTTCATGTAATTCTCTGTTTGCTCCCCGAACAGAGAATTACCCACAACAGGAAAATCCATGGCCTTAGTCTGGGTATCCTGTGACAGGCTAGAACATCTGAGCCAAGCCATTCTTCGAAGTGCCACAGATGTAGCCATGACTCTAGATGACACATCATTAGAGTTCACTGCAGCATGGAATTGCACTTTAGATGCCTCAATACCATCAGCAGCCACCTGCTCCAGCTCCTTGGCAAGCTGGCCAGGGACCTGTTTTGCTAGGGCCATAACAGTGTCCCATCTGGATTTTTGATACCTAGCAGTATAGGCCATATAATTGGCCTGTCTGAGTCCCAAGGATGCTGCCAAGTACTGTTTCTTTGCCATGGCATCAATCCTCCTGGAGTCCTTGTCCAGGTGGTGTGAAGCCAAAGGAATGTTTGCCTTATCACAGGCTGCAGCCTGCACTACTCCAACATGGCTGCATTGCTGTGTAAGGAACTCCGTGTCAGAGCCTGACAATGTATATCTCTTGTCCATTCTCTTATCCACAGGAGGTATAGTGTTAGGAGTCTTTAAAATCTTAAATGTCTGTTTCCCAAAAGATTTGTGCAAGGGAATAGACAGCCTCCTAGACTCTGGGATATCCATCATTTCCACATAGTCAGGCTCCTCCTGGTCATCCACAGCTTCTTCCATAGGAAGCTGGAGGGTTTCAGCCAGTTTTTTTTTTTTTTTTTTTAAAAATGAAATGGGAGGGGGACTCAAAAAGCCTAGGAGGAGAAACCCCTGAAGGTCTGTCTGGGTAGATATCCGGGTCAATGGGCACATCCAGACTTTCAAATCCACATTCACTTTCCTCATACTCCTCTTCCTCCTCCGGTTCATAAAATTCCTCTAACTCATACTCTTGAACCGGTGGAACCGGCCGAACCGAGCGCCTGCCCGACGGTGCCGGTTCAGTCGGAAACGGGGAAAGTGACTGGACAATTTTGATCGCTTTGGCTATCTCTTCAGCGGTTGGAGAGGAAAGTTTTGGCCCCACACCAGCTGGTTTTTCTTTTCTAGTTCTTTTAGCCGGAACCGATTCCTCAGAATCAGCTCTCCTTTGCCCAAGAAGTCTCCTGGTCAGAGGGCACTCCTCCTGGTTCGGTCGAACTGAACCGGCTGGCCATCCGGTCAGCGGACTTTGGCCTCCCTTTCCCTGAGCCTACCAGCTCTCTTTTCTAGGGTAGCTGCAGGGAAATTTTTGCAAATCTGGCAGTCTGCATTGAGGTGGTCAAACCCCAGACAATAAACACAGGTGGTGTGGGGGTCAGCCTTGGCAAAGGCTTCCCCACACACACTGACAGTGTTGAAACCCAGTGGGTCCAGTTTTTCTTTTGGGTTTCTCAGACATAGTGCCAGTCCTAACCAAACTTACCCTTTTATGGCAATCCGCCAGGCAAGACCCTCTTATCGGTTCCCAACCGTGTCACGGGTCGTGGAAAAAACCATAATCAAATCAGTTTTTTTTAGAACCTATAAGAACCGGTAACCACACTCTAAAAGCACAATTTAAGATTTTAAACAACTTGATCGGTTCAGACCGAACCGATAAACCGTTTACAAGTTCCACACAGAATAGAATAAAATAAAACCTATCTAGTACTCACAAATACCACAGACAGAGACTGAACCGACAGGTTACAGTTTAAATTCGGTTGAAACCGAGAAAAGCGGTACTTTAACCGACAAATTGAACCGAGCAGAAGGAGAAATCTCCGGAGCGACTGTTCAGTGAGGCAGAGTAAAGAATCTGACGGTTTGAGTTTGAAGAACAACAGACAGAGTCTCAACCGAGCTAGAGCTCAGCATTCCATGCCTGGCATGGAAAGTTAACTCTTTCATCTCCGGGGCAGTTCGAAGGTTGGGACTCACTGCATATGTCAGAATATAGCAAGACTTCATGTTGTTTGAAAGGGCTGTGCCCAGTCCACCTCCAGGTTAAAATTAAAAAATGAAATGAAAATGAATAATAAGCCACATAGGGAAACTTCCTCCAACAGAAGAAGACACTGGGGGCCAAAAGGTACGGAAGATGTTAAGTGCCTGGAAAGGAGGATAAGCCTGCAGGGCGGGGGAGGGTGGGGAGGGCACTGAGACACTGTCTCCATCTCTCTCTCTCTCTAGAAAAAGTATCTTTTTTTTGGTAGACAGGGCAGTGTATAAAAACTACATGATGCGCTGGAAGAGAAAACAAAACATAGAGTCCATGCTATAGAGACAATGCCCCCTAGACTCCTGGGGATGAGCACCAGAATGATTGTGACAGCAGCGCAACAAGATGGCACTGAAAAGGTGCCACTGCCTTGGAGAAGGGGACATAAGAACAGCAGCTCTAAGACTTCTTGTTTTCCCTTCCATCAGACATGAGGTCTAGAAGAAGTCATCCCAGGGTTTGCCTACATGAGACCAGTTCATAAAAAAAGTTATTCAATTAGAGGAGGCTGAAGAAAGGGAGGAAGCAATGCCCAGAGCCTGGCCTAAGGGGAAGGTCGGCGGGCAGCAGTCATGAATGGTGAAGATATTCGGGACGATCAAGAATTACGGTGAGTATGTAATTTTTGTATCTTACCTGAATCAATCTTCACCATTCATGACTGGTGGGTCCGAGTGCCCAGCTGCCACCTTTGGTGGCACTGGTAAACCCTGAGGAATAACAGTCCCTCAGCCTTCTGTGGGGGAAACACAAGGAGGTGGGGACACCTCATAGGTCTGTCAGGACCCGAGACTGGTCAGAGGCAGGCAAAGGCTCCCGTGGCCTGGGAGAGGGAAGTCGCCCCGCTAACTCTTGCCTGATCCTACGGGAGAAAAAGTGGGCCCACTGGTATGATGAGGCAGTTACCCTACACAAGGGCAGGGGTGATACCCTGGAAAGATGGGAGCCACACCATCTGCCTGATGCAGACCACTGTTCCCGCAAGCCAAGAGGCTGCCTCACTGGTATCGTAAGACACCCTTGACTGGTGTCTTGCTAGCTCCAGGCCACGGGTGTAAAGGCTGACAGCCTGTCTGGTTGCCTCGGTATCAGGCATGGATGCTAGGAGCTGATATAGCATCGTCCCCTGGCACAGGCAGCTTGGTGTGCCTGGTATGCCAAGTCGCACAAGAGGAGGCACAACGTCGAGAACACCCTTCTTCCCCAGCAGTCAAACACGGCCAAAGAGGGGTGGTCGTGTCTAGGATGACAATGCAGAGAAGGGTGTCCAGAAGCTCCACTCCTGAGATGGGATAGGGCATAGCACCTGGTGACCCCACGAGTGCACAGTACCTGCGCTGGCAGTCCCTCGGGGCTGGAATTAGGGGCGGAGGGATTTTGCCAGACACTCTGTGATGCATCAGAGTAGGACTGAGGCCACGGAGGAATCGCAGTGGATTCCATACTGTAATCCCCGAGGAAAGACAGTGTCGCACACACAGGGTTGTGACTTATGAAATGGGACAGATGCAGCTCCTCCATCATCTCGGACTAGAAATGCTGATAGCTGGTGAGATCATAGAGGAGGATAGAGGAGAAGTGAATGGAGGTAACATAGAAACATAGAATTTGACGGCAGATAAGGACCACTTGGCCCACCTAGTCTGCCCATTTTCCTACCTAACAGATACGCTGCAGATCCTAGTTAACCAACAGCTTACTGCCTCCTACCCCCCACTAGGACTGCCTTATGTCTGTCCCATGCATTCTTGAATTCCCCCACCGTTCTTGACTCCACGACCTCCTCAGGGACGCTGTTCCATGCATCCACAACCCTCTCCGTGAAAAAATACTTCCTCACATTACCTCTGAGCCGTCCCCCCCATCTTCAAATTGTGCCCCTTGTTCTTGCACATCTCTTTTTCTGAAAGATGCTACCCTCTTGGACTTTGTTGATTCCCTTGAGGTACTTGAAAGTTTCTATCATGTCCCTCTCTCCTTCTTTCCTCAAGGGTATACATATTAAGCTCCTTTAGTCTTTCTTCGTATGTCTTCTGGTGCAGACCCTGCACCATTTTGGTTGCCCTCCTCTGGACAGCCTCCACTCTGTCTACATCTTTGCGGAGATGGGGTCTCCAGAACTGCACACAGTACTCCAGATGGGGTCTCACTAACTGTCTGTACAGAGGGATAACAACTTCCTGTTTTCTACTATTGATGCCTCTCCCTATGCATCCCAGTATCCCCCCAGCCTTCCTTACTGCCTTCTCACATTGTTTGCCCACCTTTAGGTCATCTGATATAATTACCCCCAGATCCCTTTCCATTTTTACTGTTGTCAATATCTCACCCCTCATTGTGTACTCTTCCCCTGGGTTTTTGTTTCCCAGGTGCATTACCTTGCACTTCTTTGCATTGAATCTGCGCTGCCATACATTTGACCATTCCTCCAACCTTGCCAAGCCCCTTCTCATCCTTTCCACTCCATCTTGTGCATCAACCCTGTTGCAGATCTTTGTGTCGTCTGCAAAGAGACATACTTTTTCCTTCCAGTTCCTCTACAATGTCACTTATAAAGACATTAAAAAGGACCGGTCCCAGTACTGAACCCTGCGGTACCCCACTAGTAACCCTCCTTTCTTCACTGTGGACTCCATTTACTACTATCCTTTGCGACCTGTTTAGCCAATTTTTTATCCAGGCTACCACCTTGGGACCCACTCCAAGGCTGGCTAACTTGTGTATTAATCTTTTGTGTGGGACTGTAACAAATGCCTTGATAAAATCTAGAGGAGGAAGTCGAAGATTCAGAGGAGCTGTGTCCAGAGGGAGGCGGTGCAGGGGCTTGAGTTCTGAAGATGACCTCATCCATGGCTCTATGGTACAGGGGGTACTCAGCCGCCATAGCTCTGAACTGTTCCGAAGTCATGGGCTCCATAGGGCCGTAAAAACCTGGGAAAGAAGGAACAGGAGACAGAGGCAGTGGAGGAGGAGAACAGTCATGACAGACCATACCAGCACCTCTGCTAGAGTTGCGGGAATGAGCAGGGGACCCTTCCCTAGGGAGGGGGCTGCACATACCACCCACTGTTCAACACCAACTGTAAAGGGGCGAGCTGAACAGTGCCCTCGAGGGGATACCCACAGGTGAGATCAGAGCCATGCTGGTCCGCAAAGGCGACCCCTATCCCCACCAGCTGCAGATCCTGTCCAATCAGGAGGGGGGGAGAGAAGGCCTAAATCCACACTCCTACTTCTCCCAGAGTCTCCAGCTGCTCTGGATACAGCATGGGGCACTAACCCCAATCTCCTGACCCCTGCCCCCCCCACACACACACACAAGGATCTGCCCCTCGACATAGGCTGAACAGGAGCTGCAGAATCTGCAGGAGAAATATGGGAGGATCTGGCCCTGCTGGCGGCACAGGAACTCCCCTCAGTGTCACCCACGTTACTGGTGCCTGAATCGGTGCCCTCTGCAGCACCAGAAACAGAGCCGGCACCATCTTCTGACCCAGCACCATGCTCAATGCTGCCCCCTTCTCCGGTGCTGGTAGCAGAAGCCTTCTTGGCACTGTGAGCAGTGCCGAGGGATGAAGGAAAGGTGACACCAGAGTCTACGCCAAGCTGGGGGCTCCCAGACCCTGCAGAAGGCCTCGAGCTAGGCCAAGGGGAATCCTAGTACTCTGGGGAACCGGGCAGCCAGTCAAGATGGTCTGGGTCGTCGTCTGAATTGGAGGATAAAACCAGGGAGATAGGCAGAGTGGTCACTCTAGGGACTCCCCCTCTTCTGGCACCATGAGCAGTGTCAGAAGGGGACCCAGCTGTGTAGTCAGCACCGCACCGCTCACAGACACTGGAAGCAGTGTCAGGAGCAGAGGTGGCACCGGACTACGATGTCGAGGAAACTACCAGTGCAGGCCCAGTGGAAACTGAGACCTTGACACCGGGGGGTGACCAGGCCCCCAAGGGGCACTGGACTGAGACTAAAAACGCTAAAGGCCTGCTCTCCCTTGGTACGTATAGTACCAGGGAGTGGCCTGGACGAAGGGCCTAGGGATCTGACCTTGGTGTCTCTGGTGTGGCACCGGTCTCCAAAAGTTGGAGGGTCCTGTCCAGACTTTAATGCACACACTTGGTGTCTGGAGATCCATGGAAAAGCAGGTGTTGCACTCATCATGTTGTGATTTGGACCCAAGCAGGTCAAACAACGATCACAGTGGTTGGACACAGTCATGGGCTTGCCGCAGGGGTACCGACGCATGGGGGCGAGCCCTATCTTTGATTTACTAGACCCCGGACCAAACATGGTCAATGGAAAAACAAAAATACCAAAGAAGAAAGCTCATGACACTGCACTGGAAAAAGGAAAAGAAAAACGGCACAGAAAACGTCGGCAACAAACTAGAATGGCGTAGAGAGAAATGGTGTCCGAGCAGAACTGACATAATTTTTTTTTTTTAGGTCTCACAGCAAAGCTCCCATGAGTTGCTCCCTTGACGCCAGGAAAAGCAGAACTGAGGAGGAGAAGACGGTGTCAGTTACTGGCCAGTCCATGAGCATCACGTAGCATGTCTGCCTTGTGGGAGGCGCCATCTCCGATGTCGGCGCCCCCACTCCAAAATTCTTAAAGCTAATGCTCCTGCGAGGGTCCTGCACCTCTGGCTAAGATCCACCAGTCATGAATGGTGAAGACTGATTAAGGTAAGATAATCCATTTCATCATACATCTGTATTTATCATGTATCTGCATCACTTACAGAGAGAGTGTCTGATCCATGGAACAGCCCACCAGTAGAGGTGATGGGAGCAAAAACCATTGAAAAAATGAAGGAAGATCTGAAAAAGCTGAAAGACTGCTCAAGAGTTTGGCAACTGGGCTTCAACGCCAAAGTGCAAAATTATGCACAAAGGGCACAGAAACCCTAGGGCAACATTTCATTTTGGGGGGGGGGGGAGTTAACAACCACAAAACAGGAAAGGGACCTGGGGGTCATCATATCTGATGACCTGAAGGTAGCGAAGCAGTGGGAAAGGCTTGTAGAATACTGGAATGCATTGGGAGTGGTATTACCAGTAGAAAAAGAGAGGCAGTGATACCCCTATATAGATCAATGGTGAGGCCCCACATGGAGTACTGTGTCCGGTTCTGGAGGCCCCATCTCAGAAAAGACAAACTGAGTAGAAGCAGTACAGAGAAGGGCAACCAAAATGGTGCATGACTGGCACCAGAAGCCTTACGAGGAAAGACTCAGGAAGTTAAATATGTGTACTCTGGAGGAAAGGAGGGAAGGGGGAGACATGATAGAAACATTCAAATACCTCAAGGGTATCAATAAGGTACAGGAAGGTGGCATTTTGCACAGAAAGAGATGCTTGAGGACAAGGGGGCATGATATGAAGCTGGGACGTGGGAGACAGGAGATGTGAGAAAATACTTCTTTACAGAAAGGGTGGTGGACACCTGGAACAGCCTACCAGTAGAGGTGGTGGGTACCAAAATACCAACAGATTTCAAACATGCATGGGACAGGCACAAGGAGACCTTGGTAACAGGGCAAGGGGGGAGGGGAAAGGCCGGAGATCAATTAAGGTCTATGGTAGCACAATAGGTAGGGATCATAGGGCAGACTATGTGGGCCAGGAGGTCTTTTTCTGCTAATAGTTTCTATGTTCCATTAATGAGTTCAAGCACTTCTGGGATAGCACGCCGGCCCGTCGGTGCAACAGTAGTGCTACTGCTGACAATGCCGGTGATCCAGGTTCGGTCTATTACTCTGGAAGCTAGGGTTGCCATCCTTGCTGCTGTACTGCCACTTGGGTGACCACAGGTGGTAGTGCAGCGGAAGGTGCCTGGGTGGGGGAGACAAAGGCCAGGAGCCACAGCAGTGCATGCACTTAGCATGCGCATGTCCCTTGGCTCTCCCAGCACACTTCCATCTCGGGGATGGGAGTAACTAAGGAGAGAAAAAGGCCCCAGCCAAGCACGAAGACTTTGTCTCCACTCGCAGGCCCTGTACCACAGACTGAAGCACCGCTCCACAGACACTGACTTGAGTTGTCTCGAGAGATTAGAGATCCTCTTAAGGACCCTGATGAAAGTGCCCCACTGTGCGGGAAGCCACTTGGGGGAGAGACACAGAGCTGGGTAAGACCCAGAGAAGGTAGGTGTCAGGGCAGGGGCTAGAGGGAGGATGCAGGCTGGTGGAAGGAGGCATAATAAACAGAGAAGTACATCTGTGAAAGGGTAAAGGGTTTAACTGTTACTCAGAGGGGTAGCAGTAAGGCAGGGAGAGGGGAAAGCCCCATCTTGACAATAACGCATGGGGCAAACTAGGGTAAAACTAGGCAGACTGGATGGACCAATGGTCTTTTTCTGCCAACATAGTCTATGTTTCCATGTACAGTATAATGCATATACAGTATTTAAAGTAGAACAAGTAGCCAGATTAAGTGGCACTTCAACCATCTTTAATCCAACTGATGACTTGATACGTTTTACTGCTTTTATTGCTATATAATGTGTTTTATGTCTAAAGTAACAGAAATGCTGCTATGCAGCTCTAAGTACCCTCTCACACGCCTACCCACCACTGACAGACTAACAGACTAAATGGCTTCCAATGACTGGGTGCGAAATTTAATGTCGCGTCTGAATAAAAATAGTACTTCTCTTGCTGAGAAACCATTTCAGGTATATATCCCCACAGGTTTTATTGAAGACAGCACTGATAGTCATTTTCACAGACAGACTACCAAACAAGAACATTTAAAGAAAAAACTGTTAGACATTTAGTAAGACTATATTACATATCAATTATCAAGACAGACATTCTACATACAAAAGGCATTATATACAAATTAAATTCTATCTAAATAAAAGCATTTACTAGTTATGTTAGGCTATTTTTAATCTACTTACTTTCTCCATCACCATCTTTATCAAATTCATCAATCATGGCACGTAATTCTTCATCAGACATGTTTTCACCAAGTTCTCTTGCAACTCGTCTTAGATTTCTCAGGCTGATCTTACCACTGTCGTCATCATCAAACATCCTGAATGCCTTCATCATCTCTTCCTGGGGATCCCTGTCCAATATCCAGTCAGTGACTGATAGAAAAGGAATAATTAATTGAAATAACCACATAAATGAACATTCTTTTCACAATCTAGGCAACAACAATAAATAAAAAAAATATTTCAGTTCTTGAATATTCATGTAATGTTAGCTCTAGCAAGATAAAAAGTGAGTCACCACCAACACTGATGAAGAATTCTAACAGTATAAGTAGGAACATGTATTATTTTTGTTGGTGAATTCTAGTGCTTGGGAAAAACAGAAGTACTCCATTTAAACAAATAAAAATGTACAACCCAGGTGGCTGCAACACTCACACTGCACTACTGTTTCCAGCAGTGAGGATTCATCCATAGTCACACATACTGCATCATTCCTGGGCTCGAGGATCAGGTAACCTGGAAACGGTTCTACCATGCCATAGCGAAGTGAATTGTGTCGAACGGCATTACAGCGACAGCACAATGCCGACAGTCAGTATTGTGCCGTCCAGGAAAGCAAGTGTTTTTTGAAGGGAGCTTCGCCTACCCACCCTCCCATACTATAGATTACTAACTCTGAGTCATAGTTGATTTGGGGAGGGGGCGCTATCCCCAGAGACAGCAGTGTCGGGAATAACGGGGACCACTGCAGCGAACTGCCGATTTTGTTGCTGTAATGGTCTTCGCAGTATTCCCATCACTGTTCAAACACGATACCTCTGGAAACCATCCGAACAGACACAAACTACATCAATGTCTCCACTTCTCGCATGCGGCTCCATCAGCTGTAAGATTTATTTTTCCACTAAAGAGATCAGCTGCACCTTGCTTACACCCTATGTTGATTAATTTTTTGCTCTAGTCTATGCTCCATTCTCAACAACCCCCACCCTCGGACAGTAATTTCAGGGTAGTATAGAGAAATGAGGGTAGCAAGAGGGAAGGTGACAGAAAGGTTCATTGCTTAGTGTAACAGTAGATCTTTGAGAAAATCTTCTCCATTGAGCCACACCTTTGAAACTGTAAGTCATGGGCCTCAGGACCACATGGAAACTTTTGCCCACTGGGGTGGCCTAGGTCAACGCATATTGGCATCTCTTATTTAACACGGACAGCCTCTCCTCGACAATATCTCTTGCCAGGAACAATCTCAAATTTTTTTTAATTAATATATTTTGTATATTAAAACAGTCAACATGGTACAAAGAAATTAAGCAGTCATGGTATACCCAGTGCTTCAGATAAAGTGAGTACTTGCCTATTTTATTCATCAAATTTGGTTTAATTTTTTTTTTTTTTTTTGAAGAGTACTGATACTCATCTTACCCACTGGAAATGCTTCACAGAAATTTCAAAAGGCACGTTTTTCCATGTTTAAGCCACTTAAACTCATAACAATTTTATTTAAAGGGTACCTAAACAAGCAGTTTTTAAAACTGCAAACTCCAAAATCTGGCTTCATAGCGAGGTACAGTAAAGGCTAGTGTTTACATTTATGGTAAAACTACATGTATGTAAATAATATAAATGCAGTTTCATAGCTTTTGAAAAATGTAAACATCAGCCTTTCACTTTCAAAAAACAGCCTTGCTTTCTCCCTAAAATGTCTGCCAAGTGTGTTAAGGGATGAGTCATGATGACATCACTGGAGCCAGAGGAAGAGGCCCACGTGGCTCCCTACAGTGCTAACTAGTTCTTCTTTCCCCCTTTGTTCTGAATTGTTTCACCAGAATGATCAACGCCATGTGTTAACACATGGATTATTTTGATCAGTACACATAAGGCTATGGTTTTGTTCATTTTGTTTACTTTAACTTGATGAAAATATTTTGTAATCAATCTGACTTTCTCTTTGGCAAACCGCAGTAAAGTACAACACTTCAAATACCTGATGATCTAGTGGTGATGTGATGCCCTGAAATTTGGTAGTGAAGTACTGGTCTGGTACAATTCCAAAGCTCATGCTTTCTTGGTAATCCACAAATAAGCTGCTCTTGTAGTCTTTCCACATGAACGCCCGCCCATTGCACCTAGCCTGCCTTCTGTTGAACACCCCACCATCCATACTCTGCCCTTAGTACCACCTGGAGCCGCATATGAGCTTGCGGTCTCAAGAAGAGAATTATCACACCTCGGATTGTAATCTTGTACTGCAGAGAGTTGTGCATACCTCTACCGATATGTTTCATCAGCTGGCACTGTTAAAAAATGCCTCCAAAAATCACTCCCCAGTCCACTTTCTCAGTGTTTGACTTCTGCTTCCACAGTAAACATTGAGTGGATCACCACCCTTCTGCAAAGTGAAGGCAATATGTACAGTCCGCCTATTGTGTTTTTTCCCGCCCCACTAACCAACAATTTGGTCTTCCTGGAGGGCCAAGCAATAGGCATCAGAACACACCAGAAAAACTGCTGTTCATGTCCTCATAAGGGCTGCACTTACTATGGATAACAATATTATTAGTAGGAGAGGCATACTAATGCCTTGAATGACTCCACCCGACTTCCAGTGTCAGTCTACTCCTTTACCTGTGATCTACAGAACCCCACAGGACAGTTGAGCTACACATGGCTCTCTCGATACTGTCCTAACAAAGTCAACATCCCCCACCCAAGGGTAATCTCCCTACACTGAAGTCAAGTAACAGTTTAGGTGCAGCCCTGCCACTCTGAGTATTTGTCGTCGCTGGCTGCTCTCATCCACAGTCAGGCAGTGATCACTGTGCTGGCAGCCCCACATCTCAGCTCTCACAATGATCTGCTCCATGTCCCCCTTTCTGTCTTCCCCTAATCTGAATATAGCAGTACCCTGCTAGAATGGCCTCTTCAATCCCTCTCTGGCATTCATTCTTCTCACCTGCTCCCCACTCCAAAAACTGGTGAGCTCACTACTACCCTTCCGCATCATGAATGTGGTTAGTACAGTCTCCCGTCTTATTTTTACATATAATAAACGTGATCTTCTGGTAAGCCAGGTTGATAGCAGCAGGGCACAAGAGGACAAACAAGACTTTCCTACCCATATACAATCTAAGCCACCTATGATTAGGCAATATTAAATGAAGTGCATAATGATGCGCACACCCGTCATTTAATAGTGCCTAATCAAAGGTAGTCTAGATCTTTTAAGGATAGGAAAGCCCATCTTTCCCCTCGTTTCCTGCTGCTATCAGCCTGACTTGCTGGAAAGATTTGTTTATTTTTGATAAGTCTAAAATCCCGGGGACTGTAACACTTGCATTCATGATGCAGAAGGGTGATGAGTTCACCAGTTTTTGGTGTGGGGAGAAGTAGTGAAGAATGAATACCAGAGGGGGACTGAGAATGCCAATCCTACAAGGTACTGCTATATTTAGGGAAGGGGGAATACAGAAGGGGAGAAATATGAGCAGATCACTGTGCGATAGAAGATGTGGGGCTGGCAACACCATGATCACTACCCGACTCCACTGTCCTGGCCAACATTCCCCTTCCCATAAAACCAGTTCATGCAATTGTCCAAGGCTGTGTGTGGGTATTAATGTGTGAAATGGCTGCCACTACACATTCAGTCACTTCACTACCAGGCTAGCATTGCTTGTAAAGCACTTTGGGATATAATGTGTAGGAAAAGCACTACATAAATACTGATTCTTATTATCATTTCCCATCTGTTTGCCCCAGTGGGAGAACAGGCTGTAAGCTACCTCTGAATGGAAACACCACTTGTGGAATGTCTCACCTATGCGGCTCACAGCACCCACCCGATGGTCTGAGGCTCCTGCCACATGGATGGCTAGGAGGAGATCTGCCTCCAGACGGCTTACAAGTGTCAAGATGCGGAGCGGACAGGAATGTGTGCCACCCTGTTTGTTGAGGTAGTACATGGTCATGGTATTGTCCGTCTGGACCTGAACCACTTGATCCCGGAGCTGAGGAGCGAAAGCTGACAGTGCCAGTCTGACTGCTCTGAGTTCCAACAGGTTGATGTGATAACGGGACTCCTCGGGGGTCCAGAACCCGTGGGCAGATTGTCCCCATAGGGCCCTCCAGCCCATGAGAGAGGCATCGGTCGTGAGGATGGGCGTCGGCTCGGGCGGACAAATGAGATCCCTTCCTGCAACTGGCCTGGAATGGTCCACCATTGGAGAGCGTCCCACATCTTCTGGGTGACCATGATCAGCTGGTCGAAATGACTGTGGTACCGAGTCCACTGAGCGGCCAGCTCCCATTGGAGGGGGCGCATGTGCCACCGGGTCCAACGGACATGCACGCCGCCATGTAACCCAGAAGGCGCAGAAAGTCCCAGGCAGAGCGCAATTGCCCAACCAGAAATGATTGGGCAAAGGAGGAGAGAACCTCTGCCCTGTCCGCCGGAAGCCGAGCTCTGGCGTAATGAGAGTCTAGCTCTGCCCCGATGAAGCACATTACCTGAGAAGGCACGAGTTCTGACTTGGCCTCAATGAACAAGAGGCAGAGTTGGGAACAGGTCTGGAAGGCCAGGTCACTGGACCTCTCCACCTCCTGCTGGGTGGAACCTGCTAAGAGCCAATCGTCGAGGTAGGGGTAAATTCTGCCCCCAGATGGGCTGCCTCCACTGCAATGCATTTGGTGCAGACCCGTGGGGCCGATGACAGGCCGAATGGCATGGTTTGGAACACATATAGGGTCCCCTCGGCTTGGAAGTGGAGGAACCGCTGGCTAGACAGATGGACTGGGACATGAAATAATGCGTCCTGTAGATCCAGTGAACAGAACCACATGTTTCCCTCCAAGGATGGTATGATCCGGGACAGAGTGACCACCAGAAAGATGCGTGACCCGACATACTGATTCAGGTCATGCAGATCTAGACTGGGGCGCCAGCCCCCGTCCACTTGGGAACCAGGAAGTACCTGGAAACGAAGCCTAGGCCTGCTGGAGGATCAGCCACTGGAGCTACTGCCTCCTTGAGGAGAAGCTGAGCAATGTCATCTCGAGGAGCCGACAGAGTATGGGTGGTTGCCCTCTCCTCCCATGGGGCGCGGGATAGGCTTGGAGGGTACTGCTCGAATTCCAGAGGCAGTCCCTAGCCGACTACTTCTAAGACCCACCTGTCCGTGGTAACAGCGGACCAGACCGAAAGGAAATAGTGAAGCCAGCCCTCCCATGGGAGGACCCAGAGCTGGCATGACGGGAGTGGGGGTGGCAGGCCCCACCCCGTCACTGAGCAGGCTTGGAGGCATAGGATCCAGGGACTGAACCTCAGCCTCCCTTACGAACTTCGGAGGGCCCGGGCGTGGGCTGGAAGCGCCAAGCTTGAGTCTGCTGCTGCTGCTCCCCTTGAAAGGAGGGCTGCTGGGCCACAGGGGAAGAGTGCCGAAAAGGCTTCTTCTTCTACTGCTGCTTCTTAGAACCAGAAGAACCCTTAGCAGAAGTGGCATCCAAGGTGGCATTGGACTGCTCAATATGCTGAAGGTGACCAGCCACACCTGGGCCGAAGAGATCGGTGTCCAGGAAAGGCACATCAGCTAGTTTGTGCTGAATATCCACTGGAAAGAAGGAGAGCCTCAGCCAAGCTCTACGGCAAGAGGCAACTGCGGCTGCCAATGAGTGGGCACAAGAGTCCCCGATATCCAGGGCCATCTGAAGCTGTTGTTTGGCAACATACTGGCCTTGGTCCAGACCTGGTTGTCCGTGGTCTGCACGTCAGCGGGGAGATGTGGGAGGACTTCATCCAAAGACCCCAAAACGGCATGGGAGAAGTGTGCCATGATGACGGCCGAACTTCCCTGATGGGGGCCTAAAGACGAGGCCGCATAGACCTTCCAGGCAGAATGATCCAAATATTTGGATTCCTTCTCAGGAGGTCGCTCAGTATCAGCAGAACTACCAGTATGCCTGAACACAGAGGCGGTCACAAGGCTCTCGGCCGAAGGGTGCTCTGTGAACCCCGCAAGGGACCCCATGGGCACCGCATACTTGCGGGCCATGCCGGCAGACGGAGTTGGACAGGAGGCAGGGTGAAAGTTCTGAGCCAACAATGGCCTCAGCCACAGGAAAGGCTTTTGTCGGGGTATCCCCTCTCGAGTATGTCAGTGAGAGAGTACTCCACCTTTTTCTGGATAGGTTCCAGGGGCAGCCCTGTGGACGCAGAGATGAGGCGAAGAATGCACTGAAAGGACGAAGGACGTTCCTCTGTCTCTATCCCACCAGCTGATTCATCATCCCTTGGATGAGAATGGAGGCCAGTTTCATTCAAATCCGAGGAATCCAGATACAATGGTCGACCGCTCACATCACCCTCGACCTGCCGGGGGCGGTCGGGAGTGACAGTTACCGAAAGATGCCAGGGAAGCCCGGTGTCCGGTCTACCTTCCTTAGAAGGAGCCCCTCCCACAGGCTGCTTAGGCGGCAGTTCCACCAAAATCGGTAGAGAGACTGGTTAAGGCCGAACTGGAGGTTTCACTGGCTCCGCGGGCAGGGGAACCAATCTGATCAGCTCCGAAGGAGTCTGCTCCGGCCTGGGAGGCGAAAGCCAAGTAATGGCTGGAGAAGGAGCTGGGGTAGGCTTGTGCCCTGTCAAAATCAGCTGTTGCCACAGGAGGTCCTCGTAGTGCTGACGGACTTTCTGCCAGAGCCTCTCCTCATCCGAGAAGGAAAAGGACAACCGATGGCGTCACCTCTTTTTAGTGCACTTATGGCTTTTCTTCGGCCTCCTGATCGAGGGAGTCTGGGACCTCGATCGAGATTGGACAGGCCAACTCAGTCGCTCAGGAGACACCGGTGGGACCGGTGATTTCCGGGGGTCAGGGACCACATCCTAGACAGGATTCCCAGCAGGCTGGGTCTCCTCATTGGGGAAAACAAGGACCGGAGTCCTAGCAAGAGAGTCGTCAACCGAGGTCTGCGATACAGAGTCGATCGGGTCGAGAATTATCTCAACGTCATCGACCGACACTTTGGTCGACTGGCCAGACAGCAAGGCCGAGAAGCCAGTGGCCGAAGAGGCGATTTCGACCGAGGTCGAAATGACCGGTTCCTGGGACCGAGATCTCTCCTGATCCCAAGAGCGTCTCCATCGAGGCGAAAACGATCCCAGGTCCTTTTCCCGCTTACGGGACAGAGAGGAGTGCGTGCCCACAGGACTCTCACCCTTAGTCGGGAGAGACTGACACAACTCTCTGAGAGAGCCCAGGCTGAGCAGAACAAAGAAACTCAGAGAGGAAGATTCCGCGGCACAAGACGCTTCCTCCTCGGCTTGCATGCACTCCAATTGCTCAGTGGATACCGCGGCCGTGGTAACTGCCCACCAGGCCTCCTTGGATTTCACCGGCGGGTTCCATTTTTCAGGCCTCCCCAGCTTCAGGCGTGTGAGACGGTCATCAAGGACATTGGGATGAAATGCGAGGCAAAACTCGCACGACATGGTGTCATGGTCGACACCCAAACAATAAACACACGCGGCATGCGGGTCGGTGCGCAACATCTTCTGGCTGCATGAACACGGCAAAATCCGGGGTAAGACTTGTCTTCCATAGTCGAAGAAGAGAAATCGCTAACGCGAACAAGGCGAATTTTCTGAATAACCGAAGGTTTTGAAGCCAGGGCCTACAAAATACGACAGCACGAAGGAGGCAACCTGAATCTTCCAGCGGAAAGGAAGATCTGGCATCATGGGGCGGAGCCGAGGGTTACACCACCCGGGTGGGTGGGAGGAGCCAGCTTGAAGACTTTCTGGCAGATTTAAAGGGGAAAGGGACATGCCAAGAAGTGTGGATGAACAACATATCCACGATCCTAGAATGGCCATACCCTGACGTCTGGGTGCAAAAGCCACAAACAACTGGTCAGATCTGTGCACCTCCTTGGTGCGAGAGATACAGTATCTCAATATCCTGTGCACATCCATGTGCAAAAGGTATCCCCGTGGGAATACACGGATAATAAACCAGCAGTTGAACATCTTGGTTCAATGTAAATTTGAGACTACTTTCGGAAGAAAGAAAGGGTTAGTCCACATAGCCACCGGTCTCTATACAAAATCAAATAAGGCTCTTTGCAAGCAGGGGCGGAAGCTCTGAAATCCTTCGAGCTGAGGTAATAGCAACTAAAAAGAGCACCTTCAAAGACAAATAGCGCATGTCACAACGTGTTGCCGGCTCAATCGGGGGCAAAGTAAGTTTCTCTAAAATAAAATTTAAGTCCCAGGGGGCATGCTGCTGAGACTGAGACAGGGAGCGTGAGAAAGCAGCCACAGCTTCCTTGAATCAAGGAGGTTATTTTCTAGACTACACTGACCTGAATTATTACTTTTTGGACCGGTGTAAGTAACTAGTATTGATTTTGTTTTTGGGGTGGACTATTCTTAGTTTTAACTTTAATTTGCCAGGGAGGAACTGTAGCTGGGAAATATCTGCAGTCAGTTGTGACTAGACCGGTTACTTAGCCTTTGTGAAACAGGTGTCTGAAAAGAAGGAAGGCACTCCCTGGGGTGAAAGGTAAGAGTTGTAGGTGATTGTTTCTGGACGGCATAGGTTTACTCCCACCCACCCTTCTCCTCACCCACCTGCCCCAAGCACATAACTTCCTTTATAGCAGGGGCTCCAATATCACTTCCCCAAAACTGCTAACAACATACACCTTTTCATATCCTTAAAGGCACAGAACACTGAATAGGGGGTAGATACACTCACAAGCTCGCACACTAAAACAAGAACAAAACAAAAAAGCATCTGTAACTGGAAGGGACACAGACACGTGGGGAAGGGTGCAATGCACTGGCTGTGGAGCAGCAGTCTTCTGGGAAACATTCTGGAGACTGCACTGCTGCCCTATTTGCAGGCGCCTCTCTGGTCTGAGGGAGGAGGTTGTTCGTCTCGATGCTAACCTGGCAAGGATTCATGAAATCTGCTCCCCACCCCAGGCCAGCGCCACTACCTCAGAGGTTGCCAAGAAAGAGGAGTGGTTGGACCGCGGTGGGCTCAGGGAGGGTGAGGGTGGTGGAACAGAGGCACATCCCTCCAGCTGTGCCTCTCCACAATTCATTGGCCGCTCTGGCAAAGCATGGTTCCTCTATGGAGGCACCTGCAGTGGAGACCAAGGAGGATGCTGGGAACCTCCACAATGGAGACCCATAGGAGGGTGGCCGAGGACCCCACAGGGGAAGGAAACAACTCCTGGTGGGGACTCAATTGTTAGGAGTAGAACTGGGGAGGAGGGGAAAGGAGGTAAGGTGCCTGCCGGGTGCCAAGGCTTGGAGGGACAGGAAATGAATACTCAAGATCGTGGGAGCAGCAGCAAGGGGGAGGGAGCTGGATGTCATTATCCACCTAGGGAAGAATGACATGGCTGAGAATGGGCTCAGAGCAGTGCAACAGGAGTTTATGGAGTTGGGGAGGGACCTTAGACAAGTAGCACACATGGTAACTTTCTCGGAAGTGCTACCTGTCTATGGCATGGATGAGGCTATGGTACTCCACACCATGGGATTCAATGACTGGTTTAAAAGCTGGTGCAGAGCTCAGGGATTTGACTTCATTGGGGACTGGGGCTCCACCTGGAGGGATGCAGGCCTATACATGCACGATGGTCTGCATCTATCCTGGAGGGAACCAGGCTCCTAGGTGATAGGTTTAAATGCTTCAATGGCAAGCATTTAAACTAGCCAGGTGGGGGACTGAAGAGGAGAAGGAAATCCCGCCCCAAAAAAAAATCAGGGTAATTAGTGAGGTAAACACCAAGATAGAGCAGTCGATAGGGAGAAGGGCAGGGTAAATGGAGAAAAGACAAAGGCAGAGGGACAGGGATGGGCAAAAAGAAATAAAGCCAGAAAAAAATGGAGGGTAATGAGTTCCAATGCCCGTAGTCTAGGTAAAAAGCTCCCTGAAATGGTGGCCTTGATAGAAGAAGGATGCCTAGATATTGTGGCAGTCACAGAAACATGGTACATAGAGAACCACGACTGTGATGTCAACATACCAGGGTACACAATCTATAGGAGGGACAGGGAGGTAAGAAGAGGAGGAGGAGGAGGCATAGCTCTCTATGTATGGGAAGGGATCAAAGCAACAGAACTAAAGGGTAAACAGGGAGGAGAGGAGGCACTGTGGGTCACCCTGAAGACTGGAAATGGCTCCACAATCCGCACAGGGGTTGTATACAGACCCCCGTCTCAGGGGGAGGAAATGGACAAGGAAATGATAGAAGGCATCCTTGGGATGGCAGAGAAAAGGGACATATTGCTGACGGGGGACCTGAATATGCCAGATGCTGACTGGAGCACCTTTGCTGCAGCCACATCCAAGAGCAGGGCCATTCTCTATGCCCTACTGGGGGGCATGCCTCAGACAGCTAGTTTTGGAACCCACTCGGGAGAGAGCAATCTTAGACCTGGTACTATCAAATGGGGACGGAGAGAGGATCTCTGATCTTGAAGTGGGTAGCCATCTGGGAACAAGCGACCACCAAACAGTGTGGTTCACGATAAACTTAGCTGTAGAGTCAAGCCACACAAAGTGAAGGTACTGGACTTCAGGAGGCTGATCCGCTCGGATGAGACGTTAAACTGAGGTCCCATCTGCCTGGATTGGTGGTGGTTCAGGTGGATGTTAAAGATCCCATGGCACTTATCGAAAAAGAGTGGGAATTCTCGGTGCCCTGGCCAAATTTCCCTCATTCACTAAAAATACCACCAACAGCTTAACCTGGTTCAAGGTCAGTTGGCATTCATCTGTATCCCCCTCCCCCGGGTCGTGCCTGAAAATAGGCAGAATTTTGTCTAGTGCACTTACCCGGTCAACAAAAACTAAATAAATAAAATAAATTTTGTCAAAATGGGAGAGTACCTCAGAAAAGCATTAGCAAACAGGCAAGAAGGTGGGGTGGAGCAACAATGGGGAAATATCAAAACCGCCATCACAGAGGCAACAAGCCTTTGTGTGAGGCAAATAAACAAAGCAAAACGAAATTAAAAACACTATGGTTCTCAAAAGAAGTGGCAGGGAAGGCAAGGGAGAAAAAGACAGCTTCAGGAAGTACAAGGAAACACAAAAGGAGCAGGACAGAGAACTGTACCAGTTAAAGCAGAAGGAAGCGCGTAAGGCAGTCAGAATAGCAAAGGCCCAAACCAAGGAAAAGATAGCCAACTCTGTTAAGAAGGGGGATAAAGCCGGCCCGGTGGCACTGAGGGTTGAAGTGCTGGACTCCACACCTCGCGCCACGCCGGCGACCGGGGTTCGGGAACAAACCTGGATTGCCAGGGGTCGGCAGGGAAGGGGAAGGATTGAGCATCCGGAGGACAGCTCTCCTTCCTCGGGGGAGCCAGGGACTATGCGCGCAACCTCTGCTGGAGACCGGAGGTACCGTACATCTCAGGGCCAAAGTAGAGGGCTGCGAGCCACAGCAAGACGCTCCCTGCGTCATTGTGCCGCCGGGACTCCGCCAGGGAGGGGAGGCGTGATCAGGGGAAAACAAGAAAATCCCGCTCCGGAGATGGCGAAGGCACCACCCTACAGCCACACTCCACCTGCCGAACTCATCCAGCCCCTGGCCGAGCCCAGCCCGAATTTGCAGATAGTGCACCCTGGGAGGATAGGGAGGCCCCACCTCGGGAGGGCTCAGAACCGAGGGGATAGCCGGGCTGGTGGCAGGATGCTGATGAGTTTCAGGCCAGGAGGTACAGCTGGAGGTGACTGGATGCCAGAGAGTTCTCCGGGGCTCAAGCGGAGCCAAAAATAGAGTTGTTAAAAAAAAAAAAAGGAAGGAGGGAGGATAAAACCTTATATAGGTACATTAGGGAGCAAAGAAAGACTAAGGCAGGGATACTGAGGCTAAACAAAGAGGAAGGTGGTTGGGCAAAGAGCGACACTGAAAAAGCAGGGATACTGAACCAATACTTCTGCTCAGTATTCACAATGGAATAGCAGGGGGAAATACCTAATCCAGTCAATAGAAGCACTCTGGATAGAGGGGTTGATATTAGTTCTTTCACAGAAGAAATAGTTCTGAAAGAACTCTTAAAACTGAAGGTGGATAAAGCAATGGGACCTGATGGGATTCACCCCAGAATTCTAAAAGAACTAAGGGAAGAACTAGAAACACCACTGAATACCCTTTTTAATAAATCATGGCAGGATGGTGTGGTACCTGAGGACTGGAGGAGGGTGGATGTGATTCCCCTTCACAAAAGTGGGAGTTAGACAGAGGTAGGACACTACAGACCTGTCAGTTTGACCTCAGTGGTAGGAAAAATGATGGAATCACTTCTGAAGGAAAGAACTGTTGAGTACCTAGAGGCCAGTGGGGCACAGGACCCAAGGCAGCATGGATTCACAGCGGGAAGGTCATGTCAGACAAATCTAATTAATTTCTTTGACTGAATGACCAAAGCAGTAGACCAGGGAGGGGCTGTGGACGTGGCCTACCTAGACTTTAGCAAGGCATTTGAGACAGTCCCGCACAAAAGATTAATAAACAAAATAGCCAGCCTGGGAGTGGGTCCCAGGGTGGTAGCCAGGGTAAAACACTGGTTGGATAACAGGACACAGTGGGTAATAGTAAATGGAGTCCACAGTGAAGAAAGGAGGGTTACTAGTGGGGTACTGTACTGGGGCCGGTCCATTTTAATGTCTTTATAAGTGACATTGCAGAGGGACTGGAAGGGAAAATATGTCTCTTTGCAGATGACACAAAGATCTGCAACAGGGTTGATACACAAGGTGGGGTGGAAAGGATGCAAAGGACTTGGCAAGGTTGGAGGAATGGTCAAATGTATGGCAGCTTAGATCCAATGCAAAGAAGCAAAGTAATATACCTGAAACAAAAAACCCAGGGAAAAGCACACAATGGGGTGAGATACTGACAACAACAAAAATGGAAAGGGACCTGGGGGTAGTCATATCAGACGACCTAAAGGTGGGCAAGCAATGTGAGAAGGCAGTAAGGAGAGCTGAGGGGATACTGGGATGCATAGGGAGAGGCATCACCAGTAGAAAACAGGAAGTTGTTGGCCTTCTGTACAGACAGTTGGTAAGACCACATCTGGAGTACTGTGTACAGTTCTGGAGACCCCATCTCTGCAAAGACATAGACAGGGTGGAGAATGTCCAGAGGAGGGCAACCAAAATGATGCAGGGTCTGCATCAGAAGACGTATGAAGAAAGACTAAAGGAACTAAAGATGTATAGCCTCGAGGAAAGGAGGGAGAGGGGGAACATGATAGAAACGTTCAAATACCTCAAGGGAATCAACAAAGTCCAAGAGGGTAGCATCTTTCAGAAAAAGAGATGTGCAAAAACAAGGGGGCACAATTTGAAGAAAGAGGGGGCGGCTCAGAGGTAATGTGAGGAAGCATTTCTTCACAGAGAGGGTTGTGGATACATAGAACAGCCTTCCTGAGGAGGTCACAGAGTCAAAAACAGTGGGGGAATTCAAGAATGCATGGGACAGACTTAAGGCAATTCTAGTGGGGGGTAGGAGGAAGTAGGCTGTTGGTTAACTAGGATCTGCAGCTTATCCGATAGGTAGGGAAATGGGCAGACTAGGTGAGCCAAGCGGTCCTTATCTGCCGTCAAATTCTATGTTTCTATGATTTTATGTTTAACTGGATTACGGACCGGAGGTTTAAGGTGAAGGATTACCTTAAGAAAAGTTTTGGAGACCTCCAACTGTGTGATGGTTTTTTCCTCCACCGGAAGGTGGTAGGTGGAAACCGCAGAAAGGTGCACTTTCAGAGATGAGTAACTGAGGCCTGAATCAGATAAGTGCAAGAGGTACTCAAGGACCTGGGGCGCCAAGCAAGAGAATGGGTCCAAGCCTTGGCCGTGTCCCAGATAGAGAATCTTTTCCAGTTCATAGCATACGCAGACCTGGTGGAGGGCTTCCTGGCCTCCACTAGGACTTGGGCAACTCGAGAGGAGACACCAAAACATAAGACTGCTATGTTCAAAGGTGCCATGCATGCAGGTGGAGAGACCAGAGGCTCGGATGCACCAGGCTGCCCTGTTCCTGAGACAGAAGGTCATGGGAGAGAGGAAGTGGTACCGGGGGTTCCAATGCTAGCTGCTGCAGCAGAGGGAACCAAATCTGCAGAGACCAGAGGGAAGCTATAAGAAAGATTGTTCACTTGGGAACATAAGCAGGAGGCTGGTAAGGACAGAGGTCTGGGGTTATATTCTGTTTTAACTGAAATATTTGAATAGTTTTGTGCGTGAAATTAGTTCTGTGTTTTAAAAATTACTACTCTGAGTTAGAACTGTTACTTGGGCTGTGATATTGTAACTTTTGAGGCTTGGGAACACTTGTTTGGCAGTGATAATTAGAGTGTAATTTAAATGTGATGTTTGCCTGGTGGTGGTAACAACCCTCCCACCCGTCCTGTTTTGTAGGCTTTCTTAAATACTGAAAAGCCACTGGGGGTTGGGATTGAAGGGCTGTGTATTTCCGTTTGGGACTGAAATTCGAAGCAACAGGAACTGGTGGGCCTGTGACATCATACGGTACCTGATGTCTGCATACACACACTGTTAGTGGGACTGGACACACACTGGACTGTATGTGTTTGTGAGACTTGGGAACTTTATTGGTGGGGTTGAAATTGGGTTTGTAAATAACTGCAGTCAGTATAGACAGAAACTGTATTCCAGGGGGAAGGGACTGAGAAAAGGGGGTGTTCCATTATAAACAGAGGGGGACAAACAGGGTGGCCATATTCCACCATGGCAGGCATCTTCGGAAGGGTTGTAGGCTGCACAGGCTGTGGGATGGCAATAATTCTCAATTGGGCCTGGAGAGAGGGAGGTTGCCCACTCTGTAGACAGCTATCTTGTATCAGGAGTGAGGTGTATTGGTTAAGGAGTAAGCTGAGGGAGCTGGGGGGTGTCCAAGGATAAGGGGTGTGGATATGGACAGCAGAAGGGTGGGTCTGTGGGGAGGCTGGGGCTACGCTCTGAAATTACAGGACGTTATGTTACAGCAAGCAGGAGGGGGGGAATATTAGGGACAGAGGACCCTTAGATAGGGATGTTGACGCTAAGGGGAAAGCGTACGGGGTGAACATTCCAAATACAAACAGAGTGGAGGGGAAAGAGTCAGGAGGGACTGTTGTGGGGAAGCCTAGTAGAGCAGACATTGAGAAGGGAGGGGCTGTTGTGGGGAAGCCTAAAACAGCAGACTGTGGGAACGGAGCAAGAGGGGAAGAAGAGGGGCAGTTTAGAGGTGCAGTCAGGGGAAACTTGGGTTACTTGATGAAGGCTGACATAGAGTGTCACAATAAATTTGAGATACTAAGCAACCTAGAGGGGGAGGGAGGGGTTGGTGGAAATGAGGAAACTGATACAGAGGCCAGGGGGAGGGAGTCGGATACCCATAGGGCATCACAGACCGGCAATGGAAAGGATAGAAATAGTCCCAGAGGGAGAAGGGGAAACATAAATGTAAAGCAGATGGGGGAGATGCAACATATTGCAGACATGAGGAAGGGGAGCATGACTGGAGAGAAACTGGGAGACAAGGAGGTGGAGAGGAGCCCCTTCAGCTGGGGGTCAGTACTAGGATGGGGCCCTAGCTAAGGGGACCCACAGAGAGCCCTCTGGAGGCAGGGTACTATTACAAGGGGGAGGATGGCGGTGTGGGGGAAGGAAACATCAGGGCAGAATAAATGGTTGGATAAGAGAGGTTAAAGGGACACCTATACAGAGGGGTCTGAGTTAAGTGGGCAAAATAACGAGGAGGCAGAAGGGAGGGTGACAGGGGTCTCTAATAAGGCAGGAAGACTCCCATGGAATTGAGATCACCGAATAAAGGGGGATGGAGGGCTGAGAGGGCATAGTGGAGGTAACCATAAGGATGATGGCGGTGTTAAGGTTCTGTTATTGGGAGACTTGATGATTAGGGGTATCCAGTGGGAGGGACAGGGGGCTGGATGCCATAGCCAGGTGAAGGTAGTGAGTACCTCTGGGCTGACAGTGCATAGAGCAAAGTTCATGGTGTATGAACTGGTTGGGGATTGTGGAGGAAACCGGATTTCCTGGTGCATTTGGGAACTAACAATCTAGAGAGAATAGCGTTTTGGAAATCCAAGCAAGTTCAAGAACTTGCCAGAGTCTGTCGGGATAATGGATGCAACATTTCCTTTTAGGAGATATTGCCAGTACCAAAGGCCTCAGTGGAGAAAAAAATTAAGATCACAGAGGTTAATGACTGGCTCAGGAAGTGGGGTGAAGAGTGGGTTGGGGGTGTTAGGGAACTGGAAAGGAGTTTGGGAGGATAAGGGACTGTATGCCAAGGACAGGCTTCATCTTACCCCATTAGGGAAGGAAGTCCTTAAACAGGGGATGGCTGACTACATTCAAGTAGGCTGGGAGGGGAGTTGCTAGCAGTCACAAAGGAAGAAAGAGACTTGGGCATCATCATCACTGATGACCTAAAATCATCCAAGCAGACCTCTAAAGCAGTAGGTAAGGCTAGGGGGGTGTTAGGGTGTATTAGTAGGGGTATCACAAGTCGTAAGAGGGAGGTAATAATTCCTCTGTACAAGACATTGGTTAGGCCCCATCTGGAGTACTGCAGCAGTATTGGAGGCCACACCTTCACAAGGACATTAACCAAATTGAGGCAGTCCAGAGAAGGCAACCAAAATGGTGCAGGGACTGCATCAGAAGACATATGAGGACAGATTAATGGAGCTCAATATGTATACCCTTGAGCAAAGGAGGAGAGAGGTGATATGATCAAGACATTTAAACACCTTAAGGGCATAAACAAGGTGAAAGAGTCTAACATGTTTAAATATAAGAAAAATAGCAGGACAAGAGGACACAGCATGAGAATAGAGGGAGGCCGATTAAGGGGAATGTAGGAAATTCTTTTTCACAGAAAGGGTGGTAGATGCATGGAATAGCTACCACAAGAAGTGGTGGCTATGAATACAGTGCAGGGCTTCAAACAGGCATGGGATAGGCATAAGGGAGCAATACAAATGACTATGAATAGATAGGTCACTGACAGAGCAAAGGCCGATGGCACATTTATAAGGTAGAAAAAGAAATGGGCAGACTGGATGGGCCTTGCGGTCCTTATCTGCCATCAACTTCTATGTTTCTATGTTTCTAAGGTGGGGTTTAAACTTGTGAGGGGGGAAGGGATAAGGGAGGGGTTGACAGAAGCCCTCTCCTCCAGATGAGGGTAGCCTTCAAACCCAAGGGGAGGGGGAACAGACTGGGGTGGAGGTTTCAGGAGGAGCAGAGGGAGGATGGAAGTATAAGGAACCTGGGTGGGGTTCGACAAAGGGGATAAGGGGTGGGGTTGGTGTTAGTAAATGGGAACCTGGAAACAAATTGCCAGAGTTCCAGGCCATGTATTCGAGGATGTGGCGGCGGTCATGGAGAAGTGGGCCATCAAAAACCATGACTGGGACCTAAACATGCAGGGGTACACTATGCTTAGGAAGGATAGAAAGGAGGGCAGAGGGATGGAGTGGCTATGTTCATTAGAGATGACATAGAAATTGCTAGGAGTAGAAGAGGCAGAGGAAGCGTGGCGGTCTTATGGGTCTGCCACGATCCCCAACAGGAGATAAGGTCAAGCTGGCTGTAGTATAAGACCCCGGGATGAGTGATGTTCTAGAGGATGGTTTGCTGGACAACATCATTGCCCAATGTGGACCAAAAGGGAAGGATGTGGTGTTGATGGGGACCTTACTATGCCAGGTACTAACTGGGGAACCAAGTGTCCTCTAAGGTGGCCAAGGAGCAGAGGCTGCTGCCGGCTTCCAGGATGTGTTCTTAACACAGCATGTGATGGAGCCCACAAGGAGGGGCATGTCCTGGATGTGGTTCTGGCAGATGGGGATCTGGTAAGGGACCTGGTTGTAGAGGACCCCCTGACTGGGGCGACCACAATACTGTCTGGTTTCAAATAAGCATGGGGGATCTAGGACACTAGCAGTTGACTTCAGGGGGCAGACTTTGCGGGCATGGGAAATATTCTCAAGGATCACTTGAGAGGATTACATCAATGACAAGTGTGGAAGGGAGATGGGAGGTCATAAAGCGGGACTTCATGAGGCAGTCAGGATCTGCGCTAAGTTGAAGCGTGAGAACAGGTCCACACAAACCATGCTGGTGGTCCAGTGAGGTGCAGGTGACGGTCAGAGAAAGGCGCCACAAAAATATAAAACAACAAGAGGGGATAGGGATAAGGAAATGTACCATCTTGCATCTAGAAAAGTCACCCGGATGGTGAGAGGAGCAAAGTCCAGTACAGAGCAGCGGCTGGCACAGGGGATACATGGAGGGGAAAAGGGGTTCTTCCGGTACATTGGGGAGAGGAGAAAATCTAAGGGCCATCTCAGCAGATTGAGATCAGAAGGAGGGTGGGTGGAAGAGGCGAGGGACCAGGCAGAGGTATTTAACGAGTACTTTGCCTCTGTGTTCACTAGGGAGGGGGATGGGATATCTACAAAGCAAGGCATGATGGGGATAGAAGTGGCAGTGAGTGGGATCAGGGGAGCAACAGAAATGGAGCAAGAGGAGGAGAGGTACCCCAGGGTGTCACATCTGGACAAGGATAAAGCCAGTAGGTGGAGGGAACGGATGATGCTATCTCCGCCAAAAGAGTGTGGTTAGCCTCAAGGCCCTAAAGAAAGACAAATCCCCTGGGCCGGATGGCATTCAACCGAGAGTACTATGGGAATTGGCAGACATACTGGCTGCACCCCTGGCGGAGCTCTTCAACAGGTCACTTGAGACAGGGAGGGTACCTAGGGATTGGCGAGAGGCACATGTGGTGCCAATCCATAAGGGGGTCGAGGGAAGTACCAGGTAACTACAGACCCTTCAGTTTGACCTCGGTGGTGGGAAAATTAATGGAGAGTATACCAAAGAGCGATTGGGGTGTACTGGAGGAGGTGGGAGGTCTGGATAAGTCGGCAACATGGGTTTGTGCCAGGTAGATCATGTCAAACCAATCTTGTGGAGTTCTACGAATGGGTAACATCAGAACTGGACAGGGAAAGCCTGTGGATGTATTATTCTTGGACTTGACAGGCGTTTGACTCTGTCCCACAATGGTCTGGTGGAGAAACTGATTGGTTAGGAGTAGGCCCTTTGATGGTCAGATGGATTGAAGCTGGTTAGCTGGGCGCACCCAGAAGAGTAGTGGTCTGTGGGAGCTCTCAAACCCTAGAGAGGTTGGTAGTAGGGGTACCATGAGGAGCTCAGTCCTGGATTCGGATCCTGTTTAATGCATACATATCTGACATCAGGGAGGGTATAGGGTGTGAAATGAGTCTCTTCGTTGATGACTCCAAGATGGGAGCAGTAGTTGAGGGAGAAGAGGGAGGTTGGCCTGCAAGGACCTGGACACCCTGGAAAGCTGGGCTCACACATGGAATTAAATTTCAATATCACCAAGTGCAAGGTGTTGCATCTTGGGCGGGAAACCTAAACACAGGTATACCCTGAGGAGGCGCTGGAGGCCTCATTAGAGGAAAAGACCTAGGGTCATGGTGGATGCATGTATGAATAACTCTGAGCAGTGCAGGAGAGCAGCTAGCAAGGCAAACAGGATGTTGGGATGCATCGTAAGGGGGGATCACCTCTAGGAGCAAGGAAGTGATTTTGCTGCTGTACAACAGACTAGTTAGACCACACCTTGAGTACTGTGTGCAGTACTGGAGACCACACTTGAAGAGGGACATACAGCTCCTGGAGAGGGTGCAGAGGAGGGCAACTAAGATGATACGGGGCTAGGGGATTTGGTATGAGGACAGACTTGAGGAGCTCTGCCTGTTTTATTGGAGGAGAGGAGAGACAGGGGGACATGATTGAGGGTCTTCAAGTACCTCAAGGAATAAATAGGGTGAACATGGAGGGATCTTTAGACTAAAGCAGGGAGGTATTACCAGAGGGCATGGTTTGAAGTTGAAAGGAGGAAGGGTGGGAAGAGGAGGAGGTTTTTCACTGAGAGGTGGTGGACCCTTGGAATGCACTGCCTGGCGAGCTGGTTCAGAGATCCACAGTGGAGGGCTTCAAGAGAGGGTGGGACAGATGCAGAAAGTGGATGTATCAGATGATGGCCTGTCCCAGGGGGTTGGGGATGGATGATAGGGGTTTCTGGAACACAAGGGAGGGGAGGGCCTCGGCACCCAACTAGGGATCTGACGTTCGAGCAGACTCGATAGACCGTAAGGCCTAATCTGCTGGCAAATAGTATGTTAGTATGTTAGTATCATATGAGCACCCTCTGCCTGAAGCTTCAGCAGAACCTTCTGAAGAATTGGAAAGGGAGGGAAGGCATACAGAAACCTCCCTGTCCAAGAGAGACACAGCGCATATCGCCAAAAAACACCACGCCCAGGAACGAGCAAGCAAAAGCTGGGTACTTCTGCGTTGAATGGGGAGGCGAAATAGGTCCATCTCTGGCCGTCCCCACTGATCAAAGAGATCTTCCACTACTTCCTGCTTAGCTCCCACCCGTGAGCCCGTGCGACAGTGCAGCTGAGACTGTCCACCAGGACGATGTGAACTCCCGGGACATGGACTGCTGTCAAAGACAGGCCATGCTGGACTGCCCAGTACCACACCGCATCGCTCCCTGCAAAGAGGGTACGATCGGGTGTCTCCCTGTTTCTTGATGTACCAAACCGTGGCCGTGCTGTCGGTCTGGATTAGGAGTGTTCCCGGTAGTAAGAGAGACTAAAACACTTAGAGAGAGTAGAGCACAGCTCTCATCTCCAGAATGTTTATATGCAGGTGCTCCTCTTGCTGTGACCATCTCCCTTGAGTCTTATGGTCTCCCAGGTGGGCTCCCCAGCCCTGACCAGAGGCATCCGTCGTGAGGGATGGGGGATGGAAGGAAATCCCCAAGGAGAGGTTGGATTATTCCTGCCACCAGAGGAGATCCCTCTCCATACTGCCGAAGACCAGGACTCTGTGGGTCCATGTCGTTCGAACGCTGGTCCTATTGGACCCCGAGGGTCCACTGGGTCACCCTCACATGCAGTCTGGCCAAGGAAATTGTGGGGATGGCAGCCGCCATGAGACCCATCAGGGGAAGGACAGAGTGCACTGTGGTCCAGCGTATTATATGAACCTTAACTGTACCTCATTTTTCTAGGATGTACTTATATGTATTGGTGCATAATAATCTTATTTGTATATAGTTTCATTTTGCTTTTTATATGTTGCCTTTTTATGCAGTCTCTTGACTGTTTACATGATTTAGGACCTCCTTGTGAAAGAGCTTGCTCAACGGAGTTTTCCTGCAATAAACTTGAAACTTTAACTTCAACAAACACAGCTTGCTGAATCAAAGCTTCCGCCCTGTCCTTAGGTAAAAAGGCCCTGCCGTGGACAGTATCTAGCACCGCCTCAATAAATTGGGAGGCGCTGAGAGGGTGAGAGTTGAGACTTGGGATAGTTCACAGTGATGCCAAGTCTGGAAAAGAGGTCCAAGGTGGAGGACAGAGAATCCATCAGACTGTCCTGAGACTGTGCTGACAACAGCCAGTCGTCCAGGTAAGGGAACACGTAAATTCCCTCGCGGCGCAAGGCCACAGATACCACCGCCAGGCACTTGATAAACACCCGAGGTGCGAAAAGGGAGGGCCTTGAACTGATAGTGGTTCTCCTGAAAAATGAAACCCAGGAAACGGCGGTGGGCCTGGAGGATAGGTATGTGCAGGTAAGCGTCCTGCATGTCCAGCGAGCACAGCCATTGGTTCTGTTGGAGCAGGGGTAAGAGTCCCTGGAAAGTTAGCATGTGGAACCTCTTGTACTCCACAAAGAGGTTGAGCAGGCTGAGATCTAAGATGGGCCTTAGATCTCCTGTCTTTTTGAGCACTAGGAAGAAATGGGAGTAATATCCCCTTCCTATCTGCCTGAGAGGAACCCGCTCTATGGCTGACTTTTCCAACACAGCCTGGATTTCCTGCTGAATGAGATTCTGATGGTCTGATGGGCAGTGAGACCCACCTGGAGGGTTGATCGGAGGGTCTTTCCAGAAACTCGATTGAGTGCCCTCTTGCAATGAGCTGGAGTACCCAAGCGTCTGCAGTTATCGCCTTTCACCCTTCTAGGTGAAGGGCAAACCTTCCCCACACTGGTTCCTCGCAAAACACGGGGGAGGAGGAGGATCCTCTGAGTCAGGAGGTGGAGGAAGGGCCGCTTTACTACCTCCAGCGGCCTTTTTGGCTTTTGCCTGGGGAGTCTGGGCACCAGAACCAGTGGTGCAGCATTTCCCTGGTTCTGCCTAGTCCACCACTTCTGGGGGCGACAAAACGTCCGCTCGGGTTTTTGGCCGGAGCGATACATGGAGTGGACATCCCCAAGGGACCTGCCGCTTGTAGCTCCGTTATTAATCTTCTGTGTCACCGCCAAACAGGACGGAAACCCTGAAGGAAGCATCCAGAAAAGTGGTTTGGACATCTTGTGCCAGTCCCGCAAGCCAGAGCCAAGCCAGACGTCTCAAGTAAACGCCCAAAGCTGTGCATCAGGCTACCGAATCACAGGTGGCATGCAACGCATGGCGGCAGAAAGATTTGCTAAGTCTCACCTTTTCCAGAAACCTATTTCTGAGATCCTCATCCGGAATAGCTTGAATCTCCTTCTCCAAGTCAGATAAAGCTGACTTTTGGGAGGACACCATGTGGGCCACGTAATTAAGAGATCGAACGGCACAAGAGGAGGAAGCGCACACCTTGCGGCCATATTGGTCCATCTGTTTGAACTCCTTGTCCAGAGGGGAGGTGCTCAGATGCTTCGGCTTAGCTGACCGATCATGAGCCGCAGTGATAACTATGGAGTCGGCCTTAGGTCGACTCATTAGGTGGCATGCCCCTTCCGGGGGGTGATGAGTCCTGTCAGCCTTTCTAGAGACTGCAGGTATAGATGATGGTTGTTGCCATATTGTAGCAGTTAAGTCCTCATGCGGCCCCATTCATGGTGGGATGGGGAGGGGGGCCGCAATAGTTAGGTGTAGGTGCTCAGCAAACCTCTTCCTTTTTGGGTCCATCTCCTGAGATGCCCTGCCGTAGACCTGCTGGATGGATCTGAGGAGTTCTGCAAATGGTGGATCCTCCAGCAGAGACTTGGGTTGCAGTTCTATAGGGGAATGAGGCTCCGAATGACCAGCAGAGTCGGAGTCTGAGTCGGAAGACTCCGGTCTGCTAAGTAAAGAAGACACGTCAGGTACCACCTCCATGACCTTGGCTCCAGAAAAAAAAAAAACATTGGGCACCTGCCTGAGTCCCTGTCCGATGACCAGTGGTTGACTGGGGATGGGCTCCTAGCAACTGCCCTATAGGTCAGTGTGGAAGCCACGGCCAGATGGGGTTGTCCCAGCTCCTGCAGGAGTTGCAATTTGGCATCTTTCCACCAGGCCGGAATTGTCTGTTGTGGTTCTGGCTGAGAAGGAGGAGGTGGAGGAGGCAGCGGAGGCTGATAGCCTGGGTACCCCAAGGGAGAGTCTGGGGGTAGCCCGGAGTCTGGTACCAGTAGGGGTAAAGCTGATGGTACCCCTGGTACATATGGCCCGACGTTGGGTACCCTGGCGATGGCCCCCCTGGCGTCAGGTAAAATGGGAACTGCGGCGGCGGACAGATGGGACAGTTGCCAATAGGACCCGATGGTGGAGGGGCCAAAGGCCCAGAAGGTGGCAGGGCTGATGGACCACTGGGAACATGAGGGTCCGTCGGCAGGCCTGGTGTCTCAGTCATGATCCCTGAAGGGCAAGGAGAGGGCTCCGGCATAGGAGCATAAAATTCTGAGGCCATCCCCGAGTCAATAGGAATGTGAGCGGGAGACTGGCCTGGTGCCAGGGCTGAAAAGGGCACGTCTGGTCCGAGAAAGGCAAGGGGGTAAAGGAATTGAGACCCCCCCTTTGACAGGTCCGCTGGGGAAGTGGGAAGCTCGGATGGAAGGCCCGACGCAGGAGAAGTCTCCTGGACAGCAGTACTCGAGTCCCAGAGGTCCAGGGAAAATGAGAGGTCGGGCTGGGTCAAGGAGAGCCGGGGAGGGAGAACCCTCGTGGGACACAGGGGAGCCTGGAAACTGGCTCTGCGCAATGTTGGAAGCTGCCGTAGGATCCGACAGGAGAGCTTCGGCCAAGCGGTCGCTGGGCAGGCCAGTGATCGACTGATCGGCCTCAACCAAGCAGATGTCGGTAATGTCGGCGTCTGACTCATCGGTCGTGGTCGAGCGGACAACAGAGGAGCTGGAGTCCGGCTTACCAACCGAGGCTGTGCACCCGGCGGCGGAGCCAGAGGGAAACTTATCGCCAAAGAGCTGTCTACAGGCCCCGAAGACAGATCCTCCTGAGAGGAACACCCTTGCTGCCCACTGACCGAGGCAGGAGGGAGAAGGCGACTGATCCGCCATGGTGGACGGAGACCTAGGAGGAGGAAGAGGAGTACTCACTGAGGTGGAGGCCCCACCTGAAGTGGCGTCGGCTGTCTGGCGATGCTGAGTAGAGGGAGACCAGTCCCGTTTCCGGCACGTCTCCTTCTTTTTCTTGCGCTCAAAGGTGGATGAAGAGGAACAGTCCCGCAGATCCTGAAGCTCCTTTTCCATTGATGCAAGCCGTTGTTTTAAAAGATGGGCATCGAGGGCCTTCTAGCGCGTGACGCGTGTGGCCTGGTTAAAGGACTGGCAAATATCGCAATCTGCCACCCGATGTTTTGGGCCCAGGCAGAGGACGCAGCGGGAGTGATTGTCTCCATGCAGGATCCGAGTGCCGCACTGTGAGCACTTCTTAATTCTTCGTGAAGACATGCAACTAAATTACACGAAAAAGATTTAAAAATTTTGGAAAATACTTAAGCAAATGGCAATCGACTGTAGCCAAGTTCACTGTGCGGTCCCACGAGTGCAGGTCGATGGCAGGAAAGAACTGCAGGGCAGGTATGGGGACCACCCCCTATATACTGCCATGCCAACGTCCCAGCATGCGACACTGGGGGCAGTCCCCTGCTATGTACTGCTAGCTAGAAGTTTGCCGTGAGGTCCGGACACCAGGGGCACAGTCCTATATGTGAAGACCTACTGCAGGAACCCTCTCGTAATAAGATCATAATCTTTCTTGGAATGCACAAAATTTGGAGAATTATGTTGTCTTAGATTCCTTGTACACTGCAATCCACATCAGCAGCCAAGGTAACAAAGACAATGATCTGTAACGTAAACAGACAAGAATTCTTACAAACTAGGGCTTCATTATTTAAATCTAGATCCGACTTCTGTTCCACCCATTAAAACCCTGTAATTTCTGCCTACAGTATAAGAGAATTGTTACAAGGAAGGTTAATACACTGCTCAATTTGAAACCAGCTGCTAAATATAACAATTTACCAAACAGTGAATTAAAAGCACTTAAAGAACTGCAGGAGTTCCCGAATGTGTGTTTAAAACAGCAGACAAAGTGGGGATGTGGTGATGATGACTGAAGATTATGGATTTGTTGACCAGCGGCCAAAGTAAGGAGGCGCTGAGTGCTAAATCGCACCCATAAACCAGCAATTAGCATCTGCTTCTTTAATTCAGAAGGAAGCAGAAGCACTGGATGCAGCGCTATCTCTTTAGCGCTTGCTGCAGTCGTTGTGTGGCATTCTTCTGTGGAGGTATGCTCCTGGTCAACTTGCGCGAGTTGACCTCCTGCTCCTGGTCAACTCGCACACATTGTCGCTACCCCTTTCAAGGACATGCTTAAGGAGGTGGGTCCGCACATAGTACTTGGGAGGGGACTGCCACACATACCGCTGACTGGAAGTGGGAGTGGGAGGACTTGGCTGTGCAAGTCAGGAGGGGGTGGGGGAGTGTCACTATCGCAAGAAGGAGAGTTGGAGAGGAGGATATGGTGGGAGTGGGACTTGTCTCTGCAAGTCTGGCTGTCACTGAGTCAGGAGAGAGAGTGTCACTACCACGGGAGGGGGAGTCAGACTGCAGGACACTGATGATGTTGTGAGGGGAGGGACTTGTCTCTGCCAGTCTGCCTGTCACTTAGATTTAGGAGAGGAGTGACTAAAGAGTGCCTGAAGGACGTGAAGTTGGGGGGGGTGCTGAAGACTGTGCGCTGGGGGGGTCAGAGGTTGACGTGCTCATTTGGGAGCGAGTCTAGGGGCTTTGTCAGATGACCTCCATATGTAACAGGCCAATGAATGATCACCATTTTCACCGACAGTGCCTGCATATGACTTGCTGTAAGTTGTGTCAGACACAATCTTTCAGTGAATCAGGTGTTTTGGAGGGCAGGACTTGGAAGGGTTTTCCTCACCAACAACTCGCTCTCCTGTCACAATTCTAAAGTGGGAGCAGATAAAGGGGAGGGACACGAGAGGACATCAACTGAGACTGGAGGGGGTTAGATTCAGGAGAGAGATGAGGAAACATTTTTTCAAGGAAAGAGTGGTGGACAAAAGGAACTCTTTGCTGGGTGAGATAGTGGCCTACAGGATGGTAGACAGCTTCAAGAGGGGTTAGGACAGGGTAAGGGGTAATAGGATGGGGGATAGAGAAGGGCAGCAGCATTATAAGGTGCTAGCTGCACACTGGCGCATACTTGATAGACCATGAGGCCTGTTTCTGCTGGCATTTTCGTATGTTCGTCATATACTAGGACATTGTGATCAACCACTACCAACTGCGGCTGAATATAACAAAAAATTATTTATAGGAGGCATTTGGCAGGATTAAGGAACCTACGTGCTCAGAGAAGTTTAGGGGAAGCAGTTTGTGTTTTAAGTTCTGTATTGCAGTTGCCTGTTAAGCAATAAAGCAGCTTAGACTACCTTTGATTTTCTACCTGCCCTGGGTAAGATTTGTGATACTTTTTTGTAACAAAAAAAAAAAAACTACTTATCTCACATGGGATCCGAAATAAGATCAGCCTGTTTGCAGACGACACCAAAATGGGGGTGGCGGTTGATGATGTTGAAGGTTGGAAGGGGCTACAGGACAACCTAACTAAACTGCAGGAATGGTCAGAACATGGCAGCTGGGGTTCAATGCCAAGAAGTGCAAGGTAATGCACTTTGGAGCAAAGAATCAGGGGAGGGACTATCAGCTGGGAGGGGTACAGTTGGGTAGCACCATGGAGGAAAACAGGTACATATAACGGGGAGCATGAACAACTCTGCTCAGTGTAGGAATGCGGCAGTGAAGGCCAACAAGATGCTGGGGTGCATAGCGAAGGGAATCTCCTCCAGAAGTGGGAAGGTAGTCCTCCCCCTGTACAGGTCACTGGTCAGGCCACACCTAGAGTACTGCACGCAGTTTTGGCACCCGTACATGAAGAAGGATGTCAGATTGTTGGAGGGGGTGCAGCGTAGCGCAACAAAGATGATCCAAGTATTGGACAGCAAGCCCTACGAGGAAAGGCTGAATGAGCTAGATATGTATTCCTTGTTGGAGAGAAGGGATCGGGGGGACACGATTGAGACCTTTAAGTACTTGAAAGGGATAAACAAGACTCTAACAGAGGGGATCTTCAAATTAAGAAGAAGTGACATGAGAGGGCATACTTTCAGACTGGAGGGGGGCAAGATTCAGGAAGGAAGTAAGGAGACAGCTCTTCATGGAAAGGGTGGTGGGCAAGTGGAACACTACCACATGAGGTGGTAGCCTATAAGACAGCGGGCAGTTTCAAGAGGGCATGGGACAGGGCGAGGGGGAGGGTAAATCTGAGGAGGGGAGGAGTGGGAGGGGCAGCTGCAAGATGAGGGGCTAGCTGCACAATCGAGCAGACTCGACAGACCGTGAGGCCCATTTCTGCTGGCATTTTTGTAAGTTCGTACTTTTGAGGGGGAAAAATAAGTATACACTCTTTTCTGCTCTGCAGACTGCTGAGTATATTCAGCAGTGAAGCAACAAGGCATTTTCTGCCTGCACTGTGTATTTCTAAAAGATTTTATTTGGTATAAAAAGTACTTTTGAGGGGAAGAATACACATTTTACTTTCCGCACTGCAAACTACTGAGCAAAATTAAAAGCAGGTGTACTGTCAGATTGGGACATTTTCTGACTGCACAGGGCATCTGATCTGTAAAAGGTATTTTTTGTATAAAAATACTTCTGAATTAATTTTCTGCACTGCAGCTTGCCGAGCAAAACTGAAAGCAGTATTGTTGTACTGTGACATTTTTTGCCTGCATCAGGCATTTGTAAAAGATTTCCTGGTGTATTGTGAGGGGAAAATAAGCATTATCATTTTCTGCACTGAAGCCTACTCTGTGTAAATATATAAAATTTACTCTGAGTTGCTCTACGTCATCTGTCTCATTTGACCACTCTCAGGGTCCCAGGAGTATATTAATCCATTCTTGTTGCCAGAACAACATATTTTTTCAGTGTTTACCACAAAAACTAATCTCTACACCCCACTGTCTCTCAGTCTGTGATCACTTTTAGTGCATTAAGTTTCTGGAGCTTATTTATCCTAGCCTAGTTTGCCTTGGTGACATTAATCTGAATGTTTAAAAAATATTTACTGTGTAATTTTCTATGTTCGTGTCTCAATGCCTCTGTGACCACACAACTGTTCTACACATAAAGTTACTGAAAGCACTTATCCTGGCCTAGTTGCCTTGTGGCATTAACCTTGATTAATTAAGAAAACTATTTACTTCTCTACGTCCAAGTCTGTCTCTGTGATCGTATTTACTGGGAGCTTATCCTGGCCTAGCTGCTTTGTAACATTGCTCTGAGTGTTTAAAAAATATTTAATCAGGGAGATAAATCTCTTTGGCCGAGTCTGTTATACTGGTAGTAAGCGACTATGCTACTTGATAGCCAGAAGCAGTTCCAATGCATACTGTTACAGCTTCAAAAGTTGCAGCAGAGTTTTCAAAAATTTTCAGCAGAGTGGGCATACCACAAGAAATTATTGCTGATCAGGGCAGTAATTTTGGTGCTGCATTACTTAAGGAGCTGTACAGACTACTAGGTATCACTGCCATAAGAACCTCCCCCATCACCCTCAGACAGACTGTCTTGTTGACCGTTTTAACCAAACCCTAAAATGCATGTTAAAAAGGTTTGTAAAAGGGGAAGGGAAAGACCGGGACCAATACTTGCCTTACCTACTTTTTGCTTACAGAGAAGTGCCACAGGCATAAACATGGTTTTCACCATTTGAAATGCTGTATGGTAGAAAGCCAAGAGGGCCACTGGATGTGATAAAAGAAATGTGGGAAGATAACCCCACTCAGAAACAATCTATAGTGTCTTATATGTGTGCCCTAAGAAAGAAGCTGCCAAAATATGTTGAAATTGCCCATAGTAATCAGGAAGAGGCCCAAAACCAGCAGAAGGTATATTATGACCACGAGGTAAAAGATAAAATTACTCACCATAGTAATGTTGTTTCTTCTAATGGAGTCTTGCTGTATTCTGACCATACGCAGTTAGCCCCAGCACTTGAACTGCCCCAGAGAGGAAAGGGTTAACTCTATGCAGCAGCACAGAACGTTGAGCTCGAGCTCGGTTTTCAAACCTCTGTCTCTGGTACATCTCAGTGTAACCGTCAGATTCTTAAGAGCAAACTAACTATAGGTATGGAAATGGTTTAAATTTAGGCCAAAAGGCAACAAACTTGGGTCCAAAAGACTCAAGTTGAGAACCCAAGAAAAAAGGTAGTGAAAAATATATATCAATATAAAAGCAACAGTAATAAAACAATTACGCCACCCTGAAGAGAGAGGGTGCAAGGCAAACTCCTGAGGTGCAACACTGTACCTGCCAGCCCACGTCCCAAAAATACAGGTTACTCACCTGTAACAGGAGTTCTAGGAATGGTATATGTTGTTCATCCACACTCATTGGCAGGTATCCTTGCCGCTTTAAATCTTGCCGGAAGGTCTTCAAGCTTGCTCCTCCCACCCACCCGGGTGGTATAACTCTCGGCTCCGCCCCATGATGCCGATCTGGCCCGCTGGAAGCTCAGGTTGTCGGTCAAAGCCGGGAGGTCGGGTGGAGTGTGTGGATGAACAACATATACCATTCCTAGAACTCCTGTTACAGGTGAGTAACCTGTATTTCTAGGGACATGGATATGTTGTTCATCCACACTCATTGGCAGACTCTAGCAGTTCTCCGGAGGAGGGAGGCAAGACGCACACCCCAATACTTACTTGGGAAAGAGAGACTGGAGAACCGAGGCCCCAAAACCAGCATCCCGGTGACTCAAGGTCGATGTGGTAATGGGTAATGAAGGTGTTTGCTGACTTCCAGGTAGCAGCCTGCAGATTTCCTGGATAGGGACGTCCCTGGAAGCAGCCACCGTTGCAGCAAGTGCATGGTAGAATGAGCTCTTATCCCTCTGGGAGGCTCCATGCCCGCCAACCTATAGCAGAGATCTATGCAGGAAGTGACCCACCTGCTTATCGTCCGCTTGGCTGCAGGTCTGCCAGGTGCGGCTTCAGCGTAGGTGACAAACAGCTGGCGAACCTCTCCCCGAATTTCAGCCGTGCGCTCCTTATAATAAGCGAGCGCCCTTCTAGGGTCCAAAGTATGGAGCCTGTATTCGGCCTCCGAGGTGTGATTGGGGTAGAACACCGGCAGAGTCAACACCTGGTTAAGGTGAAACTCCGACACCACCTTCGGAAGGAATTTCGGTTGGGGGCGCAGGACAACCTTGTCCTGTGGAAGACCAGGTAAGGAGACTCAATGAAAGCCTGGAGCTCTCCCATCCTTTCCTGGCTGACGTGGATAGCCACCAAGAAGGCTTGCCTCCACGACACAGGTGAGAGAGAGCACCTGTGCATAGGTTCGAATGGCTTGCCCATGAGCTTTCTGCCAGTACTCAGCAGTAGATCCCACGGAGGTGGGGGTTCCTGCACTGGAGGGAATGTGATCAAGGCCTTGAAAAGCCAGACCACTTTCCCTCCTGCGCTACTCGACTGCTTCCCGGCCCGCGCCTGGTAAGCAGAGATGGCTGCCAGGTGCACCCTAGGCCGCCGACCTAAGCCCTTGATTAGAAAGGGACCATAAATAGTCCAAGATGCTTGCCAGGGAACAGGAGGAAGGGTCCAAGCCCTTGCCTGACACCAAATGGAAAACCTTTTCCATTTGAAGGCACTTATTTCTAGTCGACTCATACGGAGACGCCTCAACTACATTGAGGACCTCGTCCGGGAAAGACCCAAGGCCTGAACTCTGGCCGCCAGGAACCAGGCCGTCAGGTGCAGGGATTGAAGGTCCGGATGGAACACCTTCCCTGATTGACTGAGAGCAGGTCAGGCGAGCTGGAAGCTGCCGCGGAGTCCTGGAGCTGAGACTAGGAGATCTGGGTACCAGAACTGGCGAGGCCAGTCTGGGGCTATCAGAATCACCTCCTTGTCCCTCCTCGCCTTGAGAAGCACCTTGTGGATCAAGGGAAATGGGGGAAAGGCGTAAAGAGGCCCGGGGTCCACTGCCTCAAGAAGGCATCCCCCTGCAGCGAGCCCTGCTGAGGGGGGCGGGCATGGAACAGTCTCAGCTTCGCGTTCTCCCTGGAGGCGAACAGGTCCACCTGAGGTGTGCCCCAATGGGAGAACAGATGCTGTACTACCTCCGGCAGGAGAGACCACTCGTGGGATGCAGCCCCTATCCGGCTCAGGGCATCGGCCAGGGTGTTGAGGCTCCTGCCACATGAATGGCTAGGAGATCCGCCTCCAGGCTGCGCCACGTGACCATCTTGGAAACTTCCTTGCATAGAAGCATGGAGGCGGCGTCCGCCCTGGCGGTTTAGATAGAACATGGTGGTATTTATCCGTCTGGTTCGGACCACTTGACCCCGAGGAGGAGCGGACAAAACGGTGAGAGCTAGGCGGACGCTCGGGCTCCAGCAGGTGATGTGGCATCGGACTCCCGCGGGGACCAGAGGCCATGAGCCCGGTGTTCCCCAGATGGGCACCCCAACCCATCAGAGAGGCATCGTCGATAGAGACCGCGCGGGTTCGGGCGGAGAACGGGATGCCCTCCTGCAAATGATCTGGAACGGTCCACCACTGGAGGCGCTCCACATCCCTGAGTCAGCGACACAAGCTGGTCAAAGGATCGCAGCGTTGTGACCACTGGCTGGCCAGTCCCCACTGAAGGGACGCATGTTCCAGCGGCCCAACGGACACGCTGGTGCAGGCGCCATGAGACCCAGGAGGCGCAGGAAGTCCCGGGCAGGGGCGCAATTGCCCAGCCAAGAAATGATCCCGACAGGAGGAAGAACCCAGCCTGTCCACATGGGGCATCGCTCGAAGAGAGTCGAGCTGCGCCCGATGAATAAATCACCTGCTTTGGCTCCGAGTTCCGACTTGGCCTCGTTGATAAGGAGGCCCAGTTGAGGAAACAGACCTGGAGGGCCAGATCTCTGGACCACTCCGCCTCTCCTTCTGGAGGAGCTGACTATCAGCCAGTCGTCCAGGTAAGGGTACACCCGGACCCTCGGCGCACTTGAAATGCTGTCACCACTGCCATGCATTTGGGTGAAGACCCTGGGAGCTGGAGACAAGCGAAGGGCATGGCCTGGAACTCGAAAAGGATCCTTCCGCTCGAGGCAGAAGGATCTCTGGTGAAGACGGACGGATAGGGGCGTAAAAGCGCGTCCTGCAAGTCGGAAACGGAACCACCGCGCGTTCAGGATGGTATTATCTGAGCCAGGTGACCATCCTGAGGTTCGGACCGCAAGACTTGTTTGGGTCGTGTAGGTGAGAATGGGGCGCCAGCCCCGTCAGTTCCGGAACCAGGAAGTACCTGGACACAGACCCTGGGTCTGAAGGAGGGTCAGCACCTCTCTGCTCACCTCCTTCTGGAGGAGGAGGCGTCGATGTCGGCGAGCCGCCAGTGAGGCTGGGACCCAGAGCCCCAGGGCGGCAGCTCTGAAGGGTGGTGCCTGCTCGATTCCAGAGGCAGGCCTCCTTTACCTGCTCAAGACCCACCTGTCCGTGGTAACTTAGCGGACCAGGCGCACGAGCAGTGCCGGGCCGTCCCCACGGGGACCCAGGGTGGCGACAAGATGGGAGCGCACCCTCAGCCCGTCACTGGGCAGGCTTGGAGGAGGACGGCCGAGAGGACCTCCTGGGCCTTTTCCTCCGCCTCCTGTTAGAGGAAGCCGGCTTGGGTTTGAGATGCCAAGGCCGAGCCCTGCTGGCCCCTGGCGTTAACTGGGCGGGCGCGGGGCTGGAAGGACGAAAGGGCTTAGGCTGTGGCTTGCGGCCTTTGTCCTTCTGAAGCGGAAGAGACAGTCAAGGTAGCATTGGACTTCTCGATCCTCTGCAGGTGACCTTCACCCAGGGCGAAGAGGTCAGTCCCAAAAAGGGAACATCCGCCAACTTGTGCTGGGTATCGAGTAAAGGTGGATATCTCAGCCAAACCCATGACCTATAGCACACTGGCCGACACACGATCTAGCACATGAGTCCCCTATATCAAAGCGAGTCTGGGCAGCTGTTTGGCCACTACCTGCCTGGTCCCGCACCTGCTTAACCGTAGTCTGCAGATCGGGCGGGAAGATGAGGATCAGCCTCATCCAGGGGCCAACAGGGCATATGAGAAAAATGTGCCATGAGGGCCGGCCGAACTGGCCTGGCCTGAGAGAGGACATGGCGTGAGACTTTTGCCGACATAGGTCAATTTCTTGGACTCCTTGTCAGGAGGTTTGTCACATCCCTGGCGTTGCCAGTAGCATGACGCTGGCGGTAACAACCCCTCAGCAGAGGGTGACCTGAAAACGGACAAGGAGGAACGGTAGGGACGCATACTTCCTGGCCATCCTGGCCGGCGCAGGAGCAGGAAGCAGGCGTGCCAAAGCTCCAGTGCGGACCCACTATAGCCTCGGCCACCGGAAAACCTCGAGTCGGAGAATCCCTCGGTCCAGAATCTCCGTGAGGGATACCTGGCCCGTTTGAAGCAGGTTGAGCTCCATCCGGTGGACTCAGAGATGAGGCGAAGCAGTCCTAGAAAGGACGACAGACTGCTCGTCCATTGACTGACCTCCTGAAGACTCCAAGTCCAGTCGCTTGGAAAGGAGGAATCATCTTCGGACTCGGAAGAGTCCTTGAAGAGCTACCTCTGGCCTGAGCCACCCTTCACCTGCCGGAGTCGGTAGGGAGTGAGGTAACTGACGCCGATGGGGTGGGCCATAGCCGACCGAGAATCCTTGGTCGGAGCCCCAATAGGTGGCTGTGGAGGCGGAGTTCCACGGGTCGGTGGAACAGCTGGATTTGGCGAACAACCGGCCTGGTATAGGCTCCTCCGGATAAGTGAGGGGTTGTGTCGGCCGCTCCGGTGACAGCCACTTAATGGCCGGGAAGGCGGCGGTGAGCTTACTCCCGGCCAGGAGAGCTTTATTGCAACATGAGATCCTCGTACCCGTCGTAATTTCTGTGAAGCCTCCCTGGGCTCGAGGAGGAGGGCGAGAGACTGACGCCAGCTACCCATGATGCGAACCCGAGACGCCTATGGCGGTGGGATCGGCTGGACCGCGAAGGTCCAGACCGGGCGAGGTCCCGGAGTTTCGAGGTGCGGTGCGGGGAGGTGTCGGCGGAACAGGCACTCGCCGGCTCGGATGGTCCATCCGAGGGCTCCAGAGACGGAGGCACAAGGCGAGCCACGGGATCCCCAACTCCTCCGGAGACGCAGGAGAGGGAATCTCGGCTGCTAAAAGCGACAGCCGTCCAGCGGGTCGAAAATCTCGACTTAAATCGCGGTGGGAGTCTCGGTCAACTGACCTGACAGGGACACCGTGAGGCCAGTGGCGAAGCCGATGGTCGGACGACTCGGGAAGGACCTTCCCGCTCCAGGCGTCAGCGGAGGGGCACCCTGTCAACCTAACTTTTGGACAGGAATAAGGTCCAGCAGGCGTAGGCCTTCCCTTAGTGGAGGGACAGACCAAGCTCATGAAAGAAGCCGGGCAAGGAAGAACCCAGAGAGGCGGGATAAATGCTGCGGCCGAGAAGATCGGCCGTGCACGCCTCCTCTTGAGGCGACCATCCTTTCCGGCTGATCCGCACGAGCCACCGCCCGTAGTTATGTACACGACAACGGCCTCCTTGGACTTCACGGAGAAACGCTTCTCGGGACGGCCAGTTGTCGGGCAGCACGGTCTTCGAGGCGTGAAACCCGAGAAAAGATGAGCACAGGTCGCAAGCCTGCGGGTGGGTGCTCAGGGCCCTAAGCAGTGAACACACGTGGGGTGGATCCGTCCGAGACATCTTCTGCCCATGGGCATCTCAAAATCCGGAGTCAATTTGTCCGCCATGGCCGCGAGGATCGCGAAGATAGTCTTTGCGTAAAATTTATTTTTAAATCTGCAAAACTGAAATAGGAACCAGTCTCAAGCGCTGGGCGTCGGGAGGAACCTGAGCTTCCAGCGGTGGGAAGATCTGGCGTCATGGTGAGACGAGGTTATACCACCGGGTGGGTGGGAGGAACAAGCTTGAAGACCTTCGGCCAAGATTTAAAAGCGACAGGATACCTGCCAATAAGTGTGGATGAACAACATATCCATGTCCTAGAAACTAGTTTCTGAGAGAGGAGGAGGAGGTCAGAATACAGTGAGACTCTATTAGAAGAAACAAAATTACTATGGTGAGCAATTTTTCTTCAAAAAAAAAAAAAACAAGACTTCTGTATTCTGACAATCTGCAGATACCAAACACTCCCCGGAAGGAGGGACACAGAATCTTACTTTGAGACAGGCTCTGCAGTACTGAGGTCCAAACTAACATCACTCCTAGCCTGGATGTCAAGAGTAATGCTTGGTGAGTGTATGGACTGTTTTTTCAGGTGACTGCTTTACAGATTTCTGTGAGGTATATCTGCCAGCAGCCAGAGAAGCAGCTGTACCCTAATCGAGGATGTCCTCAGGCCTGAAGGGGTTCTTTGCCCAACTTGGCTAGCAGAATTGTAAACACAGGCGATCCACCTAGCAATAATTCTTTTAGTAGCAGGCGACCTTTTTCCATTTCCCATAGTAGAAATAATTGAAGACAGTCATTTCTGTGTGCCTTAGTATGCTCTATGTAGTAGCTAAGTGCCCTTTTAACATCTAAAACTGTGTAATCTTCTTCTCCTGAAGATGATCGAGTGAACAACACTAGAGAGAGAGAGAGAGAGAGAGAGTGTCCAGATGAAAATCTGATACCACTTTCCGTAAAACTTCTATTTCTTCTAAGGATCACCTCATCTCTATGGAAAGAGATAAGTCAGGTTCAACTGACAGGGCCTGTAATTCACTAACCCGCCTGGAGGAAGTGATAGCTACTAGGAACACAGTTTTCCAGGTCAAGTACTTAAGTTTGGCCGAACCCAGAGGTTCAAAGGGTGGCTGTATAAGCTGTGTAATGCAGACATTTAGATCCCAAGCCGGAGTAGGCTCTCTAAAAGGAGGGTTGATGTGAAACAGACCTTTGAAGAACTTACTAAAAACAGGATGAGCTGCCAGGGAAGAGCCCTTCCCTGCTGAAAGAAAAGCAGAGACAGCTGCTAGGTGAACCTTCAGAGTTGCAGGCCTAAGGCCTAAGCCATTAAGGTGAACCAGATAATCTAAGGCTGTAGCAATGTCTGCAGTATCTGGCCGAATGCCCCTCTGAACACCAAATGCTGAATCTTCTCCATTTGGAATTGTACGTTTTTCTGGTAGAAGGTTTCCTAGAGACCTTCAAAATTTCCAGTACTCCCCGAGAAAGATGCAGGCATGCATATTCTAACTCTTCAAGAGCCAGGCTTTGAGATTGAGAGACTGAAGATTGGGGTACCAAATTCTCCCTGAGAGGAGGTTAGGAAGTTGTGTCTCTTGGGAAGAGACACTGCCAGGGACAACAGCAGAGGGTACCAAGGTTGTCTGGCCCAGTCTGGAGCCACTAGTATCAATGTACAGGGTTGAGACCAGATCTTGACTAGAACTCTGAACAACAGGGGGTTGGGGGGGAGGCAAAGAGGAACCTGCCCCTTCAATCCAATATGAGAGCATCCAGAGGAGCAGTCCCTAGGACTGGAGATCTGCAGCAGAACAGGGAAAGTTGGTGATTGTCCGGGGCTGCAAAGAGATCAATCTCTGGAGTGCCCCATCTGGTGAAGACTACTTTCAGGATGAGAGGGTACAGGGACCATTCGTGATGGCCCTGGGAGATTCTGCACAAAGCATCTGCTAGCACATTGTCCTTCCCTGGAAGATGGACTGCTGTCAGGGAAGCCTGAAGGAAATAGGCTAGAGACCACAGTTTCGTGGCTTCTGTGCACAGGGCCGTGGACAGAGTGCCCCCTTGCTTGTTGATGTACCACATTGTGGTGGAGTTGTCTATTCTGACCTGCACCACCTTGCCTCTGACGGAGTCTGAGAAAGTCTGAAGGGCTAGGAATACTGCCCAGAGTTCCAGGAGATTGGTCTCCACAAGAGTCTCTCCTTCATAACAAACACCCTGGGCCGGGAGGGCTCCCAAATGGGCTCCCCAGCCTAGGAGAGAAGCATCTGTGTTTAGGACGACTGAGGGAGCTTGACTGAGGAATGGGACACCTTGTCTGAGATTGTCCTGATCCAGCCACCACTGGAGAGCTTGGACCATAGTCAGAGTCACTGGAACCAGTTTGGTGAGAGAGTCCTTCTTCTGACACCAAAAAGACCTTAGGTGGAACTGAATGTCCCTCATCTGAAACCCGTCTCCTTGTACCACTGCAGTGGAAGCTGCAATGTGGGCTAGGAGTTGAAGAAAGTGTCTTGCTGGACGAGAGACCAGAGGGTGAAATGAGGAAGTGAGATATGTAAGGGCCTTTACCCTTGCTAGTGGAAGGAAGGCCTTTGCCTGGACAGTATCTAATTCTACTCCTATAAAAGTTTGGAGTTGTACTGGTTCGAGAACTGACTTGGGAAGACTGAGGAGGAACCCCAGACAGCTGAGCAGGGTCCGAGTGATTTCCAGAGCTGACTTGACCTGGTTGGAGGACTGACCTACAATGAGCCAGTCGTCCAGGCAGGGGAAGACAGATATACCCTGCCTTCTAAGGAAGGCAACTACCACTGCAAGGCACTTCGTAAACACCCTTGGAGCTGACGTTAGGCCGAAGGGCATGGACCTGAAATGATAATGGCCTGAAGGCAACTCGAACATGAGGTACTTTCTGTGGGAGCACCTGATAGGAATGTGGAAATAGGCATCCTTGAGGTCCAGGGATGCTAGCCAATCCCCTGGCCTTAGAGAAGGAAGAATTATTCCCAGAGTCACCATTTTGAATTTTGGTTTTCTGATGTGCTTGTTCAATTACCTTAAGTCTAGGATGGGTTGCCACTCCCCTGTCTTTTTTGGGGTAAGGAAGTATCTGGAGTACAGACCTTTGCCCCTGTGTTGAGTAGGAACTTTCTCTACAGCTCTGAGAGCCAGTAGAGAAGAAACCTCTGTTTCTAGAGCAATGGTTTCTGAGATGGTTGCAGGTGGCAATGACCTGACCCTCATTTTTGGGAATCTTTTGAAACTGAGATCCAGTCCATGGCTTACTACCGCAAGGACCCACTTGCCTGAGGTAACAGCCTTCCAGGCCTGGAAGTAGTAAGTCAGCCTGCCTCCTACTGGAACAGGGGAGTCAACCCGGGCTGACATATCAGGGTGTCTGGCAGGAGCCTTGGACTGGGAAGAGGATGCAGCACTGCTCATCCCCCTCCTACCTCTCCCTTGAAAGAACCCCCTCTGTGGGAAAGAAGAGGAAGCCTGGGCTTGGTAAAAAGGCCTGTGAAAAGGCCTGCCCCTGCCCCTAGACTGCTGCTTTTGAGGAGTGGCTTGCCTTTTTCTGGCCTGTAGGTGGTCCTATACTCGTCCATTTTCTTCATATAAGCCTCTGTCTGTTCCCCAAACAGAGAGTTACCCACCACAGGGAAATCCATGGCCTTAGCCTGGGTGTCCTGGGAAAGGCTAGTACATCTGAGCCAAGCAAATCTCCTGAGAGACACAGATGCAGCCATGACTCTCGATGCTACATCATTAGTGTCTACAGCAGCGCTGAACTGTACCTTAGATGCCTCAATTCCATCAGCAGCCACCTCCTCCAGCTCTTTGGCCAGCTGGGGGGGGGAAGCCTGTTTAGCCAGTTCCAGAACCGTATCCCACCCAGACTTCTGATACCTGGCTGTGCAGGCCATATAACTAGCCTGCCTGAGCCCCAAAGAGGATGCCAAGTATTGTTTCTTGGCCATGGCATCCACCTTCCTGGAGTCTTTATCTGGGGGGCGTGAAGCCAAAGGAATATTAGCCCTGTCACAGCCTGCAGCCTGCAGCCTGCACCACCCCAACATGGCTGCAATAACTGTATAAAAACTCTGTACCTGAGCCGGATAACATGTACCTCTTGTCCATTCTCTTATCCACAAGAGTTAAAGGAGTTAGGTGTTTGCAAAATCTTTTGTGTCCATTTCCCCAAAGATTTATGAAGAGGGATAGAAAATCTCTTGGACTCTGGGATGTCCATCATTTCAACAAAATCAGACTCTTTCTCCTCCTAGCAGCTTCCACCATTGGGAGCTGGAGAGTTTCAGCCACTTATTTGTAGAACAAAAAGTGGGAAGGGGACTCAAAGCCTGGGAGGAGAGACATTGGAAGGCCTGTCTGGGGAGATGTCCGGTTCAATAGGCACATCTAAGCCTCCAAAGTCGTCGTCGTCGTCGTCATCATCATCATCGGGATACTCTTCGTCTCCCTCCCTTTCCATATCATAATATGCATCTGGATCATAATCCAATGGAGTCTGATCAAACCAACCTGTCCGCCTAACCAGCGGCGACGGTTTGGACGGAACCTGGCGAAGCGACGGAATAATACTGATCGCATTGGCTATTTTGTCGGCGGTTGGAGTATGTGGTACTGGATCTGAACTGGCCGACGGTTTACTAGAATCTGCAGCTTATCCATCAGGTAGGGAAATGGGCAGACTAGGTGGGCCAAGCGGTCCTTATCTGCCATCAAATTCTCTGTTTCTATGAAAGCTGAGCAGACCCTGAATAGGGCTCTCACGCTCCAACAAGCTGAAGACTCTGCCGCTGGACGGCCCTTCCTCTGCCACTGCCCGAGCACCAAGACCCAGCCATGAAGCTCTGAAAGTCGAGCAGCCCCTGAATAGGGCTCTCACCTCCAACAAGCCAAAGACTCTGCCCCCCGCCAGCCAGCTAGACCTTCCTCTGCTGCCGCCCGAGACCCGGCCATGAAGCTCTGAAAGGTTTAGCTACAAGCCAACCAATCGGATTGCGAGCCCCATTTAGCTGTTTTGATTGCCTCCATTTGCCTGCCTCTGTATTCTTCTTGCCACTTTTTAAACATTTTGTACAAGTCTGGAAGGCGCTAACTAGGTGTTATGCTATGCTAAATGTTTTTACATATACTGTGGATGACAGCTCTTTAATGTGGAATTTTAAGGTGTACAAGTTAGGCTCCCCATTCCGCCTTTTTGGCGCCTAAACTTCCTTTGTCCTGTAAATTACCCTGTCCCCAGCCCTTACCCCCTGCTGTTTCCTTGTTCTCTCTTTTGTTTATTCTATTTAATCCCCCTCTGTTTTATTTCCCCAGACAAGCAGCCCCTTAGTAGGGCTCTCATGCTCCAACAAGCCAAAGACTCTGCCCTCGGCCGGCTGGCCCTTCCTCTGCCGCCACCCAAGCCCAGAGACCCACCCACGAAGCTCTGAAAGTACGGCTACAAGTCATCCAATTGGATTGCGAGCGCCATCTAGCTGACTGTTCCGACTGGCTCCATTTGCCTGCCTCTGTATAATCCCTGCAGGTGCTTCACACCAGCCCTCCACCCGCCCGCCCTATCTGGACATTTTTATTTATAGACTCCAAGCTCGCCCTATCTGGACATTATTATTTACAGACTCCAAGCATCACATGATATTTTTTTTTCTAACAGCCTGCTTTCCCCCATTGGCCCCTTATACCATCTCACCACTAGAGGGCTTCCTCTGCCTGTTCTCCAGTGTGCTCGTCAGTGTTGGTTCTCCCACTACTACCCCACCGCTTACCATAAGTATTGCATTGCACCCTTCTGAACTGACTAACAATGAAGATCCTAAGGCATCTCCTACCATATGTCTCTCTACTCCCGATATCCCTCCCCTGTTGCTATTACCTAGAGAACACCCAATACAAACCTCCGATCATCCAAGCTAACTATTACTCAGCGCCCTTCACAGGGATGTCCTCCTCCTCACTTGCCCTGTTTCACCTCCACTGTTTTGTACTCCCCAGTGCTTCTCTAACCACCCTGACTTGTCCATCACCCTCATCCGCCTTGCCACATCTCCCCTGCAAATTGCATCGCCACCCAGGCTTATCTGCTGCAACCCCCATAAGCCCTAAAAAATTAACAATCTCCACGAATTCTTTTTACTACTGCTTCTCCTGTCTGCTGCCGACATTCACCTCAACTCCGGCCTGCCAATGGCAGGCTCAACTTCTGCAGCACAAATCACCCTCTACCCCTCCCAAATGGCCTAAAAATTGTCCACCTGAATATCCGCAGCCTCACAGTCGAGCTCCCTTCGCTGCAGACAATGGTCCACGCCAAAGTCCCAGACATAATCATAATCTCTGAAACCTGGCTGACAAACCATATTCCTGCCCAGGTGGTCACTATCCCTGGCTACACAATTACCCGCCAGGACAGGTCTGGTAGGGGTGGAGGTGTGGCCATCAATATCTCCACTCCTTCCAGCATACTACTATGCTTTCAGTCTCAGTCCCATCCTCCCAAGAGGCTATCCTATTAAAACTCTTGTTGCATTTCACTGCACCCCTGTTCACAGCTGGTGCTTATCGTCGACCTGGACTCCACCTCTCAATAGCTACTGACTTTATCATTAAACTAACATCCTATGCCCACACGGGTGAATTATACATCCTGGGCGATTTCAACATTAACTGGTTGGATCCTTCTATGTCCAAAGTTCATTCCAATATAGAATCCCTAAATCTCTCCCAATTAATACATAAGCCAACCCGCTTAAATAATAAAACTCAAAATCATTCCCTCCTGGAACTGGTACTCACTTCCCACCCTCACAGGATAGTGGATTCTGGCCTCCTCCCTGATGCTATAAAGCGACCACCATATGATCTATGTGGTACGCAAGATACATAGGCCAAAGATCCCTCACAAAATTATCCTAACTCGATCTTACTCCTCTCTCGATCTTCTCCCTTTGCTCCTCGAATTGGTACACTCAAACTGGTCCGCTCTCTCCTCTGCTTCCTCAGTAGATGATGCTCTAAACTCTTTCAGTGACAAGTTCCTGCATACACAGAACCGTCATGCCCCTGTACGTAAGTCTAGAGTCCGGTGTAATTACCTTCCGTGGGTGACACCTGAGCTACTTGCTTGCCAAAAAGCACGGGATCTAGCATGGCGTCACTATAAAGCATCTCACTGCCCTGTTGCCCACCAACACTACAGAGAGCTCCGTAATGCATGCACTAAAGCAATCAGAATAGCCAAGCTGAACACTTTCACTCAAACTTCCTAAACAACACTAACAACCCGTCCAAATTGTGGAAAGTGGTACAATCTCTCTTCTCTCCTACTACTAAACTGCCCACCCCATGCTCAAGCAAAATCTCTCCTTAATCTCTGAACATATGGCTATTGCAAAATGCTTTAATACTCACGTTACGACTTGTGCCTCATCACTCCTGTCTGTTCCATCCCCACTCTCTACCATTTCCACTCCCCCACTTTAACCTTCTTCTCCTACCTCCTCCACCCCCCTTCTCTCCTACACCAGTCTCCTCTCCTGCGGCCACCTTCTCCTTCACACCTATCACTCCTGAAGAAGCTATGCAGGTGCTCCTGACCATCGATTCCTCCAAAGGTTCCTCACCTGATGGCCTGGACCCTAGGCTTCTGTCACTTTCTGCACCTGCTATCGCATATCGCCTACCCCCTTATCCCTCTTACTAACATAGAAACATAGAATTTGACGGCAGATAAGGACCGCTTGGCCCACCTAGTCTGCCCATTTTCCTACCTAACAGATAAGCTGCAGATCCTAGTTAACCAACAGCTTACTTCCTCCTACCCCCCACTAGGACTGCCTTATGTCTGTCCCATGCATTCTTGAATTCCCCCACTGTTCTAGACTCCGCGACCTCCTCAGGGAGGTTGTTCCATGCATCCACAACCCTCTCCATGAAAAATACTTCCTCACATTACCTCTGAGCCGTCCCCCCTCTATCTTCAAATTGTGCCCTCTTGTTCTTGCACATCTCTTTTTCTGAAAGATGCTACCCTCTTGGACTTTGTTGATTCCCTTGAGGTACTTGAAAGTTTCTATCATGTCCCCTCTCTCCCTCCTTTTCTCAAGGGTATACATGTTAAGCTCCTTTAGTCTTTCTTCATATGTCTTCTGGTGCAGACCCTGCACCATTTTGGTTGTCCTCCTCTGGACAGCCTCCACTCTGTCTATGTCTTTGCGGAGATACGAACATACGAAATTTGCCAGCAGATAAAGGCCTAGAGGTCTATCAAATCGGCTCGAATGTGCAGCTAGCACCCCTTATTCTGCAGCTGCCCTTCCCTTCCACCCTTCCCCTTCATTAACCCTCCCCCTTGTCCTGTCCCATCCTCGTTTGAAGCAGTCCACTGTTCTACTGCATACCACTTCAGCAGGTAACGCATTCCACCCAGCCACCGCCCTCTCTGTAAAAGCGCTCTCATCTCCTCCTCGCTCCAGTCTCATATCATGGCCCCTGGTGGCCCTCCCTCCTTACTTGAACAGCCCCTCTGTACCCGTCTTGTTTATTCCTTTCATGTATTTAAAGGTTTCAATCATGTCACCCTGTCTCTCCTCTCTTCCAGTGAGTACATATTCAACTCCTTCAACCTCCTCTAGTATGAAAAGTCCCACAGCCCCTTGATCATTTTTGTACGCCCAGCTTGCACCCTCCAGTAACTTAATGTCCCTCTTCAGATATGGACGCCAATACTGCACGCAGTACTCCAGATGGGGTCTCACCAACTGTCTGTACAGAGGGATAACAACTTCCTGTTTTCTACTATTGATGCCTCTTCCTATGCATCTCAGTATCCCCCTAGCCTTACTTACTGCCTTCTCACATTGCTTGCCCACCTTTAGGTCATCTAATATAATTACCCCCAGGTCCCTTTTATTTTTACTGTTGTCAGTATCTCACCCCCCATTGTGTACTCTTCCCCTGGGTTTTTGTTTCCCATGTGCATTACCTTGCACTTCTTAGCACTGAATCTGAGCTGCCATACATTTGACCATTCCTCCAACCTTGCCAAGTCCCTTCTCATCCTTTCCACTCCATCTTGTGTATCAACCCTGTTGCAGATCTTTGTGTCATCTGCAGAGACATACTTTCCTTCCAGTTCCTCTGCAATGTCACTTATAAAGATATTAAAAAGGACCGGTCCCAGTACTGAACCCTGCGGTACCCCGCTAGTAACCCTCCTTTCTTCCTACTAAATTTATCTTTCTCATCTGCCACTGTTCCATCAGCTTGGAAGCATGCTGTTGTGCTCCCTCTACCTAAGGGTGGAGACACGTCCTCTCCAGGCAACTACTGACCTTTCTCTCTCCGCCCTACCTTAGCAAAACCACAAGAATATCTTGTCCTTGATCAACTCTCTGCCTTCCTCTACGACTCTGTTTTCTTCACTCCTTTCCAGTCTGGGCTTAGGAAAAATCACTCCACCTCCCTACTAAGGATGACTGATGCCATCTCTTCTGGACTGGACAATAGCCTAATTACCTCTGCCATCTTTGTCGATCGGGCCAAAGCCTTCGACACAGTCTCCCATTCCCTTCTGCTGAACAGCCTGTCCTCTGCTGGTCTAGCCCCTTCTACCACAAGCTGGTTTAATGCCTACCTGACTGGCAGGTCACAATCAGTCTGTATTGCTGATGCCACCTCATCTTACCTGCCTCTAAGCACAAGTGTCCCCAAAGGCTCGGTGCTTGGCCTGCTACTTTTCTCCATTTTTCTAAATGAGCTTCCACAGGTTTGCACGTCAGCTTGCATACACATGTATGCTGATGACACTGTTATGTATAGACAACTGGCAAAAACTTTATGGATGTCACTACCAGGCTCCAGTTTGACTTCAACAATGTCCAACTCTGGCTTAGCTCTCATCCTCATCAGCTTTTCCTAAATGCCAAGAAGACACTCTCCATGACCTTTGGCACAAGGCAGAGACTCGCTAGGCAAACCAACTCACCCACCTTCCACACCCTTCATGGAACTGTATTAGAGGACACCTCCACATTCAGGTACCTAGGAGTCTAACTTGACCGGTACCTCAGCTTCTCAGTACATATTGATGCCATTCTGAAAAATCTGCGGCCGAAACTTGGTGCCCTATTCAGAAACCATAGCTGCATTCTGCTTACAGCGAGGCATGAGTTAGTACTGAAGATGATCCTACCAATATTTGACTACTGTGACACAGTCTACAGTGCCGCCCCTCCAGTCCTCCCTAGCTAGACTGGATACTCTCCATCTCCTTCTGCCACTTTGCCCTTCATGCCCCCTCCCTTATTCACCACTGTGACCTCTACTGCTCTCTGAATTTTCTTACCCTAACAGGCGTGCACTCCATGGTGCCAAATTCATCTCCAAACTTTGGCTCGGCTCTCTGCCCTCCTCTTTATCCACCCTTCCCCCTTCCCAAACTCTAAGATCCTGTGACTCGAAGACCCTGGCTATCCCCCATCATTTCACTTTAGCTGGCCAAAACGCTTTCTTCTATCACCTGCCAAAATTATGGAACTTGCTCCCCCCACAGGTTCAGCACTCCTCCTCCACTTACTCACTTACGTATGCACTGAAAAACTACCTAATCGCCAACTGTGCTTGCAACTGACCAACCCTGGGACCAAGTTTTTCACTAACTGACCCTATAGGGCAGATGATGATAGTAAATTACCCACCACCTTGCTTTCAACTCCTTCCCCATAGCACTACCTGCATTTCCTTGCCCCCTAGCACCGGTGGCCTCTAAATGCCATCCTAGCCCACATGAGTGTATGTATGCATGTGAAATTCCCAAAATTTGTGTACTCTCTTGTGAGCAGTTCTTGTAATGAAGGCCTGTACCTAGAACATGTTCTGCTCCCCATTGTCTTGGTCTGATAACGTTACTCACTGTATGCCTATTCATGTTGTATTTTGTCCAATATGCTACACTGTGTATCTTCATCATTTACATTTGATTCTGTATACCTAATTATGTTGTATTATGGCTATGTACTATATTGTGATCCATATAAATTGTTTTTGATTCTGCAATATTCCCTCTACCCCTTCCCCCAGGACATTCCGTGGGACAGGCAATTTGTTGCTCAGTGTACCTTTCCTGGTGAAATAATTCAATAAATAAATATATAAATATTTGGGATTTGTTTTGGGAAATTGAGAAGCCAAGCCTGAGGCTTCTTAGAGGTTGTAGCTAACAGCCCTGTCCCTAAAACCAAGAAACATGTCAGGTCATTTTTGGTGTTGGCTGATTATTATCGGAGATTTGTTCCCAACATTGCAGAGTTAGCTACTCCCCTCACTGAACTCACAAAAAAAACAGTACCCGAATAATGTGAAATGGACCCCAGAGTGTGATGAAGCTTTTCAAGCCATTAAGGCTGCATTATGTTCAGCCCGTTTGAGGAAGTCCAGATTTTGAGAAACTATTTTGTTACAAACAGATGCATCAGAGGTAGGCCTAGGTGCAGTCCTGAGTCAAAATATAGATGGGACGGGACATCCTATTCTGTTAAGTAGGAAGTTGCATGACAGAGAGAAAAGGTACTCCACCACTGAAAAGGAATGTTTAGCAGCAAAGTGGGCCATGGAGTCCTTTAAGTTTTGTTTGTTAGGAATGGACTCTGTATTTATAACAGATCACAATCCTCTCTGTTAGCTTAACCAAATGAAAGATAGAAATTCCAGAATCACAAGGTGGTACCTGGCACTACATCCATTTAAATTCAAGGTGATACACACATCTGGTAAAGAGAATGGCAATGCTGATTTTCTGTCAAGATATGGATCAGAAATTGACGGTTCTGAAGACTGAGAAACAAATGTATGAGTTTAAACTTTACTGTTTGCTGTTCTGTTATACAAAAAGGGATACTGCACATGAGCTTAATTTCTGAAAGTTAGAAGCTAATGTTAATAGAGAATTAATAGAACATTTTGGAAACCTGTTTGATAAAACAGGTTCCCTCTTAAGGGGGGTGTATGTGACAGGGTTGAATAGGACCCTGTCCCATTTGTTTTGGAGAGTTTGAATGCAGGGATCTGATCTGTTCTTTCCTTTCCTGTCTCTTATCTGGCTGGCTGCGCAACCAAATTTTCCTGTGGGACCTAGGATTTGATCACACTGACAGCCTCACAATTCTCGGCCTCTCACTGTTCTCAGTCTCTGCCTCCCGTGCATATCTGCTGGTATAAAAATATATGCAAATCATTAGGTGGAAAGGTAACTGATATTGGGATCCCTCTGTTCAGAAATTATATAGGGTTCCTGTTGAAATGTATATAATTATAGTTTGAGATGACTGCAAAAAGCTATTGGGAACTCAAGGGGTAACCTGAGGGCAGTTTTTAAGCCCTTTTTCAGAAGCTGTGGAGAAGGGGCTCAGTTCTGGGACACTGTGTTCTTGCTGCACCTGCCTGAAATATACAAGAACATTTTAGAAAAAACAGGATGCTTGTTAAGGAGGGGGGTTGCAAGGAGTTATAAGAGAGCTGCAGTGTTCTGAGAGACACACAGAGATTGAAGGAAAATTCAGATGGATCTTCTCTGTTTATTTTGCCTTTGTAAATAGTTATACTGAACAAGTTTATTTTTTTATGTTATTGCTAGTACTAATAAACACTTTTTGTGAATTCTACAACTGCTCCTGTTTTTTTCTATGCTTCCTGACCCGTGCCTCGGCTACACAGCATAAGCTGGGGGATGGAGGGAGGGGAAAAAGGTTACCTACTGCAAGAGCCTCGCTCGAAGATCTACTGTTATGGCAAGTTCTTATGTAACTGTACTATCTTACTTCGAGAGGGCTCTTGCAGCAAGTAATAACCTTGAGGACCGAGTCCCAAGCAATGTGAATCAGAAGGAACTGAAACACAGGAGGCAGGAAAGGTCTGCAGAAAGGCAGAGAATTTAGGACAGAAGGCATTGGAGGACAGCTAGACCAAAGCCAGCCCTGTGCCTAGAGGCAATGTCCAGACTGTAATGCTTGGTGAACATGTGGACAGAGCTCCAAGTAGCTGCCACACAAATGTCAGCAGCTGACACATTCCTGAAGCAAGCAGTAGAAGCAGCCATGCCTCTGGTAGAATGCCTCTTAACCTCTCCTGGGAGGGTTTTACTATACTTCTGCTACAGAAAACAATACAGTTTGCCAACTATTTGGATAAACACTGTTTGGAAACTGCCACACCCTCTCTCTTAGGTGCAAACAAAATAAAAAGTTGGTCTGTCTTCCAGACAGACAGACGTAGTTCAGTTAGTATTATGACGGAAGATTCTATGAACATCTAAGGTATGCAGAATCGCCTCTCCCTGACTGGAATGCTCAGGGTAATACATTGGGAGTTGAACAGACCAATTCAACGTGAACTCAGAAACCACCTTCGATAAAAACTAAGGACTGGTACGTAGAGCTACCCGGTCTCTGTGAAAAATCAAATAAGGCTCCTTACACATCCGTGCTTGAAGCTTGGAAATTCTTCAAGCAGAAGTAACTGCAACTAAAAAGAGCGCTTCCCACGATATACAGCACATATCACAACTACGAGCCGGTTCAAAAGGAGGCAAGGTCGGTTTTTCCAAAATAAAATTTAGTCCACAAGGTGGCACGGGACTGCGCACTGGGGGTTTCAGATGGAGGATCCTTTTCAGATAGGTTTTGGAAACCTCCAGCTGAGTCATAGTTTTGCCCTCCACTAAGGTGTGATAGGCAGACATAAAAGACAGGTGACCATTCAGCAAAGAGTAACTCAGGCCCAGGTTAGCGAGGTGTAGTAAATACTCCATGACCCCAGGAACGGGGCACGAAAAGGGATCCCAACCCCTCTAAGTGGCCCAAATGGAGAAACGCTTCCATTTCACGGCATACGTTGTCCTCATAGAAGGCTTTTTGGCCTCTACAAGGACCCGAGCCACTCTAAAGGAAACTCCATAACATGAAGCAGCTATGTCATGAGGTGCCACGCGTGAAGGTGAAGGGATTTCAGCCCTGGATGGATCAGCGTGCCCCTCTCCTGAGTCAGGAGATCGTCGCAGAGGGGCAGGGGGACTGGAGGCTCCACTGCAAGCTGCTGAAGAAGCGGAAATCATATCTGACAAGGCCAATACGGGGTGATCAGGATAATGTGACCCCCCTCCACTTGAAGCTTGAGCAGCACCCTCTGCAGAACCGGAAAGGAAGGGAAGGTGTTCAAAAACCTCCCCGTCCAGCAAAGAGATAGCATGACTTGCCAAAAAACACCATGCCCAGGAGTGAGCGAGCAAAACCAGGGTAGTTTTGCGTTGTATGGAAAGGCAAACAGATCCAGGTCTGGATGACCCCATAGGTCGAATATGTCTTTGACCACCACTTGCTTGAGCTCCCATTCGTAGGCTTTTACTCTGGTGCGGCTGAGACTGTCTGCTAGGAAATTTTGCAAGTCTGGAACATGAACCGCAGAGAGGTACATCCCGTGCAGAATTGCCCAGTTCCACACCCGCATCACTTCCCTGCAGAGGGGATACGAGTGAGTGCCCACTTGTTTGTTCAGGTACCAGACTACGCACATATTTTAGCCTTTTCTTAAACTCCTTCCCTTACCACTGCTCTGAGCAGATCATACTATATGCCGATGATGCTGTTCTGTACTCCACTCACAAAGATTCTGCAACTCTTCAACACAACCTTCAACTTGGTTTCAGTTCAGTAGAGACATAGTTTCTTAATCATAAACTGGTCCTCAATGACAAGAAAACCAAATCTATGCTCTTCTGCAGCTTTCATAACCCACACAAGCTACACCACTTTGCTATCTCCACCACCCAGGGGAACACTCTAGATCAGGAGGGATCCTTCAAATACTTAGGGATACAGCTTGACCCCAATCTCTCCTATGGACCTCACGTAGATAACATAGCTAGAGCTGCTAATACACGGCTTGGTCTCCTCTACAAATGCAGACACCACCTCATGCCAGAAGCTTTGAAGGCTGCAGTCCTGAGTTCTGTGATCTCTGTAATAAGACTACGGTCTCATCATTTATGGCTCGGCCACAACCCTTAGATGCCGCTTAACTGCCTTAAATAAGGCATGTCGGCTCATCACGGGTGCTCACCGTCTCACCCACACATGTGACCTGTACACCCAGACTGGCTGGCTCCAATTATCAAACCGCATAAAGTTTCTCACCTGCTCCATGGTGAAAAATATCTACCTTGGCCTTGCACCTTCTGGGGTCTCAACTCTGTTACAACACCGAACCAACAAATGGTGCCTTCGGAGAGCCACGTTACAGCTACTGAAAGTCCCCCACTGTCACTCTTCACAGGGACAACGCTCTTTTGCTTATCGAGTGCCACTCTGGTTCAATGGCCTCTGCCCCAACAATTGGTATGTTTAAAACTAAGCTCCGGGACTATCTCACTACCAACAGCTCCTGCGACTGCCCAATTTAACCTTGTTTCTCCACTTCCCTGCCTGATCTAGTGGTCCCCCCCCTCCCCTCCTCAGTGGATTCTACCCTCACATCTTGGTACCCCCATGCTGCACTTTTCACCCTCTCCCTACTCTACCTACATTCCTTCTCCCCCCACCCTTCCCTCTCCCTATGACTCTGGCACTTCTTATCTCTTGTATGTTTTCTCTGACAAATGCCGCTGGCTGCCTTGCTTACAATGCTACCCTTGAATTGTATTAATCTGTAATCTGTTTGCAATGTCCATATTGCTGTAATATATGTCTTGATGTTCCCCATAATTTGTATTTCTCTGACGTGGAACCTTTGTAAAAGAGCCTTGGCTCAAAGGTATTTGTAATCCTAGACTTAATGAAATAAAAAATAAAAAAATATTGTCCAACTTGACTAACAGTGGGCCGTGGTGGAGCAAGTGCTGGAAGGCTTGAAGAGCAGACAACACTGCCCTCATCTCCAACACATTTATGTGCAGAGAGAGCTGTAATGGAGACCACAGCCCTCGAGTCTTGTGGCTTCCTAGTTGAGCGCCCCAACCCATCACTGATGCATCTGTAGTCAGTCTGGGTGGGAGGAGGGGACTGGAAAGAAATCCCTCTTGGTGAGGTTGCCGAGATCCTGCCACCACAGGAGTTCCCGCTGCTTCCAACTGAAGACCATGACCATGTGGTCTAGATCGTCCAACCTCTGATCCCACTGCGCTCTGAGCGTCCACTGCAAAATTCGCATGTGAAGCCTGGCTAGAGGGACAATGGGGATGGCCGCTGCCATAAGGTCAAGAAGTCGAAGAGCCAACCTGGCTGGAACCCACCTGCTGGAGGCTACTAAATGAGCCTGTTTCTGCAAGGTTTCCGCCCTGTCCAAAGGGAGGAAGGCTATACCCTGGGCCGTGTCCAACACTGCTCTAATAAACTGGAGGCATTGGGAAAGGGCAAGTTGGGACTTGGAATAACTGACAATAACTCCCACATGAACAAAAAGGGCCAGGGTAGCTGAAAGGGAATGTTCCAGCTGCTCTTTTGACGGGGCTGACAGGAGCTAGTCGTCAATGTAGGGGAACACGTAGTGGCCCTGGCATCTCAGGGCCACCGCCACTACCACAAGGCACTTGATAAACACCTGGTGTGCCAAGGACAGGCTAAAGGGAAGGGCCTTGAACTGGTAATGTCTGCCCACCCAAAGGAAAATCTGAGGTAGCAGCGATGGGCCTGAAAGACTGGTATGTCTTTGCGGAGATTGGGTCTCCAGAACTGCACACAGTACTCCAGATGGGGTCTCACCAGCTGTCTGTACAGAGGAATAACAACTTCCTGTTTTCTACTGGTGATGCTTCTCCCTATGCATCCCAGTATCCCCCCAGCCCTCCTTGCTGCCCTCTCACATTGCTTTCCCACCTTTAGGTCATCTGATATGATCACCCCAGGTCCCTTTCCATTTTGTTGTTGTTAGTATCTCACCCCATTGTGTACTCTTCCCTGGGTATTTGTTTCCCAGGTGCATTACCTGCACTTCTTAGCACTGAATCTAAGCTGCCATACATCTGACCATTCCTCTAACCTTGCCAAGTCCCTTCTCATCCTTTCCACCCCACCCTGTGCATCAACTCTGTTGCAGATCTTTGTGTCATCTGCAAAGAGACATACTTTCCTTCCAGTCCCTCTGCAATGTCACTTATAAAGACATTGAGAGGACATCTAATACTGAACCCTGTGGTACCCCACTAGTAACCCTCCTTTCTTCCGAGTGGACTCCATTTACTATTCCTCTCTGTCCTATTCTCCAGCCAATTCTTTACCCAGGCTGTCATCTTGGGACCCACTCCCAGGCTGGCTAACTTGTATATTAATCTGTTGTGTGGGACTGTGTCAAATGCCTTGCTAAAGTCTAGGTAGGCCATGTCCACAGCCCCTCCCTGATCTACTACTTTGGTCACCCAGTCAAAGAAATCTATCAGATTAAGTCTGGCATGACCTTCCGCTGTGAATCCATGCTGCCTAGGGTCCTGTGCCCCTCTGGCCTCTAGATACTCGACAATTCTCTCCAGAAGTGATTCCATCATTTCCCTATCACTGAGGTTAAACTAACAAGTCTGTAGTTTCCTGCTTCTGCCTTGTTCCCACTTTTGTGAAGAGAATCACATCTGCCCTCCTCCAGTCTCGGGTACCAACCCATCTCCCATGATTTGTTAAAGGGTAGTCAGTGGTGTCACTAGTTCTACCCTTAGTTCTTTAAATTCTAGGATGAATCCCATCAGGCCCCATTGCTTTGTCCCCTTCAGTTTTAGAGTTCTTTCAGAACCCTTTTTCTGTAAATGTACTGATATCAACTTCTGTATCCAGAGTGTTTCTACTGTTTGTTTTAGGTACCTCCCTCTTCATTTGTAAATACTGAGCAAAAATATTTGTTTATTATCTCTGCCTTTTCACAGACTCCCTCTGCCCACCCTCCCTCCCCTTTATTAAGCCTCACTATCCCTCCTTGGTCTTCCTTGGCTCCTGATGTACCTATAAAGGTTTTATCCCCTTCTTAGCAGGAGTTGGCTATCTTTTCTCGGTTTGGGCCTTTGCTGTTCTGACTGCCTTCCCAGCCTCCTTTTGCTTTAACTGATACAGTTCCCTGTCCTGCTCTTCTCTGCGATTCCTTGTACTTCCTGATTGCTTTCTTTTCTCTTGAACCTTCACTGCCACTTCCTTTGGAGAACCATAGTGGTTTCTTACATCGTTTTTGTTTTTTGCGTCACACAAAGGCTCGTTACCTCTATGATGGCAGTTTTATTATTCCCATTGTTCTTCCACCCTCCTTCCTGCCCATTTGCTAGTGCATTCCTTAGGTACTAGCCACATTTTGGCAAAGTCAGCCCTCTAAAGTCCAGTACTTTTGCCTTTGTGTAGCTTGACTCTATTGCTGTGTTTATTGTGAACCATACTGTTCGATGGTCGCTAGTTCCCAGATGGCTACCCACTTCTACATCTGTGATCCTCTCTCCATTTGAGAGAACCAGGTCTAAGATTGCTCCCTCTCGAGTGGGCTCCAATACAAGTTGTCTAAGGCATGCCCCCTGTAGGGCATCTAGAATAACCCCACTCTTCGAAGTGGCTGCTGCAACTGCACTCCAGTTAACATCTGGCATATTCAGTTCACCAATCAGCAATATCTCCCCTTTTTCTGCCATTCTAAGTATACTTTCTATCATTTCCTTGTCCATTTCCTCCCCCTGAGAAGGGGGTCTGTATACAACCCCTGTGCGGATTGTGGTGCCATTGCCTTTCTCCAAATTTACCCACAGTGCTTCTTCTCCTCCCGGTTTACCCTTTTGTTCTGTTGCTTTTATTCCTTCCCTTATGTAAAGAGCTACTCCTTCTCCTCTTTACCCTCCCTGTCCCTCCTGTAGATAGTGTATCCTGGTATGTTTACATCCCAGTCATTGTTTTGTGTGTACCATGTTTCTGTGACTGCCACGATATCCAGATGTTCCTCCTCCATTAAGGCCACTAATTCAGGAAGCTTGTTACCCAGACTACGGGCATTGGTACTCATTGCTCTCCATTTCTTGATGGCTTTACCTTCTGTTGCAGCATCCCCCACTGACCTTTCTACCTCGGTCTTTTTCTCATTTAGTACCCTGTTTTGTAGGGAGAGGCTGGAATTTTCCTGCTGCTTATCAGTGCCTCCCCTTTGACTAGTTTAAAAGCTTGCCAATGAAGCATTTAAACCGACTGCTCAAAGACTTGCTCCCTTCCTGGACAGATGCAGACCATCCTGCCAGTATAGGCTGGTGTCCCTCCAGGTGGAACCCCAGTCCCCAATAAAGCCAAACCCCTGTACTCCACACCATTTTTTTAACCATTCATTAAACTGCATGGTGCTAATTACCCTCGCCTCCCCCATGCCACTGACAGGCAGCAACCTCTGAGAAGGATACTGTGTGTGCTACTTGTCTTAGGCCCCTCCCCAACTCTACAATGTCCTCCTGCACTGCTGTAATCTCATGATGAGCCAAGTCATTTGTCCCTAGGTGGACAATTACATCCAGCTCAGACTCCTTGCAGCTGCTCTCGTGATCCCTGAGGATCGCTTCTTGTCCCTCAAGCCATGGCATCAGGCAGGCACCTCACTAGTTTTCCCATCTCCCCAGTTCTATCCCCTAATAACTGGAGTCCCCCACCAGAGCTGCTTCCTTTCCCTGTGGTGTCCTCTGCCTCCTTCCTGTGGGCTCCATTGACAGCTGTCATCAGTCTCTCTTGGGTGCATCCATGGGGAGCTATGCTCCCCAGAATGAGTGCATGGATTGTGAGTGGAACAATTGACTGGGTGTGCCTCTGTTCCACCATCCTCACCCTCCTGAGCCCACAGTGGTCCAACTGCTGTGCTTTCTTCGCAACCTCTGAGGTAGTGGTGGTGGCACTGGTGCTCCCTGGATGGGGAGGTTCCCTTCCTACTGTCCAGTGTGGCCTGGGGGAAAGTTTCCTTACTACTTTCCAGTGCGGCCTGAGCGAACTTCCTCCTCAGGGCAGAGTTGTCTGCAAATGAGGCAGTATCTCAGCCTCCAGAAAGACTCCCGGAAGACTGCTGCCCCAGCCAGTACATTGACTACTCCCCACATGTTTATCTACTTTTTTGTTTGTTTGTTGTGTGTCTGTGCAAAGGAAAGTGATTGGTTTGTTATATAGAATATATATTCCATAGAAGACATGGACAGGATGGAAGCTGTCCAGAGGAGCGCAACTAAAATGGTGCAGGGTCTGCACGGAAGACATATGAAGAGAGGCGAAAGGAGCTTAATATGTATTGCCTCGAGGAAAGGAGGAGAGGGGGACATGATAGAAACTTTCAAGTACCTCAAGGGAACACAACAGTCCAAGAGGGTAGCATCATTCAAAAAAGAGGTGTGCAAGAACAAGAGGGTACAATTTGAAGATAGAGAGGGGGGCTCAGAGGTAATTTAAGGAAGTATTTTTTCACAGAGAGGGTTGTGGATGCATGGAACGGCCTTCGGAGGAGGTTGTGGAGTCAAAATCAGTGGTGGAATTCAAGCATGCATGGGACAGTCATAAGGCCATTCTAGGGGTTGGGGGTAGGAAGAAGTAGGCTGCTGGTTAACTAGGATCTGCAGCTTATCCAGTAGGTAGGGAAATGGGCAGACTGGGTGGGCCAAGCGGTCCTTATCTGCCATCAAATTCTATGTTTCTATGTGCAGGTAGGCATCCTGCATATCCAGGGCACAGAGACACTGTCCCTTGTGCAGGAGGGGCAGCAGACCTGGGAGAGTCAGCATTCGAAACCATTTGTACTCTACGTACAGGTTTAGACTGCTGAGGTCCAAGATGGGACGCAAATCTCCTGTCTTTTTTGGAACCAGGAAGAAGTGGGAGCAATGCCCCTTTCCTTCCTGGTTTGGCAGAATGGGCTCTATTGCTTCTTTCTGCAGAAGAGCCTCAATTTCTTTCCTTAAGAGGGGAATGTACGCCTTTGGATAATGAGACACCCCTGGTGGTTTGTCTGGGGGTCTCTCGAGAAACTCCAGAGTGTGGCCTTGTCTTATCAACTGAAGGACCCATGAGTCTGAAGTGATTGCCTCCCACCCTATCAGGTGACTGGCGAATCTTCCACCCACCAGCTCCCCCAGTGGAAGAGGAAGAGAGGGGACATGCCACGAGTCAAGAGACAGAGGGAGGAATGGAAGAGCCGCCCCTGAGGCTCTCTGGGTTTTGGCCAGCGGGGTGGCTGGTGCCAAAGGGGCCCAGATGTTTTGTCTGCCATCTGCTGTTGCCCCGTCTGCCACTTAGTCCAGCAACGGAAAGGCATCTTGGCCTCGGATCTAGGATGGTACATGGTGTGAACCGACCTCAAGGCCTTGCCCTTATCCTGGAAGCTGGTAATATCCAGGGCATCGCCCCCAAACAGGACAGAACCCTTGAAGGGGGCGTCCTGGACAGTTGCATCGTGGGTGGCCCTCAGAGAGTGGTGACAGGTCGGCATGGCCTCAGTGACAGGCTCCAACTGGCTGAACAGCGACTTTTGGTACACCAGCATGTGTGCCACATAGTTAAGTACACGCATGGCTAGAGTGGAGGAAGAATAAAAGTTTCTCCCAAACTGATCAAGCTGCCTCAACTCCTTGTCAGGAGGGGAGGTGCGCATGTGCTTGGCTTGGAGGACCTATCGTGGGCCGCTGTGATGACCACAGAGTCGGCCTTAGGGTGGACACTTAGGACCTATAGAATTCCAGAGGGTAAGGATCACCTATCAGCCTTCTTCGCTACAGCTGGAATGGAGGACGGCATCATCCATATAGTGGATGCCAAATCCTTGTGAGGCTCTAGCCACAGGGGTGTGAGGACAAGTGTTGTCTCCTGGATGTCCAGGTGTTCAGCAAGCTGCTGACACTTAGGATCCTGCACATCCGACTTCCAGTTGTAGACCTCCGCAATCTTTTTCAGGAGGTCCTCAAATGACTGGTCCTCCAAAGGTGATTTGGGGGACTCCTTCAACTTGGGCTCCTCCGGAGGGGGGAGTCTCAAACCCTGAAGCTGTGGAGGAAGACCCAGATTCGGAATCTGAGTCTGAAGAATCCAAAGGTCTGACATCCAAACGAGAGACCTCCTATGTTTTAGGAGGAGGACTGACCGTAGTCAGGGCTGAAGGACCTTTCATGAGTGCCGAAGGACCTTTCGTCAGGCCAGACGTCGACTGTCACGGTTCCAGTGGGGAAACAGACCTAGGAGTCTGATCCAGGTAGACCGGGGAAAAGGATCTCACCAGGTGCCGGCTGTCCAGCTCCAAGGCAAGCTGATATGTTGTCTCAGACCACCAGGACTGGAGGATGACCTGAAAGTCCGCCTGGAGCTGAGGAAGAGGTGGAAGAGGTTGATACACCAGCTGGAATCCCGAAGGTTACCCTGTCGTCGGGTATCTTGATGTGAGATACCTATGCGTCGGGTAACCTAGACAAGGGTACGAAGGCACATACCCCAACGTCGTGAAGCCTGACGTCTGGTAGCCTGGCAGAGGGTACCCAGGGACACAATGAGAGGTCGAGTAGCCGGACGGAGGGTAGCCCAGAGACCCCAACGGAGGAACTGTGGAGGCCAACGTGGGACCCCGAGGAGGCCTAGAAATCGGCCCAGAAGGATCTGAAGGAACAGAGTCAGGCGTGGGGCCAATGGGAGGCATGTCTTGTGGGGGCACTGATGGTTCTGCCAGAAAAAACAGTGGGGAAGGGTCCCGAAGGGTGCCAGAAGCTCAGACGTCAGGTCCAGGGGTGATTCAGAAATAATAACACCCGACAGACAACCCCTGTCCTCAGGCTCCTGCTGGTATATGGAGGGTGGAGGAGGCTCCACAATGGGAGAAGAGGGGGTATCTCTGTGGATAGAACCCATTGGAGAATGCTGCCCAGAGACTGGCAGCTTGCTCTCATCCAGCCAGACATAATCGCTCATGCTGGAGCCTGACCTGAGCAGAACGGTCAGGCTCCAATAACCAGCTTATCGACCTTGGCCGTGCAGGCACTGGAGTCCCTGGAGCCTGACTTATCAGCCCACGCCAGGCGTTCGGTGGGCCCGATGACTGGCTTATTGGCCCCACCAGCCTGCTGAGACCCAGTGGTGGAGATGGGCCTAAGGGTGATGGAAGCCTCGGACTCTGACGAGACACCCGCAGCCACCGTAACCAGTGGCAGCGGGAGGATCATGGGCTGCTCCTGGGAAGGTGGGGCAGACATGGTTGCAACAGCCGTCCTCCCGGAGGAAGAGGGCCACAGTTCACCTGAGGGCGGCCACAAGTGCGAGGGGGACCGATCCTAGTCACGGTGCTTCTCTTTAACCCTCCTCTTCTTATGTTTGTGGGAGTCAGTGGGCGAGGAAGAAGCGCTCTTCAACTTTTGCAGCTCTTTTTCCATAGATACCATCTTCTTATTTAGGAGATGGGCTTCGAGGGCCTGCTGGCGGCGCTTCCATGTGGCTTGGCTGAATTCTCAGCAGGGCTCACAGTCCTCGGTGTTATGCTCCGGGCCTAAGCAGAAGAGGCAAAGAGAATGGGAGTCCTTGTGCAGGAGCTGCGTGCCGCAAGAATCGTGCTTGTTTTTATGCGACTCGGTGGACGATGGTGAAGACATGCAAAAAACATGAGAATTAACTGTAAAATAAAGAAAAAACAGATACTCATCTGAGAAATGGCGGTCAAACTGCAGAAACGATCTCCGCGAGGTCCGATGTGCATAGATCGATGTCGAGAAAGAACTGGTAGGCGGGCGTGGGGAACCGCCCACTATAGTGTCACGCTGACGTCCATCATGTGACGTCGGGTGGGAGGTACCCTGTCAGACACTACTAGCTAAAGTTTCCATGTGGTCCTGACACCAGGGGGCACAGTTCTCAAGGTTATTACCCACTGAAGAGCCCTGTCTAATTAATATCAGTAGACTCTGCACTCCACCACAAGTACAACACGAATCCAGATGCAAGTTTATTTTGTTTATTACTAGGATTACAGATCTTTGAACCAGAGGTTCTTTTTATAAAGGTTATGCATCAGATACAGAAAGTATCAGTGTTACAAATACAGGCAAGAAGCTAAAAACAATCATCAAAGGCGACAAAGATACATAAACATTCAGGTTACATATTTTACAGGAAAAGTGCACTAGTAGGAGTAAGTGGAACAGTGTAGGAATACAGAAGGGATAGAGTACCAGAGGCAGGAACGGCAGGATAGACAGAATTAGCGAGTGGCGGGCAGGGGGGGGGGTCTAGTCAGCTAAGTATGACATTGTCAGCCAGAGCTAGTAGAGAGAGGATGAGCAACAGTGGGAAAGAGAGAAGAGGAGTATGGAAAAGGGGTGGGGTGATGCAGGCAGCAGAGGGGATAAAGGAAAAGTGAGGGGAGGAAGCAAGCAGGAGGTGCCCTTGTCAAATCTGATAAGTTAGGGAGGGAATGGTAGGTGGTAGGGAGGGGGCGGAGGTAGGTACGTAGGTGGAAAAAGGGGGGTGGGTAGCTAGGCAGGGCTAGGAGCAGTCATTTCCTAGAACTGGGCACACTAGGTGTTACGGGGGCAGTCACAACTGCTTTATTGGGTGAGGTGCTGGTGCAGACTGAGTTTAAAGGTGCCAAGGAAGGGGATGCTAAGTATCTCTGGAGAGAGTAATAAACAAATGTATTTGTGTCAGGATCCTTTCACCGACTAAATTTTAACTCTTAGGTTATTTGCTTGCAAATAACCTATGACCTTTCTCCATCAAAATCAAACACACAGCCCCAATTCCTGTGTGCCGCTGTCAGTCCTGTGTGCCTTTCCTTCACCCCCATTCACTTGTACTGCTAAGGAGTCAGAGATAAGGGTCGATCCAGAATGTCTATTGGCAAATCTCTGTGTCCATCATCAGCATGCTGCTTGTGCTGGTCCCCACCCCTTCGTCACAATGACGGGCTCCCACTCCTCCATAACTGCTCTGCTTCTTTGGAATCCAACCATCCTCCCCTTCAGGCCCAGGCAGCCAACAGGCTATCACGTGATGACCCTTTCAGCAAGACTATACTAACTAACCAACAGTCAATAACACAATGACAGAAACACACATCCAATACACCTCCTGAAAAAAATAAAACAAAATTTGGCTCCAGACACCAGTCCTCCAGGCATCACGTCCCAACCCCCTACTGACTGGCAAAGTTAAAAAAAAAAAAAAAAAAAATAAAAATCTGCTGCAATAATGGTCAACTGTAGGACAACTGGCTACCTAACTAGTGCTTGTCCTTGGCAATGCTGTCCTAGCAGGGGATATTGTGCTATGGTATCTGCTGATCCCTGGCCCTGTTGTGCTTTATTGGTTATGTCTACATATGTTGAGTACATTTGAAAAAAAGACAGCGTGCAGGTATCCATACTTCAGAAAGCTTAGAATAACTTAGGCATTCAGTATGGCAAATGCACAATTAGTTTTTGCATTTGGAACTCTTACTACTTACAGTACCTAGCATAACTCAATAATAACACTGCACAACTCTGCACTTTTTCATCTTTTCATTAAGTACAGAGACACTAATATTGCTGTGTATGACGTAGCATTGTTGGTACCAGGATTACTCTATGTTTTTGTTGTGTATATGTTGATTTTAGTTAACTGCCTTTCAAGTTTATTATTTCATGTATATTATTAAAACAAGTATTATTTAATAAAAATCTAAAGCTGTACCAGCAAGTCCCTGGTTGGGGTTCACATTACTCATGCTGTAATTCTCACTGACAGCTGCGCTTCCTGGTGGGGAAATTAGTAATGCTCGTAAGAACTTACTTTACATCTTTTCTAATTTGTCCTCAGCTTCCCTCCTCCAGGCTTCTGCCTTGTATTAGACCTGGGTGTTAATCTTACCCTTAAATACCTGCAAGGACGAATGAAAGCTATGCAAGACAATATGAAAATGGAAAAGGTGATTTATGTGGCTAGGAATCAGACTGATTTATATGAAGTTATCTGGTCCCAGTTTCAGCAACATAGTGCTACTTCTCTAATAAGGGAGATATGGGAAAGCACTGTTTACTGAAGATAATATAAAGAGGGTAGACAAAGAGCACTGACACAGGAGCTAGCTCTTCCAAGTAGACCCTGGCCGCTACATGTACCCTCACTAATAGCTGAAATTAATTAAATGGCAGTAGATTTAATCTTATTGACGTTAACAGTTGGGAAATGTCTATTTGTGAAAAAGAAATGGATTATTCATTTGTGTGTTATACATTATATCGTTAAGTGTTTGTAGTTGTGACTTGTCCTGAATCTGTTGTAGTATCACAATATGATGTTGTACTGATACTGCAAAACATGGTATACTAAGTGGATACAAAAATCTTTCAATAAATTATATTTGAAAAAAAATAAATAAATACTTGCAAGGCCTGTATCGGGGCATTTCTTCCATACCTTCTGCTAAAACTTGGTAACCTCTATTAGCAAGCACTCACCCCCTGGCAGCCTAAAATTAATATTCTTAACCCATCTGTTATTCTCAGTACATAACAGTCCTAAGTAGTTAAACATGGATGCCTCGGCCCGGATATTCAAACTGCACCAGGCTGTGGCGCAAGCCTGGGCGCAGCTCAACTTTGTTGCGCAGGGGTGTGGCCTGGGCGATATTCAATGGAGCTGTGCTATGGCGCAGCAGCTTAGAATATCGCACCCTGTCCACCCCCACTGTGCATGGCGCAGTGGCACTGTGCCAGCACAAGTGACCAGAGTGGAGCATGGAGATACGCTAGCGCAAGTGCCATTGCGCCATGTACAGCACCTGCGATATTCAAAAGGGGACATGCAAATGGAGACATAATTTATGTAAGGTGCACAGGGGGCCATTTGCATCTCATTACGGCCCCATTTGCATGCCATTAGCATGCAGGTCGCCCGATCGAGAACTAGCTTGGCGCCTGCCAGGCAGCAGCCGTCAGGGACAGGACGCCCCTGCAGCCAGATCGCGGGCATCAGTTTAAAAAAAAAAAATTAAAATAAAATAAGTCCAACATCCCTGGTGGTCCAGTGGAACGCACCGAACCCGATCGCGGGCATCATTAGCAGAACCCTCCCAAAGTCCAATATCCCTGGTGGTCCAATGGACCACACTGAGCCCGATCGCAGGCAACATTAATAAAACCCTTCTCCCCCTAAGTCCAATATCCCTGGTGGTCCAGTGGACAGCACTGAGCCCGATCGTGGGCAACATTAATAGAACCCCCCCCCCAGTCCAATATCCCTGGTGGTCCAGTGGACCGCACTCAGCCCGATCGTGGGCAACATTAATAGAACCCCCCAAGTCCAATATCTCTGGTGGTCCAGTGGACCGACTGGTGCTGTCATGCAGGCATCTGCCCTCATCAAATACCCTAAGACCCTGGTGGTCTAGTGTACCCCACCACCACCGGCCATTGGGCCCCGCCAGCACCACCGCCTGCACCCCACCAGCTGACAGCTCGGTGGGGCTGCACCCGTGATTCTGGCAGCATGGGAAATGGTGCAGCCCATACCGTACTACTCAGACCCAGATGTGAATGAATTGTTCACATATCTGAACTGGAAATAGTGCGATACGAACTGCATGCTTGACAGCTCATGCTGTGAACCGGTGGGCATGCAGCCCCTACCAAACTGTCAGTCGGTGAAGCTGACGAAAGCGGCGGTGAGGAACGGCGGTGGGGCCTCTGGGCGGGTGGAGCGGAGTACACTGGTTTCACCAGGTCTGGGAGGCTGACCGACGGTGCTGGGCTCTGTCGATGGCACCGACCGATCACTGGACCTGAATGACAGACTGAGAGGTTCTAATGTGATGCCTGACCATAATCGTCACTGGTTCAGAACGGAGAAAACTACTGATGCCGCGATCAGAAACATAGTCCACTGGACCGCGAATATGAAGACGAGATTCGCTCAGGGATGCCCGTGATGGAGCATAGGGGCCGCCAGGTACGGTAGGAACTTCGGATGGCCACCCACGGGTGGCAGCTGCCGTGTTGCACCTGCAATCGGCAGCTCACCTGTGGTGGCCATCCTGTTCCCTCTTTTTTGGCTTAACTTTGTGCAGGGCGCGGGTAGGAGTTGCGCATGCATGACTCTACACATCGGGCTGAATATTGGGCTGTGCAGGTTATGCATGGACGCCCCCCACTTGTGCCTGCATACATTATTGATCGTCGAGCATTAGGATTTGTCGCGGTACACTTTTCCGTTTGAATATATCGTGCTAGGGCGCATCAGTGGGTTGCCTCGTTTGAATATGCGTGCGGACGCATCAGTGGAGTTGCGCATGGCGCCCAGCACTGTTGTGCCATGCGCAACCCTTTTGAATATCTGGGCCCTTGTCTAATTTTCTATTATTTATTTATTTATAAAACAGGAGTGGGTTAAAACTGCTCAAGATATAGGGGATATGGAATGGGGACCTGTGTGACACATTATCTACGCAACAGCAGTTTGACCTTGGGTAACTTCATGAGTGCAGTACGCCACAAGTGATGTGCCCCTTTATAAAGTGCTCAAATGTAGATAAATAATGTATCATGCAGGTTCCCACTGCATTTCCTCTTTATACAATAGGCTGTTTTTGAGTGGGGATGAATGACAACTAGCGTTTAGCCAACATGTGTAATACATGCTGAGTTCTAAAATTTATCATGCATATGTAGAGATAACATTTCTTATGATACTGGATTTGTGTCCACACAGTAAGCAATAATACCTGACAGGGTGGGTGGTATTGGGCTATGCCAGACAGCCCAGGGGCGTAAGGAGGGGTGTCGGGTGAAAATGGCGTGGCAATAACAGGGCAGAAAAAACAGAATGGGAATTACAGTGCCAGGGAAAACAGCAAGTGTGTAAAGTACTGAATGGGTCATTTGGCCACTGTCTTCCACTTGTGCTGCTGTCCCCCTGATATGTGCAATTGGGAGGATGTTTGTATTTGTGTTGGGGCGGTGCGCGCAGGGAGGGGCAAAGCTCCCCACAGAAACTACTGATGTTTCCCTTATGTCTCCCTCCCAGACTTCAGGTTAATACATCCGCCCCCATCTACTGTCTGCCGGTCCCCGAGTTACGCCCCCCCCCTTAGTCACTTTACTACATCTGCCCCTTCTCGACTCACCCCCACTCAGTTCATTTACCCTCTTTGTGGTGGTGGTGGCGTGTGACAGGTTTCCTTACTGTTAGTTTCGCTGTCAGTACCTGTTGCCCTTATTGGTCAGCGCCGTTTTTCTTTGCGCTGATTTTCCAGCACTGTTTTTGCCATCACTATTTTTGCATAGTGCCGTAACAAGGCCTGACGCCATAGGCGGAGAGAGAGAGTCTTAAAGTCCCTGGAAGGTCCAGTACAGCCCATACTACTCAACCTGGAGGGTACTACTGGGCTTAGAAAAATGAGTTTTGGCAGAATTTACATAAAAAGTTTAAGAAAAAAATCTAAATATTTGTGAAAAGTTCATAAAAATCAATTATAAAAAAACTGTTGTGTAACGTGGTCCATCTACTACTGCCATTGCCATTACAGGGCACTATTGTGTTTCATAGTGTTTTTCTTTGTAGCAATTGTGGTGAATGTGCTACCTTCCCCCTCCCGACTTTCTAAGGTTTTGTGGAGATTTCTGTTTTGGCCTGGTCCTTCCTCCTCAAGTAGTGATCCATTTTTTTTTTTTTTTTAACCTTGGTCTGACGCTGGTATGGTGACTTGTTGCGCAGTTTTGAAGATTGCCAGACACACATGAAACAACACAAAGCTGAAGTAAAGCGGTAGTGCTAAGGTTACTAAAAAAAAAAAAATAATTTCATATAGAATAACAGTCAAGTTCAGTCAGCGAAAGCAAGTGGTTTATGAGCACAGAAAATAGCCGTGTGCTGAGCAGGTTAACACTGCACAACTGTAGTGATCAAACAACGGCCACGGCGGTTCAGTTAAAGAGCATTTGTGAGCTGGCCCACTGGTGCAGCTGCAAGGCGTCCATCTGTAGCGCTGACTGGGGAGAAGGATTAGTGTCCCAGGGACTGCTCTCCTTCTCCGGGGGACCAACACAATCTCGAGACCACTGGGGGATACCGCTGTGGCGGCACACACACATTAGGGGCGGGGAGGACGATAGGCGTCATTGCACTTCCCCACCCTCAGGAAAATAGCAGCACAAAATGACACCCATTAATGACGCCCCTGCTTCCCGCTCAGACAATGGTCCGCCCGGGGGGGCCGGCTCCTGCGACCCCACCCTAGGGAGCAAGCCAGAGCTAGAGACCAGTGTTTCCTGGCTCCACCGGGGGTAAGCCTAGATATGGGGGTGGCGAGCAGAGCAGGGGACCACAATCCCCCATGGGGGAGTGAAGCTGGCACAAAAGAGTATTTGTATGTAGATTGGGTTTTAAATTATGTTTTTGGATGACATTTTAAACAAAGCTGTTGGCAGGAAGACAGGAGGAGACTGGCCGCCACTGAGGGTTGGGGAAGAGAGAGAATTACTGCATAAGTGAGAAAAAAACATGCCAGGACAGTAGAATATCAGTCTAGTCCCATAGGGGTGGGTGGGGGAAACACTGGTGCCTCAGTACCTTGTGTTTTGCTCAGCTGATCAATTTTTATAGACAGCATTAGTGTCTTTGGGGGGCGGGGGGGGCATTACTAAGCAGCCAACTGGGTCTGAGCTCTGGCTAAGTGAGAGAAAATAATGGTGGCTATTTTAAATTGAAAATTTCATGGGCACAGTAATACTCGAACAATCAAGCAGACAGAGACTAGGACTCATTATCTTCCAGTCTCTGTTACCTGAAACCAGACAAGCTAGTTGGTAGCGTCAAAAACAAGAGCTCCCTCTACCCATTTTCTAATATTTTATAAATCACTACTATCTCACAGCTTACTGTGAAGATAGTAGTGCTGTCTTGCAAGCTGAAAGGTCACAATGAAACAATGAAATACTAAACTAATCAGACAGCAGCTTTAAACAATGCTGATAACTTCACAATTGGCATGTGCAGGACAGTGCAGCACTGAAGGCAGCAGATGGGAGATGCTTTTAGGGACACCAGTATAAATTTTGCAGTTTTTTCCTTTTGTAATTTTTTATCATTTTTATCATAAAACCACCTAAACACCAGGGGCCTGCTTTACAAAACTTTGCCCCGTCACAATGTGGTATTCACAAAAGCCCGGTTTGCGATGAGGCAAATGTCTGGAGGGTTCCAATATGCAAATGAGGAGGAGGGGACCTGCATATTGGCACAGTCCCATTCACAAAGGGTTTTCTTCATGCAAGGGCCTTTTGCGGAAGTCCCTTGCATGGAGAAAATACCGCCGACCAAGACCTGGTGGTATTCCATGCAACCTTAGTGGATGCCGGAGGTACTGCCCATCGCCATCCCATTTTTAAAACAAACAGACAGCCCACTACTGGTGGTCTATCGGTCCCTCCACTTCCCCCATCGCTGATCGCCGGCCCGATCACAGAAAGAAATATAATGTAGGTGTTCCCTGGTGGTGTAGTGGTCCCCCTCCACCCAAACGCGGCTAGCCAGCCAGAGCACAGAAATAAATACAATGTAATTTCTCCCTGGTAGATTAGTGCCCCCCCCCCCACTGCCGCCCTGATCCCTGAAATAAATATGATGCAAGTTTTCCCTAGTGGGTCAGTGCCTGCCCCCCTCCCCCATCACTGATCTCCATCCCGAAAGAATAAGAGTTCACAATACCCTGGTGGTAGTGGTATCCACCCCCCCAACCCCGACTGCCGTCCTATAATGAAAAAGTACAGTTACGCAAGAACTTACCGTAACAGTAGATCTTCAAGAGGAACTCTTGCAGCAGGATATAACAATTAAGACTATGCTGCAGGCACTAGGACCCATCAGAAATCTTTAGCTAGCAGTACCCAGCATGGGCTGCCCTCGATGTCGGCTCCGTCCCGACGTCAGCTAATGGTATATCGGGGGCAGTCCCCAGCCACACCTCAGTTCACCCGCCAGAGACCTGTGAATAAGGCCGGGCAGGCGGAGCAAGCAGAAGCTTGCCATAAAGGAATGATACAACACAGCTCACCAGGGGGAAGGAGGGCGGGAAAGCAGCGCCTGCTGCAAGAGCTCTTCTCGAAGATCTACTGTTGCGGTAAGTTCTTACTTAACTGTACTTTCTTACTTCGAGTGGGAGCTCTTGTAGCAGGCTATAACAATTAGAACTGAATCCCAAGCAGTCCCGCAAAGAAGAACAGGAAAACGGAAGGCGGCTGAAAGCACCAGTGCTAACAGGGCGCTTCAAGAAAGGAAGCCCTGAAGGACCACTAGGCCAAAACCAGCCCTATGCCTAGAAGCAATGTCCAGACTGTAATGCTTAATGAAGGTATGCACTGAGCTCCAGGTAGCCACTGCACAGAGGTTTCCAATGGAGACATTTCGCAAGGATGCGAATGAAGCAGCCACTCTCCTGGTAGAATGACCCTAAACCGAGCCTGGTAGGGTCTTGTTATACTTGTTATAACCCTAAACAATGCAGTTGACCAGCCATTTTGAGAGAGTTTGCTTTGACACCGGAGTGCCTTGGCATCGAGGCACAAAGGCCATAAACAGCTGCTCCGTCTTAAGGTATGGAGCAGTGCATTTTAGATAGTACCTCAGTGCCGTGTGGACATCCAGAGTATGCAGGAGCGCTTCCCCCCCGTTTGAGTGGTCCGGTTAATACACCGGAAGGTTGACATCCTGATTCAATGTCAGTTCAGAAACCACTTTGGGCAAAAAACTTAGGATGTCCCCGAGAACCAGTCCTGTCTCTATGAAAAATTAAATAAGACTCCTTACACTTCAGGGCCTGAAGCTCAGAAACTCTCTAAGCAGAAATAACTGCAACAAAAAACGCTTTCCAGGAAAGAAAGCGAAGCTCACAATCAGCGGCAGGCTCAAAAGGGGGGAGGGTGAGCTTCTCCAGCATAAACAGGAGATCCTGGGGGGGTACTGGATCTCGGATGGGAGGCTTGATATTTAAAATGCCCCTCAAAAAAGTACGAAACATGTCCAGTTGGGAAAGTGTCTTTCCCTCTGTCAGTACATGGTATGCAGAAATTGCTGAGCGATGTACCTTTATGGAGAAGTAGCTCAAGCCTTCATTTAATAAGGAGAGGAGATACTGTAGAACTGAGTTCACTGGGCAGGTGAGAGTATCCAAGTGATGGGGCGAAGCCCAAAGGCAGAAACGTTTCCATTTCATAGCATAAGTGGATCCAGTAGAGGGCTTTCTCATCGTCATGAGAACGTCCGCCACCTCCTGGGAGACCCCAAACCTGGACTTGCCTATGTCTGCAGGAACCAGGCATGAAGATGCAGGGATTTGAGGTCCGGATGGACCAATGTTCCCCGATCCTGGGACAGTAAGTGTGAGCTCATTGGCAGCTGAATTGGAGGTTCCACTGCCAGCTGCTGAAGCAGTGGGAACCAAATCTGCCGAGGCCAGAATGGGGCGATGAGGATCATTTCTGCCCCTTCTGCCTGAAGTTTCAGAAGAACCCTCTGAATTACCAGGAAGGGAGGGAAGGTGTACAGAAACTGCCCTGTCCAACACAGGGACAATGCATCTAGCCAGAAAACACCAGGGGAGTGCTCTCGCGAGCAGAAACTGGGCAGTTTGGCATTGAGTGGAGACGCAAAGAGATCCAACTCTGGACGGCCCCACCTGTCGAACAGTTGATCTGCTACTGACAGGAGGAGCTCCCACTCGTGAGCCTTGGACCGTGACCAGCTTAGGCTGTCGGCCAAGATGTTTTGGACACTTGGAACAGGAACAGTACTTGAAATCTAGGCGGTGTTCCAGTGCCCAATACCAGACTCATCACCTCCCTGCATAGGGGGTAGGAGTGAGTGCCCCCTTGCTTGCTGACGTAGAACACTACCAACGTGTTGTCCATCTTGATGAGAAGAGGGCCTGGCAAAAGGGCTGTCTGAAACACGGGCAAGGTGTTCAGGACCGCTTGCATCTCTAGAATGTTGATATAGAGCTGTTGCTCGTCTGGAGACCATGTCCCCTGGGTTTGATGGACTCCCAGATGAGTGCCCCGGCCGAGACAGGAGGCATCTGTGGTTAGGATCAGTCTTGGGGGCTCCTGCCAAAAAAGGACCACTCGTTCCAGGTTGGAGGGGTCCAATCACCAAGAAAGAGTCCTTCTTACTGGGTGGGAGATCCTGACCAGCTGGTCTATATCGTCTGACCTCTGGTCCCACTGCACCCTGAGCATCCACTGTGGGACCCTCATGTGGAGGTGAGCCAAGGGAACTGTGGGGATGGCCACTGCCATGTGCCCCACAAGTCTGAGGAAGGTCCTGTCTGGGACCTTTGGGGCCATAGATACCATCCGGGCTACAACCTGCAGACGATCCCCCCTGTCCTGTGGGAGGAAGGCCATGCCCTGAACTGTGTCAAGGACCGCTCCTAGAAAAAGAAGTCGCTCACTGGGCTCTGGAGAAGACTCTGGAAGATACAGGGTGATCCCCAGCTCTCAGAAGAAAATGAAGGTGTCTTTAAGAGTGTGCAGTAGCTGTGCTCTGGATTGCGTTGCAAGAAGCCAATCATCTAGGTAAGGGAAGACATAAAGCCCTTGGCATCTGAGAGCCGCAGCCACCACTGCTAGGCACTTGGTGAAGACTCGTGGAGTGGCGGAGAGGCCGAACAGTAAGGCCTGGAACTGATAATGCCTCCCCAAGAAGTGGAACCTCAGAAACTTCCGGTGGAGAGGAAAGACCTTTATGTGCATATAGGAGTCCTGCACGTCCAGGGAGAGGAGCCAATCCCTCTGGTTCAAGAGGGGAATGAGGCCTGACAGAGTGACCAATCTGAAACTTTTGTATTCTATAAAAAGATTTAAGGAGCTGAGGTCCAGGATGGGACGAAGGTTCCCGGTCTTTTTTGGGACCAGGAAGAAGTGGGAGTAGTAACCTTTTCCCCGTTGTCCCTGGGAACTGGCTCTATTGCCCGTTTTTGCATGATGGTCTGTATTTCTTCTTCTGTTAGAGGAATGTGCGAAGGAGGATAACAGGAGAACCTTGGTGGTTCTTCTGGAGGAATTTGAGTGAATTCTAAGGTATGTCCTAGCCTAATTAGGTCTAGAACCCAGAGGTCTGTTGTAATGTTGCTCCATCCCTCTTGGTAGAGGGAGAAGTGACCCCCTACTGCCTCCCCGGGGTAGCGAGTCACTGGGTAGCTCAGGGAGTCGGCAGAGAGGGCTTGGAGGACTTGGGGCCTCTAGAGGTACAGCTCCCAGAAGCTTGGGTTGTGGCTTTCCTCTTAAATCCCCCTCTCTGCAGATACTGGCCATGGCTATTCTGCCCTGAGGTCTTATGAAATGGCTGTTTGTGGAATGTCTTCTGGTCCCCCTTATATAGTCTTCAGACAGACAAGATGGACTTCCCGGATTCTTGGAAATGAGAAATGAGTTTCTCCATCTCCTCTCTGAAGAGGACGGAGCCCTGGAACGGCAGATCCCGGATTCCGGACTGCAGATCCTGGGAGAATCCTAAAACTCTAAGCCAGGCATGCCATCTAAGGCAAATGTCAGAAGTCGTTGCCCTCGAGGCCGTATCTGCAGTATCATACGAGGCCCTCAAGACACGAGCACCTACGTCCAAACAAGATTTCAAAATCTCCTGGAGCTCGGTCTTTTGTGCAGAGTCTGGCAAGGCCTGAGCTACTTCCAAGCCCTTCTCCCACATTGTATTTTGGTACTAGCCCATACATGTGAGGAAGTTTAGAGAGTGAATGGAACAGGTGGAGGCAGAAAAGACCTTCTTGCCCACCTGGCCCAAGTATCTGGACTCTACATCGGGAGGCTGGGAGTCAAGGTGTTTAGGCTGTTTGGATTTATCATGAGCAACTGTAATCACCATGAAGTCCACCTGAGGGTGTTCTGCCAGGAAAGGCTCCTCCCCTCGAGGCTCTATACAGCCTGTCCAATTTCTCAGGATCTACCGGGGTGGTAAAGGGATGCTTCCAAGTAATCCTGTTAAGGTCTTGGAAGGTATCCATAAGAGGAGGGACCACTAGAGGCTTTGGCTCCTTTTGCCTCAGGTATTTCGCCAACCTCTGCCGTTCTGGATCCAAGTCCTCTGTCTCCCATCCATTAGAGGACTGCACTGTTTTGTCCTCACTGTGACGAGGTACCTTTGTAAATGAGCCTCTGGCTCAAAGGTTGTTAAACTGATGTTCTAATAAATAAATAGATATGCCTCATGACATCCATGAATGTGGGATCATCAGGAGGGGACCTTGGGGTGTCTTTCTCATCGGGGGACACCCTTTCCCTGGAGAGGGAAAGGTCAGACCCAGGGGAGCTGGGATGTGAATCGTGGCCCTCTGAATAGTAGGAGGTCGATCTTGAGTGGAAGTAAGAACAGCTTCTTTCCTGTGAGCATCGCCTACTGGAAGACCGATGTCGGCTGTAGAACCGACGACAGCTAGGGGACCGGCAACGGCTAGGGGCCTGATGGTGACTCACTGAACGTCTAGGACAGCTGTCAGACCAGCGTCGGCTACTGGACAGTCTCCTGCTCGAGGAACAATGGTGGCTGGCAGAGCGAAAGCATTGCTGGTGCCAACGTTCCCTGTGTTTAGGCTGGCCATAGGTATCTACCAGAGTGCATGACATGGACTTCAGTTTTGACTTAAAAGGGGGAACACTTAGGCACAGGGGAAGAAGGCTCTTCATCCCTGCTTTTATCCCCCCGTTTTCTCTGGCTGTGGTGGCAAAATGTATTTTTTAACTTGGCCCCACTAAAATTGAAAGGGCTCAGTGAGCTCTTCTTTATGAAATTGTGCCACGGCAGAACCAGTCGGTAGGCTGGGTTTGTCCGGCAAGCAAGGAGATATGGGTGAAGATGGCAAATTGGGGAGGTCCCTGGGTGAAGAATCGTTTCTGAGGAGTGGAGGCCCTATGGACCGGCAAACAGTCAGTATCCAGCGCCGCCTTCACCGACATCTGCTCTGGGTCCTGTGCCGTTGACTGTTTGAAGCTGTCTGGCTTAGTCATCGTTGGCTTCAGTTTTGTCGGTTGGGCCATAAAGGGTCGGTGAGCCACTGCTGGTTTTGAGTTGAACTTCCAATTCTTTCTGAGGTTGGGCCTTACCCGGAGCCTCAGGAATGACCGTGGACAGGGCTTTCTTCGGCAAAGTAGACGCTGAAGAAGAAGCCAAGGTCCCAACTCCCAAGGTGGAGGATGGCCGTAAGGGCGTGGCCTTCACTTTCGAGATGGGGGGAGTCGGTACAGAGACCAGGTCCTGACTACCATTACCCGATGCCAGCGTCTTGGCATGGATGGTAGCATCCCGCTTACCGGTATAGTGCCATGAGTGGCAGGAATGATCTGAGCCGCCCGACCCAGAGAAGGAGGACTTCTTGTGAGGAGATCGAGAGCGCGAACGTGCCTGAAACTGGCTACGGTCCTTTGAGGGACTTGTGGTGGTCCGAGTCCCGCTTTTTCTCCTTGTGCTTTGAGGAGTGGGGTGTGGAACAAGACTTCTCCCTGGGAAAGCGCTGCATCACAGCCACTTGTTTCTCAAGGATATGGTCCTTTTGCACCTTAAGGCGGCAGATCCTAGTCCTACTTGTAAAGCCGCAGCGGATTGGGCAGTTCTTGGTGTCGTGGTCCAGCCAGAGGCAAAAGACACAGGCCTCACTGGAGTCTTTAGCCGGTATCTGGCGGCCGCAGGAACACTTTGTCCTCGTCTGTCCAGACGAGGAAACTGACAACGGTGAAGTTGACATGTAGATGGTAATGAGAAGCGTACCTCGAAAAAAACCAAGAAACAAAGAAATACTCTGCTGAGACTACCAACAGGAGTTCTAAAGGCAACAAAAGAGTCTATGAAAGCGGGTCTGCGGCGGGAAAAGAACTGAGGTGGGACTGGCGACCGCCCCCTGATATACCACTGGCTGACGTCGGGGCGGACCCAACGTCAGAGGTGGCACCCACTGGGTACTGCTAGCTAAAGGTTTCCGATGGGTCCTGGTGCCTGTGGCATAGTCCTAATTGTTATAGCCTGCTGCAAGAGATCCCACCCGAAGTAAGATCAGAAAATGACCCTGATGATCTAATGGTCCCTAATTCACTGATGTAATGGTGGTCCAGTGATCCCTCTCCCCGCCGATCGCCACCTCAAGCTCAAGAAACATATGCCCAATGGGCTCATTTACATCACTGCTTATGTGAATGGGAAATAGCGCAGCTGTGCTATTTATTGCAAGTCCATCCCCCTGACTGGCTGTCGGGGCAGCGCTGCTGGGGTTTGCAGTGCTTTTCCTGGGTCGACGTTGCCCCCTCCAGCCCCTATCCACAGTTGGATAGCGCACTGCACTATCAGACTGTGAATAGTAACTTTTGGAACCTGCGCAATCGAAAGGCGCAGCACAAATGTTTGCGCTGCTTTTGTGAATCTGGCCCCGATGTGCAACTCAAACTGACATGGGTTAAGAGTGAGATGCTTTGAGAAGCACAGTTTACATTCCATACTTTTTTCCTTTTGTAACTTTCTATAATTTCTATCACAAGACCACAAAAACACCAGCTGTATAAGTCAAATACAACATGGGTAAGAATGAGACAGTAGAAATACCTTCACTTGCTATACATGAGGTCAAGTACAGCTTGTGAAGCTATTTCTACTATCTCACTCTCATCCATGCCAAATCCCATATATACTACGAGTGAGACGAGTTTTAAGTTCCACATGTAGTAGCAATATTTCTGACATATCTAGCTCTACCATGAGTTTCCAATCACCTGAAATCTTTGCCTACCTGGTAAATACCTTCAGAAGGCAAATTCCAAAATATAATAAGCACAGGTTGTTGGCCTACACCAAGACTGGAACTCTCATATCTAAAACCTCAAGATTCCCTACTAAAATCAGTAATGATGCAAAGAGCGTGAGAGTAAGAATGCACTGTCTTACTCCTTTGTTAGAATGGAAAGGCTCAGATAAATCCCGGTTTGGGCCAATAATGATTTTACCCAAGTGTTTCTATGATAATCAACCAGGGCAGCAATAATATGTAGATCTAGACCCGAAGTTTCTGATTTTTGCCAGAGGACAGATCTGTCTACCAAAACAAATGCTATTTCATAACTGACCTTTTATAAAGGATCATCAGGATATAGACATAAGGCAATTCAGGAGGTCAGGGGTAAGGGGCAACAGACTTCTAGAAAAACGTAAAGGGAACCTAACAAGCTCAAATGGGAAGATCGGGTGGGCCATAGGCCCTTATCTGCTGACAGTGTCTATGTATCATGCACAAAGGTTATCTAGGCTCCGAAATCACAATATTTCAAGGTCAACCTTCAGAACACTCTTAATGTCCCCTGAAAGTTCTGGAAGGAAACTCCATCCCTCTTTGACCCTCCCATCCAGTCCATCCCCCCGGTCCTTCTGGTAAATGGTTCACCTGTGTCTGACCCCTCATCTGTTGCTGCTCACTTCAATGAGTTCTTCCACTCCCCCTCCAGCCTCCACTTCTCCACCTCATGTTCCCTCTCCCTCCCCGGGATTCCTTTTCCCCCTGGTTACTATCTATGAAACCCAGATTGCCCTTTACTCCTTCAACCTGCGCAAGTCTAGTCCTGATAGGCTGGATCCTACACTTCTGCATATCTATGTTCCTGCCATAGCATCTCCTCTGACTCACCTACTCAACCTCTCCTTCTCCCTCAGTGCTATTCCCCAGTTCTGGAAGACGGCCAGAATTTTTCCACTTTACCAGGTAGGAAGGGTCCCCCAACCTTTGTGATGTCTGGCCAATCTCCCTCCTCCCTTCCCTTACTAAGCTGCAAAAGAAGCTTGTTTACACTTGACTCTCCGATTTCCTCTCCCCTAGCACCACTCCACTGTCTCCTCCCTGTTGTGTGTAACTGATTCTATCATGTCAGGGGTGGATTAGGGGCATATCACGGCTGCCATCTTCATCGTGCTGGCCATGGCCTTCAACTCAAGTGTCCTTTACATTCTTACCTCACAGGCCAGCTACAGTCGGTACAGGTTGGTACTGCCTTGTCACCTCCACTTCCTATCCAGGCTGGGTCCCACAGGGCTCCATTCCTCTCTGCCTCCTGCTCCCTCCCCTCCAGATCCTTGCACCTTTGGCATTCCTCAGCCCTGCTCCACCGCTGAGCAATTAGCCTTTTCCTATCATCTCCTTTCACTCTGGAATCAGTTCCCCTCATCCTTCTGCTTCACTACTTCCCCTGGATCCCTCAAGTATCAGCTGAAACTCCTTCACTCCCTTGACTTCTGTTTTAACTCTCGCTGACTGCTTACCATGCAACTGCCATCCTACCCCAGCACAGGTGTGGCTAAAATGCCCAACTGTTGTTTTTCACCTTGACTGCTCATTTTGCACCTACTCCTGTATTAATCGCATTCTCCAACAGTGCTTTAACTTACAACTGTGTCTGTGCTATCTATTTCGTATCCCCTATTCCCTTTCCCTGTGCTGCAGCTGGAAAGGAGCCTTGGCTCAGTGTGCCTTTCCCGATCACCAATTTTCAAATAAATAGTCTGTATCTAAGATGACATTAAAATTTTTTGTGATTAATATGACCAGTTCAGTCAACATTTGCAAGCTATAGTCGTGCTATAATTTTGTCCTCTCCTGGGGCTTTGTTTTTAGGGAGCTGGGTCAATAGAATCCTAATAACTGTTTGTTAACATTAGCTCAGCTGGGTCTATTTAATGTCATGTATTTCCCAAAGAAGACTTAAGAGTGAGTCTGTAATATAAAAAAAAAAAATTCACAAAATAATCACACGTCTTTAAATGGGATATTTACACTGACTTGTGTATTACAAGTAAGCAATAAGACATGACGGAGCATGCATTATGCAGATCTAACGCAAGCCCAGCTGTGTAATGAGGCCCGATTATACCAGTGGAGTGCCTCCAGCCCCTGGAAATGCAGTTAGATTCATAATGCACATCCCTGAAGTGTCTTACTGTGCTTATAAAATGGCTGAACAGAATTATTTTTTTTAAAGGCCAACTTTTCTATTAAAAACAGGTTGTTTTATTATGCTAAAACTAACTAGCAAAAAATAGTCCTTCCCCTGCTGTCAAGCATTTGTCTATCTACACATTCAATAGATGGAACGTTTATCATGGAATGCAGGGATTCTGAACAATTCTACTGGCTGAATGATCAACTCCCCACACAATCGCAGAGGGAATACTAGTAAATAGGCGGGGTCACCAGAAATTAGGGTCTCAGGAGACAGCTTAAGCATGGAAAATCAGGGCAGACCGGGTAGGAAAAGCAGTCCTCTTCTGCGGAAAGATTCTATATTTCTATAAACACAACAAAAGGTCTCAGTAAAGCCAGAGACTCAAGTTTATCTGTGCAGGATAAACTGCACAGATTTCCTTGAAAGTACCGATGGGAAGGTTGGGGTGGAGGCTCCATGGTCAGAAAAGAAGCTCCTATAAAATAAAAATGCCAGTATCACTTCATTTTTATTAACTTGTATATGGTGCAAGGACGGGAATACAGCACAGCAGAAAGAACAGATAATTTTGTTTGTTCTTTTGTGTTTAGGGGAGTTTTATTGTCAGGGCTTGGATAATTCTTTCAGTGAGCAACTGTGGCAACAATGTTTGCAATGGCAATCTGGAATTTTTGAAAAAGGCATTGATACTGTTAGCGTGCTATATCCTAATTGTTAGCACTTTTCCTTTTTTTTTTTTTACCTGTGCATTAAGCAGATCAAAGACTTAGGTGCCAGCCAATCAGGATACAGGATTCTTCCCTGCCAGTTTATAATTACTGTATATGAAAAAAGCATCTATTGGGGAAAAATGACTTACAGGTTCAGCACATATAGATAAGATATGCAACAGCGCATCCAGGTATAAGCTTTTTTATTCACTCTGGCATGCTAGTTTAACACTTGTGGCTTGCTTCACCATTTGTTGCTAAGTAGCATTACTACCTACCTTCTGGAGTGAATGAAAAGCTTATTCCTGGATACCTTTTGGAATATATCCAATCACTGCAAAATACTTCAATCTAGTTTATGAGATTAATGAGGCTGGACACTTACCAACTTCTGAAAAGTCTTCAAAGGCAATTTTCCCTGTTCCTTCACGATCATAATCTTTCAGTATCCTTAGCACATCAGCCTTCTTTACATCAAAGCCTAAAGCTCTCATTGCCACCTACAAGAACACAACAAAAGTAATTATAATTTAACTCTACCTTATAGTCTGAACATCTCTACATACTGCATGATTATTACTGAGAAACCACGGCTTTTACTCTTTCTAAAAAATAATTTCTTTTCATACACAATATAATGTCACTGAGCTCTGTGTGGGCCATATTAGGTCACAAACTTGCCAAATGTGACCAGGCAAATAATTACTGCCATTTACATTTACCATAAATTTGCTATCCTGGCGAGTTCATTGTGATACTTTCCCCACACATGCGCAGAGTAGGCTGGCTGGGTGAGACTATTTCTGTAATAGCAAAATCCCGAAGTATGGTAAGGTACAGCTTCTAACACCTGTGCTAGACGTCCTTAGGGGCTGGAGAATTGATGAAAGGAAGGAGCCAGACATTCCTGGATGCTTCCTCAAAGGCTCGAGGCAAAGAAGGGATGACAAAACAGTCATCACTGAAATCCCCAAGGAATCTCAAAGACAGGGCAGCAGGACTGTGACCAAACAAAAGACCTCACATACATCTTCAGCACCTCTGTGAGGAACCGCTGGTATGCAGAGTACTCAGCATTCACGGACATGTGAATGGATAAGTCCTCTTCCTCAGAGAAGGTAGTAGGAGAGGTGGAGCTAGATTCAAAAAACAGGGGTGCCAGGACCACAGGCTTGAACTGGACTAAGTGAGACTGAAAGTGGTACTGGTGAAAGACACCAGATGTTCTTTTGTACTGATGCCAGGTCGTGGGTCCAGAGGACACACAATACCTGGCAGTTCAGAGAGCGATGGCAGAGAATCAGGAAGGCCAAAGAAGCCAGAGACTCGACCTGGGCTGCAAGAGTGCTCATGGGACCTCAGCCAGGTGGAGGACTTGGAAAACTCGCCCAGTGGAGCCAACCAGTTTCAGAGGTTTGACCAAGATGGTGCCCTGCGGGGTAGACTCCCAGGTGGAGAGAGCAGAGCCATACACGTGCCACAGGGCAACCCAGATCCCCACCATCCAGTTCCAAGGAGAACAGAGACATCAGGCTAGCGCTAGAACCCCAGCCACTGCTGCCTCTAGAACCAGTAACAGGGTCAGCAGCAGGCCCAGTAGCAAGTCTCTTCCCCTCACTGGAACTGGCGCTGCACCCCATGCCCAAGTCGTGTTCCAGAGCCAGAGACCCCGGAACTGCCCCCATACCCGGCACCATAAGCAGCACCAGGGTCAAGACCTTAGGAACTTGTTCAGGTCGTGGCAGTCTAAAATGGGGCGCCAGCCCCCCGTCCGTTTTGGGACCAGGAAGTACCTGGACACAAACCCTGGGTCTGAAGGAGGATCCGCCATCTCCCTGATCACCTCCTTCTGGAGGAGCAGGGCAATGTCAGCTCGACGGGCCGACAGAGAGGCTGTGGACCCCATAGCCTCCTGTGGGGCAACGGCTCTATAGGATGGGGACTGCTCGAATTCCAGCGGCAGACCCTTTCCTACCATTTCCAACACCCAGCGGTCCGTGGTGATATTAGACCAGGCGGAAATGAAGTGGCGGAGCCGTCCCCACACGGGGGAACCCGGGGAGGAGTGACGAGGTTGGGGGAGACACCCCTCAACCCATCACTGGGCAGGCTTGGAGGAAGGACTGGCCGAGGAGTCTTCCGGACCTTTCCCTCCCGGCTTACTGTTGGAGGAAGAGGCAGGCTTGGCTTTGGGGTGCCAAGTGCAAGCCTGCTGGCCCAGATGCTGGTATTGCTGGGCCAGACGTGCCGCAGGGGTTGAAGGACGAAAGGGCTTACACTGCTGCTGGTAGCCTTTGTCCTTCTGGGCAGATGTGACCGTGTCCAAGGTGGCACTGGACTTCTCGCTCCGTTGAACATGCCCCTCAACCCCGGGACCGGACACGTTGGTACCCAGGAAGGGAACGTCTGCCAGCTTGTGCTGGGTATCTACCGTGAAAGTGGAGATCCACAGCCAAGCTCTGCAGCGCATGGCCACTGCAGCCGTTACTGACTGGGCACATGAATCAGCAATGTCCAGGGAGTTCTGGAGCTGCTGTTTGGCCACCGCCCTTCCCTGATCCCACACCTGCTTGACCGTAGTTTGGAGGTCAGCCGGGAGATGAGGAATCATCTCATCCAGGGAGCCCAAACGGGCATGTGAAAAGTGTGCCATCAGGACGGCCGAGCTGGCCTAACGAAGGCCTAGGGAGGAAGCGGTGTAAACTTTCTGCCCAGAGTAGTCCAGCTTCTTGGACTCCTTGTCGGGAGGCTTGTCCACGTCCCGAGCATTGCCAGAGCCGTCGCGCTACTCGGTCACAAGCCCCTCCACAGAGGGTGCCCGGCACGGAGAGTGAACCAGTGGGGACAGCATACTTCTGAGCCATCCTGGGCAGAAGGTGCTGGACAAGAAGCTGGCCGCTGCCATTGCTCCAGGGCCGGGCCAACAATGGCTTCGGCCACCGGGAAGGCCTCCATGGGGGAATCCCCTCGGTCCAGTATCTCCGTGAGGGGATACTTGGCCCGTTTTGAAACGGGTTCAAGCTTCATCCCAGTGGACTCAGATGAGCCGAAGCATTCCCAGAAACGAGGATGGTCTCTTGTCCACCGACTGACCCCAATGGACTCCAAGTCAAGCGGCCTGGAGAACAAAGAGTCGTCTCCGAGGAGTCTGCGAACAGCTGCCGAGCGCCTGAGCCACCCTCCACCTGCTGAGGTCGATCGGGAGTGAGGGTGACAGCCAACCGATGGGGCAAGCCCTGACCCGACCGAGAATCCTTGGTCGGGGACCCAAATTTTGGTTGTGGAGGTGGGGGTTCCACCACAGTGGGTGGCGCAGCCGGTTTCGGCTCCTCGACCACTGCGAGGGGTTGTTTCGGCCGCTCTGGTGACAGCCACTTAATGGCCGAGGAAGACGAAGTCGACCTATTCCCGGTCAAAAGGAGCTGCTGCCACATTAGCTCCTCGTAGTGCAGACGCAATTTGCGCCAGAGCCTAGCCTCTGAAGAGTACGAAGACGTGGATGAGCGGCGCCACCGCTTTAGATGGTGCCGAGACCGCTGATGTCGGTGGGATTGGCTGGACCGAGAAGAGGTCCGAGACCGAGACAGAGACCTTCGGTGCTTCCAAGGGTGGGTCTGAGACAGGAGGCACAGGCAAGTCCTTGGTTTCCACCAGGAGAACCGGTGAAGAAGGGTTGTCGGCTTCTCCAATCGACAGCCCGTCCGACGGGTCGAGAAAAATCTCGACTGCGTCAACGGGTGTCTCGGCCAGCTGACCCAACGGGGACACTGTGAAGCCAGTGGCCTTAGCCGCAACCTTGACCGAAGTAGAGTGTCGACTCTCCAGGAAGGGGACCGCTCCCGCTCTCATGAACGTCGACGGTGGGACTTACCCTTGGGGTCCTTCTTTCTGGACAGAGAGGACTGTCCTGAAGGGCCTTCTCCCTTGGTGAAGAGGAATTGGCAAAGCTCCCTGAAAGAAGCTGTGTAGGACGATTCCAAGGAGAGCGGGATAAATGCCGCGACCGAGGATGATGATGATGATGATGCGGCCTGGGCCGCCTCCACCTCGAGTGCGATCATCTGCTCCAGCTGTTCCGCTGAGCCTGCAGCCGCGGACACTGCCCAACGGGCCTCCTTAGACTTAACCGGAGGATAACGTTTTAAGTCGCCCCAACAGTAACGGGCAGTGCGGTCCTCCAAGACTGAAGCGAAAAGGATTTGCACAAGCCTGTAAGGTCATGGCCAGTCCAAAGCAATAAATGCACGTATGCTGGATCGTCCGGACATCTTCAGCCACAGGGCAACTGACGAAATCCAGGAGTCGATTTGTCCATCTCAGCCGCGAGGGAAGATACAGACCGAAGTCTTGTAAATCTTAAAATAAGTTTCAGATTAACCAAAGAGTGTGAATCCAGCCTAAAACGCAGAGCGCTAAGAGGGAACCTGAGCTTCAAAGCAGTAAGGAAGATCTGGCGTCATGGGGCGGAGCCGAGAGTTTTACCACCTAGGTGGGTGGGAGGAGCCAGCTTGAAGACCTTCCGGCAACATTTAAAGTGGCAAGCAACCTGCCAATAAGTGTGGATGAACAACATATCCACGTCCCTAGAAACGATTTTTCTAATTAAACAGAATTCTTACAGGTCTAGTACATTTGAGATTCAGGAGTTGCATGTTCCTAGAGACAAAAAATAAAATAAAAGGGAGGGGTGGGAGACAGTTACGATAGTAGGAGGACACAGCGAGGCATGCAAGGGTAAGAACAGGAGAAAGGGTGGTGAGCGGGGGGGGGGTGAGAGGGAAGGAAGGTGCTAGGGTCAGGAATCGCAACCACTAGGAGGGAAGGAGAGAGCATAGTTCCAAAAGTCACATCCACTAGTAGATGCAAGCAGTGTGCGAAGTTTAGCCTTAAACCGACTAAGCCTAGTTTCCTTTTGTAGGCCTAGACTAAGAGAGTTTGTCCAGGAAGGTGCCCGGTATTCAAAAGACCGCTGGCCTTGCACCGTATGGCAGAAGGGGACTTTGAGGGAGTGGTTATGGGTGTTCCTGGTGCTTCTGGAGGAGTCAGGGAGGCTAAGGAGGTTCCTGATACCCAACGAAGAAATTCCGAGGGTAACTTTTTATACCAGCAGACAGACATGGTACTGTATCCTGCAATCCAGGTTAAGCCAGTCAGTCTGAGCATAAAGGTCACAAGTGTGGGTCTTCTGGGTAGCTCCTAAGATAAGCCTACAGGCCTTATTTAGGGAAGTTTTTACCTGCTTGAGGGCTGTAGAGGTTGCTGATCCATAAACTACAAGTCCATAGTCAATGACCGATAGAACAGTGCTAGTGACTATCATTTTGAGGACTTCACAGGTTAAGCAGTGTTTGTTTCTATAGAGAAGCCCTAGCCTTGAGTTTGCTGTCTTAGCAACTAGGTTGATATGTTGCAAGTAGGAGAGAGTGCTGTCCAGGGTTACACCCAAATATTTAAAGCAGTTTACTATCTCCAGCGGGGAGGCGCATTTGTTGTAAATTTGTAATTTGAAGGATTTGTGCTTTGTTTGCAGAGGTGACTGGAGCAAAGGTTCTTGCCCTCAGCTTGGGACGTGATTTAAAACCGAGTGACAGCCCCTGGTTCACTACCTTCAGGACCCACTTGTCTGTGGTGATGGTATGCCAGACCTGGAGGTAGTGAGCCAATCTGCCACCTACTCGGGGTGGTGGTGAGGCGACCTGTACTAGCCCATCAGAGATTCTGTGTGGGCTGGGACTGTGGTGAGGGTGAAGCCCATCTCACAGACCTTCTACCCCTACCTCTGAAATAACCTCTCAGCTGCTGGTAGACTTGCGTAGCCTGTGCCTGAACAAATGGTCTGAAGTAGGACCAACTACCCATGACTCCCCTAATCTGGGACCTATAAGAGGTGGAAGGCCTTTGTTTTGAATTGCTTCTACAGGTGGCCTTATATTCCTCCACCACCTTCTTCATGTATGCCTCAGTTTTGTCACCAAACAGTGAATTTTTCTCTCAGGGAAATTCCATTGCCTTGGCTTGAGTGTCCAGGGTTAAATTGGTAGCCCGTAGCCAGGAAAACCTCCTAAGGGAGACAGATGAGACCATCAGTCTGGCTGTGGTATCGTTGGCATCCACTGCCATGTGAAACTAATACCTGGTTGCATCAAGTGCAGCCCTTGCAGTTTGTTGTAAATCAATCGCCACTTTACCTGGTATCTTATCTGTAAGAGCCAGTACAGAATTCCTTAATGTCTTCTGATACTGTACTGCATAAGCCATATAACTTGCCTGCCTCACAATTAGTGAGGCTGCCATATACCCCTTTTTACCAATAGTATCTATCTTCCTTGAGTCCTTGTCAGGGAGATGGGTTGCTAGAGGAATTCTGGCTTTGTCACAGGCAGCTGCCTGGACCACACCCTCAGGATCAGGATGAGTGAACAGGAAATCAGCAGTGGTTCTGTCTAGCTGATACTTTTTGTCCATCTTCTTATCCACTCCAGGTCTTGAAGTATGGGTCTTCAAGATTTGTAGCACAGCCTTTTTCAAAGATTCGTGCACTGGTAACAGGAGGTGTTTTGTGGGAGCTAGTCTCATCATGTCCAAGAAATCTGCTTTCTCCACATCCTCCTCAGTCTCCTGGAGAGGGAGACTGAGGGTGTCTACCATATTTTTAACAAAGGCATAATGCAAAGAATAGTCCTCTGGTCCCTTGGGGGGAGCCAAAGTCCTGCTCTGGGGAAACCTCTGGCTCTATCAATTCCCCTGCATCCTACTCTTCCCTCCTTCTCTGGGTTATCAAACAGAGGTTGAAGCTCCTGTGATGTTGCAGCTTGCACAGGGGCCGGTGTGGGAACCGGTACCACAAACTGGTAAGGCTTATAAAATCTGAAGAGCCTTAACAATGTCCTTAGCGGAGGGCATATTCTGTTTGTCTACTGGCAGCTCCTTAGCCTTCTCGGACGGAGGTGCAGCGACATGTTTTTCTTCATATTTTTTCTTAAGTGGGACAGTTTCAGCCACGGTCTCCACAGCCTTTTTAGATTTACCTTGCTCATTCTTTTCCGATACTTTTTCAGTATCTTTAGGCTTACTATTTTCCTTACTGGAAACAGAGGAAGAGGGATTATTTTCTGTAGTACTAGCAGAAACAGAGGCCATCTCTTCGATCTTTTTTTAAGAGTCTTAGGACAAAATGTTTTACAAATCTCACAGTTAGAAAAAAATATGGCTGGTTCCCAGACAAAAAACACTAAGAGAATGCTTGTCTGCTTTAGCTATAACTTGACCACAAGACTCACAATGTTTAAAACCAGTGGGCCCTGTGCGTTTTTTAGGTTTGTCAACAGGGAACTCTAACATTGAGCAGAAAGTATGATTTAAACGCTAGCAAAAACAAACAAAAAAAATGAATAAATTGGTTCTCTGGAACCGACCCAGTCAGCTGTAAGCAACTGCTAGCGGTTCCTGGAACCGAGCGTTAATCGGTTCCCTGAAGGAAAAGGAACCAATAAAATTTAACTTTTAAAATAAAATTTAAACTATAGACGGATCCTGGGCAGAACCATCGAACAACAACAAATGACGTTAGTTCTGAGGTAAAAACCTCACAGGAACAGCGGATCCCTCAGTTCCATGGAACTGTGAGGGAACCGCAAAAAAAACACAAAAACAACAAAATGCTGAAGAAAGTTGTACTAAATTAACCTATAAGGGCAGCAATCTAAAATTGGCAGTTAAGAAATACTTATCAATCCAAATAAGGGATACAGGAAGTAAGCTGAAGGAGAGCTCTCTGGGAAGTCTTCACTAGGCAGGCGGAGTAAGAATCTGAAGCACTCTAAGTGCAGCAGTTTGAAACTGGCATGAGTGGCGGTGACGTCATGCACTAGGTAGCAGCTTGGGTCGCGAGGCTCCCTTTGGTACAGATTAACTACCTTAATTTTACTAGCCAAAAGTAAAATAAAAGCGTCCCGTTGAAAGTAAGAGGTAGTAAAATGCCCAGTAGGAGAGGAGATTCCGCCCGTGGAGCACCAAAGCACCTGGATGGTGAGAGATCCCAAGAAGAAGATTCGGAGAGCGGGGACTCGTGGGCGTCTTGGCCTCCGCCATGGCACTCTGTGAGCCGATCGGGTCCAGCTCTCCATCCTGCAGAGGCAAATGACCCAAATGCTGGCAGAGATCCGGGATTTCGAAGGAAATGAGGCGGCAGTCACTGCTCTTCGGACCGACATGGGCAAGCTTGAGGCAGGCAGGGCCGATTGCGAAGAGCAGCCGACCTACGGATAAAGGTCGAGGAGACTGGCGTGCCATCGTCCAACTGCATGCCCAGCTGAGAGGCCTTCAAGATCGGGCGGAGGGGCCGGAGAGCAGGAGCCGTCGAAATAATATTCGACTTTTGGGACTACCCGGAGGAAGCGGAGGCACTAGAGATGCTACCATTGCAGAAACTGCTGATAGAAGCGTTGAAGCTACCTGAAGAAATAACGTTGGAAATGGAAAGGGTCACACGTACGCTGGGTCCCAGGCCAGCATCAGGTGCCCGCCCCGCACTCTATTAATAAGGTTCCTCAGGCATCAAGAAAAGGAAAAGGTGCTACACACTGCCTGGAGACAGGGAACAGTCTTCTACGGCTCACATAGGCTATTTTTGGAAATGACTTCGCTCCAGAAGTAATGGCTCAGAGAAGGGCCTACATTCCGGTCATGAGAGCACTTAAAGCGGCAGGAGTGCGTTTCAAGACGTTGTACCCTTCAAGAATAGTGATCCACTTTAGGAGGGGCCCACATGTTCGGCGATGCAGCTGCAGCGATCGGTGACGCTTAAGGCGAGGAAAATGGAAATCCCAGCAGCGATCTGAAGTTGCAACTACCCCTGCCTCTAAATTGGCACAAAAAGTATGGAATGCGGGTCAGAGAGATTCCAGACGCCGCCAGGGCATAGAAGCAATACAGTCGATTGTGAATACTTTGAAATCTAGAGCCGAGGGTTCACCAGAGAAAGCTACATCAGTCCCCAAGACCTGAACTGCCTGGAGTATTAATGTGGACTGTGTATATTAAATAACGCTATTTTAGCTAGGTCCAGCTATAGTTCAAATTAAAATTAAACTTTGTTATGTTTTGGTCTGGGTAGAGTGCGGAGGGGGGGCGTCAGTGCAAGGTGGCCGTCGGCGGTACTTTGAATAGGCTTACAGGGGAGGGACTGGGGAGATGTAGGGGTCACCTATCCGACGGTTAAAAGGGCTGATCAAGGCTGCCGGGAATCCGGTGGGGCGTGGGGACAATTGCTGAGCCAGCTGATCGCTTGCACTTTCGTATGACTGCAAGTCGCAATGCAGACCGGTGAGAGGGGAGGAGCAGTGACTGCAGTTAGGCCTAAGCGCGATGCTGGACATAATTTTATACCAGAGGCTCGGGGGGGCAGATATGGAGACCAGCTTGACGAGCGGGAGAAATGCAGAGGTCTCCGTGGTGGTTCCTTCCTGTAATTCACTGGACCAGACACCGGACGTTGCAGACCTCAAACTCAAGTGGGGAACAGCCAACTCTAGGATGGGGCCGCATGGGAATCCCTCAGACAAGCGGGATAGGCCTATGCGATTACTCGTAATGCGGTGGTGTGGGCAGTTTTGAGTAGCCTACCCACAGCAGCCAGCACTTATTAACAGCACGGAGAACTGTTTGGGGGCTGGTTACAACGAAGTTCGCTATGAATGCAATAGAGGGGGGAGGAGGGAGTTTCACATGGGGACCCAAGAGCTGGCATGTTTGTAGGCGTTGTGTTCGACAGAAGTATGTTCGGTGGGGGCATGGGCACGCGTCATAGAAAAAGGTGGATTGCCATCCCTCTTATTGTCCTCGTGGAACCATTGTTAGCTCCGATCTCCATTTTCGGGTGAGACGGATCATGAACACAAGTCTCCTTGGCTCCTGAACTCGGAGGTGAGGGCTCCACATGCATAGTCAAGGGGAATGGAGCGAGGACTTGGGAGATGATGGAATAAACTACCAATGTTGGGTAAGCGCTTACTGCATAATCTAAATGGGGTAACGGGGTAGGGGTGAGAAGCTATCATGATGGGGAGTGGAGGATACTCCGGATTGGAAAGGAGCAGTTTATGAGACTGGGAAGGAATGCACAGACTAGAATTTTGATAAAGGTCCACATAGAAGCATGTTAAGGGTAGCCTGTGATAGGATTCAAAAGACCATTGGGAGGGGGGGGGGATTACGGACGGACCATGGCTAGACCAATTTATACATATTACATCGGCCGGGTCTTGTTGGGATATGGCTACGTAGACTTAATCCTAGGTCCGAGGTGGCGCCCCTTGGAGGTTAGGAATCTATGGTGGGGGAGGCCCCACGAGTCGCCACGGCGAAATAGGCGAATGGTTAATTCTGTGGAAGGCAGTTCTGGAGACACTCCTGGATACCAGGAACAGCAGCCTTTGTAGAAGAAGCCACAGCAGGGATACTGGGCTATACATCTGTGGAGCCTTGTGGGAGTGGGAAGGCCGGAAACATATCCTTATGGGCGGAGTTACGTCAATGCAGAGGGACCCTGTGGCAGGACGGTGGTAGCTGGGTCACAAACAGGGATATACCCACCTGAGTGGAAGAAGAGACAATTAACCCGTTTACGCGGTAAAATCCTCTATGACCACTGCAGCCCCAGGGAGCCCACGACCCTGCCATGACAGTCACCTACTCCTTTTACCTTTTCCTATAGGTACTTTGGTACCTAAGGCCCGGAATAATAAGGGCCGTTTAGGTAGGGTTATACCCCTGCCTTAAGATCAGGGCTCAGCCCAGATCGGTAGAAGTACCAATAGAAGTTCTGTTGACCAAGTTGGTCATTAGGTGGCATATTATGCCCCTGTTATTTGTTGACCGATGTTTGTCATATTGTTGGTGGTGTTGTGTTTGTCAAAGAGTCACAGAGTTTGCACAATACAAAGTACAGTCACAAGCCCTACATGATTTTGGTGGGGTGCCCTGTGGGGGATCGGGGAAGCCAGGCACTAAACAATACAAAGATCTGATACAATGCATTCTCATTTGTTGAAGTTGTTGTCCCTTAATATTAAGGGCCTTGCCTCGCCCATTAAAAGATCAAAGGCATTGGCTTATATCAGAAGGACAAAATCAGATATAGCTTTCCTCCAAGAAACGCATATGAGCCCTGCTGAACATAATAAATTAACTAAACTAAGTAAAGAGCAGGTGTTTCATTCATCCTGCAAGGATGGTAGACGTACAGGGGTAGCTATTATTATATCCGCGCACACTCAGTTTCAGGTGGAGACCACATGGTCCGACCCAGAAGGCCGACTGATAATTGCCCAAGGGAAAGTTAATGACACAGAGGTAACACTGGTGAATGTTTACCTCCCACCAGGCACTACAGTCTCAAGATTGAGACCTTTATTAGACAAGATAGTCCAGAAGACTAGAGGCGTCCTCTTGATGGCAGGTGACTTCAATCTAACTATGGACCCCCGGGTTGACTCCACTAGTCGGAGACCCCAAAAGCAAACTGCCACCCAAAAGTTTTTTAACAAATTTGTGTCGGAGATGGGCTGGTGCGATGTATGGCGGAAGTTGCACCCCGAATACAAGAAATTACTCATATTATTCCCCAGTGCATCGCACCTACTCCCGAATAGACTATGTATATACCCAAATAGAAAATCTAGGCACTATACGGGATGCTCAACTGGGAGACTTATCAATCTCAGACCATGCGCCCCTGACAACCCATTGGGACCTGGGTCTACAGCCAAGAAACATACAGTGGCGGCTGAACCCATTTCACCTGTGGTCAAAAAAATTCCGAGAATTCCTCTCCGAAAAAAATCACAGAAATCATAACAAATAACCCTCCACATGACTCTACATTTTCAGTGCACTGGGACACAATTAAAGCTGTCCTTAGAGGGCATATAATTAAATACACGGCGGAATTAGGAAGGCAGCGTAAAGCATATAAAGAGAAACTAGAGGACACTCTCCACTTCCTTCAAACGGCACACCAACAGGGGGATGAGTCAATCCTACCCCAGTTACAACAAACCAGGCGGGAATTAGATGCGTTAGCTCAGCAACAAACTGAAATTGCCCTGACCTTCTTGAGGCAGCGATTTTATGAAGTGGGTCCACGACTACGCGGCTGCTTCGCGCCAAGTCGTGAACAGAAGAAGAATGCAACTATTGCATCCATCGAGGCACCCGAGGGGGGGCGACCGTTATCCCAGCTACATGACATTGTGGACGCCTTTACAGCATTTTACAAAACCCTTTACACCCCAGAAACTATTCCGTCTGCACAACAGTTGGGGGAATATTTAGACTCAATCTCACTTCCGTCACTCACTGAGGCACATAGGGAGGCCCTGATACAACCCATCACCAACGTAGAGGTAGCTCAGGCTATAGCCAGGGCTAAATCATTGAAGGCCCCCGGACCAGATGGTTACGGCTCGGAGTTCTAAGACTACTAACACCCAGACGGCTTCTTTACTTCTTCGGGTCTTCAACTCAGTCCGGGGGGGGGGGGACCTCCACCCCAATCGTGGTCCTACACCACAATCTCAGTGATACCCAAACCAGGTAAGAATCCCCAAATTTGCGCCTCTTATAGACCCATATCTGTACTTAACCAGGATTATAAAATATTTATGAGCATACTAGCGTGGCGCCTAGACCAGGTACTTCCCCTACTAATACACAAAGACCAAACGGGGTTGGTTAGATCTCGCACTACCACGGATAGCATTAAAAGATCCTTATATGTAGTGCACCAGATGAAAGAAACTAGAGAACAGACAGTATTAATAAGCCTTGACTCAGAAAAGGCCTTTGACAGGGTCGCCTGGCCCTTCTTGTATGGTACCTTAAACAAATTTTGATTTCCTTCCGCACTTGTTCAAACACTTCAGAACATATACTCAGCCCCTAAAGCCTCTGTGAAAGTGAATGGGCACCATTCTAACTACTTTCAACTTCAAAGGGGCACCCGTCAGGGGTGTCCTTTATTGCCCCTGTTGTTTGCCCTAGTCATTGAACCCTTAGCGCAGCAAATCCGGGAATCCCAGCGAATCCAGGGGATCAGGATAGGAGACACTGAGCACCGTGTTGCTTTATATGCGGATGATATACTCTTGTATCTTCAGAACCCTGACTGTTCGATCCCAGCTGTGAGACAGATCTTAGATTCTTACGGTTTGGTATCAGGCTACAAACTTAATTTCACCAAGACGGAAATCCTCACCTTTAACTATGACCCCACGCAGAGTGCCCGAGACGCCCTGCCAGGCAGGTGGGACCTGCAGAAACTGAAATACCTCGTATACACATTCCAAAGGACTCCACAAAATATTACAAGCAAAACTATACGCCATTTGTTGTGCAACTAAAACAGGACTTGCAGGCCTGGACCATACTGCCCCTTAGCCTATCCAGGAGAGTAGACCTAATCAGAATGATAACATTACCAAGAGCTTTATATCTATTTAAAAATATCCCTCTATATATACCATTAAAAACCTTTCGAGAAATAAATCGCCTAATAAGGAACTTTATATGGGCCTGCCAAAAACCTCGGATTCGCCTGGGGATACTCTCCCTCCCACATCGGTGTGGTGGTTTAGCCCTTCCTGACCTAAAGCTTTATCAACAGGCTACTACCCTCACACACATAATGACCCGACAGATCGGAGCTTATGCTCCCCACTGGCTTGGAATAGAGAAAACTCTTATAAGTGATCAGGCTTTCTTCAGAGTCTTATACCGGCAAGAACCGGGAGAAAGAGCCCAACAGACTCCTAACCCCTGGCTGGCAGCGCAAATTAAAAACTGGTCCGCGGCTTATAAAATCCCAGCGAGACAACGCCCCTACCAGGCGCTCATCTGCCCGATCTCAAGTCTAACAGACTTCCTCCCTAATAGGGTGGATAACGGTTTCGTGAAATGGGAGAGGCAGGGGTTAAAATATTTGCTACAAATAATGACACAAGGCAGCATTTGGACTTACGCAGAGATTCAGAGAAAGTTTCACCTTTCTCACAAAGATTTTTACTGCTACATTCAATTGCGTCACTGTATAGAAGGTCTCCCACGGACACTATGGAACCCGGAGGGATACCCGGAGTTAGTTCAATTCCAGGTACAGTTAAATAGAATGGGGATGCGAGACCACTTGGTCTCACGGTATTACCAAGCTCTTAATTCGCAAAGAAATTACCTCACTGTAGACATCCGTACACAATGGTCACAAGAAACAGGATATCAGCTCTCTCTGGAGGACTGGAATCAGGCATGCAACCTCTCAGCTCGAGTTACTAGTTCACATCAATGGCGAGAATTCACCTGGAAAGTCTTGGTCCGATACTTCCGTTCCCCAGTGGTTACAAGACATTACGCTCCAAACAACACAGCAGAGTGCTGGAGACAGTGTGGGGAACTGCTTGCTAACCTGTCTCACGTCATGTGGCTTTGCCCAGCCCTCCAAGTGTTCCTCATACAGCTCGAGGCTCAGCTGCAAGAGCTGATTGACCTAACTCCGACTGACCTTGGAGATGTTTCTGTTTCTTAATTTCCCTAAAACCCTCAGAAGCCCTAATATTAGATACCTGCTCTCTTTGCTCCTAATAGCTGCAAAGAAAGCAATCACTAGACAGTGGTTAACAACAAAAATCCCCACCATCCAAGACTGGTGGGACATCACGAAACAAATTTATAGCATGGAGAAAATAACACATAACCTAAATGAACAGGAAGAGAACTTCAAAGCCAGATGGACGCGCTGGCAAATATACTACATGTTGAAGGACCCTACCTTTACACCCTAAGAAATCCTAACACAGGACTTCGGTAAGGATCACAAATAGAGATGGTGGTGGGTGGCATCCCGGTGCTCCTGGCCTGGCTCCCCTGGTCCCCCGTAGAGCAGCTGCACGCACATAAAAGTGGCTCACTGGAGTTAGTCCGGGCCAGAAGGGGTTTGGGAGGGGATGAATATATGGAGAAGAACGACATGTATAATCAAACGATCGATAGAGCTAGATTGTAACCTGAAACGGGAGATAGAGTAAACAAATGCCATCCATTGCTTTTCCACCCTCCTATCCTGAGGGGGAGGAGACTACCGGGGGTGTCAACCCGATGCACCACGGCACTTGTGAAGAACAGTCTTTTACAAAATTAAATCCCTGCCTCATGGGGGCTGGAAACCACATGGTAGGTATCACTAATAGACGGGTGGATCTGTGAGTAACTCTTGGCCCCTCGAGCCCTATATGGGACCCCAAACTATCTGCTTATTAGATCCTGAAGCTGAAGGCACAGTCCAGTTGTATTGTGCTGAACTAAGCAGAGAACTGTAAAATAAGATGACACGCCACGCTGGGAATGAATTTTATAATGCTATTATTATCTGACTGTATAATAAGGAATCCATGAATGTTTCTGTAAATTTGTAAACATTGGTGACTTATATGTATATAAGTTGAAAATTCAATAAAAAGAATTATAAAAAAAAAAAAGAAACTGGCATGAGTCAATGCGAGTTCTATCATTTGCATATAATTCTATTTTCTCCAGGCAGTTGAACACTGGAGACTGACTGCATTAATTTAATCATAATGAGTGATTCCTGGGTTTAGAAAAAGGATGGTAGCCCTCAGCCAGGTAAACCTTCTCAATGCCACTGCTTGGGCTCAGACTTGTGCAGCAGAGTCAGTGGTGTCAACAGACACGTGGAACTGGTATTTAGTGGAATCCATGGCTGACTTTGTTGCGACAGCCAGGTCCTGTGCCACCTCACCATCAACTTTTATCAGTCAGTGCCAGCACTGCATTCCATACATTGAGCTGTATATGCCATATAAGCCACCTGCCTCAGGAGCAGGAAAGCTGCTGTATACATTTCTTTTTTGTCAATGGATCCCATTTCCTGGAATCCTTCTCAGAAGCAGCTGCTTGGACTGCTCCTTCATGATCAGGATGGGCATACAGGTATCCCCCCCCCCGTCTGTCCACTTGATACTTCTTTTCAACATTTTTATCAACACTTGCAGCTAAACTGGGTGCTGACCTGATTTTTGAAGTAGCTTTCTGGAGTGATTTGTGGATGGGTACTGGCAGCCTTCTCATGAAGACTAGCCCCATCATATCCATGAACTCCACTTCCTTCTCGTTTCCTCTGTTTCATGACAGAGGATGCTGAGGGTGTTCACCATCTGTCTGATGAATACAGAGTAAGACGTATACACTAAAACCCTGATTATCCAAATGCCTCAGGGACATGTCTTTTTCAGGGTAAGGAAGTATATGGAATACAGACCTTTGCCCCTGTGTACTGTAAGAGCTCTCTCTATAGCTCTGAGAGCCAGTAGAGAGGAAACCTCTGCCTCTGAGGCAATGGTTTTGGAGATGATTGCAGCTGGAAAAGACCTGACCCTCCGTTTTGGAAATCTTCTGAAGCTGAGTGTCAGTCCTTGGCTTACTACCTCCAGGATCCACTTGTCTGAGGTAACAGACTTCCAGGCCTGGAAGTAGTAAGCCATCCTGCCTCCTACTGGGGGGATGGGGAGAGAGAGTCGACCCGGGCTGACACATCAGGGTGTCTGCTTGGCAGGAGCCTTGGGCCGAGAGGAGGATGCAACTCTGCTCATCCCCCTTCTGCCTCTCCCTCTGAAGAACCCCCTCAGAGGAAAAGGAGAGGAGACCTGTGCCTGGTAGAAAGGCCTGTGAAAAAGCCTGCCCCTGCCCCTAGATTGCTGCTTTTGAGGAGCAGCCTGCCTTTCCTTGGCCTGTGCACTCCTGTAGGTGGTCCTATACTCATCCATTTTCTTCATACAATTCTGTCTGCTCCCCAAACAGAGAATTATCCACCACAAGGAAATCCATGGCCTTAGCCTGGGTGTCCTGTGAAAGGCTAGTACATTTGAGCCAAGCCATTCCTGAAGAGCCACAGATGTAGCCATGACTTGTGATGACACATCACTGAAGTCCACAGCAGCATGAGATTGGATCTTTGATGCCTTTATCCCATCAGCAGCCACCTCCTCCAGCTCCTTGGCTAGCTGGGGGGGAGCCTGTTTAGTCAGTTCCAAAACAGTATCCCACCTGGACTTCTGGTATCTGGTTGTGTACAGGCCATGTAATTAGCCTGCCTAAGTAACAAAGATGATGCCAAATACTGTTTCTTAGCCATTGCATCTATCTTCCTGGAATCCTTATCTGGAGGGTGTGAAGCTAAGGGTATGCTAGCCTTATCACAGGCTGCAGCCTGCACAACCCCAAGATGGCTGCATTGCTGGTCCAGGAAATCCGTACCCAAGCCTGACAGCATGTACTCTTGTCCATTCGTTTGTCCACAGAAGGTGGAGAAATACAGGTTACTTACCTGTAACAGGAGTTCTAGGAGTGGTATATGTTGCTCATCCACACTTAACTAGCAGGTTCCTTGCCACTTTAAATCTTGCAAAAAGGTCTGCAAGCTGGCTCCTCCCACCCAGCCGGGTGGTAAAACTCTCAGCTCCACCCCATGACGCCAGATCTAGCCAGCTGGAAGCCAGGTTGCGCGTTGAAGCTGGGGAGGTCGGGTGGGTTGTGTGGATGAACAACATGAAAAAATTACTCACCTTAGTAATGTTGTTTCTTCTAATGGAGTCTTGCTATATTATGACATATGCAGTATAACCCCAGGTTAGAACTGCTCCGGAGGTGAAAGAGTTAACTTTCCATGCAGGGCATGGAATCTTGTGTGACTCGGTTGAACTCTGTCTGTTGAAGCTCAAACTTAAACTGTTAGATCTTTCGAGCAAAAACTCACTCAGGTTCTGTGTGGAGCAGTAAACCTACACTAGCCACTGGCTACTAACTACAAAAACACATTTTTGATCTTGATCCCAAAACAAAGACTCAAGTCAGGGATTCAAGAAAGAAAAATAATCATAACACCTAAGCACCCAAAGAAAGAGGTGAAAATAAAAGTGGGCATCTATGAAGTGACAACATTGCACTGCCCACCCACATCCCAAAAAAGAGGTTCTGAGAGGGGCAGGCTGGGGGGGAGGTCATAACATAGCAAGACTCCATTAGAAGAAACAACATTACTAAGGTGAGTAATTTTTTCTTCAAACAACATGAAGTCTTGCTATATTATGACATATGCAGACTACACAGCAGTACCTCCATGGAGGAGGGACAGAACCTACTTGGGAAATAGGCTCTGAAGCACAGCTGTGCCAAATCAAGCATCACTCCTAGCCTGGATATCCAGGGAGTAATGCTTAGTAAAAGTGTGAACTGTTTTCCAGGTAGCTGCTTGACATACCTCTAGGATAGGGATGTCCCTGGCAGCAGTCAGAGACGCAGCTGTACCTCTGGTAGAGTGCACCCTCAGGCCTGAGGGAGGAACCTTACCCAGTTTTTCATAGCAGAATTGGATACAAGAGACAATCCACCTGGCAATGGCTCTTTTAGTGGCAGGTTTCCCTTTACCAACCTCACCATAAGTGAGGAACAATTGGAGGGATTCGAATCTGTGACCCTTGGTACGTTCTATATAGTAACTAAGGGCTCTTTTGACATTTAAACTATGCAATCTCCTCTCACCAGAGGAGGAATGGTCAGTTAAGTACACAGGAAGAGACATGGATTGATTAAGGTGGAAGTCTGAAACCACCTTAGGCAAAAACTTCCTGTTAGTCCTGAGGACCACCTTATCTCTATGAAAGGAGATAAAATCAGGCTCCACTGACAATGCTTGTAGCTCACTTATGCGCCTGGCAGAGGTGATGGCTACCAGAAACACAGTTTTCCAAGTCAAGTGCTTAAGCTCTGCTGAAGACAATGGCTCAAAAGGGGGTTGCATAAGCTGAGCGATGCAAATATTAAGATCCCAAGCAGGGGCAGGGTCCCTGAACGGAGGGTTGGTGTGAAGCAACCCTTTAAAAACTTGGAGAACACAGGGTGAGCTGAAAAGAAGAGGGCTTACCTGCTGATAAGAAGACAGACACAGCTGCCAAGTGCACTTTTAGAGTAGCTGGTCTCAGGCCCAAGGAATTCAAATGCACCAAATAATCCAGGATTGTGCGCCAGCAGATTCGGAAATATACTTACAGCACACCATATGGAAAATCTTTTCCATTTTGAATTATTAAGTAGCCCTGGTGGAAGGCTTCCTAGAGGCCTTCAATATATCCAATACACCTTGGGAAAGGTGTAGGTCAGCAAACTCTAACTCTTCAAGAGCCATGCCTTGAGATTGAGAGATTTGAGGTTTGGATACCAAACTCTCCCCTGGGCACAGGTTAACAGGTTGAGATTCCTGGGAAGACACAGGGGAAGGTGGACTGCTAAGGACATGAGGAGTGGGTACCAGGGCTGCCTGGCCCAATCTGGAGCAATCAGGATCATCTTGCAGGGTTGAGATCTGATTCTGACTAGCACCTTGAAAAGGAGGGAGAAGGGGGGGAAAAAAGCACAGAGAAACTTCCCTTCCCAACTGAGTAGGAAGGCATCCAGAAGGACTGAGCCCAACACTGGGGGCCTGCAGCAAAAAGGGAAGTTGGTGATTGTCTGGGGCTGCAAAGAGATCTATCTGCGGGGTGCACCATCTGGCAAATACTACCTCCAGTACTAGGGGATCCAGTGCCCATTCGTGATGGCCCTGGGAAATACTGCTGACAGCATCCGCTAGGACATTGTCCTTGCCTGGGAGGTGAACAGCCGTGAGGGAGGTGTTCAGAGAATAAGCCAGAGACCACAACTTCACTGCTTCGGTGCACAAGGCCGTAGACCGAGTGCCCCCTTGCTTGTTGATGTACCACATTGTAGTGGTATTGTCTGTTCTGATCTGAACAACCTTGTTCTGAACAGATGTGGAAAAAACCTGGAGTGCTAGAAAAACTGCTCTGAGTTCCAGCAAATTGATGTGGAGCAGAGATTCCTGAGGGGACCACAGCCCTTGGGTGGAAAGGTCGCCCATGTGAGCTCCTCACCCCAAGAGGGATTGATCTGTAGTAAGGGTCAAGGAGTGAGACTGGGGAGTGAAGGGAACCCCCTGTCTCAGATTGCTCTGATCCTGCCACCACTGAAGGGCCTGGATCAGGGTTCGAGTCACTGGGATCAACTTGGTTAGAGGATCTGTCTTTTGAGACCAAAAGGCTCTCAAATGGAACTGGATGTCCCTCATCTGAAATCTTGCTCCCTGCACTACTGCTGTAGAAGCAGCCATGTGCCCCAGGAGCTGTAGAAAATGCCTTGCTGGTCGAGAGACCTGCAGGGTGAAAGATAAGGCCAGAGAGACCAAGGTCCTTGCTCTTTCCAGAGGGAGGAAGGCTCTGGCTTCTTTTGTGTTCAGTTCTGCGCCAATGAAGGTGAGAAGCTGGACAGGCTCCAGAACTGACTTTGGAAGACTGAGAAGGAAACCTAGGGATGTCAACAGTTGCTGGGTAACTTGTAAGTGTAGTTTGACCTGTTCTGGAGACTGGCCTACAATGAGCCAGTCGTCCAGATAAGGAAAGATGGCAATCTTTTGCCTTCTTAAATGAGCAACTGCTACTGCCAGGCATTTTGTGAACACCCTCAGGGCCGAGGTGAGGCCGAAGGGCATTGCTCTGAACTGGTAATGGCCTTAGGGCAGTTAGAATCTGAGGTACTTTTGATGGGAGCTTCTGATGAGAACATGGAAGTAGGCATCCTTGAGGTCCAGGGAGGCTAGCCAGTCCCCTGGCCTTAGAGAGGGTAAAATAATTCCCAGAGTCACCATTTTGAACTTTGGTTTTAAAAGGTGCTTATTTAGATACCTGAGATCCAGGATGGGCCGCCATTCTCCTGTCTTTTTTGGGGTAAGGAAGTACCTGGAGTACAACCCTTTGCCCTGGTATATGGAGGCACCCTTTCCACAGCTCTGAGAGCCAGGAGGGAAGAAACTTCTGCTTCCAGGGCAAGTGCCTCTGATGGGTTTGCAGGTGGAAAAGACCTGGCTCTCATCTTGGAAATTTTTGAAGCTGAGAACCAGTCCCTGGCTTACTACTTCCAGGACCCACTTGTCTGATGTTAAAGACTTCCAGTCCTGGACAAAGTAAGCCAGCCTGCCTCCTCAGTAGTGGAGAATCGGCCCTGGCCACCCCATCAGGAGCCTGTTTGCAGGGGCTTTGGGTTGAGGGTGAAGCAGGCTTACTAGAACCCCTTCTTCCCTTCCTCTAAAGAACCCCCTCTGGGCATAAGCAGAAGAGAGGCCTGGGCTTGGTAAAGGCCTATGAAAGCCCTGCCCCTGCCATGCTGCCTTTGAGGAGTGGCTTGCCTTTCTTTGGCCTGTGCACTCCTATAGGTGGTCCTATACTCATCCATTTTCTTCATATAATTCTCTGTCTGCTCCCCAAACAGAGAATTGCCCACAACAAGAAAATCCATAGCCTTAGGCTGAGTATCCTGTGACAGGGCAGTACATCCGAGCCAGGACATTCTGCGAAGAGACACAGATGTAGCCATAACTCTTGATGAAACATCATTAGAGTCTACTGCAGCATGAAATTGCACCTTGGATGCCTCAATACCATCCACAGCCACCTGCTCCAGCTCCCTGGCAAGCTGGTCAGGGCCTGTTTGCTAGGGCCAGGACAGTATCTCATCTGGATTTCTGGTACCTAGCTCGTGAACCATATAATTTGCCTGTCTGAGTCCCAAAGATGCTGCATGTACTTTCTTTGCTGGCATCCATCCTCCTGGAATCCTTTTCCGGAGGTGAGGGCTAGAGGAATATTAGCCTTGTCACAGGCTGCAGCCTGCACTACTCCCACATGGCTGCACTGCTGGGAGAGAACTCCGTATCAGAGCCTGATAAAGCATACCTCTTGTCCATCCTTTTATCCACAGGGAGGATAGAATGAGGAGTTTCAAATTTTTACTGTCTGTTTCCTAAAAGATTTGTGCAAGGGAACAGACAGTCTCCTAGACTCTGGAATATCCATCTTTTCCACAAAATCAGGCTCTTCTTGATCATCAACAGCTTCCTCAACAGGGAGTTGCAGAGTCTCAGCAACTTTCTTGTAAAACAAAAAATGAGAAGGGGACTCAGATAGCCTGGGAGGGGACACCCCTGAAGGTCTGTCTGGAGAGATGTCCGGTTCAATGGGCACATCCATAGAAATATAGAAACATAGACTTTGACGGCAGATAAGGACCGCTAGGCCCATCTAGTCTGCCCATTTCCCTACCTACAGGATAGGCCGCAGATCCTAGTTAACCAACAGCCTATATCTTCCTGCCCCCCACAAGAATTGCCTTATGTCTGTCCCATGCATTCTTGAATTCTCCCACAGTTTTAGACCCACAACTTCCTCAGGAAGGCTGTTCCATCCATCCACTACCCTCTCTGTGAAATAATACTTCCTCCATTGCCCTGAACACGCCCTCCCTTCTATCTTTAAATTGTGTCCCCTTGTTCTTGCAAGTCTCTTTTCTGAAAGATGCTACCCTCTTGGACTTTGTTGATTCCTTGAGGTACTTGAAAGTTTCTATCATGTCCCCTCTCCCTTCTTTCCTCAAGGGTATACATATTAAGCTCCTTTAGTCTCTCCTCATACGGCTTCTCTTGCAGACCCTGCACCATTTTAGTTGCGTCCTCTGGACTGCCTCTATCCTGTCTATGTCCTTGCGGAGATGGGGTCTCCAGAACTGGACACAGTATTCCAGATGGGGTCTCACCAACTGTCTGTACAGAGGATAACAACTTCCTGTTTTCTGCTGCTGATGCCTCTCCTATACATCCCAGTATACCCGCCCTCCCTACTGCCTTCTCACATTGCTTGCTAACCTTAAGGTCATCTGATATGATTACCCCAGGTCCCTTTCCTGTTTGTTGTTGTTACTACCTCCCACCCATTGTGTATTCTTCCCTGGGTTCTTGTTTCCCAGGTGCATTATTTTGCACTTCTTTGCATTGAATCCTAGCTGCCACACTTCTGACCATTCCTCCAACCTTGCCAAGTCCCTTTTCATCCTTTCCACACTCCTTGTATCACCCCTGTTGCAGATCTTGTGTCATCTGCAAAAGGCATACTTTCCTTCCAGTCCCTCTGCAATGTCACTGATGAAGACATTAAAAGGACTGGACCCAATCTGAACCCTCGGTGCCCCACTAGTAACGCCCTTTCTTCAGAGTGGACTCCATTTACAATTACCTTCTGTGTCCTGTTGTCCAGCCAATGTTTTACCAGGCTACCACCCTGGGACCCTCCCAGGCTGGTTAATTTGACTATTAATCTTTTGTGTGGGACTGTGTCAAATGCCTTGCTAAAGTCTAGGTAGGCCATGTCCACAGCCCCTCCTGGTCTACTACTTTGGTCACCCAGTCAAAGAAATCTATTAGATTGCTCTGACATGACCTTCCCGCTGTGAACCCATGCTGCCTTGGATCCTGTGCTCCACTGACCTCTAGGGTACTCAACTATTCTTTCCTTCAGAAGACTCCATCACTTTTCCTACCACAGAGGTCAGACTGACAGGTCTGTAGTTTCCTGCCTCTGTCTTGGTCCCACTTTTGTGAGAGGGAATCATATCCGCCTTCCTCCAGTCCTGGGTACCACACCATCCTCCCATGATTTGTTAAAAGAGTAGCCAGTGGTTTCACTAGTTCCTTCCTTAATTCTTTTAGAATTCTGGGGTGAATTCTATCAGGACCCATTGCTTTGTCCACCTTCAGTTTTAGGAGTTCTTGCAGAACCCTTTCTTCTGTGAAAGGACTGGGACTGACCCCCCTATCAAGAGTGCTTCTGTTAATTAGATTAGGCACTTCCCCCTCCTCTTTTGTGAATACTGAGGAGAAATATTCATTCAGTATTCCTGCTTTTCACTGTCCCCTCTGCCCACCCACCATTCATTCTATTCAGCCTCACTATCCCTCCCTTTGTCTTTCGCTCGCTGATGTACATATAAAGGTTTTATCCCCTTCTTAACCGAGTTGGCTATCTTTTCCTCAGTTTGGGCCTTTGCTATTCTGACTTCCCTCCTGCTTCTTTCTGCCTTAACTGGTACAGCTCTCTGTCCTGCTCCTTCTGTGTTTCCTTATACTTCCGGAATGCTATCTTTTTCTTCCTGACTTTCACAGCCACCTCTCTTGAGAACCATAGTGGCTTTTTCTTTCGTTTTGATTTGTTTATTTGCTTCACACAAAGGCTTGTTGCCTCTGTGATGGCAGTTTTGATAATTCCCCATTGCTGCTCCACACCTCCTTCTAGCCTGTTTGCTAGTGCTTTTCTGAGGCACTCTCCCATCTTGCCAAAGTCAGCCCTCCTAAAGTCCAGTACCCTCACTTTTGTATGGCTTGACTCTGTAGCTGAGTTTAACGTGAACCACACTGTTTGATGGTCACTTGTCCCAGATGGCAACCCACTTCTAGATCTGAGATCCTCTCCATGCCCCCCGTTTGAGATACGAGGTCTAAGATTGCTCCCTCACAGTGGGTTCGAAACTAGCTGTCTAATGCCTGCCACCTGTAGGGCATCAAGAATGGCCCTGCTCTTGGATGTGGCTGCAGCAAATGTGCTCCAGTTAACATCTGGCATATTCAGGTCTCCCATCAACAGTATCTCCCCTTTCTCTGCCATTCTAAGAATGCCTTCCATCATATCCTTGTCCATTCCTTCCCCCTGACCTGGAGGTCTGGGCACAACCCCTGTACGGATTGTGGTGCCCTTTCCAGTCTCCAAGGTGACCCACAGGTTCTCCTCTCCTCCCTGTTTACTCTTTTGTTCAGTTGCTTTTATCCCTTCCTTTACATAGAGAGCTACTCCTCCCCCTCTTCTCCCCTGCCTGTCTCTTCTGTAGGTTATGTACCCTGGTATGTTAACATCCCAATCATGGTTCTCTGTGTACCATGTTTCTGTGACTGCTACGATATCCAGGCAACCCTCTTCCATTAAGGCCACCAGCTCAGGAGCTTGTTGCTCCAGACTATAGGGCATTGGTACTCATTACCCTCCATTTCCTGATGGCCTTACCCCTTTGCCCCATCCTGTCCTTCTTGCCTTTGTCACTTTCTCCATTTACCCTGCCCTTCTCCCTATTGACACCTCTATGTTGGTGTTTGCCACACTACTACCGTGATTGTTTGGGGGCTAGGATTTTCCTGCTCCTTTCCAGTGCCTCCCCTTGGCTGGTTAAAAGCTTGCCAATGAAGCATTTAAACCTATCACCTAGGATCCTGGTTCCCCTCCCGGACAGATGCAGCCCATCATGCCAGTATAGGCTTGCATCACTCCAGGTGGACCCCAGTCCCCAATGAAGCCAAATCCTGAGCTCCACACCAGTTTTTCAACCACTGATTGAATCCCATGATGCGGAACACCCTAGCCTCTCCTATGCTATAGATGGGTAGCACCTCCGAGAAGGTTACGTGCGTGCTACTTGACTAAGGCCCTCCCCAATTCCACAAACTCTGCCTGCACTTCTCTAATCCTTTCTTAGCCAGGTCATTTGTCCCTAGGTGGACAATGACATCCAACTCCTCCCTGTGCAGCTGCTCCGGCAATCCTGAGGATTCGCTCCCTGTCCCTCCAAGCCATGGCGCCAGGCAGGCACCTAACCTCCCTCTCCCCTTCCTTCCCCAGTTCTACCTTCCTAACAATGGAGTCCCCCACCAGGAGTTGTTTCCTTCCCCTGCAGGGTCCCTGCCACCCTCCTGTGGGTCTCCTTTGTGGAGGTTCCCAGCATCCTCCTTGGTCTCCACTGTGGGTGCCTCCATAGAGGAACCACACTTTGCCAGAATGGCATAGGAATTGTGGAGAGGTACAACTGGAGGATGCGCTCTGTTCCACCACCCTCACCCTCCCTGAGCCCACTGTGGTCCAACCGCTCCTCTTTCTTGGCAACCTCTGAGGCAACGGCAGTGGCACTGGTGGTGCCTGGATGGAAGAGGAGGTCCTACAAATCCTGGCCAACTCAGCCTGGAGATGAGCAACCTTCTCCCTCAGCCCAGAGAGGTGCCTGCAGATGGGACAACACCGCATCCTCCAGAACATCTCCCGGAAGACTGCTGCTCCACAGCCACTGCACTGCACCACTCCAATCATGTCTTATTTCTGGCCCCTTAACTGTTTGCAATCCTTACTCTTTCCTCTGTTTTTTATTTTCCTCTCTCTCCTTACTATCTGCCTGTGTGCCCTTTAAGCTCCTGATTGTCTTGTTCTGAGACAAGAATATCCTATATTTCTCAGTAGACCACTTACTTGTTCAGAGGCAGACCTCCAGCAGTTAGAGGGGGCCGGAGAGCTACTCTTGCCCTTCTAGGATGGTGGGTCCTTGGTGGTTCTGTGATCACTCACTTCCTGCCCCTAAACAGGAAGTTTCTGTTGTCAGGCAAATCCTGTGCCTATAAAAATAGAACTAACTTTGGGTGGAGAGTGGAGGGGAGAGAAGGAGGGCAATACAGTCCCAGTACAGAAGTCCAGTCACACAGCAGTCCTTCCTCCTGGTGTCTTCTGCCAAGCTATTAGCAGAATCTTTCTAAGGCAGTCTTTAAATGTGGCTTCCTTCTAGCTAAGCCACTCCCCCTACTTACCAGATCTTTCTACAAGTATTTTAAACCTCACAGCAGTTAAGTCCTTTCAGTCACCTGAGATTTACACCTAGATGACTTTTCAGTTACCCATTCAGTTCAGTTAACCCAAACACACACTTTTTTTTTTGTTTTGTATGTTAGTTTTTTTACCCTAAATTAAAGGTCCAAATACAAAAGTTCTTCTACTTTAGTCCCAGTACAGAAGTCCAGTCACACAGCAGTCCTTCCTCCTGGTGTCTTCTGCCAAGCTATCCAGACTTTCAAAATCACACTCACTCTCCTCATACCCCTCCTCCCCTTCCTCCGGTTCATAAAAATCCTCAAAATCATAATCTTGAACCGGGGGAAACCGTCCAAACCGAGCGCTTCCCTAATGTTGTCGGTTCGGACGGAACTGGAGAAAGAGACTGGACAATTTGAATAGCTTTGGCTATTTCCTCAGCGGTTGGAGAAAGAACTTTTGGCCCCAAACTAGCCGACTTTCTAGTCCTTTTAGTTGGAACCGGCTCCTCAGAGCTGGCTCTTCGTTTGCCCGAGGAAGTATCGCCCTGGTCAGAGGGCACTCCCTCAGGTTTGGTTGGAACCGAACCAGGCTGGCCATCCGGGTCAGCAGACTTTTTGGCCTCCCTTTCCCTGAGCCTACCAACTCTCTTTTCCACGGCGGCAGCAGGAAAATTCTTACAAATCTGGCAGTCTGCATTGAGGTGGTCAAACCCCAGACAATATACACAAGTGGTGTGTGGGTCAGCCTTAGCAAAGGCTTCCCCACAGAGGCCACAGTGCTGAAACCCAGTGGGTCTGGTTTTCCTTTTGGGTTTCTCAGACATAGTGCCAGCCTAACCAAAACTTGCCCGTTAATGGCAATCTGCCAAGCAAGACTCTCTTATCGGTTCCCAACCGTGTCACGGGTCGTTGGAAAAAACGTAATAAAATCCGTTTTTTTTAGAACCAATAAGAACCGGGAACCGCACTCTAAAGGACTAGAAAGTAATTTTAAACCCAATCTGATCGGTTCAAACCGAACCGAAAAGACGTTTACAAGTTCCACACAGAAGAAAATAAACAAAGCCTATCTATTACTTACAATACCACAGACAGAGCTTGAACCGACGATTGCGGTTAAATTTCGGTAAAATAAACCGAGAATTACACTTTTAAACCGACAAATGAACCGAGCAGCAGGAGGAATCTCCAGAGCAACTGTTCAATGAGGCGGAGTAAAGAATCTGACAGTTTAAGTTTGAGCTTCAACAGACAGAATGTTCAACCGAGTTCCCGCTCAAGATTCCATGCCCTGCATGGAAAGTTAACTCTTTCACCTACGGAGCAGTTCTAACCTGGGGTTATACTGCATATGTCATAATATAGCAAGACTTCATGTTGTTTGAAATACCACTCCTAGAACTCCTGTTACAGGTCAGTAACCTGTATTTCTAGGGATGTGGATATGTTGTCCAATCCACACTTACTGGCAGACTCCTAGCAGTTCTCTGGGAGGAGGAAGGCAAGGCGCACACCCTCTATACTTACTTGGGAAATAAGGACTGGAGAAAAGAGGTCCCAAAACCAACATCCCGGCGTGACTCAAGGTCGATGTGGTAGTGGGTAATGAAGGTGTGTGCCGACTTTCAGGTAACAGCCCTGCAAATTTCCTAGATAGGGACGTCCCTGGAAGCAGCCACCGAAGCAGCGGTATGGCAGGTAGAATGAGCTCTTATCCCTTTGGGAGGCTCCATGCCTGCCAAACTATAGCAGAGATCTATGCAGGAGGTGACCCACCTACCTATCGTCTGCTTGGCTGCAGGTCTGCCAGGTGCGGCTTCAGCGTAGGTGACAAACAGCTGGCGAACCTCTCCCCGAACTACAGCTGTCCGCTCCTTATAATAAGAGAACGCTCTTCTAGGGTCCAGAGTACGGAGCCTACATTCGGCCTCCGAGGTATGATTGGGGTAGAACACCGGCAGAGTCAACACCTGGTTAAGGTGAAACTCCAATATCACCTTCGGAAGGAATTTCGGGTTGGGGGCGCAGGACAACCTTGTCCCTGTGGAAGACCAGATAAGGAGACTCGATGGAAAGCGCCTGGAGCTCTCCCATCCTTCTGGCTGACGTGACAGCCACCAAGAAGTCAGTCTTCCACAACAGGTGAGAGATATCACACCTGTGCATCGGTTCGAATGGCTTGCCCATGAGCTTATCCAATACTAGCAGTAGATCCCACAGAAGTGGAGGTTCTCGCACCGGAGGGGATATGTGATCAAGGCCTTTGAAAAAGCGCCCGACCACCTGCTCCTGCACCACCGACTGCTTTCTGGCCCGTGCCCGGTAAGCAGAAATGGCTGCCAGGTGCACCTTAAGGGTCGTCAACCGAAGCCCTAGCTGAGAAAGGGACCATAGGTAGTCCAGAATGCTAGCCAAAGAACAGGAGGAAGGGTCCAACCCCTTATCCTGACACCAAATGGAGAATTTCTTCCATGTGAAGGCATAGCATTTTCTGGTCGACTCCTTACGGGATGCCTCAACAACGCTGAGGACCTTGTCGGAAAGACCCAAGGCCTGGAGCTCTAGCCGCTCAGCAACCAGGCTGTCAAGTGCAGAGATTGAAGGTCTGGGTGGAGTACCTTCCCCTTGTTGACTGAGATCAGGTTCGGATGGGCTGGAAGCCGCCTCGGGAGCCTGGAGCTGAGGCTGAGGAGATCTGGATACCAGAACTGGCGGGGCCAGTCTGGGGCTACCAGAATCACCTGTGGCTTGTCCCTCTTCACCTTGAGAAGCACCTTGTGGATCAAGGGAAATGGAGAGAAGGTGCAGAATAGGCCTGGGGTCCACGGCCTCGAGAAGGCATCCTCCTGCAGCGAGCCCTGCTGAGGGGGGCGGGCATGAAACAGCCTCAGCTTTGCATTCTCCCTGGAGGCAAACAGGTCCACCTGAGGAGTGCCCCAGTGGGAGAACAGATCTTGTACCACCTCTGGCTGGAGAGACTACTCGTGAGATGCAGCACCTATCCGGCTGAGGGCATCGACCAGAGTGTTGGAGGCTCCTGCCACATGGATGGCTAGGAGATCCGCCTCCAGTCTGCTTACGAGAGACTAAGTGCGGAGAGCCTCCTTGCACAGAGGCAAGGAGTGCGTCCCGCCCTGGCGGTTTAGGTAGTACATGGTCGTTGTGTTGTCCGTCTGGACCTGGACAACTTGACCCTGTACAAACGGAGCGAAGGCAGTGAGGGCTAGTCGGACCGCTCGAAGCTCCAGCAGGTTGATGTGGCCTCAAGACTCCTGAGGGGACCAGAGTCCATGGGCTCTGTGCTCCCCCAGAAGCGCACCCCAACCCATCAGAGAGGCGTCAGCTGTCAGAGTGACCATCGGCTTGGGGCGGACAAACGGGATACCAGCCTGTAGATGAGCGGGAACGAGCCACCACTGGAGGCCACTCCACATCTCCTGGGTCACTGTCACTGGCTGGTCCAGAGGACCGGAGCGCTGTGAATATTGGTGGGCCAGCCCCCATTGCAGGGGACACATGTGCCAGCGGCCCCAATGGACCACGCTGGTGCAGGCCGCCATGAGGCGCAGGAAGTTCCGGGCAGGACGCAATTGCCCAACCAGAAATGATTGGGCAAAGGAGGAAAGGACCACAGCCCTGTCCGCCGGGAGCCGTGCTCTGGCTCGAAGAGAGTCAAGCTCTGCCCCGATGAACAGAATCACCTTCATTGGCACGAGTTCCGATTTGGCCTCGTTGATGAGGAGGCCAATCTGAGAGCAGACCTGGAGGGCCAGACCCCTGGACTGCTCCACCTCCAACTTGGAGGGGGCTGTGATCAGCCAATCGTCCAGGTAAGGGTACACCCGGACCCTTCGGCACAGCAGAGATGCTGTCACCACTGCCATGCATTTGGTGAAGACCCTGGGAGATGGAGACAGACTGAAGGGCATGGCCCAGAACTCGTAAAGGGATCCCTCTGCTCTGAAGTGGAGGAATCACTGGTGAGACGGATGGATTGGGACGTGAAAGAACGCATCCTGGAGGTCCAGAGAACAGAACCACACGCCTCGTTCCAAGGGTGGAATTATCTGAGCCAGAGTGACCATCCTGAAGGTCCGAGACCTTAGGAACTTGTTCAGGTCATGTAGGTCTAGAATGGGACGCCAGCCCCCCGTCCGTTTTGGGACCAGGAAGTACCTGGACACAAACCCTGGGTCTGGTGGAGGATCAGCCACCTCCCTGATCACCTCCTTTTGGAGGAGCAGGGCAATGTCGGCTCAACGAGCCAACAGAGAGGCTGTGGAACCCGTAGCCCCCCCATGGGGCGATGGCCCGATAGGGTGGGGACTGCTTGAATTCTAGAGACAGACCCTTTCTACCACTTCCAACACCCAGCGGTCAGCGGTGATGTCGGACCAGGTGAAAGAAGAGTGGCTGACCATCCCACGGGAGGAACCGGGGAAGGCGGCGAGGCTGGTGGTGATACCCCTCAACCCAGTCACTGGGCAAGCTTGGAGGAAGGGCAGGCCGAGGGGCCCCCTGGACCTTTTCCTCCCAGCTTCCAGCTGGAGGAAGTAGCAGGCTTGGCTTTGGGTTGCCAAGTGTGAGCCTGCTGGCCCTAATGCTGGTGTTGCTGGGCCGGACATGCCGCAGGGGCTGAAGGACGAAAGGGCTTATGCCGCTGCTGGCGGCCGTTGTCCTTCCGGGCAGACGTGACAGAGTCCAAGGTGGCACTGGACTTTGATCTGTTGCAGATGACCCTCCACCCTGGGACCGAACAAGTCAGTACCCAAGAAGGGAAAGTCTGCCAGCTTGTGCTGGGTATCCACCTGTAACCCCTTGTTACCCGGGGTTACTAGAATCCCAGTAAGACCTAGTGGTAGGCAGGGAAGGCAGCTTGTGAAACTCCAGTTAAACGGGTTTCACACTGTCTCACTCGGTTCTCAGTCTCAGCTGAGACTGAGAGATGACATCACCATAGAACTGTCGCAGCTGCATAAGCCACATTGGAATCTGCAGCAGAGGGAGTGAGATAGAACGTTGGGAGTTTTCAAAGTCATTCTCTCTCCTGCTTGCCTGCCAGCAGGAAGGAAGTGAGTTTTCTGTTTACCTCCTTGGGAGAAGGAAGTCTCCTGTTTTGTTTTGAAGTGAGAAGGTCAGTGTCCAGTTTCAAGTGGTGGAGACCGCTGTCCAGGTCTCAGTGCCCCCTCCCTCCGGGGGGGGGGGGGAGTGTAAAGTATCCCTCTGTGGATTCCAGGGGCAATCCCCTAATGTCTGCTAAAGGAAGAAAGCTGCCTTTTTTACAGTTTCTGTTTTGGTCAAACAAGTGGAAGAAGTTGTACTTTGCCTGTGGGGCACCTGCAACAAAAGGGTGAGTGTTTTGCTCTATTTTGAGAGGGCAAACAATATGGTTCTTCAGTTTGGAAAATGTGAAGAAGTATGGGATTTGGACTACTATTTGGGAGGCCTATAGTACTAGGACAAACAAATGGAGTAGTGTCAAAATCTAAAGTCTGTATGAATTCAAGTAATGTTGTAGACAGGGTGCTACAGTCCATCCACCGTTTAATCTACATTTCGAAGTTTTAGTTTCTCCAGAGAAATGGCCGGGTATGGGCTGTGGGAGCTGGAGGTGGGCAAACCCCCCATCTTTAGTAACTAGGTCCACCTCTACGGATTTCTGCTGTGATTGCTACTTGCCTCATGCACCTGGCCAGTGATGAGGTAGGTACCCAGACGTGGGTCGCAAATTGGAAAAACTCTCTAGGGGTCGCAGACTCTAAGTGGTGTGGGGAGCCACAACAAGTAAAATGGGTTCATTCTTTAAATGGACCATCATTCAAGTGGCCGGCAGGGGAGCCGGGCCAGTCGGACTGTGTATCCAAAGCGCATGCAAGTCCGGGCTGTGTGCCTGGTGGGTCCAGAGCCTGAAATTAGTAGAAATGGGTTCATTCTTTAAGTGGACCGCCTGGTAGTCTCCAATCTGCATTATCAGTAAACGTAGCCCTTTGGGGGTCCATCTATGCTTTGTTATGTTCAGCTAGTTATGAATAAAAGCCACATTGAAAAATCCCAATCCTGGTTCTGGACATTACAGTTATTGCTTCCTGTGTTCGGATTTACTTGGGTGCCCCTGTGCAGAGTAGCCAAACCTAGGTCCCCTTGTGCCAGGTAACCTCATCCTCCCCGAACCCAGGTCCCCACCAGGTATTGCTGCCAATGCCAACAGCATGCCACCTGTCGTTTTAGTAAAAGGGCAGGGGTGAGGGGTTACACACCATAAAGGTGAAGATCCGCAGCCAAGCTCTGCGGTGCATGGCCACTGCGGCCTCTACTGACCGGGCACACGAGTCAGCGATGTCCAAGGAAGTTTGGAGCTGCTGTCTGGCCACTGCCCTTCCCTGATCCCGCACCTGCTTGACCGTAGTTTGAAGGTCAGCCGGGAGATGAGGAATCACCTCATCCAGGGAGCCCAAAAGGGCATGTGAAAAGTGTGCCATCAGGACAGCCGAGCTGGCCTGAAGAAGGCCTAGGGAGGAAGCAGCATAGACTTTCTGCCCGGAGTAGTCCAGTTTCTTGGACTCCTTATCGGGTGGCTTGTCCACATCCTGAGCATTCCCGGAACACCAGAAAAATGCTGTTGGTCACCAACCCCTCCGCGAAGGGGTGCTCCGAGAAACCGGAGAGTGAACCGGTGGGAACAGCATACTTCCGAGCCATCCCAGCTGAAGGTGCTGGACAAGAAGCTGGCTGCTGCCACAGCTCCAGGGCTGGGCCAACAATGGCTTCGGCCACTGGGAAGGTCTCCGTGGGAGAATCCCCTCGGTCCAGTATCTCGGTGAGGGGATATTTGGCCCGTTTCGAAACGGTTTCAAGCTTCATCCCGTTGGACTCAGATGAGCTGAAGCATTCCAAGGAACGAGGATGGGCTCGCGTCCACCGACTGACCCCCACAGGACTCCAAGTCAAGAGGCCTGAAGAACAAGGAGTCGTCGTCGTCAGACTCTGAGGAGTCTGTGAATAGCTGCCAAGCGCCTGAGCCACCCTCCACCTGCCGAGGTCAATCGGGAGTGAGGGTGACAGACAACCGGTGGGGCAAGCCATGACCAGACCGAGAATCCTTGGTCAGGGCTCCAGATTTAGGTTGTGAAGGCAGGGGTTCCACCGCAATAGGTGGTGTAGCCGGTTTCGGCCGAAAAACCGGTGCCGGCTTCGGCTCCTCGACCACAATGAGGGGTTGTTTCGGCCACTCTGGTGACAGCCACTTAATGGCCAGGGAAGGAGACGGAGTCTGCTTATTCCCGGACAAAAGGAGCTGCTGCCACATTAGATCCTCGTAGCGCCGATGCAATTTGCGCTGGAGCCTGTCCTCCGAAGAGGACGACGAGGATGAGCAGCACCGCCGCCTTCCATGGTGCCGAGACCGCAGACGTCAGTGGGACCGGCTGGACCTGGAAGAGGTCAGAGACAGACACCTTCGGGGATTCCGAGGGTGGGCCTGAGAGGGGCCGGGGGAACCCGCTCCCTCGGGTCAGGGACCTTAACCGGGGACTCAGGCACAGGAGACACAGGCAAGTCCTCGGTTTCCACTGGGGGAAACTGGTGAAGAAGGGCTGTCTGCTTCTCCAGTCAACAGACCGTCTGACGGGTCGAGAAAAATTTCGACCGCATCGATGGGTGTATCGGCCGGCTAAACTGACAGGGACACCATGAAGCCAACGGCCTTAGCCGCAACCTCGACCTAAGTCGAGTGTCAACTATCTGGGGAAGGGGACCTCTCCCGCTCCCACGAACGTTGACAGTGGGACTTACCTTTGGAGTCCTTCTTTTTGGACCGAGAGGAATGTCCTGAAGGCCCTTCTCCCTTGGTGGAGAGGGATTGGCAAAACTCCTTAAATGAAGCTGTGTAGAAGGAGCCTAAGAAGAGCGGGATAAATGCCATGACCGAGGATGATGATAATGCTGCTGCGGCCAGGGCCGCCTCCTCCTCGAGGGCGATCATCTGTTCGAGCTGTTCACCCGAGCCCACCGCCGGACACTGCCCAATGGGCCTCCTTCGACTTGACCGGAGGATAACATTTCTCGTGGCTCCCGAGTTGTAATCTGTGGCGATCCTCTAAAACGTAGCGAAAAGGACTTGCACAAGTATGGCCAGCGAATCGTGGCCAGCCCCTGGCAGTAAATGCATGTGGAGTGCGTATCGGTCCGGGACATCTTCTCGATTCAGGGGCACCAACGAACTGAAGTCGATTTGTCCATCGCAGTCGCATAAAGATAAAGACCGGTTCAAACTTTAAAATTAGTTTCGGGTTAACTGAAGAGTTTGGGTCCAGGCCTAAAACGCAAAGCGCTAAGGAGGGAATCTGAGCTTCCAAGCAGTAGGGAAGATCTGGCGTCATGGGGTGGAGCTGAGAGTTTTACCACCTGGGTGGGTGGGAGGAGCCAGCTTGAAGACCTTCCAGCAAAATTTAAAGCAGCAAGGAACCTGCCAGTAAGTGTGGATTGAACAACATATCCACGTCCCTAGAATTTGGCATTTTAAGCAGTCGATTGGACTCTGGGATGTCCATCATCTCAACATAGTCAGGCTCCTCTTGTTCCTCAACAGCTTCAACCAAAAGGGAGCTGGAGGGTTTCTGCCACTTTTTTGTAGAACAAAGTGGGAAGGGGACTCAGAAAGCCTAGGAGGGGAAACACCCGGAGGTCTGTCTGGGGAGATGTCCGGTTCTATGGGCTCATCTAGACCTTCTATACCACCACCACCACCACCATCATCCCCCTCCAGATCCGGTTCATAATACTCTTCAGGGAAATAATCCAGAACCAGAAGAACTGACCGAACCGAACACCTACCTGACAACGCCAGATCAGTCGGAACCGGACGGAGCGATTCTACAATGCTAATCGCCCTAGCAATTTCTTCGGCGGTTGGATGATGTGGTTCTGGATATGAACCGGACAATTTAACTTTCTTCTATCTTTTTGACGGAACCAATCCCTCGGAATCGGCTCTCCTTTTGCATGAAGAAGTATCGCCCTGGTCAGAGGGCACTCCCTCAGGTTCGGTCAGAACCGAACCGGGCTGGCCATCCAGGTCAGTGAACTTCTTGGCCTCCTTTGCCCTAAGCCTGCCCAATCTTTTATCAAGGGTGGCCTTAGGAACATTCTTACACATTTGGCAGTCTGAATCGAGGTCGTCAAACCCCAGACAGTAAACACAGGTGGTGTGGGGATCAGCCTTAGCAAAGGCCTCTCCACACACACACACACACACACACACACACACACACACACACACACACACACACACACACTGCAGTGCTGAAACTCAGTGGGCCCGGTTTTTCTTTTGGGTTTCTCAGACGTAGCCATCCTAACAAAAACTTACCCTTTACTCGGCTTCAGTCAGGCAAGACTCCTGCTACGGGTATTTGAAAAAAAAGATTAGAAACACTTTTTTTTTTTTTATTAAACGAACCGATAAGGACTGGTACCTCACACTAAACCACAATACAAAATAAAGAACCCAAACGGTTCAGCCGAACCAATAAACAAACATTTTTTTTTTTTTAACAATTTCCACACAAAAACACACACTTTAACCTATCAATCCACTACCTATACACTTACTGTACCACAAACAGGGATCTGAACCGAAAGATAAATGGAAAAAGATGGCATTTAACCGATGTTTTACTTATCCCGAACCTAAAGCGTAAGAGAGATCTCCGGAGCAACTGTTCAGTTAGGCGGAGTAAAGAATCTGACAGTTACACCGGGAAGTGCAGCAGACAGAAGTATGAACCGAGCTCAAGCTCAATGGTCTATGCTCTGGCATAGAGTTAACTCTTTCCTTTCCAGAGCAGTTCAAGTGCTGGCACTAACTGCATACTGTCAGAATACAGCAAGACTTCATGTTGTTTGAAACTCCAATTCTGATTTCTGTTCTAGGATGACTGGTCATAAAAAAGGCCTCCAGGACCTGCCAAACCATGACTTGTCCCTAGATTTTGATTGTGGAATACGGACGTTAGCCGTTTCTTTGGATTCTATGACTGCTTCCTTAAGAGTGGAGCTGAACAGGAGGCTGCCTTTGTAGGTGCACTGACAAGGTGAACTTTCAAGGAGGCATCAGTCTGCCAGGCCCATAGCCAGAGGTTTCGTCTCATAAACATCTGATAGAACACTGTTCTCGCGGCAAAGCAGACTGCATCCTCCGACACATCTGCATAGTAAGTGGATGCGAGGTCCACAAGCTGCAGTTTATGGATCAAAGTTTTGTTTAGCTCGGAATCTTCCACCAGCTGAAAAGCCAAGTCCATAGCCCATGAGAGAACAGCCCTTGCCGAGAACAGATTCGCTGCCGCTTCCTTCAAGGAACTCACCAAAGCCCGGAGGGTGTTCTTTAAAAATGAGTCAACCTTGTGATGCACTGTGTCACGGAACGTGGCCCCTCCAGCAGTCAGAATAATAGTCTTCTTTGTTAAGGATGAAATCATTGGGTCGATCCTGGGAAGATACTGCCAGGTTTCTGATAATTTCTTATCGAACTTCAACAGCTTGTTGATCCTACATGGGACAGAGTATGTTTTTTCTGACCCTTGCCACTCTTCTTTAAGTAGGTCCTCAATTGCTGGAGGAACAGAGAATGCTGTTGACTGACTTCGTCAATTTGCATAGTCTGAAAGTCGGTTTGTCTTGTTTGGAAGTGGATAGCATGGGTCCGAGTTGCATTTCCAACATGAAATTTTTATTAAAAAAAAATCTAGATCATCCATATCAGAATGCCTAGTTGATTCCGATTCCAAGGAACTGCTATGGATCTCCCCCTCCTCGGCAGAAGAAGAACTCGAGTCTGACGAAGAATGGGGCCTGGCACGACACTTTTTTCTCCGATGACCTCAGTCATCTGTCTTGTTCTGGGAGCGAGGTGAGCTAGTATACTTTTTCTTACTGCGGTGCCGTTCATGATGTTCCTCCTCATCCAAGAATGGAGATGGAGTTCGTTTTTTTTTTTTTTAGTGGTTTTCTTGTGGGTATGGGTTTGCAGTGATGCAAGAGAGCTGCAAATCAAAGCAGACTGGGTCTAATGCAAATTTCCAGTTTAATTTCCCTATTAAGTCTGTTGTGGCACCTACTGGGAGTGAGACAAGATGATGGCAACTTCCTCTGTGCAACTGCAGCCTCACATTTTAAGCATAGGAACCCAGCAAAGGTGGCTAAGAGGGTGGACTTGCATTTGGCACATTTTCTGTCCCTGGTTGATTTGTCTGAGGCCTTGCTGGAAGGTTTGTCTGAAGACACTGTCATGCAAGATGGCTGAGAGCCTCAAGAAGGACTCCTGAATAATTTGGGTGCACTAAGTGAATGCTGCCCCAGGAAGGGCTAGGGTAGACAAGGAGGACCCCCGGTAAGAGAAATAGGGCACCTGATGGTGCCTGGGGAAAGTGGACCTGGCAAGCTTTCACCCGCTCAGCTGCTAGTGTTGTAGGGGATAAGCACCTCTGAAGTGGTGAGAAAACAAGTCCTGTGCCAGAATGCAGGATTACCTATAAATGAGGGACCCTCTGAGGAAGCCAGTCAGAGCCACAGAAAAGCCCCAGTACAGTAACCTCCATGGAAACCCAGGCAAATAATGCTCCTGATGCGTCCTGCCCTTGAAAAGGATTTGAGTGGAAAAAAATGCGTCAAGAGCTAGCAAGAGCACTGCTCAAAATGGCAGTGGGCAAAGTTTTTTTCCACACGCTCCGAAAACTGACACAGTTAAGCTTTCCCTCAAGGGCTGCTTAAGCCCCATTCACTGGAAACTTCCTCCACTGGCTGCCTGTCCTCCCACCAAAGGGCGGCCTATTGACCTGTACTCACTATGCCCCTCTGGCACCGAACTGGAGGTCCACAAAGTCAGAGACAGGTAGCTTCTATTGCTGAGGAGCTCTGTTGTGAACTGCGGCTTTCGGAGGATCCATGGGTGATCCGCGGGTCAGAGTATTGCAGGCAAGCCCTCGACCGGGGCGAACTGTGGCTGAAATCTTAATATAGCCTCCCATAGGAATGGGCTGCTAAAGTTTCTTGTCATGGTCTGGTCCTTGTGGGGAAGCTGGCTTGATGGTGGTGGCGGGGGGGCGAGACGGGGACTGTACAGTGAGCGCAGTTGAGTCTGAAAGTAGCCAGCTGGAAGAGACCCAGCTAAAAACATCTGGAGAATCGATGTTGGCTGCACTCCCTGGCGCAATGGGGAAGAAAGTCGGAACTAAAAAAAAAAAAAAAAAAAAAAAAAAATCATGAATGAAGAATCCCCTCCGTCATTAAGTGACAAAGCACTGCTGCAAAGTGCCTGCTGGATAGAAGGCAGGAAGCAGACTGGAGTGATCCCCAGTGGGAGAAGCACATGTCCCCACACTGCAGCTTTGCTTTCCTGCCTATCCATCCAGAACAGGAAGGAGATTCCAGTGGTTCTAGACACCTGCAACCAGCTCAAGGAAGGAGAATACAGGCTCGGCTGAAGCCAGCTGCTTGTTACTGTCATGGGGTCAAGAGAATCATGGGAATGGGAAGAGCATGCTCGTTCTCAGTCCCACGATTGATGGTGGGATTTTTTTCGACTATTTCCTTTCATCAGTGGAAGGGCCCTCCCCATTTCCCTAAAGATACCAGTGAAGGATGTCCCAATGCTAGCCCCAACCAGGAGCAGAGCAGATGCAGACAGAGCACGCTTTGAAGCTTCAGCCACCACTTCCATGACTGCAAGCTGGGCCGCCAAGCCCACCACCACAGACACCGCCTTATGGGCATCCTTCGAGCGGACTGGGGAGGGATCCTGTTCATCTGGCTGACCAAGGAGGAGACACACATAACGAACCTCAAGAGATGAGGGCAAGACAGTTTTGCACAGGCCATAGGTCTGAGCGTCGTTCTCTGCCTTGAGGCAGTAGATGCACAATGAGTACATGTCAGTACTGGAAATGATTTGGTTGCACTGGACCAGGCTTCTTCTCAAGTCACTGTCAAGGTGGAACTAAGAAACGAAACACAAGGGAAAACAAAACACCAATGGTACACTTAGGATTTGCAGGGGCCCACAAATGGAGCTGCGAAAGAGGAGACATGACTCGTCCAGCAGAAAGGAATATCTGAGGTCATGGGATGGTGCTGAGGAGTATACCACCCGAATGGGTTGGGAGGAGCTTAGCTTGAAGACATTACGTCTGGAATTAAAGAGAAAGGAAGACTGTCAGAGTGGATAGTGCATCATATCCAGGTCCCATAGAATGTCCTCTTTCTCCTCTCCTTTTTAATTTGTTTCTATAGTCTCATCTGTAAAAGTAGAATTACTCCACCCATCCAGGGCACCTCAATAGGACAACAACAATATAAACTACTGGTTTATGCAGATGAGATTTTGTTGCATATTATCCCCCTGAGGGCATCCCTGCCTGTGACACAGAAGGTCATACAGCAATTTGGCAAGATTACAAACTATAAGCTAAATATTTACAAAAACAGAAGTGATGCTGCTGAGTAGCAAAGTGCTCAAGCAGGAGGTGGAGGAAATGGGGCTCATCTGGAAATTCTGACAACTTAAAAGTACTTTGATCTTTTTCTCAGCAGGTCACAAAAGTAAATGCAGCTGGAAAATCAAGACAGACTTTTTGATCAAATAAAGCAAGATCTAGAGCGATGGGCCATACTTCCCCTCTAGAAGTATGGCCCAACTAGACGGGGGACAGGATCAGACCTACAGTACAGTAGCTTCTTCTTGTTTTTTTTACATTGTTTTTTGTGGATTCTACTTGGTAGAAGGTTATTTCTTTTATTTCTTACTACTAAGGGGCTAGCAGGGTATTGTTTGGGGCAGTTGGAATTTGAAACCTGTTTTGGTAGCTATAAGTGGGCTCATTTTTTGATTCACTGTGTGGCAGGCTGCATTTGTAGAGGCCTATTTCTTCTGTTTTAAAACATAATTGTGATTTAACTGGGTCTGTTTCTTTGAATTGAGACCTATATCTTCTAATTCCAAGCCTATTTTGATGTGTTGTTGGTGAAGCTGTTTGAATTGGAGTCCTGTTTCTTTGGGTCGCAAACCTATTTTGGGGGCTTTGAGTAGCATGGTGATTCATTGTTGCTGGCTTCACTAGCTGCAAAGTTTTAGTGTAGAGTGGGGGAAGGGTGCTAATGGTCTGACCAGAGGTCTCAGCTACCTGATTGTTTCTGGAAGACTTGGGCTGGTCCCACCCACCCCTGGTCCATTATTTCCTTTATACCAGAGGTTCTGACATCACTTCCTCAAACAGGCAAAGGATATGCACCTGTCATAGCAGAAGCAGACATCCAGGAAAGGAACAGCACCAAGTGAAGAGGTGACTGCTATCTCAGTGGAAGGGAAGTAAATGCAAATCTAGGAGCTTTCATTATTACTTATTCGCATCGATATTGCAGTGGAGAAAGGAGGAGTAGGAGTTTGAAGAAGGTTGTGCAATGGCTACTTAACGTCTCTTTTTGAGTGTGGATAGGAATATAAAAAGCAGTTGCTCAATATATCTAAACGTGTGCAACAAAGGAGGTAAGGGAAATAAAGAAAATGTTTTGCACTGATAGAGGGGGGAGAGGGGAAACTTGGGGGAGTGTTTGGCACCTGCATCTGGAAGGGTGGGGGGGGTCGCTGGTAGACAACGACAGCAATGGGTAGGGTGGTAGGCTGCAACAACTGCGGTGCACCAATCTTTCTAAAAATTGCCTGGAGTGTGGAAGAATGTTTAGTGTGCAACCACATAGAAAAACTTAGAAAGGAGATTGAGAGTCTGCAGGAGGAACTAAGACAGGCAAGGCAGATTGGGGGTGGGTTTAGCCCAATACTGGAGGGAGGAAGAAGAAGAGATGAGGAAGGGCGATTTAAGCCAACAGTGGTGAGGAGAGGTCAGAAGAAGGGAAGCAGAGACAAAGGGGCCCAGGCCAGGAAGAACGATTGCCGGGAAACCAGGTCAGGAGACAAAGACAAATGGAAGGAGGAGATAGGGACTTGTGAGGAGGCGAAGAAGTGGCAAAAGTCATGGAGTGGAAAGGAGAGAACAGGTTACTATGAAGAGAGAGGGAGCAGGCATTTGTGAAGGGTCTTCAGAAAATAGTTTTGCACTACTAGAGAGGAAGAAGGTGGAGGAGGGAAATGATGAAATTAGAGGTGTTATTGATAAATGCCTGGACCAAACTGGAGTTGGGGGGAAGTTCTGCTGGGAGAATTGCAACAGGGGTAAAAGGGGGAAATAATGTGCAGGAGGAAGAAGAGGAGCTGGAAATGAGAGAGGGAGATGAATGGAAGCAAGCAGGGAGTAAGAGGGTGGAATCTTAGTTCTGGGGGACTCAATACTAAGAGGAGTCAGGTGGGGTAGCAAGGGGGAGAGGCATAGTCGCATTTGGGTGGAGGCCATGCCAGGAATGACAGCGGAAAGGGTGGGACAATCTGTTCTGAAATATGCTAGAAGGGGTAGGGACAAGCCTCATTTAATTGTACATCTTGGGACAAGCGACCTGGCTGACAAGACAGTAGATATAGTCCAGAGGAGGTTTGAGGAACTAGCACAATTATGTGAGGGGCAGGAAGATCAGTAACTTTTTCAGAGATACTTCCGTGCCAAGGCAAGCACAACAAGAAAGCTGAGAATAGAAGAATTTAACGGATGGCTAAGAACCTGGTGTTGTGCTAAAGGGTATGGGCTGTTGGGGGGGTGGGGAGGGACCTGGGAGGACAGTAGTCTCTATGCCAAGGTCAGACTACACTTGAGTGAGGAGGGAAAAAAAGTGTTGAAACAAAGGATGGAGGCGTACATAGAGGAAGTTGGGAATTTAAACTAGGAGTGGGGGGTAGCAGTTGGGGAAGAGATATGCAGAGACCACAGGTTGGGAAACCATATGAGCTTACTCCCATAACAGTGACAAAGGACAAATGGCAAGTACTATTGGTGATGCTAGGAAAGGAGGGCAGGATGGGAGGAGGGGAAAAGGGTGGAAGGTGGTTACCCTTAATGCTAGGAGCCTTGGGAGGAAAACTGCAGAGTTACAGGTTCTCATGGCAGAGGGAGAGGTGGACATTGCAGCCATCACAGAAACATGGGCCACCCAATACAATGACTGGGACCGGTCTGTACCAGGGTACAGGTTATTTCGTAGGGACAGGGTGATTGGGCAAGGAGGGGGGGTGGCACTATATGTGAAGGAAGGACTGAAGTGTGTAAGGGAGGAAGGGGAGGAGGGTAGTACAGAGTCACTTTGGGTGCAAATCCAGGATTCCAAGAATAGGATTCTTAGAATGGGAGTGGTGTACAGGCCACCATCTCAGACGGAGGAGTTAGACAGGGAACTAGCGGGACAGATCAGGAGGACCAAGAGAAGGGTAATGTGGTGATTGTGGGGGACTTCAACATGCCAGGAGTGGACTGGAGCACAACAACAACCAGGAACAGAAGGGAGCAGGTACTGCTGGATGCCTTCCAGGACAGCTTCCTGCTGCAAATGGTCAATGAACCAACCAGGTTAGAGAATACCCTTGACCTTGTGCTGGCAAATGGGGACTTTGTGAAGAACTTACAGTGGAGGAACCGCTGTCAGGGAGTGACCACCGCTCAGTATGGCTCACATTGGATATGGGCAAGGAAGGTGGAATCTGGCACAAGAGTGCTGGACTTCAGGAGGCCGACTTTGGGAGGATGGGGAAGTGGTAAAGGGTACCTGGCCAGAATTCAATCTAGTATGGACACTAACCAGAGGTGGGAGCTCATAAAGTTGGGGATATGGAGGCAACCAAAACCTGTTGCAAAGCCCAGAGCAAGAAGGCTAGGGCTAAGAAACCGAGCTGGTTGAGCAAGGAGGTCATGGAAAGGTAAGGAGGAAAAGAGCTGCCTTTAGGAAGTACAAGAAAACAGGGGGGGAGGACAGGGAGGAGTACTTGACAGAATCAAGGAAGTGACAAGGGCAATAAGGGGAGCCAAAGCATCTACGGAACTCAGGCTGGCACAAGGCATTAAGAAGGGGGAGAAGGACTTCTTTAAGTACATCAGGGAGAAAAGGAGCTGTAAGGACCACATAGTAAGGATAAAGAACGAGGGGGGTTGGGTGGAAGCAGGGTGCGATAAGGCAGAAGCACTAAATGAGTACTTCTGCTCAGTATTTACTAAAGAGAAGAGGGGGGTGATACCCAAGGTGGGAGAAATGGCAGAAGCAGGGGAAGTGGTGACAGATGGGGAAATCATGGAGGGCAGAGTTCGAGAGGGTTTGAAGGCACGGAGGGTGGACAAGGCACCAGGCCCAGATGGCATCCACCCCAGGGTACTGAAGGAGCTGGCAGAGGTCCTTGCAGGACCTTTGGCAGACCTATTTAATGCCTCACTACATTCGGGGTGTGTACCTCAGGACTGGAGGATGGCTCATGTGGTGCCCCTCCACAAGAGTGGCCCCAAGGATGAACCGGGAAACTATAGACCAGTGAGCCTCACATCCATCGTGGGTAAGCTAATGGAGACTATCCTGAAGGAGAGGCTGGTGGCCCTCCTAGAGGCCAAAGGACTACAGGACAGCAGACAGCATGGCTTCATACATGGCAGATCCTGCCAAACCAACCTGGTCGAGTTCTATGACTGGGTAACCACGCAACTGGACAGGGCCATGCAGTGGATGTCCTGTATCTGGACTTCAGTAAGGCATTCGACCTCTGTGCCACATGGAAGGCTGGAAGGAAGTTAGTAGGCACAGGGCGGGTGCAAAGCTGGTGAGCTGGGTAGGAAACTGGCTTCAGGGAAGGCAACAGAGGGTGGTGGTGGGTGGGGAGCTCTCACACCAAGGGCAGTGACGGCGGTGTTCCACAGGGCTCGGTGTTGGGACCAGTGTTGTTTGGGATATTCATTGCAGACATATCATGGGACATCAAGAGCAAGATCAGTCTGTTTGCTGATGATACCAAGGTAGGCGCAGTGGTGGATGACCCAGGGGGATGGCAAGGGTTGCAGGATGATCTGGCAAAGCTTGAAACCTGGTCAGACACCTGGCAACTGGGGTTTAATGCCAAAAAGTGCAAGGTGCTGCATTTTGGGATGAAGAACCCAAGGAGGAGTTACCAGCTGGGGGGAGTGCAGCTAGCCCAGACAGAGGAGGAGAAGGATCTGGTGTGCTCATTACAGGGTCAATGAACAACTCCGCACAATGCAGGAAGGCAGTTGCAAAGGCCAACAAAATGCTGGGTTGTATTGCAAGGGGTATATCCTCGAGGAGGGAGGAGGTGATTCTGCCACTGTATAGGTCATTAGTTAGACCACACCTGGAGTACTGCATGCAGTACTGGCGCCCGTATCTGAAGAGGGACATTAAGTTACTGGAGGGGGTACAGCGCAGGCGACAAAGATGATCAAGGGGCTGGGGGACTTATCATACGAGAGGAGGTTGAAGGAGTTGAACATGTACTCACTGGAGGAGAGGAGGGACAGGGGTGACATGATTGAAACCTTTAAATACATGAAAGGAATAAACAAGACGGGTACAGAGGGGCTGTTCAAAGTAAGGGAGGGGAGGGCCACCAGGGGCCATGATATGAGACTGGAGGGAGGAAGGTTCAGGAGGGAGATGAGGAGACACTTTTTACAGAGAGGGTGGTGGCTGGGTGGAATGCGTTACCTGCAGAAGTGGTATGCAGTAGAACAGTGGACTGCTTCAAAAGGGGATGGGACAGGACAAGGGGGAGGGTTAATGAAGGGAAGGGTGGAAGGGAGGGGCAGCTGCAGAATAAAGGGTGCTAGCTGCACATTCGAGCAGACTTGATAGACCTCTAGGCCTTTATCTGCTGGCAAATTTCGCATGTTCGTATGTTCGTATTATCAACTAAAGCAAGATCTAGAGCGATGGGCCATACTTCCCCTCCCATTATCAAATAAAGCAAGATCTACAGTGATGGACCACACTTCCCCTCACATTATCAAATAAAGCAAGATCTAGAGTGATGGGCCACACTTCCCCTCACATTATCAAATAAAGCAAGATCTAGAGTGATGGGCCACACTTCCCCTCACATTATCAAATAAAGCAAGATCTACAGCGATGGACCACACTTCCCCTCACATTATCAAATAAAGCAAGATCTAGAGTGATGGGCCACACTTCCTCTCACATTATCAAATAAAGCAAGATCTACAGCGATGGACCACACTTCCCCTCACATTATCAAATAAAGCAAGATCTAGAGTAATGGGCTACACTTCCCCTCACATTATCAAAAAAGGCAAGATCTAGAGTGATGGGCACACTTCCCTCACATTATCTAATAAAGCAAGATCTAGAGCGATGGACTACACTTCCCCTCACATTATCAAATAAAGCAAGATCTAGAGTAATGGGCTACATGTCCCCTCACATTATCAAAGAAAGCAAGATCTACAGCGATGGACCACACTTCCCCTCACATTATCAAATAAAGCAAGATCTAGAGTAATGGGCTACACTTCCCCTCACATTATCAAAAAAAGCAAGATCTAGAGTGATGGGCCACACTTCCCCTCACATTATCTAATAAAGCAAGATCTAGAGCGATGGGCCACACTTCCCCTCACATTATCAAATAAAGCAAGATCTAGAGTAATGGGCTACACGTCCCCTCACATTATCAAAGAAAGCAAGATCTAGAGCGATGGACCACACTTCCCCTCACATTATCTAATAAAGCAAGATCTAGAGCAATGGACCACACTTCCCCTCACATTATCAAATAAAGCAAGATCTAGAGTAATGGGCTACACTTCCCTTCACATTGTGGGGCAAATTACTATTATTAAAGTGAACCTGCTTGACTAGTCTCTTATATCCTATGGTCATGATGAACTAGGTCATCCCAGTTAAGTGGTTTAAACAGAGCCACAGAATCATTTCCCACTTTATTTGACAAGGGAAAGCAGTGCAAAGAGCCTACCATGAACTGGCAGTCCCTGAAAATGCAGGGGACTTCAGAATCCCAAACTGTTACAGAGACGTGCAAGAACAAGGGACACAATTTAAAGATTGGGGGGGTTCAGGGGCAATGTGAGGAAGTATTTTTCACAGAGAGGGTAGTGGATGCATGGAACAGCCTTCCTGAGGAGGTTGTGGGGTCTAAAACTGTGGGAGAATTCAAGAATGCATGGGACAGACATAAGGCAATTCTTGTGGGGGTAGGAAGAAATAGGCTGTTTGTTAACTAGGATCTGCGGCCTATCCTGTAGGTAGGGAAATGGGCAGACTAGATAGGCCAAGCGGTCCTTATCTGCCGTCAAAGTCTATGTTTCTATATTATCTGGCACTCCAAAGCAATAAATATTTCGCACTGGTGTAATGTTACAGAAGAGACTGACCAGCAACTATACAGCCCCGCAGCTGCTAAATATTGAAGCTTACCTGTGTTCAATCCAAGGCATATCACCTAGGGCTCTACTACATAACCCAGCTAAGAAATTACTGTAGAAAAGAAAATATTCACTGTTTTTTTATTTTCATTATATTTATTAATTTGAAAAGTTTAACCAGAAATACATACTGAGCAGACAACAGCTAGTTTGCAGATGAGTCCTGGGGGAGGAGGAGATGCCCAACAATATAGTATAAGGTAAAATACAATAAAATAGTAAAAGCAGAAACATAAAATTAAAGGCAAAAAAAAAAATCATACGTTTGAACCCCACACGCCTCACCTTGAAAACTATATGCATTATAGAAACCATAACGTACTGTGCAAAAGCATCCAGATGCAGCTGAGTCCTGAACAATGGAGGAGCACAGCAGATGTCCTCCAATACCGAAAAACAATGCACACCTACATATAACAGTGTATATATGCACAATAGGGATGGACATTAACAGAGTGTGATAAATCAGTTTATCTGAGTAACTGTGTATAAATGAGTAACTGTGTGTATAAATTTCATTTATACACACAGTTATTGCGTCTCAAGTTGCCCCCTCCACTGGGACTTTTTCCAGCAGTTTCACTTTTTCCACTACCACTAGACATCCAAGTTGCCTCTGCCTCCTGCCACACAGCGCCACCATCTCCATACAAGGCAAACTTTAAATAAGGGAAAAACAACATACAGCAAATACACTCTTTAGTTTCAGCCTAACACAACTGCTGCTGCACGTCTGCAGTTTCTTTTAAAAAACGCACCTTTGAATAGAAGTACTTGTTCCCAGTGCCCATTCCTGTTCTCACCTTAAATCTCCGATCACTGTTCCCTTATTCCTGCTCCTCTGCAGTGCCCTCTTGCTCCCCGTTCTGCCCCATTTCTCCGATCCTAATCCTCATCCACAAAAAACACTTTTCAGAAAAGCTTATCTCCCTCTCTGTCACAAAAACTGTCTGCCCACATCTCTCGCTAAACATCTTGTCCGAGATTTTCTCACTCACCTACTGCAACCACTAATGAGATGTTACATTCTGTGATGTCAAAACATCACCTGCATGGCAATGGCCATGACAATGGCACATATTACAAGTGGAGCAGCTTCTTTTGAAAAATTAAACCCCTACAGTCACAAAAAAATACTGAAAAACAGCAGTTAAAAAAAAAAAAATGTTATTTCCACACATGGTATGTAACTATTGCATAAATAAAATATGCAGGGGTCGGCTGAATGAAACTTCATATATCTGTTGTAGTTGTAACTGACAAGTAAACTCATGAGTGGCAAAGCGACTTTTGAGGTTACTTAAGGTCAATGACAACTACAACAGATGAATGATGCATCACATAGCCGACCCCCGTATATCCCTTATTTATGCAACATGCATGGACTCAAAAGTCATTATATAAATTCATCGATCTACACTGGTATGTAAATTTTGTTTTGCATAGTAGAAACAATGCATATATACATATAGATACACATAGATACATATATATACATATAATTATATATATATATATACATATATATATATACACACATATATAAAAAAGAGACACATCACCAGTTAGTCCCGGACCCTCTCTTGCAACCACCCTGCCAGAACTAGTTCTGCATCCACAGTATTCCATACACTGCCTAAAAGATCACCAAGAACTCCCCATCCTTGACAAATCTCCTAAATATTTCACACCACACAAATCTTCCGTATTACTATATTTATACAGCTCCTCCGTTCTCATGTAAAAACAGAAATCATTACAGTTTTTTTTTTTTAATGCTCCCAGCTGCCAACCTGCAATCCCGCATACTAGCTCTCTGTCACTGCTGTGGTGCAGCTCCAGCTCTCGCCTCTTGTTCCTCAGAGCTTCTCCTTACAAATGGTCCATCAGATTTTATTTATCTGATTCTTTCTCAGAAAACAAACAAACGCAAACTGCAATTTTCAAATGCCAGCTCCCTAGGAAATGAAGCTGATACCAGCACTCCTCTGTTCCCATAAATCACAAAGAACTCTGCAAAACCTACACTCTGTGACAAGCTCCTGTTTTTTACCTCCTACTATGCTATGCACAGCTAGGGGATCAGAAGAAAAAATTACTCACCTTAGTAATGTTGTTTCTTCTAATGGAGTCTTGCTATATTATGACAATTGCAGTTTGTCCCACCATTAGAACTGCCCCGGAGGTGAAATAGTTAACTTCCATGCCAGGCATGGAACTTGGAGCGCGAGCTCGGTTAGGGAAGCTCTGTCTGTGTAATTTCAAACTGAAACTGTCAGATCTTTACGAGCAAAACTCACTATGGTTCTGTGTGGAAGCTGTAACCTACACTAGTCAACTGGCTACCTAAATATTAACACATATTCCTGGTCCCAACACAAAGACTCAAGTCAGGGGCCAGAAAATAAGATAAGATAAGATAAACGGTAAAACAAAACACAACACCCCAAAAACCCCCAAGAAAAAAAAGGGGGTGGAAAAAACATAAAATGGGCATAAACAAGTGCCCACACTAGAATGCATACCCCATACCCAAGTAGAAGTTCTGAGAGGGGCAGGCTGGGGGGGAGGTCATAATATAGCAAGACTCCATTAGAAGAAACAACATTACTAAGGTGAGTAATTTTTTCTTCAAACAATATGAAGTCTTGCTATATTATGACAATTGCAGACTACACAGCAGTACGTCCATGGAGGAGGACAGAACCACTTAGGGAATAGGCTCTGAAGCAGTTAGCTAAACCAAGCATCCCTCCTGGCCTGGACATCCAGGGAGTAATGCTTGGTGAAAGTGCGTACCGTTTTCCAAGTAGCTGCTTGACATATCTCTAAGATAGGGATGTCTCTGGCAGCAGCTAGAGACGCAGCTGTACCTCTGGTAGAGTGAGCCCTCAGGCCTGAAGGGGAAACTTTCCCCAGTTTTTGATAACAAAATTGGATACAAGAGACAATCCACCTGGCAATGGATCTCTTAGTGGCAGGTTTCCCTTTCCTAACCTCACCATAAGTGAGAAAAGTTGAGGATTCGGACCTGTGACCCTTGGTACGCCTATATAGTAACTTAGGGCCCTCTAACATCTAAACTGTGCAACCTCCTCTCACCAGAGGAGGAATGGTCAGTGAAGAACACTGGAAGGGAGATAGATTGATTAAGATGGAAATCTGAAACCACCTTAGGCAAAAACTTCCTGTTAGTCCTAAGGACTACCTTATCCCTGTGGAAGGAAATAAAGTCAGTCTCTACTGACAAAGCTTGTAACTCACTTATGCGCCTGGCAGAAGTGATAGCTACTAGGAAAACAGTTTTCCAAGTCAAGTACTTAAGCTCTGCAGAAGACAGAGGTTCAAAGGGGGGTTGCATCAACTGAGCAATGCAAACATTAAGATCCCAGGCAGGGGCCGGGTCCCTGAAAGGTGGATTAGTATGAAGTAATCCTTTAAAAACCTGGAAAATACAGGGTGAGCGAAAGAGAAGAGGGCTTTCCTGCTGAATAAAGGCAGAGACAGCTGCCAAATGTACTTTCAGGGTAGCTGGTCTCAGACCCAAAGAATTAAGATGGACCATATAGTCCAAAACAATGGGCAAATCAGCAGATTCCGGGGAAATATGCTTCCCAGAACACCAGATGGAAACCTTTTCCATTTAGAGTTATAAGTAGCCCTAGTGGAAGGCTTCCTAGAAGCCTTCAGGATTTCAAGAACACCTTGAGAAAGGTGTAGGTCAGCAAATTGTAACTCCTCAAGAGCCAGGCCTTGAGGTTGAGGGATTTGAGATTCGGATACCAAACTCTCCCCTGGGCACAGGTTAACAGGTTGCGATTCCTGGGGAGACACAGGGGAAGATGGACTGCTAAGGACAGAAGGAGGGGTACCAGGGCTGCCTGGCCCAATCTGGAGCAATCAGAATCATCCTGCAAGGCTGGGATCCGATTTTGACTAGCACCTTGAATAGGAGAGGGAAGGGGAAGGCGAAAACTTCCTTCTCAATCTAGGAGAAAGGCATCCAGGGGACTGAGCCCATCACTGGGGCCTGCAACAAAACAGTGGAAGTTGGTGATTGTCTGGGGCTGCGAAAGATCTATCTGAGGGTGCCCATCTGGCAAAAACTATCCCAGTACTTGGGGATCCAGAGACCATTCGTGATGGCCCTGGGAAATCCTGCTGAGAGCATCTGCCAGACATTGTCCTTTCCTGGGAGGTGAACTGCTATGAGGGAAGTGTTCAGGAATAAGCCAGAGACCACAACTTCATTGCCTCGTGCACAAGGTCAAGACCAGTGCCCCTTGTTTGTTGATGTACCACATTGTAGTGGTGTTGTCTGTTCTGACTTGTACCACTTTGTTCTGAACAGATGCAGAAAACACCTGAAGTGCTAGAAAACAGCTCTGAGTTCCAGCAAATTGATGTGGAGCAGAGATTCCTGAGGGACCACACTCCCTGGGTGGGAGGTCGCCCATGTGAGCTCCCCATCCCAGAAGGGACGCATCTGTAGTAAGGGTCAAGGAGTGAGATAGAGGGATGAAGGGGACCCCTAGTCTCAAATTGCTCTGATCCTGCCACCACTGAAGGGCCTGGATCAGGGTTCGAGTCACTGGGATCAACTTGGAAAGGGATCTTTCCTTTGGGACCAGAAGGCTCTCAAATGAAACTGAATGTCCCTCATCTGAAACCTTGCTCCTTGCACTACAGCTGTGGAAGCAGCCATGTGTCCTAGCAGCTGTAAGAAGTGCCTTGCTGGTCGAGACCTGCAGAGTGAAGGAGGAGGCCAGGGCCACTAGGTTCCTTACCCTTTCTAGGGGCAGGAAGGCTCTGGCCTGCTTTGTGTCCACCCTGCACCTATAAAGGTGAGTACCTGGACAGGTTCCAGAACTGACTTTGGAAGATTGAGAAGAAAACCCAGAGAGTGAGCAGCTGCTGGGTAACTTGCAGGTGTGATTTGACCTGGTCTGGAGACTGACCTACAATGAGCCAGTCGTCTAGGTAGGGAAAGATGGCAATCTTTTGCCTTCTTAAATGAGCAACTGCTACTGCTAGACATTTTGTGAATACCCTTGGGGCAGAGGTAAGGCCGAAGGGCATTGCTCTGAACTGGTAATGGCCTGAGGGCAGTTCGAATCTGAGGTACTTTCGGTGGGAGCTTCTGATGAGAACATGGAAATAGGCATCCTTGAGGTCCAGGGAAGCTAGCCAGTCCCCTGGCCTTAGAGAAGGTAAAATCATTGCCAGAGTCACCATTTTGAATTTTGGTTTCAAAAGATGCTTGTTTAGATATCTTAGGTCCAAGATGGGCCGCCATTCTCCTGTCTTTTTTGGGGTAAGGAAGTACCTGGAGTACAGACCCTTGCCCTGGTGTAGGGGAGAAACCCTTTCTACAGCTCTGAGAGCCAGGAGGGTTGAGACTTCTGCTTCTAAGGCAAAGGTCTCTAGAGGGTTTGCAGGTGGAAAGGATCTGATTCTCATCTTTGGAAATTTTTTGAAGCTGAGAACCAGACCCCGGCTTACTACTTCCAGGACCCACTTGTCTGATGTTAGAGGCTCCCAGTTCTGAACGAAGTAAGCCAACCTGCCCCCTACAGGTAATGGAGAATGGCCCTGGGCACCCCATCAGGGTGCCTGTTTGGCAGGGGCTTTAGGCTGAGGGGTGGGAGCAGGCCTGCTTGCACCTCGCCTGCCTCTCCTCTGAAGAACCCTCTGAGCATAAGCAGAGGAGGCCTGGTTTGGTAAAAGGCCTGTGAAAAGGCTCACCTCACCCATAGGGTCTGCCTCTGAGGAGTGGCTTGCCGCCCTTGGCCTGAGCACTTTATAGGTTGTCCTATATTCATCCATTTCTTCATATAATTCTCTGTCTGCTCCCCAAACAGAGAATTTCCTACCACAGGAAAATCCATAGCCTTAGTCTGGGTATCCTGTGACAAGCTAGTACACCTGAGCCAAGCCAACCTCGAAAAGCCACAGATGTAGCCATGACTCTAGAGGATACATCATTAAAATCCACAGCAGCATGGAACTGCACCTTGGATGCCTCAATACCATCAGCAGCCACCTGTTCCAGCTCCTTAGCAAGCTGGCTAGGGCCTGTTTGGCCAAAGCCATGACAGTGTCCCATCTAGATTTTTGGTATCTTGCCACATTAGCCATGTAATTTGCTTGCCTGAGTCCCAAGGACGCTGCCATGTATTGTTTTTTAGCCATGGCATCAATCTTCCTGGAGTCCTTGTCAGGAGGATGTGAAGCCAAGGGAATATTAGCCTCATCACAGGCTGCAGCCTGAACTACTCCAACATGACTGCATTGCTGTGAAAGGAATTCTGTATCAGGACCTGACAAAGTGTACCTCCTGTCCATCTTCTTGTCCACAGGAGGCACAGAATTAGGAGCTTTTAAAATTTTTATTGTTTGTTTCCTAAATGACTTATGTAAGGGGATAGACAATCTCCTAGGCTCTGGGATATCCATCATTTCTACAAAATCAGGCTCCTCTGGCTCATCCACAGCTTCCTCCAATGGGAGCTGGAGGGTTTCAGCAACCTTTTTACAAAACAAAGTGAGAAGGGGACTCAGAAAGCGTAGGGGGAGATTCTAAAGGTCTGTCTGGGGAGATGTCCGGTTCAATGGGCACACGCAGACTCTCAAAGTCACATTCATACTGTTCATAATCATCCTCCCCCTCCTCTGGTTCATAAAACTCTTCTAAATCATATTCTTGAACCGGTGGAACCGGCTGAACCGACCTTTTACCAGACAGTGGCGGTTCGGACGGAACCGGAGAAAGTGACTGGACAATTTGTATAGCTCTTGCTATCTCTGCAGCAGTTGGAGAAGGAATTTTAGACTCCATACCTGCTGATTTCCTAGTTTTCTTTGCTGGAACTGGCTCCTCAGAGTCAGCTTTACGTTTGCCCGAGGAAGTCTCGCCCTGGTCAGGGCACTCCTCGTTCGGCTGGCACCCGAACCGGGCTGCTCATCGGGTCAGCGGACTTTTTGGCCTCTGCTCCTTAGCCTGCCAACCTCTTATCCAGGGTGGCTGCAGGGAAATTTTACAAATCTGGCAGTCTGAATTGAGGTGGTCAAACCCCAGACACATACACATGGTGTGGGTCAGCCTTGGCAAAGGCTTCCCCACAGACACCACAGTGTTGAAACCCAGTGGGCCCGGTTTTTCTTTTGGGTTTCTCAGACATAATGCCAGCCTAACCAAAAACTTGCCCTTTTAATGGCAGTGCCAGGCAAGACACCCTTATCAGTTCCCAACCGTGTCACGGGTCGTGGAAAAAAACGTAATTAAATCCGGTTTTTTTAGAACCGATAAGAACTGGGAACCGCACTCTAAAAGCTTTTAAATGCTTGATTTTTAAAGTTTTAAAATAACCTGATCGGTTCAACCAACCGATAAACATTTACAAGTTCCACACAGAAATAAACCTGTCATTACTTACAATACCACAGACAGAGCTTGAACCGATCGGGTTTATGTTAAAATAATAATACTCGCGGTTGAATTTAACCGAGAAAACACTGTTTAAACCGAGAAATGAACAGAGCAGTAGGAGAAATCTCCGGAGCGGCTGTTCAGTGAGGCGGAGTAAAGAATCTGACAGTTTCAGTTTGAAATTACACAGACAGAGCTTCCCTAACCGAGCTCGCGCTCCAAGTTCCATGCCTGGCATGGAAGTTAACTATTTCACCTCCGGGGCAGTTCTAATGGTGGGACAAACTGCAATTGTCATAATATAGCAAGACTTCATGTTGTTTGAAGTAGGAGAGGAGGTTATACTACCGTTATACACGTCACTGATTAGGCCACATCTAGAGCATGGAGTTCAGTACTGGTGCCCATGAAACCCCTAGGCGGTGCTATTCTAAGGGCTACTACCCCTGCCTGTATGGCTATACACAGGTTGAGTGACCTGAGTTCTCTAATAAGGCACCTCCACCCAGAGAAATGGTATTGGGGTTGCTTATCCGCTCTGGTTTAGACCTCTGGGAAGCTACAACCACCCACCAACCCTCCTAGTGGCCTAATATATAACACAGTGGTAAATTCACAATCGCTAGGCAGCAATAATAATCTGCTCACACCCTTCTCACTTACCACCAGGGCTGGACCTGCAGCAACTGCCCTGGAGACCCCCTGGAAAATAAGGTTAGCAATGCAGCAGGACAATTTTAATACTGTAAACCAACTAATAATATACACACTAGCCAGGTTAAGTGTAAAACAAGATAATCAGGTTTATTTAGGGGCAGTGAACAAGGGAGGGGAATGAATCTAGGTAAATGATTAGCTTTCTGATTTAGTTCAGTTATTGCATGCAGTCTTAGTCCCCACCTGATAGTCACACAACACTGGGTACCCAGGATGGTAAGTCTGGCTAGCCAGAGGAATTGTCCGGGGGTTGCCGGCATTGCAGCTGATGTTGGGACCCTTGATGGAAGGAAAAGCAATTAACAAGCAAAACACCCAAATTGTTTGTAATTCAAGCCTGTTGGCTCAGTCCTTTGCAAAACCCAATAAATGAAAACAATTAGATGGTACCACAATGATTTAAGCTCCTCTTGCAGGGAGCTAGCCTGATGTGTACTCATGCTACCAAGAATCTGCAATGGAACAGGTGATATGGAGACCTCGTGGTGATGACAGGGAAGCTTGGGGAAAACAGGGCTGACAGACACACCTCTTCTTCACAGTCTTTCCTCCAGGTGGCTACAACCTGTGTGTTGTTGCGGCACAGGGGCTGGATCCCCGAAGCGGTCTCTCGCCATGACAGTCTCTGGTGATGGAGTAGCAGCCTAGGCTGACATGGCAGGGCCCAGGCAGGATGAGTAGTCGGGCAAAGTCCGTGATCGTCTGCTGGTGAAGCCTCCAGCTGCTGTAACAGGTTCTTTCATGGGGAACCAAATCTCAACCCATGAAACACAATCAGCACATTTAAATCAGTAACTACTTCTGAAAACAGTTCAGATTCAATCTGATTGCAAATCAACAGCTTTACTGCACAAATCTTTTGATCCAAGTATATTTCACACTCAAACTGGGCCGATAACCTCAGGAGCAAGTCTTCGGTCCAAATCGCAAGTTGCACTAATAAACATAGTCTTCTCTTCTCCCGCAGTTCCAGGCTGGAATCGGACAGGTCCGATGTCTGCAATTAGGCAGTTCAATGCAGGAGGAAAAAGTGGCAGGAGGCAAGTTGTGCCTCTTCCCGCCGATTCCCCTATGCTCCTTCTGGGAGCAGCTGCTTGAAAGCTCGAGCTGTTCACACTTCAACCTCCAACTCTAACTGATTCATTGTCTCATGGTACACAGGGCAGGTCCCTTGTAAATCCAATGGCCCGGTTGGGTGAAGGAGCTGTCAGTCACAGTAAATACTCTGCCTCCATGCCCATTTAGGTGCCAACACTAAAAAACTACAAAAGAAAAAATTACTCACCTTAGTAATTGCTTTTCTTCTCATGGAGTCTTGCTATATTATGACTAATGCAGTTAGCCACTGCACTTGAACTGCCCCGGAGAGGAAAGAGTTAACTCCAGGGAGTCTGGAGTTCTACAGTGCGAGAGCGCTTATGCCAAAGCTCTATCTGGGCAGTTTCAAATGAAACTGTCAGATCTTTACGAAGCTAATACTAAGCAACAAGTCTGTGTGGAAAGCTCTACACTAGCCAAATGGCTACCTACTAGTAGAAATAACAACAATATAAACAATAACAATAATAACAATGAATAATAGTATTATTAGTTACCCCCCTGACAAGCACTATTAGGACCCCCCTCCCCAAAGACTCAAGTCCAGGAAGGGGCCAATATATACCTAAATAAAATAACCTAGTTCCTCAACCCTAAATAAAAGAAGGTAAGGGAAAAAAACTACAATGGCATGACACAGTGCTTGCACTAATTTGCCACCCCTACCCAAGTAGAAGTTCTGAGAGGGGCAGGAGGGAGGGTGGTCATAATATAGCAAGACTCCATGAGAAGAAAAGCAATTACTAAGGTGAGTAATTTTTTCTTCAAACACCATGAAGTCTTGCTATATTATGACTAATGCAGATTACACAGCAGTACCTCCATGGAGGAGGGTCAGAACCTACTTAGGAAATAGGCTCTGAAGCACAGCTGTGCCAAAACGAGCATCTCTCCTGGACTGAATATCCAGGGAATAATGCTTGGTAAAAGTGTGAACTGTTTTCCAAGTAGCAGCTTGACAGATTTCCAGAATGGGAATATCTCTAGCAGCCACTAGAGATGCAGCTGTACCCTAGTGGAGTGAGCCCTCAGTCCTGAGGGGGTTCTCTACCTAGTTTTTGATAAAATTGGATACAAGAGACAATCCACCTTGCAACTGTCCTCTTAGTGGCAGGTTTCCCTGCCAACCTCGCCATAGGTAAGGAAGTGTTGGAGGATTCAACCTGTGACCCTTGGTGCATTCCAAATAGTAGCTTAAGGCTCTTTTGACGCCCGCTGTGCAGTCTCCTCTCACCTGAGGAAGAATGCTCAGTGAAAATACTGGAAGAGATATGGATTGGCTCAGGTGGAAATATGAAACCACTTTAGGCAAAACTTTCTGTTAGTCCTGAGGATCACTCTTATCTCTGTGGAAAGAGATAAATCTTCTTCCACTGACAGGGCCTGTAGTTCACTTATGCGCCTGGCAGAAGTGATAGCCACTAGGAAAACAGTTTTCCAGTTAGAAACTTGAGCTCTGCTGAGGACAGATGCTCAAAGGGAGGTTGCATTAACTGAGCAATGCAAACATTCAGGTCCCAGGTGGGAGCTGGTTCTCAAAAGGAGGGTTAGTGTAAGTAACCCTTAAAAACTTGGAAAACACAGGGTGAGAAGAAAGGGAAGCAGGCTTCCTGCTGACACAAAAACAGAGACAGCTGCCAGATGAACCTTTAAGGTAGCTGGCCTAAGGCCTAAGGAATTTAAATGGACCAAATAGTCCAGTAAATGGGCAGATCAGCAGATTCTGGGATAATCTGCTTCAGAGCACCAGATGGAAAACCTTTCCACTTAGAATTGTAAGTGGCCCTAGTGGAAGGTTTCCTTGAAGCCTTTAAAATATCCAGAACACCTTGAGAAAGGTGTAAGTCAGCAAATTCCAACTCCTCAAGAGCCATGCCGAGATGGAGGATTTGAGGTCCGGATACACACTGTCCCCTGTGCACAGGCCAGCAAGTCGTGGACTCTGGGCAAGCTCAGGGCAGGGTGGACTGTCAAGGACAGAAGCAGTGGGTACCAGGACTGTCTGGCCCAATCTGGGGCAATCAGAATCACTTTGCAGGTTGAGATCTGATTTTACTAGTACCCTGAAAAGAAGAGGAAAGGGGAAAGGCATACAGGAACTTCCCTTCCAATCCAACTGAAAGGCGCCCAGGGGACTGAGCCCAGCACTGGAGGCCTGCAACAAAACAGAGGAAGTTGGTGGTTGTCTGGGGCTGCAAAAAGATCTATCTGAGGGGTGCCCCATCTGGCAAAGACCGACCCCAGCACCTGAGGATTCAGAGCCCATTCGTGATGGCCCCGAGAAATCCTGCTGAGGGCATCCGCCAGGACATTGTCCTTCCTGGAAGGTGAACTGCTATCAGGAAGGTGTTCAGGAGTAAGCCAGAGACCACAACTTCATTGCTTCGTGCACAAGGCTGATGACAGAGTGCCCCTTGCTTGTTGATGTACCACATTGTTGTGGTGTTGTCTGTCCTGACTTGAACTACTTTGTTCTGGACAGAAGCTGAAAACGCCTGAAGAGCTAGAAAGACAGCTCTGAGTTCCAAAAGGCTGATGTGGAGCAGAGATTCCTGAGGAGACCACACTCCCTGAGTGGACAGGTCGCCCAAGTGAGCTCCCCACCCTAACAGGGAGGCATCCGTGGTGAGGGTGAGGGAGTGGGAGACGGGAATGAAAGGAACCCCTTGTTTTAGATTGCTTTGATCCTGCCGCCAGTGTAGAGCCAGGATCAGAGTTTGGGTCACTGGAACCAAATTGAAAGGGGTCCCTCCTTTGAGACCAATAGGCCTCAAATGGAACTGAATGTCCCTCATCTGGAATCTTGCTCCTGCACTCCGCTGTGGAAGCAGCCATGTGCCCTAGGAGTTGCAGAAAATGCCTTGCTGGTCGAGAAACCCGCAGGGTAAAGGAGGATGCCAGGCAATGAGCCTGTCTACCCTTTCCGAGGGAAGAAATGCCCTGGCTAACTTTGGTGTTCAATTCTGCACCTATGAAAGTTAGTACCTGAACTGGTTCCAGAACTGACTTTGGTAAATTCAGCAGAATCCCAGGAAGTGAGAAGCTGCTGGGTGACTTGCAAGTGGATTTTACCTGATCTGGGGACTGACCCACTATGAGCCAGTCATCCAGGTAGGGAAACACAGCAATCCCTTGCCTTCTTAAATGAGCCACTACCACAGCTAGACATTTTGTGAATACCCTTGGCTAGAGGTAAGGCCAAGGGCATTGCCCTGAACTGGTAGTGGCCTGAGGGCAGTTCAACCTGAGGTACTTTAGGTGAGAAGGCCTGATCAGAACATGAAAATAGGTATCCTTGAGGTCCAGGGAAGCCAGCCAGTCCCTGGCCTCAGGGAAGGCAAAATCATTGCCAGAGTTAACATTTTGAACTTTGGTTTCAAAAGATGCTTGTTCAGGTACCTTAAATCTAGGATGGCCGCCATTCTCCTGTCTTTTGGGGTAAGAAAGTATCTTGAGTACAGCCCCTGCCCTGATGGCAAGGAGGGACCTTTCTACTGCTTTGCAGTCCAGAAGAGAAGAAACCTCTGCTTCCAAAGCAAGGGCTTCTGTAGGATTTGCAGGTGGAAAATGTCTGGCTCTCATCTTTGGAAACTGTTTGAAGCTGAGAACCAGACCCTGGTTTATTACCTCCAGAACCCATCTGTCCGGTTAGGGACACCCAGTTCTGGCTGAAATAAACCAACCTGCCCCCACTGGTACAGGAGAATCGCCCTGGGCACCCCATCAGGGTGCCTGCTGCAGTAGCCTTAGGCTGAGGGAGGGGACGGTTTACTTGTGCCCCGCCTCACCTCTGCCTCTGAAGAAACCCTCTGTGCAAACGCAGAGGAGGCCTGAGATTGGTAAAAGGCCTGTGAAAGGCCTGCCCCTACCTCTGGGAGCGTGCCTCTGTGGAGTGGCATGCCTCTCCTTAGCCTGGGCACTTTTGTAGGTAGTTCTGTATTCATCCATCTTTTCATATAGTTTTCTGTTTGTTCCCAAACAGAGAATTACCCACTACAGGAAAATCCATAGCCTTTGACTGAGTATCTTGGGACAGATTAGTGCATCTGAGCCATGCCAACCTACGGAAAGCTACAGAAGTGGCCATGACCCTAGAGGAAACATCATTAACATCAACAGCAGTATGAAATTGAACTTTAGAGGCTTCAATACCATCAGCAGCCACCTGTTCCAACTCACTAGCCAGCTGGCCATGGGCCTGCTTGGCTAACTGCAATACTGTGTCCCATCTAGATTTCTGATATCTAGCTACATAAGCCATATAATTTGCCTGCCTGAGTCCCAAAGAAGCTGCCATATACTGTTTTTTCGCCATGGCATCAATCCTCCTGGAATCCTTATCAGGAGGATGTGAGGTCAGGGGAATATTAGCCTTGTCACAGGCTGCAGCTTGAACCACACCTACATGACTACACTACTCAGTGAGGAAGTCTGTATCAGAGCCTGACAAAGTATACCTTCTGTCCATTTTTTTATCTACAGGAGGAACAGAATGAGGATTTTTAAATCTTTGTTGTTTGCTTCCTAAATGACTTATGCAAAGGAATAGACAACCTCCTAGACTCTGGTATATCCATCATTTCTACGTAATCAGGCTCCTCTTGCTCATCCACAGCCTCCTCTAAAGGAAGCTGGAGGGTTTCTGCAACCTTTTGTAAAACATAAAATGAGAAGGGACTCAGACAGAATAGGAGGAGATTCTAAAGGTCTGTCTGGAGAAATGTCCGTTCAATGGGCATGTCCAGACCCTCCCAGCCACATATATTGATCAAATTCCTCCTCCCTCCTGTGGTTCATAAAATTCCTCAACATCATACTCCTGAACCACTGGAACTGAACGAACCAACCCTTTACCAACTGTTGGTGGTTCGACAGGACCCTGAGACAGTGACTGGACAATCTGTATGGCTTTAGCTATTTCTGCAGCAGTTGGAGAGACAATTTTGGACTCCAAACCTACTGATTTCTTTGTCTTTTCACTGGGACTGGTTCCTCTGAACCAGCCTTCCTTTGCCCGAGGAAGTCTCGCCCTGGTCAGAGGGCACCCTCTGGTCCAGTGGTGCTGGACTGGCTGGCCATCCGGTCAGCGGACTTTTGGCCTCTGCTCCCTGAGCCAGCCCAATCTCTTTCCATTTTACACACCTGGCAGTCTGACAGAAGGTGGTCAGCCCAGACAATAAACAAGTGGTGTGTGGTTAGCCTTGGCAAAGGCTTCCCCACAGACATCACAGTGTTGAAACCCAGTGGGCCCGGTTTTTCTTTTGGGTTTCTCAGACATAATGCCAGCCTAACCAAAAACTTGCCCTTTTGATGGCAGTGCCAGGCAAGACACCCTTATCGGTTCCTAACCGTGTCACGGGTATTTGAAAAAGCCTAATTTTAAAGCAAGGTTTTTAGAACCGATAAGAACCGGGAACCGCACTCTAAAAGCCCAACCAACACTTTAAAACGTTAATTTCAGCAAACCGATCGGTTCAAAACCGAACCGATAATTGAATTTCCACACAGACTTTAATTTTTGTACTTACGGTTTACCAGATCGAGCTTTTAACCGAAATGCGGTAAAATAAATACTTTTTGCCGGTTCAAATGAACCGAAAATACTCGCTTGAACCGAGAAATGAACCGAGCTGAAGGAGCTGATCTCCGGAGCGACTGTTCAGTGAAGCGGAGTAAAGAATCTGACAGTTTCATTTGAAACTGCCCAGATAGAGCTTTGGCATAAGCGCTCTCGCGCTGTAGAACTCCAGACTCCCTGGAGTTAACTCTTTCCTCTCCGGGGCAGTTCAAGTGCAGTGGCTAACTGCATTAGTCATAATATAGCAAGACTTCATGGTGTTTGAATTACAGTTTTCCTTCCCACAAGACCCTTGGGGACAGGATCCATTTTAGGTCCCCAGTGGTTCTATTGGTCCACTTACTGGAAGTCCTAGACCCAACATGGTGGCTTCCATCTAAATGGTCGAGCTATAATTAAAACAGGTTAGACAAACACCTCTATTTCTAATATAACAACTGATAAACAGTAAAAAAGTACAGTTCCTACTTAGGCTCCCTCTGCACAAGTAGCGACTGCAGATTGGAGAAAATCAGCACGTTGTCTGGCTGGTCACAAGCTCTAAATCACTCGGACCTAGCACAGACCAATTTCTGAACACAGATTAGCTATTTTCTTAAAGGGACAGGCACGGAGGCTTCATACGGCGCACTCACACAAAGACACAGAATCACACTAAGACGGGACACCAGCCTGACAGTGAGCATTAGGGGCCCAGGAAGACATTACAGTAAACCCCAAATTGGTGGGGGGTTACATCTGCATCTCAAAAAGGACATTAACCTGCTGGAGAAGGTCTAGAGGAGGGCTACAAAGATAATACAGGGCTCGAAATATAGCCTTTCCGTATAAATGCAGAAAGGCTGCTGGAAATGTAATTTACCTTTCTGCTTTTTTCTTTTTTCTATCAACATTTTCTGTTCCTTGTACTGCCTCCAACTGCCCCATCTGTCCAACTCCCCCCAACCCTGTCACTCCGGAATCACCGGTCTTACCTTCTGCCTGGTTCAGGTGCAGAGCTTGTGGAGGGTCAGGTATCATCCTGCAGTCGGAGGGTTTTTCCTCCATTTTCTCCCCGTTCCCATTCCCTTCTGAGGCGCACAAAGCCAGACGTGCGCACATGGAGGTGCACACGTCAGTGGAAGTCCCACAGCATCCTCCCTTCCGCTGACGTCCTCAGTCCCATACTGCCCGCCGGTCTCCACCGGGGCAGTCATTCTGCGGGGAGCACCAGTTCTCCCTCCCCGGGAGAGGAGAGCAGTCCTCCAGACACTCTATCCTCTCCTTCCCCAGCCGACCCCCGACGGCCCACTTGCACCGCGAACATGGGTCATCTGCATGGCAGGAGGTAAGGCATGGATGCCTCAGCCTTCCATGCCACTGAGCCAGCTGCCTTGCTGCATTTTTGTGTGGAAATGCTGAACCATGGTACACTATTTAACTGTGCGGTCATGGTGGTAACAGAGAGTGAACTGACCCTGCAGTCATGGTGGCAGCAGAGAACAAGTGTAGCAGCCCTTACCTTTCGGTCTGGGCTGGGGGCAGGGAGTTTGTGCGCAGCGAGCAGCTGTTGGGGGCTAGCAGGTATCCATGCAGCAGTTTAGGCTTCCAATTAGGTAGCACCGTGAACAGCTCCGGGGTCCTCACATACAGAAGAGAAGCATGCGACCCATTCGTGCCTCCTGATTGGCTCATTGTGATCCTTCCTCGCTGTGCTGCATGTACATGATGCAGTAGTCAGTTGGCAGCCAGCGAGGGAAGCTCTGCTTGTCCGCATTGCGAAAGGCCAGTACTCACTGTTCCTTTCACTGGGGCACTGTTATTTTTTGTATTTGCGGCACAGAACTTGGCACTAGGGGAAAACTGACTGCATGGTGGGGGGAGTAATTGGCAGAGAGGAGGGATAAACGAAAAGAAAGGGACAGCTCTTGAAATTAGAGATTGTGGGGAAAAAGTCCTGCCTGTAGAGTGAGGGTTCTGTAAACAGCTGTGGCAAAATAAATAAATAAATAAATAAATAAAATAGGGGGAGGCCTCCTGCCTGAACAGTGAAGCTTGAAAATAAATTCTGTGACAGACTGTGAGGGGCAAATGTTCCTGCTTGACAGTCAAGACTGGGGGGTGGGAATATATATGTATACCTTGAGGCAGAGTGTGAGGGGCAAACATTCCTGTGGCACAAAAGTCTTGGAAAAAAAAAAAAAGAAAAATAGTCTGCAGAAGGAGGACAAAGTCCTGCCTGAACAAAACAAGGGCACCTCAGAAAAGAATTTAGTAAGGACCCAGCCCAGCCGTTGGTTCTCAATCCCAACATTAGGCTCTGTTCCCACTGGTTGCTCCCATCTTGGTTACTGAAAATCCGGGATTATGCTGTGGAAGATTTCTATATTCAAGATTTACTTGGTTCCTCCAGGGACCTGATGTTCAAATTTGATATCCCTTCACAGTACATCTTTAAGGTATACCAATTGAGACACCTCATAGCCAAGGTTTTTGGTTCGGTGAAGATTACTTCCAGTATACAACCCTTTCTAGATCTGCTTAAATCCCAGGTAAATGAACCCCATGCCATAGCCAAACTCTCGCACAGCTTCTTCTCAGCAAAGCCCTGAAGTTTTATCTGGCTCCAAGGTGGAACCATTGATTGCTAAATCTCCTTTATCCTGGAGTCAGGTGTGGACAGACTTGCATAGATTTCTCTCTCTGGATAGGAATCACACAATTCTACATAGCTAACAACATGTATTATACTCCGGTGAAATTAGTTAAATTCGGGAAAGCAAGTTCTGCTAAATGTACTAGATGTGGCGAGGATCAGGGTCATACTACATATATTCTGGGCCTGTGAGAAGGTTGTCTCTGTGGAGGTACATTTGTAGTAGTTTGGATCCATTACTAGGTTTAAAAGATCTATTCACACCGAAATTTGTATACTAGAATTTATTCCAGTATTAAAGGTTAATGAAAGGAAATACCACATGGCCCTAATTTCGATGGCTGTTAAAAATTAGTACTCCGCCACTGGTTAGATCAATCCAAATCATACCAGGAATGGGTGGCAGGAATGTCTCAAGGTTTTAAATTGAAAAACTGATTGCCAGCTCCAGGCATGCCATGTCAGCATTCCACAAGAAATGGGGCAAACTATACCTTGTATCTCCACTAGGATCCTACTGGGTTCCTTATATTCCTCCCTCCTAATTATCATTATTATGAAACTCGACTCGGTTAGCTTTCTTACCCCTTTTACCTTTCTTTATCCCTGGACATTAACTGCTTTACTCGGGCCTATTTGCTGTTGGTGGCGGCATCCTCCTGGGGGAAAGGGGGGGGTGGGTGTGGGGCTTTTGTTTTTGTTTCCTCTTGGATGTGTTGTTTCCTTTATTGTTTTCACTGGCCTACTATGTTATTTGTTACAAATGTATTTTGATCCTTGTTTGTTTACTTGTTTGTTAAAATAAATAAAGTGTGAATTTCAAAAAAAAAAGAAAAGAATTTAGAGAGGGGGCAAAATGTCCTGCCTCAGTCAGGCTTCAGAAAAGACATCAAGCTGTCTTCTGAGGGAGAGAGTGAAGGGGAGGTTAAAATTGCGTTCCTGGACCACTCTACTATTTTTTCGATTATTTTCTATGTGTAAATGTGCCATTTGCCCTGGAAGAAAAAATTACTCACCTTAGTAATGTTGTTTCTTCTAATGGAGTCTTGCTATATTATGACAATTGCAGTATGACCGCAGGTTAGAACTGCTCCGGAGGTGAAATAGTTAACTTTCCATGAAGGCATGGAATCTTGAGCGAAGCCTGTTAAGGAAAACTCTGTCTGGTTGCTTTCAAACCTAAACCGCCAGATCTTTACGAAAGCAAACTCACTAAGGTTCTGTGTGGAAGCTGTAAACCTACACTAGCCAACTGGCTACTAACATAGCAACACACTTCTTGGTCTCGAAAAAGACTCAAGTCAAGAGACCCAAAAGATTAAATAAAATACAAGTTCACCCTAAGGAAGGGTGAGACAAAACACAACAAAGTGGCAAAAATAGAGTGCCAACACTATGGTGCCCACCCACAGCCCAAACAAGGTTCTGAGAGGGGCAGGAAGGGATGGAGGTCATAATATAGCAAGACTCCATTAGAAGAAACAACATTACTAAGGTGAGTAATTTTTTCTTCAAACAACATGAAGTCTTGCTATATTATGACAATTGCAGACTATACAGCAGTACCCCCATGGAGGAGGGACAGAACCTACCTAGGGAATAGGCTCTGAAGGACAGCTGTGCCAAACCGAGCATCACTCCGAGCCTGGATGTCCAGGGAATAATGCTTGGTAAAAGTGTGAACTGTTTTCTAGGTAGCTGCTTGACATATCTCTAACATGGGGATGTCTCTGGCTGCAGCCAGAGAAGCAGCTGTACCTCTGGTAGAGTGAGCCCTCAGGCCTGAGGGGGGAACCTTACCCAGCTTTTCATAACAGAATTGGATACAAGAGACAATCCACCTGGCAATGGATCTTTTAGTGGCAGGTTTCCCCTTGCCAACCTCACCATAAGTGAGGAACAGTTGGAGGGCGTCAAACCTGTGACCCTTGGTATGCTCTATGTAGTAACTAAGGGCCCTCTTCACATCTAAGCTGTGCAGGCTCCTCTCACCAGAGGAGGAATGGTCAGTGAAGTAAACAGGGAGAGAAACAGATTGATTAAGGTGGAAATCCGAAACCACCTTAGGCAGGAACTTTCTATTAGTCCGAAGGACTACCTTATCTCTGTGAAAGGAGATAAAGTCCGGCTCCACTGACAATGCTTGTAATTCACTTATGCGTCTGGCAGAGGTGATAGCTACCAGAAACACAGCTTTCCAAGTTAAGAACTTAAGCTCAGCTGAAGACAAGGGCTCAAAGGGAGGTTGCATGAGCTGAGCAATGCAAACATTGAGATCCCAGGCAGGAGCAGGATCCCCTGAATGGAGGGTTGGTGTGAAGCAATCCCTTAAAAAACTTGGAAAACACAGGGTGAGATGACAGAGGAGAGGACTTACCTGCTGAAATAAAGGCAGAGACAGCTGCCAAATGTACCTTCAGAGTAGTTGGTCTCAGCCCCAAAGTGTTTAGATGGACCATGTAATCTAAAACTGTGGGTAAATCAGCACAGTCTGGGGAAATATTCTTTCTCTAACACCATATGGAAAATCTTTTCCATTTGGAGTTGTAAGTAGCTCTCAGGTAAGGCTTCCTAGAAGCCTTGAGTATATCCATTACACCTTGGAGAGGTGTAGGCAGCAAACTCTAGCTCTTCAAGAACCAGGCCTTGAGATTGAGAGACTTGAGATTCGGGTACCAAACCCTTTCCTGGGCACAGGTTAACAGATTGTGATTCCTGGGAAAGCACAAGGGAGGATGGACTGCTAAGGACAGGAGGAGAGGGTACCAGGGTTGCCTGGCCCAATCCGGGGCAATCAGAATTACCTTGCAGGATTGGGATCTGATTTTGACTAGCACTTTGAATAGGAGAGGGAAGGGGGGAAAGGCATAGAGAAACTTCCCTTCCCAACTGAGGGCTAAGGCATCCAGAGGGACTGAGCCCAAGACTGGGGGCCTGCAGCAAAAGAGAGGAAGTTGATGATTGTCTGGAGCTGCAAAGAGATCTATTTGCAGGGTGCCCCAATTGGCAAATACCACTCCCAGAACCAGGGGATCCAGGGACCACTCGTGATGGCCCTGAGAGATCCTGCTGAGAGCATCTGCCAGGACATTGTCTTTGCCTGGGAGGTGAACTGCCATAAGGGAAGTGTTCAGGGAGTAAGCCAGAGACCACAACTTCATGGCTTCGGTGCACAAGGCCGTAGACCGAGTGCCCCCTGTTTGTTGATGTACCACATTGTAGTGGTGTTGTCTGTTCTGACCTGTACAATTTTGTTCTGAACAGATTTGGAGAAAGCTTGAAGTGCTAGAAAAACTGCTCTGAGCTCCAACAAGTTGATGGGGAGCAGAGATTCCTGAGGGGACCACAGTCCCTGGGTGGTGAGGTCGCCCATGTGGGCCCCCCACCCAAGAGGGATGCATCCGTAGTAAGGATTAATGAGTGAGGCTGAGTGACGAAGGGAACTCCTCGTCTCAGGTTGCTCTGATCCTGCCACCCCACTGCAGGGCTTGGATCAGGGTTCGAGTTTCTGGGATCAATTTGGAAAGAGGATCATTTCTTTGAGACCAAAAGGCCCTCAAATGGAACTGAATGTCTCTCATCTGAAATCTTGCTCCTTGCACTACTGCTGTGGAAGCAGCCATGTGTCCCAGGAGCTGCAGAAAATGTCTTGCTGGTCGAGAGACCTGCAGGGTGAATGAGGAGGCCAGTGAGACTAGGGTGTTTGCCCTGTCTAAGGGGAGGAAGGCCCTGGCTTCCTGGGTATTCAGTTCTGCACCTATGAAGGTTAGGAGCTGGACAGGCTCCAGCACTGACTTTGAGAGATTCAGGAGAAAACCTAGGGAAGTAAGCAGTTGCTGAGTTATCTAAAGATGTAGGTTGACCTGATCTGGGGATTGGCCTACTATGAGCCAATCGTCCAGGTCAGGAAAGATGGCAATCTTTTTCCTTCTTAGGCAAGCTACTGCTACTGCCAGGCATTTGGTAAATACCCTTGGAGCCGAGGTGAGTCCAAAGGGCACTGCTCTGAACTGGTAATGGCCTGAGGGCAGCTCAAACCTGAGGTACTTTCGATGGGAGCTTCTGATGAGAATATGGAAGTAGGCATCCTTGAGGTCCAGGGATGCTAGCCAGTCCCCTGGCCTTAGGGAAGGTAAAATGATCCCCAGAGTCACCATTTTGAACTTTGGTTTTAAAAGGTGCTTGTTTAGGTATCTGAGATCCAGGATGGGCCGCCATTCTCCTGTCTTTTTTGGGGTAAGGAAGTACCTGGAGCACAAACCTTTGCCCTGAAGTAGGGGTGGAACCCTTTCCACAGCTCTGAGAGCGAGGAGGGTAGAGACCTCTGACTCTAAGGCGAGTGCTTCCGATGGAGATGCAGGGGGAAAAGCTCTGGTTCTCATCTTCGGAAATTTTTTGAAGCTGAGAACCAGTCCCTGACTTACTACTTCCAAGACCCACTTGTCTGATGTGAGAGACTTCCAGTCCTGGACAAAGTAAGCCAGCCTGCCCCCTACCGGTAGAGGAGAAGCGGCCCTGGCTACCCCATCAGGGTGCCTGCTTGGCAGGGGCTTTGGGCTGAGGGGTGGAAGCAGGCCTGCTTGAACCCCTTCTGCCCCTTCCTCTAAAGAATCCCCTCTGGGTATAGGAGGAGGAGGCGGCCTGAGCCTGGTAGAAAGGCCTATGAAAAGGCCTGCCTCTGCCCTTGGAAGCTGCTTCTGAGGAGTGGCCTGCCTTCCTTGGCCTGTGCACTCCGATAGGTGGTCCTGTATTCATTCATTTTCTTCATGTAATTCTCTGTTTGCTCCCCAAACAGAGAATTGCCAACCACAGGAAAATCCATGGCTTTAGACTGGGTATCCTGTGACAAGGTGGTGCATCTGAGCCAAGCCATTCTGCGAAGAGCCACAGAAGTAGCCATGACTCTTGATGATACATCATTAGAGCCCACCGCAGCATGAAATTGCACCTTTGATGCCTCGATACCATCTTTAACCACCTGTTCCAGCTCCCTGGCAAGCTGGTCAGGGACTTGTTTGGCTAGAGCCAGCACAGTATCCCATCTGGATTTCTGGTATCTGGCAGTGTAAGCCATATAATTTGCTTGTCTGAGTCCCAAGGATGCTGCCATGTACTGTTTCTTTGCCATAGCATCAATCTTCCTGGAGTCTTTTTCAGGAGGATGTGAAGCTAGGGGAATATTTGCCTTGTCACAGGCTGCAGCCTGCACTACACCCACATGGCTGCATTGCTGTGTAAGAAATTCTGTGTCAGAACCTGATAAAGTATACCTTCTGTCCACCCTTTTGTCTACAGGAGGTATAGTATGAGGAGTTTTTAAAACTTTTACTGTCTGCTTCCTGAAAGATTTATGAATGGGAATAGACAGTCTCTTAGACTCTGGAATATCCATCATTTCTACATAATCAGGCTCTTCATGGTCATCAACAGCTTCCTCAAGAGGAAGCTGAAGAGTTTCAGCAACCTTCTTATAAAACATGAAGTGAGAAGGGGACTCAGAAAGCCTGGGGGGGGGGGAACCCCTAAAGGTCTGTCTGGGGAGGTATCTGGTCAATAGGAGCCTCCAGATCTTCCAGACCATATTCACTCTCCTCATAGTCTTCTCCGGGTTCATAAAATTCCTCAATATCATAATCTTGAACCGGAGGAACCGGGTGAACCGAGCGTCTCCCAGATGGTGTTGGTTCAGGAACCGGGGAAAGAGACTGGACAATTTGGATTGCTCTAGTTATCTCTTCAGCTGTTGGGGAAAAGACTTTTTCCACAGCAGCAGACTTTCTAGTCCTTTTTGCAGGAACTGGCTCCTCAGAGCCAGCTCTTCGTTTGCCCAAGAAAGTATCGCCCTGGTCAGAGGGCACTCCCTCCGGTTCGGTTGGCACGAACGGCCACCTATCCGGGTCAGCGGACTTTTTGGCCTCCCTTTCCCTGAACCTACCACTCTCTTCTCAACGGTGGCAGCAGGAAATTCTTGCAAATCTGGCAGTCTGAATCAAGGTGGTCAAACCCCAGGCAATAAACACATGTGGTGTGAGGTCAGCCTTGGCAAGGCTTCCCATGAGACATCACAGTGCTGAAACCCAGTGGGCCCGGTTTTTTTGGTTCTCAGACATTATGCCAGCCTAACCAAAACTTGCCCGTTTATGGCAATCCGCCAAGCAAGACTCTCCTATCGGTTCCCAACCATGTCACGGGCCGTGGAAAAAACGTAATGAAATCCGTTTTTTTTAGAACCGATAGGAACCAGGAACCGCACTCTAAAAAAGGACTAGAAGTTCAAAAACACAACCTGATCGGTTCAAACTGAACCGATAAATGTTTTACAAGTTCCACACAGAAATTCGTATGTAAAACTATCTATTACTTACGTTACCACAGACAGAGCTTGAACCGAATGGTTGCGGTTAAAATTAGACGAAAACTGAGTATTTTAAACTTTTTAAACTGCGAAAATGAACTGAGCAAAAGGATAAATCTCCGGAGCGACTGTTCAGTGAGGCGGAGTAAAGAATCTGACGGTTTAGGTTTGAAAGCAACCAGACAGAGCTTCCTTAACCGAGCTCGCGCTCAAGATTCCATGCCTTCATGGAAAGTTAACTATTCCACCTCCGGAGTAGTTCTAACCTGCGGTCATACTGCAATTGTCATAATATAGCAAGACTTCATGTTGTTTGAAATGTATGTTGCACCACCCACATTTCCGGAGGAAATGGACCCTTGAAGCCATTATTTCGAGCCCTTTGAGAGCAGGTCAGCAGGGTAAGGCATACAAGGAGAGGTTAAGCGTACTGAACATGTACTACCTGAAGGAAAGGAGAGCTTGTAAGGAATAAATAAGGTAGATCTCTTTAAGCAGAGTGGCAACCATAACACAAGGGGGCACAGTCTAAGCTGGACGAAGGGGGGAGGTCAGGAAGCACTTTTTCCACAGACAGTGTGGTGGACATTTGGAATGCACTACCAGAAGAGGTGGTCTCACTGAAGACAGTGGGCAACGTCAAGAGAGGCTGGGACAGGCATAAGGGGAAGGTAAGGGTCATGGTAGGGAGAATGGAAGAGGGGGGGCAGGGACAGTAGCTCAAGCTGTGGAATCTGCAATATGAGCAGACTAGCTAGACCAAATGACTTTAATCTGCTAGCTTCTTCGTATGTTCACACATCTTCTCCCATTAACAATATATAAATTTTTTTTTTTTAATTGCAACCAGACGCCAGCCTGCGATACTGCTCAAGCACACTCTGTCAGTGTTGTGCTTTCACTGCTGTGCTCAACTCTTGCTCCTCAGAGCTTCCCATTTTAAATGGTTGGTCACATTTTTTATTTGAATTAAACAAAAACACCCTTAAAGGGGTCTATCACCTCTGGGATAACTTCAGTATTGGACCCTCAATATGACCCTTTAGGTGGTTTGCTTGGGAGACACATTTTCATCCAGCCCATCATGATTCGACATTTAAAAGGTGGTCGGTGGTATAGACAGGGCTTCTGCTATCTCAACCAGTTGATGAATGGAGATCCCATCCTAGACTTCTATACCCTACCACATTCCTTTTCACTATCGAATTTGGATTATTTTAGATATTTGCAATTACATACTTATGTGTTAGAGCAGCACGCAGCAACCTTCAATACTCCAAAAGTAAAAACTTTTATGGGTAAATATGGAAGCAATTCTGAAGGGCACCCTTAAAACAGGTCTGATTTTGTCCCTTTATAAAGCAATTAAAGCCCTACATATTGATTATGCTCTCCATGTAAAACAAAAATAGCAACAGGAGGGCAATATGGTGCTTCGTGAACCGGACTGGACTAAGGTCTTCCTCTCGGGACTTAAGACCACCTGCTCCCCCTTATGGCAGGAGTTCACCTGGAAAGTCAGGATTCACTACTTAGGTAGTAGTAGTATCCCTGTCATACAAGGGAAATGGGGCTCACGTTTTTCTTCTGCCCACTGGAAGAAATGCGAGGAAGAAAAGGCCTATCACACACATGTACTTCGTTCTTGCCAAGCCTTAAGAACTTTTGGGATAGGATTAGAATCACACTGCTAAACCTCTTTAACTTAGAGGCTCTCTCTCTCTCTCTCTAGAACATGTTGTCTTGGGCCTACCTCCTGTAGCTCTTTGGGGGGGGGGGACGCGTGACAAGATTTACCTCTGGAATATATTATTAGCCACAATGCATAAAGCTATTACCCAGCAGTGGCTTCAAACGGAACCACCAACATACCAATCATGGCTTTCTATAGCCCAAGACGTTCAGTCTGTGTAAGAACTGACTTAAGTTAATCTCCAAACACATGTTTTGTCCATAGGTAAGACGCTTTGGCTGCTGCGCAATGACTCTCAAATGACTCACTGACTCCTTTGATTATGATATTCACCTTTTTTCCTGAGCATTAAGGTCTGGGCTATGATGTTACTTATGAACAGTGTGCAACTGGTATGTAAGTTATTACATATAGGAGGGACAGATGGCATATCTGCTGTGCCTGTACAGTTAGTACTGATACTGTCTAGGAATGCAAGTACCTATGTTGCTCAATAAAACTGAATTAAAAAAACAAACAAAACAAAAAAAAAAAAACACAAATTTCCAACACCAGCTCCCAGAGAAATGGCCCAGACGCCAGCAGTCTCCTCCCCATTCACTTAGAATAACAACCATCTTTCTTTAAATTTTTCAAACTTGACCGTCTATCCACCTATCAACATAGAAACATAGAATTTGACAGCAGATAAGGACCACTTGGCCCACCCAGTCTGCCCATTTCCCTACCTAATGCGTAGGCTGCAGATCCTAGTTAACCAGCAGCCTACTTCTTTCTACCCCCACCCCCTAGAATTCCCTTATAACTGTCCCATGCATGCTTGAATTCCACTAGTTTTTGACTCCACAACCTCCTCCGGAAGGCCGTTCCATGCATCCACAACCCTCTCTGTGAAAAAATACTTCCTTACATTACCTCTGAGCCGCACTCTATCTTCAAATTGTGCCCCCTTGTTCTTGCACACCTCTTTTTTTGAAAGATGCTACCCTCTTATTTCTGCCAAATACAATAATGCAGGGACTTCAAAAGCAGTGCACTCATATCCAGGACACCATGTCCATAGAGACTGCCCTAGCAAACAGGGAAACACAAAGTGCAATGGCACTTTTTCACACAGTAAACCCTCATACTAACCATAGTGATTTATTTATTGATCGCAATCTTGGATTAATACCTTTGAGCAACAGCTCTTTACATATGTTCCAAGTCAAAAAAAAAACATCATCATGATAACAATTACAATAACAGGTACACTGCAAGTGTCACCAGGCCTGAATACATCCAAGTAGAATAAGGCAAAAGCCGTAGGTTCACTGAAAAAATACAGATTCATTTTTTTATTTTTTTTTATTTCAGTACTCGGGAAACCCATGTGAGCTCAGAGCTCTTTACATAGGTTCCACGTCAGGACATTTCAGTACAACAGATAGGTGAAATTATACAAAGGATTGCAGAAACACAAAGGTAAACAAAACAGGATTATGTATCAAACATAGTACACGTCACAGGAAAACAGACAATTTACAGTGCCAGACGGTGAAACCAGTCAGTTGTCAGCAAACAAGAGGTTGTTTGGAGCGTTGCTAACTGCTAAAGAAAAAAAGAAAAGGGGGGTGAAGGGAAGGAGCCCAAGTGCAGTGTGTAAAGGAGAGTGTAATATCAATATAGCAGTAGGGATCGCAGGGAGGTGACTAGACTGGAGGCAGAGGGAGAGGGTGCTAGGTGTGGAAGGGGGGGCAAGAGGGCCTACTAAGGGGAGACAGGGAAGGGTTGAGAGGGCAGAGGACAGTAGTAGTGATGGGGGTGGAAAGGTGGTGATAGCGATGGAAGGCACATCGAGATTTGCATATCATAAGGAGCTTCAAGTTCATTTTGACAGTACCCAGTGTGGGCAGGCATGCAATGTTTTCCTGGAGGGAGCTGAACCACAGTGATGCACGGTAAGCAAAGGACCTTTGCCCTTAAGACGTTCAACATTTCGGAGTTAGGAAGGACTAGTGTTTGGAGTTATGGGTATGCTGTGGATTATTGCTGAGAACCAGAAGTTGTTGGACCCCCTAGCTGACTAAGGCAGATCTTTCTGGCCAGAAGGCAGGATTGATATTTTAGTCAGCCATTGAGCGTGAGCCAGTGTGCCCTGGCATAGAGATCACATGTGTGAGTCAGTCAGTGTGCACCAAAGGTGAGCCGGCAGGCTTTGTTGAGTGTAGTTTTTATGCACCGGAGAGCAGTATCTGTGGCAAAACCATATATAGGCAGCCCGTAGTCTACCAGGAAACCCACATAACTGTGAAGAGCTATGCTGAGGGCTTCAGGGGAGAGGCTACGCCTGTGACGATAAAGCAGCCCTATGCACTTGTCGATAGCTTTGGCCATGTTGTCAATGTGGCGAGTATAGGACAGCAAGATGTCAACAGGGATACCGAGGTATTTAAAGTGTTGAACAAGTTCAAGGGAACCTCCCGCCACTGTTGCATATTGATAGTGGGTAGTTTTTGTGTTTGTTTAGAGAGCTGGAAAACAGCATGGTTTTTGTTTTCTTGTTGTTCATTAACAATTTATGATCTTTGAACCATGTCTCTACACTCGTGAAGTTGCTCTGTAGTTGGTGCTCAAGGGCACTGGGGTCTGAGCCATTTGAGAAGACAACCGCATCATCTGCATAAAGGAGGATGTGGCCTTGACTGGCTTGGGGGAGGCAATTCAAGAATAAGTTGAACAGGAGGAGACTCAGTTTTGACCTCCGGCGAAACGCCTGAGCAGACAGGTTTGCTGTATGAGAGGACAGTACCTATCCTGACTTGCTGGAAGCGACAGTGCAACAAAATAAATTGAAAAATAACTTTTAGCACAAGGTCCCAGTATATTGCATAAATGGAACATGCGATAGGGACCTTGTTGTGTAAATTATTTATCCTCATGAGAGCAGTTTAACCTCGGGCATGTCACTCATGGCTTGCGTCACTCATGAGGTTACCCAATGTCAAACTGCCCTCATGAAGATAAATCATTTACACAACAGGTACCCATCGCATATCCCTATGACTGAATAGTTCAACAGGTGCGGACCAACCTTTCGCTCTACAGGTTAAAATACCCCCAGATCAAGGATTGCCTTCCCCAGGGAGTACATGGTCATGGGTTAGGCTGACTGAGTGACATTCTATTCTCCTGCTGAGAAAATTACTGCTATGCAGAGACTGTATGTTGTCCACAAAAGCCCCCCAGTTGCTCCTGTGACCAGGCTGTGATTCCTGTGCCTCAGAGACTGTAAAGTATGCCCCAAACTATTACTATCAGGACTGTCATCATCTTGAGCCGACCTAGTCCAAAAAAACTTAAGGATTCAGACTTAATATGCCTTTCTGCTTGTTAAAGCATTTATCTGGATACAGTGATGTAGATGGTCGCAGATCTCCTATACTTGAATGTGATCCAGAAATGCCCCCCCCCCACAAATAGTCGACCAGCCGTCAGTGGGATTCACATTAGAAGGCTTCAAGGAGAGTCCCTCGGAAACTAGGTTGGTACTCTCCTAGCACGCCATTCAGAGTAAGACTGACACAGGCAACTGAACCAAAGTCTTGGGGTTCACATCTGTGTAGACAATTGCTTTGAGGTGAACCCTTCCCCCCGAAACTAACTTGGAACTCCTCCAGCATGCCATCCACTGTAAGACTGGCCTAGGCAACTGAAATGAAGTCTGGAAAGCCTTCAAACCAGGGCCACACTGAGAAGTCCATCCTTGTGGGGTCCTACGCAGACAGTGGTCCATGGCACAAGTTGCCTTGCTGCTGCCGCCATGTGTGTGTAACCCCCCTGTTACCCGGGGTTACTAGAATCCCAGTAAGACCTAGTGGTAGGCAGTGAAGGCAGCTTGTGAAACTCCAGTTAAATGGATTTCACACTGTCTCACTCTGTTCTCAGTCTCAGCTGAGACTGATGGATGACATCACCATAGAACTTTCGCAGCTGCATAAGCCACACTGGAATCTGCAGTTGGGAGTTTGGTTAGAATGTTGGGAGTTTTTGAAGGGAGTTGTGTGTGAGCAGTCTTGAAGTGAGGAGCACAGCAGTCTGTGTACAGGCTCATGGAGCCTAAAGCTCTGATACAGAGCTACTTTAAGGGAGAGGTGTGTGTTTCCGCCAAAAGAGAAACACAGTAAGCTGTTCGTGAAGTGGTGGAGACCGCTGTTACTGGTCTCTGTGCCCCATCCCTGAGGGAATGAGGATAAAAAGGTTGCCTGTTATTCCTGGGGCAACCCTCCTGGTTCCGGCTAGGGAAGAAGCTGCCTTATTTTTCTAAGTTGTGCTGCGGCACCAGAAGCGCCTGTGGGGCACCCGCAACCAAAGGGTGAGTTTGCTCTTACATAGGGCCTATGTTTCACCTGAACTGTTGTAAAGTGGGGATTGGACTGCTTAATCAGTGGGACGCCTAGAGGAAAAGGCTAAGCCAAGTAAAAGTATGTTCAAGTCCAGCACAAGGGAAAAGCCAAGACATGTAGAGAAAATGTGCCTAGCATTCACCCTTTAATCTACATTGCCAAGCTTTTCAGAAAGAGATGTTTAATGTCCAGAGAAATGGCCGGGTATGAATGGTGGAAGCTAGAGGTGGGAGACCCCCCCCCCCCATCATTAGTAACCAGGTTCACCTCTACAGATCTGCTCTGCGGCCCTTTTACTTTGCCTCAGGCACTTGGCCAGTGCTGAGGAAAGTACCCAGACGTGGGATTGAAAGGAAATTTCCCTTATGGAGTTGAAGGCTCTAAGGTGGTTTAGAGAGCCACCAGAAAATGTGTCCATGTCAAATGGAAAGTGTTCGAGTGGCTGGCAGGGGAGCTGAGCCAGGGAAATCCCCAAAACAGTGTACAAGTCGGGCTGTGTACCTAAAGCAACATGCAAGTCCAGGCAGTCCAGAGCCTGAGTGCTGAAGTGTTGAGGAAGTGTTCTGTTTCTCTTAACCTGCATTACCAGGAATGTAGCCCCGTGGGGGTCCGTCTATGCTTTGTTTGTTCAGTTTGGATGTGAATAAAAGCCACACTTTAGAATCCCATTCCTGGTATTGGACATTACAGTTATTGCTTCCTGTGTTCGGATTTACTTGGGTGCCCCTGTGCAGAGTAGCCAAACCTAGCCCTTGTGCCGAGTAACCTAGTCCTCCCCGAACCCAGTCCCCCACCTGGTACTGCTGTCAGCTTCAAAAGCATACCACTTGTCGTTTGCAAAAAAGGCAGGGGTGCAGGGGTTACATGTGAAAGCATACAAACTGACAAGTTGTTGCTAACATGTCTCAAAGTGTACCAACTGCCAGTTCCCTCACCGATGACATGTCAGAAAAAGCGTACCAACTGACAAGTTGTTGCTGACATATCAGGAAGAGTACCAACTGAGAGGGACCTCAGTCACTGATATCCCCAGACTAGGTTCTCCTTTCTAACTGAGGACAGAAAAAAATACCTGCCTGTCCATCAGAAAACCCTCTATATTCCAACCTCTGCAATAGAGATAAGGGCACTTTCCCCTGCTGCTTATCCAACTCAGCAGGTCTCTGGCTCCTAGTATCCTGCCAGCAAGGGCTCTTACATCAGCACCCTGACCTGATCACAAATCTCTGGATATCTTGCGTGACTTGACAGGGTCCTCTCTTGGCTGTTATGTGTTAGAAAACCCCTTTTAAAGGGATAAAACTGACAGAATATTGCACTAGGAAGAGTATGCACTGAGTAGGGTTCATTATTTTAGTACAATTACCTAGATATTGACGAGAGATAGGGTATCATATCCTTTACATTTTATGTCACTCTTGGCAGACTTGTCAGTAAAACCAAACACATAGATAGAAGTCGGCTGAGGTAGAGAGGAATATGTTTTGGAAACTGGTTGCCAGTATGTTAATTTTATTAGTGCAGGACATTGAAGTAAACGCTGCCCCCCCCAAAAAAATAACTAGTGGTCTAATTGATAGGACAACTGAAACTATAACTCATAAAGGTCTGAAACATAGACTTTGACGGCAGATAAGGAATGTTTGGCCCACCTAGTCTGCCCATTTCCCTACCTACTGGATAAGCTGCAGATCCTAGTTAGTTAACCAACAGCCTATTTCTTCCTACCCCCCGGCAAGAATTGCCTTATGTCTGTCCCATGCATCCTTGAATTCTCCCACAGTTTTAGACCCCACAACCTCCTCAGGAAGGTGGTTCCACGCTCCACCACCCTCTCTGTGAAAAAATACTTCTCACATTGCCCCGAGCAGTTCCCTCCATCTTCAAATTGTGTCCCTGTTCTTGTACATCTCTTTTTCTGAAAGATGCTAACCTCTTGGACTTTGTTGATTCCACTCAGGTACTTAAAAGTTTCAATCATGTCCCCCTTCTCCCTCCTTTCCTCAAGAGTATACATATTAAGCTCCTTTAGTCTCTCCTCATACGACTTCTCTTGCAGACCCTGAACCATTTTAGCTGCCCTCCTCTAGACTGCCTCCATCCTGTCTATGTCCTTGCAGAGAAGGCGTCTCCAGAACTGGATGCAGTACTCCAGATGGAGTCTCACCAACTGTCTCTACAGAGGGATAACAAATTCCTGTTTTCTGCTGTTGATGCCTCTCCTTATACATCCCAGTATCCCCCAGCCCTCCCTACTGCCTTCTCAAATTACTTTCTATACTGTACGTTTGCACATTTGAAGACAAGAAGTTTGTAGTGCCACTTCAGTGAAGTTGAGGCATGGATTCAAACTGAAGGACTACATGTGATAGGCTTGATTGAGACTTGGCTTAAAACGCAAACCCCTGATGGACACATACAACTAAAGAGATACAATGTGTTTAGACATGATAGGAGAGGGAAAAAGAAAAGGAGTAGAAGACTTGGTTTGCTGGCCAAGGCACCTAGCTTCACCTGAGGGAGGTAGAAGACTTGGTTTGCTGGCCAAGGCACCTAGCTTCACCTGAGCTCTTTCCTTCTAAGACTGCTTGAAAAGGCAGAGTAGAGAAACTTACCAGAGCAAGGGAGAAGGATTAAGACTTAGTTTGGCTAAGCAGATTTACTGTGTGGTGGTGTTTTTATTTTTTACTCACAGGGATTGCTACTGTTTGTTGCTAACATTTCATTGCTTTATTTTTTCTCTGATTCAAATTGTTGTTGCTGGTATACCTTCTTCTGCATTATTACAAGGTGTGCCTACAGGTGTGTGCGCTAACAGATTACTGCTGTAATCTTCTGATTCAAATTGTCTTTTGCAAGGTATATCTTCTGTTACTGCTTTATTTTTCTCTGGAGCAAAGTGTTTCTTACAGGGTATATCTTCTCTGAAATTACTGTATTACAGGGGAGCTTACATTTTTGTGACTTTTTTTATCATTGGGCTAAGCAAAATTACTGTTTGACACTGGTTTTATTTTATTCTTGTTTGTTGAAAGGTTTGTTGTCTCAGAGGTGTTTCAGTCTCCTTCTCATTGAAGGAGCTAATTGCTTTTCCTCCCACAGCTCTTCCAAAGGATTAGGTGTGTATGTGGGGTGGAGCTGGCAAACTGTCAGTAATTTCCAACAGAAAGAAGGGTTAAAAGTCAGGTTAGTTGATATCTTGGAGGTAGAAGACTTGGTTTGCTGGCCTAAGGCACCTAGCTTCACCTGAGCTCTTTCCTTCTAAGACTGCTTGAAAGGCAGAGTAGAGAAACTTACCAGAGCAAGGGAGAAGGATTAAGACTTAGTTTGGCTAAGCAGATTTACTGTGTGGTGGTGTTTTTATTTTTTACTCACAGGGATTGCTACTGTTTGTTGCTAACATTTCATTGCTTTATTTTTTCTCCGATTCAAATTGTTGTTGCTGGTATACCTTCTTCTGCATTATTACAAGGTGTGCTCTACAGGTGTGCTAACAGATTACTGCTGTAATCTTCTGATTCAAATTGTCTTTTGCAAGGTATATCTTCTGTTACTGCTTTTATTTTCTCTGGAGCAAAGTGTTTCTTACAGGGTATATCTTCTCTGAAATTACTGTATTACAGGGAGCTACATTTTTGTGACTTTTTATCATTGGGCTAAGCAAAATTACTGTTTGACACTGGTTTTATTTTATTCTTGTTTGTTGAAAGGTTTGTTGTCTCAGAGGTGTTTCAGTCTCCTTCTCACATTGAAGGAGCTAATTGCTTTTCCTCCCACAGCTCTTCCAAAGGATTAGGTGTGTATGTGGGGTGGAGCTGGCAAACTGTCAGTAATTTCCAACAGAAAGAAGGGTTAAAAAGTCAGGTTAGTTGATATCTTGGAGGTAGAGACTTGGTTTGCTGGCCAGGCACCTAGCTTCACCTGATCTTTTCCTTCTAAGACTGCTTGAAAGGCAGAGTAGAGAAACTTACCAGAGCAAGGAGAAGGATTAAGACTTAGTTTGGCTAAGCAGATTTACTGTGTGGTGGTGTTTTTATTTTTTACTCACAGGATTGCTACTGTTTGTTGCTAACATTTCATTGCTTTATGTTTTCTCTGATTCAAATTGTTGTTGCTGGTATACCTTCTTCTGCATTATTACAAGGTGTGCCTACAGGTGTTGCTAACAGATTACTGCTGTAATCTTCTGATTCAAATTGTCTTTTGCAAGGTATATCTTCTGTTACTGCTTTATTTTTCCTGGAGCAAAGTGTTTCTTACAGGGTATATCTTCTCTGAAATTACTGTATTACAGAGGAGCTTACATTTTGTGACTTTTTATCATTGGGCTAAGCAAAATTACTGTTTGACACTGGTTTTATTTTATTCTTGTTTGTTGAAAGGTTTGTTGTCTCAGAGGTGTTTCAGTCTCCTTCTCACATTGAAGGAGCTAATTGCTTTTCCTCCCACAGCTCTTCCAAAGGATTAGTGTGTATGTGGGGTGGAGCTGGCAAACTGTCAGTATTTCCAACAGAAAGAAGGGTTAAAAGTCAGGTTAGTTGATATCTTGGAGGTAGAAGACTTGGTTTGCTGGCCAAGGCACCTAGCTTCACCTGAGCTCTTCCTTCTAAGACTGCTTGAAAGGCAGAGTAGAGAAACTTACCAGAGCAAGGGAGAAGGATTAAGACTTAGTTTGGCTAAGCAGATTTACTGTGTGGTGGTGTTTTTATTTTTACTCACAGGGATTGCTACTGTTTGTTGCTAACATTTCATTGCTTTTATGTTTCTCTGATTCAAATTGTTGTTGCTGGTATACCTTCTTCTGCATTATTACAAGGTGTGCCTACAGGTGTGTGCTAACAGATTACTGCTGTAATCTTCTGATTCAAATTGTCTTTGCAAGGTATATCTTCTGTTACTGCTTTATTTTTCACTGGAGCAAAGTGTTCTTACAGGGTATATCTTCTCTGAAATTACTGTATTACAGGGAGCTTACATTTTGTGACTTTTTATCATTGGGCTAAGCAAAATTACTGTTTGACACTGGTTTTATTTTATTCTTGTTTGTTGAAAGGTTTGTTGTCTCAGAGGTGTTTCAGTCTCCTTCACATTGAAGGAGCTAATTGCTTTTCCTCCCACAGCTCTTCCAAAGGATTAGGTGTGTATGTGGGGTGGAGCTGGCAAACTGTCAGTAATTTCAACAGAAAGAAGGGTTAAAAGTCAGGTTAGTTGATATCTTGGAGGTAGAAGACTTGGTTTGCTGGCCAAGGCACCTAGCTTCACCTGAGCTCTTTCCTTCTAAGACTGCTTGAAAGGCAGAGTAGAGAAACTTACCAGAGCAAGGGAGAAGGATTAAGACTTAGTTTGGCTAAGCAGATTTACTGTGTGGTGGTGTTTTATTTTTTACTCACAGGATTGCTACTGTTTGTTGCTAACATTTCATTGCTTTATTTTTTCTCTGATTCAAATTGTTGTTGCTGGTATACCTTCTTCTGCATTATTACAAGGTGTGCCTACAGGTGTGTGCTAACAGATTACTGCTGTAATCTTCTGATTCAAATTGTCTTTTGCAAGGTATATCTTCTGTTACTGCTTTATTTTTCTCTGGAGCAAAGTGTTTCTTACAGGGTATATCTTCTCTGAAATTACTGTATTACAGGGAGCTTACATTTTTGTGACTTTTTATCATTGGGCTAAGCAAAATTACTGTTTGACACTGGTTTTATTTTATTCTTGTTTGTTGAAAGGTTTGTTGTCTCAGAGGTGTTTCAGTCTCCTTCTCACATTGAAGGAGCTAATTGCTTTTCCTCCCACAGCTCTTCCAAAGGATTAGGTGTGTGTGGGGTGGAGCTGGCAAACTGTCAGTATTTCCAACAGAAAGAAGGGTTAAAAAGTCAGGTTAGTTGATATCTTGGAGGTAGAAGACTTGGTTTGCTGGCCAAGGCACCTAGCTTCACCTGAGCTTTTTCCTTCTAAGACTGCTTGAAAGGCAGAGTAGAGAAACTTACCAGAGCAAGGGAGAAGGATTAAGATTTAGTTTGGCTAAGCAGATTTACTGTGTGGTGGTGTTTTAATTTTTTACTCACAGGGATTACTACTGTTTGTTGCTAACATTTTATTGCTTTATGTTTTCTCTGATTCAAATTGTTGTTGCTGGTATACCTTCTTCTGCATTATTACAAGGTGTGCCTACAGGTGTGTGCTAACAGATTACTGCTGTAATCTTCTGATTCAAATTGTCTTTGCAAGGTATATCTTCTGTTACTGCTTTATTTTTCACTGGAGCAAAGTGTTTCTTACAGGGTATATCTTCTCTGAAATTACTGTATTACAGGGAGCTTACATTTTGTGACTTTTATCATTGGGCTAAGCAAAATTACTGTTTGACACTGGTTTTATTTATTCTTGTTTGTTGAAAGGTTTGTTGTCTCAGAGGTGTTTCAGTCTCCTTCTCACATTGAAGGAGCTAATTGCTTTTCCTCCCACAGCTCTTCCAAAGGATTAGGTGTATGTGGGGTGGAGCTGGCAAACTGTCAGTAATTTCCAACAGAAAGAAGGGTTAAAAAGTCAGGTTAGTTGATATCTTGGAGGTAGAAGACTTGGTTTGCTGGCCAAGGCACCTAGCTTCACCTGAGCTTTTCCTTCTAAGACTGCTTGAAAGGCAGAGTAGAGAAACTTACCAGAGCAAGGGAGAAGGATTAAGACTTAGTTTGGCTAAGCAGATTTACTGTGTGGTGGTGTTTTTATTTTTTACTCACAGGGATTGCTACTGTTTGTTGCTAACATTTCATTGCTTTATTTTTTCTGATTCAAATTGTTGTTGCTGGTATACCTTCTTCTGCATTATTACAAGGTGTGCTTACAGGTGTGTCTAACAGATTACTGCTGTAATCTTCTGATTCAAATTGTCTTTGCAAGGTATATCTTCTGTTACTGCTTTATTTTCTCTGGAGCAAAGTGTTTCTACAGGGTATATCTTCTGAAATTATTACAGGTGGTGCTTTACAGGTTTTACAGTTTTATCTAACATTAGGATAAGCTTCAGGTTACTGCATTTGTTGTTGACTGATTGTTTCTGCCTTACCTCCTTGTTCTTTGTCCGTGGTTCTTCTTTTTGGCAGGAAGGCCCAGCCACCCACCCATCCCCCAACCACCCTACACTACACTCCTTTTATAGGGTACCACAGTTGTAACATTTCCTGTGACAGAACAGGAAGGGGCGGATCAGTGGAGCCTCCACAAGGTGATTCTATTTACAGGTCACTAGTAATTTAACTTGTTATAAAGTTAAACAAAGCACAATTAAACCATTACTTGCATTTTTTTTCCTTCTAATTACTCTGACTAGGTTACAAACCCAGCAACTTATTTGGAATGGATTTCATTAACTGCAGGTACTGTGGAACAATTTCAGAAGGACAGTCTTACAGGATTTAGGACACTGTCCTACATGCTGGGCCTTGAGATCTTAGGTCTCAGCCCGGCAGCATGGGCAGAGATTGCACGCCCCTAAATTTCATATTGAAGAGGAACATTATAAGAAACCACCGCCATTTCCCAGCATCCAACAGAAAAACCTCGCATCAGGAGGGTAGTTGGTCCAGGAGGTTGGCAGGTGGTTAGGAGGAGCAAATCAGGTGCCCCATCACTCTGCTCTCCAACACATTACTCCAAAACCATATAAACACTATATAAACAGGTATCTGCCTCTATCTCTGAAATCAAATAAAGAGGCAGAAGACACTGCAGAGCAGGACATCATGCGCACAGGAGCTAGCACACAAATACTCACCCAAATCAGGAACCAAAACTAAACAAGCACAAAGGAAACCAAAAACTTGATCATAGGAGACTCCATGATTCGGGAGTTGATACCCATCTCCAGCCAGGGTGATGGTCAGATGTCTCCAGGTACATCAGCATGGGAGACACTGACCGCATTGCTAAAATTGTTCACAAAGCAGAGAAAACACTGATGTCCTAGTACACATAGGGACTACGATCTCGCCAGCCGGGTCAGTTGAGGAGACCAAGGAACACCTGACTAGGCTGGGTGACAAACTATCATCTATTTCTGTCGGGCATCTCCTTCTCTGAGATCCTGCCAGTCTGGGAGAAGGGAGCAGATGGACGGAAGGTCAGAGAAGGGAGATAGGGGAGCTAAACACGTGGCTCAAGGACTGGTGCCAGGAAAAAGGACACAGATTTGTAGGAACTGGCAACAGTTCTGGGAGCGAAAGTTCTTTAATTTGATGGACTGCATCTGACTAAAGAGGAGTCAGCATTGGGGCAGAAGTTTGATGTCTTTGCAGAATATTTAAACTAGCAATGGGGAGAGGGTGCAGCACCCCATACGAATGGGAAGAACACCCTCCCCTCAGCTAGTGGTCAAACAGGAATTCAGCGTGTTTGCCATTCATTTGCATCACCAGGTAAGAAAAAAGGTTTGTCTCCCCATACGATGCACAGGGGTAATGCCAAACTTCACCCAACAACTAACACACCAAAATCCGGCCAATGGAAAATCATGTACAATGCTCACAGCCTGGGGAAATAAGATCCCAGACCTGCAGGCACAATGTCAGAGGCTAAACTGGACATAGTAGCATTAGTGAGACGGGTTTACCAGTAACCACACTTGGGAGACTTCAGTACCTGGATATGTATTGTTCAGAAGAGACCGAGGTGCAAAAAGGGGGGTGGCCCTGTATGTTAATGAAAATATCAAAGCTACAGAAATTCAGAATACACATAAGGAGCCAGAAGAACTGTGGGTCACCCTGGAAACAGGTAATGGGACAGCCATAAGAACTGGGTTGTCTACAGGCCCCAGACCAGAGGGAGGACATAGACACATTACTGTTAGAAGATATACAAAACATGACAGCTAAAGGGGAGGTTCTGATAATGGGAGACTTCAACATGCCAGATACAGATTGGTCAATACCAGCAGGAACATCTGCCAGAACTAGACTCATAGTGGATTCCCTGCAGGGGGAGGGCCTCAAACAACTGGTACAGCAACCGACAAGAGACAGGGCTATCCTAGATCTAGTACTGACTAACAAAGAAGGGATCACAGATCTCCAGGTAGAAGGTCACCTGGGGGCCAGTGACCATCACATGGTATGGTTCAATTTGGCTACTACATCTAAATCATCCCATTCCAAGGCAAAAATATGGGACTTCAGAGGAGCTGACTTTTGATAAGATGGCCAACAGAGTTAAGCTAGCCCTGGCAAAAAGAAACACAGGTGAGGAGGTACAGGCAAAGTGGGCAAGCATTAAGGATACAATACTTGAAGCAACATCCCATTGTGTTAGACAGAAAAGGAAGTGCAAAAGAAGAAGGAAACCACTTTGGTTCTCAAATATAGTAGCAGAAAAGGTCAGAGCCAAAAGGCTGGCCTTCAGAAAATATAAGGGAACACAGCGGATGAAGATAGGGAGGCATACCAAACTGCCCTAAGGGAAGCAGGTAAGTAAGGCAGGCAAAGTCCCAAACTGAGGAAACACTAGCACGAACAGTAAAAGAAGGTGACAAGACTTTCTATAGATACATTAGTGAAAGGAGAAAGTCCAGAGGGGTATTGCTAAGCTTAATGGAGAAAAGGGAGCATGTGAGGAGGAGGACCCTGTAAAGGCATCTATCCTAAATAGATACTTTTGCTCAGTATTTACTGAAGAGAAGGTAGGGCAGGGCCCACAGCTCAGCATCATGGACACAGGGGGAGGGAGGTGAGCACTACTCCCTTCACAAAAGAAAGGTCCTACAAGAGCTTGCTAAGCTCAGGTGGATAAGGCAATGGGACCTGATGGCATACATCCCAGGGTACTTAAGGAGCTAAAGGAGGAACTAGCAGAGCCATTAGCAGAATTGTTTAGTGAGTCTCTGAGCACAGGAGAGGTCCCAGAAGACTGGAGAAAGGTTTATGTGATCCCCCACTCCACAAGAGTGGTAGCAGGGAGGAGGCGGGAACTACAGACCGTCAGTCTTACCTCAGTAGTGGGCAAGATTATGGAGGCACTCCTTAAGGAAAGGATAGTGCAACACCTGGAATCCATAGGGGCACAGGATCCAAGACAGCATGGGTTTACAAAGGAAGGTCCTGTCAAACTAATCTCATAGATTTCTTTGACTGGGTAACCAGAGTGGTGGACCAAGGGGAGCAGTTGATGTCGCCACCTTGACTTCAGCAAAGCTTTTGACACTGTTCCACATAGAAGATTGATAAATAAGCTAGGTAGGCTCGGGTGGTCAGAAGTTGGTCAACTGGGTGGCAAACTGGTTGACTGGCAGAAAACAGAGAGTGGTGGTAAATGGTATACAGTCAGAAGAGATGCAAGTCACAAGTGGGGTACCTTAGGGATCAGTCCTGGGGCCAGTCCTATTCAACATCTTCATTAGTGACCCGCAGATGGACTAGAGGGTAAGGTTTGTCTGTTTGCAGATGACACCAAGATCTGCAACAGAGTAGATGATCCAGATGGGGTGGGCAGAATGAGAAGAGATCTGGATAAACTAGCAGAATGGTCAGAAGAGTGGCAACTGGGATTTAATGCAAAGAAGTGCAAAATCATGCACATAGGGAAGAGAAACCCCTGAGCCACTTATAGGCTGGGAGGGAGTTGCTAGCAGTCACAAAGGAAGAAAGAGACTTGGGCATCATCATCACTGATGACCTAAATCATCCAAGCAGACCTCTAAAGCAGTAGGTAAGGCTAGGGGGTGTTAGGGTGTATTAGTAGGGTATCACAAGTCGTAGAGGGAGGTAATAATCCCTCTGTACAAGACATTGGTTAGGCCTCATCTGGAGTACTGCATGCAGTATTGGAGGCCACACCTTCACAAGGACATTAACCAAATTGAGGCAGTCCAGAGAAGGGCAACCAAAATGGTGCAGGGACTGCATCAGAAGACATATAAGGACAGATTAACGGAGCTCAATATGTATACCCTTGAGCAAAGGAGGGAGAGAGGTGATATGATCGAGACATTTAAACACCTTAAGGGCATAAACAAGGTGAAAGAGTCTAACATGTTTAAATATAAGAAAAATAGCAGGACAAGAGGACACAGCATGAGATTAGAGGGAGGCCGATTAAGGGGAATGTGGAGGAAATTCTTTTCACAGAAAGGGTGGTAGATGCATGGAATGGCTTACCACAAGAAGTGGTGGCTATGAATACAGTGCAGGGCTTCAAACAGGCATGGGATAGGCATAAGGGAGCAATACAAATGACTATGAATAGATAGGTCACTGACAGAGCAAAGGCCGATGGCACATTTATAAGGTAGAAAAAGAAATGGGCAGACTGGATGGGCCTTGCGGTCCTTATCTGCCGTCAACTTCTATGTTTCTATGTTTCTATGAGGTGGTGTCTTATTTTATACAAGAAGTACATTTATGGTACAGGAAGTCGAGAAAGGGAATTTTAGTGATACTATCGATTTTTTAACAATTAAATTAATGTCTGGGGGAACTAGGGTAAACATCTTCATGTAACTTGTTTCTATCGCTATCCTAAATGCACAGACAATGAGTTAGCATTTTTTCAACACTTAGTGGCTAATCACAATAACCTGAGAGAGCATATTATGATAGGGGATCAGAATTTGGACTGGCTAAGTAATAAGAAACAGATACTGGCCGAGAGGTTAGCCTCGCTTGGCCTTCATCAGTTAACTGATCAACCCATGCGTTTTAACTATAAAACAAATAACACAACATTAGACTGGTTTATAACTAATAGGCAGCAAAATATATTGTGTTGGGATGTGCAGGCTAATACTATTTCTGATCATTGTCCATTAGTTGGTGTGAGGTTATTTCCTAAAGTAAAAATTCCTTTTAAAATAATTGAGGCCAAAAATATAGCAAGAACAGATGTCAAAGGTCTCAAAAAGGAAATGGCCTTAATTGATATGAGACAAACTAAACAAATAACAGATCCTGAAGAGGTAGCAAATTGGCTAATGCAGAAGCTTCTGGAAGTCTATTAGGCCTACACTCCCATCACAAAACAAAGAGTAAAAGGCCAATATTCCCCTTGGTTAAAGAAAGATTTGAGACAACAGATGAGACAAATGGATAGAGTAAGTAAGAAGAAAAAATTACTCACCTTAGTAATTATGTTTCTTCTAGTGAAGTCTTGCTGTATTATGACAAGTGCAGTTAGCCCCAGCCTTTAAGCTGCCCCGGAGAACAACGGGTTAACTTTTCTATGCAGGGCATAGAATGTTGATCTCGAGTTCGGTTGATGTCTCTGCCTGTTGTATTTTGAACTGCAACCGTCAGATATTTTACGAGCAAAACTCAGTAGGCTTTCTGTGCGGAAACTGTAAAAATTTTTACTAGCCAACTGGCAGAAAAATAATCTTTTGGGTTCCCAAGGGAAGACTCAAGTCAGGAAACACAAAACACAAAAAACAATTAAAATTGAAATAACATATCACCCCATGAGTAACAGAGGGTGTAAGGGGGCACCCCTGGGGTGCCAACACTGCGCCTCCCACCCACATCCCAAAAAATCCAGGTTCTGAGAGGGAAGCGGGGGGGAGGTCAGAATACAGCAAGACTCCACTAGAAGAAACATAATTACTAAGGTGAGTAATTTTTCCTTCAAACAACATGAAGTCTTGCTGTATTCTGACAAGTGCAGACTACCAAGCAGTACCTCCATGGAGGAGGGACAGAACCTACTTTGGGAATAGGCTCTGAAGTACTGCTGTGCCAAACCGAGCATCACTCCTTGCCTGGATATCCAGAAAGTAATGCCTGGTAGAGGTATGCACTGTTTTCCAGGTGGCTGCTTGACAGACTTCTAAGAGAGGGATATCCCTGGCAGCAGCCAGGGAAGCAGCTGTACCTCTTGTAGAGTGAGCCCTCAGGCCTGAGGGTGGAATCTTTCCCAGTTTCTCATAACAGAATTGTATACAAGACACAATCCACCTAGCAATAGTTCTCTTGGTGGCAGGTTCGCCCTTTCCTACCTCTCCATAAGGGAGGGACAACTGGAGGGAATCAAACCTGTGACCCTTGGTACGCTCTATGTAGTAGCTAAGGGCTCTTTTAACATCCAAACTGTGTAGCCTCCTCTCCCCTAATCAAGAATGATCAGTGAAGTAAACAGGGAGAGACAGACTGATTCGGGTGGAAATCTGAAACCACTTTAGGCAATAACTTTCTGTTAGTTCTAAGGACCACTTTATCTCTGTGAAAAGAGATGAAATCAGGTTCTACTGACAGGGCTTGCAATTCACTGACACATCTAGCAGAAGTAATGGCTACCAAAAATACAGGTTACTCACCTGTAACAGGAGTTCTAGGAATGGTATATGTTGTTCATCCACACTTATTGGCAGGTCCCTTGCCGCTTTAAATCTTGCCGGAAGGTCTTCAAGCTGGCTCCTCCCACCCACCCGGATGGTAAAACTCTCGGCTCCGCCCCATGACGCCAGATCTAGCCCGCTGGAAGCCAGGTTGTGCGTCGAAGCCGGGGAGGCTGGTGGTCGTATGGATGAACAACATATACCATTCCTAGAACTCCTGTTACAGGTGAGTAACCTGTATTTCTAGGGACATGGATATGTTGTCATCCACACTTATTGGCAGACTCCTAGCAGTTCTCCGGGAGGAGGGAGGCAAGGCGCACACCCCTACTTAGGTAAAAAGACTGGAGAACCGAGGCCCCGACCAGCACCCCGGCGTGACCCAAGTTCGATGTGGAAGGGGAACGGTAAAGCCTGCTTCCGGGCAGAAGCCCTGCGGATATCCTGGACCGGAGAGTCCTTGGAAGCAGCCACCGATGCAGCGGAAGGATGGGTAAAAAGAGCGCTTATCCCCCTGGGAGGCTCCATGCCGGCCCACCTATAGTGGAGACCTTTGCAGGGGTGACCCGCCCGCTTGTCTTCCACTGGGCTGCAAATCTGCCAGATGCGGCTTCAGCAAAGATGATGAACAGCTGGCGAACCTCTCCCGAACTTTAGCTTTACGCTCCCAAGAGGTGAGCGTTAAACAGTTCCCACGGAACTGGAATATGGCCTCCGGGGTGTGAATGGGGATAAACCCCGGCAGAGGCAATACCCCTGAAGGGAAGACTCCGCCACCGCCTCCGGAGGGGCTTCGGGTGGGGCGCAGGACAACCTAGTCCCCTGTGGAAGACCGGACAGGAGGTTAAAGGAGCGCTGAACTCTCCCTGCCTTCTGGATGGCGGAGTGGCCCAAGAAGGTGTTCTTCCACAACAGGTGGGGAACTCGCACCTGTGCAAAGGTTCGATGGCTTGCTCATGAGCTAAGCCCATACCAGCAAGGATCCCGCAGAAGCAGGGATACTCTCCCCAAAAGGGGAGTGTGATCGAGGCCTAGAAGTGCCAGACCACCTTCTCCGTACCACCAGCTACCCCCCGGCCTGCGCCCGGAAGACAGTGGTGACCCGCAGAAGCACCTAGAGGGTTGTTGGCCGAAGCCCTGTCTAGGATGGACCGCAGATGGTCCGAATGCTTGCCCAGGGACGGGAAGGGCACGGCCCTATCCCATCATCGAAAAGGGAGAACTTCTCCCAAAGGACGAGCATCTTGGCCGACTTCTTAGCAGGACGCCTCGAAGGTCGAGGACCTTGCCGAAAGACCCTAGGCCTGGCCCCTAGCCGCACAGGGGTCGGCCTACAGGTGCAGGGATTGAAGGTCCAGATGGATAACCTTCCCCTGAAAAGGAAAGACAGGACCAGGCGGACTAGAGGCTGCCTCAGGAGCCTGGGGCTGAGATTGATGAGAGCTGGATACCAGAACTGGCAATCCAGTCTGGGGCTACCAGCTTCACCTGCGCCAAGTCCCTCCTCGCCTTGCCCATAGGTCAAGGGAAATGGGGGAGAGGCACGGAGGGGCCCAGGGTCCGTGGCCCCGATGGCATCCCCTGCAGCAGGCCTTGCTGAGGGGCGGGCAAAAAAAAAACAGTCTCGCCTGGTATTCTCCTGAGGAAGAGGAGAAGATCCTGTGCTACCTTCGCAAGGGAGACCACTCATGAGGCGCAGCCTATGCCCGGCTCAGGGCAGCAGCTCAGGGAATCGGGCCCTGCCATCAAATGGCTGGGAAGCCTCGACTGCACAACAACCCAATGCGGGAGAACCTCCTTGCACCGAGACAAGGGATAGACCGAACCTGGTCGGAGTAGGTAGCACATGGTCTTGGAATAGTCCCTACTTGACTTAGACCTGCAGACCCGCAGACAAGTGGAGCGAAGCAGTGCCAGCTAAGCGGACCGTCTGTCTCCAGCGAGCAGGAAGGACATCGGACTCGCGAAGAGGACCAGAGGCGGCACTCTGTATTCCCCAAGATGGGCACCCCACCCATCCGAGAAGCATCGGGTCGGAGAAGACCGCAACTCAGGAGGCAACAAGCAGGATGTTCTCCTGCCAGGCTAGAATGGTCCAAGGCGTTGCCCAACTCCTGGGCTGTAAGTCACAAACTGGTCCAAGGGACGCAGCGCTGTGACTTCTGGCTGGCCCCTCCCATTAAGGGAAGGCCGCCCTGAGGCCCAGGAGGAGCAGGAGGTCCTGGCAGGACGTAATTTCCGAGCCAACCCGACCGGCAAAGGAGGAAGAACCTCGACCCTGTTCACTCGGAGCCGAGCTCGGACTCAAAAGTCGAGCTTAGTCCCGAAGAAGCTTCACCGCTAAAATATGAGTTCTCACTTGGCTCCCGAAAACAGGAGACCAGTCTGCCTTCCGGGTGGGGTGCCATCCGGACCCTTCAATGCCGCAGAGACTGCTGAGCAAGGAAGTGCTAGGAACTTCTAAGGAGCTCCCCCGCAAGAAGGGGTGGAGCCTCCCCAAAAACGGATGGAACGAGGAGTAGGTACATCCTGGAGACCAGGAAAACAGCTACACGCCACGTTCTGAGGATGGGATGTCTGCACAAGAGAGACCATCCAGGCGTGCGGGAGAATGGGCGCAAGCAGCCGTTCGTAGGAGACCAGGAATACCTGGACGCGAACCCAGGGTTGAATTGGGGGGGGGGGTCCACAGCCTTCCTGATCATCTCTAACCAGAGAGCCAGGCATGTCGGACGACCAACACAGTGGCAGTGAACTCAAGATCCCCATGGGGCAACGGCTCAAAAGGGGAACCGCTCGCAACTTGCGACAGGATCCACCCTAAATACCTCCATAACGAGGTGCAGAGCTGTCCCCCCATGGGGAAACCCGGGCTGGGATCGACGGGCCGGGCAATGCCCCTTGGCCCGTCCACTGAGCAGGCTTAGAGGGGGAAGGAGCGAGGAGCCACTGCTTCCTGCCCCCCGCTTCTTTTGGAGGAAGATGCTGGTCTGGCAACAGGCCGCCCAGCACATGCCTGCTGGCCTCATGCTGGCCAGGGGCCCAGGGCTCAGGGGGCAAAGGGCTTACGCAAAGGCTGACGGCTGCCCTTGACCCCCCAGGCGAGAGTGACCGAGTCCGGAGTGGCATCGGACTTCTCGGGCCCATGGATGTATCCCTCCACTCCAGGGCCGAAAATGTCAGTCCCTAAGAAGGGGATGTCCGCCAACTCGTGCTGGGTTTCCAAAGAGAAGGAGGATAACCTCAGCCACGCCCTGCGGCGTATGGCCACTGCGGCCACCACCGATCAGGCACAGGAGTCGCTTAGATCCAGAGCCGTCTGGAGCTGCTGCTTCGCCACCACCCTACCCTGGTCCCGCACCTGTCGAACCGTGGTCCGCAGGTCACCTGGGAGATGAGAGGAGAACCTCGGCAGGGACTCCAAAAGGTGTGGGAGAAATGTGCCATCAGTGCAATCAGCTGGCTTGACGGAGGCCTAGGGAGTGACGCAGAAGGTAACCCACGCCCGGCGATCAGTCCATCCTTCTGACTCTTTGTCGGGGTCGTCCATCCCCAGCGTTTCAAGACATTGGAAAACGTTGGGGTAATTACCCTTCAGCCGAGGGGTGTTCAGAAACGGGCAGAGAACCGACAGGGATAGGATACTCGAGCCACCCTGGCCGGGGCGAGGGCAAGAAGTAGGCCGCCGCCATAGCTCAAGGCTGGGCCCACGATAGCCTCAGCCACTGGAAGGCCTCCGTGAAGAATCCTTCGATCCAGAATTCCATAAGGGGGAAAAGGTGCCCCATCGGAGACAGGTTTGAGCTGCATTCAGTAAATTCTGAAATGAGCTGAAGTAGACCCTTCAGACGATGGGCTGTCGCTCACTGGATGTTCCTGGAAGACCCGGGGTCCTCCCTGTTAGGAAACATGGCAGAGCCTGCTCCAGGCTCCAAGGGTCTGCAAAAGCTGCCACAGGCCCGAGGCACTTTTTCGTCCCGGGCGGGCAGGAGTGAGGGGACCGAGGGACCTGAAGGACAGGCTACTGTCCGTTTGAAATCTACCAAGGCGGAGGGGCAGCGAGGGTCGGACGAGCAACCGGCCCTGGAGAAGGCTCCTCGACCGATTCGAACGGCTGCCGACCAAGCGGCGGCTGCTTGCTATCCAGAGAATGAATCGGGGTCAATTGAAACCCAGACACCGTTGTCGCGCCACATAAGTTCCTCAGAATAATCGACGCCTAACGGCATCAGAAACCACTCCTCATCCGAGGAGGGGACGAGGAAGAACGGACAAAGCCACTAACCCAGTGCCTCGACCGAGAACGCCGATCAGCTTAGACCGAGAGGTTGACCGAGACCGAGACCCAAACTCGGGTACCGAGGGCGGGCCTGGGAAGAAGTGGGCGCACCCGGCCTCCCTTGCTCGGAAGAAAGGACCGAGGGCTGTCGACCAAGGGAGGACAGAGCTTTCAGCTTACGTCAAGCGCGCGGAAGACAGCCTCAGCAGACTTCAAAGACGGGCGAGAGACTCGCCAACGCCGACGTGAACTTGGCCGGGCTGACCTGACGGGATACCGTGAGGCCAGTGGCCGAAGCCGAATCCTCGACCGAAGTTTGAGCCGCCAGCCGATGAGGGAGGGGAGAAATCCGGCCCGACGAAGAGACCAAGCCGGGCGGCCCTTAGCCATAGGCCGAGCTTATTAGGTTTGCGGGTTCCCCTCCCTTGGAGGGAATGATGAAGCCCTGAACGGGTTGCATGAGAAGAATCCAAGGAGAGCGGATAAGCTCCGCAACCGAGGGAGAGGGAGGGGGAACCCGCTTCCCCGCAGGATCAGACTGCAGAGAAACAGTCAAGCGCCGGTCCGATGGAATCTCGAGCGTGAAAACTACCGATGTCCGGGAGGCCCGGAACGGGCCACGCGGGTCTCTCCGGAGAGCTGACCAAAGGGCAGAATAAAAGATGCAAGCCTGAGGATCGTGCTCCAAGTCCAGGCAAACAGAGCAATTGAGTGCGAGTCCCTCCTGGAGGAACTAACCGTACGTCTCTCGGGGCCGGAAAAAGCCATCGCCGTAGCGAAGAAGAAAAGATTGAAGATTCAAAGGACACTTCAATAAATTCGAAGACCGAACTTTTCAGGAACCAGTCAAAAACGCAGAGCGCTAAGGAGGGAACCTGAGCTTCCAAGCGGTAAGGAAGATCTGGTGTCATGGGGCGGAGCAGAGAGTTTTACCACCCGGGTGGGTGGGAGGAGCCAGCTTGAAGACCTTCCGGCAAGATTTAAAGCGGCAAGGGACCTGCCAATAAGTGTGGATGAACAACATATCCATGTCCCTAGAAACACAGTTTTCCAAATCAAGTACTTAAGCTCTGCTGAGGACAAAAGCTCAAAAGGGGGTTGCTTTAGCTGAGCAATGCAAACATTAAGATCCCAAGCAAGAGCAGGATCCCTAAAGGGGGGATTGGTGTGAAGCAATCCCTTGAAAAACTTACAGAATACAGGGTGGTATAACAGAGAGGAAGACTTACCTACTGACAGGAAAGCAGAAACAGCAGACAAGTGTACCCTGAGAGTAGCTGTTCTGAGGCCTAGGCTATTAAGATGGACCATATACGGTAATCCAGAACTGTAGGCAATTCAGCAGTATCTGGAGAGATATGCCTCTTGGAACACCAAATGCTGAATCTCTTCCATTTGGAGTTACAAGTCTTTCTGGTGGAAGGCTTCTGAGAAGCTTTGAGAATATCCAGAACTCCCTGAGACAGATGCAAATCTGTGAACTCTAACTCTTCAAGAGCCATGCCTTGAAATTGAGAAACTGAAGATTGGGGTACCAAATCCTCCCCTGAGAGGATGTTAACAGGTAGTAATTCCTGGGAAGAGACAGGGGAAGATGGACTGCTAGGGACAGCAACAAGGGGTACCATGGCTGCCTGGCCCAGTCTGGAGCAATCAGAATCACTTTGCAAGGTTGTGACCTTATCTTGACTAGAACTTTGAACAGGAGACGGAAGGGGGGAAAAGCATACAGAAATTTCCCTTCCCAGTTTAGAATCAGAGCATCTAGGGGGACTGAGCCCAAGACTGGGGGTCTGCAACAAAAGAGAGGAAGTTGGTGATTGTCTGGGGCTGCAAAAATATATATCTCTGGAGTGCCCCATCTTGAAAAAAAATCACCTTCAATACCAGAGGATCCAGGGCCCATTCGTGATGGCCCTGAGATATTCTGCTCAGTGCATCTGCTAGGACATTGTCCTTCCCTGGAAGGTGAACTGCTATCAGAGAGGTTTGCAGGGAATAAGCCAGGGACCACAACTTCATTGCTTCTGTGCACAAGGCCATAGACCAAGTGCCTCCTTGCTTGTTGATGTACCACATGGTGGTGGTGTTGTCTGTTCTGACCTGAACCACCTTGTTCTGTACTGACTGGGAAAAAGCTTGCAGTGCCAGAAACACTGCCCTGAGTTCCAGGAGACTGATGTGTAGAAGAGATTCCCGAGGAGACCACAGTCCCTGGGTGGTGAGGTCCCCCCAAATGGGCTCCCCAGCCCAGCAAGGAAGCACCTGTGGTAAGGACCACTGAATGAGACAGAGTGGCAAATGGAACCCCTTGTCCCAAATTGTCCTGATCCTGCCACCATTGCAGGGCTTGGATCAGATTTCAAGTCACTGGGATCAGTTTGGTAAGGGAATCCTTTCTTTCGTACCAAAAAGCTCTCAAGTGGAAGTGAATGTTCCTCATCTGGAATATTGCACCTTGGACCACTGCTGTAGAAGCTGCCATGTGGCCCAAGAGCTGAAGGAAATGCCTTGCTGGTCGAGACACCTGAAGGCTGAATGAAGAAGCCAGCTCCATAAGAGCTCTTGCCCTTTCCAGGGGAAGGAAGGCTCTTGTTTTTACCGTATCCAGCTCTGCCCCATGAAGGTGAGGAGCTGCACTGGTTCGAGAACTGACTTTGGTAGGCTGAGAAGAAATCCTAAAGAAGTGAGCACTGGCTGGGTCACTTGCAGGTCTGACTTTGACTTGGTCTGCAGACTGGCCCACTATGAGCCAGTCATCCAAATATGGAAAAATGGAAATCTTTTGTCTTCTTAGGAAGGCAACAACTACTGCCAGGCACTTTGTGAAAACCCTTGGAGCTGAGGTTAGGCCAAAGGGCATTGCTCTGAACTGATAGTGGCCTGAGGACAACTCGAACCTGAGGTACTTTCTGTGGGAGCACCTGATGGGAATGTGAAAGTAGGCATCTTTGAGGTCCAGGGAGGCTAGCCAGTCCCCTGGCCTTAGAGAGGGAAGGATAATTCCCAGAGTTATCATCTTGAACTTTGGCTTTAAAAATTGTTTGTTCAGATATCTTAAGTTCAGGATGGGTCACCACTCTCCTGTCTTTTTTGGGGGTCAGGAAGTACTTGGAGTACAGTCCTTTGCCCCAGTGTAGGGTAGGCACTCTATCTATAGCTCTTAAAGCTAGGAGAGAAGAAACCTCTGCCTCTGGGGCAAGGGCTTCCGAAAGATTTGCAGGTGGAAAAGATCTGGCTCTCATCTTTGGAAATTTTTTGAAGCTGAGAACCAGTCCCTGGCTTACTACTTCCAGGACCCACTTGTCTGATGTAACAGACATCCAGTCCTGGACAAAGTAAGCCAGCCTGCCCTCTACTGGGATAGGAAAGTCGACCCGGGCAGACCCATCAGGGGCTTTAGGCTGAGGGGTGGATGCAGGCCTGCTCATCCCCCTTCTGCCTCTCCCTCAGAAGAACCCCCTCTGTGAAAAGGAAGAGGCCTGTGCTTGATAAAAAGGCCTTTGAAAAGGCCTGCCCCTGCCCCTAGACTGCTGCCTTTGAGGAGTTGCCTGCCTTTCCTTGGCCTGAGCACTCCTATAAGTGGTCCTGTACTGGTCCATTTTCTTCATGTAATTCTCTGTCTGCTCCCCAAACAATGAATTACCCACTACAGGAAAATCCATGGCCTTAGCCTGGGTATTCTGTGAGAGGCTAGTACAGCTGAGCCAAGCCATTCTCCGAAGAGCTACAGATGTAGCCATGACTCTTGATGACACATCATCGGAGTCCACAGCAGCATGAAACTGAACTTTTGATGCCTCAATCCCATCTGTAGCCACCTCCTCCAGCTCCTTGGCAAGCTGGGTGGGAGCCTGTTTAGCCAGTGCCAGTACAGTGTCCCACCTGGACTTCTGGTATCTGGCTGTATAGCCATATAATTCACCTCCCTGAATCCCAAGGAAGATGCCATGTACTGCTTTTTTGCCATGGCATCAATCTTCCTGGAGTCCTTGTCTGAGGAGTGTGATGCCAAGGGAATGTTTGCCTTATCGCAGGCAGCAGCCTGTACAACCCCAACATGGCTGCACTGCTGATAAAGGAACTCCGTATCTGAGCCAGAAAGTGTATACCTCTTGTCCATTCTTCTATCCACAGGAGGTATGGAATTGGGAGACTTAAGAATTTTTCATGTCTGTTTCCCAAAAGATTTGTGGAGGGGAATAGACAGTCTCCTGGACTCTGGGATGTACATCATCTCTACATAGTCAGGCTCCTCCTGATCCTCCACTGCCTCCTCCATAGGAAGCTGGAGGGTCTCAGCCACCTTTCTGTAAAACATAAAGTGGGAAGGGGACTCAGAAAGCCTAGGAGGAGAAACACCTGAAGGTCTGTCTGGGGAGATGTCCGGATCAATAGGCACATCCAGACTTCACCATCACCATATTCATCTTCCAACTCTCCTTCCTCCTCAAACTCCGGTTCATAAAATTCTTCCAGGGTATAATCGTGAACCGAAGGAACCAACCAAACCGAGCCCCTGCCAAAAGGTGCCGGATTAGTTGGAACCGGGCAAAGCGATTCCACAATACGAATCGCTTTGGCTATTTCTTCGGCGGTCGGAGTCTGAGATTCTGGATCCGAACCGGACAATTTTTCTTTGCGTTTCTTTTTTGCCGAAACCGACCCCTCTGGATCAGATCTCCTTTTGCCTGAAGAAGTAACACCCTGGTCAGAGGGCACTCCCTCTGGTTCGGTCAGAACTGAACCGGGCTGGCTAGCTGGGTCAGCGGACTTCTCGGCCTCCCTTTCCCTCAATCTACCTAATCTCTTTTCAAGGGTAGATTTGGGAAAATTTTTACAAATTTGGCAATCTGAATCGAGCTGGTCAAACCCCAGACAATAAAACACAGGTGGTGTGGGGATCGGCCTTAGCAAAGACCTCCCCACACAAACTGCAGTGTTGAAACCCAGTGGGCCCGTTTTTTTTTCTTGGGTTTCTCAGACATGGCCAACCTAATCAAACTTACCCTTTTTACGGCAACTGCCAGGCAATACTCCCTATCGGTTCCTGGCCGTGTCATGGGGTCTTGGGGGAGAGTACTAAAACCCTTTTTTTTTTTTTTAGAACGGATACGGACCGGTAACCACACACTAAAGTAAGATACAAAAATTACCTGAACAATCGGTTCAGCCAAACCGATCCACACTTTTTACAAGTTCCACACAGAAAACAGAACAAAACCTATCTAGTACTCATGGTACCACAGACAGAGAATTGAACAGACTACGTGGAAACTAAATTTCGGTAGAAAACGGACTGAAAACCGACACTTCAACCGACTTCGAACCGAGCTGCAGGAGAAATCTCCAGAGCGACTGTTCAGTGAGGCGGAGTAAAGAATCTGACAGTTGCAGTTCAAAATACAACAGGCAGAGACATCAACCGAGCTCGAGAACAACATTCTATGCCCTGCATAGAAAAGTTAACCCATTGTTCTCTGGGGCAGTTTAAAGGCTGGGGCTAACTGCACTTGTCAGAATACAGCAAGACTTCATGTTGTTTGAAATACCCGAAAACCAGGAATTTGACTGACTTAATCTAGTACAAGCAATTAAGAAATAAAGTTAAGAGGGAAATTACTCAGGCTAAGTCACATTTATTTTTAAGCAACAACAGTTAAAGGGCTTAAAGAACCCAAGAACTTTCTGGGCCTCTTTTTGGAACATCGATACTCCTAAAAATAGCTCTCTAATTATCTGCTTGTCTACTGAGGGGGGGCGGAATAACACAAGAAAAGGAAATTGCAGGTTATGTCAATAAATATTTAACAAGTCAGACTACTGAAGGTACAGATGAGGTAGCAAGGGAACAACTAGTGGAACAGTTATGCTCCATGGGAAAAGATCAGGAGTTCAAATTTGAAGACATCCTTGAGCAGGAAGTCTTGACACTACTGCAACAATTGGATGTCAGAAAGGGTGGTGGACCTGACTCGATATGCCCTGGATTGCTGCACTTGGTGGCAGATGATATTGTGCAACCGCTGATACACTTATTTATCTCTAGATGGGGGGGTTGTTCCCCAAATTTGGAAAGAATCAATCGTGGTCCCCATATTTCAAGCAGGGGACAGAACAAAAGCTGCTAACTACAGACCAATATCTCTGCTACCAATCATGGGCAAATTGTTAGAAAGGTGTTTTTTTGGACAGTTGGTGTCCTGCTCGGAGAGGTGTGGTACACTGGCTGAACAGCATGGCTTTCAAAAAGACTTCAGCATGGTTACTGACTTGGTTGGGTTGACAAGCACCGTGTTTGATGCCAATGAAAGGGGATGGTGACGGACATGGTGTTCGACCTAACCAGGGCATTTGGCTTAGTCACAAAGAAAAAATTATTCACCTTAGTAATGTTGTTTCTTCTAATGGAGTCTTGCTGTATTCTGACAATAGCAGTGAGTCCCAACCTTCGAACTGCCCCGGAGATGAAAGAGTTAACTTTCCATGCCAGGCATGGAATGCTGAGCTCGAGCTCGGTTGAGACTCTGTCTGCTGCTGTTTAAACTGAAACCGTCAGATCTTTACGAGCTAAACTCACTAAGGTCCTGTGTGGAAGCTGTAAACCTACACTAGCCAACTGGCTACTAAACATAAAAACAGATTTGTTTTGGTCCCAAAACAAAGACTCAAGTCAGGAGACCCCAAAAATGAATAAAAACACAACACCCACTCACCCAAAGAAAAAAGGGGTGAAAACAACAAGGTGGGGCACCTCCTGAGTGCCAACACTGCCACTGCCCACCCACATCCCAAAAACAGAGGTTCTGAGAGGGGAAGGTAGAGTGATAGAATACAGCAAGACTCCATTAGAAGAAACAACATTACAAAGGTGAGTAATTTTTTTTCATCAAACAACATGAAGTCTTGCTGTATTCTGACAATAGCAGACTACCAAGCAGTACCTCCATGGAGGAGGGACAGAACCTACTTAGGAAATAGGCTCTAAAGCACAGCTGTGCCAAACCAAGCATCACTCCTAGCCTGGATATCCAGGGAGTAATGCTGGGTAAAAGTGTGACCTGTTTTCCAGGCAGCTGCTTGACATATCTCTAGAATAGGAATATTTTTTATTTATTTATTTAGCTTTTGTTGACCGGGTAAGTGCACTAGACAAATCCTGCCTATTTTCAGGCACGAGCCGGGGGAGGGGGATACAGATGAATGCCAACTGACCTTGAACCAGATTAAGCTGTTGGTGGTATTTTTAGTGAATGAGGGAAATTTGGCCAGGACACCGGGGAAATTCCCCTACTCTTTTCGATAAGTGCCATGGGATCTTTAACATCCACCTGAACTACCACCAATCCAGGCAGATGGGACCTCGGTTTAACGTCTCATCCGAAAGACGGCACCTCAGAAATGCAGCACCCCTCTCATGCTGCATTACAGTGTCAGTACTGGGATATTAACCCAAGTGCCAGATGTGGGAACTGAACCCACAGCCCTCTGATCTCCCGGCCTCAGAGGCGAGTGTGCTACCTACTGAGCCACTGACACTGCACTAATTTGAATATCTCTGGCAGCAGCCAGGGAAGCAGCTGTACCTCTGGTAGAGTGAGCCTTCAGGCCTGAGGGTGGAACCTTACCCAGTTTTTCATAACAAAATTGAATACAAGAGACAATCCACCTGGCAATGGATCTTTTAGTGGCAGGTTTCCCTTTACCAACCTCACCATAAGTGAGGAACAGTTGGAGGGAGTCAAACCTGTGACCCTTGGTATGTTCTATGTAGTAGCTAAGGGCTCTTTTCACATCTAAACTGTGCAGCCTCCTCTCACCAGAGGAGGAATGGTCAGTGAAGTACACAGGAAGAGACATAGATTGGTTAAGGTGGAAATCTGAAACCACCTTAGGCAAAAACTTCCTGTTAGTCCTGAGGACCACCTTATCTCTATGGAAGGAGATAAAAATCAGGCTCCACTGACAGGGCTTGTAACTCACTTATGCGTCTGGCAGAAGTGATGGCTACCAGGAACACAGTTTTCCAAGTCAAGTACTTAAGCTCTGCTGAAGACAAAGGCTCAAAAGGGGGTTGCATAAGCTGAGCAATGCAAACGTTAAGGTCCCAAGCAGGGGCAGGGTCCCTGAATGGAGGGTTGGTATGAAGCAATCCCTTGAAAAACTTGGAGAATACAGGGTGAGCAAAGAGAAGAGGGCTTACCTGCTGAAATGAAAGCAGAAACAGCTGCGAGATGTACCTTTAGTGTAGCTGGTCTAAGCCCCAAGCTATTCAAATGGACCATATAATCAAGGACTGTGGGAAGATCAGCAAACTCTGGGGAAATATGCCTTCCAGAGCACCATATGGAAAATCTTTTCCACTTGGAATTATAAAGTAGTCCTGGTGGAAGGTTTCCTAGAAGCCTTCAGAATATCCATTACACCTTGGGAGAGGTGTAAATCAGCAAACTAACTCTTCAAGTGCCAGGCCTTGAGATTGAGAGATTTGAGATTCGGGTACCAAACCCTCCCCTGAGTACAGGTTAACAGGTTGTAATTCCTGGGAAGAGACAGGGGAAGATGGACTGCTAAGGACAACAGGAGAGGATACCAGGGCTGACTGGCCCAGTCTGGAGCAATTAGGATCACCTTGCAGGGTTGAGACCTGATTTTGACTAGCACTTTGAACAGGAGAGGAAAGGGGGGGAAAAGCATACAGGAACTTCCCTTCCCAACTGAGAACTAAGGCATCCAGGGGGACTGAGCCCAACACTGGGGGCCTGCAGCAAAACAGGGGAAGTTGGTGATTGTCTGGGGCTGCAAAACAATCTATCTGTGGGGTGCCCCATCTGGAGAATATCACCTCCAAGACCAGGGGATCCAGTGACCATTCGTGATGGCCCTTAGATATCCTGCTGAGAGCATCTACCAGGATATTGTCCTTGCCTGGGAGGTGAACTGCTGTGAGGGAGGTGTTCAGGGAATAAGCCAGAGACCACAACTTCATTGCTTCTGTGCACAAGGCCGTAGACCGAGTGCCTCCTTGCTTGTTGATGTACCACATTGTGGTGGTATTGTCTGTTCTGACCTGAATAACTTTGTTCTGAACAGATTTGGAAAAAGCTTGAAGTGCTAGAAATACTGCTCTGAGTTCCAACAGATTGATGTGAAGCAGAGATTCCTGAGGGGACCACAACCCCTAGGTAGTCAGGTCGCCCAAGTGAGCCCCCCCACCCCAAGAGGGAGGCATCTGTAGTAAGGATTAAAGAGTGGGACTGAGTGACAAAGGGAACTCCCTGTCTTAGATTGTTCTGATCCTGCCACCACTGTAAGGCCTGGATCAGGGTTCGAGTCACTGGGATCAATTTGGTCAGGGGGTCCTTCTTTTGAGACCAAAAGGCTCCCAAATGGAACTGAATGTCCCTCATCTGAAATCTTGCTCCCTGCACCACTGCTGTGGAAGCAGCCATGTGCCCCAGGAGCTGCAGAAGAAAATACCTTGCTGGTCGAGACACATGCAGGGTGAATGAGGAGGCCAGTGTGATAAGGGTCCTTGCCCTGTCCAGGGGAAGGAAAGCTCTGGCCTTTTCTGTATCTAGCTCTGCGCCTATGAAGGTGAGGAGCTGAACAGGCTCTAGAACTGACTTTGAAAGATTCAGAAGGAAACCCAAAGAGGTGAGCAGTTGCCGAGTTATCTGTAGGTGTAACTTGACTTGGTATGGGGACTGGCCTACTATGAGCCAGTCGTCCAGGTATGGGAAGATGGCAATCCTTTGCCTTCTTACAGAAGCAACTACTACTGCCAGGCATTTTGTGAACACCCTTGGAGCAGAGGTTAGACCGAAGGGCATTGCTCTGAACTGGTAATGGCCTGAGGGCAGCTCGAACCTGAGGTACTTTCGATGGGAGCTTCTGATGAGAATATGGAAGTAGGCACCCTTGAGGTCCAGGGACACTAGCCAGTCCCCTGGCCTTAGGGAGGGTAGAATAATTCCCAGAGTCACCATTTTGAATTTTGGTTTTAAAAGGTGCTTGTTTAAGTATCTGAAATCCAGGATGGGCCGCCATTCTCCTGTCTTTTTTGGGGTAAGGAAGTGCCTGGAGTACAATCCTTTGCCCTGGTGTAGGGGTGGAACCCTTTCCACAGCTCTGAGAGCCAGGAGGGAAGAGACCTCTGCCTCTAGGGCAAGTGCCTAACGAGGGATTTGCAGGTGGAAAGGATCTGGTTCTCAGCTTTGGAAATTTTTTGAAGCTGAGAACCAGTCCCTGGCTTACTACGTCCAGGACCCACTTGCCTGATGTTAGAGACTCCCAGTCCTGGACAAAGTAAGCCAGCCTGCCCCCTACAGGTAGTGGAGAATCGGCCCTGGCAAACCCATCAGGGTGCCTGTTTGGCAGGGGGTTTTGGCTGAGGGGTGGAAGTAGGTCTGCTTGTACCCCTTCTGCCTTTCCCTCTAAAGAACCCCCTCTGAGCATAGGCAGAAGAGGAGGCCTGGGCTTGGTAGAAAGGCTCATGAAAAGCCTGCCCTGCCCCTGGGTGCTGCCTCTGAGGAGTGGCCTGCCTTTCCTTGGCCTGTGCACTCCTATAGGTGGTCCTATATTCATTTTTTCATGTAATTCTCTGTTTGCTCACCAAACAGAGAATTACCCACAACAGGAAAATCCATGGCCTTAGTCTGGGTATCCTGTGACAGGCTAGTACATCTGAGCCAAGCCATTCTCACGGCGCCACAGATGTAGCCATGACTCTAGATGAGACATCACTGGAGTCCACTGCAGCATGGAATTGCACCTTGGACGCCTCAATACCATCAGCAGCCACCTGCTCCAGCTCCTTGGCAAGCTGGCCAGGGACCTGTTTTGCTAAAGCCATGACAGTGTCCCATCTGGATTTTTGATACCTAGCAGTATAGGCCATATAGTTGGCCTGTCTGAGTCCCAAGGATGCTGCCATGTACTGTTTCTTTGCCATGGCATCAATCCTCCTGGAGTCCTTGTCTGGGGGTGTAGCCAGGAATATTTGCCTTATCACAGGTTGCAGCCTGCACTACCCAAACATGGCTGCATTGTTGTGTAAGGAACTCGATATCTGAGCCTGACAATGTATACCTCTTGTATACTTTTATCCACAGGAGGTATAGTATTAGGAGTCTTTAAAATCTTAAATGTCTGTTTCCCAAAAGATTTGTGTAAGGGAATAGACAGCCTCCTAGACTCTGGGATAGCCATCATTTCCACATAGTCAGGCTCCTCCTGGTCATCCACAGCTTCTTCCATAGGAAGCTGGAGGGTTTCAGCCACTTTTTTATAAAACATGAAATGGGAGGGGGACTCAGAAAGCCTAGGAGGAGACACTCCTGAAGGTCTGTCTGGGGAGATGTCCGGGTCAATGGGCACATCCAGACTTTCAAAATCACATTCACTTTCCTCATACTCCTCTTCCTCCTCCGGTTCATAATATTCCTCTAAATCATAATCTTAAACCGGTGGAACCGGACAAACCGAGCGCCTCCTGATGGTGCGGTTCGCCTGGAACTGGGAAAGCGATCATGCATTTTTATTGGCAGAAAAGGGAGATATTGTTGGTGGGGCCTGAATATGCCAGATGTTAACTGGAGCACCTTTGCTGCAGGCACATCCAAGAGCAGGGTCATTCTTGATGCCCTACAGGGGGCATGCCTCAGACAGCTAGTATTGGTACCCACTCGGAAGGAAGCAATCTTAGACCTGGTACTCTCAAATGGGGACGGAGAAAGAATCTCAGATTTAGAAGTGGGTAGCCATCTGGGAACAAGCGACCGCCAAACAGTGTGGTTCATGATAAACACAGCCATACAATCAAGCCATACAAAAGCAAGAGTACTGGACTTCAGGAGGGCTGACTTTGGGGAAAATGAGAGAGTGCCTCAGAAAAGCACTAGCAAACAGGCAAGAAGGAGGGGTGGAGGAACAACGGGGACTGATCAAAACAGCCATCACAGAGGCAACAAGCCTTTGTGTAAAGCAAATCAATAAAACACAACGAAGGAAAAAAACGCTATGGTTCTCAAAAGAGGTGGCAGGAAAGGTTAAGGAAAAAAGGACAGCATTCCAGAAATACAAGGAAACACAGAAGGAGCAGGACAGAGAACTTTATCAGTTAAAGCAGAAAGAGGCTGTGAAGGCAGTCAGAATAGCAAAGGCCCAAACCAAGGAAAGGATAGCCAATTCTGTTAAGAAGGGGGATAAGACCTTTATAGATACATTAGGAGCCAAGAAAGACCGAAGGAGGGATACTTGAAGCTTAATAAAGGGAGGAATGTGGGTAGAGGGTGACAGTGAAAAGCAGGGATACTGAAGCTAATATTTCTGCTCAGTATTCACAAAGAAAGAGGAGGAGTTACCTAAACCAAACAAGAGAAACACACTGAAGATGGGGTCGATACCAGTCCATTTACAGAAGAAAGGGTTCTGAAAGAACTAATAAAATTGAAGGTGGACAAAGCAATGGGGTCTGATGGGATTCACCAAGAATTCTAAAAGAACTAAGGGTAGAACTAGTGACACCGCTGACTACTCTCTTTAACAAATCATGGGAGGATGGGGTGGTACCTGAGGACTGGAGGAGGGCAGATGTGATTCCTCTTCACAAAAGTGGGAGCAGGACAGAGGCAGGAAACCACAGACCAGTTAGTTTGACCTCAGTGGTAGGGAAAATGATGGAATCACTTCTGAAGGAAAGAACTGTTGAGTACCTAGAGGTCAGTGGGGCACAGGACCCAAGGCAGCATGGATTCATGATGGGAAGATCGTGTCAGATGAATCTAAGATTTCTTTGACTGGGTGACCAAAGTAGTAGACCAGGGAGGGGCTGTGGACATGGCCTACCTAGATTTTAGCAAGGCATTTGATACAGTCCCACACAAAAGATTAATACACAAAATAGCCAGCCTTGGAGTGGATCCCATGGTGGTAGCCTGTATAAAAAATTGGCTAGACAACAGGACGCAAAGGGTAGTATTAAATGGAGTACACAGTGAAGAAAGGAGGGTTACTAGTGGGGTACCGCAGGGTTCAGTACTGGGACCGGTCCTTTTTAATGTCTTTATAAGTGACATTGCAGAGGAACTGGAAGGAAAAGTATGTCTCTTTGCAGATGACACAAAGATCTGCAACAGGGTTGATACACAAGATGGAGTGGAAAGGATGAGAAGGGACTTGGCAAGGTTGGAGGAATGGTCAAATGTATGGCAGCTCAGATTCAATGCAAAAAAGTGCAAGGTAATGCACTTGGGAAACAAAAACCCAGGGAAGCATTCACAATGGGGGTGAGATACTGACAACAGTAAAAATAGAAAGGGACCTGGGGGTAATTATATCAGATGACCTAAAGGTGGGCAAGCAATGCGAGAAGGCAGTAAGGAAGGCTGGGGGATACTGGGATGCATAGGAAGAGGCATCAATAGTAGAAAACAGGAAGTTGTTATCCCTCTGTACAGACAGTTGGTGAGACCCCATCTGAGTACTGTGCAGTTCTGGAGACCCCATCTCCATAAAGACATAGACAGAGTGGAGGCTGTCCAGAGGAGGGAACAAAATGGTGCAGGGTCTGCACCAGAAGACATTCGAAGAAAGACTAAAGGAGCTTAATATGTATCCCTTGAGGAAAGAAGGGAGAGAGGGGACATGATAGAAACTTTCAAGTACCTCAAGGAATCAACAAAGTCCAAGAGGGTAGCATCTTTCAGAAAAAGAGATGTGCAAGAACAAGGGGGCACAATTTGACGATAGAGGGGGACGGCTCAGAGGTAATGTGAGGAAGTATTTTTTCACAGAGAGGGTTGTAGATGCATGGAACAGCCTCCCTGAGGAGGTCGTGGAGTCAAGAACAGTGGGGGAATTCAAGAATGCATGGGACAGGCATAAGGCAGTCCTAGTGGGGGGGTAGGAGGAAGTAAGCTGTTGGTTAACTAGGATCTGCAGCTTATCTGTTAGGTAGGAAAATGGGCAGACTAGGTGGGCCAAGCCATCCTTATCTGCCGTCAAATTCTATGTTTCTATGTAAGCGTTTGTACAGGACCGAGCCGTTGAGGTCGCTGAGGTCCAGTATCGGACGGAGGTCCCCTGTCTTCTTTGGAACCAGAAAGAAGTGAGAATAATATCCTAGTCCCCTCTGGTTCCTTGGTACGTGTTCTATGGCTTCTTTTTCCAGAAGCGCGAGCACCTCCTGCTGTATGAGCAGGGCATGCTGACCAGAGTAACGGGAGAGCAGGGAGGTCTTGCAGGTGGGTGGTCGAGAAACTCTATGAAATGGCCTTTCTTGACCAACTGAAGAACCCACCTGTCGGTGGTGATCAACTGCCACCCTAAAAAGTAGCGAGTGATGCGACCCCCGACCTTTCCTGCCCATTGATCCAAAAGAGGGGCAGGGGCCGGGAAGGAGTCATGCTGTGGCAGCATTAGTCCCTGCAGGCTGGGCTGGTTTCGTTTCGTGTAACGTTGGCCTCTGCCTGGGGACGACTTGGCCTGGGCTTTACGCTGAAAAATGCAACTTTGCTGCTGGCCGGAACATGGCTGCTGCCTTTGCTGCCGGCTGCGAAAGCGGCACCAATTTCCTATGAAAGGAACTAGGTCTGGATCTGTACATGGCCTGTACAGATCGGACTGCCTTCCCTGCATCCTGGAGTTTGGTGATGACCTTCTCCGAGGATTCACCAAAGAGTACCTCGCCGTTGTACGGGACATCTAGAATATTCTTCTGTACATCCGGGGTAAAGCCGGAGACATGGAGCCAAGAGTGTCGCCGGAGACAAACGGCTGAAGCTGCAGCTCTGGCCGAAGGGTCCGCCGAATCGTATTCGGCTCTAAGCACTTGGGTCCCCACATTTGACCCTTTGTGGAGCAGGTTAAGGAGCTCCGCTTTTTGGTCACCATCGGGAAGCTTGACGACCAGGTCTTGGCCCTGTTCCCACCGGGCGTTCTGAAACTGTACCATGTGGGTAAGGTAGTTCAGAGACCTGATGGCGCATGTAGCAGCCGCGTATGTGTGCCTCCACAAGGCATCCAATTGCTTGGATTCCTGGTCTGGCAGCTGAGTGCTCATATGTTGGGGTCTTTGAGACCAGTCATGTGAGGCCGTGATGACCAGAGAGTCTGCCAGAGGTTGCTTCGCCAAGTACTGGTCCTCTCTCAGAGCCTTGCACAGGTGGTCATCCTTCTTTGGCACTGCGGGAGTGGAGTGCGGACGCTTCCACGCAGCCTTGGTGACGTCCACAAAAGTGTCCACCAAGGGTGGGACTACCACAGGCTTTGGGTCTTTCTACCAAAGATAGTGGGCAAGGCGTTGTTGTTCACGGTCAAGGTCTTCAGCATCCCACCCCATGTTGTCCTGGGTGTGCCTCATGATCTCAGCGAAAGAGGGATCATCCGGCGGAGACCTAGGGAGGTCATGTGGGTCAGGAGAGGAGATGCTGAGCGGAGAAGGAGATCTGGAGTAGTCCGAGGTGTCCGATCTGGAGTCCTCCCCCGAGGGAGTATACCAATGCCGTCTGGGTCGCTTAGGGCTGGGAGACCGTGATGGAGATCTGGAGGGAGGCCTTCTCCTGTCTTTAGATCTGCCCCTAGGAGGTGAAGTCTGTTCCTTGGGGGTTGGTGGTCGTCCTGCTGGCCCCTTAGGTGGAGAAGGGGGCGTAGGATGTGATGGAGGAGGAGGAGGAGGAGGAGTAGGAGTAGGTTTAATAGGGACCACATCCTTTCGGATGGTGTCCCACCAAAAATTAAAGAGCTCCTTTACTTCTTCGATATTCATGCCTGATGATGGGCCTGGCGCTGGTGACCTGGTGCTGGGGTCAGGCATCAGGTCCCTGGTTTGGGGAAGGTTCCCGTGGGAGCCCGGCATCCTCCATGTCGCCCTCCTGGTCTTCAGGTAGTGGGGTGTCCTCTTCAGTCGATTCCAGGTGACCGGCGTCCGCCAGTGACGGGGGGGGGGGGTGGTCTTCCGCTCCAGAGAATGCGAAGCCTTCAGATCCAGCAAACGCCCGGCCGGCGTCTGGTGTCTGGCTGGCGTCGCCGGTTCCTGTGAGTGCCTGGCTGACTTCGAATGTTTAGCCATGTCAGGTGTTTAGCTGATGTCAGTCCGACGCCCTTTTCAGGGATGTCAGGTCCTTGGTCCTTCTGGGGGCTGAATCAGGACCTCTGGGCGGTTGGGAGACAGACCTGGAGTCGGTGTCCCGACGTCAGGTGGAAGAAGAAGATTTATGGCGCTCAGAAGACTTCAAGAGGGCCTTGGATGGAGTGGAGGAAGCCGAGGGTCTCGAGGTCTTGATTGGCTGGAGCGAAGAAGGACGCCTGAAGTCAGACCTTAACCGGGGGGCTGTGACCAAGCCCTGGAGGAGAGCAGTCCCAGTCCGATCTGGAGCCTGAGCTGTGGAAGTCAGAGGCCCTAGGGGATCTGGACCTCATTCTCCCGATGCTTGTCCTGGTGTTTATGGGCATTTGAAGAAGATTCTCCTCTGGAGGAAGGTTCTTGGTCCATCCTTTTTAATTTCTCTTCAAGCAGATACGCCTGTAGTGCCTTCCGACGGCGGATCCTGGTGTGACTACTGAACACCTGGCAAAAGGTGCAGGCCTTGGTATCGTGGTCTGGGCCTAAGCAACACACGCAGGAAGAGTGAGGATCCTTGAAAGGGATCCGTTTTCTGCAGGCACATTTAGAAAGGTGACCCTCAAGCGATGGAGCTGGAGAGGACATCAGTTGGCAAAAAATACACAGAAAGTTCTGTAATTGTCGTATGCCAGGTAAAGACCGAGAGGCCGATGCTGGCGAGTCGACGGCGGGAAAAGAACTGGGGACTGGGGACCGCCCTGGCGTACCACGCCTGACCTCAGGGGCGGACCGCGCGCCAGAGGGGCGGTCCCCGCTGAACACTGCTGCTAGTGAAAATTCTGTGGGGTCCCGGCGCCTGCCGGCTTCAGTCCTAATGGTGTAACCTGCTGCAAGAGCTGTTTCTCGAAGTAAGATCAGAATAATTCCTATCTAGTACTCACAGCACCACAGACAGAGACTGAACAGACTATGTGGATACCTTTTTCGGTTAAAAAAAACTGACGAAAACTGAAACTTTAACCGACTTTCGAACCGAGCTGAAGGAGAAATCTCTGGAGCGACCAGCGTTCAGTGACGCGGAGTAAAGAATCTGACAGTTTGAGTTTGAAACACTCCAGACACAGACTTCAACCGAGCTCGAGCTCAGCACTCTATGTTCTGAATAGAAAGTTAACTCTCTGTTCTCCGGGGCAGTTTAAAGGTTGGGGATCACTGCAATATGTCAGAATACAGCAAGACTTCATGTTGTTTGAAAGGGTATTTGCCAGAAGCTGTTTGAGCGGTTCCGTGTTTTGCGATGCGAGTCAGCATTGGGATGTGTCAGACATGAAACGGAGTTGTGGTGTTTAAGACAGAATGAAGATGTTACATGAAAGTGGAGTATGTTCTCATTTTGTTTATTAAATAAATTAAGTTGCATCTGACCGGGGGGGGGGGGGCATCTGGCAACTTGGTTCGGTTAGCGGTGTGAAAAAATGGCGGCTTGTGGGCATGAAAATTTGGGGTGCCCAAGTATATAACAAGTAATGGGGCACCTCGAATTGGCACTTGATTTGGAGCGGGCATCTATTGTAAGTTAATGTACCCCCCTGTAGTGTCTCTCAGCCAGTGAGAGATGTCCTAGTATCTAGCCCATTTTCTAAAGTCAAATAAGCTGTCACACTCTTCAAATGGGCTGATCACACTGACACTTATCATTGCAACCATTTTGTTGTATTTATCATCACCATCAGTCATGATTTTTTTTCCATTTATGCAAAAGCATTTATACTCCTTTTCATTATTATGTGTAAATGCCTAAAATATCCTTGGTACACCAGACATGATGAGGCCATTACAAATACTAAATAAAAAAAAAAAAATAAAAAAAGGAATAGTGTACAATTATGAGACATCTCAGAGGATCTTCAGCCTATGTTCGAGAGAATGACTGCTCATTTGTCTTTAATAATCATTGTTGGGCTCTGGTTTATTTGTTCTTCTTTCTGATTATCCCGATACTATTGTATACAATCCTGCAATATTCTCTACAAAGAATAATGAATGATCTTACCACACGGATCCCAACTGAAACTATTAATCAGAATTTTAATAGATAGAAGGCAGTGTGATTTGTTGGTTGCTGCATGGAACTATGAAACGTGACATGACACATTTTATAAGCAAGTACATCAGAACCGTCTCCTCACAAAATACTCTCTCACAAAAGACAAGTAAGCAATGGATACTTCAATGACTTGGCAGCAAGAGAAGCACTGCATAAGTGCTATCACAAACTTTATAAACAAAAGCATCATCACCATTTCCAGCGGTTTGTGTGATGCTCGGTTTGCTTCAAGATTCAGTGCATGCTCGCAAAAAAACACCCGCTTCCTTAGTAAGAGTCATGAAAACGCACACATTTTTTTACCCAAATACAGCAAACAACTAGGAATAAACAGAAAAAAAATATATAGTATCATCTACCAGTAAAGCTAAAAAAAACTGAACATACACCAGTTAAAAGGAACCAATAGGACAATCATGCCCCCCATAAGCAAGGATGAATACTGTGCGAAGCATAACCATACAAGTGAGCATTTATATTCTAAACTAAATATATCAACAGAGGAGAGAACTAGAGGATATAAGAGGGCAAGTAAGGAATGTAGGGTGTTACTATAACCATGTTTTGCGATAACAATATTTTTCACTGATGAGGATGCTACCTCATCCCTTAAAGGGAGGAAGATATATTAGGATACTCATTTCCACAAGTGATGGATTTGTGGAATGGCTTTCATGAAGTAGTGTCATCTGAAACCATCCAAGTTTTGAAATCAAGGCTTGATAGGTACCTAGAGGAAACAGCATCAAAACTGAGTTGATGGTGGAAAGAGCTTGGTGGATCTAAGGTATTCTTTCTTCATACTTTCCCAGTTTGTATGCATGTATGTATGTATGTATGTATGTATTGTATGTATGTATGCATGCATGCATGCATGTATGTAATGTACAGGATTATGTGAACTTTAAATGTGGAACATCATTTTCTAAAGCTTTTCTTACAAAGATTGTTGAGGTTACCTTCAATTCATGATAATCGACTGCTCTGTCCTTATCTGTATCAAACAGATCAAAGGCTTCTTTAATTTCTTGTTTCTGTTCCTCAGTCAGTTCTCGTTTTTTCTTTCTTTTTATTTTGTCTGCTGCAAGTTCAGTCCTACAAGACATAAAGGAATAAACTGTAAGAAATGAAGAGTTAAGGGCACGGGACTTGTGCACTTAGGCACTAGAACTGCTGAAGCTGACTAGGTCATAAAGCAGCAGGTGTTTTCAAACCTTTCAGAGAGTTCAGAATCCAGCTGTTTTTCACTTTATTCAGTATTTACTAGGAATAAAACCTTACATGTAACATATACAATATTCATAAATATTAATGTGATTTGATAAAAAGTGTGTTCTTGCTTTTTGTGCCTTGTCTACTCCCCCCACATGAAACCTTGCAGGCCACCTGGTGCCCAAAAACCCCAGACTCAGAAACCCTGCCACAGAGTTAAACTCAATCTCGGGGAGAGGGTGGTTGGCCCAATGCATCAGAAGTTCCCCAATATATTCCGGTAGGATGGACCTCAGATGATAATTTGCATAGCCAGAGGTCAAAATTAGTTTACAAGGCCTGTACTTCTCCTTTGGGACCCTATACAGTCATGGTGGTGCCAGTGTTAACTTCCAAGTTCAAACAGGCACCACCACCAAAAACTGCCATGCACGATGGCCTGACTTGGCTGCCAGGGGAAGGAGTCACCCCAGTGACCAAGGTACAATAAGAAAAAATTACTCACCTTAGTAATTGCTTTTCTTCTCATGGAGTCTTGCTCTATTATAACAATAGCAGTCAGCCACTGCAGCTGAACTGCCCCGGAGAGGAAGGAGTTAACTCCAGAGGATCTGGAGTTCTACAGCTCGAGGGCGCTGTGCCAAAGGTCTATCTGGCCAGTTTCAAATGAAACTGTCAGATCTTCTGAAAGCTAACACTAACAACAAGTCTGTGTGGAAAGCTCTACACTAGCCAAATGGCTACCTACTAGTAGTAATAACAACAATATAAACAACAATAGAAACACCAATAACCGTAACAACAATGAATAATGGTATTATTATTATTAGTTTTCCCCTTGACAAGCACCATTAGGACCCCCCCCCAAGACTCAAGTCCAGGAAGGGGCCAATATATTACCTAAGCGAACAACCTAGTTCCCTAACCCTAAAAGAAAGAGGGTAAAGGAAAAACTACAATGGCATGACACAGTGCTTGCACTAATTTGCCACCCCTACCCAAGTAGAAGTTCTGAGAGGGGCAGGAGGAGGGTGGTTATAATATAGCAAGACTCCATGAGAAGAAAAGCAATTACTAAGGTGAGTAATTTTTTCTTCAAACACCATGAAGTCTTGCTATATTATAACAATAGCAGATTACACAGCAGTACCTCCATGGAGGAGGGTCAGGACCTACTTAGGAAATAGGCTCTGAAGCACAGCTGTATAAGTAAAGCATCTCTCCTGGACTGGACATCCGGAGAATAATGCTTGGTAAAGTGTGAACTGTCTTCCAGGTAGCAACTTGACAAATTTCCAGAATGGGAATGTCTCTAGCAGCCACTAGAGATGCAGCTGTACCCCTGGTGGGTAGGCCCTCAGTCCTGAGGGGTTCGCTACCTAGTTTTTGGTAACAAATTGGATACAGAGACAATCCACCTTGCAATTGTCCTCTTGTGGCAGGTTTCCCCCTGCAACCTCGCCATAAGTAAGGAAGAGTTGGAAGGATTGAACCTGTGACCCTTGGTCGTTCCAAATAGTAGCTAAGGCTCTTTTGACGTCCAAGCTGTGCAGTCTCCTCTCACCAAGAAGAATGCTCAGTGAAAAATACTGGGAGAGAGATGGATTGGTTCAGGTGGAAATCTGAAACCACCTTAGGCAAAAACTTTCTATTAGTCCTGAGGACTACCTTATCTCTGTGGAAGAAATAAAATCTTCACTGACAGAGGCCTGTAATTCACTTATCGTCTGGCAGAAGTGATAGCCACTAGGAAAACAGTTTTCCAAGTTAGATACTTGAGCTCTGCTGAGGACAGAGGCTCAAAGGGAGGTTGCATTAACTGAGCAATGCAAAACATTCAGGTCCCAGGCAGGAGCTGGTTCCCGAAAAGGGGGGTTAGTATGAAGTAACCCTTTAAAAAACTTGGAAAACACAGGGTGAGAAGAAAGAGAGGCAGGCTTCCCTGCTGACACAAAAGCAGAGACAGCTGCCAGATGAACCTTCAAGGTAGCTGGCCTAAGGCCTAGGGAATTTAAATGGACCAAATAGTCCAATAAAATGGGAAGATCAGAGGATTCTGGAATAATCTGCCTCTCAGCGCACCAGATGGAAAACCTCTTCCACTTAGAATTGTAAGTGGCCCTAGTGGAAGGCTTCCTTGAAGCCTTTAAAATATCCAGGACACCTGAGAAAGGTGTAAATCAGCAAATTCTAACTCCTCAAGAGCCAGGCCTTGAGATGGAGGTTTGAGGTCCGGATACCACACTCTCCCCTGTGCACAGGCCAGCAAGTCGTGGACTCTGGGCAGGCTCAGGGCAGGGTGGACTGTCAAGGACAGAAGCAGAGGGTACCAGGGCTGTCTGGCCCAATCTGGGGCAATCAGAATCACTTTGCAGGGTTGAGATCTGATTTTCACTAGTACCCTGAAAAGAAGAGGAAAGGGGAAAGGCATGGGAACTTCCTTTCCAGTCCAACAGAAAGGCGTCCAGGGGGACTGAGCCCAGCACTGGAGGCCTGCAACAAAATAGAGGAAGTTGGTGGTTGTCTGGGGCTGCGAAAAGATCTATCTGAGGGGTGCCCCATCTGGCAAAGACAGACCCCAGCACCTGTGGATTCAGAGCCCATTCGTGATGGCCCTGAGAAATTCTGCTGAGGGCATCCACCAGGACATTGTCCTTCCCTGGGAGGTGAACTGCTATCAGGGAGGTGTTCAGGGAGTAGGCCAGAGACCACAACTTCATTGCTTCGGTGCACAAGGCTGATGACCGAGTGCCCCCTTGCTTGTTGATGTACCACATTGTGGTGGTGTTATCTGTCCTGACTTGAACCACTTTGTTCTGGACAGAAACTGAAAATACCTGAAGAGCTAAAAAGACAGCTCTGAGTTCCAAAAGACTGATGTGGAGCAGAGATTCCTGAGGAGACCACTCCCTGAGTGGACAGGTCGTAAGTGAGCTCCCTACCCTAACAGGGAGGCATCCGTGGTGAGGGTGAGGGAGTGGGAAATGGAATGAAGGAACCCTTGTTTTAGATTGCTTGGTCCTGCCACCAGTGGAGGGCCAGGATCAGAGTTTGAGTCACTGGGACCAATTTGGAAAGGGGGTCCTTCCTTTGAGATCAATAGGCCCTCAAATGGAACTGAATGTCCCTCATCTGGAATCTTGCTCCTTGCACTACAGCTGTGGAAGCAGCCATGTGCCCCAGGAGTTTCAGAAAATGCCTTGCTGGTCGAGAGACTCGCAGGGTAAAGGAGGATGCCAGGGCAATGAGTCTGTCTACCCTGGCTAACTTTGTGTTCAATTCTGCACCTATGAAAGTTAGGACCTTAACTGGTTCCAGAACTGACTTTGGTAAATTTAGCAGGAATCCCAGGGAAGTGAGAAGCTGCTGGGTGACTTGCAAGTGGGATTTCACCTGATCTGGAGACTGACCCACAATGAGCCAGTCGTCCAGGTAGGGAAACACAGCAACCCCTTGCCTTCTTAAGTGAGCCACTACCACAGCTAGACATTTTGTGAATACCCTTGGCGCAGAGGTAAGGCCGAAGGCATTGCCCTGAACTGGTAGTGGCCTGAGGGCAGTTCAACCCGAGGTACTTTCGTGAGAAGGCCTGATCAGAACATGAAAATAGGCATCCTTGAGGTCCAGGGAAGCTAGCCAGTCCCTGGCCTTAGAGAAGGCAATATCATTGCCAGAGTCAACATTTTGAACTTTGGTTTCAAAAGATGCTTGTTCAGGTACCTTAAATCTAGAATGGGCCGCCATTCTCCTGTCTTTTTTGGGGTAAGAAAGTATCTTGAATATAGCCCTTGCCCTGATGGCAAGGAGGGACCCTTTCCACTGCTTTGCAGTCCAGAAAAGAAGAAACCTCTGCTTCCAAAGCAAGGGCTTCTGAAGGATTTGCAGGTGGAAAATGTCTGGCTCTCATCTTTGGAAACTGTTTGAAGCTGAGAACCAGACCCTGGCTTATTACCTCCAGAACCCATCTGTCCGAAGTTAAGGACAGCCAGTTCTGGCTGAAATAAGCCAACCTGCCCCACTGGTACAGGAGAATCAGCCCTGGGCACCCATCAGGGTGCCTGCTTGGCAAGCCTTAGGCTGAGGGAGGGGCAGTTTACTTGTGCCTGCGTCACCCTGCCTCTGAAGAAACCCCTCTGCGCCAAAAGCAGAGGCTTGAAGTGGTAAAAGGCCTGTGGAAAGGCCTGCCCCTACCTCTGGGAGCGTGCCTTTGTGGAGTGGCATGCCTCTCCTTAGCCTGGGCACTTTTGTAGGTAGTTCTGTATTCATCCATCTTTTCATATAGTTTTCTGTTTGTTCCCCAAACAGAGAATTTCCACTACAGGAAAATCCATAGCCTTTGACTGAGTATCCTGGGACAGATTAGTGCATCTGAGCCATGCCAACTCACGGAAAGCTACAGAAGTGGCCATGACCCTAGAGACATCATTAACATCAACAGCAGTATGAAATTGAACTTTAGAGGCTTCAATGCCATCAGCAGCCACCTGTTCCAACTCACTAGCCAGCTGGCCATGGGCCTGCTTGGCTAACTGCAATATTGTGTCCCATCTAGATTTCTGATATCTAGCTACATAAGCCATATAATTTGCCTGCCTGAGTCCCAAAGAAGCTGCCATATACTGTTTTTAGCCATGGCATCAATCTTCCTGGAATCCTTATCAGGAGGATGTGAGGCCAGGGGAATATTAGCCTTGTCACAGGCTGCAGCTGGTACCACACCTACATGACTACACTGTTCAGTGAGGAAGTCTGTATCAGAGCCTGACAAAGTATACCTTCTGTCCATTTTTTTTTTTTTTTTTTTTTTTATCTACAGGAGGGACAGAATGAGGATTTTTTAAAATCTTTGTTGTTTGCTTCCTAAATGACTTATGCAAAGGAATAGACAACCTCCTAGACTCTGGTACATCCATCATTTCTACATAATCAGGCTCCTCTTGCTCATCCACAGCCTCCTCTAAAGGAAGCTGGAGGTTTCTGCAACTTGTAAAACATAAAATGAGAAGGGACTCAGACAGAATAGGAGGAGATTCTAAGGTCTGTCTGGAGAAATGTCGGTTCAATGGGCACGTCCAGACCCTCCCAGCCACACATATATTGATCAAATTCCTCCTCCCCCTCCTGTGGTTCATAAAATTCCTCAACATCATACTCCTGAACCACTGGAACTGAACGAACCAACCTTTTACCAACTGTTGGTGGTTCGACAGGTCCCTGAGACAGTGACGGACAATCTGAATGGCTTTAGCTATCTCTGCAGCAGTTGGAGAGACAATTTTGGACTCCAAACCTACTGATTTCTTTGTCTTTTTAACTGGGACTGGTTCATCTGAACCAGCCTTTCTTTGCGAGAAGTCTAGCCTGGTCAGAGGGCACTCCTCTGGTCCAGTGGGTGCTGGACCGGGCTGGCATCAGTTCAGCGGACTTTTGGCCTCTCGTTCCTAGCCGGCCCAATCTCTTTCCAGGGTGGCTGCAGGAAATTTTACACACCTGGCAGTCTGACAGGAGGTGGTCAGCCCTCAGACAATAGACACAAGTGGTGTGTGGGTCAGCCTTGGCAAAGGCTTCCCCAGAACATCACAGTGTTGAAACCCAGTAGGCCGGTTTTCTTTTGGGTTTCTCAGACATAATGCCAGCCTATCCAAAAACTTGCCCTTTTGATGGCAGTGCCAGGCAAGACACCCTTATCGGGTTCCTAACACGTGTCACAGGTATTTGAAAACCTATTTAAAAACAGGTTTTTAGAACCGATAAGAACCGGAACCACACTCTAAAGCCCAACCAAACACTTCAAAGCGTTAAAATCAACAAACCGATCGGTTCAAAACCGAACCGATAATTGAATTTCCACAGACTTTAAATTTGTACTACGGTTTACAGATAGAGCTTTTAACCGAAATGCGGTAAAATAAATACTTTGCGGTTCAAATGAATCGAAAATACCGCTTGAACTGAGAATGAACCGAGCTGAAGGAGCTGATCTCCGGAGCGACTGTTCAGTGGAGCGGAGTAAAGAATCTGACAGTTTCATTTGAAACTGGCCAGATAGAGCTTTGGCACAGCGCCCTCGCGCTGTAGAACTCCAGATCCTCTGGAGTTAACTCCTTCCTCTCCGGGGCAGTTCAGCTGCAGTGGCTGACTGCTATTGTTATAATATAGCAAGACTTCATGGTGTTTGAAATACAAATGTGACTGCCAGATGTTTGTGTACACAAAGAAAAAATTTCTTACCTTTGGAAATTCTGTTCTCGGAGTTCCTCATATCCTTCCACCCCCGTCAGCTGGAACGGTAGGGTATTCACCCACATGCTAGCGCTCTGTACCACTAGTGTGAGGATGAATACCTCATGGTTAGAGTTGCCTGGGATTCAAGGATAAGAGGAAGATGGTGAACCATGGTTTTCACCCTCTAGAATAGTGGACTGCACCACCCACAAAGGTATAGATATGACATAGTATCAGTCACATGGCACTATACTATGCACAGACCACCATACCAGCTGCACTACCACCATATTTCCCCCATTTTTCCCTCTTTTAGGCCTGCTTCTGGTTCAGACTCAATCCTATTTTTTCATTAAGTTCTCCTGGTGGTCCAGTGGCTCCCTTCCCATTCTTGAGCCCTGCAGCAGTACCTGGCATCCAGTGGAATACCCCAACACATTGACAGTTCCAATCCCAACCTCCCTTGTGCTGCTTTTGATCAAGTGGTCCCATGATAATTTCTGTCCTCCACCAATAAATCAATTTTATTTTATACTGGAGAGTATGTGAGCAACAATGCCCATTTTCATAAACATCCACTTTAAACAGATAAAAAAACAGTACAAAACTGAACAAAGAAAACATTATACAGGAAAAATAAATAAATACAGAGGAATATATACAATAGAATATATAAACAAGCAGTACATTATATACAGAAGCGTGCCAACACCCAAGTCAGGCACATGTGACAGACACAGCAACAGCTAGCCCTTAGCAATTCTAAGGGCAAAGGGCATCAGTAAATTCTGCACTCAACACTGCAAAGGTCAAATTTCCGTGTGCATGGCAACCCCTGCCCCCTTCCCAGCATGGTAACAATGTCATCAGCAACTGCATGTAGCACAACGGAGCACAAGACAAAGCCCTGGAGCTATATGGTCACTGAAACCACTTAGTGTCAGTCTCCTGCAACTGTATGTGGAGCCCACAGTGCCTGACATGCTAAACCTTCCGATGTAAACTGTCCTTGGTAAAGAATGAGGGGACAAAAAATACAAAAGAAAACTTTACAGAAAATATTTAAAATTGCGTTTCATTATTTTATGGGGTCAAAATGAGTTTTGCAGCTACTGGCCAGCAGGGCTAAGGACTAGAAAAATACACTAGTCCCACTGGTGTACTTCTTGAAATTTTACCTTCTCCAATACAAGTCAGCAGCTAGTTAAAAGGAAATGTCACTAGCCAGATACAAAAATCTACCAGCAAATCTTGTCAGTAATTAAGTTTCCTAAAGGTATGAGTAGCTCTTTAAACACCTGTCAAGGAAAGAATGATTTAATCTGGGTTTTTGTTAGGACAATGCACATCAAAGTACTTTGCAAAGTGAGTTAGATACTAGCAGTGCAGGGACTGTATGCAGTAATTTGTAGCCATTATACACTTTTCTTTTCCATTCTGACTTTTATCCTCTGTGGGCCATATAGGCTCAAAACATTTCCATGTCCCATTTAAGGCCAGATTTACTTAAAAAACAAGTAAGAAAAAATTACTCACCTTAGTAATGTTGTTTCTTCTAATGGAGTCTTGCTATATTATGACAATTGCAGTTTGTCCCACCATAGAACTGCTCCGGAGGTGAAACAGTTAACTCCCATTCTAAGAATGGAACTTAGAGCACGAGCTCGGTTAGAGAAGCTCTGTCTGGGTTATTTCAAACCCAAACTGTCAGAACTTTACGAGCAAAAACTCACTAAGGTCTGTGTGGAAGCTGTAACCTACACTAGCCAACTGGCTACCTAAATATTAACACCTATTGCTGGTCCCAACACAAAGACTCAAGTCGGGGGACCAGAGTAATAATATAATATAAAATAAAACACCACACCCCAAAAACCCAAAGGGTGGAAAACATATAATGGGCATAACTAGTGCCCACCTAGGCTGCCACCCATACCCAAAGTAGAAGTTCTGAGAGGGGCAGGCTGGGGGAGGTCATAATATAGCAAGACTCCATTAGAAGAAACAACATTACTAAGGTGAGTAATTTTTCTTCAAACAACATAAGTCTTGCTATATTATGACAATGCAAACTACACAGCAGTACCTCCATGGAGGAGGGACAGAACCTACTTAGAGAATAGGCTCTGAAGCTGGCTCTGTTGCCAGGCGACATCTCTCCTGGCCTGGACATCCAGGGAGTAATGCTTGGTGAAAGTGTGTACCGCTTACCAGGTAGCAGCTTGACATATCTCTAAGATGAGGATGTCTCTGGCAGCAGCTAGAGGCGCGCTGTACCTCTGGTAGAATGAGCCCTCAGGCCAGAGGGGAACTCTCCCCAGTTTCTGATAACAAAATTGGATACAAGAGACAATCCACCTGGCAACTGATCTCTTAGTGGCAGGTCTCCTTTCCCGACCTCACCGTAAGTGAGAAAAAGCTGAGGGATTTGAACCTGTGACCCTTGGAATGCTCTATATAGTAACTTAGGGCCCCTCAACATCTAAACTGTGCAATCTCCTCTCACCAGAGGAAGAATGTTCAGTGAAAAACACTGGAAGGGAGCTAGATTGGTTAAGATGGAAATCTGAAACCACCTTAGGCAAAAACTTCCTGTTAGTCCTGAGGACTACCTTATCCCTGTGGAAAGAAATAAAGTCAGTTTCTACTAATAAGGGCTTACCAACTCTTGTCGCCTGGCAGAAGTGATAGCCACTAGGAAAACAGTTTTCCAAGTTAATACTTAAGCTCTGCAGAAGACAGAGGTTCAAAAGGGGTTGCATTAACTGGGCAATGCAAACATTAAGGTCCCAGGCAGGAGCCGGATCCTAAAAGGTGGATTAGTATGAAGTAATCCTCAAAAAACTTGGAAAATACAGGGTGAGCGGAAAGAGAGGAGGCTTTCCTGCTGAAACAAAAGCAGAGACAGCTGCCAAATGTACTTTCAGGGTAGCTGGTCTCAGGCCCAAAGAATTAAGATGGACCATATAGTCCAAAACAATGGGCAAATCAGCAGATTCCGGGAAATATGTTTCAGCACACCAAATGGAAAACCTTTTCCACTTAGAATTATCGTAGCCCTAGTGGAAGGCTTCCTAGAAGCCTTTAGGATTTCAAGAACACCCTGAGAAAGGTGTAGGTCAGCAATTCTAACTCCTCAAGAGCCAGGCCTTGAGGTTGAGGGATTTGAGGTTCGGATACCAAACTCTCCCTGGGCACAGGTTAACAGGTTGTGATTCCTGGGGAGACACAGGGAAGAAGGACTGTTAGGGACAGAAGGAGGGGTACCAGGGCTGCCTGGCCTAATCTGGGGCAATCAGAATCACCCTGCAAGGCTGGGATCTGATTTTGACTAGCACCTTGAATAGGAGAGGAAGGGAAAGGCATAAAAAACTTCCTTCCCAATCTAGGAGAAAGGCATCCAGGGGGACTGAGCCCAACACTGGGGGCCTGCAACAGAAAAGTGGAAGTTGGTGATTGTCTGGGGCTGCAAAAAGATCTATCTGAGGGGTGCCCCATCTGGCAAAAACTATCCCCAGTACTTGAGGATCCAGAGACCATTCGTGATGGCCCTGGGAAATCCTGCTGAGAGCATCTGCTAGGACATTGTCCTTTCCTGGAAGATGAACTGCTATGAGGGAAGTGTTCAGGGAATAGGCCAGAGACCACAACTTCATTGCCTCGGTGCACAAGGCCGAAGACCGAGTGCACCCCTGCTTGTTGATGTACCACATTGTTGTGGTGTTGTCTGTTCTGACTTGTACCTCTTTGTTCTGAACAGATGCAGAAAAAGCTTGAAGAGCTAAAAAGACAGCTCTGAGTTCCAGCAAATTGATGTGGAGCAGAGATTCCTGGGGGGACCAAACTCCCTGAGTGGAAAGGTCGCCCATGTGAGCTCCCCAACCCAGAAGGGAAGCATCTGTAGTGAGAGTCAAGTCGTGAGAAGGGGAAATGAAGGGGACCCCCGCTCTTAAATTGCTCTGATCCTGCCACCACTGGAGAGCTAGGATCAAGGTTAGAGTCACTGGGACCAACTTGGAAGGGGGTCTCTTCTGAGACCAAAAGGTTCTCAAGTGAAACTGAATGTCTCTCATCTGAAATCTGGCCCCTGCACAACAGCTGTGGATGCAGCCATGTGCCCCAGGAGCTGCAGAAAGTGTCTTGCTGGTCGAGAGACCTGCAGAGTGAAGGAAGAGGCCAGAGCCACTAAATTCCTTACCCTTTCTGGGGAAGAAAGGCTCTGGCTAGCTTTGTGTCCAATTCTGCCCCTATAAAGGTGAGTACCTGGACTGGTTCCAGAACAGACTTTGGTAGGTTTAGCAGAAAACCCAGGGAGGTGAGAAGCTGTGACCTGCAGGTGAGATTTACCTTACTTGGGGACTGGCCTACAATGAGCCAGTCGTCTAGATAGGGAAAACAGCAATCCTCTGCCTCCTTAAGTGGGCCACTGCCACTGCTAGACACTTTGTGAATACCCTGGGAGCAGAGGTAAGGTCAAGGGCATTGCTCTGAACTGGTAATGACCTGAGGGCAGTTCGAATCTGAGGTACTCGATGGGATCTTCTGATTAGGACATGGAAATAGGCATCCTTGAGGTCCAGGGAGGCTAGCCAGTCCCCTGGCCTTAGGGAAGGGTAAAATCATTGCCAGAGTTACTATTTTGAACTTTGGTTTCAAAGATGCTTGTTCAGATATCTGAGATCTAAAATGGGCCGCCATTCTCCTGTCTTTTGGGGTAAGGAAGTATCTAGAATACAGACCCTGCCCTGATGCAGGGAGGAACCCTTTCTACTGCTCTGAGAGCTAACTGAGGATGAGACCTCTGTTTCCAGAGCGAGGGTCTCTGAAGCACTTGCAGGTAGAAAAGTCTGCTTTCTCAACTTGGGAAACTTTTGAAGCTAAGAACCAGACCCTGGCTTATCTACTTCCAGAACCCACTTGTCTGAGGTTAAAGAAGCCCAATTCTGACTGAAGTAAGCCAGCCTGCCCCCCACTGGTACAGGAGAATCAGCCCTGGGCACCCCAACAGGGTGCCTGTTTCTGCAGGAGCTTTAGGCTGGGGGTGGGAGCAGGTCTGCCCACCCTCGTCTGCCCCTGCCTCTGAAGACCCCTCTTTACATAGGCAGAGGAGGCCTGAGTCTGGTAGAAGGCCTGTGAAAGGCCACCCTACCCCCTGGGGCATGCCTTTGAGGAGTGGCTTGCAGCTCTTTAGCCTGGGCACTCTTGTAAGTAGTCCTATATTCATCCATCTTCATGTAATTCTCTGTCTGCTCTCCAAACAGAGAATTTCCCCACAGGAAAATCCATAGCCTTAGTCTGGGTATCCTGTGACAAACTAGTACACCTGAGCCAGGCCAACCTCGAAAAGCTACAGATGTGGCCACGACCCTAGAGAAACATCATTAACATCCACAGCAGCATGAAACTGAACCTTAGAGGCTTCAATGCCATCAGCAGCCACCTGTTCTAGTTCACTAGCCAGCTAGCCATGGGCCTGCTTGGCCAATTGCATAACAGTATCCCATCTAGATTTCTGATACCTAGCTACATAAGCCACATAATTTGCTTGCCTGAGTCCCAGAGAGGCTGCCATATACTGTTTTTTTGCCATGGCATCAATCTTCCTGGAATCCTTGTCAGGAGGATGTGAAGCCAAGGGAATATTAGCTTTATCACAGGCAGCAGCCTGAACTACCTCAACATGACTGCATTGCTGAGAAAGGAATTCTGTATCAGGGCCTGACAATGTATACCTTCTGTCCATCTTTTTATCTACAGGAGGCACAGAATTAGGAGCTTTTAAAATTTTAATTGTTTGTTTCCTAAAAGACTTATGTAAAGGAATAGACAATCTCCTAGACTCTGGAATATCCATCATTTCTACAAAATCAGGCTCCTCTTGCTCATCCACAGCCTCTTCTAAAGGAAGCTGGAGGGTTTCAGCAACTTTTTTATAAAACATAAAATGAGATGGGGACTCAGACAGCATGGGGGAGATTCTAAAGGTCTGTCTGGGGAGATGTCCGGTTCAATGGGCACACCCAGACCTTCCCAGCCACATTCATACTGTTCATAATCCTCCTCCCCCTCCTCTGGTTCATAAAATTCCTCAATATCATAATCCTGAACCACTGGGACCGGACAAACCAACCTTTTACCAGATAGTGGTGGTTCGGACGGACCCTGAGACAGTGATTGGACAATTTGTATGGCTTTTGCTATCTCTGCAGCAGTTGGAGAAGGAATTTTGGACTCCAGACCTGCTGATTTTCTTGTTTTCTTTACTGGAATTGGTTCCTCAGAACCAGCTTTTCTTTTGCCCGAGGAAGTCTGGCCCTGGTCAGAGGGCACTCCCTCTGGTTCGGTTGGCACAGAACCGGGCTGGCCATCCGGGTCAGCGGACTTTTTGGCCTCTCGTTCCCTGAGCCTGCCCAATCTTTTTTCCAGGGTGGCTGCAGGGAAATTCTTACATACCTGGCAGTCTGACTGGAGGTGGTCAAACCCAGACAATAAACACATGTGGTGTGTGGGTCAGCCTTGGCAAGACTTCCCCACAAACATCACAGTGTTGAAACCAGTGGGCGTTTTTCTTTTGGGTTTCTCAGACATAATGCCAGCCTAACCAAAACTTGCCCTTTTAACGGGTAGTGCTAGGAGAAGACACTTTATCTGGTTCCTAACCGTGTCACGGGTATTGGAAAAAACGAATAAATCTGTTTTTTTAGAACCGATAAGAACCGGGAACCGCACTGTAAAATAGTAACTTTTAGTTTTAAATGAGTTTTAAACCCACTGATCGGTTCAAAACCGAACCGATAACTTACAAGTTCCACACAGACAAAACCTTCATTTACTTACAGTTACCACAGATAGAGCTTGAACCGAACGGTTTTGCGGTTAAAATAAAACTATTCTCGGTTAAATCCAACCGAGAAAACACTTTTTAAACTGAGAAATGAACCAAGCAGAAGGAGAAATCTCCGGAGCGACTGTTCACTGAGGCGGAGTAAAGAATCTTACAGTTCAGGTTTGAAATGACACAGATAGAGCTGCTCTCATGCCAAAATTCTATTTTGGAATGGTTTTAACCATTTCACTCCGGGGCAGTTCTAGAGCTGGAACAAACTGCTAATGTCTATAATATAGCAAGACTTCATGTTGTTTGAATAAGATTATTTATTAATTACTTATATATAGGATCTTTGTAAGACTGTACTGCTTCAGCAAATGCCAACTGAATAACTGAACTTGAATGGTATGGTACAGGTTTTTTTTTTTTTTTAAATCATCCTTTCTTGTCACGCGAAACTCGTAACAATGGATTTACTAGTTCACTAGTAACCTGAAGCACTCCACGCAAGAAAGCAGCAGCAAAGGCAAACAAGATGCTGGGATGCATATCTAGGGGGATCAGTAGCAGGAGAGAGGAGGTTATACTGCCCTTGTACAGGTCACTGGTAAAGCCGCGTCTGGAGTATGGAGTTCAGTACTGGTGCACACACCTCAAAAAGGACATTAAGCTGCTGGAGAAGGTCCAGAAAAGGACTACAAAGATGACAGGTGGTCAGCAGAGTAAGGCATACGAGAAAAGGTTGAGGGCACTGAACATGTACTTGGAAGGGGAGAGAGAGAGAGAGAGAGAGAGAGAAATATGATTGGGACCTACAAGTATTTGAAAGGGATAAATAAGGTTGATAAGGACAGTCTCTTTAAGCTGAGTGGCAACCATAACACGAGACGGCACAGTCTTAAGCTGGAGGGTGGGAGGTTTAGGAGGGAGGTCTGGAAGCACTTCTTCACAGAGAGGGTGGTCAACACTTGGAATGCACTGCCAGAAAAGGTAATCTCATTGAAGACAGTAGGCAGCTTGAAGAGAGGCTGGGGAAGGTATAGGGGGAGGGCAAGGGTCATGGGTAGGGAGGACGGGAGGAGTGGGGAGAGGGGGCAGGGACAGCAGCTCAAGCTGTGGACCCTGCAACATGAGCAGACTTGACAGACCAAATGGCCTCCTTCTGCTGGCTTCTTCGTATGTTCGTATGTTAAATGAGGCACTGTAAATACAGGTTACTCACCTGTAACAGAAGTTCTAGGAATGGTATATGTTGTTCATCCACACTGTCTGGCAAGTATCCTTGCCGCTTTAAATCTTGCCGGAAGGTCTTCAAGCTGGCTCCTCCCACCCATCCGGGTGGTAAAACTCTCGGCTCCGCCCCATGACGCCAGATCTGGCCCGCTGGAAGCTCAGGTTGTGCGTCGAAGCCGGGGAGGTCGGGTGGGTCGTGTGGATGAACAACATATACCATTCCTAGAACTCCTGTTACAGGTGAGTAACCTGTATTTCTAGGGACATGGATATGTTGTTCATCCACACTGTCTGGCAGCCTCCTAGCAGTTCTCCGGGAGGAGGGAGGCAAGGCGTGCACCCCCTACTTAGGGAATAAAGACTGAAGAACCGAGGCCCCAAAACCAGCATCCCGGCGTGACTCAAGGTCGATGTGGTAATGGGTGATGAAGGTGTGTGCTGACTTCCAGGTAGCAGCCCTGCAGATATCCTGGATAGGGACGTCCCTGGAAGCAGCCACCGATGCAGCAGTATGGCGGGTAGAATGAGCTCTTATCCCTCTGGGAGGCTCCATGCCCGCCAACTTATAGCAGAGATCTATGCAGGAGGTGACCCACCTGCTTATCGTCCGCTTGGCTGCAGGTCTGCCAGGTGCGGCTTCAGCGTAGGTGACAAACAGCTGGCGAACCTCTCCCCGAATTTCAGCCATGCGCTCCTTATAATAAGCGAGCGCCCTATGGAGCCTGTATTCGGCCTCCGAGGTGTGATTGGGGTAGAACACCGGCAGAGTCAACATCTGGTAAAGGTGAAACTCCGACATCACCTTCGGAAGGAATTTCGGGTGGGGGCGCAGGACAACCTTGTCCCTGTGGAAGACCAGGTAAGGAGACTTGATGCAGAGCGCCTGGAGCTCTCCCATCCTTCTGGCTGACGAGATAGCCACCAAGAAGGCGGTCTTCCACGACAGGTGAGAGAGTTCACACCTGTGCATTGGTTCGAATGGCTTGCCCATGAGCTTTGCCAGTACTAGCAGTAAATCCCAGGAGGTGGAGGTTCTACTTGCGAGGAAATGTGATCAAGGCCTTTGAAAGCGCCAGACCACCTTCTGCGCCACCGACTGCTCCCCGGCCCGCGCACGATAAGCAGAGATGGCTGCCAGGTGCACCCTTAGGGTCGTCGACCTAAGCCCTTGACGAGAAAGGGACCATAAATAGTCCAAGATGCTTGCCAAGAAACAGGAGGAAGGGTCCAAGCCCTTGCCCTGACACCAAATGGAAAATCTCTTCCATTTGAAGGCATAGCATTTCCTGGTCGACTCCTTATGGGACGCCTCAACTACATTGAGGACCTCGTCAGAAAGACCCAAGGCCTGGAACTCTAGCCGCTCAGGAACCAGGCCGTCAGCTGCAGGGATTGAAGGTCCGTATGGAACACCTTCCCCTGATTGACTGAGAGCAGGTCCGGGCGAGCTGGAAGCTGCCTGGGAAGCCTGGAGCGGAGGCTGAGGAGATCTGGGTACCAGAACTGGCGGGGCCAGTCTGGGGCTATCAGAATCACCTGCGCCTTGTCCCTCCTTGCTTTGAGAAGCACCTTGTGTATCAAGGGAAATGGGGGGAAGGCGTAGAAGAGGCCGGGGTCCACGGCCTCGAGAAGGCATCCCCCTGCAGCGAGCCCTGCTGAGGCGGGCATGGAACAGCCTCAGCTTCGCGTTCTCCTGGAGGCAAACAGGTCCACCTGAGGTGTGCCCCAATGGGAGAACAGATCTTGTACTACCTCCGGCAGGAGAGACCACTCGTGGGATGCAGCCCCTATCCGGCTCAGGGCATCGGCCAGGGTGTTGGAGGCTCCTGCCACATGAATGGCTAGGAGATCCGCCTCCAAGTTAGCATGCAGAGTGACCAAATGCGGAGCTTCCTTGCATAGAAGCATGGAGGCGGCGTCCCCCCCTGGCAGTTTAGATAGTACATAGTGTGGTATTGTCGTCTGGACTCGGACCACTGACCCGGAGAAAGCGGAGAAAAGGCGGTGAGAGCTAGGCGGACCGCTCGGGCTCCAGCAGGTTGATGTGGCATCGGGACTCCCGAGGACCAGAGGCCGTGCGCCAGTGTTCCCCAGATGGGCACCCCAACCCATCAGAGAGGCATCGGTCGATAGAGCACCGTCGGCTCGGGCGGACAAGCGGGATGCCCTCCTGCAGATGAACTGGAGCGGTCCACCACCGAGGCGTTCCACATCCCATGGTCACTGTCACTAGCTGGTCCAATGGATGCATGGCGTTGTGACCACTGGCTGGCCAGTCCCCACTGAAGAGCGCATGTGCCAGGCGTGCCCAGGACCATGCTGGTACAGGCCGCCATGAGACCCAGGAGGCGCGGAAGTCCCGGGCAGGCGCGATTGCCCAACCAGAAATGATTGGGCAAAGGAGGTAGAACCTCGGCCCTGTCCGCGGGGCCGTGCTCTGGCTCGAAGAGAGTAGAGCTCTGCCCCGATGAAAAGAATCACCTGCTTTGGCTCGAGTTCCGACTTGGCCTCGTTGATGAGGAGGCCGACCTGAGAGCAAACCTGGAGGGCCAGATCTCTGGACCGCTCCACCTCCTGTCTGGAGGGGGCTGCTATCAGCCAATCTTCCAGGTAAGGGTACACCCGGACCCCTCAGCGCCGCAGGAAAGCTGTCACCACTGCTATGCATTTGGTGAAGACCCTGGGAGCTGGAGACAGGCCGAAGGGCATGGCTCGGGAACTCGAAGGATCCCTCCGCTCGAAAGCGGAGGAATCTCGATGTGACGAGACGGATAGGGGCGTGAAAGAATCGTCCTGCAGGTCCAGAGAACAGAACCACACGCGGGTTCCAGGGCGGTATTATCTGAGCCAGAGTGACCATCCTGAAGGTTGAGACCTTAGGAACTTGTTTAGGTCGTGTGGAGTCGAGAATGGGCGCAACCCCGTCCGTTGGAACCAGGAAGTACCTGGACACAAACCCCAGGTCTGAGGGAGGGTCCGCCACCTCCTGATCACCTCCTTTTGGAGGAGGAGGCGATGTCGGCTCGGCGAGCCAACAGTGAGGCTCACGGACCCCAGTGCGGCAGCTCTGAAGGGCGGGGCCTGCTCGAACTCAGAGGCAGGCCTTTTCCACCACCTCCAAACACCCACCTGTCCGTGGTAATAACGGACCAGGCGGAAAAGTGGCCAGGCCGCCCCCAGGGGGAACCTGAGTGAGGTGACTGGGTTGGGCGACACCCTCAGCCCGTCACTGGGAAGGCTTGGAGAAGGGGCCGGCCGAGGGACCTCCTGGGCCTTTACCTCCCTACTTTCTGTTGGAGGAAGCCCCGGGCTTGGGTTTGGGATGCCAAGCCCGAGCCTGCTGGCCCTGACGTTGCTGGGCCGGACGTGCCGCGGGCGCAGAAGGACGAAAGGGCTTAGGCTGTGGTTTGCGGCCTTTGTCCTGAGCGGATGAGACCTAGTCCAAGGTAGCATTTGACTTCTCGATCCTCTGCAGGTGACCTTCCACCCCAGGGCTGAAGAGGTTGGTCCCCAAGAAGGGGACATCCGCCAACTTGTGCTGGGTATCCGAAGTGAAGGTGGATATCCTCAGCCAAGCCCGACGACGCATAGCCACTGCGGCCGCCACAGACCTGGCACATGAGTCCCCAATGTCCAAAGCAGTCTGAAGCTGCTGTTTGGCCCTGCCCTGGTCGCACCTGCCTAACCGTGGTCTGCAGATCCGGCGGGAAGATGAGGGCGACCTCGTCAGGAGCCCAACAGGGCATGAGAAATGTGCCATGAGGGCGGCCGAACTGGCCTGGCGAAGGCGAGGAGGGCATAGCGTAGACTTTTACGCCCGGCATAGTCAATTTCTTGGACTCCTTGTCGGAAGGTTTGTCCCATCCCTAGCGTTCCGGCACGCTGACGCTGTCGTTCCTCGGCCGGTGTTCCAAAAAAACTGGACAAGGAACCGGTGGGGACCGCATACTTCTGGCCATCCTGGCCAAAGGCACAGGGCAGGAAGCAGGCGCTGCCAGGCTCAGGCCGGGCCCACTATGGCCTCGGCCACGGAAAGAGCCTCCGTGAGAATCCCTCGGTCCAGAATCTCCGTGAGGGATACCTGGCCCGCTTAGAAGCAGGTTCGAGCTTCATCCCGGTGGACTCCGAGATGGTGAAGCAATCAGGAAGGACGAGGGCTATCGTCCACCGACTGTCCTCCTGAGGACTCCAAGTCCATACGCTTGGAGAAAGGGAGGATCGTCTTCGGACTCGGAAGAGTCCTCAAAACTGCTGCCTCGGGCCTGAGCCACCCTCCACCTGCCGAGGTCGATTGGGAGTGAGGGTGACAGACAGCCTATGGGGCAGTCCCTGAGCCGACCGAGAATTCTTGGTCGGAGCCCCAACTAACGGCTGTGGAGGTGGAGGTTCCACCGCAATCGGTGGGGCAGCTGGTTCTGGCTGAACAACCGGCCTGGGAACAGGCTCCTCGGATGAAACGAGGGGTTGTTTCGGCCGCTCTGGTGACAGCCACTTAATGGCCGGGGAAGGCGACGGCGTCGGCTTATTCCCGGTCAGAAGAAGCTGTTGCCACATGAGGTCCTCATATCGTCGGCGCAACTTACGTCGAAGCCTCCCCTCGTCCGAGGAGGAGGAAGAGGACGAGCGGCGGCGCCGCTTGCCGCTGTGCGGAGACCGAGACCGCCTATGATGGCGGGATCGGCTGGACATGAAGAAGTCGAGACCGAGAACCTCGGCTTTCCGAGGCGGTGCGGGAAGTGTCGTGGGGAACCGGCATTCCCCTCGGTTCGAAGGGTTCAACCGAAGGCTCCGGAACCGGAGGCACAGACAAGCCAACGGGGTCCTCAACTCCCACCGGGGGAACCGGGGAGAGGGAATTCTCTGCTTCTTCTGCCGACAACCCATCCAACAGGTCGAGAAAAATCTCAACCGCGTCGACGGAGTCTCGGTCCAACTGGCCTGGCAGGGGACACCGTGAGACCAGTGGCGAAGCAGGCGGTCGGCCAGTCGTCGGCCGACAACTCGGGGAGAGGGATCTTTCCCGCTCCCAAGAGCGTCGATGGTGGGACTTACCCTTGCTCTTTTTGGACTGAGAGAACGGTCCAGCAGAAGTCGGTCCCTCACCTTTAGTAGAGAGGGTCAAACAAAGCTCCTTAAAAGAAGCTGAATAAGAGGCACCAAGAGAGAGTGGGACAAATGCCGCAGCCGAGGTAGAAGCGGCCCGCGCCGCCTCCTCTTCGAGGGCGATCATCTGCTCGAGCTGATCCGCCGAGCCCACCGCCGCGGAAACTGCCGACCGGGCCTCTTTTGACTTCACCGGAGGAAAACGCTCCTCGGGACGCTCCAGTTGTAAACGGGCAGCACAGTCTTCGAGGACGTAGGCCGAAAAGGAAGAGCACAGGTCGTGCTCCAGGCCTAGACAGCAGATGCACGTGGAATGCGGATCCATCCGAGACATCTTCTGCCCGCAAGGGCATCTCCGGGAAACCAGGAGTCGATCTGTCCATCACAGCCGCGAGGGAGAGAAGACCGAAGTCTTTTAAGCAAAAAACTTTTAATTTCGAAAATTCGAAGAATTAGGAACCAGTCTTATACGCAGAGCGTTAAGGAGGGAACCTGAGCTTCCAAGTGGTAAGGAAGATCTGGCGTCATGGGGCGGAGCCGAGAGTTTTACCACCCGGGTGGGTGGGAGGAGCCAGTTTGAAGACCTTCCGGCAAGATTTAAAGCGGCAAGGATACCTGCCAGACAGTGTGGATGAACAACATATCCATGTCCCTAGAAACTGGGATTAGGATTTGCCTTTAGGATTGTACAAAATAAAAATCGGGTCCCTCCCACATATTTGGCTTCCACGTTTGGACTACGGTAATGTAACCCCCCCCCCACACAAATGGGGATTCCTGAAAAGTCTTCATTGAGCTTGCCTAAATGCTCACTGCCAGGCTGGTGTTCTGTGTTTTAGCAGTTTAAATGTATTGCCAGAGTGCCTGTATACCCTCTGTGTACTGTCTCTTTAAGAGCTGCCTGGATTGCAGTTATAATTAATCTGGGAGGGGGCTGAGTGTTTCTGTGCTCGAGCCCCGCACGGGCTGCCAGATAATTGCTCCGTTCTGCCATCGCTATTTGCCCAGAGGGAGCTCTGTTATAAGATGTGCTTATTTGCTGAATATCTATTAGAGTGATAATAATATTGCAGTTTGTTCTAACCTGTTTTCTTTGCAGCAAGGACTGTTCTGTTTATCTCAACCAACTTGGCCCGGGACTGTCAGAATGAGCCAATCAGTACTGCTGGGACTTTAAAATGGAGCCTACCTACAGGGGCTTGGTGGGGTCAAAACTTGTAGGAATTGCAGTTTTTGCATTTTGGCGCCTAAATGAACCTGAAGGGGGAGCCCTTGTTGTGACAGACAAATCAGCCAACCGAACCTTTTGGATCTTGGGGAAATTCCCAGACTGCTTGCAGTTTTCGGTTAGTGCTGAGTTGGGAAGTGAAACGAGTAACAGCTCAAGAGATTTGAGCAGCAGTTCTGTGTAGTTTTGCGTGGAAGAACTGTGAAAGGGCTGAGTTTTGGCCTGCCTGCTGTCCCTGAGAGGGAAAAAGAGAGTTTATTCAGACTGAATCCGAGTTGTGAGGACTATTTAAGCCACAGGACTGTGACCAGGCTTTAACCTGAAGACCGAAGATTTGCTGAATGTGATCGGCCTGTCAGGATTTCTAGCCACCTCTGAACTCCCGGTTTGTGCCGAGACTCTAATTGCGACTGGATAACAATCTGCCTGGTATAGTGGAATTTCTTACATGTAAATGTGCTGTGTGCTGTTAGTGGGTCGTGATTTGGTTCCCCACTGTGTGTGTTGAACTGTGTTCTGCTCGCTGGAGGCTGCATCCAGCTCAAATGGATTGAATCCGAATTCACTGCCATTTCGTCTGGGCCTTGCCATACTGGCCCAGCCGGACTACCCACTGCACGGAGAAAGCCATCGACGAGAGGCCTGCCTGGGGATCAGCCCCCTGCTCAACGCCTGAACAGGAGCAAAGCCTCAGTGACTCGTGTGGGCCCTGCTTCTCCTGGCACTCCAGCTCAACAACCTGCAGTCTCAATTTCGTCCTGCCTGTATCCTGCATTGGGTTTCATGAGTAAACAACAGGGTAGCTCACTGCAACAACAGCTAAATCTAAAGTGTTGTTATCAGATTGTCTTGTTGCTTTTTCTTTCACAAACTGAGCCCTCCAGCTCCGGATTACAAGTAGTGTGTGTTGTGCATGTTGCTTTCTTCCATCACAGGGCCCCAACTACCTGCAACGTTCCTGGCTAGCCCACCATTTTCCTACCTGGATACCCAGAGTGTGTGATTGTGTGGGGACTTAAAGCGCATGCATACCTGTTAGATTAATATAGCCTTTAAGCCAATCAACCTGATTACGCCCCTTCCTTGTTCAAGTCCCCTGAATAAATCAGATTTTTTGCTGCATTTAACCTGACTGTGGTTCCAGTTTGTGCCAGGAGTACTGTACTATTGCTATTTACTGTGCATGACCTTGCTTTACAGGCGTTCCCAGGGTCGAGCCAGAGGAACCAGCCCTGGTGGTAAGTGCAAACAGTGTGAGTACTGGTATGGTGTACAAGGGGTACTATGAAAGTGATTATCGTATATAGCTCAGGCCACTAGAAGGGAAAGAAGGGGGTTACAGTGTCCCAGAGGGCTGTGCCCAGGTTAGTTTGACCACTACCAACCCGGACCTCCGGGTGAAGGCACCCGTTTCAGAACTCAGGCCCCTTAACCTGCTACTAGCCGCGCAGGCAGGGGTAGTATCCCTTGGGATAGCGCCACCTAGGGGTTACATTAACATAAGCCAGATTATTCTACTCACTCCTTCTTCCACCACACCTGCCCAGTTCAGGCCAGCACACCCAGCCCCATCACCCGCCTTCTCCAGGACTTGTCTCACAATGTCCCCTTCCCACTGGTAGGGTTTTTCCCTCCTTGCCACCATGACCTGGACAGTAAGGGGCGAGATACAGGAGCCATGGACAGCAGTGTGGGGCCTGAAGGATGCTGGGCCTTCTTCCTACTGCAGTTGGTGGTGCTTCCTACTCCATTATCTCCCTGGATCCCCAAGACCGCATGCAACTGTGTGTGTTGGGAAGGGGAATGCATGCCATGGTTATGTGCAGCATGCCTCTGTCATGACAGTAAACTCCCCAGCCCACATGCAGGGACCACTGCCACACCAGAGCATGCCACCTCCCTCCTTCCCCTGGCTATGACATGCTGCCATCAGTAGCTCTAATTCTCAGCCTGGCCAGCCAACTGCTGGCTCCTGAATCTGGGTTGCCAACATGGAAACATGTCACACTTCCACTGGGCCATCAGGCAGCACCTTCGCCATTACGGTGGGGGACAGGAAAGAGGAGGGTAGATTGGAGTTGTGGGGTCCAGGAGATGCCCTGGGGTGAAATGGAGTCATGATAGAGGTTATCCTTGTCTTGTCCCCATACCCAAGGGCTCTGACATTAGTGGGAAGGTGCCAAGGTCTTCCACCAACAGCTCATCCTACCTTGGCGGTGTTATGCAATGCCAGATCTATTAAAACAAGACAGCTATTATAGATAATCTTGTTGGAACAACTGATCTGGCTTGCATCACTGAGACCTGGCTGGATGAAAATGCAGGCCCTGTATTGGCCTCGGCAACTCCAGCCAGGTTCTCTGTGATACACCGTCCAAGGTCAGATCATGGGGCGGGGGTGTGGCCATTATGTTTAAGACTGAGCTGGGCGTTGTGGATGTGCCATTGGGAAGTACTAGATCCTTCGAATATATCCTGGGAGAGGGTGTAGGTTGCAGGATTCTCCTCGTCTACCGTCCACCAGGAGACGGAGGAGAATTCCTGCAGGAGATCAGACTTCATCGTCGACATGGTGCTGAGGTTCCCCAGATGGATAGTTCTGGGGGACTTCAATGCCTGGGTCGAGGATTAACTCTTGCATTTTGGTCAAAATCTACTCCAGCTGATGACAACGCTGGGCCTTACACAGGTAGTGACCTACTTGACCCATGTAGGGGGTCACTCATTGGATCTGATCTTTCTTTTGGGTATGGAGATTGCTGATTTGGGGGTGGAACCAGTCAGCTGGTCTGACCATCACACCATAAGGTTCAGCTCTGGGGCCCCCCAATAGGTCTGCCCCTATGGAGATGGTTCAGTACCGCCCTTTAAAGGGGGTTAACTCTAGTGACCTATCTGCAGTACTGGACCTATCAGGCTTGTCGGGTGATTGCATGAGTCCAGATGATCTCGTACTAGCCTATAATAAGGCTGTGGGAGATGCTCTGGACAAGATTGCACCTGTTCGTGTTCGGCCTCTCACCTTTCGCCCAAGGAGCCCTTGGTTTGCTGGCTCCTTGAAGGAGTTGAGGCGAGTTGGCCAAAGGATGGAGAGAGCCTGGTGGAAGTAAGGCCATGATGCTGGCAGGTTTAGGCTGATGGCACATTATGATGGCTATCAATCAGAAATCACCTGTAAAAAGGCAGAATTCCTGTCAAGGGAGATTCTGCCGCACAGAATCGACCGGCTCAGCTCTTCTGGACTGTTGACAGATTGGATTGCACAATCTGTCTCCAGCCCAGAAAAACTTCTTCTCAGCTGAGATGCGAGGAGTTCGCTCGATTCTTTGCAGATAAGGTTGCCAGCATCAGGTCTGGCATCGGTCCGACCTCTCCTATGAGAGATTGCAGTGGTCAACAGGAAGTGGCATGCACTCTGTCTACCTGGTCAGATTTTCACCGGCCGGAGTTCACTGACATTGTGAAGGTCGTTCAAACATTGTGCCCAACCAGCTGTAGTTTGGATCTGGGCCCTACACCCCTTTTAGTGGGATGTGTAGATGTTATCTGCCCGATCCTTGCCGACATTGTCTGGAAGTCCTTGGAGAGGGGGGTCATTTCTGACCCCCTCAAGGAGGCGGTTGTTCGACCACTCCTTAAAATAAACCTCCTTGGATCCAAACTGTCTAGCCAACTACCGGCCTATCTCTAACCGGCCATTTGTTGGTAAGGTTATTGAAAAGTAGATTGCGTTGCAACTGGATGATCATCTTACAACTCACAATGTCTATGATACTCTCCAGTCTGGTTTTAGGAAGAAGCATAGCACAGAGACTGCTCTTGTCCGGGTACTGAATGACCTCCTAATGGCCAGAGATCAAAAGGCACGTACCATTCTGGTCCTTTTTGATCTCTCTGCTGCATTTGATACTGTAGACCATGGTGTGCTGCTGGAGCGTCTGCGGCTTTTTTGTGGGCTGTCTGGTACAGTCCTTTAATGGTTACATTCATACCTCACGTGCAGATTTCAGAGAGTTGCCACTGGAATTTATTCCTCTGGTGTTCACTCCCTGCCTTGTGGGGTGCCGAAGGGTTCCATTCTGGCCCCCATGTTGTTTTCAGTGTAAATGCGGCCATTGGAAGATATCATCAGGCGATACAGTCTGAGTTTTCACTGCTATGCAGATGATACTCAGCTGTATATGTCCTTTCTGCCCGGACAGAATGATGCACTCTCCATTCTAAATAACTGCCTTACTAAGATCAGATCCTGGATGAGTTCCAGCTAGCTGAGACTGAATCCAGATAAGACTGAAGTGCTGGTAGTGGACCCAGGTCATCCAGGGGAGGTTTGGGGGCTGGACAACCGTCAGGCTTGTTACTTGGTGGTATGTCGCTCACTACCTCAGACCGGGTGTGTAACCTGGGCATTATTTTTGATGATGGTCTGACTCTAAAATCCCAGGTGTCAGCTGTTTTCAAATCATCTTTTACCATCTGAGGAATATGGCCCAGGTGAAACACCTGGTTCCTCCAGATGATCTTCCAACACTGGTCCATGCCTTTGTCACTACCCATCTTGATTACTGCAACTCCCTCTACCAAGGGCTACCAGGGGTTGATATCCGCCACCTGCAGCTGGCACAGAATGCAGCGGCCAGGCTTCTGACTGGGACTTCTAGAACCAGTCATATTACACCTGTGCTCCACGAGCTGCACTGACTGCCTGTCCAGTGGCAGATCACCTTTAAGGTTGGCTTGCTAACCTTTAAAGTCCTACATGATCAGAGACCAGGTTACCTGCAAGATCTCCTGGTACCCTACTGCCCCCTCCGTCTGCTTCAATCAACCGACGAAGGATTGCTGGAGATTCCCAGGGTACGACTGAAGACATCTGGTTCTCGTGCCTTCTCTTTTTCAGCTCCAACCCTGTGGAATTCTCTACCTCATCGGTTAAGAGAATGCCCAACCGTCGGTAGATTTAAAACTGAGTTAAAAATGTATTTATTTAATTTAGCCTTCCCTAGTTATGGATGATCTGTTTTAATGCTTTTGTTTTTAATTCTATTTATATTTGATGTATTTGGTTTTATGTAAAGCGCCTTGGTTTTGAAAGGCGCTATAAAAATAAAGTTGATTTGATTATCCACTTACCAGCCACACACAGAGATGCTGGCATTAAAACATGTTTTAGAGATGAGGGATGCTGGGCAGGCCATCAAAATAATCCTCATCTCTTACGAAAAGTGGCATAGGATCCCCTTTACTCTCTCAAGGACATTCACCAGAGGTGGACAGAAAGGACCATAGTAACATCTCATCTGATGGAAGGCACCTCCAACAGGGCAGCACCTCCCTATTATAAAATGGCATAAATAAATAAAGCTATCTGATTTGAAACACAGAAACAAAGAATAACATAGTAACACAGTAATTGACGGCAGATAAGGACCAATAGGCCCACCTAGTCTGCCCATGTTCCCTGCCTGTATCAGCAGCTGCTGACCCTGCTTGGTCACTGGCTTTTGCCTCCCTTTCCCACCACTAGGGTTCCCTTATGCCTATCCTATGCATGTCTGAATCCCCCACTGTGCTAGCTCCCACTACCTCCTGGGGTAGATTATTCCATGCATCCACTACTCTTTCAGTGAAGAAAATGTCCTCACATTCCCCTTTATCCTCCCCCCAATCTCATATCATGCCCCCTGGTCCTTGTACAGTTCCTATACTGAAAGATGTCATCCACCAACACTTCTGGTGCCTCCCCTGTATTGAGTGACTCATTAAACAGGGCTGCTAGTGGTGTTGCTAGCTCCTTCCGAAGTTCCTTCAGTATCCTGGGGAGTATACCATCTGGTCCCATCGCTTTATCCACCCTTAGTTTTGTGAGTTCCACCAGGACTCTCTCCTCTATAAATGGACTGGTGTTAGCCTCCCTCCCTCCCCAGTGCGTCTGTTGTCCAGTTGTGGTCCCTGTCCCTCCCCCTCCTCAGTGAATACTGAGCAGAAGTATTCATTCAGTATAGATGCTTCATCTAGGTCCCCCTCCACACACACCCCTTCCTCCCTTCCAAGTCTTACAATTCCATCCCGGCCTTCCTCTTTTCGCTGATGCACCTATGAAAAGTCTTGTCTCCTTTCTTTATTCTCTGTGCTAATCTGGCTTCTGTTTTTGCCTTTGCACTCCTTACTGCCTTTCCCGCCTCCCTCTGCCTCTCTAGGTACACCACCCTGTCCTCTTCCCTCTGTGACTCCTTGTATTTTATGAAAGTCACCTTTTTGTCCCTAACTTTCCCTGCCACCTCCCTTGAGAACCACAGTGGTTTGCTCGTTCTTTTTCTCCACCTTTCTCTGCCTAATACACTTATCTGTCACCTCCGCTGACTTCTTTTAGGTGTGCCCACTGCTCCTCAACCCCCCCCCCCAACCTGCCTCTTTTCTTGCCAGGGCTTCTTTTGATCCCCTTCCCCATCCTTGCAAAATCCACCCTCCTGAAATCCAGAACCCTTGCCCTTGTGTGGCCCGCCTGTGTTGCTATACCTGCCTTAAACCACACTGTATGGTGGTCACTGGACCCCAGGTGACCATCTACCCAGACTTCTGTAATTCTGTCCCAGTTGGTCTGTACAAGGTCCAGAACTGCCTCATCCCTGGTGGGATCATGCACCAACTGCCCAAGTCCTGCCCCTGCAAGGCCTCTATGATGTCTCTGTTCCTGGCTGAGGCTGCTGCCGGGATGGTCCAGTCCACGTCTGGCATGTTAAAAATCACCCAGCAGCAGTACCTCCCCCTTAGCTGCCATCCATGTATTTCCTCCACTAGTTCCCCATCAACCTCCTCCCTCTGCACTGGAGGCCTGTAGATCACACCCATGCAAATTCCTGTGCCACTGCCTGGCTCAAGGGTGACCCACAGTGCCTCGGCCTCCCCGTCTACCCTGAACCTCTGTTGATTTAATATCTTCCCTGACGTAAAGGGCCACCCCCCCCTTTTTTCTCCTCCCTATCCCTCCTGAACAGAGCATACTCTGGTGCGTTCACCTCCCAGTCATGCATTCCAGTGTACCACATCTCCGTTACTGCCACCACATCCAGGTTTGCCTCTGCCATCAAGGCCGTCAGATCTGGGATTTTATTTCCCCAGACTGCGGGCATTTGCAGACATGGCTGTCCATGTTTCACTGCCTGCCCACCCCTTGTAATTTTGCTATTGCCTTCCTGTCCCCTCTTTCCAAGTCTGGTTGATTTCTTCTTCTGCCCCCCCTACCGCCTCCATACCCCTTTTGTCAAGATCAGAAATATTTGTCAACAGAATTTGCAGGCAGATAAGGACAGCTTGGCCCACCCATTTTTCCCTGCCAACAGTATAACCGCAGATGCCTATACCATGCATTATTTTTTTTTAATTTAATAAACTGTATGGAAAAAATTTCTCAGTTTAACACCACAACAAGCAATAATGTGAAAGCACTGAACATTATTCACAAATAAAATACCCTCCCCACCCATCCCAATCCCCACCCCAGAAACAAACCTTGCGGTGCAGTAACAGAACACACAATCTGAGAAACAGACACTATCACATACCGCATACAATATAATTACATTGCTAGGGTGGACAGCCAGGCATCCAAGGGGCCCCGCCGGCTAATTTATGTTTGACAGCGATTCTGCATGGAAGCTATGGCATGCTTTATATGCAGTACCTCAAATATTTCCTTATACAACCACAGAAATGAAAAGATGTCTTCATCCATCCAATGCCACAGTAAAAACGTCTTGATTACCATGGTAATCAAAGCAAAATGATAGCACCTGGCACCCATTAAGAGTCTGGCTGTCCAGTCCCAGAAGACAGCACTTCCTTGTAAATGCCTCAGTCAAACCCAAGTCAGGATCTAATGCTTCTTGAATCCTTTTCCAAAAAGGGCGAGCCTTTCAACAGTTCCATAAAATACGTAAGAGTACCTTCTCCAGTACTGCATCTAGTGCACACTGGCAAGTCCAAAAAAAAACATTTATGTAACTTTGAAGAGTGGTTTAGATAACACGGATGATTTTAAATTGAGTAAAATCGATAGCCATCATATTTGATATAGCGATAAATGCCACGGCATATGTTTCCTCACTGCTGAGCATCGATCAGGTCTCCATTCTAGTGGCTCAGGCCAGTATTTAGGGGTTGGACCATAGCTGTATGGCCATGCATATGTCAGTGCCCATTAAAGCAGTGAAACAGAGTGGCTATAACTGCTTAGCTCTCCCAATTCCGCTAAGGTCACAGGTGGATCCACCAGTAGGGGCATGCTCCCCAACTTATACCGGAGAAGGTGCCATATTTCATAATTAAAAAAAAAAAAAAAAAAGTCTTTGGCATCCAAATCATAAGTATGTTGAAGAGTCAAGAACAAAAAATTACTCACCTTAGTAATGTTGTTTCTTCTAATGGAGTCTTGCTGTATTCGGACAATAGCAGTGAGTCCCAACCTTCGAACTGCCCCGGAGATGAAAGAGTTAACTTTCCATGCCAGGCATGGAACACTGAGCTTGAGCTCTGTTGAGACTCTGTCTGTTGCTGTTTGAACTCAAACAGTCAGATCTTTATGAGCTAAACTCACTGAGGTCCTGTGTGGAAGCTGTAAACCTACACTAGCCAACTGGCTACTAAATATAACAAATTTTTTGGTCCCAAAACAAAGACTCAAGTCAGAAAACCCAAAAAATGAAATAAACACAACACCCACTCACCCAAAGAAAAGAGGGTGATAAAAAAGGTGGGGCACCTCCTAAGTGTCAACACTGCTACTGCCCACCCACATCCCAAAAACAAAAAGGTTCTGAGAGGGGAAGGCAGGGGGGAGGTCAGAATACAGCAAGACTCCATTAAAAGAAACAACATTACTAAGGTGAGTAATTTTTTCTTCAAACAACGTGAAGTCTTGCTGTATTCTGAAATAACGAACTACCAAGCAGTACCTCCATGGAGGGGACAGAACCTACTTAGGAAATAGGCTCTGAAGCATAGCTGGCCAGAGCGAGCATCACTCCTAGCCTGGATATCAGAGTAATGCTTGGTAAAGTGTGAACTGTTTTCCAGGTAGCTGCTTGACATATCTCTAAGATAGGAATATCCTGGCAGCAGCCAGGGAGGCAGCTGTACCTCTAGTAGAGGAGCCCTCAGGCCTGAGGGTGGAACCTTACCTAGTTTTCATAGCAAAATTGAATGCAAGAGACAATCCACCTGGCAATGGATCTTTTAGTGGCAGTTTTCCTTTACCAACCTCACCATAAGTGAGGAACAGTTGGAGGGAGTCAAACCTGTGACCCTTGGTACGTTCTATGTAGTAGCTAAGGGCTCTTTTCACATCTAAGCTGTGCAGCCTCCTCTCACCAGAGGAGGAATGGTCAGTGAAGTACACAGGAAGAGACATAGATTGGATAAGGTGGAAATCTGAAACCACCATAGGCAAAAACTTCCTGTTAGTCCTGAGGACCACCTTATCTCTATGGAAAGAGATAAAATCAGGCTCCACTGACAGGGCTTGTAACTCACTTATCATACTGGCAGAAGTGATGGCCACCAGGAACACAGTTTTCCAAGTCAAGTACTTAAGCTCTGCTGAGGACAAATGCTCAAAAGGGGGTTGCATAAGCTGAGCAATGCACACGTTAAGGTCCCAAGCAGGGGCAAGGTCCCTGAATGGCGGATTGTTATGGAGCAATCCCTTGAAAAACTTGGAGAATACAGGGTGAGCTGAAAGAAAAGAGGACTTACCTGCTGAAATAAAAGCAGAGACAGCTGCCAGATGCACCCTTAGTGTAGCTGGTCTGAGTCCCAAGCTATTCAGATGGACCATATAGTCAAGGACTGTGGGCAGATCAGCAGACTCTGGGGAAATATGCTTCCCAGAGCTCCACATGGAAAATCCTTTCCACTTGGAATTATAAGTAGTTCTGGTGGAAGGCTTCCTAAAAGCCTTTAAATATCCATAACACCTTGGGAGAGGTGTAAATCAGCAAACTAACTCTTCAAGAGCCAGGCCTTGAGATTGAGAGATTTGAGATTCGGGTACCAAACCCTCCCCTGAGCACAGGTTAGCAGGTTGTAATTCCTGGGAAGAGACAGGGGAAGGTGGACTGCTAAGGACAATAGGAGAGGATACCAGGGCTGTCTGGCCCAGTCTGGAGCAATCAGTATCACCTTGCAGGGTTGAGACCTGATTTTGACTAACACTTTGAATAGGAGAGGGAAGGAGGGAAAAACATACAGGAACTTCCCTTCCCAACTGAGAACTAAGGCATCCAGGGGGACTGAGCCCAACACTGGGGGCCTGCAGCAAACCAGGGGAAGTTGGTGATTGTCTGCAGCTGCAAAAAGATCTATCTGTGGGGTGCCCCATCTGGAGAATATCACCTCCAAAACCAGGGGATCCATAGAAACAGACTTTGACGGCAGATAAGGACCGCTAGGCCCATCTAGTCTGCCCATTTCCCTACCTACAGGATAGGCCGCAGATCCTAGTTAACCAACAGCCTATTTCTGTGGGTAATCCAGTGACCATTCGTGATGGCCCTGGGATATCCTGCTGAGAGCATCTGCCAGGACATTGTCCTTGCCTGGGAGGTGTACTGCTGTGAGGGAAGTGTTCAGGGAATAAGCCAGAGACCACAACTTCATTGCTTCTGTGCACAAGGCCGTAGACAGAGTGCCTCCCTGCTTGTTGATATACCACATTGTGGTGGTATTGTCTGTTCTGATCTGAATAACTTTGTTCTGAACAGACTTGGAAAAGGCTTGAAGTGCTAGAAATACTGCTCTGTGTTCCAACAGATTGATATGAAGCAGAGATTCCTGAGGGGACTACAACCCCTAAGTGGTCAGGTCTCCCAAGTGGGCCCCCCACCCCAAGAGGGAGGCATCTGTAGTAAGGATTAAAGAGTGAGTGAGTGACAAAGGGAACTCCCTGTCTTAGATTGTTCTGATCCTGCCACCACTGCAAGGCCTGGATCAGGGTTCGAGTCACTGGGATCAGTTTGGTCAGAGGGTCCTTTTTCTGAGACCAAAAGGCTCTCAAATGGAACTGAATGTCCCTCATCTGAAATCTTGCTCCCTGCACCACTGCTGTAGAAGCAGCCATGTGCCCCAGGAGCTGCAGAAAATGCCTTGCTGGTCGAGACACCTGAAGGGTGAATGAGGAGGCCAGTGTGATAAGGGTCCTTGCCCTGTCCAGGGGAAGGAAGGCTCTGGCCTTTTCTGTATCTAGCTCTGCGCCTCTGAAGGTGAGGAGCTGAACAGGCTCTAGAACTGACTTGGAAAGATTCAGAAGGAAACCTAGAGAGGTGAGCAGTTGCTGAGTTATCTGTAGGTGTAACTTGACTTGGTCTGGGGACTGGCCTACTATGAGCCAGTCGTCCAGGTATGGGAAGATGGCAATCCTTTGCCTTCTTACAGAAGCAACTACTACTGCCAGGCATTTTGTGAACACCCTTGGAGCAGAGGTTAGACCGAAGGGCATTGCTCTGAATTGGTAATGGCCTGAGGGCAGCTCGAACCAGTACTTTGATGGGAGCTTCTGATGAGAATATGGAAATAGGCATGCTTGAGGTCCAGGGAGACTAGCCAGTCCCCTGGCCTTAGAGAGGGTAGAATTATTCCCAGAGTCACCATTTTGAATTTTGGCTTTAAAAAGGTGCTTGTTTAAGTATCTGAGATCCAGGATGGGCTGCCATTCTCCTGTCTTTTTGGGGGTAAGGAAGTACAATCCTTTGCCCTGGTGTAGGGGTGGAACCCTTTCCACAGCTCTGAGAGCCAGGAGGGAAGAGACCTCTGCCTCTAGGGCAAGTGCCTCTGAAGGATTTGCAGGTGGAAAGGATCTGGTTCTCAGCTTTGGAAATTTTTTGAAGCTGAGAACCAGTCCCTGGCTTACTACTTCCAGGACCCACTTGTCTGATGTTAGAGACGTCCAGTCCTGGACAAAGTAAGCCAGCCTGCCCCCTACAGGTAGTGGAGAATCGGCCCTGGCAACCCCATCAGGGTGCCTGTTTGGCAGGGGGTTTAGGCTGAGGGGTGGAAGCAGGCCTGCTTGTACCCCTTCTGCCTCTCCCTCTAAAGAACCCCCTCTGAGCATAAGCAGAAGAGGAGGCCTGGGCTTGGTAGAAAGGCTTATGAAAAGGCCTGCCCCTGCCCCTGGGATGCTGCCTTTGAGGAGTGGCTTGCCTTTCCTTGGCCTGGGCACTCCTATAGGTGGTCCTATATCCATCCATTTTCTTCATGTAATTCTCGGTTTGCTCCCCAAACAGAGAATTACCCACAACAGGAAAATCCATGGCCTTAGTCTGGGTATCCTGTGACAGGCTAGTACATCTGAGCCAAGCCATTCTATGAAGTGCCACAGATGTAGCCATGACTCTAGATGAAACATCATTGGAGTCCACTGCAGCATGGAACTGCACCTTGGATGCCTCAATACCATCAGCAGCCACCTGCTCCAGCTCCTTGGCAAGCTGGCCAGGGACCTGTTTTGCTAAAGCCATGACAGTGTCTCATCTAGATTTCTGATACCTAGCAGTATAGGCCATATAATTGGCCTGTCTGAGTCCCAAGGATGCTGCCATGTACTGTTTCTTTGCCATGGCATCAATTCTCCTGGAGTCCTTGCCAGAACCGACTCCTTGGAATCGGTTCTCCTTTTGCCCGAAGAAGTCTCGCCCTGGACAGAGGGCACTCCTTCTGGTTCAATATGAACCGAACCAGGCTGGCCATCCGGTTCAGCGGACATTTTGGCCTCCCTTTCCCTGAGCCTACCAACTCTCTTCTCTAGGGCAGCTGCAGGAAAATTTTTACAAATCTGGCAGTCTGCATTGAGGTGGTCAAACCCCAGACAATAAACACAGGTGGTGTGGGAGTCAGCCTTAGCAAAGACTTCCCCACACACACTGCAGTGTTGAAACCCAGTGGGCCCAGTTTTTCTTTTGGGTTTCTCAGACACTGTGCCAGTCCTAACCAAACTTACCCTTTTAATGGCAATCCGCCAAGCAAGACACTCTTACTGGTTCCTGACCGTGTCACAGGTCGTGGAAAAAAACGTAATAAAATCCATTTTTTTTTTAGAACCGATAATAACCGGTAACCATACTCTAAAAGTACAGATAAAGATTTTACAACAACTTTATCGGTTCAAACCGAACCGATGAACCGTTTACAAGTTCCACACAGAATGGAAAACAATATAACCTATTTAGTACTCACGAATACCACAGACAGAGACTGAACAGACAGGTTCGGTCGAAAACCGAGAAAAGCGGTACTTTAACCAACAAATTGAACCGAGCAGAAGGAGAAATCTCCGGAGCGACTGTTCAGTGAGGCGGAGTAAAGAATCTGACAGTTTAAGTTCAAACAGCAACATACAAAGTCTCAACCGAGCTCAAGCTCAGTGTTCCATGCCTGGCATGGAAAGTTAACTCTTTCATCTCCGGGGCAGTTCGATGGTTGGGACTCACTGCTTTTGTCAGAATACAGCAAGACTTCATGTTGTTTGAATGGGGCCCAGCTTTGACCCAGTCTCAGATGGGAAACCTCAGCAATGCCCTTGCCCTGCCAACTAACATTACTGAGCGGTTTACCCACAGTTGTGAGACTGGGGTTTAGCCAGAATGGTTGTTCTAATGGATTACTTAAGGGAAATTTTAAAAGTCGCGTTAACTGGTTAAAGATCATGAGTGAGGTACCTATAGGGGTGTCTCTAAGGGGTGTAGGGAGATTAGCCCGGGTAATATAAAAAAGTGCCTGCAAGATAATGCCTTGTTGAAGGCAGAACTCTTCCTGTATGGTCCACCAAAGGGGAACATAGGAAGCAGGCTGCTCAGTGCCAGAGTATATCCACTGAAAGTACTTGGCACCCTGCACAGCGTGAAAATAACCGAGAAAGTCTGGGACATTCAATCCCCCTCCATATCTGGGTTCTGCCAATTTAAGGTACCAGAGCCCAGGCTTTTGCGCTTTCCGTAGGAAAGTGGACAGCATAGCACGGAGCTCCTGGAAGCACTGTATAGAAAGCCTAATCGACAGCATGGTCATAGGATAGAGCAGGCAAAGTAGGCTATTCATTTTAAGTATACCGGCTCAACCCCAGAGTGATAAAGGTAGCCTATTCCAGCGGTCTAAGTCAGATTTAATCACACAAAGCAAATCTGTAAAATTATTTTGTATCAGCTAGGTTGTACTGTACATGTAGTCAATTTAATGCCTATGTAGGTATATCTTTGGTAACCCAGGAGAGCCCAAGATCGACAAAGTCACCCTTCCTGGTACAAGTATTAAGTGGTAAAACTTGAGTTTTCTCAATGTTTAATAGAGGGAAATTAGAACAAATTAGCATATCTCTGCTAAAGCTACTTTAAGTGAAATGACAGGATGTGTAAGGTGCAAAACAATGTCAGCATAAATGTATACTTTATATAGACATAAAGCAAGCGGAACAACTTCTATGGTGAGGTTTATGCTGCACCAGATGTTTAAAATATAAATTAAATAAAAAGAGGGGAAAGTGGATAGCCTTGACGAGTCCCATTCTGTAAGGGAAAACTAGAAGAAAGAACTTTATTGCAGCATACCCAGGCAGTGGGATGAGAGTACAATAACTTTACCCATACAGTGAATTCATCTGGAATATCGAATTGGCTCAAAACCCTTAAAAAGATATTTTCGTGAGATTCTGTCAAATGCTTTTTCCCCATCCAGGGAAGCCAAAATAGCTGGAGCTTTGCTATCCCTGGATGCGGAACTAATGTGCTGAAGTTTAAGCAAATGATCCAATGAGAGGTGGGCCGACATAAACCCTACTTGTTTGGGGCCAATCAGGTCAGACCATACCAGCTGTAGCCTATGGGCTAGGGCCTTAGCAAGGCTCTGAAGAGCAGCCTTTTTTTTTTTTTTTTTTTTGAGTGATCCATTTTTCTCCCCTCTGTGCCCTGAATCCGCCTCTCCTTCGGGCACCCAAGGTCACCAGAACCCCTTCAACCCCCATCCCGAGCCCTTCCGCCTCACATTGCAGCCTACCTCAAAGTAGCTCAGCGATACCCTTCGCCGAGTGGGTCCATCTCCTCTGAGGGGGAATGCACTGGTTGGAGCAGCCCAGTATGCTATATTTTTCCTCGGCCTAGGGTATTGCTGAGACGGCTGGCCTTCAGGAAGTCTTCTGGGTGTGCTGGTAGACCGGATGCCGTCATCCGGCCAATTCAGAGCATTTTTTCTGTGTTCTGGTACTCCCCATATTGCGACGTTTTTGTGCGGTGCTCCCGGTCTCCACCAGGGGCTGCTGCAGAGCGAAGCGACCCTGGAACCCACCCCAGGACAGCAGAGCAGTCCTGTGGACACTCAATCCGCTCCTTCCCCTGCCGACCCCCCGATGACCCAAGTCCATTCCCGAACCCGGGTCGCCAGTGTGATGTGAAGTAAGGTGCCAGTGCTTCTACCCTCTGCACCACCGGGCCGGCTAAGATACACATTTAATACAAAGATGGGTCAATAATTCAAGACATTAGTAGGGTTCCCGGCCAGGCTTGGGAAGTATGGAAATGAAGGCCTACTGTATGGAGGCCTCCAATTCACCCTCCTCATACTCCTCTGTATAAACCTTCTGCAGACATGGAAGAATTTCACCCAAAAAAGCTTTGTATAAAGAGATGGAAAAAAACGTCTGGGCTGGGTGCCTTATCAGAGGCCATCATTGTCAGAGTGGTGTGAAGAAAAAATTACTCACCATAGTAATGTTGTTTCTTCTAATGGAAAAGGAATTAAAGAGAGTGTGAGGCAGATGAGCAGAAACTGTTTTGTGGAGGGGCTCTGCGACTGCCTCCATTGTTCACTACAGCCGACAGTCAAGTGTGAGGGTCAGAATCTGTCTGTGGACTCTTTTGTCCAGACTAAAATGTCACTGCTGACATTTTATTTGCATTCATACACTAAGAGCGTACAAAAAGAAAAAGACAGACACAGAAATAGCTTTCATTTTGTTTTTATTACATACAGTACATCACAACAAATAACATCCGTCAACTTAAGTTAAAGTGACAGACAGTTAAGTTAATTTGAAGGAAATTCTTTTTTGATAGGTTTACAGACTATGAGATACAAGGACAGTTCATCCTTGCTAAATCATCAAGGCGAAGAAACTTTTTTTTTTTTTTTTTTTTTTTAAACACCTGCACAGTACCTAAGAGACACTGTATTGCATCGAGGTCGTCTAACAAAAATACTACAGCTATTAGTGAATGTGAGCCGGTGCGGGTTCAGTCCTCAAAGCAGCCTGTGTTGTCTGTAGTAGACAAACAAATAGTGTTCCTATTCATGACAGTGCCAGCCAGTCACAAATGGATTTTGAGTAATCCCATAGTTACTCCCAGACTGTTGTACCTAGTACACATAATTTCAGGCCCGCTGGTTCACCATGTACAGTTGGTTGAGATATAATTCACAGAGAAAGATTTAATGACTTGTGATGTGTGCTTCACTAGAAAGAAACAAAATACACAGACTGCTGGAACTGACAGTTTCAGGAGAAGCATCCTAACCAGGCGTGCTGACTCGGCACACAACAAGGATGCTATGGCTTCAGAAAATATGCAGGGAGACTTGCAGCAAGCATTCAGAAAGGCTATTTCTGAAAAAAAAAAAAAAAAAAACAAACAAGCTGTTCTAATGGCCAGTAAAAGTGTATATTGGATGGCTAAAGAAAACTTGCCAGTGCATAAACACACTAGCTTAATGGAATTTTTTTGTCTAGTTTAGATTGCCCTTTTGTTGACAAACTGATTGTAGCAAAACATGCATCTTATTCATCCGAAACTACTGCTAATGGCATCCTGGAATGCACAGCCTCAGTAGTCCGGCAAGAGATAGTTAAAAAAACAAAACAAAAAAAAAAACTAGAAAATAGCCCATACGTCACATTAACTTGTGATGAGAGTACTGACAACACTACAATAGTCACCAAAAATAGTCCTGTATGCTAGAGTGCTTGATCCTGATAGCTTTGCTGCCATCTACTCATTTCCTAGAAAATTTACAAATCTCTGATGCCACTGGAGCAGGGATCTATAATAAATGAAAGAAATTCTTAAAAAGTGATGGGGCTGGGAAGTGATGAAGTAAAGGTCATGGCAGGGACAGAAAAGGGGGTAACTGAGCACATGCTACGTGACAACCCAATGCTAGTAAATATTCACTGAGTTGCACATAGGGTTGCACTATGTAGTACACAAGCAGCAGACTCTGTCCCCTGCCTGAAAGAATACCAGTAGGTTCTAAGAAAAAATTACTCACCATAGTAATGTTGTTTCTTCTAATGGAGTCTTGCTGTATTCTGACAACACACAGACAGCCCCAGCACTTGAACTACCCCAGAGAGAAGAGAGTTAACTCTATGCAGAAGCTTAGAACGTTGAGCTCGAGCTTGGTTTTCAAACCACTGTCTCTGGTACTTACCAGTGTAACAGTCAGATTCTTACAAGCAAACTAACCAAGTACTAAGCTATGGAAATTGTTTACTAGATAGCCAAAAGGCAACAATATGGATCCCAAAACACTCAAGTCGAGAACCCAAGAAAAAAAAGGTAGTGACAATATATATTAAACATAACGGCAACAATAAATCAACTACCATACCCTTAAAAGGGGGTACAAGGTACATCCCTGAGGTGCAACACTGTACCTGCCAGCCCACTTCCCAAAACTAGGTTCTGAGAGGGGAGGCGGGGAGGGAGGTCAGAATACAGCAAGACTCCATTAGAAGAAACATTACTATGGTAATTTTTTCTTCAAACAACATGAAGTCTTGCTGTATTCTGACAATATGCACACTACCAAACAGTACCCCCAGTAGGAGGGAATGCAGAACCTACTTTGGAAACAAGCTCTGCAGTACTGCTATACCAAACCTAGCATCACTCCTAGCCTGGATGTCGAGAGAGTAATGCTTGGTGAATGTATGGACTGTTTTCCAGGTTGCTGTTTTACAGATTTCTAGCAAGGGTATGTCTCTGGCCCCAGCCAGAGTGGCAGCTGTACCCCTAGTTGAGTGAGCCCTCAGACCTGGAGGGGGTGTTTTGCCCAATTTGTCATAGCAGAATTGTATACAAGAGGCAATCCACCCGACAATAGTCCTTCTAGTAGCAGGCTTACCTTTCCCCACTTCACCATAAATGAGAAACAACTGAAGACAGGCATGCCTGTGTGCCTTAGTATGCTCTATGTAGTAGCTAAGAGCCCTTTTAACATCCAAACTGTGTAACCTTTGTTCCCCTAAAGAAGAGTGGTCAGTGAAAAACACACAAACTGGTTCAGATGAAAATCTGACACCACTTTGGGCAAGAACCTCCTATTGGTTCTGAGGACCACCTTATCCCTATGGAAGGAGATAGCTGGGTTCAACTGACAGGGCCTGTAATTCACTAATCCGCCTGGCAGGAGTAATGGCTACCAGGAACACAGTTTCCCAGGTCAAGTACTTAAGCTCGGCCGAAGCCAAAGGTTCAAAGGGTGGCTGCATAAGCTGAGCAATGCAGACATTAAGATCCCAAGCTGGAGAAGGCTCTCAAAAGGTAGGGTTAATATGAACCAGACCTTTGAAGAACTTACTGAAAACAGGAGGAGATGCCAGGGAACAGCCCTTCCCTGGTGAAAGGAATGCAAACACAGCTGCTAGGTGAACCTTCAGAGTTGCAGGTCTAAGGCCTAGACCATTAAGGTGAACCAGATAATCTAAGGCTGTAGCAATGTCTGCCGAATCGGGCAGAATGCCCTTCTGAGAACACCAAAGGCTGAACCTTTTCCATTTGGAATTATACGTTTTTCTAGTGGAAGGTTTCCTGGAAACCTTCAAGAGATCCAAAACTCCCTGAGAAAGATGCATGCATGCATATTCTAACTCTACAAGAGCCAGGCCTTGAGGTTGAGAGACTGGAGATTGGGGTACCAAATCCTCCCCTGAGAGGACATTAAGAGACTGTGTCTCTTGGGAAGAGACAGGAGACGTGACACTGCCACAGACAGCAGCAGAGAATACCAAGGCTGTCTGGCCCAATCTAGAGCCACCAATATCACTGTGCAGGGTTGAGATCTGATTTTGATCAGGACTCTGAACAACAGAAGGAAGAGAGAGAAGGCACAGAGAAACCTGCCCTTCCGATCCAGAATGAGAGCATCCAGAGGAACAGTCCCCAGGACTGGAGGTCTGCAGCAAAACAGAGGAAGTTGGTGATTGTCTGGGGCTGTAAAGAAATCCATCTCTGGAGTGCCCTATCTGGTGAAGATGACCTGCAGGATGGGAGGATCCAAGGACCACTCGCGATGTCCCTGTGAGATTCTGCTCAGAGCATCTGCCACTACATTGTCCTTTCCTGGGAGATGAATTGCTGTCAGCAAGTCTGAAGGGAATAGGCTAGAGACCACAGTTTCATGGCCTCTGTGCACAAGGCCGTAGACAGAGTACCATCCTGCTTGTTGATGTACCACATTATGGTGGTGTTGTCTGTCCTGACCTGCACCACCTTGCCCCTGACTGAGTCCAAGAAGGCCTGAAGGGCCAGGAAGACTGCCCCAAGTTCCAGCAGACTGATATGAAGGAGAGACTCTCATGGAGACCAAACTCCCTGAACCATGAGGGCTCCCAAGTGGGCTTCCCAGCCTAGGAGGGAAGCATCTGTGGTTAGGACTACTGAGGAGACTTGAGAAAGAAATGTGACACCTTGTCTGAGATGTCCTGGTCCAGCCACCACTGGAGAGCTTGGACCAGAGTCTGAGTCACTGGAACCAATTTGGTGACAAGGTCCTTTTGGTCTCAGAAAAAAGACACTAAGTGGAACTGAATGTCCCTCATCTGAAACCTGGCTCCTTGTACCACTGCAGTGGAAGCTACCATGTGGCTCAGGAGTTGAAGAAACTGCCTTGATGGGCGAGAGACCAGAGGTCGAAAAGAGGAAGCAAGATCTGTAAGGCCCTTTACCTTCGCCAGTGGGAGGAAGGCCTTTGCTTGGATAGTATTCAACTCTATTCCTATGAAAGTACGAAGTTTTACTGGTTCAAGAAGAGACTTTGGAAGACTGAGGAGAAACCCCTGAGAACTGAGCAAGTCTTGAGTGATTTATAGAGCTGACTTGACCTGGTCAGAGGACTGACCTACAATTAGCCAGTCATCCAGATATGGGAAGATGGAAATACCCTGCCTTCTGAGAAGGGCGACTACTACTGCAAGGCACTCTGTAAACACCACTGGAGCTGATGTTAGGCCGAAGGGCATGGCTCTGAACTGATAATGGCCTGAAGGCAACTCGAACCCGAGGTACTTTCTGTGGGAGCACCTGATATGAATATGGAAATAGGCATCCTTGAGGTCCAGGGATGCTAGCCAATCCCCTGGCCTTAGAGAGGGAAGAATTATTCACAGAGTCATCATTTTGAATTTTGGTTTTGTGATGTGTTTGTTCAAATATCTTAGGTCTAGGATGGGTCGCCACTCCCCTGTCTTTTTCGGGGTAAGAAAATACCTGGAGTACAGACCTTTGCCCCTGTGCTGAGTAGGCACTTTCCTCTACAGCTCTGAGAGCCAGTAGAAGAAACCTCTGCCTCTAGAGCAAGGGTTTCTGAGATGGATGCAGGTGGAAAAGACCTGACCCTCATTTTTGGAAACCTTTTGAAACTGAGGGCCAGGCCCTGACTTACTACCTCCAGGACCCACTTGTCTGAGGTAACAGACTTCCAGGCCTGGAAGTAGTAAGCCAGCCTGCCTCCTACTGGAATGGGGGAGTTGACCTGGGCTGACACATCAGGGTGTCTGCTTGGCAGGAGCCTTGGACTGGGAAGAGGATGCAGCCCTGCTCATCCCCCTCCTGCCTCTCCCTTGAAAGAACTCCCTCTGTGGAAGGAAGAGGAAGCCTGAGCTTGGTAGAAAGGCCTGTGGAAAGGCCTGCCTCTAAACTGCTGCTTCTGAGGAGTGGTTTGCCTCTCTTTGGCCTGTGCACCCCTGTAGGTGGTCCTGTACTCATCCATTTTCTTCATGTAAGCCTGTCTGCTCCCCAGAGAGTTACCCACTACAGGGAAATCCATAGCCTTAGCCTGGGTATCCTGTGAAAGGCTAGTACATCTGAGCCAAGCATGTGTAACCCCCAGCCGGTATGCCGTTTGAATCTGACAGCTCTACCAGGTGGGCTGGGTTCGGGGAGGTATATGTACTCGGCACATAGGCTAGGTTTGGCTACTCTGCACAGGGGCACCCGAGTAACTCCGAACACAGGAAGCAACAACTGTAATGTCCAATACCAGAAGTGGGATTCTAAAGTGTGGCTTTTATTCACATCCAAACAGAATAAACAAAGCATAGATGGACCCCGACGGGGCTACACTCCTGGTAATTCAGATTAAAAGAGACCAGAACACATCCTCATCACTTTATCCCTCTGGCTCTACAACACACTGGGCACACAGCCCAGACTTGTACGCTGCTTTGGGTTACATAGCCCGAACTTGTACACTGGTCTGGATTTTCCCTGACTCAGCTCCCTTGCCAGCCACTTGGACTGCTTCCATATTTCATGGAAACATTTTCTGGTGGCTCCCTAAACCACCTAAGAGCACCTCGGCTCCATCAGGGAATTTTCCTTTTAATCCCACATCTGGGTACCTTCCTCAGGCACTGGCCATGTACCTGAGAGAAAGTAAAAGGTGTCTCAGAGCAAATCCGTAGAGGTGAATTTGGTTACTACTGATGGGGGGGGGGGTCTCCCACTTCTCGCTCCCACAATTCATACCCGGCCATTTCTCTGGACTGTACACCTCATCCTTTAAAACTCTGCAGTGTAGATTCTTGCCAAATGTATTTCATATTCCATCTACTTGTCTTGCTTCCCATCTGTGCTGGACTTGAACATACTTAAATTAAGTGGCATTGTACATTACTCTAGACCCCCCACAGGTTAAGCAGTCCAATCCCCACATTCTTTCTTTCCATTTGTGCTGGCCTTGAACATACTTATTAATAGCATTGTCTATTACTCTAGACCCCCCACTGAGTTAAGCAGTCCAACCCCCACATCTTCCAACTGTACTTGGCCGTCTTTTCCTGACCCCACAGTAACAGTCCCTTTAGTTTCCTTCTGTTCAGGTGAAAATACTTGGCCCCTTTTCAGAGTGAACTCACCCTTTGGTTGCAGGTGCCCCACAGGCATTTACTCTTCAAGGAATCTTCCTCTCAGAGCTTCTGGTGCCTCAGCACAACTCAAACAGGCAGCTTCTTTCCACTAGCTGGACCCAGGGGGGTTGCCCCTGGAAAACAGGCAGACCCCTTCCCCCCCCAACCCCTCAGGGATGGTGCTCTGAACCACTGAGAGCAGTCTCCACCACTTCAATTTCCAGTTCCTGTGTTCCTCTTAAGGTGGAAACACACGCCTTAAACCAAAGTAGCTCTGAAACAGAGCTTAAAGCTCTGAGAGCCTGCTCACACTCTGCTGCACTACAGTCTCTCTCTCTCTCTCTCTCTCTCTCTCTGACTGCACACAGACTGGCTTCAAATTCCCCAACGTTCTACTCTAACCCCCAACTGCAACATTCCAGTATGGCTTATGCAGCTGCGACAGTTCTAAAACAATGTCATCCCTCAGTCTCAGCTGAGACTGAGAACAGAGTGAGACAGTGTGAAATCCATTTAACTGGAGTTTCACAAGCTGCCTTTCCTGCCTACCACTAGGTCTTACTGGGATTCTAGTAACCTCGGGTAAAGGGGGGTTACACGTCTCCTGAGAGACACAGATGTAGCCATGACTCTTGATGCCACATCATTGAAGTCCACAGCAGCATGGAATTGTACTTTGGATGCCTCAATTCCATCAGCAGCCACCTCCTCCAGCTCTTTGGCTAGCTGGGAGGAGGCCTGTTTAGCCAGTTCCAGAACAGTATCCCACCTGTACTTCTGGTACCTGGCTGTGTAGGTCATACAGTTAGCCTGCCTGAGTCCCAAAGAAAATGACAAATACTGTTTTTTTGGCCATGGCATCGACCTTCCTGGAGTCTTTGTCTGAGGGGTGTGAAGCCAAAGGAATATTAGCCCTGTCACAGGCTGCACTACCCAAACATGGCTGCAATGACTATATAAAAAATCAGTACCCAAGCCTGATTACAGGAGGTAAGAAGTTAGGAGTTTGCAGTATCTTTTTTGTCAGTTTCCCGAAGGACTTGTGAAGAGTGAGACACAATCTTTTGGACTCTGGGATGTCCATCATCTCAACAAAATCAGGCCATTCCTCCTTCTCAGCAGCTTCAACCATTGGGAGCTGGAAGGTTTCAGCCACCTTCTTGTAAATCAAGAAGTGTGAAGGGAACTCAGAAAGCCTGGGAGGGGAGACATTAGAGGGCCTGTCTGGGGAGATGTCCGGTTCAATGGGCACATCTTGACCTTCAAAATCGTTATCTTCATCTTTATTCTCGGGATGCTCTTCATCTCCCTCCCACTCCACATCACAGTAAGCATCTGGATCATAATCCAATGGAGTCGGATCCGACCGAACCAACCACCTAACCGGCAGTGCTGGTTCGGACGGAACCGGGCGGAGTGACTGAACTATAACAATCACTTTAGCTATTTCGTCAGCGGTTGGAGTATGCGGTGCTGGATCGAACGGCTGACTTCGTTCCGCAATGGATAACGACCCTCAGAGTCGGACCTCCTTTTGCCCGAGGAGGTATTGCCCAGGTCAGTAGGCACCTCCTCAGGTTCGGCCGCAACCAAACCGGGCTGGCCATCCAGATCTACGGACTTCTCGGCCTCCCTTTCCTTCAGCTTACTCAACCTTTTTTCCAGAGTGGCTTTAGGAAAATTCTTGCAAATCTGGCAGTCTGTTCTGAGGTGGTCAAACCCCAGACAGTAAACACAGATGAGGTAGGGGTCAGCCTTGGCAAAGGCCTCCCCACACTCAATACAGTGTTGAAACCCAGTGGGACTGTTTTTTTCTTGGGTTTCTGAGACATGGGCAACCTAACAATTACCCTTGAAAGCTTTTAAGCCAGGTAATAAATCCCCTATCAGCTACAAACCCTATTACGGGCTTTGGAGAAAGTTTCTTTTTTTTTTTTTTTTTAAACCGATAGGAACCGGAACATCACATTAAATCCCAGAAAAACACAATTAAATCAAATATATGCAAAAAGGTTGGTTCCTAACTGGACCAAAGAGAAATCGAGATAAAAAAATTTCCAAAGAAAAATAAGTAAAAAACACAAGTTACCACCTATCTACCACACTACCTGTACGGCAGACAGGGGCTGGAAATCCAAAAAATAATAAATTGGTTAAAAAAACAAAAACAACAAAAAACAAACAAACAAACAAACAAACAAACAAACAAACCACACACACACACACACACACACACACACACACACACACACACACACGTTTTTTCAAACTCTACCAAATCAAGCAGAGGAGAAATCTCTGGAGCGACTTCACTGTTAGGCAGAGTAAAGCATCTGACGGTTACACTGCTAAGTACCAGAGACAGAGGTTTGAAAACCGAGCTAGAGCTCAATGTTCTATGCTGCTGCGTACAGTTAACTCTTTCCTCTGCAGGGTAGTTCAAGTGCTGGGGCTAACTGCATACTGTCAGAATACAGCAAGACTTCATGTTGCTTGAACTGGTATTTTCTACCACCTGGTATTTTCTACCACTTCAAGAGATCGGCCAAAAGAATTGGCAAACTGAAACAAATACAAGAAATGCTGGAGGAACCAACTCTAAAAGTGAAAGAGGTCCATGATGAGAGGTGGATGGCAGTTTACAAAGCGGTTGAGACTGTACATCACACCCTGGACTCTTAAATTTTTTTGCAATAAAACCGATGCTAGAGTGAAAGGTTATGCCTTAAAAATGTCAAAATATGACTTTATAACAACAACCTATATGCTAATGGATGTTCTTTCAGTAATTACTCAGCTAAGTGTAGTGTTTCTGGAAAGAGAGCTGAACATGGCAATGGTCCAAGTGAGTTTGTAGAAGTACTTCTCTGATTTAGAGAAAATAAAATCAGGTGCCAAGGACAAAATGTATCTACACAATGTGGATAAGGATATCCAGGAAGATGAGGAGGGAAGACTGGTGTTTAAAGGCCATCACGTACTGAGGGAAGGCAAACACCTTTTATCAAGGATTGTTTCACTGACCAATTAATTGTCAATTTAAAAGACAGATTTGCAGGTTATGACAGAAACAAGCTGGCTGCTTTTGGAGTACTGGGTCTTAGGTCAGTCAGTAGTCTTTCCAGAGACAAACCTGAAACATGGGGAAATGAACAAATTCAGGTGCTGCTTGATCATTACAGTCAAGGGTAGAGATACAGTTTCTGACAGTGGCACCACCACTAGTGGATGCAGATATTTTTTTATTTTAGTATTTGGTAACCAGGTAAGGCCCACTAGGCACAAGTATCTGCTTTCCGGGGTGACCTGGGGGCACTGGGGGGGTTAAGCGACTTGCTCAGAGTCACACAGTACACAAGTGGAGGTTGTGGAAATCAAACCCAGGTCCGCTGGATGTACCAAGCTCATGTATAGCTTTTTACTCTAACCTCTAGGCTATACAGCCAGCCCATTGCACCAAAGCAGAATGAGAATGCTAAAGCCACTTGCAGTGAGGGAGGGCACCCAAGGGACAACATGCAAACCCTTTGGGGGTTTATTAAATATCACAAATTAGACTTCATAAATCTTTTGACACTGGCTGCATTGGCATTAACTGCCCCAGTCCATACAGCAGATTGTGAAAGGGGCTTCAATGCCCAGAACATTGTAAAACCTAGCATTAGAAATAGGCTGTCTGCCACCAGAGTCAATGATTTGCTGACTATTGCAATTGAGGAACCATGCCAGGCCGAATTTTATTTCCTTTCTGCAATCAATAGCTGAAGAGAAAAAAAGCAAAGGAGGTTATTCCAGCATGCAGACTGATTTTTCAGCTCATCTGCTTGTGTCTAACTTAATATTGTTACTGTAAGATCATGGTATGAGTCTCACCACACAATGAAAATGAAGTCATGTCAAAAAAGTATTTAAAAAAAAAAAAAAAAAAAACACACACACAAAAAAAAAAAAAAAAGTAAAACATGTATATCCCATACTTGATATCCCTTCTTGGTCACAGACTTTGGAAAATATAAAAAAAATAATTTCAGGTTATCTGTCTCCCTGTTCCGTCTGCAATCTGTTTCCCCAGGACTCGCTGCTTTATTTTGAAGTCTTTATTTCTCTTTTTTCTCTCTCAAAGATTTCTCTCCCAAAATAAGTTAAAAATTCATGTCAGTTATGCCAGGCAGAGGCTAAATGCCCAGTTTTCCACAATGCGGACTTGGATAATTGAGCTCATCTGACCCCTGCTGAACCTTGCTACCAGGGTTAAATGCATAAGATATTTATAAAACCTAATTATTATTCTGCCACATATACTTCTGCCTGGCTGCCAGCTTAATCTGTAAAGCAAAACTGTTCCTTCTCAAAACAAGAGGACTATTGACACACTGTGTGTATTCTAAATTGACACAGGCTACATCTCTTTTTCTCAAAGGATTTTATTTATTAAATGCGAGCTGTACTTGCAGTGTGGCTAGTATATGCCCAGAATGTTTCTCTTGCTGTGTGGCCTTTGATTATTATCGTGCAGACCTCCCATGCTGATGCACTTGCTCACAGTGTTCACAAGTCACTCAGTGTTGCTTTGCCTGCTAGTTTATGACAAGATAAAAGCAATTCTTCAATATAGATTCACTCCTGAGTTAAACAATTCTCGTTTACAACTGCTTGGGGGTAAAATAGGTGCACTACACACATCCTTCAGTAAATTACCCACATTTTCAGTGGCCAGTGAGTCATCTGACCCACGAAGCTTAATTTCTAGAATGAATGCTGTTTAATACCACAGAGAATAATGTATGGGCAGCCATACACAACAAGGCTGTGTTGCCACTGAGGTGTTGAGATGACAGCAAATGAACCTCGAGAACACGAAGCTCGAGAGGTCCATGCTGTTCTGCTGTATGGTTGCCCATATTTTATTTTATATAGTATATGGTTGTTTACACCGGAGTGACAGAACCCCCCCCCTCCCCAAAGTGAAAACAAAAAATCCTGCATTTCTGTGTTCTGTTCACTGATCAAAATCAAATTTACATACTTTTGAAATTTAAAAAGTTACAACTTTGGGCACTGGGTGGTTAGTAGCTAGATGTGGAATAAATGAGAAATTTAAAATTGTATGACCTTTGAACTGTGCAGAACTGTTCGTAATGCGCGCACCACCACTTTGGAATGCACACAATGGTTTAGAATATGCACAAGGATTTTGAGCAGGCTGATTTTTATACAGAACAAAGTCTAACCATATACTACAGTTACTGCTGTGCGGAATAGGAAAATTCCGAATTTGTGGAACTGATGAAATTTCACAAAATGCCACGGGAATTTCATCTGAATTTTTAAAATGTAATAATTTGGTTATAACTCAGCCGCCATTCAAGCTAGAGCTCTGAAACTTAGAATGTGTACTTTGGGTCAATGGCCACTAATGTGTCAAATGTCAGGAAATTTGGATGGATAGTTCCAAAATTACAAGTGCTCAAAGATCTGTAATTTCATCTGCAAATAACACAGGCACCTTTAGAGCTAGGCACGTGTAAATTAGTACGGATAACCTTTTTGTAATGATTATAGAATGCTCGAACTATTGACAGAATTAGAGATTTTTAAGTTACAGGGGTTCAAAACTTTACTATGTAAATATATGCAAAACTTTTGTGATATCAAAAATGTGGATGTTTGTAACTTCTCTGCTCTTGCATGCATACAGTAAACATTTGACATGCATATCCATAGTCACTGTATCCTGGTGTCACAGTCTAACACAACTGGATAAATTGGTTATAGGCAGACCAGATGGATCTAGTGGTCTCCTTCTGCCATCAACTTCTAGGTTTCTGTTTTCTGTCCCACAGCACTCCATACTGGGAGCACTTTTATTTTTTTTATTTATTTTTTTTCTTTAACTCTGTTGTCACATCTGTCAAAGATGCACATTTAGTTATGTACGCAAATGACACTGTTTTTTGCCAGGGAGGTGTACTGTCTGAGCTTAACATAACTCTGACTAAGGAACTCAAAGCTATGCAAAACTGGTGGATAAATAAATTAGTATTAAATAAGCAAACAAAAAAACAACAAAAAAAATTTATGTTATTTGGCACTTCAGCTAAGTTAAAAATCATTGGTAACAGCCTGCAAGTTGAGTCACTGGATGGAATTCTGTATGAAAATGTTCATTTTTAAGTACTCGGTGTAGTTTTAAACCCCACATTAACATACTGTATACACACTATTACAGCTAAGATTCATTCTAAAATTGCTTTGCTATACAGGTTGCATAGCTTTTTGACAGATGAGGCACGTATGGCAACTGCAAATCAGTGTTTGTTGCCCATTTTGAATTATGCCTCCATTGTGGTGGATAATGCTCCTGATATTGTAAGACAGAAATCAGTGTTGTTCCACAACATTGGTAGATTTGCTCTATTGACACCTAAAAATGTACAACATTGTACTATATTGGAAAATCTTAGGTGGCTATAGAAACATAGAATTTGACGGCAGATAAGGACCGCTTGGCCCACCCAGTCTGCCCATTTCCCTACCTACTGGATAAGCTGCAGATCCTAGTTAACCAGTAGCCTACTTCTTCCTACCCCAACCCCCCAGAATTGCCTTATGACTATCCCATGCATGCTTGAATTCCACCACTGATTTTGACTCCACAACCTCCTCCGGAAGGCCATTCCATGCATCCACAACCCTCTCTGTGAAAAAATACTTCCTTAAATTACCTCTGGGCCGCCCCCTCCATCTTCAAATTGTGCCCCTTGTTCTTGCACACCTCTTTTTTTGAAAGATGCTACCCTCTTGGACTTTGTTGATTCCCTTGAGGTACTTGAAAGTTTCTATCATGTCCCCCCTCTCCCTCCTTTCCTCGAGGCTATACATATTAAGCTCCTTAAGTCTCTCTTCATATGTCTTCCGGTGCAGACCCTGCACCATTTTAGTTGCCCTCCTCTGGACAGCTTCCATCCTGTCTAGGTCTTTCCGGAGATTGGGTCTCCAGAACTGCACACAGTACTCCAGATGGGGTCTCACCAGCTGTCTGTACAGAGGGATAATAACTTCCTGTTTTCTACTGGTGATGCCTCTCCCTATGCATCCCAGTATCCCCCCAGCCCTCCTTGCTGCCTTCTCACATTGCTTGCCCACCTTTAGGTCATCTGATATGACTACCCCCAGGTCCCTTTCCATTTTTGTTGTTGTTAGTATCTCACCCCCCATTGTGTACTCTTCCCCTGGGTTTTTGTTTCCCAGGTGCATTACCTTGCACTTCTTAGCATTGAATGTAAGCTGCCATACATTTGACCATTCCTCTAACCTTGCCAAGTCCCTTCTCATCCTTTCCACCCCACCCTGTGCATCAACTCTGTTGCAGATCTTAGTGTCATCTGCAAAGAGACATACTTTTCCTTCCAGTCCTTCTGCATGTAAGCATAAAGACATTGAAGAGGACTGAGTCTATCTGAACCCTGCGGTACCCGCTAGTAACCCTCCTTTCTTCTGAGTGGACTCCATTTACTATTACTCTCTGTGTCCTATTCTCCAGCCAATTCTTTACCCAGGCTGTCATCTTGGGACCCACTCCCAGGCTGGCTAACTTATATATTAATCTTTGTGTGGGACTGTGTCAAATGCCTTGCTAAAGTCTAGGTAGGCCATGTCCACAGCCCTCCTTGATCTACTACTTTGGTCACCCAGTCAAAGAAATCTATCAGATTGTCTGGCATGACCTTCCGCTGTGAATCCATGCTGCCTAGGGTCCTGTGCCCTTCTGGCCTCTAGATACGAGACAATTCTTTCCTTTAGAAGTGATTCCATCATTTTCCCTATCACTGAGGTTAAACTAACAGGTCTATAGTTTCCTGCTTCTGCCTTGCTCCCACTTTTGTGAAGGGGAATCACATCTGCCCTCCTCCAGTCCTTGGGTACCACCCCATCCTCCCATGATTTGTTAAAGAGGGTAGTCAGTGGTGTCACTAGTTCTACCCTTAGTTCTTTTAGAATTCTGGGATGAATCCCATCAGGCCCCATTGCTTTGTCCACCTTCAGTTTTAAGAGTTCTTTCAGAACCCTTTCTTCTGTAAATGGGCTGGTATCAACTTCTGTATCCAGAGTGTTACTACTGTTTGTTTTATGTACCTCCCCCTCTTCCTTTGTAAATACTGAGCAAAAATATTTGTTTAGTATCTCTGCCTTTTCATTCTCCTCTGCCCACCCTCCCTCCCTTTATTAAGCCTCACTATCCCTCCTTGGTCTTCCTTTGCTCCTGATGTACCTATAAAGGTTTTATTCCCTTCTTAACTGGGTTGACTATCTTTTCCTCAGTTTGGGCCTTTGCTGTTCTGACTGCCTTCCCAGCCTCCTTTTGCTTTAACTGATACAGTTCTCTGTCCTGCTCCTGCTGCGATTTCTTGTACTTCCTGAATGCTTTCTTTTCTCTTGAACCTTCGCTGCCACTTCCTTTGAGAACCATAGTGGTTTCTTACATCGTCTTGTTTTGTTTATTGCTTCACACAAGGCTCGTTACCTCTGTGATGGCAGTTTTATTATTCCCCATTGTTCTTCCACCCTCCTTCCGCCCATTTGCTAGTGCATTCCTTAGGCACTCACCCATTTTAGCAAAGTCAGCCCTCCTAAAGTCCGTACTTTTGTCTTTGTATGGCTTGACTCTATTGCTGTGTTTATTATGAACCATACTGTTCGATGGTGCTAGTTCCCAGATGGCTACCCACTTCTACATCTGTGATCCTCTCTCCATCTCCATTTGAGGTATCAAGTCTAATATTGCTCCCTCTCGAGTGGGCTCCAGTACTAGTTGTCTAAGGCATGCCCCTGTGGGCATCTAGAATAACTGCACTCTTCAAAGTGGCAGCTGCAACTGCGCTCAGTTAACATCTGGCATATTCAGATCACCCATCAGCAATATCTCCCTTTTTCTGCCATTCTAAGTATACTTTCTATCATTCCTTGTCCACTTCCTCCCCTGAGAAGAGATCTGTCTAACCCCTGTCTTGGATTGTGCGCCATTGCCTGTCTCCAAATTTACCCAAGTGCTTCTTCTCCTCCCTGTTTACCCTTTTGTTCTGTTGCTTTTATTCCTTCCCTTATGTAAAGAACTACTCCTCCCCTCTTTTACCCTCCCTGTCCCTCCTATAGATAGTGTATCCTGGTATGTTTACGTCCCAGTCATGGTTTTGTGTGTACCATGTTTCTGTGACTGCCACGATATCCAGATGTTCCTCCTCCATCAAGGCCACTAATTCAGGAAGCTTGTTACCTAGACTACGGGCATTGGTACTCATTGCTCTCCATTTTTGATGGCCTTACCTTCTGTTGCAGCATCCCCCACTGACCGTTCTACCTTGGTCTTTTTCTCATTTAGTACCCTGTTTTGTAGGGAGAGGCTGGGATTTTTCTGCTGCTTGTCAATGCCTCCCCCATTGACTAGTTTAAAAGCTTGCCAATGAAGCATTTAAACCGATTGCTCAAAAGACTTGTTCCCTTCCTGGACAGATGCAGACCATCCTGCCAGTATAGGCTGGTGTCCTTCCAGGTGGAACCCCAGTCCCCAATGAAGCCAAACCCCTGTGCTCCGCACCATTTTTTCAACCATTCATTAAACTGCATGGTGCCAATTACCCTCGCCTCCCCCATGCCTTTGACAGGCAGCACCTCTGAGAAGGATACTGTGTTTGCTACTTGTCTTAGGCCCCTCCCCAACTCTGCAATGTCCTCCTGCACTGCTCTAACCTCATGATGAGCCAAGTCATTTGTCCCTAGGTGGACAATTACGTCCAGCTCAGAATCCCTTGCAGCTGTTGTTGTGATCCTGAGGATGTGCTTCCTGTCCCTCCAAGCCATGGCACCAGGCAGGCACCTTACTTCAGACTTCCCAGCTCCTCCCAGTTCTGTCCCCCACCAGGAGCTGCTTCCTTTCCTTGTGGTGTCCTCTGCCTCCTTCCTGTGGGCCTCCCTTGTGACAGTTGTCCTCAGCCTCCTTAGTCTCCTCTGCGGGTGTATCTATAGGGGAGCTATGCTCCCCCAGAATGGCGTATGGATTGTGGTGTGTAACATCTGACTGGGTGTGCCTCTGTTTCACCATCCTCATCCTCCCTGAGCCCACTGTGGTCCAACTGCTGTGCTTTCTTTGCAACCTCTGAGGTAGTGGTGGTGGTTCTGGTGCTCCCTGGATGGGGGAGGTTCCCTTCCTACTGTCCATTGTGGCCTGGGGGAAGGTCCCCGTACTACTGTCCAGTGTGGCCTGAAGGCGGGCAACTTCCTCCTCAGGGCAGACAGTTGTCTGCAAAAGAGAGCATCTCAGCCTCCAGAAAGACTCCCGGAAGACTGCTGCCCTACAGCCATTACGTTGCACTACTCCCACATTTTTTTTTTTTGTGTGTGATTGGTTTGTAATGTAGAAATATATATTTATATTATACAATGTTTATGCTTATATTGTCAGTGCAGTGTGCTAGAGAGGATATGACAGTGACATGCACCTTGCACTCTTGAGGAAATGATGTCAGAACCCCAGGTATAAAGGAACTATTTCCAGGGGTGGGTGGGGTGAGGGTGGGAAGGGGTTGGGCCTAAACTGTGCCCTCGCAAAACAATCAGGCTATCAGTTAAACAGTATCATAAGTTCATGTCAAAATTCATTTACAAAATACAACAAACAGGCATACCTTTAAGATTAAAAAAAAATCAACTTGAGACTATTAATCCTAAATTACAAAATAGATCTTCAGGGGATTCAACTATATTAAAAATCCCATTTATGCACACTTTAATGCGGTCAGCGATCTTTTGCACATTGTGCTCCAACAACATGGAACAATATTCCAGCACATATTAAGAGGCATGGGCAGTTATGGGCTGTTTACAGCAGCTTTGAAAGTACATTTTAGGGATGTGTCTAAGTGTAACTGCTTTTTAGACAGTGATCTTTAATAATTGTACATATTAGTTTTAGAACTACAGTTCTTGTAACAAAATTTGTACAGGACATTTCAAATTGTATTAGGATTTCTCATTTAACTTTATGTTTAATCGTGATTTTTATTTAAACGTGGAATATTTATTCCTATTTATATGTTTTGTATTATGTATAATTCTGTTTGTTGTTATTTTGTATGCATTTGATTGACCACGGGGTCATACCTATAAAAGGGATTGTATCCCAGTGTGCTTACCCATATACAAATCAAATTAAATGGAATTGAATTAAAAGTAGACACATTTTTAAGTTTAAAAACTGAATTTTGCAAGAATATAAACTACATGTGTGATTTTGTATTTTCTACAAATTTATAGACCCTTGAAACTTTAAAACTAGAAAAATGAAATACCATTAAATCTAACAGTTTACTAGACTTTACATGGAGATTGTGTGTGCCAATTTTATTAATTGGTTGCAGCCAGAAACTGCAAAATAACATCTGTACTTATTTATTTATTAAATTGTGATGACCGGGTAGACCCACTGAGCCCCGAAGGTCCCTTTTTCAGGAGCGACCTGGGAGACAGAAACAGTACAATACAGTCAGGTAGTACAGGGTGCAGAGAAAGTAGATATGAAATTCACGGTTACAATAAAAGCAGTATTTCAATATACTGAACATAAGTGCAACAATTGAGGGAGTTGAGGCATGCTTTTGGAGTCATTTTGGGTGACAAAAAGGAGGGGGAGTAGTGTAGGATGTGGGACCGGGGGTGACTATCCAATACCTTGACAATGGCACAAGCTTGCCCCAAGCAGGTGGGACTTGAGCCTTGTGCGAAAGTTGTGGGCTTCCTGTACTAAAGGTGGGAGAGTGTTCCACAGGTAAGGGGCAATGTAAGCGAAGGATTTGCCTCCCATGTTAGTCTTGACTCTGGGGATTGTTAGTAGGGACCGAACGGTGGTCCTAAGTATACGAAGGTTAGACTTAGGAATGATTATTCTTGTACGACTAGGTTGGGCAGCCAGGTGCTGCAGTTTGTAAGCAAGGCGGAGCAGGGGGTACTGAAGATGAGCCTCAAAGGAAGGCCATTGAAGCTGGGCCAGCGAGATGCAGGGGTGGCTTCTCGGGTGACTCAGTGTCGCAAAGCTCACCACCTTGTTGTACAGGACCTGAAGCCTGTCGACCTCATGCTTTGACATACCGAGTTACAGGGGCAGCATACGTTAATGTAGGAAGGAGGACACTGGAGGCAACTGCTCGCCTTACCTCTGGGATAAGTTGTTTTTTTAGCCAGTACAAGGTGCCAAGTTTGCCATAGATAGACCTAGTTACCTGGTCTATGTGGAACTTAAAGGCGAGACCTTGGTCGATAGTTAGCCCAAGGTATTTTATGTTGTCTACAATGTCTACTCTTTCCAGCAAGGGAAGTTAGTTGTAAGGAATTGGTCCTGTCCTGGCAGAGGAATCTAGGGCCAAAACAGCAAGGCTTTTGTTGTTGCATCGAGGACCATTCTGTTAGATATAAGCCAGGCCTCAAGTGTATTTAGGTCCCCTTGGAAGAGAGGGCCCAGGTCCTGGAGGGTAGACATGGACCGGCAGATGACTGTATCATCAGCGTATTGAACACCTGAGCTATCCCCACAGTGACGGCTGAGGTTATGTGAAAAAAGAGCGAGAGAGGACAGGAGGGGGCCAAGAATTGAGCCCTGAGGCACCCCCTCCTTGATGGGAAGAGGGTCAGATAGCTCTCCCTTCCAAATGACCCTCTGGGAGCAGCCTGATAGGTAGTTCTTGAACCAGTTTAGGGCATGGGCATCAAGACCTATGCCATGAAGCTTAGTTAGAAGAAAGTTGTGGTCCACAAGGTCAAACGCCTTGGACAGATCTATAAAGATTGCACCCATCGACATGCCTATGTCCAATGCCCTGAATACATCCACTGTGAGATTTATAAGTGCCATATCCGTCCCACGGTTTGCCCGAAAGCCATGCTGTGAGGGGGCAAGGAGTTGGTGGAGCTCAAGGCAGTCTCTCAGTTGCCTGTATACTAGCCTTTCTTGGAGTTTAGCAAGGGTACATAGCAGGGAGATGGGCCTATAATTGCCAATTTGTTCGTGCAAGCCACCCTTGTTAATGCGGACCACATTGGCCACCTTCCACTGGTGCAGAATGTAACCTTCAAGTAGAGACCTGTTGATGATCCAGGTCAGAGGTTTGGCAAGGGACTGGGCACCTTCCTTGAGTAACCTTGGGCTAATTCCATCAGGGCCTCCACAGCCTTTGTTTTTGAGGGCTTTGAGTAGCTTAAGAACCTCACTCACCTTGACTAATCTTAGGCAAAATTGGGGTCTTTTCAGACTGGGGGGGGGTACGTCAGAGATCTATAAAGGTATAGATGGGGGCAGCCCTAACTTGTATTCATTGAGGTTGGTGAAGTGGTGGTCGATTGCTGAGGCTATCTGGTGGCAGTCACTGACACGCTGTCCTTGTCCTTGTACCTCTATTGGACCTAGTGACTCCCAGGAATTGCCCTTAAGCAGTTAGTTGATGCGTGACCAGAAAAGCCCGGGGTTCCCCAGGTTGGGCCGTTGGAGGTGGGATACATACTCCTTTTTCACAAGTTTGATGGCTAGCTTACAAAACCCTAAGAAATAAATGTAAGTAACCAGATCTGCAGGGAGAAGGGAGAGCCGGAACTTCTTCCAGGCCTTGTCCCTGCTTTTCATCAGAGATCTCACTGAGTGGGAGATCCACTTGTAGCAGCCTCCCTTTGTTCTAAGTTTTTTTAAGATGGGGCAAAGAATGAGGCCGCTTTGAGTAGTGAGTCTTGGAAGTATGCCAGGGCCTCGTCCAAGTTCGTGAGGAGCCTAAGTGGGCTCCAGTCCAGGTTACTTAGGTAGTCATTAAACTTTGCGGACATGAAATTGGAGAAATCACATACCGTGAGTATCCTGTGAGGAATCTTTGGTGCACTGTTATTCCAAATACAGAAAATTGGGGTTACTGATGGCATCTGCCAATATGCCTGCTTTGTGTTATGTTGAGGGAATTGGACACCAGAGCCCAGTCAAGAGTAGTGTGATTCCCAGTTTTATAGTTGAGCCAAGTGGGTAGAGAGATACCCTGTTCCAGGTTTGCATCATGGATCATTGCCTCGAGGACTCTGTTGGGGTCAGAGGCCCAGTTCAGGTTGAAGTCAAATCCCACAAGTCTTTGCGAAAATTGTAGAATTTCATGAAAAAATTCCATAAAATTGGTATTTGCTAATTTCACTCTGCCTTATCTGGGGGATTCTAATTAAAAGATAGAGTTATAAGAGGCAGGTAGTGCAGGGGGTCGCCAGATTCAGGAGTTAGATGCACAGTTTCACCAATAAATGGACAGCGGAGTTAGGTAACACAACAGTGGTAGACCCCCAGGTTGGAGCAAGGAAGCACAGAGAGGGGAAAAAGGGCAAGGTTGGCTATCTTAATAGCCAGGAACGCAAATTTCTCGATGCACCAAATAATTACCAACCCCGCAGGGTGGATACATCTTAATAAAGGGTACCTTGGACAGTACTGATCTAATTCTGGCTTCCTTTTACAGACCCAAAAAAGATGACCCTCAAATATTTACTAATTTTTCACTACATCTGGTCACCTGGCCCAAGCTGTCGCTTATAACAGCAGAGGACTGGAACGTCCCTTTGGATGGTGATTTGGATCTATCTGGCCCCTCAATACATCCCCTTACTCCACAGGAAGCAATATAGTGCAGCGGTTTAAGGCTCTGAGCTGCAAACCTGGGTTTGAATCCCACAGCCTCCACTTGCATACTGTGTGACCCTGAGCAAGTCACTTAACTTTCTTGTGCTCCTAGGTCACACCTGTAAACAAGCTAGTAACTTAGTGTCTCTCTCCTGGTAAACAAACAAAAAAAAAAAAAAAAAACAGAGACCTACAAGAATTAGTTGATATGTATGCTTTGACTGAGCCATGGAGGACACTCCACCCCACCGAGTAGTGAATCATTCATTCTCCAGGTTTTATCCAGTTCTATAACTATGTCTAGCGACATGGTGATATGCACAAGGCAGTAATCAGAAATAACTGTGGGGAGGATTTCTACCATCCCCAGCCCCTGTAAAAGCGACTGACTTATGAAAAAATAATCTATTCTACAATGTATCCCATGGGGTGAAAAAAAAAAAAAAGGTATACTCTTTGGAGGTGGGTTGGAGTATCCTCCATGGCTCAGCCTTGCCCATGTTTTTTTTTTTTTTTTTTTTAAATCAATGCCCTCCCCGAAGACCTGGTCCACCCAGTTAAGTAGCAAGAAAATAAAGTCTCCCATTAGAAGGGGAGTCTCCTGCAAAAAAAAAAAAAAAAATGGATGGGTTGTATCCATGGTGGTGGACTAAGATACATCTTTTCATGGGGGAGTTCACCCCTTTAACATGCCACGTTATAAATGAGATTCGGGACATGTTAGCATGTTCCATATGATTTTGTGCATGGCCATCAAAACATAATTCCATGTTGGAAGCCCTGCAAGGCTAGCCCTTATCAGAAAAGAAAGAAAGAAAGAAAGAAAGAAAGAAAGGTGGCATGAGAACCTGATGCCAAGAAAAAAAAATACTGTGTGCCTGCTCTGTTCCCTCAACCGACTGCCCATACTGCCCCACCATCCCCCCCAAAATGAACAGATCCGGCAGAACATTTGGCAAATGTTGCTTCGCTGCATCGGTGGAGTCAAAACTGAAAGTGCGATGAGGGAGTAAGAAAACCAACTTGGCTGGGAACTGAATTCTGAATTTTACACTTGCTTGATGCAGCAGGCATTTTATTTGGTTATAAAGCTTTTCATTTCTCCCTCACCTGCTGACTAAATCATAGAAAATAAAATACCGGTGATTCTTTCAGTAAAGAAACAGTTGTGTTCAAGCAGTCCTCTGAAAATGTATCTTATCCTGGAAATTAAGGCGACATACGAGGGCACAGGGTCGCTCTCCAGGCTTTGGCATTGGGCGAAGGGCTCTGTGAGCTCGTTCAATAGCACAGCCTTGTCCGTTCTCTGGCAGGCCTGCTAGCTGGCAAAAGATCGCAGACAAACTTCACTGGGTTTGAGCCCTCAGCACCTTACAGCAAACTGACCAGCAGCAGGCTGTTCCTCCTGCTCCTATTTTCAAGATCATCTACCTTCTCATCCAGTCTTGCCACCCTCCACCGTAAAGCTATCAGTTACCATTCCTCAGTCGGAGTTCGGTCTTCCACGGAGCTAACCTTTGCTTACATATCACTTTCTCGGGTGGTCAGGGATTCCACCGAAATTCTGATGGATTTGACATCTATCACCAGCTCGGCAAGACTGAATATTATAGAGGCAAATTCTTGCATGTAAGAATCCTATTTTGTATCTCTAACAGTTACTGGGGGGCTGGGGGAAGGGGAGTGAGACAGCCCATGCAGAAATCTAGCTTATTGTGTTTTGGAGGTTGAGGCAGCTCCGGGTTTGTCAGCAAAGGAACCAGCTATGTCACTTCATCAGAATCAGTCTCTGCCATTCTCGATCGCAGAGATTTAAGTGAAGTATGTTAAAATAAATTGCCCAGACAGCATTACTGTGATTTTCAGTGAAGATGGGGATTTTAAAAATTGTTGGAGAGAAGTGCTGTAACCAGTCACAGAGCTCACCACCTTGCAACTGCCATCATCAGCTACTTCACCTGAAGATCCCCAATGCATTCTTGAACCCCACCACTTCCGCTGGAAGACTGTTCCAGGCATCCAACACACTTTCTGTGAAGTAGTACCTCCTCCCATCTCTCCCGAATCAACCTCCCTCCAGATTCTTACTATGCCCTCTTGTCCTCGAGCACCTTTTTTTCTGAAAAATACTTCCCTCCTATATCTTATTTACCCCATGAGGTCAAAAGGTCTCTATCATATCGCCCCCCCTTTTCCAGGGTGTACATATTTAGGTCTTTACGTCTCTCCTCATAGGGCTTCTGATGTAGAATCTACACCATTTCAGTTGTCCTCCTCTGGACAGAATGTCTATGTCCTTCAGGAGATGTGGTCTCCAGAATTGGACACAGTACTGTAGGTGCCATTTTACCAGCAATCTATACAGAGGAAATACCACTTTCCTCTTTTTGCTAGTGATACCCTTCCCTATGCACCCCAGCATTTCAGTAGCCCTCCCAACTGCTTTGCTGCACTGCCTGGTCACCTTTAGGTAATCAAATATGATTACCTGCAGGTCCCTTTCCTGCTTGGTGGTTGTCAGTACCACTCCTCCCACTTGGTACTCTACCCCTGGATTTCTGTGCCCCCAAATGCATTACTTTGCACTTTTTCACACTGAAATCCAGCTGCTATACCCGTGACCACTCCTCAAGCCTTCTCAGGTCTCTGCTCATCCTTTCCACCCTCCTGGAGCGTTTACCCTACTGCAGATTTTTGTGTCATCACCAAAGAGGCAGAATTTCTTTCCAGCTCTTCCGCAATGTTTCTTATAAAGACATTACAGAGGAATGGTCCCAGCACTGATCCTTGCGCAACCTGCTGGCCACCCTCCCTTCCTTCCTCAGAGTGAACTCAGCTTACTACTACTCTTGACCCCCTATCCCTCAACCAATTTCTTACCCAGTTTACCACCTTTGGACCCACTCCTAAGCTACTCAGCTTGCTTACTAGCCTCCTATGTGGAATGGTGTCTAAAGCCTTACTGAAATCTAGGTAGGACATGTCCACTGCTCCACCCAGATCTAATTCCTTGGTCACCCAGTCAAAGAAATCTATCAGATCCGTTTGACATGACTGCTCTGCCATGAATTCATGCTGTCTCGGGTCTAACTAATTGGAATCAAGATATTCCACAATCCTTTCCTTCAGCAGTGATTCCATTAACTTTCCCACCATTGATATCAGGCCAACAGGCCTATAATTGCCAACCTCCTCCCTGCTGCCACTTTTGTGAAGTACAACTGCATTTGCCCTCTTGCAGTCCTCTGGAACCGCTCCCAGTTCAAAAGAGTTGTTAAACAGAACTGTTGGAGGTGCAGCTAGTACTTCCCCGAGCTCCCTCAACACCCTTGGATGCATCCCATCTGGCCCAACTGCTTTGTCCACTTTCAGATTTGCAAGTCCCTTCAGGACCTTCTCCCCTAAAAATGGACTAGTGTCCAACTCCCTCCTTCCGATGTTCCTGTTACTATACTGTGGTCCGTAGCCCACTCCCCTTCTCCTATCTCTGTGAACCCTGAACAAAAATATTTGTTCAAGTGCCTGCCTTTTCCTGATCCATCCCTGCACAGTTTTTTTTTTTTACATTTTCCTCCTTTCGGTTACATACCTAAAAATGTCTTGTCCCCCTTCGTCATGGCCTGGGCTCTTCTCTCTTCAGTTTGCATGTTCATGCTCCTTACTGCTCTCCCTGCTCTCCTCTGTTTCCCCTGATAATATCCCTATCCTCCTCCTTTTACATTTCCGTATACCGTCTGAATGCTACCCTTTACCTTTTTTGTCACCTCTTTCAAGAACCATACCGTCTTTTTCCTACTGCTTTTGCTCATCTACTTGATGCAGAGATTTCTTGCCTTCACTATGGCACTTTTTACCTTCACCCACTGTTCCTCCACCCCAGTCAGGTCATCACCCCCCCCCCCACCTAGGACATTCTGGAGACATTCAACCATCTTTTTAAAATCTGTCCTCCTGAAGTCCAGGAACCTCACCCTTGTGAGGTTTAATTCTGCAGCCATCCTTACCTTTAATCACACTGTACAGTGATCACTGTTCTCCAGGTGGCCTTCCCACATGAAGTCTGCAACACTGTCCCGGTTAATGAGCACCAGGTCCAGTACTGTCCCATCACAAGTGGGTTCACAGAACAGTTGCCTGATGAATGCCTCCAGCAGATGTCCCTGCGTCTAGCTAGAGCTGCAGTTGGGATGTTCTAATCTACATCCGGCAGACTGAAATCCCCCACCTGCAACACCTCCCCCTTTTTCTGTCATCTTGCCAGTGACTTCCACCAGTACCTTTTCTAACTCCTCCACCAGTGCTGAAGGATGGCGGATGTCATTCCAGTTCACAAAAGTGGGAGCAGGGCAGAGGTAGGAAACAACAGACCTGTTAATTTGACCTCATTGGTACGGAAAGTGACGGAATCACTGCTGAAGGAAAGAACTGTTGAGTACCTAGAGGCCAGCTGGGCACAGGACCCAAGGCAGCATGGATTCACTGTGGGGAGGCCATGTCAGATGAATCTAATAGATTTCTTTGGGTGACCAAAGCAGTAGACCAGGGAGGGTCTGTGGACATGGCCTACCTAGACTTTGGCAAGGCATTTGACACAGTCCCACACAAAGGATTAATATACAAGTTAGCCAGTCTTGGAGTGGGTCCCAAGGTGGTAGCCTGTGTAAAAACTGGCTGGACAACAGGACGCAGAGGGTAATAGTAAACGAAGTCCACTCTGAAGAAAGGGAGGTTACTAGCGGGGTTCAGTACTGAGAGTGGTCCTCTTTAATGCCTTTATAAGTGACACTGTAGAGGGACTGGAAGGAAAAGTAAGTCTCTTTTCAGACGACACAAAGATCTGCAACAGGTTGATACACAAGGTGGGGTGGAAAGGATGAGCAGGGACTTGGCAAGGTTGGAGGAATGGTCAAATGTATGGCAGCTTAGATTCAACGCAAAGAAGTGCAAAGTAATGCATCTGTGAAACAAAAACCCAGGAGAAGAGTACACAATTGGGGGGGTGAGATACTAACAACAACAGAAATGGAAAGGGACCTGGGGGTAATCATATCAGACGACCTAAAGGTGGGCAAGCAATGTGAGAAGGCAGTAAGGAGGGCTGGAGGAATACTGGGATGCACAGGGAGAAGCAAAACCAGTAAAAAAATAGGAAGTCGTTATCCCTCTGTACAGACAGTTGGTGAGACCCCACCTGGAGTACTGTGTGCAGTTCAGGAGACCCCCATCTCCACAAGGACACAGACAGGATGGAGGCTGTCCAGAGGAGGGCAACTAAAATGGTGCAGGTTCTGCACCAGAAGACATACAAAGAGAAACTAAAGAAGCTTAATGTGTATACCCGCGAGGAAAGAAGGGAGAGAGGGGGCATGATAGAAACTTTCAACTACCTCAAGGGAATCAACAAAGTCCAAGAGGGTAGCGTCTTTCAGAAAGAGATGTGCAAGAACAAGGGGGCCACAATTTGAAGATAAGAGGGGGAACAGCTCAGTGGTAATGTGAGAAAGTACTTTTTCCATGGAGAGGGTTGTGGATGCATGGAACGGCCTTCCTGAGGAGGTTGTGGAGTCAAAAGCAGTGGGGGAATTCAGGAATGCATAGGACAGACATAAGGCAATTCTAGTGGGGGGGGTAAGAGAAATAGGCTGATGGTTAACTAGGATCTGCAGCTTATCCATTAGGCAGGGAAATGGGCAGACTAGGTGGTCCAAGCGGTCCTTATCTGCCGTCAAATTATATGTTTCTATTTCTGTAGATCATGCCAGTATTCAGAGGTTCTGACATCATTTCCTCGAGTGCAAGGTGCATTTCACTGTCATATCCTCTCTAGCACACTGCACTGACAATATAAACACACACATTGTATAATATATATATTTCTATATAACAAATCACAACACCGCACACACACACACAAAAAAAAAAAAAAACTAGATAAACATGTGGGGAGTAGTGCAATGTAATGGCTGTGGGGCAGCAGTCTTCCGGGAGTCTTTCTGGAGGCTGAGATGCTGCCCTATTTGCAGACAACTATCTGCTCTGAGGGAGGAAGTTGCCCGTCTTCAGGCCGCACTGGATAGTAGTAAGGAAACCTTCCCCCAGGCCACACTGGACAGTAGGAAGGGAACCTCCCCCATCCAGAGAGCACTAGCACCACCACCACTACCTCAGAGGTTGCGAAGAAAGCACAGCAGTTGGACCACAGTGGGCTCAGGGAGGGTGAGGAGGGTGGAACAGAGGCACACCCAGTCAATTGTTCCACTCCACAATCCATACACCATTCTGGGGGAGCATAGCTCCCCTATGGATGCACCTGCAGAGAAGACTGATGACAACTGTCACAAGAGAGGCCCACAGGAAGAAGGCAGAGGACACCACAGGGAAAGGAAGCAGCTCCTGGTGGGGGACTCAATTATTAGGGGTATAGAACTGGGGGGAGCTGGGAAAACTGAAGTAAGGTGCCTGCCTGGTGCCATGGCTTGGAGGGACAGGAAGCGCATCCTCAGGATCATGAGAACAGCTGCAAGGGATTCTGAGCTGGACGTAATTGTCCACCTAGGGACAAATGACTTGGCTCATCATGAGATTAGAGCAGTGCACGAGGACATTGCAGAGTTGGGGAGGGACCTAAGACAAGTAGCACACACAGTATCCTTCTCAGAGGTGCTGCCTGTCAAAGGCATGGGGGAGGCGAGGGTAATTGGCACCGTGCAATTTAATGAATGGTTGAAAAAATGGTGCTGGAGCACAGGGTTTACTTCATTGGGGACTGGGGTTCCACCTGGAGGACACCAGCCTATACTGGCAGGATGGTCTGCATCTGTCCAGGAAGGGACAAGTCTTTGAGCAATCGGTTTAAATGCTTCATTGGCAAGCTTTAAACTAGTCAAAGGGGAGGCACTGACAAGCAGCAGGAAAATCCCAGCCTCTCCTACAAAACAGGGTACTAAATGAGAAAAGACTGAGGTAGAACGGTCAGTGGGGATGCTGCAACAGAAGGTAAAGCCATCAAAAATGGAGAGCAATGAGCACCAATGCCCGTAGTCTGGGTAACAAGCTTCCTGAATTAGTGGCCTTGATGGAGGAGGAACATCTGGATATTGTGGCAGTCACAGAAACATGGTACACACAAAACCATGACTGGGACATAAACATACCAGGATACACTGTCTACAGGAGGGACAGGGAGGGTAGAGAGGAGGAGGAGTAGTTCTTACATAAGGGAAGGAATAAAAGCAACAGAACAAAAGGGTAAACAGGGGAGAAGAAGCACTATGGGTAAATTTGGAGACAGGCAATGGCACCACACGCACAGGGTTAGACTAAGACCTTCTCAGGGGAGGAAATGGACAGGAAATGATAGAAAGTATACTTAGAATGGCAGAAAAGGGGAGATATTGCTGATGGGTGATCTGAATATGCCAGATGTTACTGGAGTGCAGTTGCAGCTGCCACTTCGAAGACTGCAGTTATTCTAGATGCCCTACAGGGCATGCCTGAACAACTAGTACTGGAGCCCACTCGAGGAGGGAGCAATATTAGACTGGATTCCTCAAATGGAGATGGAGAGAGGATCACAGATGTAGAAGTGGAAGCCATCTGGGAACTAGCAACCATCGAACAGTATGGTTCACAATAAACACATAAAGAGTCAAGCCATACAAAGACAAAAGTATTGGACTTTAGGAGGGCTGACTTGCACAAATGGGTGAAGTGCCTCAAGGAATGCACTAGCAAATAGGCAGGAAGGAGGGTGGAAGAACAATGGGAATAATAAAACTGCCATCACAGAGGTAACGAGCCTTTGTGTGAAGCAAATAAACAAAACAAGGTGATGTAAGAAACCACTATGGTTCCCAAAGGAAGTGGCAGTGAAGGTTCAAGAGAAAAAGAAAGCATTCAGGGAAGTACAAGGAATCGTGAGAAGGAGCAGGACAGAGAACTGTATCAGTTAAAGCAAAAGGAGGCTGGGAAGGCAGTCAGAACAGCAAAGGCCCAAACCGAGGAAAGATAGCCAACTCAGTTAAGAAGGGGATAAAACCTTTATAGGTACATCAAGGAGCAAAGGAAGACCAAGGGAGGCATAGTGAGGCTTAATAAAGGGAGGGAGGGTGGGCACAGGAGACTGTGAAAAGGCAGAGATACTAAACAAATATTTTTGCTCAGTATTTACAAATGAAGAGGAGGAGGTACATAAAACAAACAGTAGTAACACTCTGGATACAGAAGTTGATACCAGCCCATTTACAGAAAAAGGTTCTGAAAGAACTCTTAAAACTGAAGGTGGACAAAGCAATGGGGCCTGATGGATTCATCCCAGAATTCTAAAAGAGCTAAGGGTAGAACTAGTGACATCCACTGACTACCTTTTAACAAATCATGGGAGGATGGGGTGGTAACCGAGGACTGAGGAGGGCAGATGTGATTCCCTTCACAAAAGTGGGAGCATGGCAGAAGCAGGAAACTACAGACCTGTTAGTTTAACCTCAGTGATAGGGAAAATGATGGACTCACTTCTGAAGGAAAGAACTGTCTATATCTAGAGGCCAGAGGGGCACAGGACCCTAGGCAGCATGGATTCACAGCGGAAGGTCATGCCAGACAAATCTGATAGATTTCTTTGACTGGGTGACCAAAGTAGTAGATCAGGGAGGGGCTGTGGACATGGCCTACCTAGACTTTAGCAAGGCATTTGACACAGTCCCACACAAAAGATTAATATACAAGTTAGCCAGCCTGGGAGTGGGTCCCAAGATGACAGCCTGGGTAAAGAATTGGCTGGAGAATAGGACACAGAGAGTAACAGTAAATGGAGTCCACTCAGAAGAAAGGAGGGTTACTAGTGGGGTACCGCAGGGTTCAGTATTAGGACCGGTCCTCTTCAATGTCTTTATAAGCGACATTGCGGAAGGACTGGAAGGAAAAGTATGTCTCTTTGCAGATGACACCAAGATCTGCAACAGAGTTGATGCACAGGGTGGGGTGGAAAGGATGAGAAGGACTTGGCAAGGTTAGAGGAATGGTCAAATGTATGGCAGCTTAGATTCAATGCTAAGAAGTGCAAGGTAATGCACCTGGGAAACAAAACCCAGGGGAAGAGTACACAATGGGGGGTGAGATACAACAACAAAAATGGAAAGGGACCTGGGGGTAGTCATATCAGATGACCTAAAGGTGGGCAAGCAATGCGAGAGGGCAGCAAGGAGGGCTGGGGGATACTGGGATGCATAGGGAGAGGCATCACCAGTAGAAAACAGGAAGTTATTATCCCTCTGTACAGACAGTTGGTGAGACCCCATCTGGAGTACTGCGTGCAGTTCTGGAGACCCAATCTCCGCAAAGACATAGACAGGATGGAAGCTGTCCAGAGGAGGGCAACTAAAATGGTGCAGGGTCTGCACCAGAAGACATATGAAGAGAGACTTAAGGAGCTTAATATGTACAGCCTCGAGGAAAGGAGGGAGAGGGGGGACATGATAGAAACTTTCAAGTACCTCAAGGGAATCAACAAAGTCCAAGAGGGTAGCATCTTTCAAAAAAAGAGGTGTGCAAGAACAAGGGGGCACAATTTGAAGATAGAGGGGCGGCTCAGAGGTAATTTAAGGAAGTATTTTTCACAGAGAGGGTTGTGGATGCATGGAACGGCTTCAGAGGAGGTTGTGGAGTCAAAATCAGTGGTGGAATTCAAGCATGCATGGGACAGTCATAAGGCAATTCTGGGGGGTGGGGGTAAGAAGAAGTAGGCTGCTGGTTAACTAGGATCTGCAGCTTATCCAGTAGGTAGGGAAATGGGCAGACTGGGTGGGCCAAGCGGTCCTTATCTGCCGTCAAATTCTATGTTTCTATGTTCTATGTTTCTATGTATAAATACAGGCTCCACTCCCCATCTCTAGGGTGGCCCACAGTACCTCTGCTCCCCCTGTAATCCCTGGCTCTTCATAGCTTTTATGCCTTCCCTTACATTAAGCACCACCCTCTCTCCTTTGTTTCCTGAACCGATAGCCTGGTATGGCACGGGTGAGGCTAGGGTGCTCCACACCATGGGATTCAATCAGTGGTTGAAAAACTGGTGCAGAGTTCAGGGATTTGGCTTCATCGGGGACTGGGGGTCCACCTGGAGGGATGCAGGCCTATACTGGCATGATGGTCTGCATTTGTCCAGGAGGGGAACCAGGATCCTAGGTGACAGGTTTAAATACTCCATTGACAAGCATTTAAACTAGCCAAGGGGGGAGGCACTGGAAAGGAGCAGGGAAATCCTAGCCCCCCCCCCAAAAATATCAGAGTACTAAGTGAGGTAAACACCAACATAGAGATGTTGATAGGGAGAAGGGTGGGGGCAAATGGAGAAAGTGACAAAGGCAATAAGGACAGGGATGGGGCAAAAAGGGGTAAGGCCATCAAGAAATGGAGGGCAATGAGTACCAATGCCCACAGTCTGGGCAACAAGCTCCAAGAACTGGTGGCCTTGATGGAAGAGGGATGCCTGGAGCAGTCACAGAAACATGGTACACAGAGAACCATGACTGGGATGTTAACATGCCAGGGTACACAACCTACAGGAGAGACAGGGAGGGCAGAAGGGGAGAGGAGTATATGTCTATGTAAGGGAAGGGATAAAAACAACTGAACAAAAGAGTAAACAGGGAGGAGAGGAGGCACTGTGGGTTACCTTAGAGACTGGAAATGGCACCACAATCCGCACAGGGGCTGTATACAGATCCCATGTCAGGGGGAGAGAATGGGCAAGGATATGATAGAAAGCATACTTAGGATGGCAAAGAAAGGGGAGATACTGTTGATGGGGGACCTTAATATGCCAGATGTTAACTGGAGCACCTTTGCAGCAGCCACCTCCAAAAGCAGGGCCATTCTTGATGCCCTTCAGGTGTCATGCCTCAGACAGCTAGTTTTGGAAACTACTCGTGAGGGAGCAATTTTAGACCTCATACTCTCAAATGGGGACAGTGAGAGGATCTCGGATCTAGAAGTGGGTAGCCATTTGCGAACAAGTGACCACCAAACAGTGCGGTTCACAATAAACTCAGCTACAGAGTCGAGCCATACAAAAGCGAGGGTTCTAGACTTCAGGAGGGCAAACTTTGGCAAGATGGGAGAGTGCCTTAGAAAAGCACTAGCAAACAGGCTAGAAGGAGGGGTGTAGCAACAATGGGGAAATATCAAAACTGCCATCACAGAGGCAACAAGCCTTTGTGTGAAGCAAATAAACAAATCAAAATAAAAGAAAAACCCACTATGGTTCTCAAAAGAGGTGGCGGTTAAGGTTAGGGAGAAAAATATAACATTTAGGAAGCATAAGGAAACACAGAAGGAGCAGGACAGAGAACTGTACCAGTTAAGGCAGAAGGAAACAGGGAGGGTAGTCAGAATAGCAAAGGCACAAACTGAGGAAAAGACAGCTAACTCAGTTAAGAAGGGGGGTAAAGCCTTTTATAGGTATATCAGGGAGCGTAGAAAAACAAAGAGAGGGATAGTGAGGCTGAATAGAATGGATGGTGGGTGGGCAAAGAGTGACAGTGAAAAAGCAGGAATACTGAATGAATACTTCTGTTCAGTATTCACAAAAGAGGAAGTGGGGGAGGTGCCTAAACCAATTAACAGTAGTACTGTGGGGGGCGATCCCAGACCTTTCACAGAAGAAAGGGTTCTAAAAGAACTCCTAAAACTGAAGGTGGAGAAAGCAATGGGGCCAGATGGAATTCATCCCAGAATTCTAAAAGAATTAAGCAGAGAACTAGTGACACCACTGACTACCCTTTTTAACAAATCATGGGAAGATGGTGTGGTACCAGAGGACTGGAAGCAGGCGGATGAGATTCCCCTTCACGAAAGTGGGACCAAGACAGAGGCAGGAAACTACAGATCTGTCAGTTTGACCTCTGTGGTAGGCAAAATGATGGAATCACTTCTGAAAGAAAAAACTGTTGAGCACCTAGAGGCCAGTGGGGCACAGGACCCAAAGCAGCATGGGTTCACAGCGGGAAGGTCATGTCAGACGAATCTATTTGATTTGACTGGATAACCAAAGTAGTAGACCAGGGAGGGGCTGTGGACATAGCCTACCTAGACTTTAGCAAGGCATTTGACACAGTCCCACACAAAAGATTAGTGGTCAAATTAATCAGCCTGGGTAAAACATTGGCTGAACAACAGGACACAGAAGGTAATTGTAAATGGAATCCACTCTGAAGAAAGAAGGGTTACTAGTGGGGTTCCGCAGGGTTCAGTACTGGGTCCTGTCCTTTGTAATGTCTTTGTAAGTGGCATTGCAGAGGGACTGGAAGGAAAAGTATGCATCTTTGCAGATGACAAAGATCTGCAACAGGGTTGATACACAAGGAGGCATGGAAAGGATGAGAAGAGACTTGGCAAGGCTGGAGGAATGGTCAGAAGTATGGCAGCTTGGATTCAATGCAAAGAAGTGCAAAGTAATGCACCTGGGAAACAAAAACCCAGGGAAGATTACACAATGGGGGGTGTAGTAACAACAACAAAAAATGGAAAGGGACCTGGGGGTAATCCTATCAGATGACCTTAAAGGGACACGGTCAACCTGTTTTTCATCATATTATTTCTAGTTAAAAACTCACATTTTATGATTGCTTACCCTCTCTAAAATTCATTGATGTTGCGGTTTGTTTTGTCTGTAGCCTTGCTTAGTAGAACTGAAATGCATGGCAATGTATATTTATAAACAACCTTGTTTTCGTTTACAATCATGATTCTGTTCTTACTGCATATGTCCTGAGAATTAGAAAAACACACACAGACAGTGCAGTCACTCATAAAACAGTAGCCTCCTAATCTCCCAATGCATCATGAGGGGCTAGACTGATTTGTCGGTGTTCTCAAGTCCAGGAAAGTTACATTTGGAGTTGATGAATGAATATAAACAAACCTGTTTTGGTGTGATAACACCAGTATGTTGGGCAGTTTGTTTTTTACTTTTTTAAAGAAAATAATAGTCAGAATCAAACTACCAGCTACATCAACAATCTTCACAAAATATGTTTTTTAAACTAGAGACACTTTGAGACCTAAGGGGGTTGACAGTGTCCCTTTAAGGTTGGCAAGCAATGCAAGAAGGCGGTAGGGAGGGCTGGGGAGATACTAGGATGTATAGGAAGAGGTATCACCAGCAGAAAACAGGAAGTTGTTATCCCCTTGTACAGACAGTTGGTGAGACCCCATCTGGAGTACTGAGTCCAGCTCAGGAGACCCCATCTCCGCAAGGACAGACAGGATGGAGGGCAACTAAAATGGTGCAGAGTCTGCAAGAGAAGCCATACGAGGAGAGACTAAAGGAGCTTAATATGTATACCCTTGAGGAAAGGAGGGAGAGAGGGGACATGATAGAAACGTTTTAAGTACCTCAGTGGAATCAACAGAGTCCAAGAGGTAGCATTTTCAGAAAGATGTGCAAGAACAAGGGACACAATTTGAAGATAGAGGAGGGATGGCTCAGGGGCAATGTGAGGAAGTATTTTTCACAGAGAGGGTGGTGGACGCATGGAACAGCCTTCCTGAGGAGGTTGTGGGGTCTAAAACTGTTGGAGAATTCAAGAATGCATGGGACAGACATAAGGCAATTTTTGTGGGGGTAGGAAGAAATAGGCTGTTGGTTAAATAGGATCTGCAGCTTATCCTCTAGGTAGGGAAATGGGAAGACTAGGTGGGCCAAGTGGTCCTTATCTGCCATCAAAGTCTACGTTTCTATGTTTCTACATAGTCCTGGGTTGTTAGGCAACTAAGGGAAGGCTATGGTGGATATCCACAGCCATCTGACGTACACACACACACACACACACACACACACACACACACACAACAAGGTTGTCTTTGCAGTTTATAACTTTTTTGTTTTTTTAATATTAAGAGTATTTATTTGAGCAACCTGTTATGCAGCGTGCTGTCATTCAATGTCTGGAAAACCAGAGTGTGAACTACTTTTTTTTTTTTTTTTTAATGCAAACAGGGGAAGAGACAGCAAGTAAAGGCAGCACCTCAGTGTTTTTTTTTTTGTTTTTTTTATGAAAAAGCTTTTTGTTAAGCTCGGGTAGGGAGAAGAGAGAGACACTATCGTAGCATCTCTTACCCGTGTCCTGGATCATTCTCTACAAGTGTGTTGCACGTGGACATTATTCGTGGTTATGTTACCAAAACAGTGCTATGTAATTTATTTATTTATTTATTTTAGTTGTTTAACCAGGAGTAGCACACTAAGCTGAAAGCTTTTTTACAGGTGTGACCTGGGAGCACAGGGAAGTTAAGTGACTTGCTCAGGGTCACACAGTATGCAAGTGGAAGCTGTGACATTCAAACCCAGGTCTGGGCTGCTGGATGTTGCCAGATTTGCAGCTCAGAGCCTTAAACCACTGTGCTATACTGCCTCCCCTAAATCTAAGTAACTTGTACTGTTTATTAGGAAATGGTTGAGAGGGCTCGAGGTGAGAGGGTTCCTTATGGCAACTGACAGAAATTTGAAGTGTGGACTGCTCGTACCTTCTATCAAGGGGGTTGCAGAGTGCACATGTGACTAAGCTACCGGTCGTCCATCTTTGGCAGTTCTGGCATATCAGGAGACTAGGAACGAAAAACCTGATAACGCAAGCCACGATTTAGAGGAAAGGGGCCGGCGGATTACAATCACTCACTATTCGCGAGGTAGGCTTAGTTTTCCATCATAGTTAGCAGTGATTAAATATAGTGTTTATAGAGGTTGGAGTGAATTTACTCCGTGTGGTTACGATGTGGCAAAGTGAGAAGCAGCTGTTTAAGATGGCTTTTGCCATGCTTGGAGTGGTTCGATGGAGAGTCCTGATGCAGCTCACTGGTGGCCAGCACCTTTTCTCATTGTAAATGGTAGGATTTACAACGCTGAAAAGGTGCCAGCCAGCCAATCAGAGTGCAGTATTTTGTATACAGTTCCTTGCCCACGTTATAATCTGTTTTTTTGTTTGTTTTTTTACAATACATGGCTAATCCCAGGGATGCCATATTCATAACTGTAAGCACCCGTCTAAAGTCTCACCCATTCGTTCAAATCCAACCTGACCCACAACATCTATTTTACTGATGAATATCTTTTGTTTTGCAGCTCAAATGGGCTTACTTCTGTAATAGTCAAGTTGTGGTCCAGTTTGTAAATGTGCTGTCAACCAGTACCTATAAGATCTCCTTTGTCCCTACTGCCCCTCTCGCTCACTCCGCTCTGCTGACGAGAGATTGCTAGAGATTCCCAGGGTCCAATTAAAGACCTCTAGGGCTCATTCTTTCACTTATGCAGCCCAATCCTGTGGAATTCTCTACCTCATCAGATTAGGGACTGCCCAACCGCCGAGAGCTTTAAATCAGCTCTACAAACTTACTTATTTACCATGGCTTTCTCTGAACCTAGTATTGTCTAGTGCTCAGTCATTACATATTTTATTGGTTTGGTGTATTTATTATTAATTTTATGTTTTACGGATGTTATCGTTTGTACTTTGTAGAGTGCTATGATCTCTTGGAATAGCACTTTAGAAATGAAGATTACAAGTACTTACTTACTAAAAGATGATTCACAGAGCATGACAGACTTTTACAAATGTGACTGTGTGCTACTAAAACAAAAGTATGCCTCTTTTCACTGTAAAACTAAAAAGAGAGTCGGTAATAAAATACATGTAGTAATCAAAGTGGGTCAGTGCAAATGGGTGGGAGCTAGAAGAGGGGAAGTAACAGGTTTTGGCAGTTATTTATTTTAGGTCTGGTGCCGCTTTGAAAAAAGTTGTCAGAGTCACAGGTTGTAATTCACGTTTATGACATCACAATTGTGAATAAAGGGATTGTAAAACATCAGCTTTTTGTGCCGTATTGGCCTCAGCCATAAATTACAGCCTTTTTATGAATACTTGAGTGTACTTTATTACTTATGTAATGTATAACCAGCTTGAGGGGGGTACTTACATGGACCTATTCTAGTGATGGTAGAATTTGGCTAGGGCATCATGGAAAACCCCCTACTCTTATGATAAGTGCTGTACGATATTTAACTTTCACCTGGATGGCCTCCACAGATGGGCAGAAGGGACCTCGGTATAACATCTCATCCAGAGGACCTCCTTAACCCAGGGGGACTAGTGTCAGTACTGGGGATTACCCAAGTTCCTGTATCACTGGAATGATAGATTTAATTGAAATGGACAGATACATCAAAGCACAAAGGGAAATATTGCAAAAACTACACATGACACACACAGTTAGGGAACAAATAAAACAGATAAATAAGGTTATTGGAACCATCCACAGGGATCCATATGATGTCACAAAGATAAAACAGAATACATTATTGTGCAGCCAGAATCATAACAAATAGAGAAGTGCCACAAAAGCAAGGAATGAAGAACAAAGTCAGGGAAATGCAGCATACCACCATGGCAAAAGCGGATAGAGAGGATAATCATGGAGCTAAGAGCAGAAGTATCACTGTTGGAGGAGTTTAGAAAGGGTACTAGATCAAGGAAAGTCATCAGGAAAGTGGATGAAATCAAAGAAAAACACAGCATTAAAAGAGATCAGGACCTAAATTTTACAATCTCGAACAACAATCTCAAGATCTCTGCTCAAGCCGAGAAGATATGTAGAAAGGAACAAAGAAAAAACACAAAACAGATGATTTAGAGAAGACCCAAAGACATTTTATAGGGAGCTGGGAAAGAAAACAACCCAAGTAGCAACACCACCAAAAAAAGAAAGAAATTGAGGACTTCTGGAGAAGTATCTATGAAGACCAAGCTAAACATAATAGGGATGCAAAGTGGATACAGAAGTAAAAGACAACATAGGAAATGGCACTACCAGTGATATGGAGTGGCCTGATGTAACAGCTAAGGAGATAGAAGCAAAGATAAAGCAGGTCCCCAACTGGAAAACCCCAGATCCAAGCGCAGTACCTAACTTCTGGCTAAAAGTAAAAACATCTCTACACCACGATTTAGCAACCTGTAAAAAATTATCTATACACACATACCGAGTTGACACCCATCTGGCTAACAGGGAATACCATACTGCTTATTAAATCTGAGCCTGCCCGCCTCCCCAAGAACTATCGCCCAATAACCTGTTTGCCAACAACATATAAACTATACGCTGGAATTGATGCAGACAGAGTCTACAACCATTTAGACTGCAATAAGCTCATGGCAACAGAACAAAAGAAAAAACTCACCTTAGTAATTATGTTTCTTCTAATGGAGTCTTGCTGTATTCTGACAATTGCAGTGATTCCCAACCTTTGAACTGCCCCAGAGAACAAACAGTTAACTTTCTATGCAGGGCATAGAATGCCTGAGCTCGAGCTCGGTTGAAGTCTCTGTCTGGAGTGCTTCAAACCTAAAAAATCAGATTTTTACGAGCCCAACTAACTAAAAATTCTATGTAGAAATTGCTAAAATTCCTACTAGCCCTGGGTGAAAAAAAAGTTTTGGATTCCCAATGAAGACTCAAGTCAGGAAACCCAAAAACAAAATCCAATGTACTAAAAACAACAATAATAAATCAGCACCCAAACAAAAAGGAGGAGAATGCAAGCAAAAAAACACCCTTGGGGTGCAACACTGCACCTGCCCACCCACTTCCCAAAAACAGATTCTGAGAGGGGAGGTAGGGAGGAAGGTCAGAATACAGCAAGACTCCATTAGAAGAAACATAATTACTAAGGTGAGTAATTTTTTCTTCAAACAACATGAAGTCTTACAGTATTCTGACAAGTGCAGACTACCAAGCAGTACCTCCAAGGAGGAGGGACAGAACCTACTTTGGGAATAGGCTCTGAAGTACGGCTGTGCCAAACCAAGCATCACTCCTAGCCTGGTTATCCAGAGAGTAATGCTTGGTAAAGGTATGGACTGTTTTCCAGGTGGCTGCTTGACAAATTTCTAAGAAAGGGATATCCCTGGCAGCAGCCAGGAAAGCAGCTGTACCTCTTGTGGATTGAACCCTCAGGCCTGAGGGTGGAGTTTTTCCCAGTTTTTCATAGCAGAATTGTATACAAGGCACAATCCACCTGGCAATAGATCTTTTGGTGGCAGGTTTGCCCTTTCCCACTTCTCCATAAGTGAGGAACAACTGGAGGGAGTCAAACCTGTGACCCATGGTACGCTCTATGTAGTAACTAAGGGCTCTTTTGACACCTAAACTGTGTAGCCTCCTCTCTCCTGAGGAAGAATGATCAGTGAAGAAAACAGGAAAAGAGAGACTGATTTAAATGGAAGTCTAAAACCACTTTGGGCAAGAACCTTCTACTGGTTCTAAGGACCACTTTATCCCTGTGAAATAAGGTAAAATCAGGTTCCACTGACAGGACTTGCAATTCACTGATACACCTGGCAGAGGTAATGGCTACCAGGAACACAGTTTTCCAAGTCAAGTACTTAAGCTCTGCTGAAGACATAGGCTCAAAGGGGGGGTTGCATAAGTTCAGCAATGCAAACATTCAAATCCCAGGCAGGGGCAGGGTCTCTAAAAGGACGACTGGTGTGAAGTAATAAATGTACAGAACACAGGATGGGAAGATAGTGAGGAAGACTCCCCCACAGATGAAAATGCAGAAACAGCTGACAAGTGTACCATGAGAGTAACTGGTCTGAGGCCTAGGCCATTAAGATGGACCATATAATCCAGAACCGTATGCAATCCAGCAGTGTCTGGAGAAATATGCTTCCTAGAACACCAAATGCTGAATCTTTTCCATTTGGAGTTATAAGTCTTTCTGGTGGAGGGCTTTAGAGAAGCCTTGAGGACATCCAGAACCCCTTGGGAAAGATGCAGCTCTGCAAACTCTAACTCTTCAAGAGCCATGCCGTGAGTTTAAAAGACTGAAGATTGGGGTACCAAATCCTTCCCTGAGAGGATGTTAACAGGTTGTAATTCCTGGGAAGGGACAGGGGAAGATGGACTGCTAGGGACAGCAACAGGGGGTACCAGGGCTGTCTGGCCCAATCTGGAGCAATCAGAATCACCTTGCAAGGTTGAGACCTTATTTTGAACAAAACTTTGAACAGGAGTGGGAAGGGGGGAAAGGCATACAGAAACTTCCCTTCCCAATTCAGAATCAGGGCGTCCAGAGGGACTGAGCCCAGGACTGGAGGTCTGCAACAAAAGAGAGGGAGCTGGTGATTGTCTGGGGCTGCAAAGAGATCTATCTCTGGAGTGCCCCACCTTGAAAAAAAAAAAAAATCACTTTCAACACCTGAGGGTCCTGGGACCATTCGTGATGGCCCTGAGACAACCTGCTCAGTGCATCTGCTAGCACATTGTCCTTGCCTGGAAGGTGAACTGCTACAAGAGAGGTTTGCAGGGAATAAGCCAGGGACCACAACTTCATGGCTTCTGTGCACAAGGCCGTGGACCGAGTGCCTCCCTGCTTGTTGATATACCACATGGTGGTGGTGGTGGTGTTGTCTGTTCTAACTTGAACCACCTTGTTCTGTACTGACTGAGAGAAAGCTTTTAGGGCCAGAAGAACTGCTCTGAGTTCTAGGAGATTGATGTGGAGAAGGGATTCTTGGGGGGGACCACAGCTCCTGGGCAGTGAAGGACCCCAGATGGGCTCCCCAGCCCAGAAGAGAAGCATCCGTGGTAAGGACCACTGAACAAGACTGAGTAACAAAAGGAACACATTGTCTTAAATTGTCCTGATCCTGCCACCATTGGAGGGCTTGGATCAAGGTTAGAGTTATTGGGATCAGTTTGGTAAGGGAATCCTTCCTCCGAGACCAAAAAGCTCTCTGGTGGAACTGAATATCCCTCATCTGGAAACTTGCTCCTTGGACCACTGCCGTTGAAGCTGCCATGTGGCCCAAGAGCTGGAGGAAATGCCTTGCTGGCCGAGATATCTGAAGGCTGAAAGAAGAAGCTAGTTCCATAAGAACCCTTGCCCTTTCTAGAGGAAGAAAGGCTCTTGCTCTGAGTGGGTCCAGTTCTGCCCCTATAAAAGGTAAGAAGCTGGACTGGTTCGAAAACTGACTTGGGAAGGTTGAGAAGAAATCCTAGAGAAGTGAGCACTTGCTGGGTCACTTGCAGGCGAGACTAGACTTGGTCTGGAGACTGACCCACTATTAGTCAAATCGTCCAGATATGGAAAAATGGAAATCTTTTGCCTTCTTAGAAAGGCAACTACTGCCAGGCACTTTGTGAAAACCCTTGGGGCTGAGGTTAGGCCAAAGGGCATTGCTCTGAACTGATAGTGGCCTGAGGGCAACTCGAATCTGAGGTACTTTCTGTGGGAGCACCTGATGGGAATGTGAAAGTAGGCATTTTTGACAACCAGGGAGGCTAGCCAGTCCCCTGGCCTTAGAGATTAAATGATTATTCCCAGAATTACCATCTTGAACTTTGGTTTTAAGAGATGTTTGTTTAGATATCCTCGGTCTAGGATGAGTCGCCACTCCCCTGTCTTTTTGGGGGGCAGGAAGTACCTGGAGTACAGTCCTTTGCCCGAGTGTAGTGTAGGTACTCTCTCTATAGCTCTTAAAGCTAGGACAGAAAAAACCTCTGCCTCTAGGGCAAGGGTTTCCGAGAGATTTGCAGGTGGAAAAGATCTGGCTCTCATCTTTGGAAATTTTCTGAAGCTGAGAACCAGTTCCTGGCTTACTACTTCCAGGACCCACTTGTCTGATGCAATAGACATCCAGTCCTGGACAAAGTAAGCCAGCCTGCCCCCTACTGGAATAGGAGAGTCAACACGGGCAAGCCCATCAGGATGCCTGCTTTGCAGGGGCTTTAGGCTGAGGAGTGGATGCAGCCCTGCTCACACCCCTTCTGCCTCTCCCTCTGAAGGACCCCCTCTGAGAAAAGGAAGAAGAGGCCTGTGCTTGGTAAAAAGGCCTTTGAAAAGGCCTACCCCTGCCCCTAGACTGCTGCCTTTGAGGAGTTGCCTGCCTCTCCTTGGCCTGAGCACTCCTGTAAGTGGTCCTGTACTCATCCATTTTCTTCATGTAATTCTCTGTCTGCCCCCCAAACAGAGAATTACCCACTACAGGAAAATCCACGGCATTAGCCTGGGTGTCCTGTGAGAGGCTAGTACATCTGAGCCAAGCCATTCTCCGAAGAGTCACAGATGTAGTCATGACTCTTGATGACATCATTAGAGTCCACAGCAGCATGAAACTGAACCTTAGATGCTTCAATCCCATCTGCAGCCACCACCTTCAGCTCCTTGGCTTGCTGGGGGGGGAGGCCTGTTTAGCCAGTGCCAGTACAGTGTCCTACCTGGACTTCTGGTACCTGGCTGTATAGGCCATGTAATTCGCCTGCCTGAGTCCCAAAGAAGATGCCATGTACTGCTTCTTTGCCATGGCATCAGTCTTCTTGGATTCCTTGTCTGGGGGGTGGGAAACCAAGGGAATATTTGCCTTGTCACAGGTAGCAGCCTTCACTACCCCAACATGGCTGCATTGCTGATATAAGAACTCCGTGTCTGAGCCTGAAAGTGTATACCTCTTGTCCATTCTTCTATCCACAGGAGATATAGTGTTAGGAGACTTTGTGTCAGTTTCCCAAAAGATTTGTGGAGGGGAATAGACAGTCTCCTGGACTCTGGGATGTCCATCATCTCTACATAATCAGGCTCTCTTGATCTTCCACAGCCTCCTCCATAGGAAGCTGGAGGGTTTCAGCCACCTTTCTGTAGAACATAAAGTGAGAAGGGGACTCAGAAAGCCTAGGAGGGGAAACACCTGAAGGTCTGTATGGGGAGATGCCTGGTTCCACAGGCACATCCAGACCCTCACTTACATCATCATCCTCAAATTCCCCTTCCTCTTCAAATTCCGGTTCATAAAAATCTTCCAGGGTATAATCTTGAACCGGGGGAGCCAACCGAACCGAACCCCTGCCAGAAGGAGCCGGACTGGTAGGAACTGGACGGAGCGATTCCACAATCAATCGCTCTGGCTATCTCTTCGGCGGTTGGAACATGAACCTCTGGATCTGAACCGGTCAATTTATCTTTGTGTTTTCTTTTTGCTGGAACCGATCCCTCGGAATTGGCTCTCCTTTTGCCCGAAGTAGCGCCCTGGTCAGAGGGCACTCCTTCTGGTTCGGTCGAAACCGAACTGGGCTGGCTATCCGGGTCACGGACTTCTCGGCCTCCTTTTCCCTCAGTCTACCTAATCTCTTCTCAAGGGTAGATTTGGGAAAGTTTTTACATATTTGGCAGTCTGAAATCGAGGTGATCAAACCCCAGACAATAAACACAGGTGGTGTGGGGATCGGCCTTAGCAAAGCCCCCCCACACTCACTGCAGTGCTGAAACCCAGTGGGCCCATTTTTTTTTTTTTTTTTCCTTGGGTTTCTCAGACATGGCCAACCTAACCAACTTACCCTTTTTATGGCAACCGCCAGGCAAGATTCCCTTATCAGTTCCTAACCGTGTCATGGGTATTGGAAAACACCGCACTAAAACACATTTTTTTTTTTTTTTTTTTATATTTATTTTTTTTTAGAACCAATAAGAACAGGTAACCAGACACTAAGTAAAAACACAATATTTCACTATCAAATGGCTGGTTCGGCCGAACCAAGCCACACTTTTACAAGTGCCACACAGAAAAAAACAGAACAATTCCTATCTAGTACTCACGGCACCACAGACAGAGACTGAACTGACTATGCGGATACTTTTTCGGTTTAAAAAACGACGAAAACTGAAACTTTAACCGACTTTCGAACCGAGCTGAAGGAGAAATCTCCAAAGCGACTGTTCAGTGAGGTGGAGTAAAGAATCTGACAGTTTAGGTTTGAAACACTCCAGACAGAGACTTCAACCAAGCTCGAGCTCAGCATTCTATGCCCTGCATAAAAAATAAACTCTGTTCTCTGGGGCAGTTTAAAGGTTGGGAATCACTGCAACTGTCAGAATACAGCAAGACTTCATGTTGTTTGAAAGGCAATAAAAGAAAATCTTATGGTAGAAAGGACCATCTCTTGCTAAACAGAGCTATAATGGAGAGCTGTAAAGAATGCCGAAACCTTAGTGTAGCACGGATTAACTACAAGAAAGCACTTGACAGCATCCCACACTCCTGGATCATGGCGTGTTTAAAGATCTACAGGATCCCTCCCACACTGATAAACTTCATCACAACCACTATGAGAAAGTGACAAACTACCCTGCAATTAAACCACGAGAAAGGTCAAATCACCATCCCTAATATAAGCATCCAACAAGGGATATTTCAAGGCGACTCCTTGTCACCACTTCTGTTTTGCCTTGCCCTCAATCCATTAAGTTACCTAATCAACAACCTTGGTTATGGATACAGCTTGAACCCCAGAAACAAAAACAATCAATCAACAGCTAACATCCCATCTCCTTTTTGTAGATGACCTAAAGCTTTATAGTTCATCAGACAAATACCTGAAAGCATAACTACAAATTGTTAAGACCTCTGATGATATATGGATGACATTTGGCATAGACAAATGCGCCAAAGCAACATTTATAGCAGGAACGTTAACCCATAAAGAAAACATTAACCTGGCAGAGGGCTGTGACATAAATTAACTTGAGCAAGAGGGAGTATATAAATACCTGGCAATAGAGGAAGGGGCAATAACACAACATGTACAAATGAAAGCAAAAATAAGCAAGGAATATTTTAGAAGGTTAAAGCTCATACTGAAAACTACGTTGACAACACGAAATAAAGTGCAAGTTATAAACCAGCTCGCCCTTCCCGTGATATCCTACAGCTTTGGTGTTAAAGACTGGCCACAGAAAGTATTGAACCAGCTAGATAAAAAACAAGAAAACTGCTTCATGCCCACCAGCTATTATATAAAAACCAGTGCATGCCAAAACTATACATCCCAAGGTCAGAGGGAGGCATGGGCCTCCTTGAGACTGACTACACATACAGATCCACAGTAGTGGGGCTACATACATACCTACTGACATCCTTGGACCCACATATAGTCAAGGTCTTGCATCATGAAGAAAATAAGCCTAAGATGACTTCACTCATCAAATTAGGAGAAGTCTTCCGGAGGGTAGCAGAGATGGATGTTAATCCATTAGCCGATAAGGAACAGCCAGCAACAGAAAGTGCAAAGAAAATCACAAAAAGGAGTACAAGGACAAAGATCAACAGAAAAGAAAAAAAGATAACTGGAAAGCCCATAATTATAGTGGAAAATACAAGAAGCTATTGGAACAACCACAGGTCGATCAAGCCCTGACCCATGAGTGGTTAAAAAGAGGTGAATTTAGGTCACGAGATGAGAGATTGATAATCGCAGCCCAAGATAGTGGACTGCGCACAAGAGGGTTCACAAAATCCATAGAAAAAAAAAATAGCAGAAACAGGCAAGTGCAAGTTTTGTAGTACAGAATTAGAAACAGTTGCACTTCTCTTGGCTGGATGCAAAGTACTCATGGCAGAAGGCCTGTATACCGAAAAACACAACAATGTAGCAAGACTGATCCACTGGAAACTATGCAGACACTGTAACATACAGGTAGCAGAGAGACACTGGAAACACGAACTACAAAGAATCAGAGAGAATGAAAAAGTAATGATCACATGGGATCACCCAATACCAACAGCCAAAAAGTGGAAGCGATAAAACCCGATATTGTAATACAACAAAAAAGAACAAAGGTAGCATTGCTGATTGAAATAGCCACCCCTAGTGACTACAGTGTCCTGCGTACAGAGACACACAAAATCATTAAATACTAAGATATGCAGTCAGAAACTAAACTGATGTGAAATAAGAACACACAGATTGTTCCAATAGTGCTTGGAGCAACGGGACTAATCAAAAAGAACTTTCAGGTACATTTAAATATGCTACCAATACTTGTGACACCTTATGAACTTCAAAAGGAAGCCATCTTGGGGACGTTACGTGTGCTGAGAAAAGCGCTCTCAGCAAACATCAAAGACTAATACAGTACTAATTTCTTGAGTTTTGAATATGCCCTGGCCAAAGAATGGGGTCCATTCTTGTCACGGTTTCAGAAATCCCCAAACATTTGGGGACACTAACCCACAACAGATGCAGGACTCCCCGAGAGATTCCCGCTTCACCACTGCTGCTCCCTGAATGGCCTGCAAGGCCAAAGACTGTGTTGAATTTTTTTTGTCCCTCTAAGTCAGCGAGATGGGGACCTCCCTTAATTATAATAAAAATATATAAAAATAAAAATAAATAAATAAATAAGAATGAACAACTAAGAGCTGCTGAGGTACAATTCAGCTTACGTTCCATATACTGCATATGCTACAGATTTCTCCTTCCCATTTCTTATTACTGAGAAAGTTTACATGAATATATGGTCTTTATCCCTTAAGAGTTGATCAGCCTCTATAGCGTACACCCTATGTCAAGTCGTATTCCTCTCTTGTGACATCACAATCTCTTGCCATGAGAGTAATTGTGATGTCACAAGCAGTGCACTATGGCTTCAGGTAGGGAGAAAACAGGAATAGATGAACTATTCAGAAGCAATTATCCTGTTTTCATGCAAATTAACTCCAATAAATAACGGAGTGGAGAAATACAGAACTAATGTGAAATACAAGCTGAACTGTGTCTTATTATGTTTTTGCTAAAGTTCATATGAAGGTGTTAGCTGTTCTTTAAAATAAATCCATACAATTTCCTATATAGTTATTGTAAAAATTACTATGAGGATCCAGTTTATAAACTGTTGGGTTATATTTAGAAAATATATGTCTTCACCGAGACAGAAAAATACTTTTAACATTGTGATGTGGTGGAATCCATTTTGTGGACAAGAAGAGTTCTGTGATGATGTCAGTGCCTCACCAGCTCTAACAGTGTGCAATGAAGCAGGTTAAAACAAGCATTTGTCAATGCCGAATGTTTGCTTGCTGGTATTGGCATTGGTACTGCACGAGTTACAGAGATGCATAACAGGAATGGCAGTGAAGTACTGAACTAACGCCAATCCCCATCCCCACCCTGCAGAAATGGACAGGCGTTGGGGTGTGCCTTTGGGTCATCGGCCATAATGCTCACGCCATTCCACCTCACACTGCAGACACGTGTCACAGTGTGCCTTGGGGTCTTGAGCCCTTACGCTCACCCCACCCCGAGGAACACCTCGATGCCTGGCAGTGGTTAGAGGGTGTGGGTGGGGGTGGAATGGCATGGACATTATGGCCGACGACCCCAAGCCACCCCCCCACGATGCCTGTCAGTTTGTACAGGGTGGGGCGTTACAGTTGGAAACCCTAACGCCCTGGGCGTTTGTTGGTATTTTTGCTCCAAATTTCAACATGGGCTTTTTGGAACCCCACCTCATGAACAGAAGCACTATCATTTTGTTACTCAATCCCGAAAGGTGATTTTGCACAGCGAATGCGCCATTCAGCGCAACAACTTCAAAAAGACATTTTCGGCAGGATGGGAAAATGACATCTGTACTGTTCATGAGGAGGTGTGAAAAAAAATGGCAATGTTGAAAATCTGGAGTAAAAAGCGGCAAAGTTACAAGCATGCGCAGAAATTGCATTACACATGCTCATAACGCAGTCCTTTTTTGGAATTTGTTCAAATATTGAACATGGCCTTTTTGGGACCTCCCCTCATGAACAGTGGTACTATGATTTCATTAATCTGTCCCAAAGGTTGATTTCGCACAGTGACTGCGCCATTCTGCACCACAGGGTGAAAACACATTTCAGGCAGGATGCAAAAAATGACAGCTATACTGTTCATTAGGAGGTGTGAAAAAAAAAATGGCAATGCTGGAAATTTAAAGTGAAAATATTAAAAATTGGTGAAGTTACGAGCATGCATACAAACTGTGTAACGCACGCTCGTAATGCAGTCACTTTTGGGAGTTTTATCACCAAACTTTGACATATGGGTTTTGGAACCCACCTCATGAACCGTGGCACTGTTTCGTTACACTAGTCCCGATAGGCGATTCCGCACAGCCACCGCAAAATCACCTTTTGGGACTGAGAAACGAAATGACAGTGTCTGTGGTCCTGAGGTGGGGTCCCAAGAACCCCATGCTGAAAAAATCTGGGGCCAAAACTTCAATAAATGGCTGAGATATCATTCTGAGTTGAACCCCCTCAATGATTGCCATTATAGGGCTTACTGTGATTTTCTTCAGTTTACGGTCGGCTTTTGAAGAGTGCAGACGTGTTCCTGGTTCACAGAAAATTGCTGCCCAACCTCCAGATGTAAGTATAGGCGGGGGAACGGGAGGTAAAGACTAAAGGAAAGTGAGGATTTGGGGAGGGGCCAGCAGGAACATCAAAGAACAGTTTTCTTTTTTACAGGTGAAAACAAAATGGATTGCAGCACACTGGGGTGGGCTCCAAATGTGCCAGACTAGTTGGGGTGGGGGAAATCAATTCTGATCCGGAGATTGGGCACCCCAAAGTCGACTGACAAAAAGAGGGTGTGGGGGGGGGCCACATCCGACACCAGGAGTGGACATCCTGGTGTTGGAAAAACAATTACTTTGGCACACTGGGGTGGGCTCCAGTGTGCCACAACAGTGGGTGGTGGGGTATGCCAACACGGGAATTGGGCACCCTGATGTCGGCTTTGGGGGGAGTGTAAAGTGGGCAGCAGGAGCCACCAATTATGCTTGGTGGAGCTCATTTATTTATTTCACCAGGAAAGACACACTGGGCAAACGAGTTGCTCGTATGTCCAGCCATGTGCATTACTGTGCACTGTAATACGCATGGCTGGAATTTGCCTGGTTGCTTGGGAGATCTGCCGCTGCAAAGCTGTTCGTGACTGGAGCGGCAGATTTTCAACCGCGGCCGCTCTGGAAAGTGCCATCATTGGCAAGAGTCCCTGTTGATTGGTGGTCGAGGATCCAGCCCTGACAGTGTTCGCTGGATTGGCCAAACACTGCCACACCTCTGCAATACTCTACTCTCCTCAAAATGTTTCTTGTGTGCTGCGTGCGCAAGCAAACATAAAAACTGTTCATACAGGCAGGGATCCAGTTAAAATCATGAAGAAAAGCACTGTATTCTTTTGTTACACTCTGCCAACCATAAAATCCAGGGTGTTCTAAAGAATATAACAGGATCTATAACAGCACAGCAAAATCATTCTCACCTGCTGCACTGCACTGGTTAACACTGATGAGGCAGTGACAGCATCACATCATCCGGTCCACAAAATGGATGCCTCCTCCACATCCCTATTTCCAATGTTTTATTAAAAGTCTTTTCCTAAATGTATCTTTTTCAATCAGTTTCTGCACAGCTATGGTAAATGTTGGATAGGGAATTATATGGATTCTCTTTAAGAAGTCTGGTGAGCTAGTCCCTTTTAAGGATTCGATTATTTTTGACAATCTGTTCCAAGTCAATTTGACTGGTAAGCACATTTAAATGGAAAGTCCCCACAAACTATTTTCTGTATATTATCTTTATATTCCTTCTTTTGCATCCCCAATTACATCCCAATTCAAATATAAATTAGATTGCTTCATGCTGTTTTGCCCTGGTGTGACAACCTGTTTGAACTCATTGCAATGGTCATGACCCAACTTATGTAAGACATCCTGGAATTTTATGATGTTTTAGTGCTAAAGCCTGCAGTAGTTATACTGCATTAGTAACTGTTGTTGCTGTCCTCTGCAGTTCCTGTGTTCTTATCTTATGCTAGCCATGAATCTTTTCCAGGCATAGTAAGTGCCCTGCTGTTTTTTGTAGTTTAAAGTGCATCAGAGTTAGAAAGAAATGCTTTTAGAGAATACAGGGACTTCACAAGACAAGTAACAGAACTGAATCAGAACATCACTTCTGCTGGCTTGTGCAAGTATACATCATCAGCTCCCATGATCTATTTTATTCATTTATTTATTTAGTTTTTGTTGACCGGGTAAGTGCACTAGACAAATCCTGCCTATTTTCAGGCACGACCCAGGGAAGGGGGATACAGATGAATGCCAACTGATCTTGAACCAGATTAAGCTGTTGGTGGTATTTTAGTGAATGAGGGAAATTTGGCCAGGACACCGAGGAAATTCCCCTACTCTTTCCGATAAGTGCCATGGGATCTTTAACATCCACCTGAACTACCACCAATCCAGGCAGATGGGACCTCGGTTTAACGTCTCATCCAAAAGACGTCACCTCAGAAGTGCAGCACCCCTCTCATGCTGCATTACAGTGTCAGTTGTGGGATATTAACCCAAGTGCCAGATGTGGGAACTGAACCCACAGCCCTCTGATCTCCCGGCCTCAGAGGCGAGGGGGCTACCTACTGAGCCACTGACATTGCATGATGCACTGCACGAGTGGGGTCATGACCTTTGCAATGGAGACAAACAGGTTTTCACACTAGGGCAAAACACAGTGAATCAACCTTATGCAGATATATATTAGGATGAAATTTAGAGGGATGCAAGAGGGGGGATCATTGTTCATGCCTACAAACTGCACAGGTATACAGAATACAGATTGAGGGGACTTTCTCTTTACAAGCTAACTGAAGGAGTACTAGTGAAATTTATAGGTTCTAATCAATCAAGACTCCAGATGCATATTTGCCTAGTTATTGCTGTGTTAAAGTCTAGCAAGAGCCAATACAGCTACAAAATGATGGCATTGTGAGTAGTGAGAAATGAAAAAATTACTTACCAAAGTAATCTTGTTTTTTCAAATGGAGTCTTGCTATGTTCTGACTATATGCAGTTCAACTGCCCCAGAGAAAAAAAAGAGTTAACTCTATGCAAATGCATAGAACGTTGAGCTCGAGCACGGTTTTCAAATCCCTGTCCCTGGTTCATTCTATGTAACTGCCAGATTCTCACAAGCACTAAAATAGTGGCTACTAAACTATACTAATAACCTTGAATATTAATAAAAAAACCATAGTCAATGACTAATAACCCAACAATAGGGCATATAAAGAAAACTCAAGTAATAGATGCCCAAGAAAAATGCCACCTCAGTAGTGCAGCACTTGAAAAAGAAGTGTTCCCCCTCAGATTCTGGGAGGGGAGGGAGGTCAGAATATAGCAAGACTCCATTAGAAGAATCAAGATTACTGTTGTAATTTTTTCTTCAAACAACATGAAGTCTTGCTGTATTCTGACTATATGCAGACTACCAAGCAGTGCCCCATGGAGGTGGGCACAGAACCTTCTTAAGAAATAGGCTCTGCAATACTGCTGGGCCAAACCTGGCATCACTCTTGGCATGGGTGTCCAGGCAGTAATGTTTGGTGAATGTGTGAACAGTTTTCCAGGTAGCTGCTCTGCAAATTTCAAGCAGTGGAATCTCTCTGGCAACTGCTATAGAGGCAACTGTCCCCCCGGTAGAGTGAGCCCTAAGGCCCACTGGTGTCTCTTTCCCCAGTTTGCCACAGCAGAACTGAATGCAAGACACAATCCACCGAGCACTGGTCCTCTTGGGGGCTGGCTTGCCCTTTCCCACTTCTCCATAGGTGAGGAACAGCTCTACACTCATTCCTATGGGCCTTTGTCTCACCAAGATACAAATTAATAGCCCTCTTAACATCCAGGCTATGCAGTCTGCGTTCTTCTGAACTAGAATGTTCAGTAAAGAAGACAGGTAATTTCATGGACTGAGTCAGATGGAAGTCAGAGACCACCTCTGGAAAAAATTTCCTGTTTGTCCTAAGGACGACCTTGTCCTTATGGAGTGCTATGTAGTTGGGCACCACTGACAAGGCCTGTAGCTCTCCAATCCTCCTTGCAGAGGTTATGGCTACCAGAAAGACAGTTTTCCATATCAAGTACTTGAGTTCAGCTGAAGACATGAGTTCAAATGGGGGCTGCATTAGCTGTGCTATGCAGATATTCAGATCCCAAGAAGGGGCAGGCTCCCTGTGAGGGGGGTGTAGGTGGAGCAACCTCTTAAAGAACTTTTTGAAGACTGCATGAGAGGCCAGTGATAGTCCCTTCCCTGCAGAGAGAGATAAGCAGAAACAGCTTCTAAATGTATCTTCAAAGTAGAAGGCTGAAGGCCTAACGAAAGAAAATGGGCTAAACAGTCCAACAGGACTGCCAATCCGGCTGCCTATGGATCGATTTCCTTTTGTACACACCAGATAATAAATATCTTCCATTTGGAAGTATAAGACTTTCTGGTGGCAGGTTTTCCGGAAACCCTCAAAATATCCAGGGCCCCTTCAGAGAGATGCAAGTCTGCATACTCCAGGTCCTCAAAAGCCAGGCCTTAAGCCTGGGGACTTGAGGTTGGGGTACAGGATCCTCCCTTGAGAGAAGGTCAGAAGATTGTGCCTCCTGGGGAGGCAGATAGGACTTGTCACTGCCAGAGACAGCAGCTTGGGATACCAGGGCTGTCTGGCCCAATCCGGAGCAATCAGAATCATTGACGGTGGCTGGCTCCTGAATTTGAGCAGTACTCTGGAAATCAGAGGGAATGGGGGCAAGGCATACAGGAATTTGCCTGTCCAGTCCAGTATCACTGCATCCAAAGGCACTGAACCCAGAGCTGGAGGCATGCAACAGAACTGGGGTAGCTGATTGTCTGGGGCTGCAAACAGATCTCTCTAGTGTGCCCCATCTCCTGAACACTTCATGCAGTATTTCCCTGTTCAGAGCCCACTCGTGGTGACTCCGATTTATTCTGCTAAGGGCATCTGCCAGGATGTTGTCCTTGCCTGGCAAGTGTACCGCTGAGAGGAAGGTCTGGAGAGAATAAGCTAGACTCCAGATCTTCATTGCTTCCATACACAGAGCAGCGGACCTTGTCCCTCACTGCTTGTTGATGTAGTACTTGGCGGAGGTATTGTCTGTCCTTACCCAAGCCACCTTCCCCTGTACCATTTTTACAAATAACTGAGGTGCCAGGAACACTGCCCTGAGCTCCAACAGGTTGATGTGGACAAGAGACCCCTGGTGAGACCATGTCCCATGAGCTGTGTGGTCCCCTAAATGAGCTCCCCACCTCAGAAGGGAAGCATCCATGGTCAGAACCACTGTAGGAAATTGTTGGTGGAATGGTACACCCAGGGCTCCAGATAAGCTGTGTACAGGGTACATTTACGCATGGAAAAATTGCATATATGCTCCTAATTTAACTTGTATTGCGTATCAAATATGCTCCTACAAGCCCACTAGCGTGTGTGCCCTTTTGTTAATCTCATTCTGAAGTTGTGATCCCGTTCCGCCTTTGGAAAAAAAAAAAAAAAAAAGTGTTCTCCACACACACCCCACCCCATGTCAGTGTTAACGTAAAATAGTGGCACACACATATTTGTAGCCTGCTTAGCGCCCACCCAGATGCTGTAAACGCAACTGGCTGTTGTGACTTAAACAGAGCTGTGCACTTTGAGATCGGGCGGGAACTCCACACATACCGTGGCAGACAGAAGGTGGGCAGGCTGGCAGGAACAGCTGCAGGCAGCGGATGATTAGAGCCAGTGCGAAGAATCAGGATGCCTTTCTGTAATGTGATGTGAACACAGTAATTATCTCGCCAGAAAAGAACACTTATGTTCTGATAAAAATAATTTTCCTTTTTTATTATAAGATGATCGCCTGCTTATTACATTCACATCTGGGCTTTGTAGTGCACACAGGGTATAAATGCTTTGTGGTGGAGCAGGCGTGCGGCCCTAAGTTTTTATCCGATTTATGATCTGCAGAAAATGTGTGTGAGATCTACTTAGTATTTGACACACAGTTATAATCGATGTATGCTGCTGCTACTCCTTTATGGCATCTGTAGTTATTGCAGAATACAGTCTGTATCTATGTTTTTTATTGGGGGGAGGGGGGGGCCTTATGTTAAAGTAGTTTAGCTGCAGCAGCCCAGCAGGTATGAATTGTCAGCTTGTAGTGGAGCTAGGAGTTGACGGTGTTGTCAGTGCCAGAATAAATAAATAAATAAAGCGTTTGTTTGTGGTGTCCTCTATGACATGCGGTGGTTGTCCATTGGTGATCTGCGTTGTGAGTTCCCGACTTGGCAGTATCTTTCTAGGACTTCACTACATGGCATTCGATCTTGTAGTGTGTAGAAAATGACTGCCTGCTGTGTGTGTGGCTGAGCGACGTTTTTAATCTGCACTGTAAGACTGGTTATAAGCGACAGCAATACCTAGCTCCAGCTCCACAGTACATTCTTATACTGCAAAATAAAGGATTTTAGTGTGCGTCTTTTCTTTGTGTATTTACTGTCCCATGTCCCCACAGTAGAGTGTGTGTGTGTACACCTTACTTCCCCCGAGTAGTCTGTCTGTAGCTCTAGGAACTGGAAGTAATGTCAGCAAAGCCCAGGGGTGGGAATTAAATTTTGCAGCCACTAGCCAGCAGGGCTACTGACTGGGAACATCCACTAGCCCTACAGACTTATTACTACTACCTGCTGATACAAAATGAACCAGGCTCGGACAGTGAAGCTGCTCATGTGTTACTCACACTATAAAATAATGCAGCTATTTACTATTCTGGGAAAATTCACTGTCCAACTACAACACTAGAAGTCTAGTAAATAGCCCTGCTGACTGGTGACTGCAAAATTGTGTCAAGTATTGTGCATTTAGATTTGTAAGTTTTACTGATCCGATACAAAATGTACCACCACCAACATTTGGCTAGTGAGCCTGTGAGTGCTGTGAAATTGTTATCCCCCGAGATAAGAATGCACTGCCTCTGTCCTACTTGAATTTTTCAGCGATGTGGCAGGAACAGTGAAACAAAATTAGAGACTGTGTTGTGAACCTTGTTATGTTAAATTTTATGTTGCTTGCACGCATGTGCAAGAAACATAGTGCCATCATCCGAGTTTTCGGAGGTGTGGCACCCCGTCTTCCAATTCAGTCGCTGAGTTTGCGGGCGCAGCCGCAGTTCCTCCAATGACTGCTGCAGCTGTCTATGACATCAGTCAAAAATGCAGTGGCATACAGTTGAAAGGGAGAGCTCCGCTTCAGTGAGCAGAGCTCACACACACACACACACACACACACACACACACACACACACACACACGCGCAAGCATATTGCGTGCTGATGTGCTCCCTCCCCCCACACACTGTATGGCCGACGGGGGTGCCCAATCTCCCGTCGGCTCCACACCCCCCCCCCACAACAAAAGCTGCCCAGGTGCCACGCTGGGAGCCCACCCCAGCGTGGCAAAAAATGTTACAGCCAATGGGGGTGCCCAAACCCGTCTGGCTCCACAGCTGCACGCCCCAAAAAACCTTTCCAGGTGCCACGCTGGGAGCCCACCCCAGCGTGGCAAATCTGTTATGGCCGACGGGATGCCCAATCCCCGTCAGCTCCAGACCCCAAACAGCTTTTTCCAGCTGCCACGCTGGAACCCACCCCAGCGTGGCAAACGCCCACGTCGCCTTAATTAAAAACACAACCTGTAAAAAAAAATTAAAAAAAAAAAAAAAATGGTCCTCGCAATCTCGCTGCCCCCACCCACTGCGCACCCTGCCTCCCATACCCCTCACCCCATACTTACCACTGGAGCTCGGCACGACGATCATCGGTGGACCAGGAACACGTCTGCACTTTTCAAAGCCGCCCGCGAACTGAGGAAATGCCGGTAAGCTGTATAATGGAATAAATAGGGTTTTTTCAACTTTGCTGCATATCTCAGACATTTTGGGGAATTTTGGGCCAAAATTTTCAGCATGGGGTTTTTGGGACCCCTCCTCATGAATTCTTGCACTGTCATGGCGTTAAATCGGGCAAGAAGGGTGATTTCGCCGTCACTGCGCGAAATCACCTTTTGGGACCAATTAACGAAACGACGCTGCCAGTGTTCATAATGTGGGGCTCTCAAAAAGCCTATGTTGAAAGTTTGGTGAAAAATGCTCAAAAATGACGGTTTCTACGAAGACTGCGCAGTTCCTACGCACCTGTAAGTTCGAAATTTTCAATATTTTCACTCCAGATTTTCAACATTGCCATTTTACCACACCTCCTTATGAGCAGTACAGCTATCATTTTCACATCCTGCCCAAAACGTGTTTCCGCCCATGTAGCGCACAATGGCACAGTTGGTGTCCGAAATCAATGTATGGGACACATTAGGAAAATAACAGTGATACTGTTCATGAGAAGAGGTCTTAAAATGGCTATGTTGAAAATTTTGTGAAAAAATTCCTAAAAATGACTTTTACGAGCGTGCATTGCGCAGTTCCTACACACGCTCGTAAGTTCGCAAATTTTCAATATTTGCACGACTTCCAAATACCTAAACAGCACATACAAGCAAGCAACATTCGGCATTGACAAATGCCTGTTTATTTACATAATATGCATGACTTAGAGACAACAGTGGTGTCTCTACATCACGTATATTATGTTAATAAAAGATCATAAACATCTATGCAAAATTATTTTCTGTACATATTTTTTTAATAATATATCACAAATACGCTCATTTCCCAGAAATGTACTCTTCAGCCAAATGCGTCGAGTCATTTGTACACATCTGAAATTGGCTTTACTCAACTCATTTTAAACATAAAGGGTGGGATATTCAAAAGGGTTGCGCCATGCGCAATAGGGTTGCGCCTGTGCAAGTCCAAAAGTGCGCCATTCTGCGATATTCAGCAGGAGGCAGTTGCGCCACCGAAAACATGCTGAGCAACAGCGCAATGCAAATGACGGCATGCGCAACCGAAGGGGGTGGATCCATGCATAAAGAGCGCAACGCGACATCCAAAGACTTGCGGAACAGCCGGAAGTTGCGCCCCAGCGGAAATGAGCCAAAATAAAAAGGCTCAAGGAAGCGGCGCAAGAACGCCACAGGGATGCCAAGTGGGGGAGAGAGAGAAAGACAGACAGTGACAGGCCAGGGCGGGCAAGGGAAGCAGTGTGGGCCATAGGCTGCAGAGGCCAGCGGGGGGGTGCCCGGTGCAGTGGAAGTAGCAGTCAGGACAGCGGGGGTAACAGAGCAACATCAGCCGGGGGCACAAGCCAGGGAGATGGACAGTGGCAGCTTCCACATGGAAGCTGTAATGAGGGGGTGAGAATGCAAGGTGCAGGGGGACGTGGCCGTGGAGGGGCCCGTCGGTGGCCCCAACAGGCAGTACCGTGCCCGCATCAGCTTTGAGTTGTACACAGATGTAGAGATCGTGGGCTGGTACGGCCTGAACAGGGCAATACTGAGGCGGCTCTGTGAGCTGTGCAGTGATGTGATGCAGGCACCCTCACGACAGAGTCATGCTCTGTCAGTGGAGACCAAGGTGACAGCCTGCATGTGCCTGCTCGCCACGGGCACCTTCCAGAGGCCAACAGGGACACCACAGGCATCACACAGTCGGCCACGCTCACGCATCCTCACCCAATTCCTCAGCGCACTGCTGCCACATGCTCTGAAGCATCCATTTCCCCAGCACGTACAGCAAACATGCAGGCGTTCCACAGGGTAGCACGTATGCCTGGCATGCTAGGGCCATAGACTGACCCATGTGGCCATCGGCATGCCACCTGGGCCCGATGGGCCGCATACAGGAATAGAAAGGGCTTCCCCAGTGTCAGCTGCCAGGTGGTGTGTGATGCCACTGGGCGTGCAATCAATGTCTGTGCCACACACCCTGGCGGAGCACATGATGCCTTTATATGGCATCAGTCCGCACTGTGCCATCGATGCGAGAGTGGGGACATCCCCACAGGCCATCTAGTGGGTGAGTACGCATGTAGGAAATGCAAACACGGGGCAAGGGTGGGAATGCCACAGGTGCCATGGTAGTGGCACACAGGGATATGGGCAATATGGACCTGAACATGAGACTGATCTCCACTATCTCCACACAGGTGACAGCGGATACCCACTCCGTCCCTGGCTGCTCACACCGTACCGGCGCCCCATGACCCCATCGCAGCAACGCTATAATAAGGCACATGCCGCCACACGCAACATCACTGAGCGGGTGTTTGGGATGCTCAAGGCACGCTGCCGATGCCTAGAGACCTCCGGCGGTGCCCTACAGTACAGCCCCTCAAAGGCTTGTGGGATATTCCTGGCCTGTTGTATCCTGCACAACATGGCCAATGACTGTGGGATAGCCGTACAGGTTGAAGAGGGGGACAGCGATGGGGACGCCAGCGGCGCCGGTGTTGATGGTGATGAGCAGCCCCCCCTTGGACGGCGGGACCCCCGACTGAGCCGGCAGGCCCAGCTGCACCGGGACACCATCACGGAGGAGCATTATGCACAACACAGGTAAGTCAAGGGGCCATGTGCAAACAACACTGTCCTGGCGCAACCCACAGGCACACAGAGTAACACACCAGGGGTGCATGACGGCAAGGGGGGTGGAAGGGACCAGGCACACAAACACACCATCAGGGAGGGGCGAACAGTCATATGGACACACACACACACACACATACACCAGGCACAAAGCGTACATGGGCAGGTGCACAGCAGAGTAGGAACAGACATGGCAAACACACAGATCCACAGACCACACCCACCACCTGTACTGTCCAAGCACGTGTGTCAAATGCTGGGCACCATGCAGGCATCATCATGCACACGCACCTGTGGACAGCAGTCAGGATGGTGTGCAGGTGGTCCGTATGTCGGCATGATGTGCAGGGCACCCACCAGTGCACTGCCCACCATGACGCACAGTGCACACAGGGCAGCAGCAGACAGGGCCCGCACTGGGAGACAGGTCAGTCATGTTGCACCGTTCCACGGCCACCGCGGATGCGTGGGCAGCCCCGCCGTGACCCAACAGCACTGGCAGGCTGAGCAGGGGGCCACATGGGGTGGCACCGATGGACCACCAGGAGTCCCACTGCGCAATCGCGACCTTGTCCGCACTGGGGTCTGTAGGATGCCAAACATACCTGCACCAGGGGTGCTTGGGATGCCCACAGCAGAACCCGGCGTCGACTGGCCTGGTGTCGCACGACGCCGGGAACGGGGAGTGGAGAGCGTACTGTGTGGGGTGCGCAGTACAGGAGCACCTGCGTGTGTGCCCAATGCAGCCACGACAGCGACCAATGCCTGGGTCTGCCTGTCAATGGCGGCAGTCACATCCATCCGCATATGGACCATCTCTGCACAGTCCAGAGCACACTCCCTGCTGTGCCACTCCACAGCCGCACACAGTGCCTCCACAGACGTTGCAACCCGCCTTTGCTGCTGTACTGATTCCCGCAGCAGGCGGGTGTGCTCGTCCAATGGGTACTCTGCCACAACGGCATCCTGTCCCCCAGGGTGTGGAAGGTCCTGATGCACAACACCCCTTGAGGGTGGGCGCTGTTCGCCAGGACCAGGAATGGGCGTATCAAAGGGTGGCAGGCATGTACCACCGCTGAACACTGTACCCCCAGACCTGGTGGGTGACTGCTGCTGCTGCCCCTCCAACCGCTGTGGCCGCAACAGTGCCAGACACCTGCACAGCCACCAGTGCTGCCCCACCGGTACTGACAGGCACAGCCTGGGACTGTGCCGACATGCTGGCACACTAGTTGGAACCAGCAAGGCCCAGGGGCACGTGCTGGCCTGCTGTGTGTCCGTCATGGGACACACATGTCACTGCCCATTGCAGTCCTTGCATCATCAATGGTGCAGGTACGTGCTACAGCCACAGTCACAGCGTGCTGGCATGCTTGCATGCCAGACTGCTGAGACACAGGCTGTGCACCCCCCACACCCGAATCACCGACACCAGAGTTGGCAGCCCAGCGTGCATGCTGGTGCAGTGCATGCTGGCTGGTGACAGAGGCGGATGGACCCTCCTCCATGTCCAGCAGGTCATCCTCACTGCCTGGACCCACCACCACCGTCCCCTGAAGACAAACAGGATCTGTAACAGAAAGAGAGGACATGTGAGTGCATGTGAACAACCTTCCCCCCAACACCACCACCACGTCATACCGTGCAGTGATGGGCTTCCACCTGTCTGGAATCCACCTCCTGTACGCCTCAATAGCACTGCGCTGCATTGATGCAGCCAGTCGGTCCTCAGCCGGGTCAGCTCCACCACCGCTGGCTGGCCCCGCCAGTGCCAGCACGTGCCGCCCTGAGGGCTGCCACCTTCTCCTTCACCCTCCTCCGGTCTGTCCCAATCTTCTTTTGCATTCCTGCAGGCGCTGGTGGCTTCCGTGCAGGTTCACTGCCCAGGCACCCTCCCATGCAGCCGCCCGCAGTGAGGGGTGCCGCCATCCACTCAGTAGTGCCTCCTCCCAGGTAGGCCTGGAAGAGGCCTCAGTTTCTGCCGTCGGGTGAAGTTGGGCCTCCTCCTCCGTCGCCCACCATCCTCACCCTCACCTTGGCTCTGCTTGGTCATGGCAATCTGTCTGGGTGGAAGTGGACACCTGTCACTGTGCAGTCTACAGCGTTATCCCATGCCCATTATCCAGAACATCCCACAGCATGCAACTCACCTCTCACCTGCAGTAACCGAATCTGGCCAGCGCAGCCCACTGTCGCACTTTTATAGCGCAATGCATGCAAATTAGGAGTGGAGCAACTGTAATGAGATGCAAATTGCGCCACTGCGCCTTTGAATGGCTGATCGGATGATTTGCATGTGTCGGCTGAATATCGCGCCATTGCACTTTTCGCAATACGGTTGAGCAGGCTGAGCCAATAGCGCAGATCTGTGACTGTGCGGTACACTGCATTGCGCATGCCGGGTAGCTTACGCAGGCGTCTGCCGCACTGATGACGTGCTGTGCGCGATCGGCAATTCAGGCCATGGCCACCATTGTGCCAGTGGCGCTACAGCACTGGGCACTATATGGCGCTGTGGCACTACTGCGCAATAGTCCACTGTGGCACTGTCACGCAGGTGGTCGGTCGCACAGGATGCGCAGACGTCAGATGGCGCTGTGCCTGGCCTTGCGTCATAGACCCCTGACCTGGTGTCCGACCTTTGCCCCCTGGCGCTGTTCGGCTGCCATGTGTACGGCCCTACTGCGCTGTCTGGTGACAGCGCTATGTGGACCGACGGCGCTGTACGAATAGTGCGATTGGAACCTATGGTGGTCTATTGTGCAACATTTCCACGTGGGGTTGCCGCGCTGCGGGGCGCCATATTGCCTGCTGTAAAGTGGGAAGAATAGCACGCAGGAGGGCACTCCAATGGAGCCCGGTGGAGGTGGCCAACCTGGTGGCCCTGGTAGAGCCCCACTATGGGGCACTGTATGGGGAGGAGCCCCTCACCATGGCTCGAACCCAGGTCTGGCTGCAAGTGGCCAATGACCTGGTGGGGGTCACTGGGTGGCACCAGTCTGCCGAGCAGTGCCGGCACAGGTACAGTGACCTCCGCAGGAGGGAGCCGGACTTGCATGAGAGGCTACGGTCACGTGCCAGGAGGGTGTTGTGCCTAGGCCAGGTGGGTGTACCATCTATGCACCTGTATTCTCCGTAGGAGTGTGAGTGTGTTTTGGTGGCTGTGCATGGGTGATGGCTCTGACATGGTTGGCTGTGTCAGTGTGTGCAGGTGTGAGATGCATGGGTCTGGCTGTGTGCGGAGGCACTCTCACTGGGGCAGGGGCAGTCTGCTTTGGAGTCACACTGATGTTTTCTCAACATTTGTCTCCCACAGGCCGGGCAGAGGGATGCAGGCACGGGATGAGGAGGGCCGTGGCAGGGGCCCGTGGCGGTCGGTGGTGCTGCGGTGGGCCACAGCAGCAGCAGCAGCCACAGCTGCTTGCGGTGTGGTATCATTACATCATGGATGCTATTGCATGCTGGAGGGGTGGGCATGACCACCAGCCATGCACAACACAACCATACGCGACACAGGCGACAGTCATCACTGTCCAGTGTCACTGCACGCCTGTGTAAGTCACTGGTGGTCCATGCATGCACTGCGCACATGGCCGTGGAACTGGCATCGCACCACACTGCCACGTCACTTGACAGCCTTGTTTGTGCTGTGATGGACATGGGCAGTGTGTGTGTGTGCAGTGGTGCACATAGCTGGTGCCGCCTGGTTGGGCTGGCCATGTGCATGTTCACTGTGGGTGGGTGCATACCATCACAGGTGCGGGACATTGGGCTATATGGCTTGCAGGTTGGGTGGTGTTCAGGGTTGTGGTCAGTCACAGCCATTGACTGTGTTCCCGTTTTCCTAGACCTCATTGTGCTCCGAAGAATAGAGCGGGCACTGCAACAGTTGACCCGGGTGTCCATGGAAAACAGGACCATCCTCCAGGATATCCAGCGCCATGGCCTACGGAGGAGGCACAGCCAGGCACGATGGCACCAGGCAGCGGAGGACCAGCCTGCTAGGCCTTAGGCCGGCTTCCCCTTCCCACTTCACCCATCCCTCCCACCCTGCCTTCCCTCTCCAAGTTGTTCATCCCTACCCCTTGCCCACCCCTACCTTGTACCCCTACCCCCCCTTGTAAATAGTTTTGTTGTTGTTCATTTTGTACTTTACATTTTTCTAATGTGTATATATTTATTTTGATATCAATACTGTGTTGGTCTCTGATTTGCAGCTGGCTATGGTTGCTCAGTTGCAGTGGTGTGCATGCCATCTGGGGTGGTGTGTGTGTGTGTGTGTGTGTGTGTGTGTGTGCGTGTCTGTGCATGGGGAGGTGTCTCCAGTGTGGCAGTGACTTTCTGTTCGTCTTGCCATCTGCTGCCACCTACTGCTGGGTGCACAGGGTGGGTCTGGCTTGTATGGTTCTCTGCTACACGAGGTTGGCGTGTGCCGGGGAATGCATGGTGTTTCCGCAGTGCCAGTCACTGCACATGGGTGGTGTCTTGGGGTCACGGTGCAGGGTGCTGTGCATACGGGGCTGATGTGCACTGTGGTTGTCAACCCCTGTGTGTGGCAGTCTCAGCCTGCCAGTGGTTGTGCTGGGCGTCATGGCCCTGCTGTGCTTTGTTGGCTTGTCCCCATGGGCCAGTAGATCATCCGTCCCACCCCCAGTGATGCTGTGCTTGGGGTGTGCAGGTGTCTTGTTGGTTCTGCAGTGTGTTCCTGTGCCCATGTGTGGCATGGCTGGCGGTGGGCTCCAGCCTGCCTCCCTGGTTGTGCAGTTCCATTGCTCTGCTGGGGGGCTCTGCTTGCGCTATGGCACCTCTGGACTGCTCAGCTGGGCTGCCCTTGTTGCGCTATGGCGCAACCTTTCTGCTCAGCTTCCCCTACCTGGTTGCGCTATGGCGCAGTTTGTGCGATATTCAGACGTTGGCTGCTTGCGCAATTTGTTCTGCTCCATGTTTGAATATCGCATCTGTTGCACATATGCGCAATTGAATTGTGCTTGCTCCTGCTGTTGCGCACATTTTGGGAGCAGTTTGAATATCTGGGCCAAAGTGTACAGTACTCATCCTAAAATTTCTTATCTGGAGCCCTGGGTGTATTTAAGGAAATGTTACCTGTTCCAATACAAGCCTACAGGACTAGTTAAGGGAAAATCTTACTAGTCCGATACAGAATCTACCAGCATTTGGCTAGTGGGCCGGTGCTAATTTCAACTCCTGAATGGTTAGTGTTGTTCATTGATCATATACCCACCCTTGCCATTATCGTTATTTTTTGTCTGCCGTTAGTTAGTTGCTATGCACCAGACCACTTTCACCCTCCATTGCTCTGTCAATTACTGCTATCATGTTATGAAGCAGCTATGTGCAGAAAGCAGCTCCATGAATTTAGGTGTAGTGGCATGATATTGTGCCATGTAGTCTAGTAATAACTAATTTTACACTTATGGGTGAATTTATGATTAGTAAGGTGCAAGAGGCAGTTATTGTCAGTGTCAATATACCACCTTACCTACATCTTTAACCTCTCCCTCTCCTCCGGCACTGTTCCTCTCATCTAGAAAAAGGCAAACATTGTGCCCGTCTTCAAAAAAAAAAAAAAGGTAACCAGAAGCTAACATCTAACTATAGGCCAATATCTGTACTGCCTGCTCTCAGGAAAGTGTGTTACAGAAAATAGTTGCAACCCAACTTAATTCATATCTCAAAAATTACGACCTCCTATTCCTTGCCCAGCACAGGTTCTGTAAGAATCACAGTACCACTACAGCTCTGCTCACGTCATCCAATGCTATGTACTCATCTTTGGATAGAGGTGACTACACTGATGTGGTATTCATAGACCTCGCTAAAGCCTTTGACATGGTCAGTCACCCCATTCTCCCAAACAAATTAAGCACAATCAGGATCTCCGAGCATGCCCTGCCCTGGTTTGCTAGCTACCTCTCTGAAAGGCATCAGCATGTCAAAATTGGTTCAGCCCTCTCCGAATATCTCCCTACTTCCCTTTGTGTCCCTCAAGGCACAATCCTGGGTTCCCTGTTCTCTCTTCATGTCAATTCTATCAACCATTTTATTTATTTAGTTTTTATTGACCAAGTAAGTGCACTAGCCAAATTCTGCCTATTTTCAGGCACGACTGAGGGTAGGGGGATACAGATGACTGCCAACTGACTTTAAACCAGATTAAGCTGTTGGTGGCATTTTAGTGAATGGGGGGCAATTTGGCCAGGGCAATAACTCCGTTCCTCTCCTATACGCGGACGACTTTGTGTTCCTTAGTCATGACCCAGTGGTAACAGATATCAACCGTGACTTTGCTTTTAACCTAAGAACCTTGCAATCCAGGGTTAAGGACAACAAACTCGTAATGAACTATACAAAGTACCAAGCAATGCTCTTTGGAACCCCATACCATATGAAAAATACTAATATTCCTCTAACAGTGACCTATGATAACGGCAACCCCTTAGCCACCGTCAGTCATCAAATAACTAGGGATTACTCTTGACCCCTCCCCTCAACTTTTTACACCCATATCCACTCAGTATGCAAGGCCGTCAACTCCAGCCTAGACACTGCTTACCGTGCCAGATGTAACCTCTCCCCATCTGCAAGCATCACTATCGCTCGCAGCCTACTTCTCCCAAAACTCTCCTATGGCCTACCAGTCTTCGCTCCCTCCTCCAACAACCTGCTATGCAAATGGACAACATGTAAGCATTAATCACCGACAGAGGAGGGCTCTGCCGGTGGATTAATGCCCGCTTGAGGGGGGGGGAATTGGTGCACGAGGGCAAAGCCAGAGGGTTCCAACCCCCCAGCGGGCACTAATCACCGCTACAGCCTGACTCTGGAGGTGATTAATGTGCTTGTAAGACGGCAAGCGCGACGGGGACACTGTGCGAGCCGTAGATCACTCGCAAATACAGAAGAGTTGCCAAAACTCGTACTACTTTTGCTTGCATTGTAATCAGTGTGATAAAGTACCTGGATGCGCATTCCCAATGCAGGCTCCATATTCTTTTACATTGTGGCGCCTATTTCGGACCTGACGGCAAGAGACGACAACTCTCTGAGACACACAAGACCGGTACATTTTTTGTGCTCGGAGCGAGCTGTTGTACAATTTCTCCGTGGACGGTATATGCTGATCGCCGCTCAAAGCAGTGCAGTATGGGCAAGATATTCAGTGCGAGTACGAAATATTGACACAGTTATTATCCGTCTGCTGGGGTACTCTACCTTGTGTCTTTGTGTGCCACCATACCTCGATCTTCAGCATTTGTTTCCGTTCACCCCGTGCTGTGTCTCACATCCTCTGATTCTGCGGGCCGGGGCCGCCACGCGCAACTCCGCCGGCCACTTCATTGCTGCTCAATGACTGCTGCCCTCTACCGGCTTCTGCTAACAGCTAGTACTGCTGTCCCTCTCTGCCACTGCTCCCCCGCACGCTCCCGATGGCATCTCCGCGCTATTTCTTGCCGTCTCAGTGCTGCACCCTCTGGCTCCTGGACAATCTGGGTACTGACCCAGCGGGCTCTAATGAGTGCTGCTGTCTGTGGCCGCAGGTGGTACTAACCGAGCGGGCGTTAACTGTGGGTTAATACCCACCCCGTTTGTGTCACCTGTGCCACTTCGGCCAATGTGGCTGCTCCATTTCACTGCTGTCTGGTATGCTGTGATACAAGCTACAATAACATCTGCCTCTTTGCCCTAGCCTGTAACCGCCTCATTCATCACTGCCAGCTCTACAGTATGCTTGGATAGCCCTCCACTACTGCTCTATTCAATCTCACTTGGAAAAACCATTCACAGAATTCAATTTACCCAGAGACCGCTCTCCCTATCCTCCCTACTGGTACCTAGCTGTAAACCTTACTCGATCAGGTTCTCAGAAATTGAGACATCATCTATTCCAAGGTCTCATACTAAATATGGTACAATGGCCTTCTCCTCTGTAGCCTCTAAACAGTGGAACAGTATTACGCACCCCAATACGCAACTGCCAAGGACCGAATACCTTTAAGCATCAGCTCTGCTCTCTCCTGCTGAAACGCTCATCTTGTTCCTGCCCTTAGATACACTACCCATTGCACTTCCTCTCTACCTTGTCCCCTTTCCAAGGCCTCTGGCTGGCTTATCCCCAAATGAGTCCCTTAACCTTAGTCCACCAGGTTTACCTCTATATCTGAGTTTAAAAACTTATTGTTTAAGACATGTACTAATTGATCCTAGTATCTGACTGTTAGTCTCTTATTGTTCTTTGTAACAAGCTTGACTGTGTCCTGTTGAATAGCTATGTCTGTTTTGTATCTAATTTCTGTGAAGTGAAACCTTTATAAAGGCGTCTCTGACTCAAAGGTACTTTCCAAATCCTTTATAAAAATAAAAAAATACATAAAACCTATCATTGCTTCCTAATCTAATATTTCTAGCACCCCACTACTCTACAGCACTTCTTCCTCCAGACAATTCGTCTAGTCCCTGTCGAATCTGGTAACCTTGCTCCTGTGTTCTAGTCTTCATGTTCCATTTTCTAAACTCTTCACCGTTAATGAAAAATTAGTTGTTGAAATTGCCTGTATCTCGGAAACTTTATTTGCCCTAGTCTAATTCCCATATTGTATTCCTTACTACCATTCGTGTGCCGGTTAAATGTCTGATTCATGTTAATGTTCTGCATAATGCTATCTGTGTTACTAGTGTGACCTTGCATTTCAATATTGTCTCGTCATTTCCCGGGTCGTGCCTGAAATTAGGAAATTTTTTGTCTAGTGCACTCTACCCGGTAAGCAAAAACTAAAATAATTATGCACGGCAGCGGCCACGGTGGGATTTGAAACCGGGAACACCTGTATCTCAGCTACCTGCTCTACTGTATCACACTGACTCTCAACAACTCACTATCTCTGAACTGTAACAACTTTGCTACCCTCCTGAAAACCAAATGCTGCACCTAAACAAGGCTATCAGTGTCAGGTGTGAAACAATTCAAACAAGGAATTAAAGGGAGACTTAAGCGATCTCCTGCATACCGAATGCCAGTACTCCCAACTTTATTAATCAAGTCTGCCTTCCAGACTAGACCCCGAGTTCCAAGTCCAGAAAACAACGATCGAGATCTAGTCTAAGTATCCCTTGCAAACAAATACCGCATATGCAAACTGTAACCATGGTGCGGAGAGAGAACCGTTCCCGGAGAACTGCTCACAAAGACTTACAACTGTGTCGTGCAAACTGACCGCCGGTGTATCACTAGCACTGATTCTGTGTTGGTTAAACCACTACAGGAATGTAAAAAAAAAAAAAATCCACCTACCTTATGGATAAACTCATTGTGTCCGCAAAAACGTCAAACGCTTTCCCAATGTTTACAGTTTCAAGACTATCACCAAAATCCGTCCAAGACACAACGGCCTATCCCTAATCCTTGTTCTCTGATTGGTTCTGTCCACCCTTATCCAATAAATGGAGCGAGGGGCTAAAGCTAGCAAGGTGTCTGGTTGGTTATTTCCAGTGTCAATCAGACAACCTAAACTACTGTTCATTCTAACTACCAACGGTAATAACCACAAGCTTTTGTGGTGACCCGGATGTTTTTGTTTCTCGAAGTTTCCCCAAAAATAAATGTTTGCTGCTGAAACCAGTGCAAATGCGGCTTCAGTCGTAGCGAAACCAAAACGGGTGCAATTATACAGTCAGTTTTATTTGGGATCCTTGTTTATGCATCTGGGGTCAGTGGTGTAGCTGGAAAAATAAAACGCGTAAACTAGAGTCCTTTGTAAAATGGGTAAGGGCAGTCCTACCCCTGATTGGTTAAGACAGGATTCTTTGTCGCCTTTTTAAACTGTACAGACAAAACAAGCATTTATCAGTGCCGCTTGGATAGCTGCTGAAACGGATGGTGATTGCGTGTACACATTTTTACTGTTCTATCTACCCAGGATAGACCAGACGAGATGCAGTGTTTTATTTTTAGTGGTGTCCTGTTTTTACACGTGTTTTAGATTTTATTTACCCAGGGTAGGCCAGCTGAGAGGCACCATCTAATTTTCAAGGTGCTCGCACAAAATCTGACCCCACATTTCCAAGTCCTTTTCTGTAGGGCTCTACATTGTCAGTGGATAATCAGAACCTGTGGGTCCGGGATATGGGTAATTTGCACCCATACTAGGGGAAATGCTACACAACTCATGGCTGTAATCGGCATATAATTTTCATTTCATCTTTTTTTCATTTATTCTTTGGTAACCGGGTAAAGGCACTGGACCAAAGGTCACTTTTCAGGCCCAATGGGAGGGGGGGGGAACATACACAAATACAATCAGCAATACAAAACCAAAAATTACAAATTGCAGTTACAAACAAATTTTTGTAATAAATAACTGTTTAACCTTTGTTTAAAAGTTGAAACGGAGCAATCCTAACATCAAGTGGGAGTGAATTCCAATACAATGGTACTGCTATGGGGACAAAATATAGGGGGCCCTCAGTCGACCTCAGGCTGAGAAGCAATTCTCTCATTACAACAAGATCAGAAAGAGGAAAAAGGGAGCCAAAGTAAAAACATTTATACATCAGACAGCCAACAAAATATTCTATTCTGCAACTAGGGGAAAACTACCCCAACCAAGAATAAATATTACATCGATGTGTCCTATTGGGGGCTCCTAAAAATCTACAAATATTATTATAGGCCACAGTTAGTGCTTGCATTTCTTTTGTACCTATGTTATAATATAAACAAGAACTGTAATCAAAATATGGAAGAAGAGAACCAATAGTAATTGCTAATCTAGTTGCTTGTGAGAAGAATTACTTGAATTTGTATAACACCCCTATTCTTTGATTTACTTTCTTAACCATTGACTGAATCTGAGGTGAAAAGGTCAAACTGGGATCCAATAGTGTGCCCAAATACTTAAGTTGAGACACTTGTTCAAGCAGACCACCCCGAAAATCAGATATCCTCATTCCGGGGTGTCCACCAACATAAATTGCGTGCCAAATAACATAACTTTTGTTTTAGCTGAGTTCAAAACCATAGCATTTAAAGTAAGCCAAGAACAGAAGGCACCAAAATCCTTTTCTACGGAACAAGGAAGTTCAGACACAGAATTTGAGCACAAATTACAAGATCATCTGTCTAAAGCAGTGGTTCACTAAACTTACAAACTCCAGGAAGCTGATTAATAAAAAAAATAAATAAATAACAGGGGTCCCAAAATGGACCCCTGAGGCACACCACAACTAATTGGAAAGACATCAGAAACCACAGAACCTACTTGAACAAATTGACACCTGTTACTCAGATAATCATAGAACCAAGAAACAGCAACATCAGAAAACCCCAAATCCTTCAATTTTGTGCAGGCCAAACCATGATCAATCAAATCAAAAGCCTTACTTAGGTCTACGAACACTGCTCCGGTCATCAAATTCTTCTCAAACCCACGTAGGATGGTGTTCGTGAACCCAACCAAGGCTGTGCCTGTACCAAAGTGCTTAAGGAACCCATGTCGTTGCCTTGACAACAAATCATGGGTAACCAAATAGGCATCAATTTGCCTAGCCACTAAATGCTCAAGTAGTTTGCTAAGGGGATTCAGTATTGATATTGGCCTATAATCATCCATGGAAGTAGCACGACTCTTTTTTGGAATTGGAACCACCTTAGCTTTCTTCCAGGACAGGGGAAAAACACCTGTAGCCAATAACATATTAAAAATATAGCAAAGGGGATCCGTAATAAAGGGGATAGCCAATTTTAAGAAGCGGGCATCCAACCCTTCCCCACAGTCAGTCCCTTTATTTGGGAGAGACTGCAGAAGATGAAAAACTTAATTTGATGTTACTTCCTTAAACAAAAACCTGGGTCCATCTACCAAAGGAACAGAGGAAAAGGATTTCGTATTACCAGACTTGAGGGAAAAAAGATCTAAACTTAGAAAGATCTGAAAATTTTGAATTCAGCAAGTTAACAATTTCGGGCAAGTCACCAATTTCTTTGTTGTCAACATTTAATTTCTGGATGTCAGATTTTGATTTAGGAGAAAGTAAAGAATTTATGTTATTCCAAAACTTCTTTGGATCTGCCCAGCTATCTTCAAAGCGATCCCTGAAATAAGCTTTTTTAGCATTTCTAACAGTTTGAGAGACTAAATTCCGAAGTCCACGGTAGAGATCCATTGAAACTCTACTGGGAGATTATTTAAATTTAGTCCAAGCACTATCCCACTCCTTAATTAATTTCATAATTACTGGTTCACGTGTTTTCCCATAGTAAAAGCCAGTTATAATTTGCGTTATGCAAACCATGCGCTTTTACTATAAAGTAGCCTAAACAACAACAACTCCACTTCTTCTGAGCTTTTCTTTTCGCACTGTCTGGGGCTGTAAATTAATTTACTTCTCATTTTTTTTTTTTTGTTTTTTGTTAAACAGGTCGGCGAGAGACAGACTGCATGTACTTTTATGCTGGCATAGTAAAGGGCAGCTGGGCTCATTCAGGGACCTTTCTGTTGTGCCTAACGCTCTCTGTTTTTATTCACCACCGCCGCTCCACTACTGTCTGTATCTCCTCCTTGGCTCCATCTCCCTTATGCTCCAGCTCTTTGGCAGGCTACTGCCGAAAACTGACCAATTTTGACTTAAAAAATGAGATGTTCAGCACCCTCACTGCCGGATCGCCGTCATCATGGAACCGCCTTACAGGTACTGTTCCTCCCCTTCTTGTCACTGCCTCTCACAGAAGGAGGAAATAGGAAGAAATAGGCTGTTGGTTAACTAGGTTCTGTGGCCTATCCTGTAGGTAAGGAAATGGGCAGACTAGGTGGGCCAAGCGGTCCTTATCTGCCGTCAAAGTCTATATTTCTATGTTTCACCGTAGTTTATATAATTGCTCAGGCGAAAAAACGTGACCCCAGCAATTATAAAAAATAAAATATGGGGTGATGTGTGCAAAACTCGATTTTTACACACACCCTGGTTGTGGGATGCATAAGCCCTCGGGGTTTATGTAGCATCCCACAACTCGGGTGTGTGTAAAATCTCGTTTCACACATCACCCCGTGTATTATTCTCTATTTAATGCTGGGACCAAACCATCCAGTAGGAGAACCTCTACACCGAATGGTCCGCAAAGGGAAAAGGGATTCCTGAATGGGAAGAAGTTGGCTGCAAAAAAAATCTAGTGCCGTGTCCACATCTGGAATACATTCAAGAAATGACCAATCAATTAACCTCAAAGAAGAATATAAAGGAATAATCTATCCTTTTAAATCATCTAGTCTGAAACACAGAAGGAGGGGATTTAAGATAGCGAAAATCTAGGACACAAAAGGACACAGTCTTGGGCACATGAACGTTCCGGACAGCAGCAGCTCTCCAATCTTCGTTGTGTCATTGCAGAAAAGCAGCATAGAAGATTCTCTGAAGGAGAAAATTGATTTTGGTATTTACTTCTTAGAGCTGTGATTCTGCTACCTAAATTTAAAATTGTGCCTGTTAAGCTGCTGCTTTCAAATTGGGCAACCGGCCTTTTTTTCTGCACTTCCACTGCCTGGCTGTGCTTGGATTGGGAGTCACGTCTGGCACACTATTTTAAGGGTGGGTTTTTTTCTGTCTTGTTGTCAGGTCTCCAATGTACTCTGTCATGGTGTCTCAGGTAAGTGTCCTGTTCTTGGGGATTATTAGGGTCTAGTGCTTAGCTCCTTTTCTCCTCCATCTATTTGGTGTTAACCTTGACCCCCGGACTGTTGCAGGGTTTTTGCATTTTTTCACTTGTATAACAGTACCCTGAGTGGGTTTCATGGTCTGTGGTGAATTTTTTGTCTTGCCGTGGTGGGGCTGTTTTGTTATCTTTTGCCTGGAACAGATATCTAGGTATATTAAAAAAAAGTATACAGCCTGCAGGCTTTTTACTTGGGGGGGGGGGACTTCAGAGCACTTCCAGTCTCTGTGTAGCGGCTCTCCTGAGCTGCACAGATTCCTACCATTTCTTAGAGCCCTTTCTGTTGGGCTTGCACTCTGTTTTTCTGTAGGCAGCCGTCCCTAGCCTCACCATGTCAGTTTCATGCCTCTGGGCTTGGGCATCTGCCACCAGCATGGTGACATCACCCACAACATCTTGACTTCACTGGCGAGCATTGGTACTTTTTCAAGCCCCAGATGCAGGATTCTTCAGCTCAGATTTTTCTTTTTTAACCATGATTATTACTGTTTCAGCCTGTTAGTGCTGCAGGCTGGTAGGAATGCTTCTGTTTAGGTACAGCCCTTTAGTCCTTTTTTTTCCCTCCACAGAAGGTGGCTGGGGATCATGGCAGCATCCTTCTAATCCAGAAAAAAAATCAACAGCTTTCTTGGCATTTTCTGAGCTATTTTTCTTGGCTAGGGAAATTGGCACCAATGCTTATCAGAGACCTCTTGTGTTTAAACGATGTAAGAAGGGTAATGTGGCCCTCTCCACTGGGTTAATATTGCCCCCATTGTGTTACTTAAACTAATATGTCTTTCACATTTCCCCCCAGTTGGAATCCCAAGCTGGGGTGGGTGCACCTGGTGTTGGTAGTGGCAAAGCAGAATTGTGTAAATCTTTGTTGATGCTCTTAGGTGAGCTTTTCAGCCCTGATGTTCCACAGGTTATCATTTTCAACACACCCAACCCAAGCCGGGCCCTTCAAGTTTTTTTTTGAGGGGGGTGCCACACAGGCAGGTCCAGGTCCATCAGAGCAAGAAAAGTCTACTAACCCTGATCTGCAGGCAGACCCCAACCTTGGCCAACAGATGGTCAGGAGGAGGATACCAGGGATCTTGGGGAAAATCATGATCCAAAAAGGTTACTTGATGATGAGGACAAGCCCTCTGATGAGGAGGAAGGGGAGTGGATGGAGCCAATGAGGATTCCTATCTCTCCCCTATTTAATATCAAAACTCTGCCCTGTCTGATAACTGAGGCTTGTAGGACATTGCAGCTGAAGGAGGTGCAATCCATGGAAGCATTAGATGTGAATCCTATTCTGTTGGCATCCTCCCCTGCTCCAAAGTGTTTCCCAAGCTTTAATCACAGTGACCAGATTATTGAACAAGAATGGGCAGGTGCAGACCAGAGGAAATATCTGCCAAAACCAAGGGTACAGTATTTCCCTTTTATGGAAGGAAAATACCCACAAGTGGGAAACTCTACCCCTGGCTGATAAGGCTGTACATAATGCTATAAGGCACACTGTCCCAGTTGAGGTATCTCTGGCCTAGGTGGATACGCACGATAAGTGAGTGGATTCTTCATGCAGAAAAGCCTTTGCATCCAACAGAGCAAACCTCTGCACCTCCTATGCATCCTTCATTGTCGCTAGAGCATTAAACTTGTGGGTCATGATGCTGGGTAGTTTCGTTCCCTCAGATTCTGAGGGGGCGAGCATTTTGCGACTAGTATCCATGGCTTCCACCCTTCTAGGGATACCACGGTGGAAAACTTATGCGTGTCAGCTCACTCCAGGTGTCATATTGTGTCTACCATGCGAGGGGTATGGCTACAGCATTGGGTTGTGCACAGCCATCAAAGATCAAGTTGTTTAACTTATCATTTGATGGAGGTTTATTATTTGATTCAGGCCTGGGTGAGATTTTGAAGGATATCCAGGATAAAAAGGTTTACCTTCCAGTATCAAAACAACAGCAAAAGGTCAGCTCAGCTTCCAAAATTCATGGAGGCGGCTGACAGAGGCAGTATCAAGGGGGTTTTCTTACCTTTTGGAACTTCGGGAACCAGAGAAGTAAAGGATTCTACTCTGGGTTCAAGGGCAATAGTGGCAGAGGAGCCCTTGCCTGGAAACGTAATGGAGGTCCAGGGTGAAGAGGTGACACATCACAATGAGGGTACACAGGCTCATCTCTACCCCCCCCACACTCCCTTAGTGGAAGACTGCACAGTCTTTTCACAAGGTGGGCATAGATAATGTCAGATGCTTGGGTTCTGGATATTCTGGCTTCAGGCTATGCAACAGAGTTTACAGCCATCCCTTCAAAGGGATGATTTCTGCTGTCTCCTGTACCAAAGGACCCCATGAAGAATCAAGCAGTGTCTCAAATGTTAGATCACCTCAGACAGATCGGGTCAATTGTTCCGATACCTCCTGATGAACAGGGCCAGGGATTCTACTCAATTTATTTTGTGGTTCCCAAGAAGTCCAGGGGTTTCAGACCTATTCTGGACCTGAAACACCTAAACTTACTTATTTTCTTTAGCTTTCCCTAATTAAGTATTAATTTATTGTTTTAATTAGTATATTTTTTTATTGTATTTATATTATATACATCGTCTTGATTATAAAAGGCACTATATAAATAAAGTTGCTTTGCTTTGCTTTGCTAAACAAGTTTGTTCACCACACGTCCTTCAAGATTGGAGTCCTCACAATCATCCAGGCTGTTCAGCAAGGGGATTATTTAGCATCTATAGACCTGAGGGATGCATATTTCCACATCCCATTTAGCAGTCTTATCAGAGGTGCCTCAGGTTCACTGTCCTGGGGCAGCACTTCCAATACAGGGTTCTTCACTTTGGGCTGGCAACATCCCCCAGAGAGTTCTCGAGATGCTCATAGTCCTAGTCGCACAACTTCAGCAGGAGGACATCATGTCTGCGCTTACCTGGACAACTTGCTCATTCAAGCGCCTTCTGCCACACTGCCGAGAAAGTCAGGACTCTGGAGGTTTTGGAGTCCCATGGTTTGGTAGGCAATCAGGAGAAAAGCCTTTTCATCCTGTCTCGGACCCCAGAGCACCTGGGAGCGGTGTTCAGGATAGACAAGGGGAAAGTTTTTTTCTCGGCAGCCAGGAAGAAAACCTTGAGAGAGGTTCAGTGGCTGAGGAGCCATTTGTCAACTTCAGCTCACAGCCTACTGTGGATGCTAGGCCTCATGATGGCAACAATAGAACTAGTCCCGTGGGCTCGCCTTCACATTCAACCCCTCCAGATTGAGTTGCTAATGGCCTGGGACACTATCAGGTCAGGATTCCAATTTTCTTACCCCTGCAACAGTCCCTAAATTGGTGGGTGAGTTTAGAGAATCTAAGCAAGGGGTCTCCTTTGGAAGTCCCCCCCCCCAGAGTTGAGCCTGATGACCGATGCCAACCTGTTGGGCTGGGTGCAGTGCTGGGTCACTTTCCCATTCAGGAATCTTTGTCTGCACAGGAACAGCACCTACACATCAGCATCCTAGAAATGCAGGTAGTAGACCTTGCTGTCCTTCATTTTCACAATTTGGTATGGTCAAAAACCCTGACAATATGGTCAGACAACGCTGTCACGGTGGTGTACATACAATCATGGAGTCACAAAGAGCAGAGAGGTGCTAAAAGAAGCAACCAATCATCTGCTGTGGGCAGAGGAGAACCTTCTTTCTCTGTCAGGAGTTCATTTGGCAGGGGAGTTAAACATTCAGGGAGATTGGCTAAGCTGCAAGAATGTCCACCCAGTGGAGTGGATGGTAAACCCAGAGGTGCTCGATCTTCTGTGCAAAAGATTTGGTCATCTACAGATCAACCTGTTCACCTCCAGCCAGAATACTCAAATGTATTGTTTTTTCAGCCACTTCCAGTGTCCACAGGTGGAGGCAGTGGACGCTCTGTCACAGGCGTGGAAATTCGGCAGAACATATGCCTTCCCTCCTTTGCCATTCCTTCTCAAAGTTATATACAAAATAAGACACTCAAGAGGAAGCTTTCTTCTGATAGTTCCAGAATGGCCCAGAAGGTAATGGTTCTTGGTCTTAGCGAATCTAGTTCAACACACACAGTTTTGACTCCCATTCTGGGGAGACCCTCTCTCCCAAGGCCCCATTCTGCATCCAGACCCGGAGGCAATGACATTCGCGGCATGGCTCCTGAAGGGAGCAGATTCCTGAAACAGGGTTTCTCTAGATAGGTAATGGACACCCAGATGGGCACCAGAAAGAATTCCACGTCTGCAGCTTATTCCCGTGAATGGACCACCTTTATGGCTTGGGCCAGAGAGAAAAATATCCAGCTTTCTAAGGCCATGGTTCTGCACATTTTGGATTTTCTGCAGGAAGGAGTGGAAAAAGGTTTGGCCTTGAGCACCTTGAGAGGTCAATAGTTGGCCCTTGAAGCCTTCTTTGGCTCATCCTTGGGGATTAACCGGGAGGTTATTGGTTTTCTATGAGCTGTCAGCAGAAGCCGAACCCCTTTCAAATCCCCTGTTCCTCCATAGGATCTGAATCTGGTCTTGAATGCTCTTTGTAAAGAACCCTTCAAACCTCTTTTGTTGGTACGAAGATATGTGTCATCCTACAGTGTGTATTTTTTGGTTGCTCTGTGTTCAGCCAGGAGGACTGGCAAGCTCCAGGCCTTGTCCCATAAAGAACCTTACCTCATCATGCATAAGGACAAGGTAGTTCTGAGAACAGTTCCGTCATTCATTCCAAAGGTTCCTACAGTCTTTCACTTGAACCAGGAAATCTATAGTCCACCCTTCTGTCCACAGCCAACTCATCCAAAAGAGAAAGAGTTGCACAAGTTAGATTTGTGCAAGGCAATTAGGCCATACTTTAGACGGACTGTGGAGTTCTGAAAATGGGATAGGTTGTTTGTACTCTTCGGAGCAGCCAAAAAAACTCCAAGGGTGGGTGAGAGCATGCATTGCCAAGGCTTATGTCGCAGTAAAGAGAAGGACTCCAGCTCTCATCAGTGCTCATTACTCCAGAGCTATGACCACCTCCTGGGGGGAGAAAGGTGAGGCATCTGTCTTAGAATTGTGTAAGGCAGGAACATGGTCCTCCGTCCACACATTCACCAAGCACTACAGATTGGATGTTCAAAGTTCTGCTGATACAGTCTTTGATCGCAGAGATTGGCAGGCGGCGGTTAACAGATAAATTCCTTTTCCCTTTTGCAATTTGCATACAGGACAATATTCTTCCCCACCTGGTTGTTTAATGGGTACTGCTTATTAGAACCCATATGTTCTGATTACCCATTGATAATGCATTGCGCCACAGAAAGAAGAAATTTCTTCATACTTACAACATTTTCAATGGGCCCTCCCAGGAGCCTAGTTTCTGCTGGAGAATATTGTCCAGTATGCCATCACTGGAATATCAGTTGTTTTCTGATGCAGTTTCTGATTGTAAGTCTGTCTGGACATCCTTCTATGATTTACCTGCTGTGCTTATATATATCTCCGGAATGTTCATGTGCCCAAGATTCTGTGCTGACCACAGCTTTGGGCTATGCCATTTCCCTTAGCAGGGGAGCACATTACCCAGTGTTGGAGCTAACAGACAAGGAAATAATGGTAAGTATGAAAACATTTCTTCTTTATGACCTGACCTCATTATCAAGACAGGAGGAATTTTTTTCATCCCATCTGAAAGGTGATTTCTGCAGTGCGACTGTGAAAATAGGTTTCAGAAGGGATTTGAAAAATTACACCTGTCATGTTCAAGAGGTGGGGTAACACAAGGGATATGTTGAATATTATTTTACTTGAATTTTGTTGACCGGGTATATTAGGGTCTGACATCTACAAAAATAAAGTTATGAGTAAACCCTGGAACACTTTAAAGCAGCAGTGCAATAAAGCAGAATGTTGTTTGTACTCCTGTAATACAGTATGTAGGTATTGCTTGGCTTTTTACATGTAACATCGTTTTAGTACTGGGAAGCAATTATATTTTATTTTAAATATTTTTGTTTACTCCCAGTTTACACGGACCCTCACCAGGATCGCCATATTGAAATGATATGCATCATGGGGCTTGGACATCTGCTTTTGTTTTTTCATTCCTATACTGGAGAGCTATGTCTTGATAACCATGGACAGCCATATTGGCCTTTCAGTAAGGGCTGCGGAGCCTCTCAGTTCCCCACCAACATTCTGCAGGCTTGTCCCAAAGTGTCTATATTTTACACTGGGATCTGAATTATTGGATTATACTGTCTACCTGATGTTTGCTTGGCAGGTGTCCTTCTTTACTATGGGTAGTCAGGATAGGACACAGACATTCCTGGAATCGGCGTGTGAGGTGTCTGCCCCTCTATTCTCCATATTACTGTGGGATTCCTTACTACATCCTGTACCTGTTGGTCCATCTCATCAGTTGGGATACAACTAAAGTGGCTGGAGAGCCCCCCCCCCCCATACACACATAAGTGTTTTACCCAAGGTGTATAAGTTCCTTTTGAAGGGGCTGGCCACGGTTCTCACTGTTTTTCTTGGTGCCCCATTCCCCTTTACTCCTTTCTATTTTACTTTCCTTCTCTGCAACCCTTCCTCCTTACCTTCCCTGGTGCAGTTCCTCCTGCGCTCGAACTGGTTGTCCTACTGCTTCCCTGGGACCATGGCAGAGGGAACCTAAAGATTGCCAGCTTAGCTGTTCTGCGAGAAGGGTCGACTATGTGCCAGTTATTGGGCTGAACCTCTATGCCACCTGTGTGCCCACGCCAGTAGATCCAAAGGTGGGGACTCTGGCTACGGTAGGCCAGTACTGACCCCTATGGGGCTGCTGCAGCACACTTCCACAAGTAAGGACACCACCTAAAATGAGATGCCCTACCTACTGCTCTCCCTTATCATAGTGAGAGGTCATGGGAGCACAGGCTTACAACAGATATCCATTTCTGTGGCCAGCCTTCACTGTATCAAATCCCAGGGAGCTGTTAGCCAGAGTCCCAGTTATGTACTGCTGGGATAATGCTCTCCAGATCACATTATGGTCAAATCTGGTGAAGTTTAGGACATTATTTTATTACCAGCTTGGGGGAGTGTGTGTCCCCCCCTCCCAGCAGTCCTCTGACCCCACCAAGACTTAATCACAAATGTTGGGTCGCATCTCATGGACCAGGGACAGAAGTACCTAATCCCCCCCCCCCTTTGCATATTAGAGAAGCATTTATCACTAGGAAGGAGTTCCCACTGCTATTGGGACCTACTCCCATGTATATAAGCAGTTGCAGGCTCAGGCCACTGCAGACTAAAGAAGGATTCTGTAAAAAGGCATGGGAATCCAGGCTCATCCAGCCTTTCATTATGTACACTTTTTTTTTTTTGGACTCAGTGTGAATGCGGTGTGGACTGCCTTATTAACGTTCTTCTCCTTCTTTTGCTTGCCCAGTTTGTGGAGGGGTTATGGGATAACAGATGGACCAGACACAGAACTTCAGGTTCAACACACAATCTTTCTGTGATGATTATTTAAAATATAGGGGATAACCTTAAGTAATGGCATATCCCTTCTTCAGTACATCAGTTTGCAGCAACAGACTATGCATGTCCTTCCTCTGTACTTGGTCAGCACCTACTAACCCACTGATCTATCTTTTTAGTGAAAATTTTGTATTCCCTATGATTGTCTTGTGTGTTCGGGTGATGGGGAGCTCAATAAAGAAAAACTTAAAAGTAAACTAAAGACAAAGAATCTCAGTGCACAAACACTGAAGCAAGGGTTACCCCAAAGGGCATTGGCAATAAAGCCAAGTTTCAAAGAAACACAACATCACACATACCCCCATAATGCAAAGCAGTATGGGATGTATATGCAAATCACCATGAAATCTTAGTCTAATTCAGCTTAAAGCAGGAGTGCATGGTACCAAAGGGCCTTTCAAACAAGCTGCAATTTACATGCATTTTAACAACATTATAGGGGGTTTTCTGATATCTCTACATCCGGTAACTTAATTTTTATAATACAGACTCCTAATAACTTTTTACCTTTATCGAAAACACCTAGTGCTGTGGTATTTTCAACATTTACAGGTTTCATACACATAAGGCATATACATCAAGTCATTTTATGACATAGTGCTATTGTTTACCAAATCCAACAATGACGAACACAGCCTGTTGTTTTACATCAGCTCGGAGGTCACCACAGTAACCTCCCTGTACAAGAACCTGAGAGGGAAAAGGAAAACTGAAGAAGACACTATAGCATAGTCAAGAAAGGGGAAGGGGTGCCCACAGGTGGCCAACCTTATGGACTAGAAATTGTAAAGGATAGATTAGGCTAAGAAATAGAAGAACTGTTGCAACAGATTAAAAAAAAGGTCAGTCCTCAAGAGTGGCAGGATCTCCCTGTCACACAGGCGACAGTCATTTGTTACAGGGGGCAATACCCTTCCCAGGGCACGTCTTCCCTGCAACTCATTCTAAGGTATGTACGTACTGGTTACCTCACCTCATGAAAGAGAAAAATGGGTATGGCCTTTCCTCTCATACAGCACTGGGTCCCTGCTTGTATTAGCTTCGGCTGGTTCTGCCTGGACTTTCCTGCCATGTTCATCCAATATGACGGATGTCCACTGTCATAGTTGCAATGTCCTGGGGCTTACACTCCGTGGTGAAGCAAAAGCAGGTGTTGATGCATCGGCACCGCTTACGATCCCAGTTTGTCCTCCAGCAAGAAATAAAAACAGACTGGCCCTGAGAACAAGAAATTGGGCAGATGTTGGGTAGGTATTGAAATCCACAGTGCAGCTGTTGCAAAATTGAGGGGTTTGCAACCTGGTGCACAGGGGTCTTAATTGGAAACTGTCCAAACAACTCAAAGATCCAGATGGCTGTTGGGTCCTTGCCTGGTTTGAAACTTCCACAGGTCCAATAGTGGTGGGGAACCAGTATGTTTGCAATACTGACTACCCAAATTTCTCCCATGAGCTGGCAGACAAGGTGACATCCTTTAATAACTCCCAGGCCCCCATCCTGATTGGGAGGGACTTCAACCTTACTTTGAACCCCGAACATGGGCAGTGCAGCCAGTTGAGGCAGGAACCCCACACTAAGGCTGTCCAAGCAGTGGAAATGTGGCTCAAAGACCAAGCACTGTTTGAGAGTTGGCAGCTTCACAACCCGAGGCTCTGCGACTATACTTGCTACTTGGTGGCACATGAGACATAGAGCCGCCTAGATATGTGACTCACTTCCCAGCAGCTCACCCCCATGGTCACAGCAGTCAATATTAACCCACTGATTATGTCAGAACATGCCCTAGTACAGCTTGACCTTCTTTTGGGCATGGGTAATAGATGTTCACCCAGTTGAAGGCTCAATCCTTTTCTGCTCCAGGACCCCCACATTCAATCCTGGCTTCAGAAAGAAGCAGAAGATTAATTCTCCTTCAGTGATACTGGGAATATCTTGGTGGCCACCATGTGAGAGGCCTTTAAAGCAACAGTGCAGGGCTGGATCACTGACTATACATCACACTGGTACCGGGAAAGAGAAAAAAAATGGTGCTGCTGCAGTCTGCACTCTGCCAGAAAGAAGAGGCATTTGAAGTAACCCCCTGTGCGGATGCTAGCTTTCAGTTCCATAGGGAGATTTTGAACCTCTGCTTGGAGATAAACACCCACACTACCAGGAAGGCAGAGCTGGCTATACTCCATCTTTTTCATAGATATTGGGAGGGAGGGAGGTGAAAAGTGTGGCAGTCTGTTGTATCAGCTCCACAAGCAGCAAGCCGAGAGGCATATAGCCACTGTGTGCCATGCACCAAGGGCTCTATGTGTTAAGCTGGCAGACATTAATACCTGTATGAGGGACTTTTACACTCAGCTGTACAAGGCTAGTGTGGTGGACAGTGATCACACTGTGGAAGTGTTTCTCTCCAAGCTGCAGAAGTCTTGGAAACCCCTATTACCATAAGAGAAATAGAATTAGCACTGAAAATCTTTAGTTCCTGTAAATCACCAGGGGGTGGGAATGGCCTACAGGCAGAGTTTTACCAATTCCTCCTACCCCTGGTATTTCCAGTACTGCAAGACTCTTTGCAGAACTCAGAGCTGCTGGTTCCTTTCCCCACTCCGTGATGGCCACAGCCACCATTACAGTCTTACCAAAAAAAGGGCAATTATCCAACTTCCCCTCCCAGCTATCACCCAATCTCACTGATTACGGTAGATAGTAAAATCTACGCAAAAGTCCTGGCTCACCACCTAAAACTTCTCATCCCCCTTCTTGTGCATCCCTCCCAGGTTGGTTTTGTTCATGGGAGTTTCAGTTCAGACCACATCAGGACTCTAGCTAATCTGATCCAGTGGCTTGCCAAGACCCCTTGCCATGGGCAGCATTTGCCATCTGTTTCAAAAAAGCTTTCGATTTTGTGGAGCAAGGATACATTTACAAAGTCATCATGCACATGGGATTCAGAAACAGATTCCTAGACAGTATATGTACCATGTACTCAGGCACGAAAGCTCAGATCCTCACAAACAAAACCTTCTCCTGCCCTTTCAACTTGCTCATGGGACAAGACAGGGATACCCCCTGTCCCCACTTATATTCATCCTGGCCATGCAGCCATTGCAGCATTGATTCGCCAGGCTCAGGACATCACAGGAATTAAAGTCTGTAACTCCCAGTATAAGGCCCTGCTGCATGCAGATGACCTGCTGTTGCTTCTCAACCATGCCCACGCTTGCATTCAGCCACTCATGGGCTGACTGGAGGAATTTGCCAAAGCCTTAGGCCTGCACATCAGCCAAGGGAAAACAGAGGTCCTCCCCCTTAACAGTTATTGCACCCAACAGGCTTTCCGGGCCCTTGGTCTGAGGTGGGCACCGGAATATATTACCTGTCTGGGTCTGAAGATTACCCCACAGATACAGAAGCTTTGTGACAGTAACCTTGGCCCACTGTTCCTGGCCATTAAGGTGGAGCTGGAGAGATGGAAGCTGCTCCAGCTGTCCATGGCGGGCAAAATAGAGGCACTGAAAATGGTTACAGCCCCAAAGTTGTTCTGATTAATATCAATCAGTCAGATTTTATTTTTAAAAAGTGCTCTTCATGCAGATCATCACGCCTGTACAATTAAAATACCAAAATAAAATTCATAAAATTATACAGTTCAGACAACAAACAATTCATTCGAATTCAGGAAAGGCAAGATTGAATAGATAAGTTTTTAATGCTGCTTTAAAGCTCTCCACAGTCCATCACTCCCTTATCCGATGAGGTAGAGAGTTCTACAGGGTAGGGGCTGCAAACGCAAATGCCCGGGCCCCAGACGTCTTCAGACGAACCCTGGGAAACCCTAGCAATCTCTCATCAGTGGAGCAGTCGGAGGGGGCAGTAGGGATGAAAAAGCTCTTGTAGTTAACCCAGTCCTTGTCCATGTAGGGCTCTATAGGTCAGCAAACTGACCTTGAAGGTGATCTGCCACTGAACAGGCAGCCAGTGCAGTCTGCGCAGCACAGATGTGATGTGGCAAGATCGAGAAAGCCCAGTCAACAGCCTGGCTTCCGCATTCTGCACTAGCAATATCACACGTCCCTACACACATCTCAGCTGGCTGGTTTGACCCAATTTATCAAATGGTTTGGCATTTCTTGTGGGATGGTGGGCAGCTGCAGGAAATTGAGAACCCACTGGTGCAAAGGAGGTTGGGGCCTCCCTTTGTTCAGAGTGTACTGCTGTGCTTTCAGAGTGGCACAAACTATTCAGTGGTTCTGTGACGAGACCAACTCCTCTCCCCTATGGAAAGGGATTATAACCTCTCTTGTGAGTGGGGTGCCACCCTGTGGTCTGTCTGTACTCTGCAGGGGGGGCCTGCTCAGCCCCTTAACCTACGATCCATAACTCAGTTCAGTCCTGGCACCAAGTGCACAACTAGGTGAACTCTGACCTCTTACCACCAAAACTTACCCCATTATGGCACAGTATGGCAATACAGGTGGGAGAACAATCACTCTTGTGGTGGCAGTGGAGCTCCAAGAGAATAAATACCCTAAAGGACCTACTAGTCCCCCAGCAGAAGGTGAAGGACACATTTCAGGACTTGCCATGCAGGTATGGTCTTCAAAAAAACTGAATTCTGGTGATACCTGCAACTGCAAAGCACACTTACTTCTATAGAAACATAGAATTTGACAGCAGATAAGGACCGCTTGGCCCACCCAGTCTGCCCATTTCCCTACCTACTGGATAAGCTGCAGATCCTAGTTAACCAGCAGCCTACTTCTTCCTACCCCCACCCCCTAGAATTGCCTTATGACTGTCCCATGCATGCTTGAATTCCACCACTGATTTTGACTCCACAACCTCCTCCGGAAGGCCGTTCCATGCATCCACAACCCTCTCTGTGAAAAAATACTTCCTTAAATTACCTCTGAGCCACCCCCCGCCCATCTTCAAATTGTGCCCCCTTGTTCTTGCACACCCTTTTTTGAAAGATGCTACCCTCTTGGACTTTGTTGATTCCCTTGAGGTACTTGAAAGTTTCTATCATGTCCCCTCTCCCTCCTTTCCTCGAGGCTATACATATTAAGCTCCTTTCGTCTCTCTTCATATGTCTTCCAGTGCAGACCCTGCACCATTTTAGTTGCCCTTCTCTGGACAGCTCCCATCCTGTCTATGTCTTTACGGAGATTGGGTCTCCAGAACTGCACACAGTACTCCAGATGGGGTCTCACCAGCTGTCTGTACAGAGGGATAATAACTTCCTGTTTTCTACTGGTGATGCTTCTCCCTATGCATCCCAGTATCCCCCCAGCCCTCCTTGCTAACCTCTCACATTGCTTGCCCACCTTTAGGTCATCTGATATGACTACCTCCAGGTCCCTTTCCATTTTTGTTGTTGTTAGTATCTCACCCCCCATTGTGTACTCTTCCCCTGGGTTTTTGTTTCCCAGGTGCATTACCTTGCACTTAGCACTGAATCTAAGCTGCCATACATTTGACCATTCCTCTAACCTTGCCAAGTCCCTTCTCATCCTTTCCACCCCACCCTGTGCATCAACTCTGTTGCAGATCTTTGTGTCATCTGCAAAGAGACATACTTTTCCTTCCAGTCCTCAATGTCGCTTATAAAGACATTGAAGAGGACCGGTCCCATCACTGAACTCCTGCAACCCCACTAGTAACCCTCCTTTCTTCTGAGTGGACTCCATTTACTATTACTCTATGTGTCCTATTCTCCAGCCAATTCTTTACCCAGGCTGTCATCTTGGGACCCACTCCCAGGCTGGCAAACTTGTATATCAATCTTTTGTGGGACTGTGTCAAATGCCTTGCTAAAGTCTAGGTAGGCCATGTCCACAGCCCTCCCTGATCTACTACTTTGGTCACCCAGTCAAAAAATCTATCAGATCTGTCTGGCATGACCTTCCTGCTGTGAATCCATGCTGCCTAGGGTCCTGTGCCCTCTGGCCGCTAGATACTGACAATTCTTTCCTTCAGAAGTGATTCCATCATTTCCCTATCACTGAGGTTAAACTAACAGGTCTGTAGTTTCCTGCTTCTGTCTTGCTCCCAATTTTGTGAAGGGAATCACACTGCCCTCCTCCAGTCCTCGGTACCGCCTATCCTCCCATGATTTGTTAAAAGGGTAGTCAGTGGTGTCACTAGTTCTACCCTTAGTTCTTTTAGAATTCTGGGATGAATCCCATCAGGCCCCATTGCTTTGTCCACCTTCAGTTTTAAGAGTTCTTTCAGAACCCTTTCTTCTGTAAATGGGCTGGTATCAACTTCTGTATCCAGAGTGTTTCTACTGTTTGTTTTATGTACTTCCCCCTCTTCATTTGTAAATACTGAGCAAAAATATTTGTTTAGTATCTCTGCCTTTTCACAGTCTCCCTGTGCCCACCCTCCTCCCTTTATTAAGCCTCACTATCACCCGAAGCTAAGCTAGCATCACTGGCATCTGTGAATAACCCCTCTCCCACTGGACAGTATACCCTAAGGAAAGAGCTGGTAGCATACAGTATATGCAGCCATCAGGGATAAGATTACAGACCAGACTGCCCAGGCCAGAACTGCCTGGGCAGCCTCCTTGGGACAGCCCACATCAGAAGTTGAATGGAGCAAGTGCTGGAAAGTGGCACACACCTCAGTCAGAGATGCACGAAGTGGGTTGCTGGTGCTCTACAGGTGATACTGCACACCAGTAGTACTATATGCTGCTCAGCTACTCCTGAATAATAATTGCTGGAGGTGTGGGAGATGGGGGGGGGGTGACCTCCTTCATATCCTTTGATCATGACCCGAGCTCCATCAATTTTCGGGGCAAATTAGGAACATCCTGGGCAAACTCTGCAGTGCTGTATCCCAGATTTCCCTGCACTCCTTTTGCTGGGATCACATCAGGAGCTCCCATCTCTCCCCACAAATCAGGTGGACTGTTTGTAGGTGTCCAATATTGAAGCTAAATGCTTCATACTGAAAAGATGGCACATCATCAAAGTACCCACCCTTAGAGAATTTCTGGCCGGTCTGGTGCAAGTGGCTGCCTATGAGTGACTGTCACATCTGGCTTCCAGAATTATGGTCAGATATGGGAATACCTACAGATATGGGAATACCTGGACCCCATTTTAGCCTTTATTGACTTCCAGACACCTTCTGGGCACACAGATTAGCTGCAGCCCGCCTCCCCCCACTCCCAAGAACAGAGGTGGGTTAAACTTACACCTCTTCGTGACCTCACCCCCTTCTCAATAGGGACCACCCTCTTTGGTCATGTGAGATGCTGGGAGATACCCCCTAGGCAAGGACTTTGAGACACTCCACTAATGTAAAATGCACCACTTTACATAGCTACACTACAGCTTGTTACAGCTGCTGGCTTTTTGTGCTTCTTGTTTGTTTAAATAGTTTATTCAGTAAAAAGCAAGACACTAGGGAAGGGTTTCCCCTCCTTCAGGTGGGTGTTCATGACCATCGATGACATTTCATCCTAAAAGGTAAACTATAATAAACTATAACATTACCTGCAGTTGCTTGGAATATTACCTTGTGTTATGCTTGTAAGTGAAATACTGGACAAACCTCCATATAATTTTAGATTCTATGTTCATAATCTAACTGCAAAGGCATTAGGACAGTGCCACAATGTATGCCCTATTTTGTGTAATGTGTAAATCTTTAATAAAAAGTTAACAACAAAAGAATGAGTTTGCTGTTAACTGGAAAAAAGATCAGCCTACCTCCCTCACAGCACCCCATCCTACCCACCTAACTCAGCTCCGTCCATTTAAACACAACCCCATTCTCCCATTCTTGTATCATATCATCCAATCCTACTCCACCTTCAGCCCCAGAAAAGTGACTAGTGTGTGGTGCCCCATCAATCCATTTCAAATCAACCCCCCAACTTTGTAGCAGTAACAACCCCACCATCCTGCCCACAGCCAAGACCAGTTCAATTAGCCCCTTCCCCCATCTTCACAGACACCCAGTCACACTCCCTTCCCCCATGCCACCAAGAAAAGATACTACAGTCAGCCACTCACAAAGGATATGTGAGGCACAGGATGAGTGGTGGAAACTGGCACAGACCCTTACATCACCTCCACAACCATCTGCCATCTAAATGAATTGGGGGGGCACACTCTCATTCATTCAGATGGCAGCTGGACAGGGTGGTGAGTATCTGGTGGGTTTTGATTGCCATCACCCATCCTGTGCCTCAATACCCTTTCCAATTAACTGATGGAAACTCCTGTCTTGGTGGCATGAGAGTAATAGTGTGGAGAGACAGGGTAAAACTAATTGACCTGGTTGGGGCTGGGGGAGGAGGGTGGGCTTTGTGAATATTATGAGGGTGGGGGAAGGGTTGGTTTAGAATGGATTGCTAACCCACCGCACATTACTACAGTCTCATCTCCAGGGCAGAGGGTTGTGTTTTAAATGGTTGAGGCTAGTGTGAAGAGTGTGCTTGTTTTTTTTTTCTTTTCTTTTGGCGTTATCTATTTATCCTCCTTCCTGTCCCCCCCAGCCCCGTCCCTCTTGCCTGCCAGTTCACCCCCTTCTGCTGACTCCTGCCACCTGAATCCTCAACCTTATCTGGATCCTGGAGGGTTCCTGCTTATCCCTGCTGATGGCCCCCCCCTTCCCGGGGGGGGGGAGTATGAGAGGAGAGTAGCAAACACTCTAAGTCCTCAGGGAAACAGGAACGGTGCACTATGGGGACTGATGCATGGTGGTATATGGCTGCTGTCATCCGGCTCGGCTGAGATGGGCGATTTCCAGTTTTTGGGCTCACCCACATCCCATATGCTAGATCACCTCCAGGAGCCACTGTGGGAGCTGCTCAAAGCGACCCATCCCCTCAGGGAGGGAAGCATCCAAGGGATACTCATGACTCCCTCCCTGCTGGCCTCCACTCTTGACATCTGGGCTCGGGGCGTGAACCTGGATTGCCAGTGTGCCAGAGCAATGCCCCATTGTTCAACGCCATGGAGCCAGGCATTTTTCTCTTAAAGAAGACTACACAGAATGCCTCTTCACCAGGTTAAGTGCCCACTTTGCAGGGTGACGTGCTCTGCAGACTGGGTATTTTATCAGCAAAATGGCCACTTCATGTAGTCTTCACCCAGCAAGGTGCCTCTTTACTTTGCAGAGATCTACACAAAGAAATACATGTAGTAGTAACACCTGTGCAAAGTTCTTGGTAATGTTTTGGCACATCACACATCTCTGCCTGGCAAATTACAAGAGTTAGCCTTGCTCTTGTGATCTCATAGATGTCATGTGATTGCAGAAACCAATCATCACAGGCTCTTTTAAGTGTCCACAGTGAAATTTCTTGTGTTTTGGGTGTTTGTTTTGAGGTAAAAAAGGTAGGATGTATTTTCTCTTTTTTATTTTTTTTTTAGTTCTGCCCATTTAAACTTTTTTGGCAGAATGCTATTCTGTTAGATACCCCATTACTTTTTATAAATAGCCTTAGCGTTGAAAGGAACTAAGGTTTTCTATAGTGCTTTTGATTTGCACTACCCCAACTCACATTACAATCAATGAGAGGGAGGGTACGGAGTGATGCTGCCATTGTGGCTCCCATTTTAGGAACAGTAACACTGAGAAAGTGTCAGCAGTGTGATCTGCATCTGGGCTCCAGCTTTACAGCTCTGCACTGGCACCATTAAGGCACACATGGGGATCTGAGGCCAGTTCACATGACTGCATTTGCACCACAGCAACCCAAGTGCTTGGATTGCTGCAGTGCAAATGCAGCCATGTAGACGCCCAATTGCGGTAAGTCATTCACTGAGCCTCTCCCGCAGCCCCTTCATTTCTGAGTCCAGAGTGAGTGGTGTAAGCAGCTGCATGGATAAGCTGCACCGCTCATTCTTGCAGACAGAGGATGCTTCCAGCAGTCTCCTCTGCACTCTGACAAGGAAGGGCTTTACCATGGAGTACTGTACCAACATGCAAGGCAATAGTGCTGGGGTTCAGTTTTTAAACAGCACTGCAACTGAAACTATTTGGATTAACCTGTCTGAGGTCAGTCTCTCCTATTTATTTTGCTGACCTGTAGGAGTGTGTCCACTAGAGGATTTGCAGACAGCAGTGGTTTGTCCATGGGACATAGGTATAGGAGGAAAAAGTGACACGAATAAAATCATATTTGTGTAAAAGTTATAGGACACAGTTCACTCCTTCAGTGTTCATCCCACTATGGCTAACATGGGCCCCCTAACAGAGATGGTCAGCATTCTGTGCATCATCAGGCACGTCACTGCTAGCATCCGAGGACACCTGCACGATGCCCACTCCAGTGTGGCTTGAATCAGTGCTGAGAGGGGCAGTGTAAACAAGCCATTGGTTCAGCATGTGAGGGCGGGGCAGCAAAGGAGCAGTCTAAGAATGAAAACGGAGAAGCAGTGTAAATGCGGCTTTAGGTAGCAGAGATAGAGTAGTGAGATATTGCAGAGATTAAACGCAGACTTACTCAGTCATGTTGTAAGTTGTAGTAGTGTGATTCAGACCTGTGGCTCCAAAATCTTCCCTGTGTACTCTAATCACTAGGCCAATGCTTTAGTGGCTTTTACTAATGCAATGTTGAAGTACAGTGCAATCCAGGAGAGGGAGGAAAGAGAGTGTTTCTGCCATTTAGGTGCACAGGAACATAGAAACAGCAAAGAAGTAAATTAGCAAAATACTGTATTGCAAATGGTTAAGCACAGCTTGCTCAGTCACACTGTTGAGTAATTGTCAGTAGTGGAGATTTATTTATTTTATTTCATTTTTGTTACCAGGTAGGGTACACTAGGCAAATAAATGCATATTTGTGGGTACAGCCCAGGACAGTACAGAGAGGATAAACTATCAAATGTATAGGACAGGAGCCAGTGGACCTGGTGAGCATTCAACATCAGTACCATCCGCATATAAAAACATGTTGTATGTAAGAAAAGGATACGTCTCTCACTGGAGCACTGTACAAACAGCATACATAAGGCAACTAACCTGGCAGGCAGAGTTTACACAGTTGAACACAATAAAATTAACTTACAAAAGGTAAATACCCTGGACAGAAGAGTTTACCTGGTTGAACAGAGAAGCGAAGTGAATATACAATTCAGGTATACAACCTCAACTAGAGGCAGATTAGAGAGACAGATCTTAGAAAATTGGCTTTTTATTTCCTGGTCCCTGCCAGAGGAGTACATTATCTTTCAATAGATGACCAGGGGGAAAAAAAAGTGCCAACCTGCCACGCCTCAGACAAACTGGAATCCCTGTGCCAGTCTGAATTTTAAAACTCAGTAGCTGCCATTTGTTTTTCCTCTCACTAAAGACCAACTCAGCCCCACCATACACACACAGACATGCATGCATGCACAGCTCTGCCCACAACTCCACTGCCATTCTTTTTCTTTAAAGAATGGAACCCCACCCTCAAAATCCAGCCTGGTTTCTCAAAATGAATTTCAGTCTACTGTTCTTGTCCTACACATACTGCTCTATCCTTGCCTCCGAGTGCCACCCAGCGATATGGTGATACAAATCACAAACTGCCTTTTTTATTAATTTCTGCTCCTGTCGCAACACCAACAAAATACAGAGGCCCAGATATTCAAAAGGGTTGCACCATGCGCAACCCACTGATGCGCCCCGGCGCAATATTCAAAAGGGAAAAGTGTGCTGCACAAATCCTGATGTGCTCCGGCATCAGTAATGTATGCAGGCACAGGTAGGGGAGGCGTGCGCATGCATAACCTGCACAGCCCGGTATTCAGCCCGGGATGTGCAGAGCCATGCATGCACAACCCCTACCTGCGCCAGCACAAAGTTAAGCCAAAACAAAAAGGAACAGCTGATGGCCACCCACAGGTGAGCTGCCATATTGCAGGGTTCAACACGGCAGCTGCCACCTGTGGGTGGCCACCCGAGTTCCTGCCGCACCAGGTGGCACCCCCCCCCATGCTCCATCGCGGGCATCTGTTTAAATAAACTCCCCCTCCAATATCCCTGGTGGTCCAGTGGACCGAGTGCTGCCCAATCACGGGCATCTGTTTAAATAACCCCCCGTCCAATATCCCTGGTGGTCCAGTGGACCGATATGTGCCCGATCGCGGGCATCTGTTTTAAGAAAGAGAACCCCCCCTGTCCTATATCCCTGGTGGTCCAGTGGACCGATTTACGCCCGATCGCGGGCATCTGTTTTAAGAAAGAGAACCCCCCCATCCTATATCCCTGGTGGTCCAGTGGACTGCTATGTGCCCGATCGCGGGCATCTGTTTTAAGAAAGAGGACCCCCCCCATCCTATATCCCTGGTGGTCCAGTGGACCGATTTCCGCCCAATCACGGGCATCTGTTTTAAGAAAGAGAACCCCCCCCGGCCAACATCCCTGGTGGTCCAGTGGACCGCACTCTGCCCGATCGCGGGCATCAGTACAATGGAAAACGTCCTGTTACCCTGGTGGTCTAGGGTACCCTCCCCACCCGTCCACTGAGTCCCACCGCCCTGCTCCCCGATCAGCCGGGCGGGTGGCAGCACCCACCCGCCTGCCGCCTGCCGCCATCGACTGACACCTCGGTAGGCTGCATGCCAGCCCACAGCGCGAGTCATCGTGGCGCAGTAGCTCATGTCAGAGTTGAGTTATTATCTCCAGATAGTGAATGAAATCATTCACATATCTGAATGTGTAGTACGGTATGGTTACACGCCCATTGGCTCACGCCAGAACCAAATGGGTGCAGCTCATCGAGGTGTCAGTCGGGCGGGAGGCAGGCGAGGGGCTGCCGCCCGCCAGCTGACTGGGGAGGGGCGTGGGACCCAGACCACCAGGGTAATAGGACATTTTCCGTTGTACTGATGCCCGCAATCGGGCAGAGTGCGGTCCACTGGACCACCAGGGATGCTGGCCGGGGGGGGGTCTCTTTCTTAAAACAGATGCCCATGATCGGGGGGATGTAGGATGGGGAGGGGTTCTCTTTCTTAAAACAGATGCCCGCGATCGGGTGGGAATCGGTCCACTGGACCACAAGGGATATAGGATGGGGGTATTTTATTAAGAATACAGATGCCCTGTGATCGGGCACATAGCGGTCCTCTGGACCACCAGGGTTATAGGACTTTTTTTATCTTTACAGATGCCCGCAATCGGGCTGCAGGGGGCGTCGGTCCCCGACGGCTGCTGCCTGGCAGGGCGCCAGGCGCAAGTCATCGGGGATTGACGCACCTGCATGCAAATGAGGCCATAATGACATGCAAATGGCCCCATGTGCACCTTGCATAAATGATGGCCCCATTTGCATGTCACCTTTTGAATATTGCAGGTGCTGTGAATGGCGCAATGACACTTGCGCTAGCGTATCTCCATGCTCCACTCTGGCCACTTGTGCTGGCGCAGTGCCACTGCACCATGCACAGTGTGGGTGGCCAGGGTGCAGTATTCAAAGCTGCTGAGCCATAGCGCAGCTCTGTTGAATATCGCCCAGGCCACACCCCTGCGCAGCCAAGTTGAGCTGTGCCCAGGCTTGCGCCACAGCCTGGCGCAGTTTGAATATCCGGGCCAGAGTGTTTAAAAATATAAAATCCAAACAAGCCTGCACTCAATAGTGGAGCTACTCTGTGGTGTGCAGTTGATGTCCATTTCCACACTTCACTTTAAAACAAGCAATAAAACCAGTGCAGTTGAACCTTTTCATGGAGTGTGATTTATTTCACTATCGAGTGCAGGCTTGTTTGGACTTTGTCTACGTAGCTGGGCTATCCGCCCGTATCTCCACAGTCACAATCTGTTGGGACTATTTCATTGGTTAAAAACAATATTTGCTGTTATGTCCATAACTTGGCACTGGACACTCGCCGGTCTTGTGCTATAGATGAAGGCAGGCGGCAGCTCGTTTTCAAACTTCTGGTTGTTTGTGATCATGGTCGAAATATGTGTGGAAGCAATCTGAATAAAAAAACACAGCACTGACAGTAACTCTGGGTTGGGAGAGGGAGATGAATAAAAAAAAACACTGACAGCAACTCTGGATTGGAAAAGGGAGACGAATAAAAAAAAAAAGCACTGACAACAGCTTGAGGTTGGGAGAGGGAGCAACACAATTGCAAAAGTGACAATAGCACTTCTCAGCCCTTAAAAACAACTGCAAACAGCAGCACCCTCTGCTGGCAAGCATGCCAAGTATACTAGTAGAGGAACTACTTTACAACAAAACTGACTTTTCAGTGCTTTTTAATTTAGTTTTTAATTTTTTTTTTACATTTTTTACATATTTTATAAAACTGTTACCTATAGCCCATTTTCTATGCACAATAATACCTGACAGGGTGCGTGGTATGGGGCGATATCAGACTTTCTAGAGGCTGTAAGACCCTCTGCCTGCGGTGTCGGGCCTCATTATGCCCTTGGGCAGTCCAGTATTGCCCAGTACCACCCACCCTGTCGGGTATTATTGCTTGCTTAGTGCACAGTGTAGGATGAATGTCTGGAGGCCATCAGGATCAAGAGCAGTTTCAGGAGGATGTAAACCTCGGCTTCAGATTCTCACCTGTGTGCCCTAACCACAAGGCTTTGCTCAGAGTCACACTTTAAAGTTAGTTGGCAAACAATGCCATTGTGTTGTTTGTTAGCAAAATATATTTCTGACATCCTTATGTAACCCCTAGGTGGCGTTATCCCAAGGGCTACTACCCCTGGTTGCTTGGCTAGTAGCAGGTTAAGGGGCCTGAGTTCTGAAACGGGTGCCTCCACCCAGAGGTCAGGGTTGGTAGTGGTCGAACTAGCCTGGGTACAGCCCTCCAGGACACTGTAACCCCCCCTCTTTCCCTGCTAGTGGCCAAAACAGTACACAATAATTACTTTCACAATACCCCTGATACACCTTGTAAATACCCACACTGTCTGCACTTACCACCAGGGCTGGTTCCTCCGGTTCGACCCTGGGGACCCACTGTAAAACAAGGTTAGACAGAGCAAATAGCAACAGTACAATACTTCGAGTACAAACTGGAACCACAGTCAGGTTGAATGCAGAAAAAGTTAGATCTGATTTATTCAGGGGATTTGAACAAGGGAAGGGCATAATCAGGTTGATAAGATTATATGCTGTATCAATCACAGAGCTGTGCATGCATTCAGAGTCCCTAAAACAGTCACATCCTCTGGGTACCCAGGTGGAGAAAAGATGGGCTAGCCAGGACCGTTGCCCGGGGTAGGCCGGCATCTCAGCTGGCTGGGGCCCTGTGATCGAATAAAACAACATGCACAATACACACTATTTGTAACCCGGAGCTGGAGGGCTCAGTTCGTGGAAGAAAAAGAACAACAAAACAATCAGATGACACACTTAGATTTAGCTGTTGTTGCAGCGAGCTACCCTGATGGTTACTCATGATACCCAGAACTGTACACAGGCTGGACGAAAATCGAGACTGCAGGTGGCTGATCTGGATTGCCCAGAGAAGCAGGACCCACATGATTCGCCGAAGCATTGTTCCTGTTCAGGCATGGAGCAGGGGGCTTATTCTTTGGCAGGTATCTCGTCAATGGCTTTCTCTGTGCAGTAGAATAGTCTGGCAGGGCCAGCGTGGCATAGCCCAGGCCAAATAGAGATGAGCATGGATTCAGTCCGATTAGGCTGGATACAGCTTCCAGCAACCAGAACACAGTTTGCACAGTGGGGAACCAAATCACGCCCCACTATCAATACACAGCACATTTACATGTAACAGCTTCTACTGTACCAGGCAAACTGCTCTCCAGTCACTATAGCAAAGTCTCTGCTCAAACCGGGAATTTAGAGGTGGCTGGAAATCCTGACAGGCTGATCGCATTCAGCAAAATCTTTGGTTTTCTTCAGGTTGAGCCTGGTCACACTTCAGTAGCTTACTTCATTCACACAAACTTGGATTTAGTCTGAAATGTTTCTCTTCTCCCTCTCAAGGCAACAGGCAGACATGCAGGCCAAAACTCAGGCCTTTCCACAGTTCTCCCGCACAAAACTATGCAGACGGCTGCTCAAACTCTCTCCAGCTGTTGCTTCTTCAGCTTCCCACTTAGATCTGCCCTTCACAGCAGGCAGCCCAGCAATTTCCCCCAGATCCAAATGGTTTGGTTGGCTGATTCATCTGTCAGTCACAACAGGAGCTCCCCCTTCAGGTGCAAAAAAGGCACCAACAGCCCAAAACTACAGTTCCCACAGATTTTACTCTACACAGCCCCTGTATGCAGGCTCCATTTTAGAGTCCCAAAGTACTGATTGGCCCAATTCAGCAGTTCAGGACCAAGATGGTGGAGATGATCAGAACAGTTCTTGCTGCAAAGAAGGCAGGTTAGAACAAACTACAATATCACTATTACTCTACCAGATAATCAATAAACGAGCACATCTTCCAACAGAGCTCCCTCTGCGCAATCAGCGATGGCAGAAACAGAGCGATTACCGGGCAGCCCCAGCGAGTCTTGAGCATGGAAACACTCAGCCCCCTCCCAGATCCATTTTTTACTGCAAACCAGGCAGCTCTTAAAGAGATAGTACACAGAGGCTTTGCAGGCACTCTCTAGCAATAACGTTTAACTGCTAAAAGGCAGGACACCAGCCTGGCAGTGAGCATTTAGGCAAGCTCAAGGAAGACTTTTTGGGAAACCCCATTTGTAAGGCGGTTACACTTAGATTAATCCTAAGTGTATTTTTAGTTTTCTCGGATATTGTTAAAACAACATATTTTGCTAATTTTGTAATTAATGACTTATGTCATTAAAGATGGCTGCCACTTGCAATTTTTAAAAATCTTTTCCGCTGTGGTTACCTGTTGAATGCACATGCTAAATTAATAATGTGGATGTATTAGAATGGTGTTACCACATGTTTCTGATGGTAAACAGCACAGCATTGTACCAAGATGTTTAATTTGTTCACGGTGTGCATGGCACAGGAGTGGGAACTTTTGAAAATGTTAAAATCCCATGTCTCTGTTCAGGATTGAAAAAAAATGAAAAGAAAAATTGGTATCTTGATATTTTTGTCAGACAAACATTATTGCACAATAAAACTATATGGTGACTAACAATTACAGCTACTTTAAGTGCAAATGGGATTCAGACCTGGGGCTCCCAGTTCACAGTTCTGCATTTTACAACCTGTTTACAGAAATCTTAAAAGATATATTTAACGCCGGCCCGGTGGCATTGAGGGCTGAGGTGCTGGGCGCCTTACCTCAAGTCACGCCAGCGACCCGTGTTCGGGAACGAGCACGGTCATCGGGGTTGAGTACAGGAGAAGGATTGAGCATCTGTTGGACTGCTCTCCTTCTCTGGGTGGGACATTAGCTGTCGGCGCCCACTGCCTAGCGGCTGCTGGGCAGCGCGCTGATGCTACAGCCGAGGGAGGAGACGGGGCAGACGCTTGGTGAGAGGACGTGCAGAAGCATGCATGCTCTCACTGCAGGCGTCATTGCACGTCCCGCCTTCACACAAGGGGAGAAAAGCAGAAAAAACAGCTCCAGCAGAATGAAGTGGTCCCTGCAGCGTCGCCTCCGAGAAGGCACCTCTCTGGCATGGATCCGTTTGGGGTGGGTTGATTCACTCCCCACCACCCTGCCATGAAGAGTAAGTCGTGGGGTGCACAAGAGAGGGAGTCTAACCTTCGGGGCTGCACTGGGGGACAACTGAAGGCAGGCTTGCAAGCTGGGAGCTCTGGAAGAAATAATGCATCAAAAAGAAAAAAAGATATATTTAGCTCTAAGTCGGACCTTAATGATTTATGTGATCTAGAGTGTGGGAGTGATTACTGCCCAAGCAATACCCACTCTGATTAAAAGTTTTTGAGTAATACCAACGAAGGCAGTCCTGTGTGGTATAGCCCCAATGTCTGCCCCAAGTCTCCACATGGACATAACAGAACACATTTGCTCAGCAGTACTGTACAACCAGCTAAGCAAAGTTCTGTGCCTCAAAGAGGAAGCAGAAACACAGGGATCTGCCTGAACCTCAGCAAAGGCAATTACTCTAGCAAAGAAAGCTGAAGTGTAGACATATGCACAAGCTTGTGACTATGAGCCCGAGATCCTGCCCCAGACAGAAGTCCCATGTGAGCCTACGGCCCAGATGGAGTCCACAGTGCTGGCTGTGGACAGTCACAAAAAGCAGGAATGTAAGCGCAAGCATCTACATGATTTTGAGACCCAGCCTGAGCAAGAAGTTATGTACACATTTGGGTATGAAACTTATGTGATTTTCCATAGTTTTTCATAGTTGCAGCAAATACAGAGGAGGATTATGGGTAGCAAACTTTTAGGTGGGGCAGTTGTGTTACCCATATATAAAACTGATTATTTTGGACAGTTGTGCTTGGATAGTATCCGCCAGGGTCAGATACTGGCAGATACCCCCATTTTCACTGGATGTCAGAGGCCATCGGATATGGATTGCATACAACCATTGATCCGATTTTCTTGATTCCCAAATAAATCCAGTTGGGTGGCGTAGGATCTGATGGATCCAAAATTCAGATCAGGGATCCAACGGTTGAATCACAACTGTCCATGGGCTGGATCCAGTGATTTGACCCTCGTATCAAGACATCTGACCCGTGATCAGACATACAGGCTCAGTCAGATAGGGTCAGATCCGGTGGCCAGATAGAGCTGCTATCCATCAGATGATGCTTGGATCCTGCAGAGTACCACTAATTTATTCATTAATTTATTTCAAAAGTTTTGCCAGGAAAGACATTCTGAGCTGGTAACTGCTCATTTCCAGGTGCATCTTAGGGGGGTGTATACAGTACATATGGTGCAGCTGGCCTGGTGGCACTGAGGGTTGAGGCGCTGGATGCCACACTTCGCAGCACGCTGGCAACCTAGGTTCTGCAGTGGACTCAGGCCGCCATAAGTTGGCGGGGAGGAGAAAGGCTGAGCGTCCGATGACAGCTCACCTTCTCCAGGGGGAGGGTGGGGATCTAACCCGGCGAGCGGTGACCCCTGGTGGAGGCTGGGAGCTTGACAGCACATTGGCACCTTGCACCATTGAGGGGGGAGGACATTGCGGATGTCGGTGCTCATGCCTTGACGTCAGGGCATGCAGCATCCTCACAGAACAGGGAGAAACCCCTCCACAGCTGGGAAGACGGAGCACCGAGCCTGGTCCCGATGTGCCAACATCTGCCTGCAGTCCAGGGGACCTGATGAAACTATAAGATTTGGGGTGTCCTGACCTCGCCGGGGTGGGGGGGCAATCTGTGGCCAGATGGAAGAATCCGGGCTGACAGGAAGGACGTTGGCAGGGATGGGCTTCATTGGCGACTCCTGTTGGGGTGGCTTGGGCAGGGACATAGGAGGGATAAATAGAAATATAAAAAAAAACAATACATATTGTGCAAAAAATACCGTAAGGTGCAAGAGTGATACAAAACATTAAGTTAAACAATAAGGATATAGGGGCATTTGGGGCAGTTTCATAAAAGGTATAATTTTCCAAATGTAATAAATAATTCTGGGTATCTATAGGCCAGAAAAGCAATGCTGTGCATTTTTTCCTTATGGACCCAAATGTATCCCCTTCAGAAAACACCTAGCAATCTTTGGGCCAGATTTTCAAACCATGGCACAGGGCTTGCATCCAGCCCTGTGCCATGACACATAGGTTCTGGCAGTGCACCAAACCCCTTCACCAGGTTTATGTGATAACAGTGAAAGCCTAAAAGCGATTGGCATTATCGCGACGTCAGAGTGCCGCTGACTCCCTGGCGCACAGCACAAGGGCACCGGGGACTTACATTTTAAATTTCAATGTGGGGGTCTGTGCCCCACACACTCCCCCCGCGGAGGTCTTTGTGCCCCGCACCCCACTACTTAAGGATTCTCAACTCCAGGGGGGGTGCATTTTGGGGGGGGTGCAATTCCGGCCAAAAATAATTTCAGGCTGGGCGCAACAAAAGGCACCTGCGCCCGGACCCGAACCCAGCACCATACACACTGTAGCCCTAAACCCACCTACCACGCCACAGGAGTGACTCGGCAGCTCACCGTGGCTCCACCCCTCACAATCCCTCCCTCCTGTCCCACCCCACACGCAGCATGCTCGCTCCCCCTGCGCACGCATGCATGTGTGTGTGCATGTGTGTGTGTGTGTGTGTGTGTGTGTACATATAGCAACATCCTGTCACTATAGTCACACACTCCCCATTGGTCACCCTCCCTCCCTCCTTGCCATGGTTAAAAGCACCGTGATTGAATCACCATTACGGTAGGTGTCCAATCGTGGTCACTAAACTCACAGTATACTCCTTTACTGCAACTGCGCCCAATTTTACAATATTGGGTGCAGTTGTGTTAGTTTCCATGATTTATGGCAGCTTGTGTAAGCTCCGTAAAAAAAGGCCCTCGGGATTGCTGCAAGCTAGACCAGAAAAAGTTGATCTAACTTGCGGTAATGGTCACACAGGATAGAATATTCCAATTGCCAGTGAGTGAATTCCACAAGATCCATGCGCCATATATTTGGCGCACCCAGGACTTGCAGCATTCACAAGTGTTTGAAAATCCTGCCCAACATCTGTAGGGTCTATTTCTACCAGAACAATATGGTAATGATACATAAATGTGGTACTGATGTAACCAGTACTCTCTGTACTATCCCAAACTGGGGTGTTGTTTATGCACTTGCAACCTGAGTTACTCAGACATTTGGGGCCTGATTCTCAGTCACATGGAACTGTTAAAAGGCCCTTCCTTGTTTCTGGCCCTTCATGCTTTTTGAGCAATGCTGAGCTATGCTCAGAGGGGATTGGAGATCCTTCCTTGCCAACAGACATCAAAGTGCACTGGTGTGCAAAAGGGACAGGATCTTCACGCACAGAAAACTGCAAACAGAGGAAAAGCCAGGCATTCTTGCTGAGAAGGCTCCAACTTAGGAGAGAAACCAGCAGTCAGATGTGCAGATACTTAAAAGTGTTATTAATTAATATCCCAAGAAGAACAGGAGGTGAAAGGAGTGGGGTTAGTACCACTAGACACCCAGCGCTCCGACATATGTGTTCATCAGTGACTGCCCTCTGACAAAGACATATGTCAAAGCGCCGTGGTGTCTAGTGTAACTGGGTAATACAATTACCTTTCTCAGGTTCTTGTTGGAACTGCACACAAGTGAAGAGACAACAGACAAGTGGTGTCCAGCACATAAAGTGATTTATTTCTGGTATATAAAGCAGGCTTACAACCAAATCACAGTGATAAACACTGGGGAGAACACCTCCAATCTTTCTTACCTATAGGCAGCAATAAGTTTCTTCTTGGAGAAAAAGATGCAATGCAAAAGGGTCTTATAGCCCTGAAAATAATCATAGCAACTACTAAAATATATATAAAAGTCTCATCATTGGATAATAGCAAATAACCTAACTTCTTACTAGCCTGGGAAAGCATGCTGAGCTAGCAGAAAGACAAGATAACTAAACAAAGGACTTGTATTTGTGAAGGCCACTTGTGGTTACACACATAATTACATAGGTAGTTACTGTTCTGCAGTAGAACTAAAGATGGCAGTATTGTCTAACTAATGATTATACAGTGGTATAAACAGAGGTGTCTCCCAAGTGGTACAATTAGAATGATGGCAAATGCATTATAATTCTCAGTAGAAATACAGTAAAACTCAGATCCTGACACTTATGTTTGTACGATAAGTGCCTGCACCCTAAGTATTACTGTCTGTGAGGTAGGGGGCCAATCAGGGGTGCTGGTCCATGGATAACACTAGTGGTACTAACCCCACTCTTCACACCTGTTCTTCTGCTTGAGATTTTTATTAATAAAACGTTTATGCACCTGCAAGTCTGACTGCTGGTTTCTGTCCTGAGTTGAAGCCTTCTCAGCAAGAGTGCCTGGCTTTTCCTTTGTGTGCTGTGACTGCTTTAGGAGTTAGCAGTTCCTGTCCAGCAATCACTTCTCTCCACCAGAGCACACCTGTTCCTGTTTGCATTTTGCCATGCACAGAAGCCAGGTAACTCCATAGCACTGGGCACAGCACTTTAGTGCCACCCCAAACTAATAACTGTTAGGAGGTGGCAGAAGAGGAGACAGAACACTGTGCTTGGTGCACACTCAGTGCACATGGATGTTGATAGACTGGACTCATCTTGGGACCAATTTCATAATCCACCCCCCCCCAAAAAATAAGCCTAGGGAGGGGTTGCCACTGGTCTAACAGGGATGGCATATTTTTTATTTAACATGTTTGGGGCCCATTTGACCACCAGCAAGGATGTTGGGAGACAGAATTGGGCTTAAGAGGAGAGTGAGAAGCAGTCCAAAGTACAGATCTGTAGGTGGGGAGAATTAATTTATCAATGTGCCACTTCACGCATATACTCATCATTGCACTGTTATTTTCTCCAGGCTTGATACAAATGCTGGATTCTGCCAAATATGCCTGTCAGAAGCAACTGAGAAACTAGACACATTTATTAAGTCATTTCAAAGTCCAGTGTTAAATCTATATTGTTCAACCAAATAAGTTCATTACAAATTTAAAAATAAAAAAAAAGAATGTCAATAAATTATTTATTTACTTTTTTATCCAGATAAGTACACTTGACAAATAAATGCCTATTTTCAGGCATGGCCTGGGAGGGTACTACAATCACAGGATTAGACAAGTCAAATACAAGAGTGAATACAACTTGAATAAAACCTGAATATAACAAGTTAGAGATAAGGGCAAATAATACATACAAATCATACATACAATGTACATTATATTTGAAGCACATAAAACAGAACGAGTGAAACAGACTCAACAAAATACAAGCAGTGTAAGAGTATTTAAAAAAAAGTATACATGAGTCAGGACTTCATGAACTTCTGCAGGTTTTTGCTCCAGTGATACCCCTTCTACCAATTTGTTTGGTTGGTGACAGCCACATTATTTTGTTAAATATAACCCCCAGGAAAGTATAGAGAATCTGAACATTTTAAATGTAAAGAAATGAGATTCTGGTAAAACCAAGCTCCAGTTCCTAGGGCAGATGATCTTGAACAAAGGGGTGCAGCTGAGCCAAGGAAGCTGTCCATCATCCAGAGTATGACACATCCCAAAAATGTCTGATGTTCACAGTTTCCTAGAAATGGTCAACCAATGGAAGAAATGTATCCCAGCTCTGGCTGAGAAAACAAAAGCCCTATCAGAACTGTTGTCACAAGTGAATTAATGGTTTTGGTGTCCAGCTCAACAGTAGGGATTTCAAGTTCTCAAAACAGAACTCATGGCACCTGTGACCCTTGCCTTGTTCAACCTCAACAAGGAAGCCAAAGTTGCAGCAGATGACTCATCTTTTGGATTCGGAAAAGTCCTGATGTAAAAACACAAGACTAATGGGAAACCTGTTGAATATGCTTCAAGAGCACCAGTGCCATCAGAACAGCACTACGTGCAAATCAAAAAAGAGACAGAAGTCCTTGCGTGAGTATGTGAATGCTTCAGATGCTACATTGTGCGGCTGATTTTATTCTTGAGACAGATCACAACCCTCTGGTATGTCTCTTGGGTACCAGGAGCTGAGGCGATCTTCCTCGAAGAATACAGAACTTCTGCATGCAGTTGTTGAAACACCATTTAGCATCTGAGAGAAACCTGAAACAAGCCAATAGCTGCAGAAAAACAAAGTTTTTTGTCAACATGGTTGGCCACTGAAAGTTTTAGATCTGGACACTCACAGACTATTCTGGCATGAAGACACACCTTGAAAGTTCAAGGTAGAGTACTTTTTTAATCTTTTTATTTATAAAACTTTATCATCAGGCTTGACAAGCAGAAGCCTAAGGCAGTACATTCGCATAGTCTAAAATACTTGTGCATTAGTAAGTATGATGGTTATTCCCTTTAGAAATATATCTTTATTTGAGGGTAAGGACATTGAACATCCAGTAATTAATAAAGCATTGGAGAATACACAGACAATGCCATATTTAATTTCTAATTTTTTTCCTGTACAAAAAAAGTATGTTACCAACCTCCAACCAGTCCTGTGGGTAATCTTTCTTGTACTACAGAGCTGCATACATTGTTTCTTTTAGCCCCCAGCCCCCCTTGAGCCTTTGTTAGCTCATATGCAGCAGAACACTTAAAAAACAGCCATTGCAGTCATTAACTGTAGTAGTATACCTTTCTTGAAGGGTCCGGGACAATACAGCTGATGGAACCTGTCCATCTTGCCAGGATTCACCAGGCTCAGTCTGCAGTGGGCAGGTCACCTCAGCTACTTCACAGTCAGCCCCACTCTCTCTCTCAAACACCAGGTTTAAGAACAGTTGTAATCACTGGATATACCAGCCCCTGTGCCTGGACCTTAAATGGAAGGTTCCCTCAGCCTTTTATTCCATTTATCTGTATAGTTTGTAGGCATGAACAGTAATTGCCTCTATTGTACCGTCCTAATTTCATTAGGATTTAAATGTAAATGAAGTTAAAGTCTGGTGTGAAAACCTGCTTGACTCCATTGCAATGGTCATGACCCAACTCATGTAAGGCATCCTGGAATTTTACGTTTTATTGCTAAAGCCTACAGTAGTTATACTGTATCAGTCAGTTCAGTTGCTGCCCTCTGCAGTCCCTATGTTCTTGTCTTATGCTGACCTTGAAACTTTTCAAGGTATAGTAAGCGCCCTGCTGTTTTCTGTAGTTTGAAGTATATCTGAGTTAGAAAAAACTGCTTTTAAAGAATACAGGGACTTTCACTAGACATGTAGCAGAACTGACCTGAGATTATAACTTCTGCTAGCTTGTGCAGGTATGCATCAACTCCCACGATGTCTTGCTTGAGTGGGGTCCCTTTAAAGTAAGCTCCTGCACTGCTCTCCTTGTGGTGCGCTTACAAGTACTGTGTGACTGTCAGAAGCAGTCACCATCTTTACTCCATGTGATAATGGTAACCAGCATTTATACATGTAGCACACAAACTGAGTCTCATCTTAAGTGCAACTCTTTGTTCATAGTGCAAAATATCAAGTAACTATAGTAACCATTAATAACTTTTAAACTGTGGAGCATTTTTAAACATTGAAAGTCTTTGAATAACAGTTTGCCAGAGGTTTATGCCACTGCAGCTGATGTTGGACAGTCCAGTACTAAAACTTGCTTCTTACCACCAGTGTAATTCATTAAACAATTTAAAATTGTATCAGACATTTCCAAGTTTGGAAAACTGGTAGGCAATCAGGTAAGTCAAGAATCTGAAACCTGTTTCCCATTACCATTCTGTCTCATTAAACGCTTCAAAGTAATGTCAATAGTTCTCTTTTTAGCAGTGCTGGAAAATGGTTGGGTAAGCTAAAGTTTTAAGCAGTACCTTCATGAAGCAAATTAAGTCCCTCAGGTATCCTCCACTTTCACTTCTGCTTCATCCTCCACTGCACAGTGCCAGTTCTCTAGTCTTTGGACACACACACACACACACACATATACCTCTTTAGGATCGGTAAATGCAGAGTTTCTATTACCAATTGAGAAGTGAAGGTAGGCCAGGAAGAGGAGCATTTTGGGAATGTCGAAGTCTCAGGCCATTTTTTTTATTCTGTCAAAGGCCTTGGATCTGGTCTTAGTGGAATAGGCAAGGTCTGGGAAAAGCATAATGGTGGCCTCCTCGTATTGAATGCTACCTTTCTTCTTGGCTGTCAGGAGAATTGAGTCCCTCTCAGCTGAAGATGCAGTCATGAACAGCGGTGTACTTGGCCCCTCGTTTGTGTCCCTGTCCCTCCTCGGATTAATCCAGTAGGCCTAAAGTACATGGAAGTCATCACAGTCCGTCACCTCCGGAATTCATTACTATAAAAATGCTTTGGGATTTGCCCCCTCTACCTCCTCTGGCAGCCTGAGGATCCTGATGTTAGCAATTTGTACTATGTTTGTGAATTGCTCCATTCATGATTTAACTGCTGAGTGTTCCTTGATGACTGCTGCAGCTAAAGCGAGTGCTTTCCCTGCATCATTGCTGAATCTTTCACAGAATCAGTTAAGGCAGCGACATTTTGCTAAGTTGTTACCAGTTCTTCTGTAAAAGAGTTATTTATTCATTTTTTTTATCTATTCATTGGACTGATTTTTAAGAAATTGTGTAGCTTGTTGAAGGGAGTCCACAGCAGCACTGTTTTTTGGCTGGTGTCTGACTGGGCAAGCTCTGCTGTTTTGAGCATTTTGGCTCGGTCTCTCTACTTTGCCCCATGTTTGATATCAAACTGTTCCTTAAGTGATTCTCCAGTGAGTACTACGTATTCCACTCAGAAAAAAAAGAAAAAGTTCTTAAATAAATTAAGAATTCTGAGCCAGCCCGGTGGCACTGAGGGTTGAGTCGCTGGATGCCACACCTTGCACCACACCGGTGACCTTAGTTCAGGAATGACCTCAGGTCACCAGGGTGCTGGCCGGGGGGGGAGGCTGGAGCAGGATTTCCCCTCCAGTGGTGGACACCCACTCATCTGTAGTCCTGCACCCATTGGATGCACAGGTGGCAGAAGCGGCGATGTAAGTCTGGGGTGGGGTGGAAGGGGTCACTGGATCCTGGCATGTGTGCCTCCATGCATGCGTATGCTGTGACCCCGGGGAAGGGGAGAAAAAGGGAAAAACGAAAAATTGTAAATAGGAAAAAAAAATAAAAAATAAAGATTTCAAGGCTCTGTAGGAGGAGCTCTCTGAAAATGCACTCCTAACTAGACTCCTGACTCCGCCCCAAAATTACTTTTTAGAAGAACCAGACTAGTAATTCCTCAATCTGTACATGCTGCTGCCCTAAGGCTACTCCACGAGGACACCAAGGCATTGAAAAATGTAGCAGTGGAGTGCAGCAGAGTGTTTGATGGGCAGAGTTTAGTGTACAACTGACAACCCTGATCACCAAATCTGAAGTCTCTACTAATCGTCACAGCAACCCAGTGGAGTAGTTGACTGTTTACATTTTCAGATAAACCATGGCAAAAAGTGACAATGGATCGGTCCAATCTAAAAAGTCACACATTTCTTGCAGTTGTAGATTACTACTCAGTATATAGTACCTTGAGTGGTAGACTACTACTCAGGGTAGACTGACATAGTGCCGCTTGTCATGGAGTGTTTGAGACTTAAATCAGACTAACACTAGTGCTTATTCTGCTATCTGTCTTGAATCCATAATTTCCAGACCAAGCTAAGGTCCAAGGCCACAAGCAGTCCTCAAGTTTCAAATGTGAGCAAACATATAACTCCAGTACAGAGGCTGCACTTTGCCACAACTTCATTCTGGAGAAAGGGTATGGATTTAAAACATGAAGATTTCGGCACAAGTCGCAGAGCAGATGTCACCTCGTTGCTATCTTCTGCAAAGTCTGCATGATCTGTTGCATAACAATCATCACTTTGATTACCTTTCCTCTGAAGAGAAAGTGGAAAAGAATATGAAGAAGATGGACAGCCACTACCTCTGGGACAACCACAAGATGATCCACTTGAAGAACAACAATGAGCTCCACTCATAGTACTTACAGTACCACTAACTCGAGCACAGCAGAAGCCACTAAGAGAGTGTCCTGTCTCTGAACCAGATGAACCAGCTGTTGTGAGATGCTGGTTTGTGACCAGACATGAATGTGATTTCATTCAGCTACAAAGACTGAACTTGTGAAAATAAATGACAAAGTAATCTTAAGGCTAGTGACCGGGGGCAGAGTAATCCTCCCATTTAGCAAAAAACTGTTCAGGCAATGCTGGCCCAGTGGCGCAGAGAGCTGAGGCACTGTGCACCTTACCTCCTACCACCCTGGTGACCCGAGTTTGGGAATGAGCTCCAGTTGCTAGGGGCCACCTGGGGGGAGAGGATCAATCATCTGTTGGACAGCTCTCCTCTCCCGGGGTGGGGAGGCACTCTGTCTCTTGGCTGCCACCTGGTGAAAGTTTGGTGGTAGCACCAGAATTACAAGTGGTGTTAAAGGGAGGGGCCGTGGTTCTGTAGTGTGTGTACACCTCCACATGCACATGCTTATGTGCCACTGTGGCTGGGGAACATGGAGAGAAAACAGAAAAAGGGTTGGTGACAGTTTAATGAAACCCTGCCTTCCTAAACCTGTCCCTGCATTGTCACCTAGACCACTGAACCCGGCTCTGGATGAGAGACATCGGCGGAGGGAGAATGTTCCTCTCCTTCCTGGCCCCACCATGGGGGCAATCCATGGGGGAAATATGAGTAAGGCGAGTCTGGGGGAGGCAGATCTTGGGTGGGGGAAGGCGGGGACAGGGCTAGCTTGCCTGTGTCAATCAGCTTTATGGCAAAAAAAGAAAAAGTGTTCAAGCAGTCTACTCTGACCTTGTTTGATAACTACTGAGCACTATTTTTGCTGCACACTGGTAGCCTACCTGTTCATGACTTTAACAGTCCTACTTGTAAAATGTTTGTTTCTTATTTTATTTAGAAACATAGATGATGATGGCATAAAAAAAACAACGGTCCATCTAGTCTGCCCATATTACCCTATTGTACCTGTTGTCTCTGTGGGGTCTACAATTACCCTGTTTCTCCTTTGTTCTCAGTGTTCCTGCCTCCCGCATTTCGCTGAGTAACTACAATTCCTTTAGCTCTATCTCAGCTATGTTTAAAGCCATTTATGATTCTGGCTCCCACCACCTCTGCCAGCAGACCATTCCATGGATTAACCACTTTTTCTGTAAAATGTAATACTTATTCACATCCTTGTTAAACATCTCCCCCATTAATCTCCACTCATGACCCCATGTCCTAGCTTCTCTGTTCCTGCTAAATAGCTCTTCACAGTTCACCTTGTTTATTCATAGAAACATAGAACCACAGAGGGCCCCTCCCCCCCTTTGTGTCTGTTACCCAGCTGTGGTCCCTGCCCTTCCCCCTCTTCATTTAATACTGAACAGAAGTATTTGTTCAGTATTTCCGACTTCTCCAGGTCTCCCCCTTACATTCCCCTGTATTCCCTCTGAGTTTTACAATCCCTCCTCTGGTTTTCCTGCTTTGGCTGATGTACTTATAGAATGTCTTGTCCCCTTTCTTCCCCATCTTGCCAATCTTTCTTTGGTCTGTGCCTTTGCGCTCCTTACAGCCTTCCCCACTTCTCTTAGATTCTTTAGGTACACCTCCCTGTCTTCCTCCCTTTGAGACTCCTTATATTTCCTGAAACTCACGCTTTTAGCCTTTACTTTGTCTGCCACCCCCCCTTGAGAACCATAGTGGTTTCCTTCTTCTCTTGCCTTTGTTTACAATCTTGGTGCATTATTTTGTCACCTCCTCTATGGCTCTGTGCAGGTGTTCCCACTGCTCTTCAACTCCCCCTCCTAACTCCCTCCTCAGCAGGGGCTAATTTGATGCACCTTCCCATATTAGCAAAATCTGCTCTCCTAAAATCTAAGGCCTTTGCTTTTGTTTGACTAGCTTGTGTCTCTGTCCACATGCTGAACCACACTATGGGATGGCCACTGGATCCCAGTTGATCTTCCACCTTGATGTCTGTGACTCTGTCCCCATTGGTCAGTACAAGGTCCAGAATCTTCTCGTCTCTTGTGGGATCAACCACTAGCTGTCTGAGGCCTGCCCCTGTAGGGAATCCAGTATGTCACAACTCCTGGTTGAAGCAGTTGCTGGGCTTGTTCAATCCATCCTATCAGGAACTTGAAGGTCTCCTTAATACCCCCTCCCTGTCTTATTTTGAGTAAATACATGTTCAGCATCTTTAGCTGATCCTCAAAGAATTGCCTTCCTGGCCCTGAATCATGTCAGTTACCCTGCATTGTACCATCTCTAGCCTGGTCCTATTCTTTTTAAGGTGGGGTCTCCAGAACTGGGCACAATACTCCAGGCGTGACCTTACAAGTACCTATACAGAGGCAGCAGTACCTCCTGCTTCCTACTGTCAAACTCTCCCCAATGCACCCTAGCATCCTGTTAGCCATGCTGAAGGCCTTGTTACACTGACTGGTTTAAGGGACTCAATGATGATGACTCCTAGATCCCTTTCCTCTGATGTTGTGTCAAGCTGACTCCCACCCATCCAATACTCTGTTCTGTTTTTTTTCCCCTGAAGTGCATCACTTTGTACTTCTTGGCACTGAATTTCAGTTGCCAAACTTTGGACCAGTTTTCCATCCTTTGCAGGTCTCTCTGCAATTCCCTTATCTCCTCCGCATTGTCAACTCTACCAGAAAGCTTAGTGTCATCTGCGAATAGACACAACCTGCACCGGATTCCATCTCCTATGTTGCTGATGAAAAAATTGAAGTGGACTGAGCCCAGAACAGAACCTCTGGTGACTTTTCTTTCCACTGATCTGACCCCATTCACCACAACTCTGCTGCCTCCCCTCCAATCAACTCCCTACCCACCTTACTATTTCCCTAGCTGTATCCAGATCGACCATCTTCTTCATCACCTTTTGGTGTGGCACCAGGTCACATGCATTGCTGAAGTTGAAAATAGTATGTCTACTGTGTGCCCCTTGTCAACTACCCTGGTTACCCATTCAAAGAATACTATCAGCTAGGTCTGACAAGACCTCTGTGCCACAAGCCCGTGCTGCTTACTATCCTGAATTCCATTGATCTCCAGGTATTTCAGTAGGTCCTCTTTGACCAGTGTCTTCATTAGTTTCCCTACCACAGATGTAAAGCTGAAAGGTCTGTAGTTTCCCAGCTACTGTTTGTCCGCTCCCTTGTGTAGCAGAACTATGTCCTCCATCCTTCAGTCCTTGGGAACCACCCCTTGTTGCAAAGAGCTATCAAATAACCCTGCCAGAGTTTCAGCTAACACTGATGCCATTTCCCTTAGTACCCTTGGATACATCCCATCTGGCCATGGGGCCTTGTTTACCTTCAGGGCTGCTAACCCTTTTCTGAGTCTTTCACTAGTATATTTCTGCTGCTTCATTTTTAGGACCCCTCTATCAGCTGCCTATATGCCACTCTGACAAGGGCCCACTGTTCTCCCTAGTGAGTACTGTGCAAAAGTAGCTGTTCAGCATGGCTGCTTTCGACCAGTCTTCCTCTATATTTTTTTTAATTTACTGTAATTCTCACCCCGACACTGACTGGCCCCCTTCTGCCCCTCCGCCCTGCCCAGCCCCACTACCCACCTTCTGTGGGACTTACCTCTCTCCTATGTGCCCCTGTGGATGTCCCCCACACAGGAAGGGCTGTCTGGGGGCCACCCCTTACCCCAAAGTGGAGTTGAAGTGCCGGTAATGGAGAGAGCATCAGTTGGCAGTGTGGGCCCTGTGGCAGAGTGTCAGGCAGCATCCTGCTCGGTCATGAATTTTCTGTTTTTCTTCCCCTTTCCCTGAGTATCACGAGGATGTTGCATCTGACGTGGAGACATCAGAATGCCAGTTCTCCCTTCCCTGCTCACTAGCTCCATGGCACTACCACCTGGTCACCCAGGTGGCAGTGTTGTGTTGGAGACCAGACCAGGTGCAGAACAGAATCTCACCCGCCCCTGAAGAGACAAGCATTGATGGGATGCTCAACTATTCACCCCTAGCAGGCTCTCCAGCAGTCCAGGCTCATTCCCGAACATGGGTTACTGGCCTTTCAGGTGGTAGCACTACCGCTGAGCAAGTGGGCCAGCTCCATCTTCCTCTATTATCCTGCCCCCCCTACTTCACCCTGACAATCCCCCAAGTCTTTCTTTTTTCCCTTATATATCTAAAAAAATGATTTTCCCTTCCCTTGACCCCTTCCACAATTTGCAGTTCTGTGGCTGTCTTTGCGATCTTGACTGCCTTCGTGGCCTCTCTCATTTTTTCCCAATATTCTTCCCATTCCTCATCCCCCTGTTTTTCTCTGTACCTTATAAGGGCCTTCTTGTTGACCCTCACAGCCTCTCTGGCCTTTTCAAAGAACCAAATTGGTCTCTTAAACTTGTTTCTCTTGATAACTGTTCCGGAACATGTTTTCATTGCCTCTAGAACAGCTCCTTTTATGATCTCCAATTTTTCTTCTATTTGCAGAACTAGTGCCCTCATTTGATTGAAATCTGCCCTTCTGAACTCTAGCACCTCAGCCTTAGACATAAGGCTTATCAGTGCCCAGGACCAAGTCAAATCATTAAGTATTGTGTTCTCTGGACCTCAGTGGTTTCTCAACCCACGTTCTGTCTACTTTTTCCGAGTTGGTGAGTACCACATCGAGAATGGCTGATTGTCTAATGGGTTCCCCAACCTGATGCACCAGCATGTAGTCCTACAAAATGTCAAGCAGGACCTGGGTTCTGGTGCTGCTGGGGTGGCCCAGTCAATGTCTGGCAGCTTGAGATCTTCTACTACTACAACCTCCCTTTTTGCCACCACCTTTTCTGTTTCTAGTTCCTTATCCTTCTCTCCCATCCCTGGTGGCCTGTAAAGCACCCCAAAGCAGTCTTCCTCCTGAAGACTCTGTGAGCTGTATCCACAGTGATTCTACCACCCCTTTCTCTCCAGTGAATGCATCCTCTACAGCCTCTATTCCTTCACTAACATAAATGCCCACCTCTACCCATTCCTTCCTTGCACCTATATAAGACATATCCAGAGATTGCCAGGTCCCAGTCCTTCTTGTTGGCTCACTTATGTGTAACGGCCACTAGATCCAGCCCAGAGTCTGCCACCAGTGCCTGGAGTTTGCTTTTTTTATTACCCAGACTCCTGGCATTGAGGCACACTACCCTCTAACTTATGCTCCCAACATTCTTGGTTCTTAAATGACTTCCCCCTCACAGTTCCCTGATGGCCTAGCTGTCTTGTGTTTTTCCTTTTTTGCTAGTCTATTTAGTCTACAGTTCCCGGTCCCCTGAATTCATTTCACTCTGCTACTACTTCTTGTACACTTTGCCCCATCCATGGGGGAGCCCTAGCAAAGTTCCCCACTTCACCTACCTCAACTGTGGACTCCCTAGCCCCAGCCTCCCCCACATTTATGCCCTGTACACACTGGCAGTCCATTTTTAAAACTGCTTTTAAAAAAATGGTTTTAGACTCTCAATGGAAGTCCATCCACACATGTTTGTGTTTCTTCAGAATGGTGTTTAAACACAGTTGCACTGCATCCACACTGCAGCCCTGTAATAGTCTGAGAAGCCCCAGTGCCAGTGTGGTCTCTATCATGGATCAGAATTACTTCAGGAGAAACATGGATTGGTCTCCCATCCACATTGCCAGGTAAACCATGCTAGATTTGAAACCATGTTTAAAACCAGTTTTAAGAGTAGATCTCTTGCTACAGGATTTTAAACATGTTTTTTAAACACGGTTTCAAAATGTGTTCAGTGTGGACATGAACTGTCTTTGGGCTTGTTAAAAGGTTTTAAGGGACTTAAAACATTTGAACAAGCTCAGTGTGTATAGGGCCTCAGTTTAACTGTCTGTCAATGTACGTAGATATCCAAACTTCTGCCCCAACGGACTAGTCCCCTGTCTTGTCAGGTGAAGGCCATCACCTTTTAAGAGCCTTCTGTCCCAGAAGCCCCCCCCAGTCCCCTACAAAGTAATACCCCTGTTCTTGACACCACTCTTTTAACCACCCATTGAACTCCTTGATCTCCTTTCTCACACTATTCTCCCCCTTATCCCTACTCCAGACAGAGAGGACTTCAAAAAAGGCCAAGGAAGCAGAGGGCTTCTTCAATTTGTCCCCCAGCCTCTAGAAGTTCTGTTTCACTGTCTCCACAGGCCAGTTTGCCAGATCACTGGTACCAAGGTGTACCAGCACTCCCTGCCCCCCCCTCCACTATCCTCTCCCAATCCTGGATGACTGATGCTCCAGGCAGGCATCTGACCCCCCTCCCCTTTACCACACTGCCTACCACCCTCGTATGCCTCTAACCATAGATTCACCTATCACTAGGATCCTCCATACTGACGTCTGCCCACTCCTGCCCCAGGTGTCACCATGTTTTCCTTCTCCTCCACACCAACTTACTCGAAGTCCCCTCCCCCGCCAATCAGAGTCACGCACCTGTGCTTTTTCCATGGTTGCAAAGTGATTCGCCATTGGTATCCCTTGGGTATAGCTGACTGCTTTGTGAGTGCCCCTGCCACCCAATCTCCTCTCACTCCCATTTCCCACCACCCTCCATCCTGCCAAGCCAGTGGGCCACTGGGGTAGTTGGTGGGCATCGGCTTAGAGTTGTACCTGAGATATTTCCTCCCTTGCTGCTGCCAACTGACCAGGGAGCTCCTAAAGGTCATGTATTGGGCAATGTAACTTCCTCCAAAGCATAACCCTGAAGACAAGTGCCCCACAAAGCCCACAGCTGACTACCTCCTCACTCCCTGTATGCTTCTTTCCAGCCTGCTGAGTGCTTATAAAACTGCCTGAGTTACTTGGTAATTTATGGACAGCTGACTGCCTATCTTATAACCTTATTCTATATAAAAATGTGTTGCCTTTAAGATGGCTGCCACGCTATGTGGTCCATCAGCTAAGCTCTATGTGGGCTCAGCCCCAAAACTTTACTTTCTCATTGTTAAACTGTGCTAATTCTGCACCTTGTCAGTCTTTTAGTGCAGGATTAGACAGTAGTTCTGGACAGTAGTCTTAGATAGGGATGCAAGTAACTAAGGCAGTTTTAGCCAGGTTTAATTTTTTTTTTTTAAGTTTTAGCTTTCAGCATTGTTGCTCCATACATCAAACTTTTGGCTGTTAACATTATGCTACCTCAGTTTCAGATCTGTGTAATTGTTGTGGAGCTTCATTCTGCTGATTAAGCTAGATTTTATTTTAGTTCATTTTGCATAGTATTAATTCTGAGTGTGTGAGTGGCGTGATTGGGTTTAGGAACTTGTGTGTATAGTTAATTTGGGTTGAGTGGGAGTGTTAATGCGTAGTTTTGTGTGATTTTAAGATGTGCGGGTGTGAGAATTTTAATTTTATTTAGTGGGAGGGAGTTTTTCTTTCTTTTATTTTTGGTGGGGAATGCTTACGTATGTGTCGTACAGCATCCAAGTCTTACCTAGTCTGCTCCGTGCAGCAACTACAGGAGTGGAGTCCCCACCTTTGCACCCTGACTGAAGCAGTGATAGATCACTGCAGGGGGCTGCGGGTTCTCCAGGGGCACTGCTCAAAATATAGTTCAGCACTAAGAGTGGATGGGGTCAGGATCAGGAGTGTTAAGGAGGCACCCAAGGAGTAGACCTCACCAGGCAAGTGGTCCCCCGTGCTTGATTCCCGTTTCCAGGGATCCTGAGATTTCTGGTCCGCAGGTAGCTGATGGAACAGCTGATTTAGCCCCTGCCCTTAGGGCAGTTCGTTGTAACACCAGAGCTGTAAAAAATTTAATCTGCCATGATGGAGGCTGTCATCATATATTTTTTGGCAGATCTGTTATGTATCATGGAGACCTGGTTGGAGGATGACTCAGGCTCTGTGTTTGAAGCATCGGTTGCTCCAGGTTACTCCATGGTGCACTATTCTAGATAGGAGCGCAGGGGTGGCAGAGTAGCCATCTGCTTTAGATCTGCATTGGGACTGACGATGTATCCCACAGGAGAGACCAGTTCATTTAAATGTATTGTGGTGAAAGGTAGACTGGGTACAAGTTGCAAGAGCATTCTGTTATCAGCCTATAAGATATGAGAGTGAATTCTTGCAGAAACTAGACAGTTTCATGGCTGAACTGGTGGTGGAGTCACCTAGACTTCTGGTTTTGGGTGACTTCATTGCTTGGGTTGATGATGAAACATCGCCGTTTGGAATGCAGTTCCTCCAGTTGATGTCTTCATTGGGCTTCATACAGGCAGTTGCCACTGGTAGTCGTCAACACGGCCACACCTTGGACCTGTTTTTCTTACTGGATCTTGACATTACAATATCAAGGTTGATCAGGTTGCCTGGTTGGATCATCATGCCATGCAGTTTCTTTGCGGGGCTCCCTATTTAACCACCCCAGTGTAGATGGTCAGCTACCACCCTGTTCATAATCTGGAGCCTCAGAACATCCTGGTGATGCTGGACATCTCAAGCATGGGGACAGCTTGTGCGATGGGAGTCGAGGTAACTGTGGAGGTCTATAGTGTGGCTCTTATGACAGCATTTGACTCCCTAGCACCTCTCCATGTCTGCCCCTTGATTTCCCGCCACAAGTCACCATTGTTTGATGATGGTCTGAAGAGGTTGAAGACAAATGACCAGAGGTTCTGGTTGGAGGAGGATAGACTGGCACTGCATGCTTATTACAATGAGTTCTAGTGGCCAATCACTGTGAAAAAGTCAGTGTTCCTGTCACGGGTGACTGCTGCCAGAAAGAACAGACCTGCTCAGCCCTTCAGTACTTTGGACAGGTTATTAAATCCAGCCTGTCTGCAGTTTTGCAGAGCCTTTTCAACAGATAAACGTGATGAGTTTAGTTGATTCTTTCTGGACAAGGTGTCTTCTATTTGTGCTGGGATATCTTCAAGTGGCACGTCATCAGCTGGCAGTGTACAGTCTTTGATGGGCAGTGGTCATCTGAAGCATTATATAGGACTCACAAGTAGTGTTATGGTGGTTCAAGTCCTACTTATCTGGCAGGGTGTAGCAGGTGGCACTTGGCTCTTTCATCTCGAGCAGTGCTGTGCTCTGTTGAAGTCTGCCTCAGGGATTGATTTCAGCTTCCATTTTGTTTGTTGTATACATATTGCCACTGGCAGAGATCATTAGATGCTATGGGGTTTGGCTTTTCACTGCTATACTGATATACCCAACCATACATGTCTTGTGGTTTACCTATACTGAATCGACAGCACTGTTATCGAGGTTCAGCTCAGCGACATCCCCAGTGTCAACAGGTGAAACTTCACCTGTCTGACATTGGTGTGTTTCATGTTTCACTCGAGGGGGCTGCATCCCCCCGAACCCCCCATGCAGGGGGCTGCGCCCCCCCTACTAAAGATATCAACTCTGAGTTAGAGTTGATTGGGGGGGCGAAACAAGACAAAAGGATGAATTTTCACCCTCGGGTCCCTCACAACAACAATCTCGAAACCTGTTGATGTGCGATCGGCACACCATGTTTTGTCCACCTGATGATGACATGGCTATCCTGGAACTGACTGAGTTCCTTAGGGAAACTCAGGATTGGATGGTAGCCAAGCTGGTTCAAACTAAATCCACTGAAGATGAAGGTGTCACTGGTGGAGTTGGGTCGGTTAGCTTTGACGATGACAAGTGGTGGTGCTGTCCTTCCCTCCTTCAATGGTGTAACACTCAGAGCTGTAGATAGGGTGAGGAATATGGGGGTCATTGTGGACTCAAAGGTGACTTTAGAGTATCAGATGTCAACTGTTGTCCACTGAGGCTTTTACCATCTCCGTGACATCTCCCAGATCAAACCCTTTCTGGATCCAGCAGATATGGCAATTCTGGTGCATGCCCTAGGTATGTCTAGATTGGAGATGTCTAGATAACTGTAATGCACTATACCTTGGGCTATCCGTGAAGTTGTTTCATTGCTTGCAGCTGGTTCCAAATGTCGCAGCACATCTGGCTGGTGGGACCTTTCGGTTCAAGCACATCATGCTGGTTCTCCATGTTTTTCACTGGTTGCCAGTGCAATGGCACATCAACTTCAAGGTATGCTTGTTAATTTACAAGGCCTGCACAGTCAGGCTACCTGAAAGATCTCCTGACTCCTTATGCTCCTGGCTGCCCCCTCCAGTCAGCAGAGGTGAACCTCTTGTTAATACCTAGATCCCATCTTAAAACCTCAGGAGAGACAGCATTTGGTGTGGCTGTCCTGATTCTATTGAATGTTGTTCCCCGGGAAGTGAGAGGTGCACCATCCCTGGCCTTGTTTAAATTTCATTTACAGACCCATCTATTTATACAGAATTGTGGGCCTGGCACTGCTGTGTAATTCGTGTGTGATATAATTTGAATTGTAAACTTATTTATGAGCTATTTTATTGAATTTTGTGTTTTACTGTGAAGTACCCAGAGCCACTGAGTACCACATAAATAAAATTGCCTTGTCTTGCCCTGCCTATATAGGTAGAAGCTAAGATTAACAGCATTAGCAGTAATTAGTAACTCCCACCAAAGACATAGCCCAACTGTCTGTCTGCCTCTTTTATAACCTTACCCAATATAACATAGGTAGAAGCTAAGATTAACAGTATTAGCAGAGATTAGTGACCCACCACCAAAGACACAGCTCAACTGTCTGTCTGCCTCTTTATAACCTTACACAATATAGGTAGAAGCTAGCATTTCACAGTTTTAGCAATAGTCGGCAACACTGCACATTAGATACAGTCTGCTGTGCCTTAGCTAGGGACTTAAACAAGCTTATCAACTGCAGTTAGACAGTCTCTACTCCTTCTGAGTCTCCTGTGGAACTGCAGATTTACCTGTGGAAGTCCTGCAGATGCCATCCTCCTGCTCCTGTCCTTTGGGAAGGGGGGATGGGTCGCACACTCGGCGGGGTGGCAGAACTATGGGTTTAAAGAGTAGGTGCTTACTTCTAATAAACAGACAACTATTTTATTTATTGTTTTATTTTGATGTGTTAGTAATTACTTTCCATTTTTTAACAAAATATTTGCATATGCAGTAAAAAAGTAAATTTTTCATCTTTGCTTTTCACACTGCTAGTAAAAAAGAATTCAATAGGATTCTGGTACTGTGATATCAGAAACTGCCAACTACTTGGGAGCCCAATGTTTTTCAAAAGAATACATTTTTTTCCAAATGAAATAGATACTTCTTTCAGTAACAAACTCTGCCTTTTATTTGTTTGCACTATTGCGGCACACCTGTATGATTTTACAATTTTTAAAAAGGTCATTGGCTTCTCTTTTCTTCTTCCCATGCAAAATCTGGTCACTTGCTAAATTATAACAAAAGATCATAGGTTAGTAAAAGTAAGTAAGTAAAACTTTATTTATAAAGTGTCCTGCCCCTGAGGCTCAGGGCACTTTACAATATACCAAATAAAAATAACAATGAATCCACAGTTCAAGCCCAAAATAATGACAAAGAGATAACATATAATCAGTTAAGATCATCCATCAGTGTAACAGTTTCCAAAAGCCTGCTTGAAGAGATGTGCTTTCAGGACCCGCTTAAAGTCCCCCAACAAGGCGGCCTCCCTCAATGACCTTGAAAGCGAATTCCACAGGGCTGGTGCAGTCACCACAAATGTGTGGTCACCAGATGTTTTTAGCCGGGTCCTGGGAATTGCTAGGAGGCCTTCCTTGGAGAAGCGGAGAAAGCGCAGAGAGTGGTATGGAGTCAGAAGGTCAGTCAGACAGCTCAGGCCCAGACTGTATAGGGCTTTGTAGGTGAGAGATGCATTTTGAAGGAGATTCTCCACCTCACAGTCAGCCAGTGCAGACCATGCAGCAGTGAGGTTACCTGACAAGACCTTGGAAAGCCAGTCAGTAACCTGGTTGCTGCATTCTACACTAGCTGTAGGCAACACAGGACTCCTCCACTAACCCACAGATAAAGAGCGTTACAGTAGTCAAATCTGGACATCACAAATGCACACACCAGTGAGGGCAGGTCCTCGAACAGGATAAGGGCTTTAAATCGGTGTGATGTTCCTCAAGTGGTAGAAAAAACTCTGGATGATGGACCACACCTGAGCTTCAAATGTCAAACCATCATCGGAAGATTAACGCCCAGATTTTTTACCATTGTGGTAACTACCAGTGGGGCTGAGCCCAGCATCAAGGTAGGGCTAACCCTAGCAGTTTCCACTTCTCACCGGCAACCAGGCTCAACTTCCATTTTATCCGGATTGAGCCTTAATCGGCTGGAGGACATCCAGTCTTGGTTCTCAGCTTGGTGCACATTTAGTACCTCCACAGAGCCACCAGTACTGGGTGCACAGGACATATATAGCTAGGTGATGTCTGCACAGCAGTGGAAACCTGTGCTGTACTGTTGAATGATCTCACCCAGGGGCAGCATGTGCACTGCAAACAGCATGGGTGAGAGGATCAAACCCAGGGGGACTCCACATTGCAGGGGTCTCAGGTGAGAGGAGAAACTCCCCAACATACTGTAGCCTTTTGTGTCCTGCCAGTGAGAAAGGACTCAAAGTTATTTTTATGAAATGAACACCATGTGACATTAAAAAGCCACAAAATCACTGCAAAAATTGTAAACTTTTTGGGGGGCCTAGGCGCCCCCAGACCTTTAGCCCTTTTACTGAATTTTTTTTGGGCCTCCTCACAATAAACCCACTTGAACTGCCTCAAACCAGTTGATGATAGTGCCAGTGAGCCCAAAAAAGCTCCCCTAAGACATCGCACAATGCACCATGGTCTACAATGTCAAAAACTGAAAAGAGACTGAGGAGAATGATAATTGACTGCTCTTCTCTATCTCTAGCCCTGATGAAGTCATCATGCACCCACACTAGCACTATTTTGGTACTGTGCCTTGACCTTAAACCAGATTGAAAAGGCTCAAAGATGTCGAAAACAGAAAAGTAGGCTTCCAGCTGCAGCACCACAATTTTCTCAGTAACCTTGCCCAAAAAGGGCAGGTTAGAGACTGGGGGACATTCAGTCTTGGATCTCAGCTAGGCATGCATTTAGTACCTCCACTCTCTATTGTATGGGGTGTGAAATTAGGAACACCTAGCGGGGGAAGAGGGAGGTCAAGTGCCTCTCAGGAAGTGCTGCATGGAGGGAAGGGAAGCAAGTCCATAGGATAGGTAGGGTGATAGCCAGGAGGGAGGAGCTGGATGTCATTGTCCACCTGGGGATCAATGACCTACCGAGGAGAAGGGCAGAGTTAGCCAGAGTCCAGGAGGATTTCAGGAAGCTGGGAGGGGACCTGAAATAGTTAGGATATTCTGTCTCATTCTCGGAGGTGTTACCTGTCCAAGGCATGGGGGAGGCCAGTGCACTCCACATCTGAACTTTAACTCCTGGTTAAAGGATTGGTGTGGAAAGGAAGGATTTGGCTTCATAGAGGACTGGGGCCCTACCTGGGCAGATGCAAGCTTGTATCAGGAGGATGGCCTGCATCTGTCTGGAAAGGGGACCTCAGTCCTTAGAAAGAAGTTGGAATACTTCAGCAGAGAGCATTTAAACTGGCCAAGGGGGAAGAGCCAGGACAGACAGGTGGCTTAAGACCCCCGTGAGAACATGCAAAAAATACAAGTTGATGACAGGAACAGCTGAAGAGAGCAGTAAGGGGCAGGCAGGGGAAACATTTATAAGAGGGGATAAGGGGGGGCAAGAGCACATGAGCGTGGGGGAGAAGAGGCAAAGTAGAGAAAACAGGAACAGAGGGAGGGCAGGGAGTAAAACATGGAAGGTTATGTTCACAGATGCCCACAGTCTGGGAAATGTATTTATTTATTTATTTGCTTTTGTTAACTGGGTAAGCACACTAGACAGCCAAGTGCCTATTTTCAGGTGCATAAGGTTCCAGATCTGGAAGCCTTGATGACGGATGCAGACTTTGAGACAGCAGCAATAACAAAGACATGGTATTCTGCTAATCACAGCTGGGACGTCAATGTACCAGGCTATACACTGTTTAGAAGGGACAGGGAAGGTAAAAAGGGAGGGGTGGTGGCCCTGTACATCAGAGAAGACATAAAGGCTACAGAAGTATAGAGAAGGCAGAGGGAGGCTGAGAAAATGTGGGTCACCCTTGAACCAAAAAATGGCACAGCAATATGTACAGGGGTGATCTATACACCTCCAGCACAGAGGGAGGAAGAGGACATGGTACTAGTGGAGGAAATTCATGACATGGCAGCTAAAGGTAAAATCCAGTTGATAGGAGATTTCAATATGCCAGATGTAGATAGGATCACACAGGCAGCTGCTTCAGCCAAAAGCACAGCTATCCTGGAATCCCTGCAGGGGGTTGTACTCAGACAGCTGGTGCATGAGCCCACTAGGGACAAATCAATTCTAGACCTGGTATGGACCAATGGGAACAGAGTCAAAAGAATCCAGGTGGAAGGGCAGCTGGGATCCAGTGACCACCACATGGTGTGGTTTGACATGGAGACAGGGACACAATTAAGCCACACAAGGGCAAAAGTATTAGATTTCAGGACGGCAGATTTCAAAGAAATGGGTAGATGTTTAAGAGCATCCCTGGAGATGGTAGAGGTAATGGAGGGGGTGGAGGAACAGTTGGGGGGGGGACTAAAAGGAGCCATTATGGAGGTAACTAACCAATGCATTAGGATAGTGGCCAAAGAGAAAGAAGGAAAAAAACACCATGGTTCTCTAAAGAGGTGGGAGTCAAAGTAAGGGCTAAAAGAGCAAGTTTCAAGACGTATAAGGGGACCCAAAGGGAGGAGAAGGACAAGGAGGTGTACCTTGAATGTCTAACAGAGGCATGGAAGACTCTTAGGAAAGCCAAGTCACAGACAGAGGAGGGTTCAGCGCAGTCTGTGAAAAAGCGGACAAGACATTCTATGGGTACATCAGCGATAGAAGAAAAACTGGGGGGGTCTAGATAGGGCAGAATACTGAACAAATACTTCTGTTCAGTATTCACTGAAGAGGGAGAGGGTCAAGGACCACAGTTGGGGAGCAGAGGCAATCGGGGGGGAGAAGTGGACACCAGTCCATTCGCAGTGGAAAAAATTTAGGAGGAACTCACAAAGCTGAAGGTGACTAAAGCCATGGGGCTAGATGACATACACTCGAGGATATTAAGGGAGCTGTGGAGGAAACTAGCAGCATCTCTGGCCACCCTGTTCACAGAGTCACTCAACACAGGTGTGGTACGAGAGGACTGGAGGAGGGCGCATGTAGTCTCACTGCACAAAAGTGGCAGTAGGGTGCAAGCGGGGAACTACAGGCCAATCAGCCTCACCTCAGTGGTGGGGAAGATCATGGAGACACTGCTGAAAGAAAGGATAGTGGCACACCTGGAATCCATTGGTGCCCAGGATCTGAGGCAGCACAGATTCATATCAGGAAGGTCTTGTCAAAGTAATCTGATAGATTTTTTTGATTGGGTGACTAGGGAAGTGAATCAGGGAGAGGCTGTAGATGTTGCCTACCAGGATTTCAGCAAAGCCTTCGATACTGTCCCACACAGAAGGCTGGTTAACAAGATGAGTAGTCTGGGCATGGGGCATAAGGTGATACAGTGGGTTAGAAACTGGCTGATGGACAGAAGGCAGAGGGTGGTGGTAAATGGGATCCAGTCCAGGGAAAGAGGGTTGACCAGTGGAGTGCCACAAGGATCAGTACTGGGACCCATCCTGTTCAATGTCTTCATTAGTGACATTGCAGAGGGGCTGGAAGGAAAGGTATGCCTATTTGCAGATGACACCAATATCTGCAACAGGGTGGATACTCCAAAAGGGGTGTAGAAAATGAAGAGGGACCTGGAGAAGCATGAAAGATGGTCGGAGGTGTGGCAACTGAGATTCAATGCAAAAAAGTGCAAGATAATGCACCTGGGTAAGGGGAACCCTGGGCAGAGCTACAAGATGGGGGAGGTGTTGACCATTACCAGAGGAGAGGGACCTAGGGGTTATCATATCTGATGACCTTAAGGTAGCAAAGCACTGTGCACATGCTGCAGGGAGGACCAGTGGCATGCTGGGGTGCATAGGCAGAGGTATTACTAGTAGGAGGTGGGAAGTGGTGATGCCATTGTATAAAACGCTGGTAAGGCCTCATCTGGAGTACTGCGTGCAGTACTGGAGACCACACATGCGTAAGGTCATAAACAAGGTGGAGGCTGTCTGGAGAAGGGTGACAAAGATGGTGCATGGTTTGCACCACAAAACATATGAGGAGAGACTAAGAGACCTCAATATGTACCCACTGGAGTAGAGAAGAGAAAGGGGCAACATGATAGAAACTTTTAAGTACTACAAGGGCATAAACAAGATGCAGGTGGGAGATCTTTTCCAATGTAGAAAAGATACCAGAACGAGGGAACATGATATGAAATAGGAGGGAGGGGGGCAATTAAGAGGTAACGTGAGGAAGTTTTTCTACACAGAGAGGGTGGTGAATGCTTGGAATAGTCTGCCACAAGAAGTGGTAGGGGCAAGCACAGTGGAGGGGTTTAAACATGCCTGGGACGAGCACAGGGGAACCTTGAGTGGGAGTGATGAAAAGCCATTGACCACTTAGGATGTATAGGGCCTATGGGCAGAATGGATGGGCCTAGCGGTCCTTATCTGCTGACAATTTCTATGTTAGAATTAAGTCTGTAATTCATCAAGATGTCAGGGTCGAGAGCTATTTTTTCAGGAGGGCCCTCATCAGTGCCTCTTTCAAAGTGCTGGGGAAAAGTCCCTCAGAAAGCGAACACCGGACAATCTCTGTGAACACTGGGCCAACAGACTCCACACATCTCACAAGAAGATGTGTCAGAGCCAGGTCCAATTCACAGAATGTGGGCCGCAGCAATGAGGTCACTTTGCATACGTCTTCCACTTCCAATGTCCTAAACTTACCCCAGGTAGCTGGAGTGCAGTTAGGAACATCTGGTTGACCACCGTGGGGCAATGAAAGCTCCATTGGACGAACACTGGACCTGATGGAGGACACTCTGTCAGAGAAGAACAGAGCAAACTCTTCGCACTGTGCCACAGATACTGCAACTTAGGCTGTACGCAGACTGGATGAAGCAGTCTATCAACTGTCCCAAAGAGCTGTTCTTCCCTGCAGACATCTCCTTGGACAGGAACACTGCCTTCTTATGAGAATTAACTACATAATATTTTGGTCAGGTAGTAGAAAGTGTTATTTCTGTATGAAAATCTGACAACAGGTAGAGTAAGAGACACCATGAAATTTCCTGGAGACAGCACTGTTCGGTGAGAGGTACAGGATTAAATGGAGATACTGCATACTTATGCAATGTGATATGCCCAAATTTCATTTATTGACGGTATGCCACTGTTGCCTTGGGGTGTAAGGGGTTTCATATTTGAATTTAACTACTATGCTCAGAGGAACCTTATCTCTTTTTTTCACAGTACTGCTACAGCTAAGAAGAATGGAGGGCCATGGAACTAAATGTGTAGGAGGATCAGCAGCCAATTTCGTATGAGGACTGGAAATACAACAGCCTTAAATATCCAGATGAAGAAAAGTGAGAAAGGAAAAAAAAACACTTTTTGAGACTTGCCAAATGATGTTTTTATCTGGAAATCTGGATAATACATGTACATATATGAGCGCTGTATCTACAACAATGGAGTCACACAGGGGGTATACCCTCCATCAGGTACTTTTCTCTTTTATTACTCCACAATAGGTGCTTTTTGGATCCTATAAGGACGCTATATTAGTGACGAGGATGTAACCTGGCTAACATGGCTTGTGCCATTTATGAATTTTGGTTAAATTTGCCGATGGCATAACTTCCGTCTGCACTTTTGTTAACCAAAGCATCTGTCTTTGAACTCCTGAATACGCAGTTGAGGCCTTCAAGCTATGTACTCCAGGACAAGGGGAACCTAAACTGTTGAGGAGAAGGAACCCAGTTATGAAAGGAGCCATGCTATAACAATATAAAACCTAAGGGACTCCACTTGTTTGACTTGCCAATAGAGTCAGGAAAATTAGTTATTATTCAGTCTAAGTTTCTAGAAACTTTATAGTCGGTCTCCTGCATTTTATTACTTTATTAGAATTTTGATGATGAAGTGGGCCCAACTGAGACAAGCATGTCTCTTTTTCAGGGGCAACTCGGGGAACAGTACATTCCATAATATCTAGAGCAGGCATTATATAACAATGTGGGAAGTACATTTTACAGTGCATACAGGTATTGACAATAGTGCAAGACACAATAAATCACACATTGTACAACATTTGCGGCAGAGTTCATGGTATATACAACATTATCTACAGCAGAGTTCGTAGTGAGTAGAAGAAACAGGTTAAATGGTGGGTTGACAGTCATATAAGGGTATAGTTAATTTACAATACTCATACTTTTTCCAAGTAGGATTGGAGGCGGAACCAGACAGAAGAGGTAGGTAAGCAGAGACATAACAATAGTGGGGTTAATAATTTATTGGTTCTAATAAGTTTGGAAAGTGTTTCCTATGAACGTAAATAGGAGCTGCACGATATTAACTACGAGGCTCATTTATAAATGACTGTCTGGCTGCACTATAATTGTGTTTTTGTTAGTTATACTGGAATATAGGAACTCAAAGATGTTTTTTTGGTTTCACAATATTTTTACATGGTTTAGGCATTTTTGCTGAAACTCACTGAATTTTATTGTCCTTTCCTAAACTGGATAAAGTATGTGTTTATATTTAAAACACTGAAATGGATTTGCACCAAGGGTTGGTTATTTAACATATTTTTAAAAGTTTCAGAAATCAGATAAGTCTTTTTAAAAGATGCTTAAAGTAGCAGGACTTTCTATTAAGGAACGTTGGCATTTTACTATACAAATTTGCAAATGTTTGCTAGTTTCCATGCTTCTTTATGCACTGGTATACCTGATGTTTTATCAATTTGATAGGCATAGATATGAGAGCAGCCCATAAAATAGATATCCTGATGGAAAATGAACAAATGTATTTTAGTGCGCGTAATTATGAAGCTAAATTATTTTACACTGTGCTGCTGCATGCTTTACATGTATGTAATTCTGATTTCATTTTTCAGTATATTGTAATGGCTAACTAGCCAAATAATAAAATCTTTTGAACTTGAACACTTGCCTTTTCTTTTTTTTCCCCCCAGATTGCACCACTTGGCCCTGACAGCCCTATTCCGGATAGACATGCTTGCTAACTGCTGCATGTACTGTCATCACCCAAAATGAAAACTGTAGTTCACAAGTACTGCAGTCTTCTGTTTTATCGCTGCTGATTTGTTTTAGGTTTTTTTGTTTCACAGAAGCCATGCAGCCAATTTGACAGGGGTCTTACACTGTCTTCTCATATTCCCACTTACCGAAGTTTTAAATTAAAGAGCTGAATGCCACCTTGGGAGACAGCAGCTTCCTCATGCTGCCTAGCCTGCCGCTGCGTACATTACGCCATCGCACTCCACCCCATTAGGGTTATCATATCTGATTACCTCAAAGTGGCAGGGCAGTGTGAAAAAGCAGTGGTTAGGGCCAGTGGGATGCATAAGGAGAGGTATCTCCAGCTGGAGGAGGGAGATAGTGATGCCACTATATTGCTCACTGGTGAGACCCCACCTGAAGTACGGTGTCCAGTTCTTGAGGCCGCACCTCAGAAAGGACATAGGCAGGGTGGAGGCAGTCCAGAGAAGGGCAACTAAAATGGTGCAGGGGTTGCACCAAAAACCCTAAAAGGAAAGTCTGAAGGATCTCAACATGCACACCATAACAGAGAGGAGAGGGGATATAAGAGACACGTGCAGGTACCTAACAGGAGTAAACAAGGTGCAGGAGTGGGGTCTCTTTCAAATGAGAGAGAGAGAGAGCACCAGGACCAGAGGGCATGTGATGAAGCTGGAGGGGTTGGGGTTTAAGAGGGATATGAGGAAGCACTACATCACTGAAAGATTTGTAGATGCATGGCACAGACTGCCAGCAGAAGTGGTGGAGGTGAAAACAGTGAGGGCTTCAAGCATGCAGGGACTAGACATTGGTAAGCAATAACCCATGACAGAATATGGGCTCACAATACAAAAATGCCAGCAGAAACAGGCTTCATGGTCTATTGAGTCTGCTTGTTTGTGCAGCTAGCCCCTCAACTTGCAGCTGTCCCAGCCTCCCCACCTCTTCATAACAACCCCCCACTCTGTCCCACCCTCTCTTAACTCCGCCCACTGTTCTACAGGATACCACTTCCTCGGAAAGAGTATTCCACTTGTCCACCACCCTTTCCATGATAAAAGGGTCTTCTGATTTCCCTCATGAATCTTTCCCCCTCCAATCTCATCCTATGCCGTCTCGTGTTCCTCCCCCCTTCTGATCTGAAAAATCCCTTCTACATTAGTCTTGTTTATTCCCTTTAAGTATTTAAAGGTTTCGATCATATCCCCCCCATCCCTCTCCTCCTCCAGGGAATACATGTTCAGCTCTCCCACTCTATCCTCATAGGATTTTCATTCCAGTCCCTAGATCATCTTCGTTGCTCTATGCTGCACCCCCTCCAACAATCTGATGTCTTTCTTCAGGAATGGATGCCAGTACAGCACACAGTATTCCAGGTGTGGCCTGACCAGTGACCTGTACAGGGGGAGGATCACCTCCTTGATCATGGAGGAGATTCCCCTTGCTATACCCCCCAGCATCTGGTTGGCCTTTGCAGCAGACTTCCTGCACTGAGCTGAGTGGTTCATACTCCTTGTTATAAGCACCCCTAGATCCTTTTCCTACACAGTGCTTTCCAATTGTACCCCTCCCAGCTGATATTTCCTCCCCTGCTTCCTAGCTCCAAAGTGTAGGACCTTGCACTTCTTGGCGTTGAGCCCCAACTGCCATGTTTCCGACCACTCCTGTAGTTTGCTCAGGTATTCCTTCAGTCCCCCAACCCCTCTATGTTGTCTACAACAGGTCCCATCTTGTTATCGTCTATGAACAGACTGATCTTACTCTGGATCCTGTGTGAGATATCGGCTGTGAATATCCCAAACAGCACCAGTCCCAGTACCAATCCCTGTGGTACCTCACTCATTACATTCCTTGGTGATGAGAGTTCCCCCCCCATCACCACCCTTTGCTGCCTATCCCTCAGCCAGTTGGTGATCCAAATGACCATCTTTGTTTCCACTCCTATATATTCCAGCTTTCCCCCAGCCTCCCATGCAGCACAGAGTCAAAGACCTTGCTGAAATCTAAATACAGGATGTCCACTGCATGGCTCTTGTCCAGTTCCCTGGTTACCCAGTCGTAGTACCCAACTAGGTTTGTCTGGCAGGATCTGCCCGAGACAAACCAGTGCTGTTGACCATCCTGGAGACCATCATCTAAAAAGGTCACCAATCTCTTTTTTTAGGATTGTCTTCATGAGCTTCCCCACGATTGAAGTGAGGCTCACCGGTCTCTAGTTGCCTGGTTCATCCTTTAGGCCACTTTTGTGAATGAGCACCATATGGGCCATCCTCCAGTCTTGTGGCACACATCCTGTGTTCAGTGATGTACTGAACAGATCTGCCAGTGGTCCAGCCAGAATCTCTGCTAGCTCTCTAAGTACCCTTGAGTGAATGCCATCTGGTCCCAGTGCCTTGTCCATAGATACATAGACAGTGTCAGCAGATAAGGGCCTATGGCCCACCCAGTCTGCCCATTTGAGCTTGTAAGTTCAGTGTTTTCCTGCACCCTGTTCCTCCCTGTAAGATACTTGTATGTCTCTATCATATCCCCTCTCTCCCTCCTCTCCTCCAGGGAGTACATGTTCAGTTCCTTCAACTGTCTTCATAGGACTTGTGATGTGATCCATGCACCATCTTTGTTGCCCTCCTCTGAACCTTCTCTACCCTATGTCCTTATGTAGGTATGGTCTCCAGAACTGTACACTGTACTCCAGGTGGGGTCTCACTAGTGTCTTGTATAGCGGAATTATGACCTCCCTTTTCCTGCTGGTGATGCTCCTGCCTATACATCCCAGCATCCTATTTGCTTTACCTGCTGCCTTGTCACACTGTTTCCTACCTTGAGGTCATCAGAGATGACAACCCCAAGATCCCTTTCCTGCTTGGTGCATGCTATATCCTCACCCCCAACTGATATATTGTGCCAGGATTTTTGTACCCCATATGCATTATCTTGCACTTCTTTGCATTGAATTTCAACTGCCAAACCTGACCATTCTTCAAGTTTCTGCAGGTCGCTTCTCATTCTGTCTACACCCTCTGGTGTGTCTACTCTGTTACAGAGCTTTGTGTCATCAGCGAACAGGTGAAATTCTGCCTTCTAGGTCCCGCAATGTCACTGATGAAGATGTTGAATAGGACTGGTCCCAGCACTGATCCCTGTGGTACCCCACTGGTCACTCTTCCCTCTGTGGAGTGACAGCCATTTACCACCACCCTCTGTGTCCTGCCACCCAGCCAGTTACCTACCCACCACACTACTGTCCTGCCCACACCCATATTCCCCAGTTTGTGTAATAGTCTTCTATGTGGCACAGTGTCAAAGGCCTTGCTGAAGTCCAGATAGGCCATGTCCACTGCCCTCCCCTGATCCACCTCCCTAGTCACCCAGTCAAAAAATTCAACGAGGTTGGTCCGACATGACCTCCCCCTGGTGAAACCATGTTGCCTTGGGTCCTGTAGTCCATTGACAACCAGATGTTCCACCAATCTCTCCTTCAGTAGTGCTTCCATGATCTTCCCCACTACCGAGGTGAGGCTGACTGGTCTGTAGTTCCTGCTTCCTCTTTGTTCCCACTTTTGTATAAGGGGACTACATCTGCTGTCCTCCAGTCTTTGGGTACCTCCGTTTCCAGTGATCGGCTAAACAGGATAGCCAGAGGTTCAGCCACCACCTCTCTTAGTTCTTTTAAGGACCCTGGGTGCACCCCATCTGGCCCATTAGCTTATCAACTCTTATTACTTCCAGTTCCTTCAGGACCCTTTCTCGTGTAAAGGGACTTGTGTCCATTTCTGCACCATTCTCACCCTTGTACTCCTTCAGACCCATTACCCTCCTCTTCCTTAGTAAAGATTGAGCAGAAATACCTGTTCAATATGTCACCTTTACTGTTGTCATCCTCCACGCGCCCCATCCTCCCCTTCAGTCTCACTATCCTCCCTCCTTTGTCTTTCTTTTTCACTTATGTACCTGTAAAGGTTTTGTCCCTCTACCCACTGATTTTGCAATGTGTTCTTCTGTCTGGGCTTTGGCCCCTTACTGACCTCCTGCCTCCCTTTGCTTCTCCTGGTACTTCTCCCTATCCCCTTCTGCCTGTGTCTTTTTGTATTGCCTGAATGCAATCTTTTTGGCTTTCACTTTCTTTGCTACCTCTTTGGAAAACCATAATGGTCTCTTCTTCCTTTTCCTCTTGCTAACCTGCTTAATGCATAATTCTGTTGTTCTTGTAATCCCCATTTTAAATACTGCCCACTGTTCCTCAACCCCTGATTCCTGTCCCATTCCCTTAATGCCTCTTTCAAGTATCTCCCCATTTTCCCAAAGTCTAGCCCCTAAAATCCCGGATACGTGTTTTGTGTCGGTTTGGTTCTGCTCTTTCTGTGATTTCAAACCACAATGACTGGTGGTCACTGTTTCCCAGGTGCTCCCCACTGTTACCCCATCACACTATCCCTGTTTGTGAGCACAAGGTCCAGTACTGCCTTCTGCCAGTTGGTTCCATGACCAGTTGCTTGAGGAAGGCACCCTGAAGGAGTCCAGGATAAATCTGCTTCTAGTTGATGCTGCTGCTGGGATGCTCCAGTCCACATCTGGAATATTGAAGTCTCCAACCAGTACTACCTCACCTTGTCTGCCATCCTTTGGATGGCTAGCATCAACTCCCTATCTGTTTCTTCCTCCTGGGCTGGTGGTCTATAGACCACACCTGTGCGGATGGCTGTCCCCATTTTCCTTTCCAGCTTAACCCACAGTATCTCTCCCCCATTTTGTTCCTCCTGGATCTCTGTGGCCCTTATGTCATTTTTCAATACAGTGCCACTCCTCCTCCCTTCCTGCCTGCTCTGTCTCTTCTGAATATGTTGTAGCCAGGTATGGCCATCTCCCAGTCGTGGTTATCATTACACCAGGTTTCAGTGATGGCCACAATGTCCAGGTCTGACTGTACCATGACAGCCTCCAGATCTTCCATCTTGTTGCTAAGGCTCCTGGCATTTGCACATGGCTTTCCATGATTTGACCTCCTACACTGTTTCACTGTTCTACTCCAGCCCTTCCTTGGTTGTCATTTATCCCTGGTTCTCCTTGCTGTCTGCCCTTCTGCTGAATTTTGCCCCTTTTCTGCTTATCCACCTCTTGGGCACTAATCTCCATCTTTGCACACTGCTTTGCAGAGATAGCCCCTCCTCTGGTTCACTGGTTCCTGCAAGCTGTGGGGGTGAGCAAGTAGGTACCCTCTTGCTGGCCTGCACCCTTTGCTAGTTTAAATGCTTGTCAATGTAGCATTTAAACTTATCATTGAGTGCTTGATTCCCCCAGGATGGATGCAGGCCGTCAGGCTTGAACAAACCTCCATCCCTCAGGTGGGTCCAGTCACCAATGAATCCAAACCCTTCCTCACAGCACCAGTTCTTCAACCATGAGTTAAAGTTCCTGGTGCATGCATCTATGCTCTCCTTGCCTCTCACAGGTAGTACTTCTGAGAAAGTGACAGAAGTAGCTACTTGCTTGAGGCCCCCCAGCTTCCTAAACTCTTCCTGAACTTCCTTTGGCTCCCCATTTGCCAGGTCATTAGTACCTAGGTGACATCCAGCTCACCCTCCCATCTTGCCTTCCCAGTGATCCCCAGGATCTTCCTTCCATGCCGTGGCACCTGGTAGGCACCTCACCTCCCTGTCCTCCCCCTCCTGTGTTCCTAGCTGGATCCCTCTTATGATGGAGTCCCCCACCAGGATTAGCTTCCTCCTCCTCTGGGGTCCACTGCTTTCCCGCTGAGGTCACCTCCTTGGCTAACCTCCACATCCTTTCCTTCCACTTCTCTGGGTACCTCTATTTGGTTGTCCTCATTTGCCAGTGTGGCATATGAGTTCTTGAGTGGAATAGGATCTGGGATGTGCCTCTGCCTGACTGCTCTAACCCTCCTGAGCCCACTGTCATCCAAGTGCTCCTCGTTCTCGGCATCCTTTGAGGCAGTTGCATTGGACTGGGTGGTCCCTGGATAGGGGTGATGGTACTCCTGACCCAGTTTGCTTCGCTCTGGGTCTGGCTACCTCATCCCACAGTCCAGAGAGATGCATGCAGATAGGGCAGCACCTCAGTGTCCAGAAGGTTCTGCCTGAATATGGCTGCCCCACAGCCACTGCATTGCACCACTCCCACATTATACTGCAATTCCACTACTTGTCTGCTACTGAAGCTCTCTTGTTCCTTTTTGTTAATTTACTGTACTAAAATCCTGCCACTGATCCTCAGATAATTTTTTTTTTTTTTTTTTTAGAAAAAGAACCAATAAATAAATGAGTCAAACACTTGTCGTGCTGAGGTGGCTTTCCCCTATGCCCTCCTACTTCACCCCTTACTATACCCTCTGTTTAGCTCCTGTCAATCAGATTTAACAGGGCATATAATTAATAGTAGGGGAAGGGAGGGCAAAAAAATTTGCAGCAATTAAAAGACAGCACAGAATTACACCACCACTATGTTTTAAAATTTTCAACAGCCCAAAACAATTATAAGAAAACAAGAAAGTATAGTGTCACTAAGAAGCCCACAATCTAAGTTTAAAAGAAAATAGCAATTACCAGTTACTCTAAAGCACTGAATTGAATATGTTTCCTTCCTTCCCCTTCTGAGAAAATAAAACTCTGCTTGCTACTTTAACTCTGACTAAGCCCCACCTCCAGTTATCACGTAGCTGAGGTCAGAGGCCAGACAATTAACACCCTTCACCCAACTACAGGGCAGTCAGACAAGCCAAGATAAAATTTGCAGCAATTAAAGACAGCACAGAATTACACCACCACTATGTTTTAAATTTTCAACAGCCCAAAAACAATTATAAGTAAAGACAACAAAGAAAGTATAGTGTCACTAAAAGCCCACAAGCTAAGTTTAAAAGAAAAATAGCAATTACCAGTTACTCTAAAGCACTGAATTGAGTATGTTTCCTTCCTTCCCCTTCTGGCTTCTTCTGAGAAAAAGTCCACCTCGGCGCCCTTAGTCCTTCCAGTACCCTGTCCTCTGTACTCCTGATATCAGTTGCCCCCTCTCGTACTGCCCCCCTTTTCTTTTGTGAACACAGAGCAGAAGTAATCATTCAATGCCTCTGCCTGGTCCTCCCCCCTCTCCACCCACCCCCATCTTTCCTAATCCTCACAATCTGGTCTAGGTTTCTTCTTCTCTCGCCAATATATCTGAAGAAGTCCTTTTCCCCTTCCTTAATTCCCTGTGCCAGTCTCAGCTCTGTGGAAGTCTTGGCCGCTTTAACTAGCCTGGTAACCTCCCTGGACTTCTTTGTGTACTCATCTTTGTCCCCGTGCCCTCCAGATTTCTTGAGTCTCTGGAATGCTTTTCTCTTGGCCCTCACCCCCTCCATGACCTAGAGTCAACCGGTTGGGCTTCTTTGCCCTATCCCTCTTGCTCCATGTCCTGGTACAAGTCTCAGTAGCCTCTGCTAGCCCTTTTTTAATAATATCCCATTTTTGCTAGCACCCATGCATGTTTGAATTTCCACCAGATGCCTAACCAAAATTTCCCCCATCCTTAGAAAGTCTGCCCCCACAACTTCAACCACCCTGGTACCCGTACCTCCTGTTTCCCTGCCCATACTGAATGTGAACCACACCAAGTGATGGTCACTCCCAGCCAGGGGGTCCTCTACTCCCAGATCCTTTACAGCCTCCCTGTTTGTTAATACCAGGTCCAGAGTCCTTTCCACCCTAGTCAGCACTTGGGTCTAATTGCATCAGAAAGCTGTCCTGAATTGCCTCTAATAATACCTGCTCCTTTGCACTCATGGTGGTTGGGGTGCTCCACTCCACATCAGGTAGGTTGAAGTCCCCCACCACCACTGTGTTCCCCTTCCTATAGACCCATCTAATTTGCTCAGCCGACTCCGTATCCAGGTCATCCCCCTGAGCTGGTGGCCTGTACACTACCCCTATCCTCAGTGTCCTGCTTTTGGAGTCTTAAAACTGCATCCATAGGGCCTCTGTCCTGCCTTCCTCCCCTCCTCCCTTATTATACCTTATGCCCTCCCTCCCTCACGTAGATCGCCACTCCCCCCTTCCCCCAGCCCTGTCCTTCCTGAATATCCTGTACCCTGGGATCATCATATCCCAGTCCTGGTACTGGGTGGCCCACGTTTCCGTGATGGCTGCAATGTCCACTCTCCCCACTGCCAAAAGAGCCTGTAGCTCTGCTGATTTGTTACCCAAGCTTCTCGCATTCAGTGAAACCACACTCCAACCTGTTCCTTCTCACCCCTCCTTGTGCCCCTACCCCAACTCCTTCTTTGATAGCTTAGGCGGTAAGCTTGCTTGGTTCCCCTCTTTGGGATCCTAGCCTACCAGCTGTCCTCATGCCACCCCCCCCCACCTAGTTTAAATCTACCCTTGATGCTATGTACCCCTCAAATCTCAGCTTTAATACCACCTTCCCCACTCAAGGGCAGCCTGTTCCCTGCATATAGATCATTGTCCCAGGTTCCACCCCAGCCCCCCCCCCACTATCCCATACCCCTTGGACCAACACCATTCTCTCAGCCAAGTGTTTAACTCCTCAATCCTCCCTTTCCTCCCTGTACTCACGCAGGGCACCGGGAGCACCTCTGAGATGGCCACCAATACCCCCACTTCCTCACATAGCCCTCCTAGTTCCTCAAACCTCTTCCTCACTACTTCCACAGTCTCCCCCACCAGGTCATTAGTGTCCACATGCACCACCACATGTGGTTTCTTCCTGCCCCTCCTTGCACACTAAAGAATCACTTGCCCCGCCCTGCCCAGGTATGGTCTTCACCCATATGCGACTATGCCTTTTCCCCTCATCGTCCCATCTGATCCCTTTTAGTATGGAATCACCCAGCACTAGCACACTCCTCTCTTCCTTCCTTATCCCGGCCCCCACCCTTTTCCCAAGGTACCCATTACTAGAGCCTGCCACTGCACTATCTCTACACTTTCCCTTTGGCTCCCCCGCCCCTGACCTGTCCCCACCTCCTTCACTGCTCCCTCACTATCCTCCATATCCTCCCATTCGCTCAGGTTCCCCGCTATGTCCCTGTCATCCTCCCCACCACCCCTTCACCCGTCTCCCCTTGACCGACTCCTGTCCTGTGGATTCCCTACCCTTCTCTCTTCTGGAGATCACCCACCCTCCAGTGTTGCCAGCACAGCAAACCTATTTCCTCCCCCTTCTGCCTGGCTGTGTGTTGGCTCCTTCCCCAAAACTTTAGCCTTCCCACCAATGCTATGCCCCTTGCTCATTCTGCTCCTGCACTTCCTCCTCTGCCCCTCTCTAGAAACCGCTGTTCCTCCCACGTGGTGTTCTCATGTTACTGCCCGGATGAGACCTTCCTGCCTCCTGTTCCCCTTCCCCTCATCGTCTTCAACTCTCTACCAAGCCACAGCACTTCCTCCTCCAGAGTCCTCATCCTGTTATAGACTGGACACCTTCCTAGCCTCCACAATACGTTCATCCAAACCACCGTCCCACATCCATTGCATCCCACAATTCTACTCATGTTGGCCCCCTAGCATCCTGCTGCCCCTGTGCCACCCCCTCCTGCACTGTCCCTAGAGCCCCCCACCCTCTAGTGTGTCCTTCCCTAATCCAATCCATTTGTCTTCTCCAATGCTGTTCTAACCCTAGCGACACCCACAATGGTTAGACATAACCCCATACGTTCCTCCGATTCCTCAGATGTTGAAGTGAGCCCCCTCCTCTATAGTGTTCCTCACTTCTGATTTATAGGTTCCTTACTGCAGTGATAAACTCCTAAGAACTCACTTTCTTAGTTGCCCTTTGCTGCCCTCCAAACCTTCCCCCTCCCAGATGCAGTCTTAGCAATCAGACAGTGCAGAACCCCCCAGTTGCTGGATCCTCCTCTCTCTATATAGCCTATGCCACTATTAGCAGTACTAAATGTTAATTTGCAATCCTTGCACTGCTTCCCTCAGAGCAGCCTTTGTATTATTAGCAGTATCTATGACATGACTTTACAATCCTAGCACTGTTTTCCTTCCAAGAAAGTTATACCTGAACAGTCCCTTCAGCCCCGTGTCTTTACATGCAGTGTCACCCAAATGAAGCCCCTCTAAAAAAAAAAAAGAGAGCCCACCACAATTTCATTCAACCCCAGTGTCCCAGAACAGTCATAGTGACCCCGACTTGGCGGCAAAGACCAGAACTGGAACAGTCCTAGTACCTTAACTCTGAATGGAGCTGAATCATAAGAAATAAAAGTCACAGTACCTTATCGCTAAAACTGGGCCCCTCCAGCCGGATGAGTTCCTCCTCCACAGCTTGCCTTGGGGCCACGCTCTCCGTCAAGCTCCTCCAGCTGCCCTCACTTGATAGCTACTCCTCCTCTTGCCATCCACCAATGCCCAATCACCTCAGGTAGTGACCAGCTCTTTTTTGGTATATTTGTTATCCTCCCCCTCTTCCCACTAGAGGACAGTGATCCTTCCTTAGCCTGTAGGTTCACCCTGGATCTGGCTCCTCCTGCCTTGGGTACTTAATAAATGTTGGAACCCGTGAGGATGGGTGGGACAAAAACTAGCTTATGGGGATTTAATCCACATCCCGGGTGCCTTGTGAGACATGAGGCCGCAGGCTGAGTGCACTCACAGCAGCTGGGGTGTGGATTAAATCCCCATAACCCCAGAGTGGTTTTATTACACTCATAAAATGGGTTGTTAAAAAAAATTCAGAAAGCTGTTTTCTTCCTGTTGAAATAGGAAAAATGTTTGTGTATCCTGCCAACTTGAAAAGTAGTCCCCAAGAACTAATGCATATGTAATTTATTTTATGAACACAAATGCCAGAAATACAGTGCTAAAATTATTTCTGAGCCCCCCACCCCACCCTCTGGGACCGATACCAAATGTTTCACTGCTGAAAAACCTGTTGTGCCACCAGTTTGCATGAGGGGCAGAGAAATCTGAGGACCGATATGATGGCGTCCCTCTTGATCGGGGACAGTTCAAATGTATGATCGTAAACAGTCACCCTCCTGTCCCCCAGTCTGGACTGCTGCTAATGGGGGAACTGACTGGCAGGACAGCAACACTGAGGTTGTGCTGTTCTCTCCCAGTCACGTCTGTGGCAGTGTGGTGAGCTGCTCTCTCTCTCCACAGCAAATCCCTGGCAAGTGCTGCAGCTGCATGTGAGCCGCTCACTTTCTTTCTAAGCAGAGCACTTGGTAGCAGGATGACAGGGAACAATGTGTGACGTGACAGCAGAGATATGGCTGCCTTTCTGATCAGATTTCCTGAGGAGGTAACGAGTTCTGACAGTGCACTCGGGTACTTTTCCTTACTTGTTCTGTGTAATTGTTGATTAAATAGGGGATTTAATCAATGGACATGTAATGCTACTGGACCAATTAGGTTATGCATTTTTTACAACCCATTTTATCATAGAATATTAGTAAATAGGCTGGGAAGATAGAAGGTTGCCAGAAACCAGTAAAGGTTTGCAGAGACAGACTAGGAAGGGACTATCTGAGCAGGCTGGGTGGTCCAAGCAGTCCTTTTCTACCAACAAATTCCTTGTTTCTGTTTTCTATCTATACGTAGCATGTACAACTTTGTCACCTCAAGTCTTGTCTAGTTTTGAGTAAATGTGCTTCTTGAAATATATCTGTTTTATATTTTTGAGTATTTCAGAACCCATTTGCTTTAATGGGGTCAGTGAATGTATTTATGTTTCAGGACATAACCATCAAAGATTGCATCATTTTGTTATTTTACTGTATATCTTGATTACCAAAAAGGGAGATGTATTACAGCCAGAAGCTGGAACCCTATCTAAAATGCAGTATAACCAGACTAAGGAAGATCTGAACATGGTTTAGATACTTGGCAATCTAGATTCACCCATCTTTAGCAAATGTTTGGACTTAAATGATATATGAAATACTACAAAAAAAAAAAATGTATACCCATTATTGACCCATCTGCTATTTTACCCACATTATTCCCAATCCTACTACACCTACTGCTATCCCTCAAACCCCCACTCTTGACCTTGTAGGCAGTAACCCCTGAAGTGGTTCTGCCTACACCCACACATACACAAGATAGCACCTACTGGGGCACAGTTCACAGCCCAGACCTCTAGTTAATGTTTTCAGTAGATTTACAGATGCATTTGTTCAAATAATAAAGAGGAAAAAAAAATTATAGGAAAACAAAGAATGCTCCATAGCTTTAGGGTAATGCTTGCTGCTCAGTGTTAGCTTTTACGCATCGTAAAGGCCATTGCCACCCTTAGAGACAGACTGTAAATTTCCATGGCCTGTGACTCGGCAGTCTGATCCTTCTCGGGCAAAGTAGAATCAGTATTGGCTTTCACATTTTCATTCACTTTCATCAGTTGCATTAAATTTGCATCCTTGATAGAGGTGGGCGCCATATATGTAGTTTGAGCTTCATTCATAGGATTTAGATTAGCTTGGGTTCAACAAGAACCTTTTTTTATTATTTTTTTTTTATTTTAGTCTTTGGTAACCGGGTAAGGCCCACTAGGCATACGTGCCTGTTTGCAGGGGTGACCTGGGAGCACTGGGTAGTTAAGTGACTTGCTGGATGTATCAAGCTCATTCACACCTCATTCCTCTAACCTCTAGGCTATACTGCCATCAAATTTTAAACCAGTGAAACCTTTTACAACTGCCTCGGCCTCTGTAAGATTGTCAGAAGAATAATATTTGCCTTGTAAATTCATTTTCAAAATATTGGGCAGTAAATGATGAAAACAAATCTTTTCATCCCAAAAGACCACTTTCAATGGGTTGAACTGCTTTCTTTCTTTATAAGTATCCGGACCCAAATCTGGAAATATAAGATTCTGATGCCCTTGTTGGTAAAGTCCTGTTTTTATAACTAACTTCAAAATTGCTTCTGTCTCTAAAAATCACTGTGGTGCCCTCCTTCTCCGGCTGGGTGTGCTGCTGCTACACCACATTACTTCAGCCACCTAGGCAACCCGATCCAGCCCCCGAGCCGGGCCTGCTGGCCAGGGAGCATGACACACTACCCACTGGGCTGTCAGCCAGCACCTACTTGCCATTTTGACTTCTGCATTATGCGGAGGGTCACCTTTCAGACTGTCAGCCTGGAAGTCCACTACCCTTCCAAATGTAGCTGCAAATTAAGGTCCAGCTCTTCATTTATATTTTCTGGACCATCTGTAGACCTGCAGCCTCATGCCCTACTAGCCCAATCCCAACAGATCTCAGAAGTAAGCAGTGTCAGGGCTGGTCAGACGTAGGATGGGTGACCACCAATGAACACCTGGTGCTGCAAGAAGTGGTGCTGGTGGTGTTCTGCAGAGGGCACATTTCCCTAGGTTAAAAAAAGTAACTACAGTATACCAATGCCCTAAGCATGGTTGGGGAGACACACTGCTATCTGAGGTGTCATCTTTCGATTGAAACTTCCTGTTCTGTTGGATCTTCAGCTGTACATTAAAGATCCCATCACACTTCTTAAAAAACAGATGTGGAAACTGCATGTCCTGGCCAAATTCCCCTATTCACCAAAAGAAACACCAACAGCTTAACCTGGTTCAGTATCAGTCAGTTTGCATCTGTATAGCCCCCCAAGGCAAGGATAAAACTCCTAGCCCTCTTTTATGGTCAACAAAAAACTAATACAAACAGCAACCAATAAGACATGACAGGGTAGTAGCACCATGAATGCATGCCCAGGGTGACAGAAAGCATGAAACCGCAGGCCCAAGAAGTGCATTCAGAGCACTACTACAAAAAAACAGAACTGTCTTATTGTGTTTATAAAATGGGTGAGGATATTTAAAAAAAAATAAAAAGAAATTATTGGTTGGTTTTGAAATCATTTTTCCCCTCTTGCTGGGTCCAGAAACTAAGTCAAGATAGCATCGGTGAACAACTCAAGAGTAACTGGTGAAAAGGCTTATATTTTGTTTTATACAGCACCGAATTCAGACCATTTTTTAAATGAAACTTCTACATGGCAGTGGTACAATTTATGTGTTGATAATAAAGTATGGCATTAAACCAATTTGAATGCACCATGTCAATACCCATTCTATAAATATATTTTAAACAGTACAAGTCCCAAGACTGAGTCCTGTTGTAGCACACACTGCCATCCCAAGACTACCACTGATTGCCATCATTTGCCTGGCCTCTGCCAATCAACCAGATGGACCCATCTTAGGATATCTCCCTGGCTTGCCACTTCATGCATGAATCTTTTATGTGGCAGTCAATATTTTATCACAAAATTCACATAAATGGATGTCTGCTGGTTTTTCCTTAAATAGTTGTTTTGTAACCTCCAAAGAAAATGACGACCTGGGTTGGCAGGACTTGCTTCTACTTAAACCCGTGCCTTGCTACCGCTTTTAGGCTGAGCTTCCTTAGACAGCTCTCAGTCCTCTATGTTCTCCAAGATATATCATAGTATTAATGATGGTAGACAAAAAATATAAAGAATACATTGCGTTTGCCTCCTGCCTTTAATGGAGAAGTTGCATTTAATATTATGAGAAATGGCTGTCATTGTTTAATGGGAAGCTGTATCAGTAGAACTGGCAAGGTCTGATATTAAAACAAAACAAAAAAAAAAAATCAAGAATAGAGACTACTACTCCTGTGTACATTATCAAGACTGTTTAGTTTTTCAAAATTGCCACCACATACAGTAGCTATATCCAACTGTAACCAATTATTTTTGTGGACTACATATCCACTTTAAGGTACAATGGCTAGGTGTGTAACAAATATAAAGGCAGAACCTTAATTTTCAGTGCTATTCCTACATCCATTCTCACCACCAGTCATAGGTCATATTGAAGTAACTTAATGTATATGTAAAATGATGTGTTCGTTTAATGCACCAAACTACACAAGTTGTGCAATTATATGTAATTAGTGTTAGTAGCATGCTCACCCAGCAGACAGTGCATATAGGCCTCAGTCATTTAATAGTTTCTATACTGAATGTGATGCTGTGTTAAGCATGATACAATCAAACAACAATACCGTATTAGGGTTGCTTCCACATAAAATTTCAAGCAGGTTCAGAGCCAAATGGGGAAAACGTGTAGAAAAATTAAACCAATCATGTTTCTAAATCAGTTATTGTTTTTTGTTTTAGAAACTTTATATATTGAAACTTGCTTCTGAATACTTTTAAAATGTATTTCCTGGGTCAGCACCAAAAATGCATAATTATCTTCCAACAGAAGGGACAACTGCATGGGAGTTACAATACAGTATGCAGGAAAATGCTGCCACATGGCAACAGGGAGGAAAGAATGTGGAGTTATGGGCCCCGCACCAACCCTCCTGCCTGCCACCCTTGCCAGGTCTGGGGAAAAAGAATGCCTACTGTGTGGTTCCCACCTCCAGGTGGACCACCCTCCACATATTCAAATAAAAAAGTTGAGTCCCCAGCGAAGTGACAGTGCTCAATATCTATTGTGAACCTTTACTGTGAATTCAAAAATGCCCCATCTCCCAACACACACACACACACACACACACTGCATAGTTAATTAGCCCATCTGACATAACTGAAATAGTATGGAGCAATCTACAGGACCATAACAGTAAGGCAGTTGACAGTAAGCAGTGTGTATTAATACACAGCCACCATAGCCCTGAAACTTTAAGCACAATACTGTGATTCCTATGGGACCAGTGCAACAGGAAGAAAAAGGAGCTCAACTGCTCTATCAGCAGATTTCCTCTTGGGCCGCATGCACAGCAATCTCAGTAGGAAAAGCTCATAAACGACTGCCATCAGTAACTCTGGAAGCACTCAGCATGTGTAAGGCACTGGCGCCAAAAGGAGGTGACCATGACAACCATGGGAGGTGGACCTCTCTGCTTGTAAGCAATCAACTGCACAAGCTTCTTCATACCCAACCCATATTCCTCTTGGATCAGCCCATATGGGGTAACCCCAACTTCAGGATACAGAAGAAACTCATCCATCACAACTTCCTAGGATCCATCCCCACCCCAGTCCTAAACCAACTCATACACAAGGTCTCAGTCATCCCATTCAACATCTTCTCTGAATCGCTCCCCAACACAAAAATATCCCCACTCTCCTTCTCACAGCTCCGCGACGCAGTCATATCTACCCTCGGTCCCAGACCATGGCCCTTCCCTGATGCCTCTCCATGGGGGGAATCTCACCCATCTCGCTACTCAGCCACATGCCACCTCCCTGCTCTACAAAAAAACTGCACGACGTATCCATCCCCAAGGACACAGACAAATGCCCCCACTGGGAGAAAGAATTCCCAGATCCTAACTTGCCAACTTATGTGGAGGAATCTGCATAAATACATAAAATTTGAAGGGCTCAGAACCATGCAATACAAGATTGCTCACAACATGTATTACACACCAACCAAGCTCCATAAGATGGGTCACCTTCCATCTCCTAACTGCAGCAAGTGTGTCAGACAAAGAAAATCTAAAACACATTCTGTGGGAATGCCCAAAAGCGAGACCCTTATGGGAAGACATCTGCAGTCATTTAGACCCACTTCTAGGGCTGGACGATTCCTTCACTCCTCGAATCTGCCTACTGTGCCTTGACATGGACTCAGTCTTCGACCCTTGCAAATTCCACATTTCCCTCATCTCAGCAACAGCCAAAAAGCTAATACTCAAACTCTGGCTGGACGACACTACGCCCAGCTTCAGGGAGTGGCATAACCATCCTGGAAGCACTCAGAATGGAGAAAATGATTAACTACCGCAATAATGAGGGGGTAAGAACAGGCTGGAATGAGTCCAGAGAAGAGCAACCAAAATGGTGAAGGAGCTGCAGGGGAAAGTCTTATGAGGAGAAACTGGGAGAGCTGGGCCTGTACGCACTGTAAGACAGGAGGGAGAGGGAGGATATGGTGGAGATATTCAAATACTTGAAGGGCATAAACAAGGTGAAGGTCAACGACATTTTCAGAATAAGTAAGAATAATTCCACTACAGAGCATACTTACAAAGTGGAAGGGGGAAGATTCAGAGGGAACATCAGGGGGAGGTTCTTTACTGAGAGGGTGGCAAGGCCATGGAACAGTCTGCCGGAATGGGTGGTGGGGGTGGATATGGTAGACAACTTCAAAAGAGCTTGGGATAGGTACATGGGCCTAACGGGCAGGGGGCAGGCTGGCAATGGGGGGGGGTTACAAGCAGACTGGATGGGCCATAGTGTCCTTTCTGCTGACAGTTTCTATGATTCTATGAATAACAGACTAGCCCAGTTCCACAATAGATGGGGGTCCCTAGAAACTCTGCTGCTGCTGGGTGCCCCCTCTCTGGGTCACACAGGAGAAAAAGCCTCCACCTCTGAACAACCTCTAGCTATCCCACCTCCGAGAGATAGTACTTCATAGCAGTTGCTGAAAGCCAGGGTGCACCGGGCACCATGCCCTGCTCCTAAAGAATGAAGTATAGGAAAGCTTGTCATTGTTTATACCATATAAACGACTGGTTCACAATCTGTAATTGTCTGTTTAATTGTAATCTTGATTATTCTCCGAATAAAGCATATTATATTAAAAAAAAAGTGTCAGTACGGTAGCATGCTGCTCCACTAAAGAGAGAGAGAGTGAGCAGCCTCAGCTTCCCTACACTCCCACACACATGTTCAGATAATAACTTTTTGTGAGAACATATGTGGAAAAACGAACAGTGGCAATATTGGTTTAAGCCTCACCCCACACACTGCCCTTTTTCCTGTCACTTTTTCTAAAGGTAAATCTGGGCATGTGCAGAGAAACAGGAAAAACGGAGTAGGGCTGCAGCCGGTAAACCCAGTTGCCTTATAAGTTAATCATCACAAGATGTTTTTTTCTTGAATTGTATTATTTAACCATACTAACTTTCTACAAAACCTATTATTCAACATGTGTAAACAGTATTTCAGGAAGCAAAAGAACTGTAGTAAACTGTATTGAATACAGTGCATGCAGATAAACAGGCCCACTCATGACACCGTCAGGAGACAGGAAATACTGGGCCACTAGCACCATTGATCACAAGATAGGAAAATACGGCAACATAGATGACGGACTTTGAATAGGGAATTGTGTCACAAATAATGAGATGGTGCCACAAGACGTGCTTACAGGAGCAAAGATACAAATATATTGTAACTAACATGCAGAAGTTGTTACTGCCATGGGGAAATAGCATTTTTGGTGCTAATGCAGAAATATGTTTTAAAAATATTCAAAAGTATGTTTCAATATACATCAAGTCTTTAAAAAGGAAAAAATAGAAAGAAGATTTGGAAACGATTATTTTCATGTATGTCTCCACACTAGACTCATTACCTGCTTGAAGTTTTATGTGGAAGCAACCCTACAATGCAGGGCTTGCATTAGCACGAGTAAAGTGGGGGGTCAGTTTGACCCTCTGCTTCAAATGTTGGGGGTCAGTTCTAAAAATCTCAGGGTCAGAAATTTGCTGGAGTGTAACTGTATTACATTACCCGACACTTTTTCTGCTAAGGATACAGGGGCAAACCTTTCAATATAAAAGGTCAGCGCTGAAGCACTGCTTTCATTTTTGTTCTTCAAAATCCTCAAAAATTTCATTTGGGCACTTCAGTAGTGGGTTAATGCAGGCCCTGCTATGGTATTACTGTTACACGCAGGGCATCACAGAATGCTAACATTCACTACAGAAACTATAGAATGACTGGGGTTATAGGAACCATTTGCTTGGTGATCATGCTACTAACACAAAGTATGTATAATTGCACAACTTATGTGAAGTGTTCAAAAGTGTAAGAAAAGTTTGATGTATTAGATTTATTTATGCATTTAAAGATTTTGATAACCAGGACAGACGCACCGAGCCATGGCTCATTTCCAGGTGTGAGCCGGGGGTGGGGGGAGAATGGTAGTACAGACATAAAGGCATAACAAACATCTGAAGAGCAAAAATACAAACTGCAAAATATATAGGCAGTCCAAGTGAGATTAAAAAAGCCACACATGAAATAACAGTATGGAAATTTACCCTGAATACAATGAACAGAGTGCGGATTCCATACCTGGATACATAGTATTTGACGGGGGTAGAAGAACCAGATGTCAGACCTTCAGGCGTTGGCAAAGTGACAACAGAGTCAGTCGGTGATGGCGGAGGATTACAGGGAGACTGCAGAATTGTCGCCAGAGTCAACAATGGGTTGGCCGGCGAACGCACAGGTGTGGGCCAACACTGGTCTGGTGAAGCAGCCGGCATCATCCGAGAAGGGAAGCCTGTACCGGGGAGCTCTCTCCCGAGTGGGGCAGAGGTGTCACTCTTGTGGGGGAGGTGATCACATGCCCCCTGGCGCCCCTAAAATTGAGGTCAACTTAGGTGACACCCAGACAGGGAGGGTGACAGGCAAAGACCTGCAGCCCATAGAGGACCTGGTTGGACCACCTGACTGAAGACCCAGCTGGTGTGAGGGCCTGAGCTTCAGGGGCTGAGTGACTGGGGACAAAGTCCCAAGCCTCGAAGAACCTCTGCCTGCGATAGTGATAAGGGCAGGAGGTTTCACCAGTGGCGGCCTGGAAAGGGTGAGGGCTGCTGGGGTAGAAAGGGACGACCTCCCGTGGGAGGAAGACCCAGACTCGGTCGCTGCCTTACGCAGGGACCTGGATCAGGAAGCTGACCAGGATTTGTTCCTGTGCTTCTCCTGGTGCTTGTGCTTTCATGAAGACATCTTCTCTCTGGAAAATGAAGAATTAGAGGACCTGGAGGTCAGGGAAGAAGATGTACTCTTGTGGAGCTCCTTCTCTATCACTGAAAGCTTTTTCTGCAGCAAGAAGGTTCCATGGTCTTCTGTGGGTGGAGCCTGGTGCACTCTTGGCAGGCCTTGGTGTTGTTGTCTGGGACTAGGCAAAACAGACACGATGAATGGCTGTCCTTGTGGGGAAGGTGCTTTACAGAAGCACACTTCGTTCGCCACTGCTCAACAGAGAATGGAGAAGACATGCATGGAAGAAAATGGTGAACTTTGAAGATATCGGTTAACAAAGTGTGGGTAAATGCAGAAAAAATGGTGGTCGGCTATAGTAGAAGGCGTCCATGAAGGTCCAACTTGCGCTGGTCAACAGAGGGAAAAGAACTGAGGTGGAGCTGGGGGACCACCCCTTTTATAGGCAAATGGGGGCGGTCTCCCGTTAATGACTGCTAGCTAGAAGTTTTCCGTGGGCGCCTGCCAGCTTCAGTCCTAATGGTGTCGCCTGCTGCAAGAGCCCCCTCGAAGCAAGATCCTTGGTTACATATGTAACCATGTAGTGGCAATTTTGAAAAAAAAAACTATATGCACATAGGAGTAGTAGACACTAGTGGACTGACACTATGGAGGAGAAAAAGAAATGCAATGACACCAACTGACTGGATCATTTTATGTAGGCATACCATTTCTGCTAGGAGATTCACTCCTTTTGATGTTCCCATTTCCCAGTGAATTAAATGCTGTATCCAGTAGTGTTATTGTCCATGAAAAACTGATCCACCTCGAGTTTAATTTCCACTGGGAGTTTGTTCTACAGATGTATTACTCTCCAGGTGAAGTGTCCTCACATTACTTCTAATTCTAGCAGCCCGCCTCCCCAAGAATGCCCTCTACTTCTACTGTCCTGAACAAATTTAAAAAGCTGTGCTGATCTATCTTTGTTCAGTCTCTTTAATATTTATATACTATGGAAATAATTTGTCTACTTTGTTTTCTTTTTCCAGGGTAAATTGCCCAGCCCTCTCAAACATTCCCGATAGCTTAACCTCTCCGTCCGCTAAATTATTTCAAGGGACTGTGTTTGGCAGTTGCACTACACTGATGACCACTTCTGGGTTTATTTCTGTAGTCCTCATGTCTCTTTCCTGCTCAGCACTAATGATCTCTTTCCCATCCTTGTGGCAGGTCACTTTGCTGTTTCGTTTGCCCAAGTACCATTTTTAAATAATTTTAATGTTAGGCTATGTGGCCAGTAATTACCTAGGTCTGCTTTCAATCCTTTCTTGTCCATCAGCACTACAATTTATTTATGTATTTGCCAACCAGGTAAGTATACTGGTCCAAGGGACCGTTTTAAGGCATGACCCGGGCCATCTAGATGGCACCAGGAGAAAAAATAACATACATACGGCAATGAATTACAAGGACATTTGACAAAGAGATTGACATTACGAATGTTACATGTTCATAATTGATTAACATTACAATGTTTAGCAAAAGTCCAGGAATGGCAGTAGGGCTAACACTTTAACAACATTTACAAATATCAAGAGCAGAGAATATTTACTGTACATATGCACGAATAACAATCCTAGAAGGAATCCCTGGTAACCATTGCAGGATGCTTTTGACAAGAGGCAATTTTGAAGTGTCTTTTAAAGGACAGGGTGGAATCAAGGGTGTAAGGTCCTCAGGGAGAGAATTCCAAAGCTTAGGAGCTGTACCAGAGAAAGCTCTCTGGCACATGACAGTTGACAGCCTTGGACAATCCAGAAGACGGTTAGAGGAGGCCATCAAGTGGCGAGAGTTGTGTTTAGTAATTTTGATAGTGGGGATTTAGCATCTTCATGTAGGGTTTTAAAAATATGTGAACCAAATAATTGATCCCCTACGTGCTCGAGGGGAAAGCCATCCAAGACTCTGATACAGTTTGCAGTGTTGGGTGCAGTAAGGGGCTTGAGTCACAAATCTGCAGATGTTATTGTACACCATGTTCAAGTGATTGAGTAGTAGTTGTGAGGTACAGGAGATGATGGGAGAGCAGTAGTCTAAGATGGGAAAAAGGATGCTATGCCCAATTGTCAGTCTAGCATCACTGATCAGTAGCTATTTCAGTCTATAGCAAATACCTAGTCATTGACTGCTTGGCCTATATGGGTAGCAAATGTCAAGAAGGGGTCAAGGGTTATACCCAGGTACTTGAAGTCCTTGACCTGCTCAATCACGGCTTGGATGTTAAGATTAAAATGACTTTTCTTGAGCCTGTGTATGGAGTCAAATAGCATCACCCCCCCCCCATTGACAATAAGCCTTTAAGAACCACTGGGTTTCTGAGGCAAAATCATTGTTGAGGGTATGAGCTATTTTAGCGGGGGTGCTGCTGCTGTTGAATTAGATCAGATTATCAACATACATGATCTTGCTAGAACCTGATGGTTCCATGAGCAGTGGATTTACACACATATAGAGTAGTGGCCCTAGGATGGACCCCTGGGGAACTCTAGACTGCACTAGACGTGGACTGGATGAGACACCCCCCATATGGGCTATCTGTGTCCTCCTTGTGAGGTAACTATGGACCCACTTTGAGGAGTTTTGAGAGAAGCCTTAGGTATCCAGTTTCCTTAGGAATATACCATGGTCTACCATGTCAAATGCTTTGGAAGGATCCACAAATATGGCCCCTGTAAGTCTATGAAAGAGGATCTAGACAGGATGAAATACTTGACAAGGGTTTGGCAATTTACATCCAATGACAAAAAAGCAAGGTACTGTACTTGGGGCAAGAAATTCAACAGCTGAATACAAAATGGTGGTGGTGGCGGGGGTTATGGGGAGTACAGCAATGGAAAGGGACATGGAGGTAACAACACTGGACAATGTGAAGAAAACAGCAGTGTACAAAAGGGCAGTGGTAAGGGTGACTAAGATGCTGGGATGTATAGGAAAGGTGATTAGCAGCTGGAGGAGCAATGTCATTTTGCCACTGTACAGCCTCCTGGTTTATCCTCACCTGTAGTTCTCTGTGGAACTTGCACTTGGGGAAAGACAGGGACAGGGTGGAAATACTGCAGAGGAGGGTCAACAGAATGATCCAGGGCCAGCAGCAGGTTATCAAATCTCAACATGTACATGCTGAAGGCAAGAGGGAGGGGACCATGACAGTCGTACAAATATGGGATTAACAGAGCAGACAGTGAAGAGCTGTTTACACTGAGTGGAAACACCAGCACCAGGGGAATTCAGTGCAATTTTTTTTTGGGGTCAGGAGGACTTCGAAAACATTTCTTCACAGAAAGGGCTGCTGAGGCACAGAAAAAGATGCCATGGAGGATGTTTGTGGAAAATTGCAGAGCGCCGGGAGGTTCAAGCATGGGTGGGGTACACATATGGGGTTGGTTAAGACTGTGGCATAAGGGGATGGAGGAATGGGCCACAGGAGACCTCACAAAATCAACATCACACAAGCATGACCGAGAAACCTGATGGATTGCACGGCTTTTGCCAGCAACTTCTATGTTTTTGTAACCATGTTCCTCTTTCCTCTCTTTTGCTATTAGTACTGACCACCTGAAAACTGGTGACAATGGATTATTATAGTTTCTTGCTAGTTCCCTCTGAATTTTGGGGTGAAATCCATCTGGCAATATGCACATCTTGATCCATTCTCATTCAATTGCATTATTTGTACACCACGCGCTAGCTGGAGAGTACAAATTCTGCAAAGAAACATATTCAACAGCTTCTTACTTGGTTTGCTAAGATTTTATGACAGGAAAGGACAGAAAACTTAAGGGCACTTTTTTTTTTTTTAAAACCAGCATGATTAACAGGTCCTGCTCAACTACACAGGTTCTAAATATGCAAGAAAAAAGACAGTTTCAGCTTATGCATGAAGAAACAACTTTATTCTGACTGAAAGACAGCTGACACATTTCAGTGTCACAGCAACTATCTTTTTTCCCCATGAGGAAAAGCAGTCCAAATTTGCATCATATTGGTACTGCATTCCAAAACAGAATCTTTTTGCCCCTGAAACTAGGCCTTAGAATGTTCTTAATTTGGGGATAATAAAGTGGAGCGTTACTTGTAAGCCAGGTCCCATCAGAAAGCTAGCTTCTCTGGAGCCTGAAGCCAGTGTCTATGTTTGCTGGGTAGAAAAGGGACCTCTGAAAAGCCTATCCACATTTTCTACTGGTTACTTTTTGGACCCTCACTAGGCTATTAACAGAACAAACAATAATTAAGAAAAGCCACTTCATATGGTTCTTAAATGAGATTTAGAGAGAGTAGGGACAACAATCTAAGGCACTAGATGTGGTTCTCCTAATCAATAAATTAGATTTATGAGAAAAAATTCTAAAGGATAATCTCTTCACAAAGTTTTAGCAGCTTTCTAACAATAAAAACCATAGCTATAGTATCGTAGCTTCAAATATTAATTCAAACACTACAAGAGAAACAGGAATCTGACTGCAAGCAGTGAGACATGTACTTTGTTTTATAAATAATTACATCACAAACAATCATATATTGAGCTAGGAGAATGAGACATAATTTTACACCTCTGTATGCATGCTTTGGGATTCCCAATTAAATGCAATGAAACCATGAACTAACAGAGGGAAAACAAGGTTTACAGTCTATAAAAAAAGATCCAGCAAGATTAACCTTTAAACCATTTGTGCTCCTTGTATTTTGCACATTGTACAAAAATACATGGGGGCCAGATTCTCAGAATTATTTATGCATGAAGTGGCATAGTTGAATCGTAGATCTGCACTGGGGCGGAGACAATCCAGCACAGATTGCAAACCAGGTTTGGACACAGTAATGGAGCAGATTACTGCTACAAACATTTGTGCATGGCCCAGTGCTATGCCATACGTGTGTAAGGTACAGTGGTAAATTTCACTCCCCGATCCCTTCTTCAGGGTCATTTGCACTTGATGTGCAGTCATTGTCCCTTGACAATCTCCCTGGTAGTTCAGAGGGGCCTCCCCAGCCCACCCAATCCCCAGTTACATTTCATCCCCAGAGTCCACTGGCACCCCCCTCCCCAGCACCATTTCCACATGCACAGCCTTTTAACTGGTCCCTCAATGATCATGGTTCCCAGACATCTGTGTGCGCCCACTCAGCATTCCAACAGCCCCCTGCCAGTTTTTACAGGCAGTATTTAAGTGTCATCACAAAAGTGCTGGGATGGGTGTGCCGGGGCAAGCTGAGAATGTGAATGGAACGGCATGCCATTTACATGCAAAGGACTATCACACAGTCTGTTTCCAACTATTTTGTGCCAGTTCCTTACCACTGAGACTCAAGCCCACATTCTGGAAGATGCAGCGACACACAAACAGTATACTGTTACAATGTATATTTCTAATGAAGTACAGATGCTTTCCTCACCATTAAAAAAAAAGCACAATATTTCATTACAGTACATCAGATATCCTCTAAATAGCACAATGCCAACATTTTGAAAAATGCATAATATAAAAAATACGCAAACTGTAATTACTTTGTTCAATATCCATTACTGTAGTACATATTTGCCAGACATTATTGAAAATGCCGAGTTTTAATTAAACACATTAAAAAGAGCCCCTCAAAGTCACCAGGAAAACTGAACAATTTTTTTTAATTTTTAGATAAATTTAAACTTGTATTTCATACAGTTACTTATTTAGTTTCCCTTTTTTTTTTTTTTATAACCATGCACATTAACATGAAACCAGGATCACTGCTTGTTAGCCTTCATCTGCTCTGGCTGCTTGTCTACATCAGACATCATAATCTTCTCTTTGTGATATCATAATCTGTTGCTGTGGAAGTACTCATCACAGTACAAAAGGACTGTGATATCACATGCAGAGATGGAGTCGGTGAAGTTTATGGGACATTGATCCTGTTTACATGGTAATAAGCATGGTTATAATGTAAAAGAAAAGCTAAATCCAAGAGTATAAAATTAGTTTTCTTCACCCCACTTCAGGCTCTTTAAGGAGTTTCAAGCCCCATCAGCTGAGTGCAGCAATGCAAGAAGTAAACACTGGCACTTAAGGCACCATGCCTTTGGCTGTTTTTTTTTTTTTTTTTTTTTAAACATGCAACAGCTATAGAGATTACATGACTAGCAAACAGACTATACTGTTTATATGTTTAAGGAGTAGGACTGTGCAGTTAAAGGAACATCAACTCTCCTGCCCTGAAGAAAGGTTTTAAACCATAACAGGGATGGACTCCAAACTAGTTTTTCCCTTTTCCACCTGTACTTTTTTTTTTTTTTTTTTAAGATTTATATTAAAAAGTGTAATCAATAAATTTTGGGGGCTGCCATAAAATCTTAGTACTGTCACGTACACAAGTGCTAGTTCTTCCTTACAGTGCCTTCACTTGAAAACATCTGTAAAGCAGAACACACTGATGTTTATGTTAAGTTTAATGGCGTTCAGTTCAAAACAAAACTGAAAAGCCCTTTTGGGCTACCCAGACAGCGTAGTGTGACAGGTGCCACTGGTTTGTACCCGAAGCCTGGGTGCACCATTGCAAGCTAGCAGGGGTAGCATTCTGTGTTCCAGTAGATGCCATCTTCCAGGAAGGAAGGGCAGCCCATCCTTGTTATGTCAGTGCCCCACAATGACTTCAAGGAAACATGCAAAAGGGAGGGTTTCAAGTGGAAAGTGGCACTGGCTGACCATCACTTTCTACATCGCTAATGGAGAGGGACGAAAATAAGGGGGCGGGCAGATGATGCCCAATGACTAGCCCTATGCACTTGAGCAACCAAGACTGCATGGTTTCTCTTCACCCGACCAAGGCACTGAATCTCACCAACTGAAATACAGCATTGTGATCCCCAGCTGTGGGAACATGGACTTTGGCAAAATGATCGCAGCAACTGAAGGGCAGCTGAAAGACATACACTAACTGGGGGAGGTAGATAATAGAAACAACCTGTCGGCAGAACAAGACTGGTAGGCCTATCTAGTCTACCCACTTTTCCTGCCTATTTCGACACCTCTCCGGCCTTCAACAGCCAACTTATTTGGACACTGGCATTCCTCCCTCTCCTCTATCCAATTTGCCCATGTGCCTCCCCCATGTTTGTTTATTTGTTGACTCGGTAAGCTCACTGGGCCTAGAAGTCCCTTTCTCAGGGGCAACTGGGGGGGGGATACAGATGGTAAGCAATTAAGATTGAACCAGATTAAGCAGTTGATGGCATTTTTATTGAATGAGGGAAATTTGGCCAAGACACCAGGGAAATTCCCCTACTCTTTTCGATAAGTGCCATGGGATCTTTAACAGCCACCTGAACTACCACCAATCCAGGAAGATGGGACCTCGGTTTAACGTTTCATCCGTGAGAAGACACCTCAGAAGTGCAGCACCCCATGCTTCACTACAGTGTCAGTATTGGGATATTAACCCAAGTGCCAGATGTGGGACCTGAACCCAATGTCCTCTGATTTCCCGGCCTCAGAGGAGTGTGCACTACCTACTGAGCCACTGACACTGTATGCTTGAAGCTCCCCCATCTTTGCACTCACTACCTCTTCTGGCAGGCTGTTCAAGTCATCTACCTTCCCTTCCATGAAGCAGTATTTCCTGACATCCCTCTTAAACCTTCCCCCACCACCTTAGCTTCACTGAATGTCCCCAAGTTCTAATGCCCCCCCCCCCCCGAGACATCCCACCTGCACCTTGTTTACCATGAGGTACATGTAGGTCTAAATCATGTCCCCTCTCACTCTCCTCTTGGGAGTACATGTAGAGTTCCTGCAGCCTTTCCTTGTATGGACTTTTCGTCTGACCCTTGTGCCATATTGGTTACCCTCCTCTGAACTGCCTCCATGGTCAATGCCCTTGCAGAGGTGTGGCCTCCAGAACCGAACAGTACTCCAAGTGGGGCCTAATTAGGGAGCGATAGCAGCACCACCTCCCTCCTCCTGTTAGAAATCCCCCTCCCAATTCACCCCAGCATCCTACTAGCCTTTTCCCAATGCCTTGTCACACAGATCAGCTACCACAAGGTCATCAGATATGATGATTCTGAGGTCTCTTTCTTGCTTGGTGATTGTAAGTACCTCTCTCCTACCGTATATACAGCTGCTGGGTTTCCCTGCCCAAGGAGCATAACCTTGCACTTTCTGGTACTGAAACCCAGCTGCCACTCCTCAGACCACTCTAGCTTCTTCAGATCCCTTTGCATTCTCTCCACCCCTTCCTGAGTATCCACCCTGCTGCACATTTTTGTATTATCCACAAAGAGACACACCTTCTTCTCAGCAAAATCATTTATGAAGACAATGAAGAGGATTGGACCCAGCACACCCCACTAGTCACACTCTCGTTTCCCTAAGTGTCTTATTTACCACCACCCTTTGGCTCCTATCCTTGAGCCAGTTAAGATACCCAGTTGTTCACTTTCTCCCCCAGGCTGCAAAGTTTCTTAACTGGAGTCACATGCTGCACAGTGTCGAAAGCCTTACTGAAGTCCAGATAGGCCACATCCACTGCTCTCCCTTGATTCACATCTCTAGTAATCCAGTCAAGGAAATCTATTAGAGTTGTTTGACATGAGCTCCCCCCATGAAATCATGTTGCTGGTAGTCCTGTTTGGTGACTGTAAGTACCTCTCCCTCCATCTTGTACACAGCTCACGGGTTTCCCTGCCCCAGGTGCATAGCATTGCGTTTTTGTGGCACTGAAACCCAGCTGACACAGCTAGTTTTAGGGTGTTTCCCCACTATTGTCCCTTGAACTTTCATATAGTGGGTACCAATTAAAGAGACAATAATACAAAGCACCCAAAGCTGTGTAAAACTTATTAAAAAGTCCAAGAAGCAAAAGAAAACACACTAGGACTAGACAAACTGGGAGGCAATTTGGGATAAAAGGGTATAAAAGGGGAAACAGAATGAGATCATATAAAGGTAAACTTAAGAGAGCAATGACAGCATAAGGAAAGCAAAAAACAGAACTGAAGATAGAGAGGGATAAAAATTAATGATAAAATGGTCTTTAGAGCCATAAAGGTGAAATGTCAGGCAAATGATAGCAAAGTGAGGAAAGATGGAACATGTGATGGGACACGAAGGGAAGGCAAGCCTATTATATGATTACTTCAGTTCTGCAATCACAGTGAAGGCAACAGGCCCAAGTTCACAGAGCAAGGAACAGATTCCCGAGTATCAATAGCCAAAGATCAGACAGGGTATATGGCTAAGGAGAGAGTTCTGAACAGTCTGCAGAACCTGAACATAAACAAGCCCCCATGATCAGATCATCTGCACATGAGGGTACTGACTGAAACTAAACGGGCCCTGGCAGCACCCTTGGCAGATCTACGTAGCTGGCAAGAGGAGAAATGCAGATGGACTGAATGGTGGCAAATGTCTCCGTTCACAAGGTTTGGGACAGAGAAAACTCAGATAATTACAGACAAATGTGCCGGATCTTTATAGTGGGCAAGCTGCTGGAGTCAAAGGGACACATAACTGACTTCCTAGAGACAAGCAGTCCAACAGGAATCAATGTGGGTTTACGAGGGGTAGGTCACGTCAAGCAGACTATTTTTTCACCTCCATGATAAGGGTGGTGGCTAGGATCCAGGTAGTCAAAATTTTGTACCTGGATGTTATTGATTCAGTGCCTCAAAGAGCAAACATGTAGAAAAAAGGGGGACTCAGGACTAGGGGAAGGGCTGACTAGGCGGACTGGAAATTGGTTGACAGACAGAACCTAGAAAGTGGTCCTGAAGGGCAAGTGCTCTGATGTCAGGGGAGTCACAAGCAGGGTGTGACAGGGTCTGTCCTAGTGCCAATGCTTTTTAACATGTACATAAGCAACATCAAAGTGGGGTTACAGGGTAAAGTTAGTCACTCACTGGTTAAGGAAGCAATACAGATGAGTACGAATAAATAGGCCACTGACGGTAAAGGCCTATGGCACATTCATAAGGTAGAAAAAAATAGGCAGACTGGATGGTCCTTGTGGTCCTTATCTGCCGTCAACTTCTATGTTTCTATGTTACTCAGCAAACCATACAAAACTCTGCGGGAGAATGGACAATGATGTGGGCATCAGCAGCATAAAAAGGGATGTGGGTAAGCTGGAGTACTGGTCCAGAACTTGGCAACTAAAAGTCAATGGCAAAAAATGGTAGCTGATGCACAAAGGAAACAAAAATCCGCACAGGGAATAATGCATCAATAGGATCATGGTGGAGCACTCAAGCGTCCTGGGGTGATAAGTTTGAAAACCTCTTCCCAAAGCAGTACATCACACTGGAAAGACAGGATGCTGGAATGCATCAGATGGGGAGTCACTAGTCATGGTAAAGAGGTGATATTGGCACTGTAAATGCCACTGGTTAGACCACACCTGGAGTACTGCATGCAATTTTGTAACCCACATCTGAAGATGGACATGGACAGGTTAGAGACTATCCAGAGGAAGGCTACCAAAATGAACCAAGGGCAGCAGATTGCACAGACTTAACATGTACTCTCTGGAAGATAAGACAGGATAGAACAAACATAGAAATACATGCAGGGACAAAACAGGGTTGACTTAAGAGCCACTTAAAGATCAGCACAACCGCCAAGGGGTACATTCTTAAACTGGAAGGTGGGAAATTCAAAGGACATCAGAAAGTACTTCCTGATGGAGCAGGTGATGAATAGGTGCAACAGTGAACCCTAGTCATGTAATCAATGCTGGGACTATCGAGGTCCAGAACCCAAATGGACAAATTCAAGGGGGTTATTAGGAACAGGGATGCATGGGGTGGGGAAGAGTCTGTAATGGCATTGTAAAGTAATGCAAGAATATTAGAAAAGACCAAAGGATGGGTGGGTACCCTAGGGGAAAAAAGGCGGGAGTGGGTGCTGCACTCCTGAGGTGCCATCTTTCAGATGAGATGTTAAACCAAGGTCCCGTCTGCCTGTTCTGTTGGTTGTTTACGTGGACATTAAAGATCCTATGGCACTTCTCAAAAAGTAGGGAATTTCCCCGGTGTCCTGGCCAAATTTCCTCATTCACTAAAAAATACCACCAACAGCTTAATCTGGTTCAATGTCGGTTGGCATCCATATGTACCCCAGGATGAAGCTGAAAATAGGCAGTGCATTGTCTAGTCCTCCTTTCCTAATCAAATAAACAAACAAACAAAATAAAAAAAAAAGATGCAGGCTGAGGTCTGGAAAGGAAGGAAATACATTTGTTTTCAAATGATTTTCACATGCACTGTATCCCATAGTGCTTTACTGGCCATGAAGTGCGGCACCAGCCATCAGGTGAGCACAGGGAGCAAGTGATGCGGTGCGTGCAGGTTAACAAAATCATAGAGAGGAACTTGTATTCAAAGCAACTTCTGTTCAAAAGGTTGAAGACAGAAAGTACAGGGAAGAAGTGATATTGCACAGGTTATAGAAAACACTGGGAGAAAAGTGATATTGCATAGGTTATAGAAAGCACTGGGAGAAAAGTGATATTGCACAGGTTATAGAAAGCACTAGGAGAAAGTGATACTGCACAGGTCAAAAAAAAAAAAAGGGAATGGAGGACAGTGATATTGCACAGGTCAAAGAAAGAACATGGGGAAGTGGCACTGCACAGGGCAAGAGAAGTATATGGAAGAACTGACAGTCACAAAGGACAAAGAAAGACCGGGGAAAGCAATGTGCAGGCTAAAGAAAGCACAGGGAAGAAGTGATATTACACAAGTCAAACAAAACAAAGGGAGGAAGGGATATTACAAAGGTCAAAGAAAGAACAGGGTGGAGTGCGATACTGTGCAAGTCAAATAAAGCAATGGGAGGGAGTAATGTTTCACAGATCAAAAGAAGCATGGGGGAGGCGCACAAGTTAGGAGAGGAATTTACTTATTTCAGGTGATTTCAAGTGTACCTTTAAAAGCAATTAGCATGTAACAGAAAAGTTTATGTGTGAAACTCTGGAAGAACCCATGCTTGCACAATTTTTTAAATATTCTAACACTGGGCCAGTAACCTGCAAATTTCATTATATTCCAGCTCCTCGATAAGGTTCAAAACTCCTTGATTTTGATGCAAATATGAAAACAAGAAGAAACTGTTTAAAATCAAACACTAATCTAGTATTTCGTATCGTAGGACAAGCAAGAATGATAAATAAATATAAATACTAAAATCTTTCAGCAATACAAATCAGCTATTTCATTTACAGTGCAATATTATACAATCCTTTTAAGTTAAATTATTTTAATAGAAATACAGTGCACATTCAAATTTTTCCTTTCAACTATACCACAAGTTTTAGTCGTAAATGACCAGCACTAAAGGAGTGTTCCAGAAGCTTTGATAATTTTTCAGTTGCTTATACTGTACACCACTTTACAGTAGTTCAGTTTATAAATGTTAAGAGCAGCAAGGCTAAACTGTAACTACAACATTCAACTGGATATACACAATAATGTATGGAAAGTAGTGTATTATTGATTTTTTATTTTTAACTCACCCAAGGTATGTCATGTCTATAAACCTCACATACCAAGGGAGTTTGAAAACATATTGTAATAATAACCGGGGAGGCGTTCCCGCCCCCAAACCAGGGAAACCTGTTTATAGTTTACTGTTATAACGGCAAACGCGCCGGGTCTCCTTCGCTCCACGCATGCACCAGCCACTGTCAAAAACACAGCTCTTTTAACTACACTCTTAGGATGAATCTCTTCACAAAAAAACGCTTCTCAGCAAATATATAAAATTAAACACGGGCTGGTGTGAAACTCGAATTTTACATACATCCTTTCTGTTGGATGCATAAATAAAGCCCTCGAGCTTCGCTCTCGTGGTTCATGTAGCATCCAGCACCTTGGGTATATGCAAAATTATCATTAAACACACCACCCTGTGTATTATTCTACATACAATTCCTGGCTTTTTGTAGTACCCCACTGCAGTTTAGTTCTCCAACAGAACCCATGATTGAAAGTGAAACAGAACTCTACAGTACGTGAGCCGTATTACAGAGTTTTGTCTTACGATTTCAGTACATTAATGACCCTTACCTGCTTACCAGTAATGGTAATATGTTTTGATGCATCAAACTGCACTCTGTTGTCTTCATCTTAGGTCAGGTTCTTCTTTGCATTCTGTTGCCTTCATCTTAGGTCAGGTTCTTCTTTGCAATACATAGTCCTCTTCCAAATAATACAGGGGGTGAATTCAGATCTCAACTGAACAACAGTTCTGACATTCGTGGACATAAGCAATCTACTGTTTTAAAATAATCTGTAGTTTCTAAGATCTCTAAATGGCTACAAAAGCAACCCCACTTGAACCCTGCAAGTACTTTTTCATTACATTGACAGTGGAGTGCTTCCTTCAATTTTTGTTACCACACTTCCAGTTCTTGGGCCTCACATTTTCGAAGCTCTACACGTTTCAGTAGCACAGTATAATGTAGCATTTTGTTTGTTTGTTTTGTTAGTTTACAACATTTGTTGGCTTTATTTTCTTATCTTCGTTCACTGGATATGGAGTTTCTTCACTGGGCAGACACATTAGACGCTCTTCCTATGGCAAGTAACCTTTGAGATATTTGAACTTGTCTTCTACCTGGTACTAAACTGGTCCACAGACTATGCTTTCTTACCTTCCGCGGCCCAATGCTATGAAGCATAATAATGGCAAAAACAGGCTACATTATTACTATGAATTAAACTTACTGGTCGAGGAGTAGGACTAAATTACCTCTGTCATGTCTTAAATGAACTGCCTTTTAATGTTAACTAGGAGGCAATAGCATATACATACTATATATATATACACATATATTTAAGGATACCACAGTTTCAATTGCTGCTGCACGACTAGTTATTCCATAACACAATGGAAAAGCTTGCTTCCATAAGCACACACATCACCAATAAATGGGCCAGCACAGCAGTACTCTGTAGACACGTACATTTTTACAAGCAAGATCAATGCTGCTGGTTGGGCGCATGATGCTGCCATCAGTAAACTAACATCAAGAAGTGGTTCTCCTAGAATTTGTTGCATGAAGAACTAAACTTGCAATGGACCTTACAGTGCACGCTGACATTCTATGACATACCCCAGAATTGGCAATGTAATTAGAAGCCAACCTGTAGAGCCTTTCAGCCCCAAATGTGCTAAAATGCCCAGGAAGCACTTTCTCCACAAGGCCTCGATCAACTAATTCTACAAGACGCTCACAGGTCCCGACATAATCCCCAATGTTGCTATATGGGAGCCAGTCGATCATTGATCCGTCGTACACAGCATCACCACTGAACAGTATCTTTTTATCTCGATCAAGTAAACAGATGCTTCCTCTTGAATGGCCAGGCATGTGCATGACAGTGAGCTGTCGGTCACCAAGGCTTATGACATCACCTATAAAAATAAAACATTTTATTAAGTTTAACTTCAGCACCACCATTTCATATCCCAATATATGATGGATGATTAACATGCAAGACTAAAAGCCACATAAACAGCAACTGAAGAAAGTAATTCAAAGCACATACACATAGAAAGTGTCATGCTACATTGGCTGATATTAGTTACATGGGGCATCTTAAAGATCAAAAACAAATTTAGCCAGTGTCAGTGGCTCAGTATGTTGCATGCTTGTCTCTGAAGCTGAAGTTCTGAAGGTCATAAGATCTAGTCTCTCACCAGGAAAGTTCTGAACAATTTCAGTTACTTACCATAACAGAAAATCTTAAAAGTGAATCCCCCTCCTTAGAGTCACACCTTTGGAACTATAGGCCATCAACATCAGGACCACTTGGAAATGTGTGTCAGCTGGGGCTGCCCATGCTTGTGTATATGACACAGCCCGTATAACAGGGGCAATCCCATCTCTCCTCAGTTCCCCGACAGAGACAAGCTCGAAAGATTTATCTTACCGGCAGGGACCTGGAGACCAGAACAAAAACCAGGCAAACTGGAGAGATAACGGAACTAAAAATTGTAGCCCAAACTGGGGTACAGGAAGAATATACAACATACAACAGCAGGCAGGACCTCTGGCATATATCAACTAAGGGGAAGGTGAACTGTGGCTCTATGGAGAAGAGTCTCCAGAAGATCTATCGTTACAGTAACTGAACCATCTTCTTCAAGGACATCTCTGAACCATACCTTTGGAATGGATTCCCAAGCAGTTCAAAAGGCTCCCTGGAGGTATGCAAAATGGCAAGGAACTAGAACATCCTAAGACAGACGGTCATGGAGGACAGCAAGGCTGAAGTCCACAAGAGAAGCGATCCAAATTGTAGTGTTTAGCAGTAAAAGTGTGTACTGAAGTCTAAGTGGTGGCAGAACATACAATAAGTCTGCGTCTGATATGTTATGAAAATACGCCAAAGAAAAGGCCCTTCCATGCGTGGGGTGGCCACGGACAGGGCCTAGAAGCTTACTGTGCCTCTAGCAAAAAAAAAAAAAAAAAAGGATGCCAACCAATTAGAAAGGTATTGTTTAGAAAGCAGAGAGGCCCACTGTCCTAGGGAAAACTAAACAAAAAGATGAGATGACCTTTTTCGGTATTTAGTGTACTTTAAACAGAAATGTAAGGCTTGATGAACGTTTAAGGAATAAAGCAAAACTTTCTCTGTATTTCAAGGGGAAGGAAAATACATAGAAAGATGAAGAGTCTGATTCAGAGAGAGAAATTAAGATACTATTTTAGAAAGAGAACAAGGATGAGTCCGTAGAGAGACCATATCAAGGTGACAAAAAAGGTAGGCAGGATCCCCAACTAAAGCCTGAATCTGGGACACTCAGCGGGCAGAGGTAACAGCCACTAGGAACAGGGTCTTCCAAGACACAAAACACATGTCACAAGTGGCAGAAGGTTAAACAAGCATTTGTCAATGCCGGACGTTCACTTGCAGGTATTTGCAGTGGTGTTTGGCACGTATGGTGCTTTACCCTAATGCCCTATCACGACTGACTGTTGACTACAAATTTTCAGCATGACCTTTTGTTACCCCACCTCATAAAAGCATTTGAGACCTCTGCTTATGAACAGTACCACTGTTATTTTGTTAATCTGTCCTGAACGTTGATTTCCACAAGCATCACACCATTCTGCTCCACATGTGCAAAACACAGTTCAGGCAGGATGTGAAAAATGACAGCTGTAGCATTCATAGGGAGGTGTGAAGGGATGGCAATGTTGAACATCTGGAGTGAAAATACAACAATTTAAGCATGAGGCTAATATGGAAACTGCACAATGAACGCCATGACACAGTCATTTTGTGGACTTTTGTCACCAAATTTTCAACATAGGCATTTTGGAACCTCTGCTCATGAACAGTGTCACTATGATTTTCATAATCTGTCCTGAGCATTGATTTCTCACTCTGACCACACCATTGTGCGCTGGATGTGCAAAAACACATTTCAGCCAGGATGTGAAAAATGTTAGCTGTACTGTTCATAAGGAGGTGTGAAAAAATGCCAGTGTTGAAAATCTGGCGTGAAAATATTTCAAATTCTCGAAGTTATGAGTGTGCGTGGAAAGTGCGCAATGCACGTTCGTAACACAGTCATTTTTTGACATTGTTTCACCAAATTTGCAACATAGGCTTTTGGAGACCTCTGGTCATGAACAGTGTCACTGTGATTTTCTTAATGTGTCCCATACATTGAGTTCAAGACACCAACTCGCGCCATTGTGCGCCATATGGGTGGAAACATGTTTTGGGCAGGATGTGAAAAATGACAGCTGTACTGCTCATGAGGAGGTGTGGTAAAATGGCAATGTTGAAAATCTGGAGGAAAATATTGAAAATTACAAGACTTACGAAAGTGCATGGAGAACTGCTCAACGATCAAGTCAGAAGTCATTTTTAGGAATTTTTCCACCAAATTTTCAAAGTAGGCTTTTTGAGAGCCCACCTTATGAACGCTGGCAGTGTCGTTTTGTTAATCGGGTCCGAAAGGTGATTTTGCGCAGTGGCTGCGAAATCACCCTTTGGGCTCGAATAACACCATGACAGTGACATCACTCATGAGAAGGGGTCCCAAAAACCCCATGTTGAAAATTTGGTGCAAAAATTCCAAAAAATGCCTGAGATATGCTACAAAGTTGAAAAAACCCCATCTAGCCCATGATACAGCTTACCGGCATTTCCTCAGTTCGCGATCGGCTTTGAAGAGTGCAGACGTGTTCCCGGTCCACTGAAGATCGTCGTGCGGACTCTGGAGGTAAGTATGGGGTTAGAAGTGTAGGGGAGGCAGGGTGCGCAGTGGGTGGAGTGCGGAGTTGTGGGGCCGGGGCCAGGGAGAAGCGCCGTGGAACCGTTTTAATTTCAGGTTTAAAAAAAAAGACGACGTGGGACGCTTGCCACGCTGGGTGGGCCCCCAGCCAGGCAGAAGGATGGCTGGGGGTGGAGCCGACGGGGAATGGGCACCCTTGGCCAAAACAGTTTGCCACGCTTGGGTGGGCCTCTAGCGTGGCACCAAAGCTTGGGCGGAGGCGCCAGAGTCACAGCGCGTGGACGCTGATGTTTGCCACTCTGGGTGGACTCCAGCCGCGTGGCAGGGAAAAGCTGTTTGGGGGATGTGGGCCGACGGGAGTTGGGCACCCCGGCCAAAAACATTCGTCGCCCAGCGTGCACCAAAGCTTGGGGGCGTAGGCGCTGCGAGCACACAGCGTGGTTTTCTTTGAAGTGAAGACCACCACTGTCATAACAGCACCCGATCCATAGGTGCAGGACCACCACGCCTGCTCAACAGAGCAGCATTGCACAGGACAGTCACACCTCCAAACTGTCCTATTCTCCAAGATGCTTATGCGCCGCGTTTAACATAAAAAAGACAAGACACAGGAAGGGATTTCAAACCAGACTGAGGACCCACTCTTATTTTTTTTGTTAGTTATTTAACCAGGACTAGCACACTGAGCTGAAAGCTTTTTTACAGGTGCGACCTGGAGCACAGGGAAGTTAAGTGACTTGCTCGGGGTCACACAGTATGCAAGTGGAAGCTGTGGGGTTCAAACCCAGGTCTGGTCTGCTGGATGTCACCAGATTTGCAGCTCAGAGCCTTAAACCACTGCGCTATACTGCCTCCACTCTAGAACCAGTTGATGGACGGGGTGCATATGCAGGAGTCCATTAAAGAACCTATGCGACACCTCCAACTAAGCCACCATTTTGCTACCTAGGAAAGCATGAAAAGCCGAAAAGGCTGCTAGCTGCACCTTCACTGAGGAATACTGGGGCTAGAGTCCGACAGGGGGAAAAGCATGCAAGAACCTCTCTCTCCAAGAGCTGGGCAATGCATCACACCAGGAAACTCTAGGCCCTGGAGTGAGCAATCAGAAATAAGGCAGTTCTGCACTGTGTGGGGATGCAATAAAGGTCAAATTATGCAAGATCTAAACGTTCAAAGCAGTCTTTGACCATAATGGCACTGTGAAGTTGCCACATGTGGGATAAAGCCAGAGGCCAGCAAGTGTGGTCAGTGAGGACATTCACAGCACTGGGTAGAAACACTGCAACCAAAAACGCGTGCCATCTTAAAGCCCAGTCCCACACTCTCATCACTTCTCCGCACAGGGGACAGGAGTGGTACCTCCATTTGCTGAGGTAGTGCACACACACACACACACACACACACACACACACACACACACCTGTCCAGAAGGAAGGCAGAGTTGCAGTCATGTCCAGGATAGCACTAATGTTTTGCATGCACTGACTGGGGACCAGAACTGATTTTGGTTTGTTGACCAAAAGCCCTGACTAATCAAACACTGCCGTGTGCTGAAAAGGGTCTGAAGGACTTCATCCTGGGACAGGCTTTCAAAAACTAACAAACAAGGTACAGGAACACATACAGGTCTTCCATAATGAGAGCCACGGCTACCATGGCTACGCATTTGGTTAAGACCTGCAGCTGGAGGGCAGTGGTACAGAGAATGTCTGAGGAGGGGAACCGGAAAGTGACGATTACGGACAATGTGAAAATAGCCCAGTGAAAGAGGGCAGTGGGTGGGGTTGGGGGGGGTTAAAAGTAAAGAGGTACTCCTACCCCTGTACAGATCCCTGATTCAACCTCATGACTATTTTCTTGTGTGTTGCATCCCATGTATATTGTCCCTTGTTCCTTGTTAACAAACCCAGGTCCACCTCGAAAATGAGCTTGCTCAATGGTAATCGCCTGGTTAAATAAAGACTTTGATTGATTGATTGACTTGGGAGTACTGTGAGCAGTTCTGAAACCTACACTTGAGGAAGAACAGGGACAGGATGGAGGTGCTATACAGTAGGGTAACCAAAAAGATCCAAGGATCCATTGGATTTAGCAATTGTCCTGGCCGGTGTTATCCCCCTGGAAATACAACGCTGATAAAAGAAAGAGTTAACCAAAAAAGTATGATACTACAAATGAACTGGTTAACGGATCAACAGGCATAACTCGGGTATTGTACAAAGGAAAATAACAACATGGTTGTACAAGGGTACAGCTAGAAAGAGACATACTGCTGCAGCGTGAGGGAGTTCCAGGCGGCGTGGTGAGAAGACAAATGGAAGCAAACATGAAATGAATGTCGCAGACCCCCAAGTCCATTTGGCAGAGGGGTGTGGCTAGAGTTCTCAGTATTTGAATGTAGAAATTAGGCTCAGGAGGTGAAAGGGCGTAAGACTGCCTTTGTACAAGCATTCGTTATACCATGGTCTAATGGGGGTAAGCAGGTTGTTCTAGGGGACGTGAGCGGAAGAAACTGTAGGCAAGTGCTAGGTTGGAGTGTGAAGGGTGATGGGCAGCATTGTGGGTGTTGAATGGTCCTGCCTTATGGGATTATCAGAAGTGGATCCGAGGATTCCCACCTGGTCTAGGAGGTACTGGGGTATGTAGCGTCCCTGTGGGATTTGGCAATGCAGAAATCACAGATATGGTCCCCAAAGGGCAGTGTATATGTCAGTTTGTTTTGAGCATGTAATGGTGAACCCATTCATAACTGGCCATTTTGCAGAGTTCCAGTAGCTATTTAGAGGCCTAGGGTGGGGTCTTGTCTTTCCAGTGCCTAAGTATAATGTGCTTGGCCGTGATGAGGGCCCCTAGGGGTCACTTGTGACAGCCGGGAGTGTTTTACACAGAGTGGAAGAACAGGCACCAGGGGGAACTTAATGAAGCTGGCTGGGTTGGGGATAATAATTCTTCATAGAAAGAATGGTAGATAGGTGTGACAAACAGTCAAGGGAAATCAGATCCCATATTCAGAAGGTTAGCACGCCACTAAACCATGTTGGCTGCATGCAGAGTTTTGCACGACTGGACTGCAGATATGCACACAATATGCTGCTGCACCCACACAAACGAGGGATCCCTCCTGAATACAGGGCGCAGGGGTATATTCAGAGGTTTTGAAAGCGCTAAACAGCTGCCTTTACAGTGCCATTTAGCGATTTTGAAAATTCTACCCGTACACATGGACAGTCGTGCATGCACACCTGACCCCTGTGACAGAGTGCCAGTTTCTGGACTGATAGCAAGAGCTGCTGTAGTGACCCAAAGAATATAAAAGAGGTCCATTCTCTAGTATTTTAGTGTCTCCCCCCCCAAAAATAACTGTACCATTCAAGAGATATGTGCAGCAACCCACTTCTGCTAGTCTAGTGCCCCACCCGATCGCCATATAATTAAAGATTTCTGCAGCATTAAACTCCCTGGTAGTCTAGTGTCCCCTTCCCAATCACTGTACAATCAAAGATTTCAGCAGCATCTCCCACTCTGGTAGTCTAGTGGCCCTCACACTGCATAACTGTAAACCCCACTTCAGTCGGACACTGTCTGTGTCTGAGTGACAGAGTGCACACAAGTCCAAAGGCAGGTGGGTCCCCTTCTTGCTTTTATGTATATAACTGCCATTTGTTCGGGCCTGGATAAGCAGAATATTCCACAGTACAAAGTCACAGAAACCGGACACACTTCAGAAAATAAAAGTTCCAATTCTTTTTATTCCATAGGTTTAACAATACGATCCCCTGACCATACCCAACGTTATCATCTTTGTGCATAATATTTAACAATTTATGAAATATTATGCACAAAGATACTTAATGTAAAAAGAAAAATGGATAAATAACTCTTTAATAGACATTATTTACCATTTCGTGTAAGAAGGGGCACTGCATTAACACTCTGAGTAAGGGTATCCCATTCCCTCTATCTCACCCTACCCACCCTCCTCTCTGCCCACCTTTCCCCTGCTCCACCCCTTCTCTTCTCCTTTTCTCCTCCCTCCTCTCATAACCCTTTCCTTACTCCTAATCCATCCACCCATCTAGCTCTCCCTCCCTCCCCACACCAAACCCAACCAAGTCCTTGACCGTAACTCTGTTTCTATGTTCCCCCTCAAGTCTGCACCTTCCATTGTAACATGTATTGTTCTATTACTAGCCAGTGCCGGCACACATTCGGCTTTAGCAGCTACAATTTTCAATGCAGTGGTGCATGGTTTAACAGTTCTCACTCCGATTATCTACTTATTCATTTGCATAGATTAAATCCATGTACACATTTACTGTATGTAGTTGCTTTCATATTTCTTTCTTTGCTGTTAACAACTGTAACATGTTGTTGACTATGTATTTTCAAGTGTACTCCCGGATGCATCTG